>OX443561.1:7369125-8736525 GCA_949372485.1 Cheilosia soror
CTGGCGAGAAAGTGCAATTTGTTTTGACATAAGCCTAAGGTTTTGGGTAGTAGTAGATTTACAGGAATTTTATTGATTGTCCAATCAATGGGACAATCATTGCTGATTCGTTCTTGAATTTAGGTAACGAATATTTTCTTCCTTAGCTACTATCCAGGCGACAGCAGATTGATGACAGATAGAAAGGAATTATCAAATTTATATGTGTAACCGAGAAGCAAATTTATCAAGCAAGTTCTTTGCAATGCAAAAAAAAAAAAAATAAAATGCCATGATGCATATTGCGAACCACCCTTATAGATTTGCATATCTCTTCCAATTCATTTTGTTCTTCCGCGTGGGTATTGGCGAATCATCGGCATTGGACACGACGGCGACGTACACTTGACGTCGGTTCTCAGGTGAAGAAAATCTATTTTTTTAGGAGATTTCGAAGCGAATAACCTAGTTTGTTGGGAAACTCAAGGCATTATCCGCGAGGATGCTATTCTTATGTAGAATCGCACATATAGTCTGAGTTCCAAAACGTAACAATACACTTGTCATACGCAATGACGATGCAGCGATGAGGTTTTACATTTTACTTCGACGTTTCGGAAATTTTATACATTGCATGACAAAGGTGGATACATGGCACAGACAAAAATGTATCAACAATCGAACTACTTATGCTCCACTTATCTCTAGTTATGGGTAAGCGTGGTCATCTTCTAATACAAATCCAAGTTCTAGCCTCTATAACATAACCCCTGATAGCAAATTAAACTTCCAAGCTAACAAGAAATTATTACCATAGCGATAGATCATTTCGGAGAACCCATGTCCCTCAATCAAACGTATTCATTCATACTGAACCTAATAATCCAATAAACACCTTTTGCATAAACCACCTCATCACCCCATCCACAAGTGAAAGTGATATCCCCAGTATTTTACTCCGAATGAGCGCCAACAAATCATAAAAGACTATACCTTGGTTCTCTCATTTTTCATTTTTGCGCATGGCACTGTTTCATTCATTTCATCTTTACGGGGTGTTTTCTGGAATGGAAAGGAAAGCCAGAAAAGTTTTCTCACTGCCATACACGACATCGTCCCTAAGTACGTAAGTTGGGTCAGTAGTTACTTTTCATTTCTAGTCTATTCCGTTGGTACTTTGAAGAAAGTTTTTTCGGGGTGAGGTGGCACAGGTCGTCTTTAAGATAATGTCTTTAAGGAGATGCACGGTTCAGCTTTAAAACTTGAATACCGTTCGTTGCTTTAACACGTTAGCGAACTATAAAGGTTTATAGGGATGTATATGTATTGCCATCCATACTACTATGTATATATAAAATGCAACGTTTGTCTGTTGGTCCATCCATAACTCGAGAACCATTTATCCGATTTTCATAATTTTTGTTCCTGATTTATAAATTTGCTGGCCATTTAGGACGTATCGCAGTGGTGGAGTGGGAAGTGGTAGAGTGAGGCAGTAGGGTATGCGTATGGGGGGGGGGGCTCTGGAACTGTTTTATCGGATTTTTTTGGGTAGGGAACTACTCACCTGATTCTAAAAATTCGTTTAACAGTGTACAGGCGACATTCTCCGGATCAGTTATAAATTACCTACTTATGCGCAAACAAAAAACCCGCCGAAAAACGCCTAAAAAACGAAAGAGGCTAGAAATTCAGCTATTGAAATTTTAAGCAACAAAATTCTTCCTATTCTGCTTCTTCCAACTAACGAATATAAACAAACAAAATACGTAACTCAAAAAAACGCCTACGAAAACGCCACAAGAATCCCCAAAAACGTCACATAAAACGCTTTGAAAAACGTGCCAAAAAACGATACAAAAATTCCACAAGGAGAGTTTCAAAAAACACCCCAAAAAACGCCTCATAAAAGCCACATAAAACGCGCCAAAAACCCCTAAAAACGTGAAAATTCTATTGTAAAAATGACACATTTTTAAACAATAGGTACAATTTCTTTGAACGGGCAAAGCTGGGCGATAACAAAAAGTTTCTATACAGGTGAAGGGAAAGCTCTTTAATAAAGACCCAAAATTACATTGTTTCTTGACAACATTTCTTTTACTTAAGCATAACGCATTGTTCCTGAACAACAGTAGACAGGTAGGTATATGAACACCAGTGTGTCTGAAGAGGCGAATAAATTCAAAAGGACGAGTCCCTATTTAGAAGGGTTCCCCATGATATTATTAGATAAGCGAAAATTGAAATGAAAAATGCACGGAATGGACCTTTTTTCCATCGTCTAAGTTAAGATTGGGCTTTAATTTTGTTATAAAAATATTTGATAGATATCGTCCACTATAAAGACATTCGTATTCATGGGCATCATGTAATTTATTGTGTCATCCTTTTTTTCTAGATATTTGTTAAGATTCTATTTTAAAACGAAATTTAAGACAGTAGGTATATAAGAAACTAGCGGACCCGGTGAATTTCGTCTCGCCCCAATTTAACGCCTTCAGATAAACTCCAGAGTGATAATAAAACACAGATAGCTATTTAAAATTTCAATATGATTTATTTGAATGGAATCAAAATCTGTATAGCGAGCGATGTCGTCGGCTGAGTTCTATCTTGTCCAATGTCCATTTTTTAAGTTGTTGGGAAATCGATTTTTAAAGTTCAGGTTCAAAGTTTTTATTCATTAACCCTGATTTTTGTCCTAAAGCAATTTTTTGTGAAAGCTCAGAATATTTCATATATACATAATGAATATTAAATTTTTGTACTTAAAGTATCTGCGAATTAAAATAAAAATCAAAATGTACCATTAAGTCGATTTGGATATTGGACAATGATGTATGGGATGAGTAAAAGTTAGTTCACATAATGTATGAAATTGAACAAAAAAAAAAGTTATATTGAACAAGATAGAAATAAAGAAAACGAAACTATGAAAACAATGTAACTAATAGTACTATTGAACAAAAAGTCTTCTTAGTTTAGTGCTTATTGAACACACTAGATCTCTATAACTTGAAAACTGAAGGAAATAGAACAAAACGGATTTCACCAAACGAAAGAGTGTTCCCAAATTAGTAAGACTGCATACCTAACTCAATTTCGCCAAAAATGGTTTATTGGACAAGATAGAACTCAGCCGACGATGTGATGAACAATGTTTTTGGATTTGTTTTCCTGGCGCAAAAACAACCAACGAAGACGGTTTGCCAACACGCGAACAGGCAACGTACAGCTGACCGTGCGAAAAACAGGGAAATTCGAGATTAATCCAACAGACTTCTAACGATTGGCCTTGCGATTTATTTATTGTTATCGCAAAAGCCAATGGAAGATCAGTTGAAAAAATCGGGATTCGTGGGATAAGGACTTCCTGCTTCCTATCCTTTGAATTTGCGATTGATGATCGTCGCTTGAATCACATTGTTCATCAGTTTCTTGACGGACAACCGCGTACCGTTGCACAATTTCGGATGATTCCCAACATGCTTATAATCGATCCCACCTTCAGATGTAAATTATGCGGTGAAGTTCCACCAAGCGAGTTCAAAAATGCCTTCGGAAAATTGGTCGCTTCATCATCGATTTGTACGAATGCAGTTCTCCAGCAAATTGATTTTGGAAAAATGCTATCGACGTCCTTATTCTTCGCTGCTAGTATTGCCCGTACACTTGTCTAATCCAATCGAGATTTTTATAATTTTGTGCAATGCGAACACTTTGGTGATGAGTTCCTCCTTCGACGCGATGTGAACTCGCAAAAATTTGCCGGGAACGATATTAATTCAGTCGAAACTGCAACGGGAATTTGGCCATTGCCAACGCCATGCGAAAGTAGTTGTTTCGAGAATTCAGCAGCAGATGCGACTCTCATGTTCGTGGTAAATTTAAACTTCTTGACATGCCGCCACAAGGACGATGACAGGCATGCATTAAGTTCGAGATGACGGAAAGCGGTTGACGAAAATCTCCGGAGAGCAATATCATAGCAGCCCCACCAAACCGTAATTTACATAACCTCGTAAATCCTTCATCGTCCGGTCAACTGCCTCCAAAGCTCGTTTATGCATTCTCGCAGTAATTTCGCTGTCGCCGAATTATTGGTCATTGTGCACGTTGGCTTGTCAACCGTGAGAAGATTCATCGGCGGCTTCAAAGGGGAATGTGCAGTTCGACCGCCTTCCAACAATGTGGCAGCAATGCCCAGAGGATGCAACAGCCAACGCAATTTGAGATCTTGACCGAATTGTTGCCAGCGCATCTAATGTCGTTTTCCATTGGGACCATCAGATTTTTATTTCAGATCTCAGATTTTTCGTGGCGAATGGAACACGATAGGCAGATTGATCTGCTTTTGTAAATGTATTAGTGCATTATTAGACAGTACATCAGCTGTGCACATTTTTTTCGTTTGTCGATGAAAACATACGAATTTAATGTGGGAAATCATATCGACGAAGAATCGAAATCCACAGACCACAGATGACGAGGAAGAAGACGAAGATGATAGTAATTGCTCCAAAATTAAGTCCATGTCCATTTTTTACGTTTTTGTTCTGAATAATTGCTTTACGAGGCTTTTCTTAATTTTGTTTTGAACAGAAATTCCCAATGACGTAAAACAGCTGTGCAAGGTATATTGGTATTATTTGAGAGTGTGTGCAAATCTCGAAAATTATCGAGATCTGCAAAAAGTGATCCGAATCAAAAAAAAGATTGATCTTATGTCCCAATGGAAAACCACATAAGAAAATGCAAAATTTTTAACAAAAAAATCAAATTTTTCACGTTTTTCCGGAATTTTCTATTTTTTCATTCCGGAACAATTGCAGACAAAATTCCATGCAAAAAAAGTTATTTTCGATTTTTCCAATTTTCCTGAGGGTTTTCCCAAAATGTTCGTTCGGAATAACCTTCTCCTGGCAACTACGAACAACTTATATAGATAAGTAAGGGCACTTAAACAAATCAGGGTAGGGATGAAATCGTAAAATAACATTTTTAATCGCTGTTCCACCCTTCTTGGTCAAATTAAAAAAGGACAACGTGACATTTGGATGTTAATTAAAAGTAAAACGTGACACTGCTTCTGTGTGTACATTTTTTTTCGCTCTCTGGCAGACACAGTTTTGTGGATTATTCAGGATTAAACTTCATTCCAGATAAATGAATTTTAATTGCAAAGGGACCACCATGTTGGCCAAAATAATGATGACATTTTCATTACTTACCTGTTTGCACCGAGGCAGACAGAATTTTTATATTAACGTCGACCGGCAGATAACAGACAAGTACGAAGACAAATTGCAAGCGAATTGGCAATGTTTATGTCTTCTCGTGAAAGGACATAGTGTCAATAAAGGCAGAAGGCGGACGATGTATAATAATGAGAATAGAAAAACAACAGCTGCCAAGAATAAAGAAATATAACGAAGGCTGACGTAAAAGGCTTTCTGCAGAAGTAATGCCTAAAGCAGACTTTAATTATGTCATTCTCTTGAGATGTTAGCAGATTATAGTGAGCTATTTAAGAGTAAGTGCCTTTGTTTAACATTTTTTGTATAAAAATAACTATAATTCATGGCATTCGACAGACAATTGCTGAAAATAAGTTTAATAATTTTGCAGTAGCGGTACTATGTTCATTCACTAACACTCAGCCTTATTGTCGTCGTGGTTCATGACTCTAAAAAAAAAAAATAACCACACGTGACTGTTTAGTATTGGCGTCTCAAAATAAACATCGCGGGGGCGATCGACAATAATGTCGTCTGAAATGTCACATGTGGAAGTGGATTGTGTTTTTCGACGACTATCGTCGGTATTGCGTTAGACGTTTTGTGAAGATGACGACGCACGTTTGTTGTGGCAATGATACATTTTGAAGTTGATAATTTTTCAGACGACTACTGGTGTGTCATCAAGAGTTGAAGAAAGTTATGTGTTTAGTGAACGAAATGCAGAAAATTAGGTACTCCTTTGGCAAATCATTCACAAAGGGCCTAACAAAAGCGATGTTAATCGGCAATGGGACGACATAGCCTTAAGGTGGGTTTCCACATGTCGGTTGATTGACATAGTTTGACAGCCCTCGCGTTTATGTCATTGAACGACACCAGCGTCAGTTCATTTCCACTTATGCCAATTATTGGCAAAAAATCGTTTGTCAGTTGATTGACCAACTTATGAACTCGATGCCAATTAAATTTTCTCTGTCAATCATAGACAAAGTGACATTTTGTTTGACAATTCAGCTATTTCCACTTGTCCAGCGGTTTCTTTGTCAATTATTGGCAAATTCAATTGACAAGCAATGTTTCTCTATTTCCACTTGCCAATTGTTTAATTGGCATAAAAATACGTCAATTGTCAATTTCAAATCGACAAGTGGAAACCCAGCATTATCTCTGAATTGTCTCTCTTGGACCACCATCGATTGTCTAAAATACATTTTAAATCTGAAGATAATTGTGTTTGTAAATTTAAATTATTTCTACTGCTCACTTAACGTGAGGCAAATCCAATGGATTTGATTTTGTTCAAATATCCTTTCTCATGGTAGCAAGATCTTTTTTTTTGTTTTCTGTTGATAACTGCTTTAAAAATTCACCTCAAGGTAAATAATTAAGATTGTTTTATTAATTTACCAAGTAACACAAATAACAAACAAAATTTAAATTCGTCGACTGAAATGCCAGACGACCATTTTGTCAGTTTGTGGAATATATGTGGAATGCAAGAGTTTAGAGAGAGTAGTGTCGTTTCAGTTACGCAATACTAAATTCCGAACGCTTCTACACGACAAATGTAGCCAGTCGTTTTCTACAGACGACAACGACAATAAAGGGCCATTCACATGAGAGCGACCAACTATCTACGAACGAACGAATATTCGCAAGTTTTGACAGTCCGTTCACATGAACAATTTTCTAGGTATCGGCAGTTCGCGAATTTTAGATATCAGATATCGCTATGTCTAGTTTTAGGTTAAGTTGGAACGAATATTTTATTCGCCAGTTTGTGGAACGCGAATTAAATTATGTGGATTGCGAATAAACTTTCCCAGTTCGCGCCAAGGGTGTTTTCGTTCGCGGCAACAAGTTTGGAATTCAGTTTAAACTGCTTATAAACTTGTTTCCTTAATACATTTTGATAGGATAATTAATTATCCACCTCTTGGAGGAGTAAAATGTGTAATTTTCTATTTATAAATGCATAAAAAGTGGTTTGTTCGCATTTCATGTCAATGGTCTTTAACGACTATAAAAACTTACGGACTTGCTATTTTCATTTGCCTTTGGAATTTGTAATTTTTGCCGTCAAATTGAAATATGTTTTTTTATTGTTATTTCGTTATCAAAGTTTTTACAGATTATACATATTTAAGATCTGTTTCCAGACCCTACCACTTTTGACGCTCACTGTAGTTAGGTGGCGCTATAGTCCGGGGTGAACCTGGGTTTTAGGCAATACGTTTGCCCAATTAGGGAGACCTTTAGCTAGGTTTATATGGTTAGTTGGTAGAGGTTTCTTTCCATTTGTGAATGACATCTAAGGCGATGATGACTTCCTCTACTGCGTTGTTCATCCGAGTTGGAATCGAAGACACTTCAGGGCCAGGCCAGAGCGCTGGTATTTTTTAGGTCGATATCTCTGTATAGAATTTATGTACTGTACTCCCCCTCGACCATGAAAATCTTCACCCGGATTTCACTAAACTGATGATAAAGTGGTGATGATGAGAGTCTTTTATAGGGTCTGTATTCCTTGACAATACCTTACAATCAGTTATAACGAGTAAACTCTGTTGACATTTTCGTTGAACCAAACCATGCCCAGACAAAGGTGTTAAGATTAATAGGCAATTGTCTTGCCAACTTCTGTAAAGCTACCAGAGGTCAACTTAATTGTTATACCTAAGACTGTCTTTAAAAACTTTACCCATCAAAGGACCACTTTCAAAATTAGGGATCCAATTAAAATGAAAGCTAACTTTATATTGCAAATTACGTATTTTCTATATATGGAGAATAAACCGTACACAAATATAAACGTATCAATTGTAAAAGATAAACACAATATAGAGACGGTACGTAAGGGAAAAGTTTTTAATGAACCCTCTGCGTTGTAAGGTAGTATTCCTACCACCTGTAACTAACAAATTTCATTAAAACTTTGTCCGGTAACTAATGAAAGCGTTTCATTGCAATTCCCAGTAGCAATGTGAGTAGAATATATTGTACACCTACCTACATATTGCGTAGGGCAAAGTATACTAGCCTGTTGTTGCCTCTAAGTGATTGCAAAAAAAACTGTCCAACAAGCAAACCTTCGTTTCACTTAATTCTTAATTTAGATATTTCCTCTCCGTCCCCTAAATCAATTTAAAAAATTTGTATAATAACAGGTACACAGTATAAACAATGATGACAGCTTGTGATTGTGACTTCTATACCAGCGTCGCCATATTCATGTAGGTACGTAGTACATATTCATTGCGCGGTACTAATATAATCAGTCTGGGCTAACTTTTACGAAGTCCCAATAGCCCATTGTATGCGAGTAGCGTAGGCTCGAGCAGCGGCGGTGGACACCAATACCATGAAGAAAAACGAATTATATCAGGGTTTCTCCATCCTGGATCTCCATATCCATGGTTGATCTGAATGCCCTTAAACTATACTGTTTGTCTAGTCAGGACACTGTACGCAATCCTGCCATAACACTGTCTTCTAAAAAAACATGCCAAGAGACTCAGACTGGCAGACACAGAAACACTAGCTGATTCTAAAATGATCTGCAATCCAAGCACACAAAGGCACTTTGCAACCGAAGAATATTTCTGCAAAAAATAATTCTTCCAACTTTTAGAGAAGAAAGGCCGCAGGAACTACTATCTGCTGGAAAATTGGATGTTTTCAAGGGAAGCATTTTTTCATCGTACATTGTATACTGGAATTAATTCTCTGTCTAGTGCCGTTTAAGATATTACTCTGTCATATACCCTCTCTTATACGCATACTGAATTAGGAATCACCACTCCAATTGACAATTCTTTGGCTCTACCGAAACTTCTAGACAGCGTTGCCGCAGGTTTTTTTAAAAGTGTAACAAATTTTTTCAAAAAGTGTAACAAATTGAAAAAAAAATGTAACAAACTGAAAAAAAAATGTTTGTCCTGCCTGTCCATGTGTTTAACAAATAGAAAAAAAGAAACACAAGTATTGACCATCAAAGTAGATTTCAATTTTTATTTTACAAACTTTATTTACACCAGAACATTGTCAACGGCGACACGGCGAGACAGAAAAATATTCTTGTATTTTCTCGTTCCTTCCCACTCGCAGTTTGACGTTTTGTAAGCAAAAAAATACCTTGATAGAAATTGCTAGAAGTTTGTTCGAAAAAAAAAGTGCTGTCAGTTAAACTCTTCAATATTTTTTAACGAGCAAAAGAAAAAAGATTTTAATTGGAAAAAGTGCAACAAAGCGAAAAATAAAGTAACATTGTAACAACATTTGAAAATGATTAAAAAGTGTAACACTTTTGTTACACTTGTATCATTGTGGCAACGCTGCTTCTAGGGACTTTTCTTAAATAGTCCTTAAAGGTGTTGAATAAGCTTTAAGCATATATGTAGCTACGTTTTAAAAACCGATGTAACCCTTGGGAACATCAATTCAGCCATTTGGACTCGGACAAATTGTAGGTCCTTCTCTTATAAAAACTCACACAAACGAATGGTTGTGAGAAGCTAGGCCTAGGGTGCCATATGGACCTGTTGCGCCATCTAAAAAAAAGGTGGCGCAACAGGCGGTAGACACTCTAGACCTAGCTTCTCGCAACCATTTGTTTTGTGTGAGTTTCTATTTTTGGGACGAATGGAAGGGACCTACAATTTTATGCCGAGTCCGAACGGCTGAATTAAGAAGCTTTTTCAGGACAGTCATACTCTCGGATGTTTGTCAGACCTACGCGAGAGGTGGCGCAGTAGAAAAAACCTTAAGATGTAATTTTTGTTTTTCCGGGGATCGAACCTGGGATTCCTCGCGCAGTAGTCCAACACACTAACCACTGCGCTGTTGCGCCATCTATTTAGTTTTTTTTTATAATCCTTGGGCATATCAAAAGGTACCTATTTCAATCGTTATATCTGAATGTATACTCATCCTTCGTAGACATGACAGGAAAATTTAATACTTCCATGTGGTTTCCTGCTCATATATGGATTCTCTGGAGGAATTTTATAGCCCACAATCCCGCTAGACGTGTCAGAACTCTTACCATCATCAAATTACTCACTCTTAAAAGAAAAAAAATGTATGTAAACTTGTTATTTATGACTTTTCTACAATTAGGCGTAGCCCTAGAGCCTATACATATAGTCACGGCACGGAGCAAAACAGGAAATCCTTAAACTTTTATACAATCCAAGTCCAATTGGCATTTTTAGCTTCAATATATCTTTATAGCCCATTTCCCACTCTTTATCATACTTTCATTATACCAACGTGATTTTTACACTCAATTTTCTTTCCTTAATGTTTGTGAGGAGCTCACTGAAAGGGAGAAACACTTTTCAGTTGGCCGAGTAGAAAGTTTCAAGAAAATCACTGCTTCTGACAGCATGAAATATATTCATCCCCATGGGGTGCATATTTTTAATGAACTTCTTGAATCATGAAAAGAATGGCCATCTAATTAATTTGCATTTTTTATTAAAACAAAAATAAAAAAAATCGCCTTTCACTCAGAAATATAAGCGTTTTCGTACTTTCGTGGGCATAACCAACGAGAAACAAGGACGGTGATATTTTGCCATCTTCCCCAGTTGCTAGCCACCAAAGTGGTGGTTTTACAGTGTTCCAGCGGTAGTTTGCCATTGTTGCAACGTCTAAGTGGTAATATCGCTCCCCCGACGATGATTACAACGATTAGTCGAACACTTAAGTTTACAACAATTGTTATCATGTCTACATAAATTAACCAAATGGCATGTATACTGGTTGTGTAGTTAAGATTACGATTATGACCTCGCTGTTTCGAGGGAATTTATTGTTTTGCTACAGCCTTGGCTAGAAGGGGATGGAACACATTCAAACATAATGTATTGGGCAATAATAATGATATGAGTAGTGACGGGAATTGGAGACGTGATTGTCTAATATGGCAACGACTTTAGAAAGTGTTAGTTATATAAAGGGTGTCCCATAATTCACGCAAAATATAATTTTGTTAGAAAATACAGAGTTTTAATAAGAAGTGCTGTCAGTTAAACTCTTCAATATTTTTTAACGAGCAAAAGAAAAAAGATTTTAATTGGAAAAAGTGCAACAAAGCGAAAAATAAAGTAACATTGTAACAACATTTTAAAATGATTAAAAAGATTTTTGTTGATTCATAGAGTACCTATACGGATTGCCGGGTTATGTATGGAATAGCACATCGGATTAATGGCCGCCATGGCTTTGCTGGCAAGTACGTACTTAGACCTACTATTTTATTGAAATTTTCTATGACCGTTTCGCATAAATGTGACAGAATTTCATTAATTCACTCCCAATTTCCTCTTCCAAGGCGTTCGTGGTCGTGGGCTAGTTTGCATAGACCTTTGTCTTCAAAAAAACCACAGAGAAAAAAGTCCGATGGATGGGCCAATTCTAATCGCAAAATCAGTCGAGTACATATGATTAGGAAAATACTCATGCAGTAATTGAATTGTTTCTCTGGCTGTATGGCATGTGGCACCGTCTTGTTGAAACCGCATGTTGGTCACATGCATATCTTGTAATTTAGGGACTAAAAACTGGGTTACATTTCACATTTCGGAGGAAGAATGGTCCGATAATGCCTCCAGCCCAAAATTCGCACCAAACATTCACACGTTGTGGATGCATTTGTTTCTCAACCAGTACTCGTGGGTTTTCTGAACCCCAAATGCGACAATTTTGACGACTAACGAAGCCATCAAGATGAAAATGAGTTACATTACTGAAGATGATTTTGTTCGAAAATTACGGACTGTAGCTGACAAACCTTTATTGTTTTTAAAATATTGCTCAACAATGAAAATGCGTCGTTCATTTTATTATCATTTTTTTTGCTTTGGCATCACTGTACTATTAAATGGCGCAAATTCAAACTTTGCGTAAATTATGGGACACCCTAATATTTATTTCTTGGCATAGTATCGTTAAGTCGTTTCGATAATAACTGTGAAGGTGTGTTGAACCCTCCTCTTGTAAGATATATACCGTCTAAATATTGTAACAAATAAACTTTTAGTGACGAAAACTCTCCAACTTTTCATTCACACTTCTTTTTTCCAGCCAGAATATGACAGTAGGTATTCGTTTTGGTCGTGGGTAATGACTTCGCGGTCATAATTGCTGTTCATCAACTGAAAGTCCGATTCACCCTATACCAACGTTTCTACACCTCTTAGTAGTAAGTCACTATTTAGTGCAGCAATTTTCTTACGGAACATCACCGCTCTTAGTGTATCTTAAAAACACAACTGACACGTCACTCCCATAAGGCACCACCGAATTGCTACCCCAAAATCACAGCTTCCATTATCACACTTTATTATTTACAGCCTGCAGGCAATAAGACTCCCTGTTCAACAATAACAATGATCAAACGTTTTATCACGCCCCGTAGATACACTCAAGTTATCGTCTATTATAGTTCCCCTCCGGGCCAACACCTGTTTAAGAGGGTATCTTTTGAACACCATCACCTACATTTCTCAGCTTTCAGCTCGTGTGAGAATTAAAAACTTTTTCCACCGCAACAAATACGCTATAACAAAAGAGCCCCCAAAACGACTATTGAAAGTGTTGTGGCAAGTTCTCAACTACTGCTGAGTGCACTATTTCCCGTATAACGAGTACACGTCTATTGTTGGCAATAAAACATACCTTTCAGAGTTATGAGAGAAGTTTATCTTTTGTCTTCGCAGACTACTGGCTTAAGCCTCAAAGACAAATATAAGGTGTTTCGAGTGAAACTTGTTTATATTCTCACGAGTATCTCTGCTTATGCTGGATATACATTTAAGGCGTTTAAGCTCTTTGCAATTAGTTTTATTTCTATACAATGTAGGTGAGACTTCTAACTGATGATAGTGACGTTTTTTGGATTACATTTTCTCTTACTTCCCCGTCCAATTCCAATTTTTCAAACTCAGCAAAGTTCCACCACGACCATCACCATCAATCACACCATCTAAAGGCTATTATGTTAATTTCAACTCCATCCAACGTGGATTTACCGCCGGTGTCTTACTTAGCCGTTGGCAAAAGCATTTTGCACAAAAAAATGTCTCCATCGTCTTTTTCTTATGCATTAAAATGTCATAATTCCAAAGGACTCTCCACAAAATACCTGCACATACAACCCGACAGGTAATAAAATTTCAACACACAAGCGATGTCATCTCACTTCGTCTTCTCGTTTGTGGAAGGCATTTTGCATAAATCACACACGACATCGAGTGCAGTAAGCTGCGTTGTGCGCCTTGCAACAGGAATAGGAACATATTTGAATTTAATTTCGAAACGAGATCGACACAAAAAAAGAGGAGGTCTTCGAAAAAATGTCATCTAAATATTTTTTTTGCCAATTTGCACATTGAATGCATTTGCATTTTATGTCAACCACCCACAATTTGTATATCTTAAAGGTTTCACTCGAACTGGCGACGTTCAGTGGGAATGTTGTAAAAATGTTACGTATACGTTAGAGTGTACGGTGAGCGTGCTATTTTCGCTGGCTTGTGTGTCATACATTTTCTGGAAATTATTTTACTCGCATCAAGTAAACAAATTCTCGAGGACGTATGGAAATTTATAAACTTCCTGCCTTGGAGGCCTACTTTTTTTTTGGTTAAGGTTCAGTAATGTGTTGGCAATTCAATAAATAAAATACTGTACGAGTACCTACTTAATGTGCTTGAAATGTTGTTAAACTTCTTCGTTTCGCTGATCTTTGAGATTGTCAGATTGAAAGTACAAGCACGGAGTAATTTATTAATTGTTATGAGCTATTTTTATTGTCATTATACTTTCTATTTTGTTGTGGAAAGCCATTAGCAATTCAAAGACTTTTACAAGGCAAAAAATAAAACGGTACTGAGCATGATATTACCAAATTCAGCAAAAGAAACTAATGCTGTACCGATCCAATCTTTAGTCAATACTTCAATCTATACGGTGACGGTATACTCCGTACGTAAGTTTATAAATTACGGAATGAGAATACTTAAAATTTATGGTGGACTGTATATTTCTGACTAAAGAAAGAGGCAGAAAGGACATTATTAAAATTTTCTTGAACAGATATAAACAGTAGTAATATTTAAGTGTTGTCCCACTCCCGCAAAATTTCAATTTTGCGCCATTTAATACTACAGTGATGCCAAAGCAAAAAAAAGATAACAATGTGACAGCTGACAGTTCGGGGTTAGTAAAAATGGAGCGCTATACGAAAGAACAACGCATTTTCATTGTTGATCAATATTTTAAATATAATGAAAGTTTGTCCGCAATTTTCGAACAACATCATTTTCAGTGATGAAGCTCATTTTCATCTTGATGGCTTCGTTAATTGTCAAAATTGTCGCATTTGGGGTTCAGAAAACCCACGAGTACTTGTTGAGAAACATATGCATCCACAACGCGTGACTGTTTGGTGCGGATTTTGGGCTGGGGGCATTATCGGACCATTCTTCTTCGAAAATGCGGTCGGTCAGGCAGTAACAATTAATGGTGTTCATTATCGTGACATGATAACACAGTTTTAATGCCAAAATTACAAGATATGGATGTGACCAACATGTGGTTTCAAAAAAATGGTGCCACATGCCATACAGCCAGAGAAACAATTCAATTACTGTATGACATGAGTCATTTTATAATGGTGTAATCGGCCGTTATTGCGATCAGAATTGGCCATCCAAATTTTTATTTTAAATACTTCTCCCGGCAAAGGCGAACCTATAACGCTTCATCAGCGCCCCGAGATGCTCGCAGATGTATGTTTGTTCTATACTTAAATTGCTGTAAATTGTAGTCTTCTGGAAATGTATCTACAGGAAGCGAGTTCCAAAGTTTGCTTGTCCTAACAGTTCCTCAGTTCCTCGGATCATCTACCATGGAAGTACCTATAGAACAAGCAAAGGTCAACGACTTTTCTTCTGTGCACCAACGGTTGTAGATTCGATGTGAATGTAGGGTCTCCAATAAGTTGAACTGCTCCCATATATGGGAACAATATTCCAGGCCTGGTGTTCACGCGCATTACTATTATCTGTTACCACCCTAAGTGGAAGAAATCGCCATCTATGAGCGGAGATAATGATTCAATAATCAAATACCTTTTATCTCCTCCGCTCAAGTATAAATGCTACTAACTTCAGGTGAAGCGCTGTCTTTCATTTGTAAACTGCAACAGCAACAGCGTGCCAAAGTGAAATAAGGAAAATTTGCTTACAAGTCCAGCCATTTTGGTTTTTATTTCAATTAAAATTCTGCACTGGAATCGACGACCGATTCAAGCCGACAACACCTGGTCTAACCTGTGCTTTGTAGAGAAGGAGAAGTTGCTTGGGGCTTGCGATTTACTGCCATTGGACTTGTTGAAACTGGGAGATGTATTAATGAAATTCAGCCACATTTATACGAAACGGTCATAGAAAATTTCAATAAAAATGTACGTACCTACTTGCCAGAAAAAACGGAGTCTGTCAATCAGAACATTGACAACTCAATAAATGACACTCAAGTTAAGATCTGGGATTTTCGGCTCTGTACGCGAGGAGAGCAAAAAAGCTTAGACAAGGTTTTTCACAGGTCAAAGACCGGTAGGCAAGTGGGGTCACTGTAAACACGATTGTCTCCTGACGAAAATTGCCATACACTGTTCTGCGATAATACTTAAAAATTCCCATTTCAACATGAACAATAATGACTTCCCCGCCATATTTGTGATCGTTGATAGAATGCAAAAAAATTAATTCAAACTCACCCCATCTTCTGGTCGCTTCGCGATAATAATCACAATTTCCAGTCGAGTCGAGGTACACGTACAGTATATCATTTCGCTAAGCTTAATGGAGAAACAAAGAGCATTACGGAAGGATTACTCACATGCACGTGTGGCCATCTCCGATTTTGTATCCAAGTCTGTGTATGAGTGTGCGTATCAATGATGCTCACAATGTGGGAAATGTTGTAGAAAATATTTCAATATCTCTTGCTGTACAGTCATACCAAGTGAAAGGGGGGCATTGCCAGCACACTCTTGGATTTATGCCAAAAAATACTTGTTGGCCATTGCAGATGCAGTGTATGCAGCCGAATCGTATCCTGCGAAAAAGACAATGGAAAACATTTTTGTTCATTCGCACAAGCTCCATGCATTACTACTGAGTCTGACTGGGTGCGAGGTGTGCTTCCGTACACCGTACTCTGAGAAATTACTTCTGCAGGGATGCGAAGGGCGGTCCGGTAGGGTGATGGCTGTAGAGCTGGATAAAGCATTGTTTGCTCACGGAACGTTTATTTTAAAATTATGAAATTTTTCGTGCACAGTGTAGCGCGTCGGCTTCTATATAAAATAATGAGCAACTGAGCGTTGAGCAAACACCAAGGGAGGAAACAGTTTTGTTCGCCCGTTAATGGGGAAGGATTTTCGGTGTTCTTTTCTCAATGGTACCTTTAAGGGAGCATTTAAATGAGAATTTCAAAATAATCGTACAATCTACTGCTATGTGATATATAGTGATTTACCCAAACGAATTAAACTCATAAATAATAAGCATGCTGGGAGGACCCGGCCGTTCAAAAGTGCAAATTGATCATGAACAGACTATAGACTTTCTATGTAATTTCTGGTACTGGAAAATTCTTTATTTGAATGATCGTTGTTTCATGACCAAATGCTCATTGCTGGCATATTCATTAGAGACGATGCCTAGCGTGAACAAAATTTGAAAGAAGCTATATGTAGAAGGAGTCTACTCGTGTGAAGTTGGATCAATCTGAAGACATGTGCAGAGGCGAGATTTCTGTACCGAGTGCCCCCCAAAAAATGCAAAAGGGGTATAGGTATGAATAGGTTGGTGAGGTTGCTTCCTAATTCTTCTCCGTATTTATTTAAAAATTTCATTTGCCTTGGACAGAAGAGACGGAGACAGAAAATGTGTTCCTGATTCAGAAAAAATGTTGTACTTTATGGCTTAATGGAGTCTCCGGCGTTACACATGTAATGACAAACTGAATATACCTTCCTGTCGAGGGTATCCAAAGATAAGACCCAAAATAAGAATACCACAATATGAAAAACCACTGCTCAAAATGTATCCTCTTAAAAAATAGAAAATAGAATTCCTCCCGAGAAGTCGAAGGATATCCACAAACAGACCCCTCAATCGATGATAAATGCCGATAAGCTAATAAAAAAGGGCACCTATAGATTATTATCCTACCGCGTGCCCGTCTCAAGCGTCAAAACTCAAAGCACGTGCTATAAAACAGAGAAAAAGAAAATACCACAGCCTTCTCCCTACAAAATGGCAGCTATTGTGTGAACCAATAAAGGCTGAATGCACATCACTGCTTGAAATTGAGTCCTTTATGCACCGAATATATTCTCACCACCGACGACACAATGAAGACGGCCCAGCTACCGTGTCTCTCCATGGCAGCACAATGTATTTTTTATGATGTCTTCCTTTGTGTGCGGCTCAAAGGATTCGATGGGAACCAAATTTATAATGGCTTCTGCCGTGGGACAAAGTTCATAATATTCCAAGTTCCTTGCTCGTGCTCGTAAGCGCTACAATATATGTGTGCGTGGCAGAGTGTAGTGCATGTGCCAAAGGAATGAGAACAATTTACCAAGCAGGGGGATAACCCAAACCGTCCTGACGGATTCCTTTCAAATTGAATTCTTCGCCTGTGGGTGTTCCAGGTTCAGGTTCGCTTTATTATGAGTTTTTATGAGCTCTCAACTTGGTACGTTCTATTGGCATCAGTGACATGCACTGTAGGGGGTTTCATTAGAACCAAATTGATTGGGGGAAATTAATTTCACATTACTCCAACTTGACAGAGTGAATGAATAATAGAATTATGACTTTCCAAATTTAGTACTAAAACTAGAGTAGGTAAATGTAGGTATAACTTGGGTATGGTTGGAGTCAGGCACGTAGCCAGGGGGGGGGCTTGAGGGGCTGAAGCCCCCCCGAAAGTCTTAAACAAAAGACAAAAACTAAAATTTTCTAACTGATAACTCAACTTTTTTTTTAAATACTTCTCCCGGGAGAGGCGAACCTATAACGCTTAAACAGCGCGTCCCGAGATGCTTGCAGATGTCTGTTAGTTTTGCACTTTAATTGCTTCAAATTGTAGTCTTCTGGAAATATATTTCCAGGAAGCGAGTTCCAAATTATGCTTGTCCTGTAACAGAATGAGTTTTGGAAAGTTGATGTTGATGCGGTTGTCAAGTGTACTGTATGGTCAAGAGCATTAGCAGCCTATCTTGTGGGGCGCCCAAAAGTTGAGTTTCGAGGGACAATGTCTTTGAGTTCCTCGGAACATCTACTAAGGAAGTACTTCTACCTATAGAACAAGCAGAGGTCAGCGACTTGTCTTCTGTGCACCAACTGTTGTAGATTCGATGTGAGTGATGGGTTTCCAATAATTCGAACTGCTCGTCTCTGTATGCTGTCAAGTAGGTTAAGTGAATGTTTTGGGGAAGAGCTTCATATATGGGAGCAATATTCCAGGCCTGGTCTAACCTGTGCTTTGTACAGTAGGAGAAGTTGCTTGGGGCTAAAGTACCTCTTTGCTCCAAATAGGTAGCTCAACTTAGCGGACGCCGATCGTGCGATATAGGATATGTGGTCCTGATAGGTCATCCATTTGGATCTGAGGAACTGTTGAAGCATTTTTTCCTAGAAAATCTTGTGAACTGTGTCTTGTTTGCAACTGAAACTGAAATGACCGTAATGGGGCTTAATATAAATCAAATCTATAAAAATAAGGAGGCTATTCCGGTAGGTATACAATATTCAAACGCTAGGTACATATGTACACTGTGCAAGCCATAGCTTTAACCTTGCTCTGCCATGCAATTCGCAATTGCCTTAGTGTAGTTAGTGAAACAACTAATTTCTTCCGCAATCTTTCAAATGCATATTATGTAACTTTCAAAACTGTCATTAAAAAAAACGGACCAGAGAGCCGAAAAACTCGACTTCTACGCCTTTGTAAAAAAAATTCATTGAAAGGCATGACAGTATTAATTCCTTTGTATAGAGCTCTTCAAATGCATCTCAATAAGTATTGAAAAAATAACGAGCAGAACGTGGGTGATGTCTTCGAAAGCATCAACACTTTTGGCAGCGGTCCAAAAAAGGCATTGCCTAGTAAGCCTCATTGTATACGAAAAACTATTTAGTTTAGCGCTGCCCTTATCAGTTTCCCTACAGAACAAATCCTTAGATTTCGTTTCTGCAATCGACCGCACAAAGGAAGTTCTGAATTCTCTTAAGGACATCAGAGAAAATGGCGGGAAATATTTCAAAGAGGCTTTTCAATCCGCATCCTAACTTGCCGAGGACTTATTTGAAGAACTTCATTGAAACAAACAACGCGTTCGAATCCAGAAACCTCTCCTTCTGAAGACTATTTTAGAGTGTCGATACTGATTTCTTGATTCGTTAATACAAAATCTTACGGACAGATTCATCGTCAACGAAGAAGTTCTACGTCTACCATCGTTTCAAGCTCTTCTCCCAGGTTTTGCTGCAGTTGAGCCTGAGCGAAAAGTTGGAAAAGCTAACACTTTACTTTGATAATGCAATTTTGTTATCAGCTGTGAAAGCTGAGTACATTCTTTGGTGCGAAAAAAAAATCGTCGAGTGACCCTTCTACCGAAGTTTTGAAATTGCTTGATATATGTGACAAGACTTACTTTAGACTTATAAATTTCTTGCTTACGGTTTTAGCAACGCTTCCAGTGACCACAGCTATTGTTCAACGAACCCTTTCAGCTATGAAAAAGATTAAAACAATGTCCCGAAGCGTTATGGAGAATTCAAGGTCAAGTTCACTTGCTATGATATCTGTTCATTCGGATATTATTGTGGATCCAGATAAGGTGATTGATCTCCTGTCAAAAAAAATCAAGACGTCGTCTGCTTTGAAAAAATGTGACTAATAGGAATCAATGAATTGGAATAGTTTTCTGTTTCGTAAGACTTGGAAGCTAGCCCCCCCCGAACCAAAATCCTGGCTACGGCCCTGGTTGGAGTCGATGCCAGCAGAAGGAACAGTGGGGCGATTTATGGGAGAAATTTTGCCTCTACATGAGTGCTTGCTTTTGCCATTTATGGCATTTTGAACAACCCATACCCGATAGAATAAAATGATGCAGCTTTTATCGGCCGTTCCGATGAAGTTAGCCTGAAATTTAGGAATTGTCTTAACTAGTAACACAAAGGTTCAATAATTCCATATAACATACAATTTCAGTTCGTTTTAATGGTATGCATAGATGAGCCTTAGACGACTAAATTTCCATAGATTCCTATAGTGATCAAAAATGTTGAAAAACTGGCGTGTGACCCTAACCATGCGCACCTGCTCCTTGTAGGCAACACTTTGAAAGCAGTACTCTTGGGACGACGCGTCAGTGACCATGGTGTAGTTCTTGCGGCGAACCTGGAACACTTTAACAGCCCGCCTCCCCTTTCCGAAGATACGTGCCTTTTTTTAAGATCTGGCCCGACCTTTTCAAGGTTTAGGGATTCTCTTGATTTGGTGTGGGAGGGTTGTTTTAGCTTGTCGGAGAATGATGATTGCATATTTTAGAGTAGTATGAAAAACACTCTGACACATTTTCCTACTGACTGAAGGTCGTAGTACACGGCAGGTAGAAACCGCACATACGTATATGGAAATAATGTCATTTTTACGTCAGTATATGGTCCCAATGGTGTACGATATGTGGCACTCTCTGTTAACGTCAGAGCTACATACGTATGTGGCTTTCTACATGTCGTGTACTACGGCCTTTCGAAACTTTGAATTTGCATTATGTCACCTTCGATGTTCATTTTGGGATTTTTGATTTTCCATTGTTCTCGGTTTGTTTGTATCGTTTTATTAAGCCTCCTGTCGACTTCTGGATACTGGATTCCAAAAGTTCTTACTCTTTAAAATAATAAAAGCCCGTTGACAAGGCTGCCGTGATATTCAATTTGTGGTTACTCTCACCTATTTTTCCCACTAAACTTTTCCCGTCAATTGCAAATTGCAAGGAAATTTCTCTGTGTGCCCTCATTATAAAAAGTGTTCCAACTTGGCTGCATGCTGTAGAGCTGCATAATCACGTTTAATTAATCCAAACCTCACTTCCCTCATTCCCAGGAAGCTGAACAACAACTCAAAAAAATAGTTCAAAATTACCCAGTTGTACCGAGAACTAACTTCAGTAATGCGCCACTTTCTTGTTCAAGTTGGAAATGAGTTTTCTGACGTCGCTCCTTCAGCTTTTAATGTCTTCAACTTCACCCACATATCTCAAGAAACCGACAGTGAAAAGAAAATTCGCTTTCACAGTTTCTCTTCTCTTGTTTCAGCAAAACCAGCCAAAGAAACATACATTTAAAATAAAACCCTCGTGTCCTTATGAAATAATGACGCACAATATTATTATGCACACACCCACACAGACCGCATCAGTATCCTCATCATTAAAGCACATTTCCCCTTCAGTTTGTGAGTTGTAATTTAAACTGCAACAATGAGCGCCCCCAATCGGCGGAAGGGTTGTTAAAGCCAGTGACAAATACTGTAACCAAATGCTCGAGGAGTAAAAGTGCAGTTCCATTGTCCTTCTTGATGCAACAATTCAATTGCATGTTCGCCACAAGAGGTAGCCACCAGCAGCGCTTGTGTTGGTGAGGTCTAGGGGTTGGATACATGACTCTGAATAACAGCAGCAGAGCCTCTGGGCGTATACGTAACATTGCTATTACATTCTCATTTATGCGAGAATAAACCTTAAGTATCGTGTGATGACACTTTAACTGAAGGCTACCCACTTAGGCAAGAAGACGACATGATGTTCGTTGTGTTTTTGGTTTTCGAATTTGTGTTTCGATGTCAGAATGCTCGTAGGGGTCTGACAAACTAAACAACTGAGTGCAATGTTTATGAGCTGATAGCTGTCTTGTTCATTTTTAAAGTCAAGTAAATGACAAGCGGATGTGAAACTAAGGCGATTGTATGCTGCACAACTTTAAATTAAACAATTTTTCGCTTGCACTATTGGGTTTGGTTATTTTGGTTTGGAAAGTTCAAATACTTGCAAAAACTTACTTGTAAATTTGTTTAATAAAATATAAAGTATTTAATACATATACAAGCGATGCTACTTCAGCCATTACGACTGAAAACTTTCCCATTAAAATATCATTACCACCGCACAGCTGTACAAAGATTGCAACGAGACCTTTTTTCGCCGTTTTTGTGGTGGAAGGAAACTAAACTATAAGTTGTAAGGACTTTAAAGAAAATATTCTTCGTCTATGCACTTTGCGGAAATATGAACTCTGGAGGAGTTTTCTCATTTTTGCTGCTAGTGCTATGCCAAACTTCATTCACACTTTGACGTATCCGTTTATAGGTATCGCATATATTTTGCGTTATATTTTCACTGAGCGATGGTACCAACTACAAATTTACAAAAAAAAATCTTTCTTCTCCAACTTCGAAGTTACCAAAGTCTGCTTACGTATAAAACGTGTAGTTTGAACCGCTATTTTGTTGAAGGGAACGAAAATGAGACTTAATGAACCAGAGAACAATTGCACAACTATTAAGTGGAATATTGCCGAACTACATTCTTATGGTCTGAATAAGAAAAACGTTCCTAAGAGGAAGAATTTGGAATTTTAATATCTCATCCATACTACCATACTATCGTGAGCCCCATTCACAAGAAGGGAGACACTCTGAACTGCGCCAATTACAGAGGAATATGCCTCCTGAATGAATAAGATCCTGTCGGCTATACTGTCTACAAACTTTTAGCAAATAATCTGATCGGCCCATATAATCAGTGTAGTTTTAGGCCCAGAAATTCAACCATCGACTAAATCCTCACACTATGGCAGATCTTAGAGAAAACGCAGAAATTGCAGATCGATACACACCACCTCTTTGTCGACTTTAAAAGCGTATGTTGGGATGCATTATACAAAGCCATGTTAAATTTCGCAGTAGCGCAGTGGTTAGTGTGCCGGACTACTGTGCGAGGGATCCCAGGTTCGATCCCCGGAAAAACACAAATTACATCTTAAAGTTATTTCTTCTGCGCCACCTCTCGCGAAGGTTTGACAAACATCCGAGAGTACGACTGTCCTGAAAAAGCTTCTCAATTCAGCCGTTCGGACTCGGCATAAAATTGTAGGTCCCTTCCATTCGTCCCAAAAATAGAAACTCACACAAACGAATGGTTGCGAGAAGCTAGGCCTTGGGTGTCTACCGCCTGTTGCGCCGCATATTTATTTTTTTTTTTTTTTATCTTAAATTTCGGCATCCCTGGAAAACTCGTCCGTCAGTGCAGGATGACGACGGAGAGATCTCGCTGTTCCGGAGAGAACACCATGGAATATTTTGATATCGGAAAAAGTTTAGAACAATGCGTGACACGCTATCACGTACTCGTAACTCCACCAACATCATTCTTGAAGCAATTCTACGGAACTCGTAAGCCAACTTCAGAAATACAATTTCTCAAAAGTCCGTTCAACTACTTGCATATGCAGATGATATTGACATTATTGGGAGAACTCAGCGAACTATCAATTTGCAAGCATTGAAACGGAGGCGGCAAAGATGGGTCTGGCTATAAATGAAGACAAAACGAATTATATGCAGTTATCGAGAAAGGAATCTCAATAGTGAACAGAGGTATAACTTCGAAGTAGTTAAATACTTTGTCTACCTAGGCTCTACAGTTACCTCGCAAAATGACATCGTCGTAAAAATCAAACAAAGCATCACGCTTGCCAATCGATGTTTCTTTTGGCTAAGAATGCATCTAAGCAGTAAAGCCCTATCTCGCAGAATCAAAGAAGTATTCTGCAATTAATCATCCCGGTTCTGCAGAAGCATGGACCTTATCGAAAACTCGAGTTATTTTTGGTATAGTTTGTATCGACGGAGGAGGAGATTCAACGACGAACTTTACGGTCTATTAATCGACGTTTATCTAGTCAAAAAGATCAAAGTACATCGACTGAGGTGGCATGGTCACTTGGAGCGTATGGACAACAACGCATCAGCCCGACGAGTCAACGCCACCCCTAAGGAACAACGAAGCGCACAATTTGGAGAGCGACCTCAAAAACAAACTTGGTGTGCGTGACTAAAGGCAGTTAGCTAAGGACCGGTGTCCACCCCGGACTGTAAGCGCCATCTAAAGTAAATCCATACTACCTGTAGAGACCCAATATTCAATGACCGATTGATCTACAGTTTTTTATCAATTGACTTATATTTTCCGTATTTTCATTTCATATAGTGCGACTTTATTTTCATTGTTTTACATTTTATATAGTCAAGTGTTGGCATCGCACAGTGCCGATACTACACTACCATATAAATTTCAACGTCTGTCTGTTTCTTTGTCTATTTCTTTGTGCCTTCATAATTCAAGAACAACTTACCTATTTTTAGTGATTTTTAAAGTTATTATGTACTTTTTACCAGCGATCGAAAAGTTGGCACCATAACGCCTTACGCCAAAATATGTCCATAACCAACAACAGAAGAAGGAAAGAGACTTTGGAAATTTCATTCAATATCGTTGGTGGTCATTTGTATAAATTACTCTGTTGGTGGTAACTGTATCATTAACATTATCAAGCGGATCCGCTTGGTACGGTCCTAGATAAAAATTGAATTGAAAACTTAACGTTCAGGAAAGAGTCCGAAAGGCTCTTAATGTTCTCTTCATCTGTACAGTAGGGAAAAAGTGGGGACTGAGTCCATCAACGATGCATTGGTTGTACATCATGGTGGTTAGATCCATACTTACCTATGGGGATCTTGTTTGGTGGAGAGCCACAAATAAGTTAAGGGATATGTTGACCAGGGTACAAAGAACAGTGCAGGCTGTGCTTTACGCACTACACCCACAGTTGCACTTGAGGCGTTTATATATTTTGTACCACTGGATCTACAAATAAAACTTCAAGCAGGCAATAGTGCGCATCGCCTAACTATCGCAGGGTTCTTCAAATGCGGACAGGTAGGACATAGCTCCATACTAAGGGAATCCCTTTTCAACATCCCTGATAAAACGGATGAAAATCTTGGTGAAATTGACTTCGACACACCGTATGAAGTACCTACTATACCTAGATAGGGAAGACTGGCAAAAGAATGAGGTTTCGAATGATAATGAAATTTTGATTTATGCGGATGGTTCCAAAACTAAGGAGGGTACAGGTTAGGTATATACTCTAGGGATATAGACCTACACGTGTCATTAAGGCTTCCGGATGCAGGTGTTCCAGGCAGAGGTTCTGGCCGCGCTCAAAGCTGCGGATCTACTTGATATGGGATCAATATCCAACAAAAATATCGCTATCTACATTTATAGTCAGGCTGCGCTAAAGGCGCCAGAGTCCTTCATGTAACGAAAGGGCTGATGTTCTGGCCAAAAGTGGAGCAGAGCTTGCACCCAATGAAACAATTGAGGGCATAAGACCACCATTAGCCGTGGCCAAGAGAATTATTCTCGAGAATTTAAAAAATAGGGCAGATCAGAGATGGTTGGGTCACAGGGTCTCAAAGGCTATGTGGCCTAAGCTAGATCGGAAAAAATCTGTACAATTACTAAGCTCAGCAGATAAAAGCTACGAATAGTAACAGGGATACTCTCTGGGCACTGTCTTCTAAGGAAGCACGCTATGAGATTAGGTCTAATAGACACGGACACATGCAGGTACTGCTTACGACTTACATGTCGCAGAGGATGAAACTCATCTCCTCTGTGAATGTCAAGCTATTGCTCGGTACAGGAGGAAATACCTTGGAAGGTAGGTACTTCTTCGACAATTTGGAGGAGATTGGCCTTGCAAACAAAATTGAAACAATTTTCACGTTTTGTAGGGAAATTAATTGTTTGGGCGAAGTGGTTTAGGTTTTTTGACCGTTAAGGTTCCCCAGGGATGGCGATGGGCCCAATCTAGTCCGATTGCCTAGTCCGATGTGATGAGCTCACACCCTATTTAATCTAACCTATCCTATGAATATGTACTAGAATCCCATATCAACAGAAGCATTATAATAATACTGTTCGTATGCGTCGAAAACGTTTACCTATGCTTGATTATTTTTTTTCAATTAATTTAGTTTCATTTCCCCACTGACTTTTCACCTTCTTCGATCATGCTTCGCTTTTCCTATCATGTTCGAAAACCAATAAAAATACAACCGCATCGTCCTTTATTTTGTTGACATCAAAACACAGCACACACAAAAACCTAAATCAATACACAAGTCTGTGTCAGTTTCATTTTCATGGAGACCACAATGATAGTCTGCTCACGACTGAGATCAAATGAAACCAAATGGCCGGATATGGACCAAAACAATCTTTTATCTTTTTCTTTTTTTTTTTGATTTTTTTTTTGCACGTGATGGTGAATGGCGAAGAAGGCAAACAAGAAAGGACCCGTACAAAGTGAATGCAATTATGTAAATGGAGAGAATTTGGCGCCAGTTGTTGCATGGTTTATGTGTCAGTCATCGAAGGACTCTGTCTCGGTTCCATAGTGTACAATGAAATCAAATTGAATGGAATATTGATTCGGTGTAAAGTGGTCGATGTAGAGTGATAAATTCAGCAAGGATACGAGTATATGGGGAAAAACGGTAAGAGTTTTTTTCTAACGACTGATGTCGCGCTGAATATTTATGATAGAATTCGGAATTCAATTTCGATTTATGGAGGGATTTACTTCATTAAGTGCATTTTTGTTGGTATTTGTTTTAAGGGAATGCATATGTAAACCAAGAGTTAGATTAATTATTCATGAAAGGATATTGTATTTGGGTATAAGTGAATCAAATGCTTTTTGTACAGATAACTGCGTAAATTTGAAAATATACCCGTATACGAAATACATTAATTCGGGGGGCATGAAGCTTTGCTAGATAAACAAAACTGCAAACGCGCTCGGCTCAATTGTAAGGACATGGACAGGTCATGCATAAATAGGTGGTACTAATAAACAGTGTTTACCTTAAATTTTAAGAACTCGCAATGAGTTTGTTAGGGTCCGCAAGAAAATGTGTAAAAATATTAATAAGATAAACAGATTTTTTTTTTCTTCTCCAGATACCAGATTTTTGAGCCTTTGTGTGATTAAAATATCGAAAAAAATCTGAGGAAAGTTATGCATACATTTTAATTCAAAATGAACTAAAGTATGAGAAAATATGAAACTTAAAGTGTACTTCTTTTGCAGATAAGTGGGCTATACTGCACAGAGCTCAAAATTAAAAAAAAATCGGGGGATCCTGTAGTACACATCCAATATCTTAAACTAAAACAAAAATCACCCTTCACCTCTCAACGTAAAAAAATGTGATTAAATGTTTGCCAATCCAACATTACATCGAACAAAGAGTGACATCGAGTCATCTCCTCGGATGAGGAATTTAATTTGGAGGGTTCTGATGGCTTCTATTTTTATATTCATTATTTAAGGAAGGAGAAGAAGCCATCAGGATTCACCAAATTAAACTTTTTCTCATCCGAGAAAACAATTCGATGTCACTCTTAGAATATTCCTCGTTTAATAAAAACCCATGTCTGTCTTTTAAATTGAATGCAGCCTTTATGTCCTTCGCTTCGGTTATCATTTCATTACCTTCTACCATCATAATAGCATCGATCGTATAACACTCCGCTTCACTTGAATAGCATACCCCTAAGGTTGGTTTTCTATCGCCCACTGGTCCCAAACCAAGCATGCTAGAGACCTCATTTTTTTTTTAGTTAAAGTTCATTTAATTGTTGTTATTTGACCAGAATAAAGATTTTAAACTAAAGCTTTAAGTGTTAATAAAAATTTGTTAACTAAAAACCGGAAAAATGTGGGGCCCCAATTTTGCGCCAGTTGAATAGAACATGCATTTAGACCGTCATCTTTGGCACGTGGATTCATATTTTTCTTTGTTCGATTTTTTTTTGTTAGTTTCGACTATTTAATTAAAAAAAAAATATAAAATGGGTGGGAAAAAAGCCTTAACCGAGGCGGTAAAAGGACACCTCCTAGCCTATTTATTGACAAATTGGCTAAGAAAATCGAGAGAAGCCGACACGTTATATCCATATTTTTAAGTAATAAGTCTAACTATGGATGGACGGAACATGAATTGCCGCATACACATCAGTGTGCTTACTAATGCGGAAAGGCGACTTAAAAAAAGGATCAAATTTTCACGACTCTTTTCCAAAAATCGGGAAAAAATGTGGTATCAAAGTAAGTTTCACAACTATGCGTCGTATTATTTTGAATGCCAAGGATATAAAAAGACTAAAGCCCAGTTGCACAGTGCAGAGTTCAGTGTTACTTAAGTTTGAGTAGAGACGAACAGATAGGTGTCACTCATGCATATTTTGCGTTTCACAGTCGATACACAATACTCACCTCAAATGGTACAAAAAACTTGGCAGCACTTAGAAAAATTGTTATTTTGCAATATTTAATAATTTATTCAATTTTCCAAATGGTTTGTTAATGACAAAAAAAAAACCCCTAACTTTAGCAAGAAAAATAATAATTTTGCTTAATTGAACTCAAAGGCGAAAAAAAAAACCAAATGAACTTGTCAATTCGTTGACAGCTGAATAGCTTGCCACCTGTCTCGTGTGACACTTAAGTGTTCGATATTGGGCACTTAAGTTGTATAATCAAATATGACGCTATGAAACTGGAATCGAATCTCGAGTGGAATTTGAGGGAGAATGGATACTTAAGTGGACACTGTGCAACTGGGCATAAAAATCAAGAAGAAGTCACTCCTTGCCTTTTGGGTTCGAAAAAAGCAACGCGTTCGTTTTTGTCGCGCACATGTGGCCTGGACTTCGTGGTGGCACCGTGTGGTCTTCTCCGACGAAAAAAAATAATTTGGAAGGCCCCGATGACTATATACACTCCCGCTCATCTGAATAGGTTCAACATTATTTAAAAAGTAAAATGACGATATCTCTCTAACCAACTTGCCGATTTTAATGAAATCAATTTTTTTTTACAGAATAATCAATTGTTAATGAAACACGAAAGTTTGCGGTCTCTAACATACGTATATATATTTTTATTTTTATTTTTGGAAAAACATGTCAAAAAAATCCCATTTATTTTGGCTCATCAGAAAGGGCAATAACTCTAGTTTGCGATCTACAACGATTATGTAACGACGTCAATTATTTTGCTTTTTTAAATTGAAAGTAATTACAGCCGTTTTTTTCTAAAATTGGTCGCGGAAATCAATTAAACGACTATGAAAAAGGATAAATAAAGGGATACTTCAAATTTGGTTTAAAGCCGGGCCAAATCGCTTAGAAGATTTGCCGAAGTCAAAATGTAGTTGGTAATTTTATTTGGAATGAATTAAGCTATAATATCAATATGAAAGGAGGGGCTCAACATGCGACAACACCAGCAGCGAGAAGACTTATCATCTGAACTGCTTCAAATTCCCAACGTTGTAGTGCTAGAATCAGGGAAGAATTCGGTGCTAATAAAAGTCTGGCATCTGGAAAACGCATTATTCGGAGTGCCAAGCATTTGAAGAGACTGAACGTAAAAAAAGAACACATCTCAATGATGTGTGCAAAGCTACACGACTTCAGTTTGCTCAAGATCATATGACGTGGAATAGGAAGTGGCAGACTGTCGTGTTTTCCTATGAAAAGAAGTTCAACCTTGATGGACCGGATGGCTACAACTATTACATTCACGACCTGCGAAAGGATAAATGTGTTTTAGGTAGTCACCACACCTGTGCATCAGGGGCATTACGATGTTCCGCATAAATCATATTATGGGACTTGTGACTTTGTGAGCTGCAATTTGTTACATCGAAAATTAACGCGAATGTATGCAAAACTATACTAGAAAATGCTTTTCCAAATTTTTCGAATATTTTTGAACGGATTCCATGGACAACGGCCCCATTCATACCTACTGGAGTGTTGTTAAACAGTGGATAAAGGATCAAAGGCCATAAATATTATTGAAAACGTTTGGGGTCTATTGTCCAAAAAAGTATATAAGGACAGAGGACAATTTGGGAATCCTGCAAGCCTAATTGGCGCCATTAAAAAAACCGGATCAACAATTTCACTTGGATTTATTGAAAAATATTATAAATATTTTCCAAATCGTATCTATGAAGTTATATTGAACAAAGGAGATATTACTACATACTAAATTATACTTAAATATGTAGCTAAATGTTAAAAATAACCAAAGCTGTGAGTTAGTACTTGATATATATATTTTTTCTTAATTTTAAATTTTTGAACCTATTCAGATGAGCCAAAATATATGGTCACTTTTCGATACGTTTTTGGAAAAATAATCATAAAAATATAAATACGTGTGTTAGAGACCGCAAACTTTCCTATTTCATTAACAATTGATTATTCTATATAAGAAAATTGTTTTCATTAAAATCGGCAAGTTGGTTACAGAGATATCGTTATTTTACTTTTTAAATAATGTTGAACCTATTCAGATGAGCGGGAGTGTATATACTATTTCTACCTCCGAAAAGAAACTCATCGTTTGGATCGGCTGCATAGTAGAGGTGAAGGTGTGATGGTGTGGGGGGCCATTTCGTATTACGGCATATGCAAATTACAATTTTTGTTAACCACAATGAATTCGTTGTCTTACAATGGCATATTGAAACAGACCTTTCCATACTTTCATAACCTTTTCAGACCTCTGGCCTGGATTTATCAACATGATAATACGCCAATACATACGGCCCGAGTTGTTAAAACGTATATAATAGAGCCAAATTGTGGAGCTGTTAAGCTGACCGGCTTTAAATATCATCTAAAAAGTTTGGGGATGGTTGATACGTCAACTGTCAACAATATTCGACTGTATCTGTAAATTAACCCAAGCCATCGAATTTGCTTGGAGCTCGATTTCACTAAATTATTTGGCCAATATTATATATGCATCCTTTCCAAACCAGATGTGTGAATTTCGGAGCAGAAAGGTGATTTAAAACACAATTGAAAATTTTGTTTAAATCTAAAATACTCCAATTACCTTAAATTTAAGTAATGTTTGTGTTAAAAAGAAGCAGAATTCTGTAAAATGATTTCTTCGTTTAGGTGTTCTATTCAAGTGGTGCAAAATTAGGGCCCCACAAAAAAAAATTTTGTTAATACTTATAGCTTTAAATTTAAATCCTCCTTCTGGTCAAATCAAAACAATTAAATGAACTTTAATTTAAAAAAAAAATTATGTCTTCAGCATGCTTGGTTTGGGACCAGTGGGCGATAGAAAACCGATCTTAGGCGGTGTGCTATTCAAGTGACGCGGAGTGTAAATCCCCCAAAAGCTGTGCACCCAAAAACTCAACATAAAAGTCTTGCAAATTGTAGACTGTATATAACTCCAACTATTCGCTATAAATTCTGTTTTATTTCCGCCCTTGAGCTTTGACCGCCGAAAGGTATTCGAATTCTATTTATTTTACAACCATCGACATGGTATTTGTTGTGAAAACCTCTCTTTGAAAGGGTTTCAATTGAAATGGCGCATAACTACTTTTATTCGTTGCGATACGCTCAATAAAACCAACTACGTAAGCTTCACTATAAAACAAAGGGGAAACAGGTACTAAGCTGACTATTTCGCAACTGATGCAGAGCATCTTTTTTGTGTGCATCACTTTGACCCTGTGTGGAGGTATTGTTTTCGTTTGGAAATAAATTACACAAATTTCGAAATGGGGGGCGCCTCGCCTTCCATCCATCCTCAATCGATCCTCTCCAAAGTAATAGAAATTGTGGGCTGTGGTGGAGTATGCCATTTAATTGATTGAACTTACCAGACCAACCATAGAAACCTCTAATTAACTAGGTATTTCTGTGGAGTAGTATTACAGCATTTTGTCTGTCGAGTGATTAATTTGCTTTCAAAGTCCTTTTTGTAAAACCACCCACACTCGCATCGACTTAGTTTAATATTCGCCAGCTGTCTTCAAGGATTATGGACATCATCAGTTATCTCAACAATTTGCTATGTAGAACCTCAAGGAATGCACAAAGTATGACCAGGCAACTGAGCTTCCTGGCAACACAAGTACGTGACATCCGCTCTTCAATCGAAAGGAAGTGTAACTGAATCTACTTGCATTCAATCATATTGCACACTATCTCAAGCAAGGATATGCTAGTTTACTTGAACGGAAATTATACTTAGTGCCAAGAAGTCACGTCCAACTCTGAGGGGTGGTTTGAAGGAACCCTTGCATAAGATTGCAATATGACAGCCAGATGCATCTGTAAGTGGTGGCAATCAAATTCGTTTGTTAGAAGGCAATTCGTTGAAAATGGAAAAGTTTTCTGCACAAGATGTGATAGGACAGACTTTGAAATTTTTATATGACTAACGAAATCAAGTATCTTTGTCGTGCATCGGTCGTCTTGAAAAAACATCGAAGATAGTATTATATAATGGATACGGATAGAGCATAGAATTTCGTGTCTCTTTCATTCGTTTCAAAAACTAAATTTCACAAACAAATTGTTGCGCCGTACTGCGATTCTTGTGGTAGAGGGTGCTTTTGACAACGCTCAATTTTGATATGGATGGATTTGCAACAGAATTATAGATCATTATACCATTAAGTGGATCAAAGTGATGTGCTTGAAAGTCGAAAAATAACTACTTCGTCAGGGCTGATCTCAGTATCAGTAACAGCAGTAAAAGGCTGCCCGCCTTTTTTTCGAGCCATTTATTTAAATGTTTTTCATTTGCTTCGAAGTTTCAGTGCTTAAGAAAATATCTTCAAACGAGAATTTAATTTTTTTCAGCTTGTTTAATTATCATGAAGAATATTTTACAAAAGAGAGAAAAGAGAAGAAAGTTTTCGCAAAGAATATTACAAAATAAAAATAATTATGGTGGATTGCATCTTTTAAATGATCTCAATATAGACAGTCTCATACTGAAAGCCTTAGAAATTATTCGACCGATAATCGTAAAACAAAATACAAGTTATAGAATAAACATTATAATATTTGTATTGTTTATATTCTTCACAAATAGGATTGCACAAGTTGGACTTATTTTAAAATAATTTTATTATTTGTACAATTTTTTTCCTGCCACCACATTTGTTTCTCCATTTTGATTTGGCTATTCGTCATCAAATGCAGAAATATAAATATTTTATTTTTCTACTTCAAGCGGAACATCTAAAAACATTTCGAAAAAATTGTAACGTCCATTCCATACTAAAAAAAAGTTTTGAAAATGTTTTAAAAAACGTTTTGGGAACATTTTTTTGCTAACATGTTTCTAAAATATTTTCAAAACGTTTCTATAATGTTTTCCTAAATGTTGTGGATAAGTCTTAAGTCAGTAATTCAGAAATAGATGGCGCTGAACACCCAAATTTTAAAGTTACATTAAGGGTACCTATTTATGCAACGTCGTAAGTTTACCATTCGCGTAAAATGGTAAGTTTACGACGCACGTTTCATGAAGGCCCCAAATAGCTGCCTTCGTAAATGATGGTAAACCAGTCAGCTGTTTCACATGAGAGGGAGCGAATGAATTGATAAAATACGAACAAACCACTTCTGATGCAATTATAAAGATAAAATTGCACATTTTACTATTCCTAGTGTAGAACAATTAGTTAGTCTAACAAATTGTATCAAGAAAACAAGTTTTAAAACGGTTTAAATAACGAAATTTCCAATTCCAAACTTTTTGCCGCAAACGAGAACATCCTTTGTTTGGAAATGAAAATTTCGTTATTGAAACTATTTTAAAACTTGCTTTCAATACAATTTGATGTATTAATTAATTATCCTACACTTGGAATAGTAAAATGTTCAATTTCTATTTATAAATGCATCAAAAGTATTATAAATGCATGCAAAGTAATTTTTTCCTGATTTCGCGCCTTTATTTCAAGTGTGAAATGTCACATTGACCTCGTCGTAAGTTAACCATCTTGGTTTTCCACACCAATTCGCGTAGTAAGTTTATACCCTATTCACACCAAGCCGAAAACCGAGTTTTCGTCAAAAAAGTTTAGAAAACTCGTAGATGCATTCACACCGAACACCAACTCGTTTTCGTTTGACGTTTCAATTAGCTGTGAAACTAGCTATGAAATGTTTGTGGCGACTAGACTTTTATTTTAGTTACTAAACTTCGCTCGTATTGACATAATATACAAACAAAATTATTTAAGCTGCTTGATAATCGTTAACTTATGGTTAAATGCATAAAACAATTAACATAAGCAACATTCAAAATCAAAACATCTGAAAATACCATTTAGTTGTGGCAGGTAGTTTGCTCTTTATGGTGCAAGCAAAGATAACAAAAACTCTCACTCTCACTCAGTCTCTCACATCCTGTCAGCAGTTTTGCTGAGCTCGCTGAATGTTGCAAAAGGTGTGTCTGCTTCAACAACCCAACGATTGTACTCGTTTTCGTGGCGTTTTCATGGAAAACGACCTCAAACAACTCGTTTTGAAAACTGCAATATGTATGGGAAAACTTCTGTTTTCGAGGAAGTTTTCGACTGTTTTCGCGAAAACCTAGTCTTCGGCTTGGTGTGAATAGGGTATTACCATTTCGTCGTAAATGCTTTTCCATACAAATTTTGACAGTTCATTTACCACGTCGTAAACTTACGACGTTTACGACGAGTTTACGACGTTGCATGAATACCCTTACTATACCCTTACATCTATGGCAGCTGTCGTCTTGAAATTTGATAAATAGACGTTTATTGCCTGTTGAAATCATTTTATAAAATGTGGGCGGGATCGCATAAAGGGGGGTTATACTTTTCATAATAGGTATGTTGAAAATTATTCTCAGAGACAAGAACATAATTTAGCAATATGTATACAATTCCTGGGGCCACTGACAAGGCCGAGCGGGTACAGCTAGTTGTAGACAAAAGTCTAATTTGGAACTTCTACATGAAAGCAAATACATAATGCTTTTGGACCTGCCAATTACACTATTAGGAAATGACTCATGCAGTAATTGAATTGTTTCTCTGGCTGTATGGCATTGGCATAACATCCATATGTTTTAATTTAGGAACTAAAAACTAGGTTATCATGTAACGATAACGAACGTCATTAATTGTTAGTGCCTGACCAGCCGCATTTTCGAAGAAGAAAGGTCCGATAATGCCTCCAGCCAGTTGCCAGTATGGCAATTTCAATCAATGCCAAAGTCCGCTGTTAGCTGATTCATCGATCGACGACAGCAGCTGTCAATTACCTCTGAGCTGCCGCCTTTTTAATCAGATTCTTTTCTCGCTTTACTTCCTAAAAACTTACTAGAAACTTTTATCCCTTGAATTATAATTTTTCCTGAAGTTAAATAAACCTTTTAAGATTTTGTATTCATTTGACTCGTGGCTTTTTCATTTCAATACATTGCTGAATCATAACACATTTGTTTCTGAACAATTAATTGTGGTTTTTCCGAACCCCAAATGTGACAATTTTGATAATTAACGAAGCCATCAAGATGAAAATGAGCTTTATCACTGAAGATGAATTTGTTCGAAAATTGCGAACTGTAGCTGACAAACCTTCTTAAAAAATTGCTAAACAGTCAAAATACGTTGTATAGTGCTCCATTTTTTCTAACCCCGAACTGTCAGCTGTCACACACATTGTTGTCTTTTTTTGCGTTGGCATCACTGTACTATTAAATGATGCAAAATTAAAATTTGGCGTGAATTATGGGACACTCTTAAGAACCTGGGGGATTTCTTAAAAGACCACATACAAAATGAATAGCCAATTATTAGGTGCAGTTCAATGACAGACGATCATAGTCAGTTTTTGGGTGTTTTTTTAAAGACAGGTTAATATCCCTCACTATAACAGAAGTACACCTCGAATAAACACATTTCAAAGCCTTTCGATGATTTTTCCTTTTAGCAATCCTTCACAACAATTAAAAAAACGTATTGGCTCAATATATATTTTAGGTCGGCGTGCCTTAAATCGCATTGGAAAGTAGGGAACTCATAAAAAAAATAAACACTTTAGCATGTTTTATTACATTTTGTCTCAAAATTAGTAATAGTAGTGGCGTATCACCTCTTTTATAATAGCAACTCCTTTTTAAAATATACTCTACAAAAGATCTCATTTTCAAAAGCTTCACATGAAATTTCTTCATCAAACTTAAAATTTTTTTCTTTTTATGTCCCTGTCCATGTATAATTGTATACAATAGTGGCCAATATAAGAAAAAGTGGAAACTCTGTGTACAAAATTTTTTAAGTGCAAGTCGTTAAGTGCAATAATCCCTTTAATTTACTCCCCTATTGCTTGGCTCATGTTGAACAGTTTGTCTGTCATGAAAGCGGGATTAGTGTCCTTAGCGTCATTTGAGCTTTCAACATTTTCATCTATACTTTATCTGTGTGTACACTTCGTTGAATCTTTTCATTGCAGGAAATTCGCCTTGACACATGGAATTTCTCGTTTTTGTTTGCCACCCGAGATTCCGACTTGAAAAGAATTTACACACTTACATGTGTGAGAACGATGATGAAGTCCCATGCTACGAGTATATTCACTGTGAAAGTAACTCAAGTGTCCTCGGGAAAATAAATTGCAATAACGTCGCCGTCGCTGGTTGTGTTTATTTTGTTTGGCACTGTATTGACTGAGGAATCTAATTATACGCAGTTAAATTCTGTGCAAAGAATAAATATTAGCTTTAGAGTGAGATTTGGGTTGAGATACATCTGCTAAAAGAAAATTCAGTCGCAGATTCACCAATGCAATCGAATATCGAGGTCAATATGCAGGTAATTCTCGCATGCACATCTGCGTTCGATTTTATTGTCAATCGATGGAAATAAGCAATAAAATAAATCGCCATTTACATGCCATTCCTGAAATACATTTCAATGGTGTAAGTGTGCGTCTGGTGGAGCACCATACCTCTGTTGCCTCTGATAGACTGCAATGGGGAATAGTGGAGTGAAAAGTCACTTCCACTATCCCATTCAGCTGGTTAACTCCACTTTAAGCCACCTGCATTGTTCAATGTTCAACTCCGGTTAGTATTCACTTGGCAGTGATAGAAAAGTCGTTATCCTAATGGCTTAGGATAAACGCCAATGAAGAGTCGTGAATGGAATTGAGCAGGTGACAAGTCTTTTTTTTTGCCATATAAGGAGTTAGTGTTGGTTTAGTATAAATTGTCGTAATTCTGTAGTTTAAAATATTTGGAAGACATAACGCAATTAATTATGTTTCTACTCTATGCAAGACATTTTTTGTTTAATAAAAAATGCACCAAGATACATGTCTAAATATGCTTCAAAATATCCCTCTGAATACGCCTAAAAATACGCCTCTAAATATACGCCCTAAAATACACGCGAACAGGGGCGAGTGTCGCTTTAAACAAGTAAAAGTGTTATTGTCGGCATGGCCTATGCTTTGATGCCCTCCATCCATACAAATCATGTCCATTTTCAATACCAACCTGACAACGATAAAAAGAAGTGCGTTCACAAAATTTCATTGGCCTAGGTTGATTCGTTTGGATGCTATTGTGGTTTCACCAGACAGACAGACAGACCGAAGGTCATGACTAAATCGATTCAGGATTTCTGGGGTCTCCGGTGACTCTTTTTTGGCGTTGAAAATGTAATAGCATAGTGAATATACCTTCCTGCGCCAATTTTAGGGGTATATCACTTTTAAGTCTACCCAGAGTCCCTAACAAGTCTTTGGCAGGGTTTTGGAAAACCTTACGTCATTAGGGTTAGGGGTATACAGAGTGAATTTCGTGTGGCACAGTTGACTTCAGCGCGATAGGTTTGTAGCCGTCTGTGTTAAAGCAGGGATAAAAGGAAAACATGAACAGATGTGAAGTGATGGTCATCTTCAGAACGCCTTTTCAATGCATATTATAGTAAAGTCCCACTGAAACAGGTGGAAAAGTTTAACTATCTCGGGTACTTATTCACGAGTGATGTAATTAACATTTCTTATAGTCAGGATGTATGTATGTATGTATGTAATAGAGACATTAGCACAGGCCTCGGCCCTCATTGAAGCTAAGCTCTGGGCCTCCGGGTATCGTAGAATAGCGCCAATACAAATGGACAAACTAAACCCGTAAATAAGCTGATTGAATAATTACAGAGACGTAAATATTCAAGGTTCTTACATATAACCATATTTATCAGGAACATAGGATGTGGAGGTCCCATTTGTTGCAAATCTTGAAATTACTTCGATCGAGTTTTAAATTTCTTCCGTATAGTTTCTTTATCAGCTCGTTATGACTTTAGCGAGTTAAGGGAGCATATTTTTGAATGATTCCATAATTTGGGAACTTCTTGAATCTTGACGCTGAGTTTCATGTCATTCTTGATTTCTTGAAGAATTGTGCTTCCTCATTATTCTTGTATATTATTTCAACTACCGGAGCGAAGTCTCCAATTGTCAATAGGTAATAACAAACAAAAAAAAAAAAACAGAAAAATTAAACTTTCTAAAAAGAATTTCTAAGGCTGAAAACACACCGAATAAAGCAAAACGTTTTTGATTCTTAAATCAAGAAAACGTTTTTTATTTGAACACACACCGAGCGAAACAGAATGTAACAAAACAAAACGTTTTGTTTTCTTGTTTCGTTTGGTGTGCGTTGAAATAAAACAAAACGGAATTTCCGATGCTTTTAGTGCTTTTAGTGTTGTTCAACATGTGGTCGGACTCAGACGATGAAGTTGTGCCAATATTATTTCAAATTTTTGAAGCAATTGAGGAAAATGACGAGATAGGGCTTCTTGCCTCAATTAAAAAAATCAATTTTTCTCCATCTACGTCCATATTTGTTAAAATTTGCGCACGGAGTAAACATAGAAGCAAATAAAGGTGAAAAGTGCAACGAAAGAAGAAAATAAAAACAACGGATTTTAAATTTTGTTTCGCAAAAACAACAGGTCAGCTATCGGCAACGAAACATGTTTTTCTGATTTGCTTTGGTTTTTATGTTTCGTTTCATTTGGTGTGTGTTGCGCCATAAGAAAGTATGCAATTATCAACAACGACGCTGATTCGAAACAGTTTTGTTGTATTCGGTGTGTGTTGCTCGTATGCAATGGCATGTATTTTCTACAACCACAACCGAAACGCTTCAAAACAAAAACGTGTGTTTTGTTTCGTTTGATTTGGTGTGTTTTGTCTCATAAGAAACCATGTTCTCTTGTTTCACGAAACAAAAAAACACGTTTTGCTTTATCCGGTGTGTTTTCAGCCTAAGAAGAAAAAAAAAATTAGAAAATAAAATTTTTACGTCTTATTTATTTGACATCAAAATCTAAGCCCCAGTAACATTTCTTATAGTCAGGATGCGTCAATAATAAGGCGAAGGCTGTTCTGTTATCAGACGGACTGATAACAGTCCACCTTTCCTATGGCCATGAGATTTGTGCACTTTGGGTACAACGTGACAATGTAAAGCTGAAAGAGATTAGGACACAAATTCAGCGAGGATTGACTGTGATTGATCTTAACCCAATCGACTACTGAGGGTGTGAACCTAGATTCAAACTTAGAAAAGTACAAAAACGTTTGGCGAACGTTGGACCTGTTTTAAGAAAGCTTCTCAATTCAGCTGTTCGGACACGGCATAAACTCTAAGTTACCTCCATACTTACTTACTTAGGTGGCGCTACAGTCCGGGTTGGATCTGGGCCTCAACCAACACGCCTCTCCAGTTGACACGATCTTTGGCTAATCGCCTCCAATTACCCACTCCAAATTGATTGAGGTCCCCTTCCACTTGTGCCCGCCAAGGTGAGTCTTCCTCGTACATATACTGAAACGTGGATACTTTCTGACAAGGTCGAGTTCGCTTTGATAGCGTCCATGCTTCTGCGCTCACAGAGCAGGACTGGACTGGGATGATGATGGCTTATATAGATTCTCCTTAGTATTTTTTTGACAAGGCCTTACTATCGACTCAGTTGCTTTTTTAGGCCAAACAAACGGTGCCATGAAATAAAGTCTTATGCAAAAAGGTCCAAAACGTAATTTTGGACTTTTTTTTTTGACTTTATTGCACTTTTAAAATTGCAATAAAATCCAAAACTAATTTTGCACTCAGCTATTTAAAAGAAAGAAACAAAGAAAATGGGTTGTATACATACATATTCTACTGTTTATGCATTGTGGATTTTGTTTCATGGCAATTTAAGAAGTGCAATAAAGTCCAAAATTACAAAGCAAAGCACCAGTGACAGATCGCTGCGTTCTGCCAATAAGCTCCCTATATTCGTCTAAAAAAAAAAACTAATGGTTTTGAGAAGCTTATGTAGGTTAAGAAGGTTCCATATAAACTATTTATTTTATTAAATTTAATTTAAATAAATGGAATTTGGTACGTAGGAGATTGTTTAATAAAGTTGACGGAAAAGCTGACATGATTATGAGATATGAAATACTGTTAAAAAAATGGAAAAAATACTTTCGGTCTTAAATTATTGTTAAGACGTCGCTGGTAGAGACAGTTAGAGGCTCGTGCATACTCTCTCTCTCTAAAATGCAAAAAAAAGTAATTTAAAAAATTCGGATATATGATGGTACATTATGTACCACAATTTTTGTCATTAGCGTCATCAATTATTTATTTATCTAATTTATTTATTTGCTTGACCATGACTATTAGGTACATATATGAGCAAGAATGTGCGACCAAGTGGTATACCTCCCTTAACTTCCCCATTATAAACGGGGTGGCTATTTTTTTAACACCGCATGGTGTTCAGAATAACGATGTGATTGGAATTACTACCATGAGGTTTTAATGATTATTTTATAGGTTGAGAAACAGGATTAGCGGTCACTTGAATAGATATGTTTTAGTGCTGCATTCAACTGAATTGATATTGTTAACTGACGCTTTTTATTTGCTCTCAGGGGTTTTTTGTTAAACTTTTAAAACCACGTGTGGAAAGGTGTTTCTGCAATATTCCCTTTAGTAAATAAAAAGTGTTGGTTAAATAACATTTGAATGTAAGCCGACTTAATTGTGTCCAAAACTCAAATCCTCAACCGGTGTATAACAATTAGTGGGAAAAGCGCATTGTGTAAAGGGCAGAATATTTATATTGGCAAGACTTTATTTGGATATGCAGTGCAGGCGCATACCACATCGAATGTTTTTTCATTGTTGGGAAATTGCAGACAATTTTATTTAAATTTTTTTTTGAGACAAAGGCAATAAATTATTATACAAATTCAAATCTATAAATATAATAAAACTGCAGGAATTTTTTTGGCCGTTAAAAACTCGAAAACTACTGGACAGATTTCGATGAAACTTTTTTTAGAATGCTCCTTAGGACTGTGAGACTGCTATAGGCTATGTCGTTTATAGCCACGTCGTTAGGAATAGTTTTTAACCAAAATGTATTTTATGAAGTGAAAATATATACATTCACATATACCTTGTTACAAATGGATGTTTATATACTTTTGCGATCGTGCGACAGACAAACAAAAACAAAACAAGACTAGCATCTCGCATTCGAGGGTTGATTTGTTTTCGCAGTAAGTGCTATGGCCAGTGTATAGGTATGTATATTATGATGGTATGTCCGATGCAGGATGGGGATGGGGTGCGTGCTGCAGTATGGCATGGGGTATATTAATAATCTTCATTTTCATAAGAGAAGAGACGTATAATAAAAAACATTGTATGGTATCAGTGTAGGTTTTGGGGTAGGTAGTTGCTTGAATTCCATAGGAAGAGGAAAACAAAGGAAAGGAAATGCAGTATTACAAATAAGTAGCAAGATCTAGGAGAGGGAGGAATTTTCTTTTTCTTCTAAAAACGCGAAAACTACTGGACAGATTTCAATGAAACACTCAAAGTGTAATTTTAAATGAACCAAATATAATTTTGTGCGAGCGGGCAAGGCGAGCATGGGTCTAGCTAGTCATACCTATTTATCAAAAAACACTTTATACATCATAAACTTTAAAATCTTTAGCATCGCCTCATAATTTAGTTTCAATATATAGACAAATTTTCAACGAAAGTTACTTGATTAATAACGCGCCATTGATTCTAAAAATTTTACAGTCTGATATTTACCTACTGTGTTATTTGTGAAATCAATCGTATCTAATACCAGATGAATTTGGTATGTCTTATGAAGTGTAGAACTCAGCAAATTAGGACTTAGAAACGTGCCCCAAATTGAGCCTACTGTATCTTTGTAGCAAAGTGAATTGATGTGTGTAATTATTGGCTTACATTGCCAAAGCAAACGTTTTTTTCTACCTCAAGAAACCACAAAAAAAAAACCTAATTACTATGAGTTCTTAGATATTTTTAGCTACGTATACATTTTGTATCTCAAATCAACGCGCGCGTGCTTTCCTAAATTAACGCCGAAGCTGTAATTTTATTTCGGAGATAGAATGACAAACGGAATTGCTCCTGGAAATGTGATGTGCGCAAAAAAATCAATAATCGATTAAGAATGTGTCCTGTAGGAAGTTTATTTCGAGTACGTGCCGCAACGAGGCACCGCACAGCACACGGATCTGATAAGTCAAGTGGACGGACGTCTAAGGAAAGATAAACAGACGACGACGCCTTCGTTCGTGTGGAAAATGTACATTCCTAGCAAATGTTTGAACGCGTTTTATCGCATAGATTTGCATAATCTCTGCGATTGATTTAACCTCACTTTGAAATATGTATCTACATTGAAGCAAAAAAAAAAAAGATACACTGTTTATAGCCATCGGCTATGAGCTATGAGTCAAATGAGTGTTGTCAACTAAATGTGTGACTCTTTTCACCTCTTTCTTGCAGATTAAACGCACTCGTTCGCTTTAAGAGATGATGAGGTAGTAGGGTTCATATTAGGGTGCTAAAATTAATTCAAAAATCTTAAATAAAATAACTATAATTTCGTGGTACAAACTGGACTATTTCCTTTGTTCGTGGGAATATGGTTTTGGTATAATTAGTTTACGGAATATTTACTTTAAGGTGTACAAGGATTATTGCCAGAATGATGAAACAGAAATGTCCGATGTCGGGTGAGGTGGCAAAGTAATTACTTAATTTCTTGAACAAGGTTTGGACTAATGAGCGGATTTCAAGAGCACTAATGGGGTCCTATTTGGCATAATTAAGGTGAAATGTACCGTATCGGGCAAATCGTTTCTTTTAAGAATTATAGTCCTTTTTCTCTTTATAGATGTACTTGGTCTCCGCCGCCTCTGATGTGCTTGGTTTCACTCGACCACCACAACGAAACCCCTGGTTCGACGACGAGTGCCGGCAAGCACATGCAGCAAAACAAGAGGCATACAAAGCGGCGCTGCAAAGAAGGACTAGAGCTGCTCGTGAGCTCTACGCGCAGAAAAGAAGAGACGAACACCGGCTTCTCAGGATGAAAGAGAGGATGAGAATAAGATGTCAGGCACAATGAACCATTTAACCTGGACGATGAAGACCAACAATTCCGTCCACCCGACTTGGACGAAGTGAAAATAGCGATATCTAAGCTTAAGTCCAACAAAGCCGCTGGGGCAGATGGCCTAACCGCCGAACTATTCAAAGCGGCAGGCGATGACTTGGTTAGGAGCATGCACCAACTCATCTGTAAAATATGGTCGGAGGAAAGTATGCCCGATGAATGGAACTTCAGCATTGTTTGCCCGATCCTCAAGAGAGGAGACCCTCTGAACTGCGCTAATTACAGAGGTATTGGTCTTCTTAACATCGCCTACAAGATCTTATCTGCCGTGTTGTGTGAACGCCTGAAGCCTTTCGTCAACAACCTGATTGGTCCCTATCAGTGTGGCTTCAGGCCAGGAAAGTCTACCATCGACCAAATATTCACACTGCGACAGATCTTGGAGAAAACCCAGGAAGTTCAAATCGATACCCACCATCTCTTCATCGATTTTAAGGCCGCCTACGACAGCATTTATAGAGGCGAGCTATACAGATCAATGTCTAGTTTTGGCTAGAGACCTTCGATTTAAAAAAAGGATTTAGACAAGGCGATGCGCTGTCATGTGACTTCAACATCGTTCTTGAAAGAATAGTGCAAAACTCAAACGCTAACACCAGAGGCAGAGGCACTATCTTTCAAAAGTCCGTCCATCTACTCACCTACGCCGACGATATCGACATAATCGGGAGAACGCAGCGTGATGTCACTGGCGCGTTAGTGAGCATTGAGACGGAGGCGGCAAAGATGGGTTTGGCGGTCAATGAGGGCAAGACAAAGTATATGCTGTCATCGAGAAAGGACACCCAACACCGACGTCTTGGACAGAATGTCACTATAGATAGATATAACTTTGAGGTGGTGAAGGACTTTGTCTACCTAGGCTCCGCTATGAACTCAGACAATGACACCAGCGCTGAGATTAAGCGAAGAATAACTCTTGTCAATCGCTGTTTCTTTGGGCTAAGAAAGCAATTGAGTAGCAAAGCCCTCTCTCGAACAACTTTAGTGACCCTTTATAAGACCTTAATCATCCCAGTCCTACTTTATGGTGCAGAGGCATGAACTCTATCAAAAGCGGATGATCTTACTCTTGGTTGTTTCGAGAGGAAAATTCTTCGAGTAATTTTCGGTCCCGTCTGCATAGACGGTGAATGGAGGAGGAGATACAACGACGAACTGTACGGGCTGTACAGCGACATTGACCTAGCCAGAAGAGTGAAGGTCCAACGACTGCGGTGGTTAGGTCATGTAGAGCGAATGGACGTGAATGCTCCGGCCCGGAAGATCTTCGAATCCACACCCGAGGGACGGCGTAGTAGAGGAAGACCGCGACTCAGGTGGCGCACGCAAGTGGAAGGGGACTTTAACCAACTTAGCGTTCGAAACTGGAGACAGCTGGCCAAAGATCGTTCTGGCTGGAGACGCTTGTTAGTTGAGGCCCAGGTCCACCCCGGACTGTAGCGCCACCTTAAGTGAAGTAAGTAAGATGTACTTGGTAAAAAGTCACTCATCCATCCAGATATCAGCATCAGCCATAAGCTCCTTGAAGTAGTGTTGTCTATACGCTTCGCTCTTCGGTGTTCTGTCGAAGCAAGACCGATGGGATACAAAAGTCATGATCAAGTTCCTCTGTGGTTGGACTATAAAAGGTTTAAAATGCGAATAATCAACGTGACAAAAAACAAAAAGCAGAAAAACAGAACATAGGGCCTTGTTGTCCAAACATTTAAAAGCTACTATTATACCGTTCCATTTTTTGACATGCTGAAGTCAAAATTACGTCCAGAATCCGTCTCGAAGGACCAAAATGTTCGGGCGTTGAACAAAAGAAATTATTCCAAACGCTTTTCAATTTCCGCAATATTAGAAAAACAACCGATTTTACCACGTTATAGTACAGAATATTTTTATTACCAAAAAAACTAACGCTTATATATGTATATTTTTATTTTGTTTACATAGTTCTGTTTTTGACAGCTACTTTAAAATATCCCATATGAGAATTTTTCGTTGAGTCGGTGTGTTCGGCGCCTTGATCACGGATGATGTCATGTTTTACATTTTGTTGTGACGGTAACAGTCAGATTTTTAAATTTCCACGTTAAACGTTCACGCAAACATCTGATACTGAGAGAACTTGTGAATTTAGTCTTTTGAATACGAAATAAAATCGAAAGGTCGCTGAAACATTTTCCTCCAATTCTGCCGTTTACTTTCGAGATTTTTGCAATCAATGGCATTATGTCTGCCATGGTTTGTAATGAGAATTGGGTGGGGAAAGCGCAATCTGCAAGTCGAACACGCAATATGCCAACGTCTTTTGATCCACAAAAATTGTCCATCGGTTTCCCACAATAAATTGATAGGACCATTGCTTATTTATTCCGTAACCAGCGTTGCCACTGTTAGACTATTTTTTCGCAGCAGATTCTTTAAAAAAATGCAGTAGATTGGATCTTTTTGCAGTAGATTTTTTTTTTTTCAAACAAAATAAAAAAAAATCAAATACAAAATTAATAAAGACGAGTTTTTAAACAAAACAAAAAAATGCATTAATATTAATGAACATAGAATATTGTTCATCTTCATTGGCTATTAAGTTTTTCTTAGTCGTCATCATGAAAAGGAAACAAGTTTAAAATAGGCAATATCGAGGGTATACTGCATTCCACTAGGTACTAACTTTGTATCTACGTACCTCAGAGGTTTCAGTCTATCATCATTAAAATTAAAACGATTTTTTATCTGTTAACAAGCCTCTATATAAAATCGCAGCACAAAAAACGCCATCAAGCTAGAAATTATTTGTTTAGAATCGACGTCTAAATTTGACCTGTTGTTGTTCAAAGACTTATTTTGCCTTCGACAATTTAAGCCAGGAAAACTCAGTTTCCCTAATTGGCTTGTATTTCTGTTTGTATTTTATCTACTATTTTGGATTTGGCTTCCTCATTTAAGCTATTACAAAAATGCAGTAGATTTAATTTGGTGGCAGTAGATTTAAATTTTGAAAAAATACAGTAGATCTACTGCAATTGCAGCAAAGTGGCAATGCTGTCCGTAACATTCCGTCCGGCATTATCTTTGAAGAAATAAGATTCATTCCTCTATATTACGTTACATTCGTCGTAAAAATCTGACAATTAAGGTCAGAACTTTGATCTTTTGACTACATTATTGCCTTCTGAGCCTGCCCTAAACACCGCTCATCAGAAAAAAAAGAACTCATTTTGTTATATGGAAGCTAACTCTATCTATTTTCAATAATTCTATACCGAAGGGCAAGTAAAAAATTGCACAAATTTTTAAAAGAGAGATCTAAGTTAAAGTTTAATCTTCACTAAATATATTCCTGAAAGAAAAAAAAAATCCTAATCCAAAGGGGTATCCACAAACAAGGAAACTGGAAGGCAAGGTCAAGCGAAATCACTTGATTCCGAATAAAATAAAATGTCAAACCAATTACGAAGAATCATGCGCATATCCTGCGTTCCACTGAGAAACAGCTGAGTAGGGTAGTGAGTACACATTCCAGTACAAGTTCAACGCGCCTTTTATCCAGACTGTTATACTTGCATAGAATCAATTTGAATGAGTGCATAGATAACTATAGTAGTTTGGATATCAGTGCTGTAAGGATATGCGAATTGAAAACTATATCAAAAGCATTGCATATCAGTGGGTTCCTTTAATACATTGCCAATAGAAAAGGTATATATTCATTCAGCTTGTCAGTGCAGCTTTAAGGAGTATGACAAATTTTGACATCGCATAGCGAATTTTTCCAACAATCTTTGGAACAGGAAGTGGCAAAGTGCTGATTTAATTTTTCCGTCTCTCTTTTGTTGATTGCGAACAATTATTGAACCAGCAAAGCTTATGTATTCCCCAAGGCTTACATGAGTTAATTAATCCGCCACGCTTGGTGAAACTTTGTAACAATTATGTACCCGCCCTTGAACTCCTACTTAAAGCAAGAATGGTGAGGGTGTAGAATGAAAAGCTAATATCAATAACTACGTCTGATGGGTATTCAACATGGTATGGCAGCTAAACCATAAGACTAAAAGCATTACTACTTAGGTTATTCAAGTTGGCCCTGTATTAATCTCTATCTACCGCCAGCAGCTCTAAATCATCACATGAGGTCGGGTAGGGGAGATATGTCGGCATTGATTAAACATCTTGTGCTAGGGCATGCATGTCGGATTCCATAATACGTCTGGAAACATGATTTTAATATGACCAAACCACAGAAACATGGACCGCTTCATTTGGAGAACTATAGCTCCTCGGCATAAAGTAGGGGAACGTCTGATAAACATCCGATAGTATAGACTGTCCTGAAAAAGTTTCTCAACTATTTATTTATTTATTTTTTTTAGTTTCGCTATAGTCATACATAGTAGAGTTTCACTTAGAAAAGAAGTAAAATAAGGTCGCCACTGCAAATCTTATCTACCACTTCGCATATCAGAACGTGACGTGACAGAACTAGCTGCTGTACCGATTTCAAACGGTACTAAACCATATGAGGGTGACTGCAGCGTTACCGATGGACAATTTCAAAATGTCTCCAAAAAAAAGGTCGCCCGAGCCAAAAAAATGCGTCCCACCCAATTTAACGAAAAAAAAACTGCTTTCAGATTTAAATTATATCTATAAATTATTAATAAAAAAATAAAAGAGAATTTAGATGATTCTTCTTTGATTGGTCTTAAATCAGGGGTAGTTTAGAAAATTCGTAAAACTCCAAATGAAAAGCCGAAAAATCTAAATTTCCATTTTGTATGGGAACATACACCACCACTGATCGGAAAATTCAAAAACCACCAAGTTTCTATGAAGTTTGGTCAAAATTTAAATTGAACAAAGGGGCGTGGCACCTCCCATATCAAAAATTCTTAAAATCGTAGGTATCTCGAAAACCACAGAATATATCAAATTTTAAGGAAATCTTTCTCAAAACCACTGCATAGATTGAGCTCTAATATTGAGAAAATCTTTGCTATTGGCTCGAATATGTTTCTGTGAGATTTAGTAAAAATTTGATAAAGGGGCGTGGCACCTCCGACACAAAAAAATGCATTTCAAAAGTTATAAGATTGTTAACATTGATGTGCATTGTCCATACAAATTTTAAGGAGGGTAATTTAAATTTAAGACACTTGAAGCATCTAGCTAATCAGTTACCAAGTTAATTTTATTTGCACATCTCTAACTAGCACCGAAGAATCTAGTACAATGGATCCTTTGATAGTGGCTGCACTGAATTGTATTCTAGCAGATTCCCTTTTTCCTTTTTGTGAGCTAGGTGACGGTCCATTTCCTTTCAAAGAAATCTGCCATTTCAATCTCAGTTGTAAAGGCATAAGCATATGCACCCAGTCTTAGTTAAGTGCCATAGTCTAAGAAGTTATTTTTCTTTAAAAGTGATCTTACATTTAAGAAGTGTAAAAAACAAGTATAAAAATTCTCTAAGGTAAGAACATAATAGTTCGTATTTGAGTTTTAAAGTTTAATAGGAGTTTTCTCTTTAAGAAAACTTAGATTAAGTGAGACATAGTCTACTTATCTACCTACATATACTACCTGAGATAATTCAACACGTGCACGAAGATAGATAACTACAACATTGAAACAAAACGAGGCATGCAAGACAGCACAAGCTACATAAAATCGTATTAAACAACACACAAAACAGGCTAAAAGTCATCTACAAAGCTACACAAACACGCATACTCGAAACACATATAGAAAAAACACATGTTATCACAGCACACGAATATCACAGATCTTATATAAGTATAATTGGGTATATTTATCTAACACTATAACTATATAACTATAAAAACTATATACTACGTCTAACTACAAAAAAAATCCTAAGCTAATATCACAGTCCTTATCACAGTCATTGTATTGAGTTTTGAGTTCCAGGGAAGCATGACTTCCAACCCACAATTCCATATATAAAAAAAACTTATAAGTGTTTAGTACATAGAAATTGTACTCTGTCGTCCTAAGCTAAGAATTATGTATTTGAATTTGAATTCAGGTAGGAAATATATAATCATGAATTGTTAAGCACGTATTTTCTTTCGGGTCAATCTTTCATCAATGTCCACAACAGCGGTAACCCTCACATTCTCATAGGAACTTAGTTCTTCCCACCCCCAAGCCCTGAGCAAGCCGGAAGAAAAGAATAAAAGAGAGCAAACAAGAACTAAGTTTCATCAAAATCAAAATACTCTCTTTAATCAATAATTGTGGTCATACGCTACACACTATAGCTTTAGCTTTGAAATTTCGTAAATTGACCTCAATTTTTATCCGATAGTATTAGCTGTCCTGAAAAATCTTCTCAATTTAGCCGCTTGGACTCGGTATAATATTGTAGGTCATTCCATTCGTCCCACACATTTACACAAACGTCTTCATGCCTGTTTCGCGAATTATTTATTTATTTAATACAATAATTCAACTCACATGCGTAAATATCTATGTAGCAACATATTTCTTTCTCAAAATTTTGGGGTTTTATTTGAGAAATAAATTGAAAATGCGTCCCAAGTATTGCGTCGCCTGTATTTGTGAAAAGTGTTCCAAAAACACTTATTTCGAAATGTGGTCGCCACGCGTCCCGACAGAAGAATAGTCGCCTGGGTGTACGCAGCCACAATATCCACACTCAACAAACCCCTAGCCATTGGCCCTTTGGTGTCCAAAATACACTTGCAATATTTACTTTGTGTCTAATTTCGTACACAGATCTGTGCGATTCCCCTCAAGTGTATCCTAACATCTCATTTGGCAAATCCCACGACATTTATATGTCATAGATGGTGTGACACTGTAAGCACCCATCAACAGTGCTTCGCTTGAGGTTGTTTCCATTTGCGGACAACTTGCCAAGTTAACAGCAGTGAATGCATATCGTTTGTGCATATATTCGCCTTCCTATTGTTGAAAGTTACTAAACATGATGTCTTCTTGTTCCCTGCAAGCTCGCCATAACTGTGTGACAGTTTCAACTATATTCGGTTTCATTTTGTTTGCCCTCAAAGCTGTCACAAGCATACATGGTGCGCTCCTTCTCGCAGTCATGCACAAACATGCCACTTAAAATGAAACAGCTTGGATACTCCTCATATAAATGTATCAAGGCTCTAGTCATCCCCTTGCGGCTGCTGCATCCTTTCATACAATATATACACACCAGTAAGAGAAAACTCAAAGCACTCAAAGAAGACTGTCATAGCATGACGCCACAACGATAAAACGAACATTGTTTTCGTATTTTCGTATTTATCCCTCTGCCCGTTTGTGCCAACGCGCCTCTGGCTCATATGATATGCTTGGGGATTTGTGCGGTGACGACGGCGGCGTTGTTCCGAGAAATTTCATTTCAATTTGTTGAGCTGAATGTAGCGCGCTCAGCGGATGCGAAAGGTATCTTATGTTTCCCTCCGTGAAATTGGAATTTTTCCACATTGCACTATAGCACTACTATCTTATGGTCTTCGGGGGTGTAGTACTGTAGTATCGAGCTATGTCTTGTTATTAAGTTGTGTGCAACAAAACTGTTAACGTTAATCCTTGGTTATGTCCTTTTATTGTTTCTGGACCCTCGTGGAACTTCATTCGTTATGTCGTCGGCGATATATTGAATTCTTTCGGCGTAAAAGTGCCGAAGACACATTTCGACGACGATGAAGGATAATGAATTTTTCCGATGGCTATTTACTACAATTGTATTACTTCATATGGGAAGAGATTCAACATTTTATTTATCCTTAAGAAAATTCGATTAGTTTACATTTCATACGCAGGATATCAGTTCGAACGGATTTATCGAACGCACCAATGCTTTAAAAATTCACCTTTCGCCGGCAGCGAAGCACCGGAAATGTAAATCGAAAGTCATTTCCCCGCTGCAGAATATTACATTTCCCAGTCATGTGGGCATTGATTTCCTTTCATCGGTAGACATATGAGTTACAGGCATTCAATAGACACTGCATCTGGTCTATGTACATACTATTTGTTGGTTGTCTGCACCGGAAGATAAATCCATTGCATTGGCACGGATGTCCTGGCTAATGAATGTTCAAAACTTTGTACAAAAATACTAAGTAAACAGAGAATTTCACTCGGATGGCAATGCCAATGACAGGTGAACTGACGAATTTCATTTACATCCTCGTACTGCTAGATTTTTTTTTAAATTTTCTGAGGCAATTAATTGAATGTCACCCGACTGTCAATGGATATTCACGCTCAAAGTTCAATTTAATCCATCCGACGTCGTCGTCGTCGTCGTCGTTAGAGCATAGACATAGAAAAACCCCATGCCCAGGACACACGTCATGATTAAGCATTCTATACATTCCGGTGAGATCTATTATAGTTGAGTTTGAATTTATTCAAAAATCACTTTTATAGCTTAATTGGAAGGACAAGAGAAGGATGCAGATAGAACGAGAATATTTGCAGTGGCATCTGATAGGAAAAGATTTTGCATGAACGATTTAGCAATCGATATTCGGTTGAATTCATTGAACTCTTTTAATCGATGTATGTTTGCTTTATGAGGGAACGTGTGGAATTTTTGTATAGTCCTGGTCCTGGATATGGTCTTTAAAAATGGTTTGAAAGTCATTTAAGGGTACTAGACATTGAAGCAGTGCGGTCAGAAGTTGAGTGATGTTTTCAACAGATAGCTGCTCACAAAGATTTACATACCCGACAAAAAGGTGTGAATGATGGACTTGCAAAGATATCAAGTAAACCTGATTGGGGGAAATTGACGTCAAAAATCGCATATATTTCTATATTTTTGTCCCACATAGAATGGACAAGAGCGCTTGCATATTTTGTGACCAAATAAACTTAGAGCCGGCGAGTGCCCACATGACAGTAAGGCATCGGTGCGGGCTTTTTTGAAGGCGATGGATGTCGATGTCGTTGCCAAGTGCGGACGAATCTATTAGCGGCAATTATTTGCAAACTATCCAACCACAAATTATTTCAGTTAGTTTTTGTTTTGAGAGAAAAACAAATTTAAAATTATTTTTCATTCAAATTAAAAGCATTATAAAACAAACGTTCATCGCAAAGCAAAAAAAAAAAGGTTTAAGGCACATGGGCGCAGTAGCGCAGTGGTTAGTGTGCTGGACCACTGTGCGAGGGATCCCAGGTTCGATCCCCGGAAAAACACAAACTACATCTTAAAGTTTTTTCTACTGCGCCACCTCTCGCGAACGTCTGACAAACATCCGAGAGTATGACTGTCATGAAAAAGCTTCTCAATTCAGCCGTTCGGACTCGGCATAAAAAATTGTAGGTCCCTTCCATTCGTCCCAAAAATTGAAACTCACACAAAACGCGAGAAGCTAGGCCTTGGGTGTCACCCGCCTGTTGCGCCACCTACCTTAAGGCACATTGGATACGAATTTGCATCGTACGTAAACGTATGAATATTGTCGTACGAATAGAGTGTGCACACTAAATACGATTTTCTCTGTTAAATAGACAGTACCTTTGTGATCTATACCCCCTTTTGTGTCCATAACCAAGTAAATAAATTTTTCTACATCCACTTTCAATGTATCAACGCCACAGTTGCCAGATTGGGCGCTTTGACGTATTTCGGACTATCTTTTTACTTAAAAAACGATAGAAATTTCTTCCATGAGCGCCCAACACAATTTTGGGCTATTACAAATTTTGTTTTAATTTTGTTTGTTTTACTCTTTCATAAAACTAACAAAATAAATATTTTGGACAAACAAAATGGATCGAATGAAGCAATTTTGAAGGAGTTAAGTTTATTAGCATGCAACCCAATTGCTAACACTTCCAGTGAGCAATGCTGTAGAACAGCGGCTCCAAATCTTTTTTGGTCGCGGAGCAATTTTATAATTTTATTAAATTCAAGAAATAAGTAAGGTGTAGTGACTTTTAGCATTTTATTAAATATTTTAACTAGTAGATATTTAAAAACAAAAAAAAAAAAAAACAAAAAAAGAATTCAGAAACATTTTTAACTCATTTTCGAGTTGGCCACAGAAAAACAAAGACTTGAAAATTCCAGTTTCCAAAAAATAATAAAAACTACCAATATTTACTGGAATAGCCTTTATTTTTTTAAAAATCTTTTCTGAAGATGTTCCACTAAAATCCGACATATTTGGCGCAACAGGTCATATAGGAAGCTTCTCACAACTATTTGTTTTTTTAAAGTTTGTTTAGGCACGAATACAAGGGACTTTCAATTTTTAGGCAAACAAAGTTCTGGCAACCCTGATCAACGCACGAACGTGTTTAAAAATTTCAACAATTTGGGATTGTATTCGGACGTCGGAACTACACGTACGTATATGTACGACGAACTCGCATCCAGAATTCGTACGAAATCGTATCCAATGTGCGGCTAGCCTAACTCCCTTCAAAGAAAGTTAAAGGAACAAACATCCCAATTCTTATTTTTTATTTTTGTTTTATAAATCAATATATTTTTCATAATGATTTTTTTTTGTATTTTGTATCATTAAAAATTAAGCCAAATTTATTTTTGTAATTAAAAATTGAAATTTAAGTGTTTAAAGAATGATGGGTTAAAATTTTTTTTATAACCCATAGATGGCGTATGTCGCGGAGGAGATGCACGTGTCTAATTTAGGTTAAATACGATAAACTATCGACCATAGTATCTACATGGATGGGATGGGTGGCCAAGGAGTCCTCACGTCAACATTTGAGACTCCAAATACAGTTAATTTCCCTTCCGTCTTAGACCAAGATTTTATTTAAATTTTGAGCTGAAATTATTTGTTTTGATTTTTAAATTTGTACTGCGGTGTCGCCTCGCCTGAACCAGCCCTTAGCCGGGATTGCTTTACCATCAAGATTTGCGACCATTCACTCAAAAGCATAGTTACACATTTGCAAATAGAAATAGAATTAGGAACAGAACATTTTTTTCAGCAACAGAATTTAGCGACAGAAAAATGGCTGTCGAAAATACGACTACTAAAAAAAAATGTTTTTAGTGCACATAATTTCATGAATCATAATGGTGTTTGACAGAATCGACGGCAGCCATGTTTTTCTGGATCTGTTTCAGTCATTTGTGTAGCTGAGCGTAAACAGAACAAGAATTTAACTCTACAACAGTTTGCAAAACGAAAAAGCTTTCTGTTCTATTTCAGTTGCTGTCCCTGTTTCTGTTCTTTTCTTTGTCACTTAGTGCCTTAAGTAAGGTGCACCTCATGTGCAACGTTTAAAATAACCTCTTTCTATTGTAAACCATGCACACACTACAGATTATTAGAAACTAAGGTAATTTGTATATAAAATAATGTTTTTTAAATACATAATTGGAAAAAAAATATAGAATTCTTTATAGCGATTATAAGAACGTTGGCTTTCTTTAGTCATCTATTTTCATTTTATTAGTTCCTAACAACTATCGGCTTAAAACATAGCTATACAAAAAGTATGAAAATTTCACAGAAAAGTCCATACCTTAAAAAAAAAATTTTACGATTTTTCCCATTTCCTGACTTTTCCGGAGGGTTTCCCCCAAAATGTTCTTTCGTAAAAACCTTCTCCTGGTAATTACAAACAACTGAACCAAATCGGCCCAGCCGTTCTGATCAATTACTGTACATTTTTCACACCAGTTTTATAATAGATTTTCTTTTAGCAAAGCAAGGATGTATTACGGAAACATCTTTTTCAGTCTGCAGCTAGATTTAGATACATTCTAACGACAATTTCCTTTGGATCGTTCCCTCTCCTAAGACAATTGATCTCTGCATTGTTCTTGTTGACGAACCTGGCAACTCCAGCCAATAGTCTCCAACCTAACAAACTAATGACTGGACGAAAGTTGGTTTGAGGTACACTGGACTTCAAAACAATACGCAGACGATAGTTCAAATATAAAATGGTTTCCGAGTTTCTGGCGCTTTTTGCTGTCTCATCCACGACGTAACCTTTAATTCATCGCAGAAATTAATTTAAATAAAATTGCATAAACTATATATAATCTACATATATAGCAACTTGAAGTACTTATTAAATTAAGCCATACATTTGTAAGCATTTTCTATACTTAAAGTACTCTTAATTATTGTAAATTTATATTTATAGGAAATTTTAGCCTTATATCAACGATATCTGAATTTATTTAATAAAGAAATAAAGAAATCAAAATTTTGGATTTAATTTAACAGTTCTTGATCTTCCAATTCGCTGCGCATCATGAGGATTCAATCCCTTGAAGGACCGCTTCGTGGTGTTGTCATTTGGTTTTCTTTTTCTGAGTTACATGTATACGCAGAAGATATTGACATCATTGGCTGAAATTATGGAGCTCTTAGTCCCTATTGTGTATAATGGACAGAAAACAATTTAATTGTGAATGACGACAAAAGCCAGTATATGCTCTTAACAAGAAAGCGACTCAAAACATCAACGAATCTGGCAAAACTTAATAAGAAAGATATAACTTAGGACTAGTCTAGGGACTTTGTCTGCCTTGACTCCGCTATAAACTTTGGCAATGCCAACAAAATGAGAAATTGAGCGAAGAATTGGGCTCATGCATATTGGCTTGGGATCTCTATCAACTTATAAGTGAAGGTATGGCAAAAGATCTCGGTAGCTCTAAATGAGATCCAGGTCTAACACGGACGATAGTGTCATTTGGATCTCAATTTATTCAAGAAAACAACGTTGCAGACAATACCACAGATTGTATTGCAGAGACAACTCCTATAACTTCTGATCTGAGACAAAATACAACAAATCAGGTCAAAAGCATTTGTTATTTTCCTCTTTAAGGATTGTTTTTATTTTTATGTAAGTCGTATAAATTTGTGAAGAATCAAGTCTGCAGAACAAAGGTATAAAGACTACAATACTGATGTCAATATCTTTACTTTACATCCTTTAACTTAAGAGAGGTAATTTTCAAATTAAAAATAAATTAAATTTCTATTATTAAGATCTTAGTGTCATTTTACTTAACTACTAAATACAAAGTGCGGTAAAAATAAAGGCAATAACTATTCAAGCCATATGATCAATTTGAAAACTCTCCAATTTATAGCAGTTATTAAATGTGTTTACCAGTATTTACGACCCCTCCTTGTTCAGCTACAAATGGATTGCGAAATAAAAAAATTCCATCCAAATATCCCTGATACTAGTGTATATAATGCCATCTACTCGCTCATCATCATTGAACAGATTCGACATAATTGAAAGCACATTCATCGTCAATACCACATCTATGCAACCGCCGAGGGACATCGATAATGAAATATCACAACACAACCACTAGCACATGACACTCAGCAGAGAGATCATAACCAATACGTGACATACCAACCCGTTGTTATGTTATGCAGAAAAAAAAAATTCCACTCCCGATATGTGTCACTCAATGGGATCACCGCACCAGTGATTTCATTGCAAAACCCAAACCCGACCACGCATCGTTTGCGTCTCGTGCAATGTCATACAAGCTCTGCCTCTGCCTCGTTCATGGAATGGTCACACAGGGTGTACTATAGAAAGATGCCTCTTGAAACCATCAGTGATTGATTTATGTATCCGATGGGTGGTGGGTGCAAGTCTATACCGCTATCTGTTAAAGTTTGGACGTGTTTACGCCCCCCTGAGGCGGGTTTGCTCTGATTCAATATACCCTTCACAGGAAAGGCTGTTGAAATGCTACCGTATCCAGAGTGAACCTCTGTAAATCTTTGCGTGTGGAATTGTGGATCTATCGCAGGGAAATAACTCAAAGTGGGTCGAAATGATTAATCCACGAGTTCCACGAACTGAGTGTAATGAAAAATTAAAAAACAATCCAGACCGAGATCAAATATTTATTCACATACCCCAAACGAAGACCTTTCCCCAGAGGATTATATTGTTTGTATTTTTTTTTCCCACAAAATTAAGTGTAAAGGGTTGCCGTATTAGATATTCAAGAGAGTGGCGGGCAGGCGTTAATTAGGGCTGAAGGCTTCAACACCAATTGCCTTAGCCAGGAGGCACTCAACTATATGCGGCTGATGCTGGGATTGAGAGGATTTCGAGTTAATTGCTTTCCAATTTCAACACAAAGTCGTCTTTCCATAAGAATGCATCATTCATGTTGACATTAGATGTATCATCCCTTCCTACACAAACGGTAACTAACCTCTGCAAAACTAAATTGCAACAGAGTATGGTGTTGGGTTTGTGAAACTTGTCGACTTCTCCGAAGTGACCCACATCCGATTTCGGAATGTTTGCTTTGAGTATATGGCAATTGAGACCTTTAATTCGAATCGATTTAATCAAGCACAAAATATTGACTCACTTCCATTGTTTGAGTTCAAACGATTTCAATTATTTAATTTAAAATACGAAAAATGTGAGGGAAAAGCTCAGCAAGGATTACGTTTCAAGAGTTCTTCCCGGAATTGGGATTTCGATTTCTTTAGCAGTGAATAACAAGCCCTACCTCTTGTAATAAGACCTATGGGATGATTGGGAAAAACATTTCCATGGCGAGGATTTTATTAAATTTTGTCTTGAACCCGGGGATAATACTTCAAATAACACAAGTCGAAATAAGTCTTTGTTTTGATAAATCAAAAGACCACGTCATTTAGAGCGAGTTAAGTGGCACAACAAATCAGTAAAAGGGACATCTTAGAAAATCAGTATTCGAGTTTTTTTGCCCTGCAAGTCAGAAGCTGTAGTTTCAGGGAAGCCAGAACTAGGTATGACTTTGTATACCTCAAATCTATAAATTCTATACCTAAATCAATAGAATGATGGTAAGTATTGATCTAAACATTGAAAAGAATGAGGACTCTATCTTCGTAGTCGGCGCAGTTTAGATTCTCTTGAATTATAAGCAGTTTTGAGTCATTATGCTTTCGACCAAACCATTTCTTTCATTCATTTTCAAATGGTCCGCTTGTCCATTAAGTGGGTCGCGGGTGTAGGTTGCTCAATTGCACCCTCCATAGCTCTCGATCCTCCGCCATCGACTCCAAATCATCAAGGGCAATCCCCATACGGGTAGAGGAAATATTATGGACTTGAGCTAACCATCTCATCCTAGGTCTACTTAGAGGATGCCTGCCTGATGGTACGGATTCCATAGCACGTGGTGAAATCCTGGTCGGGGACATGCGTTTAACAGGACCGAACCACCGAAGTATGGACTGCTCCGTCCGGAGAAGCAGCTGCTCGATATTTATAGCATCTCTCACTGCTATAAATAGCTCAGCATTTAGGAAATCTAGTCTAGGAACCTGTTAGACTTGAGTTTGTTAGCAAAGTAGCCGTGCCTTAAAGGCTCAGGTAGTAAAAGCCAGTAACAATTTGCCCATTTATATACCTTTTTTAACCCCCCAGATCTCAATGACGTTCCACAACATCTGTTCTAGACGCATTCTTTTCTCGGGACAACACAGGGCGCAGTGGCTCAATGGTTAGTGTGCTGGACTACTGTGCGAGGGTCCCAGGTTCGATTTCCTGAAAAATTCAAATTACATTTTAAGGGTTTTTTTACTGCGTCACCTCTCGGCGAAGGTCTGACAAACATCCGAGTGTATAACTGTCCTAAAAAAGCTTCTAAAAGCTTCTTCATTCCGCCATTCTGACTTGTAGGTCCCTTCCATTCGTCCCAAAAATAAAAACTCACGCTAGGCCCAGAGTGTTGCGCCAACTATTTATTTTTTATTTATTTAATGAATTCACAATAAAAAAAAAGTCTGGGAATCATAAACCTAAAATGAATCTTCGTTCAAAGACTTGCGGAATTATTTGATGCCGTTGTTTATTCAAAAACTCTTTTCAAGGTATGAATAAAGTAATAAAAGAATATTGGGTTTATGATTCGTAGCCAGTTTCTGATTGAAAATTCATGAGTCTCTTTAACCGTCGAGTAAACAGTGCGTCTAGAGCAGACGTGGTTGTTAGTCTACTGATGAAGCTCACGCACCACATCGTGGTATTTCAAAATGTATTTACGACTAAAGGTAACTTAATTGCTTAACAATGTAACAAGGGGAGTATTTCTTATAAATACTAAAAACTAATTTACCCACAGACACTCCATCAAGTGTGTAAACGAATTTAACCCTATAATGCATGATTTTTTATTTTTTTTTAAAAATTAAATATTTTATTATGTAAATAAGCTATCTAAACTCGAAAAAAAAAAAATATTAAAAAATGTCGCTTAACCGCTTTCCTTGAAAACCGAGTTTGGACCAAATTTCGCAGAAACACTTGCAGGCTAATAAGATTGTCTGAAAATTTGAACTTAGTCGGTTCTGAGGTTTTCGAGATATGCAGTTTTGAATGTTTTCTTTTGTATAAGAGATGCCACGCCACTTCGTCAAATTTTGACCAAACTTCACAAAAACACTCGCAGGCCAATACGGAAGATTGGCTGAAAATTTGAACTCAGTGACTTTGGGGGTTTTTGAGAATAAGATGGACAATGGTTTTTTTTTGTATGGGAAGTGCTAAATCCATCGAGTTTTCAATGAATCAAAATCATACTCTAAATGCATAGTGTTGCATAGACAAAATATCGCAAAAATATCTGTTTCGTACAATATTTTCAACCTTCTTTTGCTCAGATATCAAAATGAACATAGCTATAACAAACTATAAAAAAAAATACTTACATGCATTAGAACACATAGTTATTTATGATTATACTAAATTCAACACACATGTTTTACCCATTATAAGAGGACGTGGTATTTTGACTTCAAGTTCCATTCTATTACATTATATACGCTTATAAATAAATTTTTAAGGACAATATATCATCACGGAATTAATTGGAAATAAAAAAGTGACCAAATCCAAGAGATATCTGCACTCACCCTATTAAGAGGGTTTTTTTTAAGAGTATGATGCAGATATGCTACAGTAGGTATGCATTGAAGGGTTAAATACAATTTTTCTATACTTGCTTCTAGGACAGATACTTGGGCTATCATGTTCTCCAGCATTTAATTGTCCCCTATCTAGGAAACACAAACAATTCAAGCAACCCCATCATATTCGCCATCACATCAACTAATAGGTTGCCATATCCCCTATAAAGGAACCCAAGCCAACTGAACTGACTGCCATAACGGACTGCGAATACACCCGAGAAACTAAATAAAATTTGTGTTTACCTCGCCTAGCCTGCGGAAATACAAATTGATTGCTGATATGAACGCGGAAGGTAGGACTGTTGGTTTTTGATTTCCATATATGTATGTCCTTGACAATATGTTAACTTACAGAGCCATGCAAACTGATTCGTTGGCCAGGTGAATGTGACTCGGAGCAACCAGTCGCTTGTACCTACATACATGAGTAGGCATATTTTATGGAGATTGCTCTGTGGTCTGAGATTTATGGTCGTTCCATTGAGTAAGCCGAACACCAACCAGGACCAGGATAATCCTATTAGCAGGGTGAAATATTTACCACAATTTCACTTTGGGTATTTCACTCATGTTACAGTTTTGTATTTTTTTGTTCACGGTACACCTATGTTCGAGGTGAAATGGACCATAAAGTCTGGGATTATGTACGCGATGTAGGAGCATACACAAAAATATTTGTTAGGCATTAAAAATTAAAAAAAATATTTTTTATACAAAAAAAAAGCACGTTTCCTTTGAGCTGTTGAGCTTTAAAGAGGTATTGTGTGGCTGGGATTATATTTTTGTATGAATATGACGCCGAATTTTGTCAACATTGCCCAAGTCTTAGGTTTTACGATGAATGACGGAAAAGTACAATTTTAAAGAAGCTCTGTTAGAATAACCATGTCGTAGATCTTTCAATTAAGGTCGCATAAATGAATTAGTAATGTGCATCACCACCTTATTCCGAATTCATAAACATTTTCTATTCAAGTGAATGACAAAAATAAAAACCTCGCATTGTTTTAGAAACAAAGTCATGCAAGCTGATGTGTCCTATAGCTAATATTGATTCGAATACAAGTACACAGAGATTTTTTTTATCGTGGTTTTCAATGCATATTTCATTTTCTATAGTCACAACTCACAAGGGTGCGGAGGGCAATGTTTTGTATACACAATGGCAACATCGTACCACAATAATGCATCCTATAGGACACGTTGTGTGTAATTCAAATTGAAACGATGTGCACCGCGATGGATATCCTTTGAAATGGAATTGAATTCTATTTAATGTATTCAATTATGCTAAACTGTTGCTGGTTGAATTTTTTTTCGGCTTGTTGCGATTTATTGTTTGGTAATTGGTGCAATGGGAACATTTATAGTATCGACTTTTAATTGAATAAATTGTCAATTTGATAGGAATTGTTTTAGATTACATTTCTGGATTTGGAACTGCTATAGAAATAAAATAAAAGGTCTGTTCCTTTACTTTTTACGCATTTTTACTCAATGTCATTCCTCAACAAAATTAAAATTGACAATCTGTAGAAACGGTGTTGTCAGTTGAAAAACCAAACCTCTTAAGACAGCCTTTACAAGCACAAACTCGAATACTCATAACAATCTTTGAGTTCATTAAAAATAGCGTTACTTTGAAAACATCCCTATTGAAAATGGGATCAATCAATATCATTAATTGATTCACATGATTCACATTGGCAACAAAGGCAGTAAGATCTGAAGAAGACTTTGAATTCGCGACAGCTATTAGGAGTAAGACACCAGAAATTGATTCATTCATTCATTAATTTTCAATGGTCCGCTTGTCCATTAAGTGGGTCGCGGGTATAGGTTGCTCAATTGCACCCTCCATAGCTCTCGATTCTCCGCCATCGACTCCAAATCATCAAGGGCAATCCCCATACGGGTAGAGGAAAGATTATGGACTTGATCTAACCATCTTATCCTAGGTCAGGACGTCTGATGCCTGATGGTAGAGATTCCATAGCACGTCATGTGATCCTGGTTGGGGACATGCGTTTAACATGACCAAACCATCGAAGCAAGGACCGCTCCGTCCGGAGAAGAAGCTGCTCGACATTGAGTTCCTTACGTATTCTGGTATTTCTAATGCGATTTCTACGGATCACACCCCAGCAATACAACGGAGGAATGTCATTTCGGCAGCTTGTATTCTTGATCTTATTCTTTCGGTCATTACCCAAACCTAATGACCATAGGTAAGAGTTGGAACAAACACCAAATTAAAAACTGACAACTTAGATTTGACACCAAGTTCAGTCCCCCTAATAACACAATCACCATGATGTCTCAAAATTTACCCAGCCTGACCAATTCCATACAGAAGAACTTAGAAAATACGCTCCTTCCATCACTCGTGAGTAGGACTGCGAGATACTTAAACTTATCCAGCTATTTCAATCGGACTCCACTAACATGCATCACTTCAGATTTGTTCAGGTTTATTATACCCTCCACAGAAAGGTATATTCACTTTGTCATTATGTTTGTAACGGATTCAGAGGGATTCACCGGAGACCCTTTAAATTATATATATTCGGAATCAGGATCACATTCTGAATCGATTTAGCCATGTCCGTCTGTCTGTCTGTTGAAAGCACGATAGCGTCCAACCGAATGGAACTAGGCGAATGAAATTTTGTGAGACGACTTCTTTTTACTGTTGTCAAGTTGGTATTAAAAAATTGTCTATCTCGGTCTAGTAGCTCTGGTACCTCCCATACAAAACCAATATTAGACACATGCGGGTACATGTACAGTACATACAGTGGAGGGTATCAAAGCATCAGCCAGGCCGATGATAAAACTTTTACTTGTTTTCATCTCAGCTTCTACACAAACGGCTTCAAACCGATCGAGTGCGCGTTGAAGTTCAGTCTAAGAGGACCCAAGAATGACCAAGCCATCAGGGAAGAGCAGATGACTTATGTTCAGATCTCCCAATTCGAAACATTCTTCGCCAAGACTACGCTGTAACATCTAGTCCATATAAGTAATGGAAAGGAGAGGAGACAAGACGCACCCCTGGCGAAGTCCAACGCCCACGGTTGAGTGTAAATAACTGGCCGGTTGTGCTTCTGCCGGAACGAAAACCGCACTCGCACTGCTCATCTCCTAATCATGACTCGACCACAGCCCTGCAACGTATTTCCAGCACCTTGACAAAGACTTTTCCGGGGAGACTTTAAAGTGATATACACCTGTAATTGAAGCAATCCCTTTTATCCCATTTCTTAAAAAAAGGGACAATCACCCCGATTGACAGATTAATCTCTGGGAGTTTCGCCGCATTCCCAGCTCCCAGGCCACATTAATGACACGAGAGAGCCATAGAACTCCCTCTTCACCTAATGCCTTAAGCATTTCTGGCCGGATTTCGTTTACTCCTGCAGATTTGCCAGCTTTTAGCGATTTGATAGCAAAAGTAGACTTCCTCCACCGTGGGACTATTTTGCGTCCTGATTAAGGCGAAGGATCTGTCATCTTTAATGCTCTGGAATTGATGAGATCTCAAGTTTTGAAGGAATCTGACGAAGATAAATCGAACGTGCCTAACAGCAGGACTATTTCTATTGCAGAGAAAGAGACAACGGCTACATATTTAGATTTATTTTCTGGGGTGTGGCCTTGGTATTTTAATGACATCGTTGTACCACCTGTAAAAATGTTCCACACATCTACTGGCTGATCTTCTAGGCAATTGTTTATCCCGTTTTGTCAGACCTGTTATTCTGTGTCCGATATCCAGCATTTCTAAGTGAGTCAAAAAAAGTGGCAGTGCAACCCGGCAACTATCACTGCCCGAGTTACTTAATCCCCTTTAATGCCCTCTGTCTGTGAATATGTGTGCAATTTTAAAATTTAAAATTACGCTGCTACAGTGCTATTGTGTTGCTATTGCTGTATAACTAAAAACATTGTAAAAGAGACAAAACCAGCAGAACACACCCCACATTTGACGTTAACATCCCACTGTGAGCCCAGGGTTTGTTAAAGTAGATATGCGTGGACAAATGGCGCCACCTACAGGCCCAATACGTGAACAAATCCTGGGAACATCAGGCAGCTTTTACGCTAAGTCCCGTTTGTGAGCGGAGTTGGCAGTATAATGCAGTATTAGTTACTAAGAAATGTACTATCTAAGTATGTAGTAAGTTTCCAACAGGAAAACAAATCTCGGTCCTCTTTATTCCCTCATACAAGGTCCTTTAAAAAAATGTAACTTTAACTTGGTGTCTGACAGAATGTTAAAATTTCAAACTCCATGTCTACTCAAAGTTTTTCCATTACATACCTCCACGCTCCACCTTTCTGATCCGCACCGTTCCATGCTTGCATAATTTCAGATGGATCCAATGTGTAAAAATCATTTGATGGCCGCCGAGACTACCCTCACAAAAATTGCGAATCACGTGTATACGGTGTTTGAAATTAAAATCCAATGAGATTGACCAACGGACCCAAGGTAATTACAACCCACCGAGGAGCGCAATCTGTCAGAGAATTTCCTAATTGTCACCGAATCCCTATACTCGTTAGTTATTTGGTCGGCTTTTGATATCCTAGGCAACAGTGTATGATTATTTCAGGGAAATAGAAGCCGAGTATACGCAGTGTGTCTATGCATTCGGCAGTACTAATTACCCACCCCAAATAAACACCAATGGGATTATCTTCTTAAACTTGCACAGCTTTGCCTTTAATTGGGTTGCAGATGGAATATCTATGGCAACATAATGTACGAATTTCCATTAGAGAAGGATGATGTTAAATTATTGTATAAAAGATAAAACACAAAATCGTAATCTTTATGTGGTTGAGTCCTATGAGGGTAGATAAGTTTTCCTATTTTATTAAAGTCCAACAATGACACCGAAGCACCTTTTCATAAATAATTGCATATCGGTGTGTCATAATTTAAGGCTATAGAAATTATCTCAGTCCGCAGTGGGAAAATTGACACCTTCGCACTTAAATTGATTGAGATTAAGATACTGTATCGCCTGCCCAGAGGCGATGATGCCTTAACTCGAAACTTCTGGGAATATTAATTAACTAATTTGCATTAATTAAGGACTCTCTTGTCATACAATTCCTTTTGCTCTTTTTGTTCGTTTGCATGTCTGAAAAGGGGTTGCTCGGATATAATTAAAGGCATAGTCTGATGGATGAGGGTCGTTTTTTTTTTAAGTCCTATTTTGTTTAATCATTTAATTGGAATCCTTTCAATTGCGAATACTTTGTGGAATGAAAAATTCTTAAATCATCTCATTCATGTGACAGTTTTCAATTGTCCATGTCCAAGTTCTCAATCTCCTTCAGCTGCATTGCGCCCAAGGAGTGCACACAGAATAATTTGCATGAACAAACTCTTAAGCCGAAAAGTTAAGAAAAGGAGGACCTTCACCCCAGGATATGGAATTCTCTGCACACAAAACGATATTGTTTCTTATTTAGCAGAGGAAAAAGAGTACAAGCATCCACCATAAACTAGGTTATACGCAGAAATCAAGTTGAAAAGCAAAATTGTTGTTTTTTTTTTTTACAAACAGAAAATCTTGTTTGAGGTTTGTTCCTTTGTGACTATAGTTTGGCTGCTTAAAAAGCGCCAACATACGGCACACCAAAGCGGGAAGGTAAACTTTTGAGAATTTTCAATTTTGGTCATATATAAACGTAGTATACCAACAAGGGCGACCGAAGTGGTGACGACGATGAAACGCTGAGGAGGCAAGTAAAATGCAAATATTTTCTTCATATAGTCGTCGCCTCTTGAAGGACTTGTGGGGTTTGTGTTCGTCACTTTCTTTTGTGGGAGTCTTGCAAGGGACATGCTGTCCTGTCCTCTAATAACGTTTCCTATCCACTTTTAGTTGCAAATGCAACCCAAGGAGCGGGTCTTGAAATTGTGTCAACAGGATCTTTTATGATGGATGGCGAACGAATGGCAAGACGTTGTTCGCGAATGGCAAACACTTGGAATAGAAATTAATTTCTGTCCAAAGAAGATCCCTGAAAGGTGACACTTTGAATGGCGTACTCGGGACGAGTTTGTTGTCGGAGGTGTTTCAGGTGGATGGTTGTAAGGGAGTTAATGTGAGTTGAGAAGTGAATAAGAAGTTAGCATACTCGTGTTTTTACAATGCATTGAAATTTATTGTTTCTTGTTTTGAAAGTTTTTCTTTTTTTGTTTTGTGTTTAGCTAATGAAACTTGGTTTGGGAGTTGTATGAATGACAAGCAATTTATAGCAGCAATGTAAATGATAAGCAATTCGTTTCTATTTGCACTTATAGCAAATAGTATATTATTTTCAATGAAGACCTCTCGTAGAGGTGGTGAAACTTGGCAGATTGATGTCTGTCCTAATGTGACGACGGTGAATTTTCTGTACTAAAACTGCACTGGATAGGGCGCAATCAGTTTATTTACGAACGGTTTTAGGGTTGACACAATATGGAAAAAAGGATTTGCACCCAATGCTAAAGATACCGATGTCTCTATACAACTGTAGTGGGTTCCTTTCCGGGCGACCTTTGCATGGGATTCCTTTCATCAAGCATATCTTAATCTAACTTAAAAATGGGTTGCTGTAAGCTCACTATCAAGTCATCTCCAGAAGATCTAAAATTCTCTGCAGATAAAATGGTAGGCACAGTAGCAGTCAAGTTTGTCTGCCGAAATAGTTTATCCATATTCGTAGCACGGACTATGAGTCTACTAAAACCGTCCCCTCGTCATCTTTAGAGGTTTCTGTGCGGAATTTGTTCCCCTGGCACGTTCTCTCTAGCTTTTGGTGTAACTTGCTATACCTTCCAAATGTATTTAAAGTTTTGATGCCACAAAATAAATTTACTCACACAAAGCCCCCCTTTGCAAATAAACTTCCATCCAATGTGGCGTAATAGAGGTACAAGTAAAAATAATTGGAACTTCCCATATGGAATATTATGATGAAAATACATTTCGTGAATAAGCAAATTATTAGTTTACTCCCCCTCGTAGGGAAAAATAACCGAAACAAAAACCCGAACTGAATTAACCTAAACGAGGAGTAAAATAGCGTGCCTCTAATAAAAAGCCTAGTGCCAATCTCTCTCTGCTTGTGGAACAAAAAACCGAAAGTAAAATGCCAGAAATTTAAATTTTCACATGTCCCTGAATATCCTCATGCAAACCGTACACAATTGTTGGCACAGGTGAATACATGACGTGAATCTGAATGGAAAAAAAAATACATACGACTACACTGTGGCGTATACGTAACATTTTCTTCTTCCCTTTTTTTGTAAGTGGAAACATTTGTGGAAGCCCACGGCCGACTTCATGGTGGGAATTACATTATTCATACATTTAGAATGGAGCCTGCAAAAAAAAGAAGACAGCTAACTAGAATTTCAGAGCACACACCGTTATTTATGTGATGAATTTTAAAATGTTCACCGTCATTGCTTGATTAATGCAAATGCCACCAGTGAAGGCTGTAATGAGTTTGTTTTCTGATGAAAGATGACATCATTTTGAAATATTAAAAGTCAACAAAAATATTGAATATTCTTCGACAATATGTCAAATAGTTATATAGTAGTATTGGTTTTAGAAAGCAGATATTTTAGGAGCTTAAAATGGGAAATATCTCACATGGATTACGGTGACCAATATTCATTGACACCAAAAAAAAAGTGTTAAGCTCACAAGTAGATATCTGATGAATTATCATTTACAAATTTATTCAACACTTTGAATCGCTAAATCAACAATCGATTTATCGATGCTTTTCAACGGCGTCAACTCGATTTCTTCACCTGTACCAAATATCTCATCAACAGCCAAATAGAATTATTTATATGGACGCATTTTGATGAGCTTCCTTTGTCTGTTGGCACAACATTATCCATCGTAACCGACCAGCCATATGCGATATATGCAGGTACACTCATGTGTATTCGTACATGACAATCTCAATAATAGCCCCAGCCTGTCATTAGTAGCACCAACACATATGGTAGTGTTTACCCATTTAATGAACAGCAATCTCCACAAATGGGGTGTGACCACGGTACTCAAGGACTTAGGGATGATAATTTCAAATATTCTCCTGATGATGTGGGCACTTTGGGGCTAGAGCACAAATTTGTGAAGCCACCTGGAATTTTACTGATATGGTTGTTGTGTTTGCTTAAAAATATGCATCTGTCGCAATGGAGATAGAATATTGGAAAGTGGTTTATTTCTTAAATTATACGCAGCCAGCTGTTGATTGTTGTGGGCGCAGTGGTTAGTGTGCTGGACTACTATGCGAGAGATCCCAGGTTCGAAAAACACAAATTACATCTTAAAGTTTTTTTCTACTGCGCCACCTCTCGCGAACGTCTGAAAAACATCCGAGAATATGACTGTCATTAAAAAGCTTCTCAATTCAGCCGTTCGGACTCGGCATAAAATTGTAGGTCCCTTCCATTCGTCCCAAAAAATAGAAACTCACACAAAACGAATGGTTGCGAGAAGCTAGGCCTAGGGTGTCTACACGGCTCACGTATTGCTTCTCTTTGGCAATGGAAATAGAAGAAACGGTAAGAACTTTAACAAACAACGATATTGGAAGGAATTTCCGAAGTCTCTTTCCTTCTTTTGTTGATTGTTATGGAGAAGTGTCAACTTTTCGAACTCCGCTAAGAAGTAAATATGTATACAACTTTAAAAATTACAAAAATCGGATAAATAGTTCTTGAGTTATGAAGAGCGAGATAAATGTTGCATTTTATATGGTAGTATGTACTATACTCGCCCATAATAGGTCCCTTAAGTAAAATCTATACTGATGCGGTAAGTGTGGCCATTGCAATGTTAAAAGTCGGATAGTTTTAGAAATAGCTATACCTTCAGAACTCTTCTTGAAATGATCGTTGAAGTTTCTAAAGAAAATGTACACCAGAGATGTTGCTAAACTCTCTGACAGAGACAGGGCTCTGATGAAGAAGCATGCCAAGAAGGTCAAGCAGAACGAGAAACGTTATGGCAAAATGACACATCCCGTTGACAGTCAATGCTACTATGCTACTAAGACTGACTCATCGACTAGCTGTGAAGGTGAAGCCAAAAAAGTCGAGAGGGCTAAGGAAAATCCTAATAAAGAGGTAAACCCTATCCCTCAACAGCCAAAGCGTCAACTTTCAAATAACCACCACCAAGTAAGCCAGGCACCGCATTCGCCCTAAGGAACCGATCGGCAAGTCTAAAAACTTAGCAACACGGTCGGCTCCAAAAAGAATACGCACAACTGACGAAGTAAGGGGTAATGTGGCTAAGAAAGTGACGTCTAGTCTTAAGACCGCTGAGGAGCTAACTCTAACTATCATCGACCGCAGCAACCCCGATGGCAAGCTGTCAGCTGATAACTGGCTAAAAGTTGAGGCGAGATTCTCAAAGCCATGGATAAAGAAGGCAACGGAGATATCGGCGACTTTGACGGAGCGGGTTGGCGTAAGGGCGTCAAGGTTGTAAGTCTTATGACTTTCTAAGGCGTGGCATTCTGGCCTTGGGGATATCTTTCCCGGTGCTTAACTGGACGCATTAGCTGCCTCAGTCCTACTTCTTCGTACACTGGCGTACGTATGGATACCTCCTCCGGTTCTGGATGTACAATCCAAACTCAAGCTGGTGAGTAGAGGCTGGAGGGGCAGATTGCTGTATAAGCAATTTTCACCCAGAGGCCATTGAGGCCCATTGTAATTGTGCTGGTGAGTATGTTGAACAAGGAATGGAAGGTAGAAGATTGGAAGGTCGTACTCGTAAGTATGTTCAAAGTCGCGAGAGAAAGGAGGGTTGAAGTTCAGTGACCGGACTATTATTATTAAAAACATTGTTGCCACTAAAAAAAGTGAATCCGGTCAAATCTGACCATATGACCGGATTTTTATTTTCTAAAAATCGCCCTATGTTGACAGGCTTGGCAATATCTGAGGCTCGCTTTCTTCGTTTTGTCATCATTGGGTGTGTGCTTCGTTAGCCATGTCTAGGTGAACCTAGGCGAACCTAGACATGTTGCCCGCCCACCACCACGGGGAGGTCAGCTACATGAGGGGGCCAATATTCTTTTACCTGTCAAATTTTCATTTATTGCAATGACGCCTCGTTTTTGTTTGTAGCCAAGTTTGTAGCCAAGATTTCAAAATTTTCTCCGGTCAAAGTAAATCGATTTCGGGCAGAATGGCATCACTGATTAAAAATGAGAGATTCCTTTGAATTGCCTTAATTCTCTTTCAGTGTTCTGTTAAGCGTTCTTTGTAGGTAGTATATTTTCTGGGAATGAGAGGCCTATTCATGACGGTCTTAAAAAAAACTAAGAAATACTTTTAGTACGTTTGTGCCGTCATCCTATGAGTCTTTCCTTGATAAGAGAAACTAATTACACACATTTAATCAACTGGCTTGCCAAACACATCCAAACTTCTACATAATTGCATAAATTCATTACAATTGGAAATTTTAGTGCACTCCTCACACATCCATCGGCCAGCTCCTTGTAATGATTAATGCCATTTCGTGTCAAAAGCAACAAGGCAACAAATAAGAAATCAATTGACTCTATATGCTTTCAAGCGTGACACAAAAGAGGACGTACTCTAAGAGTGTTTCAGTAACCGACAAGCCTTGCGCACACATATATCAATCATTTCATGTTTATCAATCATCCAATGACTTTTTTTCTGAATTAGTTACGGGCAAAAAAATATTCAGCCATTTCCACCAGCATCACTATATAATATTCCTCTACATCAAAAGCCTTTCATCACTTTGTCATCAATTTCCACAAGCAGGCAGCCAAAAATAAATACTTTCCCAAAGTATCGATCCCTCCATCGAACCTAAAGCTTCTGGCAGAATATAGGAAATCGTTTGTCGGATGGCAAAAAAAAAATGAAGACAAAAACACAACGCTCCATTTTCCAATGTGTGACAACAATAAATCGGTCCAAGGACTTGCACAAGCACAGGCACACCTATATGCGCAGTTCTGTTCACAGAACTTCCAATAACTGTAATTATCTTGAAGAATCTTTGAAAAATGATGACAATAACATCCGTTATTTGTTCTTACCCACATTTCTGTCCTCAATCTGCAACGACGATGTTTACCCTTTTTGAGGTTATGTTTGCTCGTAATCTTTCTCCAGGGGGCTATCGGGTTAGTGATAAACAAACATACGATGGTTTTTTTTTAAGGAAGATGGCAAAGAAAGCATTTTGGGTTTTATCTTCGACGGTTTTTACAGCTCCGTAGCGTCTTGACAGTAGTTGATAGTTTCATTATCGTTCCGAAGGTTTTTTGATGGATGGACAGTAAAATCTGCGAAGGTAGTTTAAAAAAAAATCTTTTATGTATTCCTTGAAATACTCGTTCAATTTAAACGCAAGCATATTCTTCCTGCCGAAATGTGCTCATTAAAAAATCATTAACAAAGAATTCGGCTTTAAGAACTCATATACGACAGACGGCTTATACGAAATCTAAGGAACTTAAAGTCTCCCCTCTGATATGTTATCATGTCTGTATCTATTACCGTGGGGGAAATTATAATGCGACCCATATAAACGGTGGAAGACAAAAAATGTGAATCTCTCCTTGAATCCACATATAGAAATAAATTTCCTCTACCAAGACTTATTGCAGCAAATTGAACCAGCAGCACACACAAGGAGAGCAATCACATTCTTTTACTGAGCTTTTATTATTTCAACGAAAAAGGATACACGACGAGTTACGGGGACAATGCGTGTCTGGATTTTTATTGCATTCTCAAATTTATGACCATTTTTCGATCCGTATAAGTGTGTAAATGTGACGCATCCTTTTACTAATACCGCCTTAAAGCATTAGCTTGTTTCCATTTAACAGAAAATCTTGCACACTCGTGCCAAATATTAATTTAATGTGTAAATACATATAGGTATGGTTTACACATTTGCAGTAAAAATGAAACCAAAACATGAAAGGTGAAAGTCGGACACGTTGGTATGCCGCTCAGCCATGCAAAGGATAGATACCTATACGCTTACCTGGAAAGTTATTCAATCACTGAAAAGTATGGGAAAAGTTATGTCTTCACGTGGCAAAGTGCAAAGCGGTTACGATATGAGGGTAGATAAAATAAATTTTGCAGGTAGTTCTGACAGCTATAGCGCGATACTTTGACAGGAATGCAATTCAATAAGAGTTGACAGACATTAGTTTGCAACGATGCGGAATGAGTTTGTTCAGAACCTAGAAAATATTTGTTTGGATCAGAAATTAAACTTTTTTTATATGGTCAGATGTTGGGACGATTAGTTTTAAAACCAGCATTCATTTGACATCGAAATATATTGCAAGCAGGTGCACACAATTTCACCTTAAAGCAAATTTGGCTACTTAATTGCAGACCAAGTTTCATCATTTTGTTTGCTCTCATTTGGAAAACCCTTTTCAGTTAAATGAACTCATGCATTAACCTTGTGCATGACATTTATTTAGTTTTAGTCTCTTTGAGCCAATTAAGATACGAAGTTTCGACTTATGGATGGAGGTTGGCTCCGGAATGCACACGAAATGTTACTCACTAATGAACACATGCATACGCTCCTTTGAGCGGATTAAATTCAATCGGTGTATACAGAGTTATCTATAATGTGCACGAGGAAATGTATTCATCATGGATTCATAAGTGAACATTTCACGTATCCTGATTTTTTTATAATTTGCATGCCAATTTTGATTAAAGGAGAAAGATTTATTCTAAATTCAAATTAAAATGATTTCGTTTTTAGTGTTGAATTTAAAAAAAAGATGGCAAGGGTATGTTTGGGCAAGCAGCGGTATTGGTAGCAGAATTGGATGAAAGTTGGAACTTGCCTTAGAAAGGCGTTCTGGCAGATCATCCAGTTATTTAAGAGAGACGGTGACCATGGTGTAGTAGTTAGAGTCATTGCTTGTCATTGCCAAGGCGGGGGAAAACAAAACTCTGCCAACGACCATAAAGAGGAACGAATAATATCCGAAATTCTTCACCAATAGGTACACCAAAAAAGGGGTTTCTGCTTGTGGTAGTGCAATGGATAGGGATTGGTCTGAGTTGTCCAGGATTTTGAGTCCCCTTAAACAAAAAAAAAAAAAAAAACTCAAAAGAGACAATATGTAATTGAAGGGGTCAACTCCAAGAAGACCTTAAGGAAAGTTCTCCCCCAGCGATCATTTATCAATATATCAGTCATCGGAAACGATGATCTTAACAGAAATTACACATCAGAATAATACTCATTTATTGGGATGCGTTAATAGCACGATCCTTCAAAATCTTAAAGAAACTAAAATCTATTGAGGTGTCTCCGAATTAGCCCGATAACCATTATAAACAAATATAAAATTTACAAGAACTATCGCCCGAAAGTTGACTGACAAACTTTTCTAACTTCCGTAATGTTACATTTTACTACCTTAATATCAGCTTAAGGTAGCTCTATAGAGGCAAACGCAGTTCATTACAAATTAACAGCATAGCTAGCAGAACTCGAATATTTAAAGTTAATTTCTCTCCCTCTAGCAGGAGAGCTGCTGGCTAAGAATTCACAAACAGGTGGCACAAAAAAAAAAAACAAGTGGCTTAGAAAGCAGTTGGTGGCACTGCGAAATTTCAGCGACACCTACGCAATAGAGAACAACGCATAAAGTGCAGGGATACACTGTCATGAGCATGACATTCATTCTCATGAATTGCTTGGAAAACAAACGAAATTTTATATGGAGGGGGATAAATTTTATCTAGTTTATTAAGGGAAAAGTTTATCATAAAGTGCGAAAGCAAAATAGAAATTGAAAACATAGCAGAATTAAAATTTAAGGTTTGTGCAAAACTTAAATACATGGTTGAATTTTTAACTTTCTCGTATACGCAGTAAGAGAAAGATATTCTTTTCGTACAAAATTTCGAACTCGAGATTTTGATCAATTCTGATATTACGATGATAGGGGAACTCAAAAAAGTGGGTCTCGCAATTCTGTCCGTCCGTATGTCTGTCTGTCCCACCCCTGGGGAATCTAAACGCCTGGACGGATTTGCTTCAAACTTCGTATTTAGAGTTTGTGGGCTTCCCGCTAGAGACGTTTTTTTTTATGCTAGCCCTAATATTAACGGTACCTCCCATATAAAAATTTTACGAAATATGTCTAAATTTAGATTTTTTCGAAAACAGCTCTAACGATTTGAACCAAAATTGATAGTTGAGTTAATGTAAGCATGCTTAACATGCATACTCAGTTTTTCGCTAAAAAGTTCAGCAACGGCAGTTTTGAAAATTGGCTTTTTTTCGAAAACGGTAAAAACGATTTTTAAAAAAAATTATTTTTAAGGTACTATTGTCGTTCTTAACTTGATAGCAAACTCAGTTTTTCTCTAATAATACTGCGTCCTTTGATATCCACCCAAATCGCTAATAATAGTACTTTAAAAAACTGCTCATATCTCAAAAACGCCATTTTCGATTATGATAAAAATGTTACTGTCAGGTGATGCTTAAATCCATAGTAATACCATTTGCTCAGTTTTGAGCTAAACAGTTGAAAAACGGTGTTTTTTGAACCATGAATGCGTCCTTCGATTTTCACCCCAATCGCTAGAAACAGTACTTTAAAAACTACACATACAGTCAAACTTCTTTATAACGAACCTTCAAGGGAACAAAAAATTGCTTCGTTATAAGGAAGTTTTATACAAAATTCGTTATATAGAAAATTTTATTTTTTTAACACTGTAAGTGTTCTTTTATTACACCTTAACGCTTTTTCTACTGCATCACCTCTCGTGAACGTCTGACATACATCCGAGACTATGACTGTCCTGAAAAAGCTTCTCAATTCAGCCGTTCGGATTCGGACTCGGCATAAAATTGTAGGTCCATTCCATTCGTCCCAAAAATAGAAACTCACATAAACAAATGGTTGCGAAAAGCTAGACCTAGGGTGTCTACTCGCCTGTTGCGCCATTTATTTATGCCTTTAAAATTATGCTGACCCAAAGATTCAGAAAAACATTTAGCCTTTTATTTGATAATAGAGCCCGAGAGCGGTAAATTACTTTTCCTGTTTATCTGAAAACATTTTAACATAGCTTTATCCACATCACCGTATTTTGTTTTTCTTAGTTTTTTTTTTGCTTCTGTTTGAACTTGTTTCGGAAAACGTTAAAATTTTTACCTCGTTCTTTAAAATTGTCGACAATGTACTAATTCTACTACATACCTTGAAAATTCTTGCCAAAACGGGGAATTCCCTTTTAAAATTAGTAACAAAAATCATAGTAGGCTTTGTTTTCAAATTTGACATTTCGTTATAAAGAAACATTTTTGCGTTTGGGCCAAAAAAATTGTTTATTATAAAGAGAATTTCGCTATACAGAATTTCGTTATAAAGAACCTAATTCATATGGGATATTTTTGAAGGGGAAGGGGAACAAAATGAAATTCGCTATAGAGAGAATTACGTTATAAGGAAGTTCGTTATAAAGAAGTTTGACTGTATCTCGAAAACGCCATTTTCGATTTGCAGCAGTAATTTTACAAAAACCCCTCTAACGATTATGATCAAAATACATATTTAAGACAACATAAGCATTCTAAATACGGTCACGTACTAAGTTTTTCTGAGAAAACTCGAATATAGCAGTTTTATGAATATTTCTCAAAAATTACTACCCAAATCCCGATTTTTATTCGCACACGGTATATTTTTGCAAAGCCTAAAACTTCAGTGGCAATATAATTCGAAATTCATCGAAATTCAAGTGTCAGTTCAAGGTGAAATTTAAAAGTAAATGTTGAAGTTAATACGTATGTTTATGTGGTATGTATTATGTTGTTAATTAACAAGTGCTCAGTTATCTGAGTACATCTTGAGTGCGTATGATTTTTAACGTAAAATTTGCTGAAATGACTCTGAGACGAGAACCCAGAACCCATAACCCCAGAACGACCCTGTCGTGCACATTTTTTAAAGATTGTGTGAAAAGATAAAAAATAAACTCTTGCTGTTTTTTTTGCTCTTTCTTCTCGTTACAACAAAGTTCGACTTGGCATTTGGAAATAAATGAAATGATGTGTCATTATTGTTAGCTGTGTTGTTTGTACAGTTTTTAATGCAGAAATTTTGTCTGCATTTGTCCTCATTTAATTACGCATAGTTATTATTTATTGAATGTGAAAAACAGTAAAATGTTTGGACGTTCATGGGAAGGTACAAGTGCAAAGCTCGCTATTTCTGTACCTGCCAACATTTATGGAATGATCCCTGCTTTTGTGTGTACCCAAATCGTTTATGGGAATGAAAGTCATGCCCATGATCGTGTGCCCATGTACAATAGAAATCATGTGTACCAATTTGGCGATATTAAAGTTCGGCTGGCTTCAGCTTACTGGCATTTCTCGAAGTGAACTGCATGCTGGCGGGGTTTAGATATATAAATAAAATAATAGTTTAAAAAACTAAAAAAAACGCTTTTATAAGTAGGTACTGCACTAAAAGCAAAAAAATAAAAATGAACCAATCTATTTTTAAGGTTTATCCTGGAAGGGGCTTAGTGAAAACCATGTTTGTGTAGTTTACACTCAAATAATACAACACATAACTATAAACATGGCTTACACTAAGCCCCTTCCAGGATAAACCTTAAAAATAGATTGGTTCATTTTTATTTTTTTGCTTTTAGTGCAGTACCTACTTATAAAAGCGCTTTTTTTAGTTTTTTAAACTATTATTTTATTTTTTGCTTTTTAGTGCAGTTTAATATCTATATCTACCTACATACTTACAAAAGCTTTTTTTTACTATTAGTTTATTGTATTGCCATCAAAACTGAAACATCAGCATGCAAAATTTCAAAGTCCTGATCAACTCAGTGGACATAATAGGCATGGCTTGATGGACAGGTATGGTTTGATTGATTTTACTACTCGTACCTACCTATACACTTTCCAAGCTACAGATCTCAACTATAAGTATGTACTTGTACATGTATGTGCATACCTACCTATTTACGCATTATAAACTCGTAAGTACGTACATATGTACATAGTTTGTTTTATCCATATCCATTCCCTACATCAAATTCAACTACGCCATACATGATATGAGCATATATTCTGAATGCCCGCCACAGTGACAATTCTATTTTTAGAACGCAAATGAAACTACCCTTCCTAAGCACAACTGCAATCAAGATAGCAATTTTTTTCCGCATTTGGCCGAATAAGATCTATTTTCTATTTATTATATCTTGTCCTCTGGATGGACTAGAAAGATGAATGTTAGCTCAAAATACTCGGTGAAGTATTGCCTAACAATTAAAAGGATTTTTTTAGTTGACCTACATATATTTATGAGTATAATGGCAAGTTGAGCGTAGTAAGGTAAAAATAGGAAAGTTTTCACCCCCTTTTTTCAACCCTTATAGGACGAATCGGTACAAAGTATCAATTAGGTATGTAATAGTTTTGACTTATCTATTGACATATAAAGTTTCAAGTTAATACGGCTAATGGATCATGTGTTATGAAAAAGCCTCCCTTAAAGGGGCAGGGGAAGTCAAAATCCAAAAATTCTTTCTATATAATGCATTGTCTTCACAACCCAACCAGCATAGAAAATTTCAAAGTTCTAAGTTTAGAGAAAGTGGTTCAAATTTGACTTGCAAGATTTTGACACAACAAATTTTTCACGAAGTTAAGTAAAAGCCTTTAAAATAGCGGACTGTTTGCTTATCCAATTTTTCAGTTTCAACCAAATTATTTTTAAAAGTCACACATTTTTTGGCCTTGAAATAAGGGAAGGTATAAGTAAATGCTTTTAACAAACATACCGCCTATGACAAAACTTCACAATTGATAACAATAATTTCGAGGTAGTTAAGGTGTTCACCTACCTCGGAGTAAACTTGAACTTTGCCTAGTGGAGACTGGAGATCCGATCCGGCAAAGAATTACCCTAGAAAACCGCTGCTACTTCGGTCTGGAAAAACAATTGAGTTCAAAACTCCTAACTCGAAGGACTAAAAAGAATGCTTTAACAAAACCTTATCCTGCCAGTTCTGCTATATGGCCCGAGTGCTGGACGATGATAGGTACTGTTTTGGTCCCGTGTGGAAGGAGAGCGATTGAAGAAGAATATACAACCGCAACTCTATGAGCTGTATCAAGATATGTATGAAGTACTGAAATCCAAAATACATCGACTATATTGGCTCGGCCACATCGAGCGAATGGACAAGCAAATTCCAGATAACAGGATCTTTGACTTTGATTCCCAGGATCAGTTTCGAAGACTAAGCCATCGCGGAAGCCAGAGTGTGTGGCTGGGATTGCAGAGGATGTCGCAGATAGGAACTCTTCTTATACGAGTCGATTTCAAACATAGTTTTTGAATACATATTTGGTAATGACTACAATAGGTCTATATATACCTATATCTATGCTATATCTACCGATCAAGTCACAATTTATTTTGTTTATATTATTTATTTGACTTTGACGTTTGACATTACTATTGCTAGGATTTTTTATTTTTTTTTATAAAGGGGATTCCAAATCCTGGAGCACTCAGACGAATCTCGGTCCATTGTACTACCAAGCGGTGGCAGAGTATTGCTGTCCCCCGCCGGGGCTCGAACCAACGCCGCTCGGGTCACAAGCAATGACTCTAACCACTACACCATGGCCACCGCCTATTGCCAGGATACTACACAATTAAACTAAAATAAGCGATAATTCAGATTTAATTAAATGTTATGAATAAGGCTGTTATAAATATTTTGCTTATTAGTTAGGCCCATAAATCATAAAAAAAATATGAATTGTAGATACATATCTTTCTTAAAGAAACGTGTACAAAATGACATCAAAAAGAATAGATTCACCGGAGGGAGACATCCTAGAATATATTTCTCAACACTCATCTTGATTTTAAAGTAAAATTTATATGGGAATTTTGAATTTCATTATGAACGAAATTTAGCAGGACTCTCACAAAATATATATAAATACATAACTACTGGTACCTATATAGGCTATACCTCGTAAAACCACCACCAAAGTATGTCTATGACTTGGTGTGGGCTTTATGACTATGGCTGTGAGCATTTCATTTAATTTTATGACGAAAGCTATAATGGCAATATTTTTACGGTTCTCTGCACTTGAGGGTTCGCTGCACCTGGCGGCGACCCATAAAAGTGAAATATCACGAATGCACAAGTAGTCCTAGACCAAAGTAATTCAACATTTGATGTCCTAACTGGGAAAATTTTATCACTAATTTAAATGCTTTAGCTTGGTCTCATAATTATATTTTGTAATATAGATTTTACTAAAAATGCTTACACCGAACAGATATCCATAGTCTGTGGTGAGGCGAATCGTTTTCTGGCTCTAGGGGGCGTTCTACCGCAAGTTTATGTGTTCGGCTTTAAGTCGAATAATACAAGTGGAGGAGGCTTCATCAAAAATTCGACGTTAGGGTGGGATGGAGTCATGTGGCAGCACAAATGCGTATGGTGTGGTTTTATGGCAAATAAACCTAAATGAAACATTGCCCCATAAAACTGCTAAGTACCAGATGTTGGTGGCTCAAATAAACCGCTGGGAGCATAAATTTGAAACGATTTCTTGCGGTTTCCTTAGAGTTTGGGATGCACTTTTTCAATTTTAATTGCTTTACAACGAAGCTGAAGGTCGTCGTTGGAGGATGCCACACTGGAAGGATGTGCGTTGTGGTAGAGGATTCCGGAAATTTAACCGACACACTATAGCAAACTGCATGGGAGAAAAACAACAATACATATTGAAGTTTATTGTTGGCTTTTATCTTACTAATTAATATAGTGAAACACTGTGAACTGATTTGAAAAATTAAGGACGTGTATCTTTAAGTATTAAATGCTAGCAAATGCAATAATGACAACTGAAAAGGAAAATATGATTAATAACAGATCCCATTTACAGCTAGTTTGTGATTGGAACATCATAAGTTTTGGGGAAAATCGAGCGAACAGTGCGTCTACATCGGAGCGGAACGCAGAGTAGAGTAGAGACGACTCAAATACATAATTTGATCCCAAAACAAAATTTGTGAAATGACTGCAACAATATTTAAATCAAATCATCGAAGTAGTAAATGTCGACACCGAATTGTTTATTGGGAACCTTTTAAAATGGTACATAATCTAAGTTAATGTGGTTGTTAACAATAGCGTTTGATTTATTATTAGGATCCTAAGAGAACAGTGTTTCTTTTAATAATATAAAATAGAAAATTTGCATAGTTCTGGTCCACGATAGATACAATCAAAACCTATTTAATTGCGGTCAGCAACAGACTTAACTTCAATAGAATGTTATGGCAACAATCGCACAATAGAATTCATTAGGTCAGCTTTCAGAAATCCTATCCCACAATCATCTGCCACCATTTTTATTTAGAAATTATTAATCACCCTTTTTAAGGCGGTTATACTTCAGTAAATTGCGTTGAATTATAGTTACATCACAGCTTACACCAACAGATCAAGGGTCAAAGGCGCGCAGGATTAATGACATAACGAACGTGTCCGGAAGCCATTTTTCAGGACTTCTTTGGACATTTTCATCCAAATACCCTAACCGATTAACAACGTTCTGTTTGAATAACACCCAATTAAGACACTCCCTACCCTTGTTAGCCTATATAGGTGATTAAAATAGGAGTATATCACACACTTAGATCCATATCGTCCTACATAATATCGAATCCGTTTAGTGCCTAATTAAAGCAGTCAGTACACCTTCCAACATGTTGTGTGTATACCAACGGTCGTTCCTTGGGATCAAAATATGTGTGCGGTTGTGTTTATGGTGAGTACCTTACCTATTGTTTACTATGAGGTTTCAGGGAATTAGTGTATACAATTATGGGGGCCTATAATGTAAACCGATTAGAATTGTCTAGGGTGTTCCAGAGTGCACGTTGTGTGCACAGAATTTTTATCAAGGGAGTTAAGATTTCGTGAAAATTTATTTGAGACAGTTTTCGGATAACTACAGCCATATTACTTCCCTTCTATTCATCTTCTGTTAATGTTCTGCTAATTCTCTAGTATTACTTTGGAAATTTTTTGTTACCTACTCCTCATCCATTGTAATCTGCTCTGGTTCTACTGATGATTTTCTACTATTTAGTACCTATTACAATACTTCTCAGCTATGAATTTGTTGATCATTAAGTTCTTTTCAGCTGATATTTACTTAGGCACTGCCACTGGCAGCTAATGTTATGATATGTTACTGCTCTGTTATTGGTCTGCTAAAACTCTATTCTAATATTATTCTTGTACTATTCTGCTGTACTGCTTCTATGTACTAGAACTGTTCTGATAGCATTCGGCTTCTAGTCTCTTCGATAATCTCATTATTGTATTGCTGCAATGACTGTCATCTGTTAATTCTCTGTTACTATACATTGTTTCTGCTCTGCTACTAATCTGCCACATTTATCCTACTAGCGTTTTATTAGTATGCTACATATTTGTTTGCTTTTTGTTACTGATTTCATCTATTCTACTATTATGCTACTAGTACTCTGATATTACTTAGTTCTTATTGATCTGTTACTGCTCTGCTATTTCTCTGTTAAAACACTGTTAATGCTCTAATAATTCCTGCTTTAATTCTATTGGCGCTTTATTCATGATCTGCTATTAATCTAAATTTTTACTCTGTTATTAATTACATACTTCTCTGCTACTGTTCATTCTCTGGATTCTACTTCTCGGCTACAATTCTGCTCTGTTATCTTGCTTTTATTCTGCTACTGCTCTGCTATCTCTTAAGTGCGACAGTGTAACCGCTACCAATGATTATCTGCTGCCATGCTACTCATCTGCTACTATACTTCTGAGACCGTGTGCCTAAAATACTCTGCTACTGTCCCAATGCTACCGATTTACTGCTAACAACAGACTACTTTTTTTTAAATGGAAATCCTTAATTATATGCTTGCTATTTGGTGAATTTGAATAATCTCCGGCTTCGGTATTATGCATCGAAACTATCAAACTTACTTGAAAATTAAACTACACATAATACATAAATTTTCCACAGTATAGACAGAGACACCTACTAACACCACAATTGTCGTGTTAGCAAAAGTGTAAACACATCTCACCACTTGATTATTTATTGCCTTGAAGTTGGTACCTCACATCACTACACCACATGCTATAAAATGAACAGTCACGCATTTAAATACTCATGAAAAACTTTGTTTACGAGTTTGTTCCTTTAAATGTCAACATCAGCTTCCATGCATATGAGGCTCCTTCTAGTCCTGTATACAGTCGGTTGGATTTTTGCACTCAGATTTAATGACACCGAGTTCCACTTTCAACCATCACCTCCAGCTCCAGGCGGTAGTTACCCAATACCCATCTCCTGCATTTATACAGCTCTGTAAATATTTCATGGTGCGTGTAATTCTGTTCCGCTGGGTAAATACCAATGGAAAGGACTCGCTCGGAATGCATTGAATTGAAAAGCCGTTCGCAAAGAAAATTTACATACATTTTTGACTTAATTAGTTAGTTGAACGCAAATTTACAGGATGTTTGTGCCTCATTAGCTGTACGGATGGAAGTGAGCCACAGCCAGCAGTTGCATACCTAAAAACGGCAATAATAACTGACAGCGGTTTTGATGAAATTTATATTTAATCCTTGTCAATTGAGACAAGTATGCGAACATGAAGTGGAGCGCAACTCCAGCTAATTGATGTTTATACAGCGGCTGGTGAATGTTGTGAACCAAACAAAGGTAAACCCAGCGCTGGATAACAGATGTTGTTAGTAAGGAATTTAATTGGATTCCCCTGGCAAATAGTGTTGGAATTTATTTGGCAGTGGCAACGTTGTGCTCTTTCAGGCCAAATAAGAACCTTTCAAGCCGAGAAGTCGATGGAAGTGTATTTTTACTGGCGAAAACTATTTGCAAATTCAATTTGAATAGTCTTCTGTTTTCGAGGGGATATTTCGCATCCTTGACGATAAAAGCCATGCACTCGATACGAATGTGACAAAATTTATCAGTGCCGTAGCGTATACGTAACATATCAGTATTTGGAATAGCAGCAGTCTTCTCCCCCTCTCTGCCTTAGTGAATTGAGTCTGGATTTCTTTTTGTGCAACTGGTTTTGAGTGCACACCGTACGCGTACGTATCCTTATTGCATTCCTCTGATTCCCTCTCAATTTGTGTCATCCCATGGGTGCATTGGAAAGCAGAAGCAAACTTATTGCTAATACAATGACTATGGGGTTCAATTGAATTTATTTTGTTCTCCAAACTCCTGATTGCTTATTCTTCTACATGGGGTGGTGGGCTATGTATTTGAGAAATCTGAGAATGCGAATTTGAGATACATTTCATTGGCATTGCAAAAGGGGTTTGCAGTTGCAGTTGCAGTCATGCATGGGCGCTTTGATAAAGCTATTATATTATCATCAAACCGAGACTATTCACTTGATGTGCTTTGCATGCATATGGCATTGGAGAATCTGATTTCATTTGATATGAATCTAATTGCTTAGGGGGTATTATTTAGGGAGCTACAGCGGAAAATGAGATATGCTTCTGTGTTTGAACTGACTTATTGAGGTAATTTATAATTGACACTGATAAATGTGATGTGCTTTATAAATGTGATGGAGATGGTCTGTTGTGAATGTGGTCAGGCGAGTAATGTATCTATATAAATTCGTTGGACATTATTGGCTTAACTTACATTAAGGAAAAGATGTTTGGATTTCTGTATAAATTCCTAAAGTGGCAAGTCTTAAATCAATCTGCTTCTCTCTATTACCAGTTGGCAGCATGCAGAAACCTTTAAATCCTAAATCCCGAATAGCCTATCATTTGACGATGTATGAGCACGCATATCGACAACCGCTGTCAATGCTGCACAATAACAAAAAAAAACACACAAATGCTCCTAGTAGCTTAACATGTGGTGAAGTGTAGCTGCATAGCTACAATACAACCAGAATACAATGCCCACTTCAATCCATCCACAACTGTTTTCAATTTCATAGTACAGTGCAATTGCAAATAAGAATTCCTTGCACTAAGCTAGAGAATGTCATTCATACCAAACGTCAAAGTGAATTTTGTATACAATTCTAATGGCACTGATTTGTTGAGAATAATTTGTTCACAGTGTGATCTAAAATTCCACATTGCATAAAAAAGATATACTACTTTCTGTGGGCGCAGTAGCGCAGTGGTTAGCGTGCTGGACTACTGTGCAAGGGATCACAGGTTCGATCCCCGGAGAAACACAAATTACATCTAAAAGTTTTTTTTTTCTATTGCGCCACCTCTCGCAACGTCTGACAAACATCTGAGAGTATGACTGTCATGAAAGCTTCTCAATTCAGCCGTTCGGACTCGGCATAAAATTGTAGGTCCATTCATTCCATTCGTCCCAAAAAATAAAAACTCACACAAAACGAATGGTTGCGAGAAGCTAGGCCTTGGGTGTCACCCGCCTGTTGCGCCACCTATTTTCTTTTGCTTTCTGTGATAGGGAACACATCTTTTTCTACCAACACAAAATACTTCGGTATCAATAAAATGTAAAAAAACAGATTTTTGAAAGATCACCTGAAAATAAAAAAAATAAACAAAAAATCGAACATATCGAAATCATTAGGTCTACTCGCGTACACGGTTTAAATCGAACGCAATCACAAAATCTACACATGTTCTCGTCAAAAATGACAGGAAAAGAGCAAAACCAGCAAAATAACGAGTAACGAAACGAGCAGTTCCCCTCTTGGCTCGAAAGGGAAACTATTGTCAAAAGCAAAAAAGTTAAAAAAAAAAAAATAAATTGTGAATTTTTGCTGGAGTTTGATATACAGGGTTTTTCAATAAGAGCGCTACAAAAGTTTTTTTAAATAAAACAAAAACGGTTTTGGATATCAGTGAAATTCTTTATTCTTGTGAAAGTACGTTCGATGCCATTGGAACTCGATTTCTTTTGCATGGCCACCACGGGCACGCTTGCAGAAGTAGAAGTCCAGACGCTGAACCCAATTTTCGACGGTAGAGAGACGGTCACAGAGATGCCCAACGCACCAACCATACTGCAGACTCTAAATCCTACCAAAGAAAGTGCGTGTCTAAGCATAAATGCAACTGCATTTATAATGCCAGTTTGCCCACCCTTTTCATGTTGAATAATATTTATTAAGTCATTTTTCAAAAAATGCAGTCTATAAAGTCCTTATTTTTCTATTAATTGGGTCTTATCGTTTAAAGATAAAGATTCTTTGCCTTAAAAGATTTTTTTTCTTAGAAAAGTTATGGAGCTGTTTCTAATGATTCTTTTTGTTTTTCATTAATTATATTTGCACTCAAATAACGAGCTAATATCCCTTTTACAAATGTACTATTTTTGTTCAATTAATAAAAAAAAAAAATAAATAGGTGGCGCAACAGGCGGGTAGACACCCAAGGCCTAGCTTCTCGCAACCATTCGTTTTGTGTGAGTTTCTATTTTTGGGACGAATGGAAGGGACCTACAATTTTATGCCGAGTCCGAACGGCTGAATTGAGAAGCTTTTTCATGACAGTCATACTCTCGGATGTTTGTCAGACGTTCGCGAGAGGTGGCGCAGTAGAAAAAACTTTAAGATGTAATATGTGTTTTTCCGGGGATCGAACCTGGGATCCCTCGCACAGCAGTCCAGCACACTAACCACTGCGCTACTGCGCCCAATTAATAACAATAATAATTTAACAAAATTGCAAATGTGTACTTTCGCGCCAATAGTACATCCATTATCTCCGCAGCTACTACGTCATAATCTGTTGACAGATGAATACTGATGAACAGCAAGAATGAACGACATACGCAATGCGATATCTTGTCTTGTTGTATCATGGGTATGTAAAGCATTTTGGCTATTTCAGGCTAAAAATAAATTTGTTGGCGCTTGTACTGTTCTTCCACTCACCAATTCAATTATAGTATACGTAGGTACTTTTGGCAGAGTGACCATAATTATTTTCTTAAATCTGCTAGAATCTAGCATTTGGCTTTTGGATTCAGCTATGTATAATGCCTGCTAAATTCAAAAAAATCATAAAATTAAATATATAATGATCGGAATTATTTTATTTTATTTTATTTCACTATAAAAAAAAAAACTCATAATTGATTCTGTAAAACAGAAATTTTTATCACATTACGTGTGTTCAATGTTCACCTTAATAAAATGCGAGATCATTAAGAACTTCTTCAAGCGTTTTCACGATTAATTTATTTTCATAATTGTTTTCGTTATAAATCTGTTCTAATTCCACTTGTTTTACAGTACCTAGGCGTATTTTATTGAACGTCTATCTCAGCAAAGTAAAGTAAAGTAGAATTTTTGGCATGCAATAACAACAACTATAGGCACTCTGCTTGGCACATTCGAGACTATCTATGTGGTTGTTGTAATTGCGTGCTGAAGATTCTACTTTACTTTACTTTGCTGAGAATTGAGATAGATGTTCAACAAAACACGCCTAATATAAGAAGGAATCTGTAATTTTTTCAGTGGATATCTTTTATTTTGCGATTGAGAAGAATTAGTTTGTCCGCATCGCTCTAATTGCTCATATCTTTTTCTGTTATTTGTGGAAAATGAACGTTTCGGTAGGTATTCAAATTGAGTTATTCAGAATCACGACACACGACTTTGATTTTAATTTATTACAGAAAAGGATGGGACAGGATTTTTTGTTATTATGTTCGTTCTCCGTGGTTAGCCCTAGCCATAGGGCGCACTCAGTGAGCATGAGAAGTGTCAGTGAATTTTCGTGGCTCAACTAGGGCTCTCCAGTGCTCATCTCGAACACAGGTCTTTATTGTCAGTGCGAACTCAGTATCAGTACTGTATCGAACGCGACAGGGCTATCCCAGTGCGCACTAGTGAGCCACAGGGTTCACGTTAAACAAACCTATTGTTCATTTATTCCTTTCTATTGCTTCGTTCGCTTAGTGGATGAGTTTAGCTCTATTTTAAAAATAATTTAGTTTGGGTTTGTTCGATGTGAAAGTGTTATTGATTGCATGCGAATTAACAAAAAAAATTTACTAAGCATTCAGCCAGATTCCTTGCCAGATCAGAAAACTGTGCTAGAAATTATGGCGGCAGATTTTTTTTTTTAACAGGAAAAATGCCAAATTGGTCACTCTGACTTTTGGGTACATTTTCCGCTCTCGGAGAGAATTGCGCTCAAATTTTGTACCTTGACAGATTTTTAGTACATTAGTACATTACATTTACGCGAATACCTAGAGTAATAGACCTATTTATGAGTAGGTAAGGTACCTACCCATTTTCTATTTTTTTTTTTGGCATACGGATACGGCATCGCATACCCAACCCATCGAAGCTAAAGTTATAAAATTAGGAACATTAACAATGCGTCCGAAAAAAGCACAAAATGTAAACGAAATAGAAAAGCGGAATGTAGAAAATGCCATATCTGCAACAAAATGTCTGAGTTAGAAAATATTTTTATCTTAAAAATAGTAAAAAAAAACGGGGTAAGGTAATTTCGCACCGGTGCGAATTTACCCTGAAGAGGGTGTAATTTCGCACCTGTGTGGAAACTCGTTCTTTAGCATCTAGAGATCGAAAACCTCGAGAAATGCACAGGGTGCGAATTTACTTGATATAAGTGTAGTTTCGCACCTTACACCTATATATGTAAAACACCTTTCATTAGTTGGTTCCCTAAAGCGAAATCATAGGTTGCATAGGAAAATATCAAATAAAAACTTTCAAACCTAAAAAGAAAGAAAATAATAATGGACTTGAATACAAATAATTTCTTGGGCGGTGAGTTAAAAATAACTGGTGCAGACTTCAAGACGCAGAGGGATAATAAAGGAATATATGTTGAATTTTTCGAAGAATTCTCTGTATCTTACGGGTGTACATTCACTCTAAAAAAAAAAGGCTTGTATCAATGCAAAACTTGCAGAAAAATAATAGACCAGATAAAAAATAAAGAAGGAAGGACCGAATTAAAACCAGCCGCATTTCGCGGAAATAAAAATTGGTTTGTTATTAACATACTTGCAGAATATCTTCTAGCTCTTCTTTTACTTTCAAGTCAAGTTAGGGACACTATGGCGAATTATGTCGAACTTATGAGAATGAGACATAAAAAAACATAGCTAATAAAGTATATATTTTTTTTGTATATATTCGCGCGCGCGAATATATACAAAAAAAATACCCTGGTGCGAATTTCCACATATAAATGTACTTTCGCACCAGGTGCGAAATTACCATGTATCAGAGTAATTTCGCACCTGGTGCGAATTTACATGTATAGGTGGAATTTCGCACCCAGGGTGCGAAATTACCATCTCCCAAAAAAACATTTAGTGCTACCTTAAGTCTTTTGCTTGCAAGCATTACTATAAGGAAAGCCCAAAGGAACGCCGTGTAATCTTAGCTTGTTTTTATAATATAACCCAATAAAACAGTATATCAACTTCAAACGGAGATAGGAATAGAAGCTTATAATTATCTACCTTCTTGTCAAAAATTGGCATTCTTTGGATAGGCATAGCTTATTACATTGTTTCACTTTTAGGTTAAAATGAAGGGACATACGACCTACCTATTTCGTGTCGCATATCAAACGGTGGAAACGAGAAGCTTTATCATGAAAGCTCTCTCGAATGTCAGTCATTTACGAGAGGTGTGTCAAAAAGAGTTTAGAACTTTATAAATATTTACAATATCCTCGTATTGTTCTTAAGCACTCTAAACACTAGGCCACGACACCACAACACAATCAAGAATTCCATATAGTATCGCACCTCATTGAGACTGAACAACACTCTCTTTTCAATGTGTCAAACTGTCAACTATGTATAATCACAACGACATAATTATGCGAAGATTCCTCAGCCTCAAAATAAAGTGTCAAATCAATTGATGGGGATTGTAAATTATGTACTTGTGAATAATCAACTATCATTGAGTCTGATGACGTTTTCCATTGGTAGAGAATTTACAAATTCTAAAATATGTAAACATTTTAAAAGAAAATTGCTTCACGTATGTAGATGTACCTACTTGTCAAATTTCAAAATCTTTGACAGTTGTCACAAATTGCACTTGTACTTCTCAGTATTGCCAGAATGTTTTTTTTTGTATCAGTGGAATGGTTTGCTTCTTTTTGCAATATTGAACATTTTTTGACACACGTCAGCCGTTTTTGGGATATTTTTATAACAGCTTTCTGTCGGTATTCCGAAATGTGTAAAATATTACTAAAATTCTGAAATTTCGTATCCTTATTGAATAACTCAGGGTCCTGGGTTTGCCATATTCTACCGTGATTAGTTTCAAATGTTAAAATTATGTTCCTATAGTTGAAGGGGAACCCGTATGCCTGCCTAGAGGCAAATCTACATTTGGTTTGTCATATGTTTTAAGTTTATCATTCTGGTCAGATGTTCAGCAAGCTTTGGTATGAGCGACCTAATTATGTTGAGAATACTTGAACCTGGCCCCCTCATGTAGCTGACCTCCCCGTGGTGGGGGGCGGGCAACATGTCTAGGTTCACCTAGACATGGCTAACGAAGCACACACCCAATGATGACAAAGCGACGAAAGCGAGCCTCGGATATTGCCAAGCCTGTCAAAATAGGGCGCCCTTTGGAGCCAGGCCTGGAGGGTGGCAGTTTGCGAGCGTCTATGGTGGTCGGCTTGTCACGCTCGGCAGTCGGCCGGGTTTAACCCGAAATGGCTACGAGCTTCCTGTCAATGGTCTCGCAAACCATTATGGGGGTCAGAGGGTGGATGCGCTATGCACCAATAGGGGCATAAGTGGACTTTCGGTTACTCGACAACGGCATCGACTTAGGATAGGCACGTGGAACATCTCTTCGCTCACGGGAAAAGACCTGGAGCTTGTTGGGGAGGCTGTTAAATATCGACTAGATATAGTTGGTGTTTCCTCAACAAAGCAAAGGGGTTCTAGAACTGTGGACCTTGCGGATGGGTGGAAACTCTTCATGTCGGGAGTAGCACCTTCAATGTCTGCTCAGGCGGGAGTGGGGATACTCACAAGTCCCAGGCTGTCAGGCAGAGTATTGGAGTGGATTCCGTTAGGAGGGAGAGTTGCGATCTTAAAGCTTAAGCTTGAAAGATCAACTCTGGCTCTAGTGCAGGTGTATGCACCGAATCTGGAGTCAGGGTACGCAGCTTTCTTAGATGAAGTTGATGCAGCCCTTGAAAAGGTTGCAGATATGGATTCTTATATCCTGATGGGTGATTTCAATGCTCACGTAGGTGCGGATTTCTCGACATGGGGCAGCGCGATTGGGAAACACGGTGATCCCGATCAGAACGCGAACGGAGAGAAGTTGTTGGACTTTTGTTGTTCAAATGGAATGTCCATTATGAACACTTTCTTTCCACACAAAGATATCCATAAATACACATGGTACCGTCGAAGTCTTCAGCAGAAATCGCTGATAGATTTCTTTGTGGTACCATCGTGCATTAAAAGGATGGTTTGTGATTTTCGTGTGTTGAGAGGGGCTGAACTGTCAACCACCTGGTGTTGTGCAAATTGTATCTCAACGATCAAATACCTATCCTGCCAAAGCGTAAACCAAGAATGGTTACGCGCATACGGTGGGAGGGGCTGCAGAACAATGAGATACGGGAGGAATTTGCACGGCAGGTATCTGCAAGGTTTGAACAAATTCCAAATGTTCCATTGAATGTAGAGGAAGAATGACAGTTGTTTTCAACAGCAGTTATTGCCTCTGCAGGACATGTTTGCGGAGTGAAGCGGCTCGGTGTGGCGGCTGGTGGTGAGAAAAGAACTGCGTGGTTTAAAACGCCCGGAGTTCAAGAAGCTATCAGAGAGAAGAAGAAGGCTTTCAAGGTGTGGATTCACTTGGGGGACCCTCCTTCTCGAAACCGGTACATTGAGGCGCGAAGAACTTGCAAATTGGCTGTTAAAGCAGCCAAAGAACAGTCTTGGAAGGAGTTCGGCGAAAAATTGGACCGTGATCACAGATCTGCAAGCAAGGTGTTCTGGCAGACCATCCGCCGTCTTAGAGGAAGGAAGTGGAACATTATCGAAGGAGTCAAATCCAAAGATGGTACACTTCTTTCTAATGAGGAGGACGTCTTGCGCAGATGGAGCGAGCACTTTTCCGAATTGCTCAATCCAATCCAGGGCATTGAGGATGACACATCCATCGCCTTAAGCAGGGCGGAAAATAGTCCCACGGTAGAGGAAGTCACTTTTGCGATCAAATCGCTAACAGCTGGCAAATCTGCAGGAGTGGATGAAATCCGGCCAGAAATGCTAAAGGCCTTAGGTGAAGAGGGAGTCAAATGGCTCTCTCGTGTCATTAAAGTGGCCTGGAAATGCGGCGAAACTCCCAGCGATTGGCAGATTGGGGTGATTGTGCCCCTTTTCAAGAAAGGGGATAAAAGGGATTGCTCCAATTACAGGGGTATATCACTTTTAAGTCTCCCCGGAAAAGTTTTTGCCAAGGTGCTGGAAACGCGTTGCAGAGCTGTGGTCGAGGCACGATTAGGAGATGAGCAGTGCGGCTTTCGTCCCGGCAGAAGCACAACCGACCAGTTATTCACTCTCAGAATGGTACTTGAGAAGGCATGGGAGTATGCTACACCTGTTTACGCTTGTTTCGTAGATTTGGAGAAAGCATACGACCGAGTCCCTCGAGGGAAACTCTGGAGTGTATTACAGGAGTATGTAATTGATGGTTCTCTCTTGAGAGCCATTCAATCTCTTTACACAAACTGTAAAAGCTGTGTTCGGGTAAACGGCGTTAAATCAATACCTTTCACCGTGGGCGTTGGACTTCGTCAGGGGTGCGTCTTGTCTCCTCTCCTTTTCATTACTTATATGGACTGGATGTTACAGCGCAGTCTTGGCGAGGAACGTTTCGAATTTGGAGATCTGAGGATAAGTCATTTGCTCTTCGCTGATGACTTGGTCATCCTTGGGTCCTCTCAGACTGAACTTCAGCGCGCACTTGATCGGTTTGTAACCGTTTGTGTTGAAGCTGAGATGAAGGTAAACGTGAACAAATCTGAAGTGATGGTTGTCTCCAGAACGCCTGTTCAATGCACTCTGCATGTTAGTGGAGTCCCATTGAAACAGGTGGAGAAGTTTAAGTATCTCGGGGTCTTATTCACGAGTGATGGAAGGAGCAATGCCGAGTTTTCCTGTAGGATTGGTCAGGCTGGGTCAATTTTGAGACAGCTTGGTCATTCTGTTATCAGGAGGACTGAACTTGGTGTCAAAGCTAAGTTGTCAGTCTTTAATTCGGTGTTTGTTCCAACTCTCACCTATGGTCATGAGGTTTGGGTAATGACCGAAAGAATAAGATCGCGGATACAAGCTGCCGAAATGAGATTTCTCCGTAGTATTGCTGGTGTGACCCGTCGAGATCGCATCAGAAATACCAGAATACGTACGGAACTCAATGTCGAGCAGCTACTTCTCCGGACGGAGCGATCCATGCTTCGGTGGTTTGGTCATGTTAAACGCATGTCCCCGACCAGGATTCCACGACGTGCTATGGAATCCGTACCATCGGGCAGGCGTCCCCTAGGTAGACCCAGGATGAGATGGTTAGATCAAATTCATAATCTCTCCTCTACCCGTATGGGGATTGCCCTTGATGATTTAGAGTCGATGGCGGAGGATCGAGAGCTATGGAGGGTCCACTTGAGCAACCTACACCCGCGACCCACTTAATGGACAAGCGGACCATTGAAAATGAATGAATGAATGAATGAATGAATGAATACTTGAACCTGTCTATAGCTTTTCCAGTTTCGAATTTACTCTATTCATCATTCATTTGGCTGTCAACATTTTGACCCGTTCTCTGTAATTTTTGCATTGAATTGAAGTTTTCAAAGTCTTGTTGATTTTCTCAAGGCAACTTAAAAGACATTGACGGAATGTCAGAAAAATTGATTGGTTTTAAAATGTAAATGTCCAACACAATGAGCAAAGTTAAACCAAAACGAGTGAAGGAAGTCTTCCAAAATGTCGAATAAAATATCCATTGATGTATTTTATTCAATCCACACAAAGTTTCTCATTATGTCTATCAAATTGTCCAACTGCCACATTTTAAAAATATTTTTCCTCTGAATAGAATGAATCTATCTTCTTGATTCCGTACTGAAACACAGTCCACCTCTGAATGCATTAAAGAACGATTTCACTTTACCCGATTTCCGTATCCAGGATATTGTTCTGTCTATCTGCAGAGCTGTTCATTGTTCAACTCGAGCATTGTTCCACAATTTCTGAATTTGAATTCAGCTTACTGCATACTCACGTCTTTCGTATAATGTCGAAGCCACATAAAGAGAAATTCAATATTGTTAAGACCACTGGGGGGGTTGAACTGCAAAATGCAGATGTTTGCCTAATTGTATGGGATGTGTTTCGAATTTATTTTCTCTATTGACAAATAAATTTGCAAACCTTGTGATTTGTGAATATAACTAAACTTGAATAGAGCCAGAGAAACAATCGTAGGGATACAAACGCAAAATAAATTATTTCCAAAGAGAATGTCAACTTTTGTCGAATTAATTATTCCAAAGGATACCTACTCCAATATAGGTATATCTATACATTCGCATAAAACAAATTCCAGTTTCTAATTTAAGTTTTGCACCCTTAATGAGTCCAAAGTATGCTCCTGCTACAGCAATCATTCAACGAATTTCATTCCATTCTTCTTTTCATTTATCGCGTACTTTTCCATCTTGTTCTCGAATTCAATGGCTGCACTCGAATTAGAATAGGAAATTCTCCTAAATGTAAGAAAGGAGCCAAAGAACACGACTTACTACGACTTCTGTTTGGCTTTCATTAAATCAAAGAAAATTGGTCCTTTAGATACATAATGAAATGGGGGAAAGGCGTTTGCTCTCTGCGTCTGCTCTCGTTTCGTAAGTACCAATTACAAGTAGCTAGCTAGCCCTCTCACCTCACCTCTTCTCAAAGAAGATGAAACTGAAATGATAAAAAAAAACTCAAGGAATATAGTACCTAGATATTTTTTAAAGGAAACTGGGCTGTATCCCGATAGCAAACAAACTGCATTGCATCAGTTTGGGCATATTTTTAAGTTCCTGTCAAACTGTGCATAGTTTGGCTTACCGTTTTTTAGCTTATTCGCATTCCTTGTTCATAAAAATTATCGCACAATTGTCGACAAAGGATGAGAGAATAAGAATATGTTTTCATAAACCCAGCCCGGAGATGTGTTTGTGTATGAGTGTTCATCGATTCACTTTTTTATGAGCTTATGCTAATTTTTGTTGGACTCACTTCTTGTGTTCCACCATCATCGGGGATATTGAATTCATGAGTACCACGGATATTTTTTTTTTTTTAAATAAACACAAGCAGACGTTTTGCTGAGGGAATGGAGGAGATGAAGCATTAAAAAAAAACTTGTCTGTCTACGATGAGGCGAAAGATAGACATGAGCGAGCTTATAATATTACCAATTGCCTTCGGGGATTCTGTACCGAAACGGAATGGGGTTGGGAAGCGAGAAGGAGGAAGCTGAACATAATAAAATTTGGAAATCAATTTATAGTATTTGAAGGGCTTAAAGGCGATGTTTTTTTTTTCCAAATTGCGATTTAGCCAAATAAGAATTTACATTGTATCACTAATGGTTTCCGTATCGGATGGGATAGGGTACCTTATAGCCATAAGCCTATTATTACTTAGTGGACCATGGTTGTACATATGAAGCAGTCTTTGAAAAGCACTGTGCTATTGAAATCCTTATAGAGGGCTTTAACAAATTTGATGTAGATAAGCCGGCATTTAGAAGTTGGGAGAGTAGAAAATGGAATGTATTATTCTTGCTACGCTAAAAGTATTTGATTGAAAGGCTGAATAATTTAATGTGGACGTTACTTCGATATGGATCGAAATTAATAATGACAAAAAAAGAATGTGGTTTTTTTAGCAAGGTGCGGAGAAAGTGTTGTCGTATAGTATGGATAACCATCGAAACAGAATGAAGTAAAAGTGGTTTTTCAACCCAGGAAAAATCTGCCATATAGGGAAATAAGTCTAGAAGATATTAGAAATCAGAACCATTAGGGTTTTATCATTCCATTTAGTTCTAGAAATTGCAATTCATATACTCAGAAGCAGCGACACGAAATTTCTGTCACGGCTCTACATGCTTAGTGTAACTGTAAGGTAAATCGACTCTGCATACGCTAAAGGGTACCATCAAGGATTCCTTTCATCATATGAAGTACACAACGATTTCATTCCTAAATATTGAAAGCGCTTTTAATATTTCAACTCTTCACAATCGCAAGTCAGCTTCAGCGTTGCCCCCCTACTACAAATGTAGCGTTATCACTACATTTTTCGCCCTCAAAAAGTCACTACGAAAATTCGTAAAATATTCACAAAACGCTACAAATATTTTTGTAAACCAGATATCATTTCAATTGACTTAAGTCGGCTCTCACATTGAGGCAACATTCAATAAGCAACTATAGTTACTATAGCAGCTGCCAATAAGCAATCAGCAACATTTTTCGTTCGAGCGATATTTAGTTGCCGACTTAAGTCGGCTCTCACACTGAGGCAACAATCATAAGCAACTGGCAATATGAAACACGCAATATTATCGCTCACAATTATTTTACTTTCAATTTAATTAGAGGTCTCATATCAAAACAACTAAATATTGCTCGAACGAAAAATGTTGCTGCTTGCTTATTGGCAGTTGCTTATTGCTTGTTGCCTCAATCTGAGAGCCGCCTAGAATTTAAAATTGAAATTCAGCATTTGCCATATTCATCGATGTATTTCGGGTTAAGATTCGAATTTTGCGCTAATGAAAATATCGAGAACAATATCTTACAAAAAGTCAAAACCCAGCTATGTCAATATTATGTAAAATTGTGTGAACAAATTAATGAAAGATTTAATTTTAATAATGATAACAGAACTTTTTATTTACATTTGTTAGCAGGGGCGTAGCGAGGTGGGGGTGTGGGGGGGTGCGACACCCCCCCTCCGTTTTTAAGAGTCGGCAATTCAAGGAAGTAACATTTTAACTTGAGCAGCTAAAAAAAAAAAATTCTAAAAATTAAAAAAAAAAAAATCAAAAAATTTAAACTCGGAACAAATTTGACTCGGAACAAAATGTTAAAAAATAAGAAGTGAGTTTGGATTTTCATTAGGTATATGTTTTCAAACTCTTAAATGTATACAAGACGGCATTTTCAAAGGTTCCACCTTTCGGAAATGCGAATTTATATTCTTTTGACTGTATGTACCTTTTCTGAGTTTCGATTTTAAAAATGACGGTCAGCGTCGGTGAATTTGCCGACTGAACACATTAAAATTTATCGATTTTCGATTCGGTTTTAAAAAAGATTTTCGGCATCGCTAAATTTGCCGACTGAACACATTAAAATTTAGCGAGTTTCGATTCGATTTAAAAAAAGATTGTCGGCATCGCTGAATTTGCCGACTGAACACATTAAAATTTAAAAAAGATTGTCGGCATCGCTGAATTTGCCGACTGAAAACATTAAAATTTAGCGAGTTTCGATTCGATTTAAAAAAAGATTGTCGGCATCGCTGAATTTGCCGACTGAACATATTAAAATTTAGCTATAGTTTCTGTTTGAGGAATGAAACCAAAAAAAGTAAAGGCAGCAGGTTCGATTTAGTTGATGGTTTATTCAGAACTAAAACTATAGTAACAAGTATTAAATATAATGAGGTCAAGTTAATTATGAGATGATGTATGCAAGAAGAAACAGTTGATTGTTAGAATGAAAACAATAATATACGATTCATTTGCGTTGTACTTCACTTGTGAGTTTAACTTTCCAACACTCCTTCTCAACACAAATTTATCGTTTACATTTTATGTATATACAATTTTAATATAACTTCATTAATTCAGTAAATTTTAAATGCTTTGTTTTTGATAGATTTTTGGTAAAAATATCTGCTATCATGTCGCTTGATTGGACATATTTCAGCGTTACTTCGTTGTTTTGCACAACTTCCCTTACGTGATGGTACTTGATGTCTATATGCTTGCTGCGAGCATGGTACACTGGATTCTTTGCAAGATGATTAGCACTTAAGTTGTCTCCGTTGACAACGATGGGACAATCAGCATCAAGGAAGTCGATCTCCATCAAAAGTCTCCTCAAGTAGATGGCTTCTTTTGCTGCAGTAGACAGAGCCATATACTCGGCCTCAGTGCTACTCAAGGCAACCGTATTCTGCTTCTTACTTTCCCAAGAGAAAACGCCTCCAGCCAAGAAAAACGCATACCCAGTGTAAGATTTTCGATCTGTGTGATCTCCACCCCAGTCTGCGTCAACATACCCGTAAACTGGATGTCCTTGTTTGCTGTAATGGAGTTTATAATTAATCGTTTTGGCCAAGTACCTCAAAATATGTTTTGCCCCCGCTTCATGCTCGATGTGTGGATTCACATTTCGCTGCGCCAACTTGCAAACAGAATGCAAAATGTCTGGACGAGTCGAGATTGCCAGATACATCAATGCCCCGACAATTGATTGGTATGAAGTAGGATCCACCTTTCTGCAGCTTTCACTATCGCATTTTACTTGGTAACCAGCTTCTAGAGGTGTTGCGGCAGGTCGACAATTTTCCATCCCATATTCCTTCAAGAGATTGCTGATATATTGCTTCTGGCACAATGAAATGGCACCCGTATCTCCATCTCGCTCAACCTCCATTCCCAAGAAATGTTGCAATGGACCCTTGTCCACTACTTCAAACGCATTTGCTATCTGCGTTTTGATGTTGGTTAAGTCCTCTTTCGTCGAACATGCTAAAACGATATCATCAACGTAAACAGCAATGAGGTTAAATTTACCTTCATAATTCATTTTGTATAAACACGGTTCATTTTTACACGCGATGAAACCTATACCCTTCAGAACCAGGTCCAGCTTCGAATTCCACTCGCGGCCAGACTGCTTTAGGCCATATATAGCTTTGTTAAGCCTTAAAACTCGATCAGGAAACCGTGCATTTACAAATCCTTCCGGTTGACGCATATATACCTCGTCCTTCAATTCGCTGTTAAGATAGGCCGTCGAAACATCCATTTGATGTAAATACAAATTTAATTCACACGCTACTGCTAACAACATCCTAATTGTTGCGTAACGCACCACTGGTGAAAAGGTTTCGGAGTAGTTAACACCAAACTGTTGGCTACAACCCTTGGCAACCAGTCTGGATTTAAATCGTTCAATCGTTCCATCTTTATTCCGTTTTAAGCTAAAGACCCACTTGCTGCCGATAGCTTTCTTACCAGGTGGCAGATCAACTAATGATCCGGTGTTGTTTGCAGTGAGCGCTTCATATTCCTTTCGCATGGCCTCTATCCAGTCCTGGGCGTTCTCGGTTGCCATCGCCTCTTCTACAGTTTGCGGGATTTCGATGTTTGAGTCGATGTTCATCAGGTTCAGACCGTTGTACTGCTTTCGCGGACGCCCCGGCGCTCCCGTACGAATAATCCTTGGTCTGCCTGGCTTTGCTCTAGTATTATTATCCGTACAACTAGGTTTCTCTTTTTCAGTTTTGATGCTCGTATTTCTATTGGTGTCTTCGTGGTTTTCTTTCTCATTGACGGTGCTCTTTGTGTCTTCGTGGTTTTTCTTTTCAGTGATGATGCTCTGGGTAGTCGCGGTAGTTGTGTTGGCTGTCTCTTCTCCTTCTTCAACGGAATTGTCCTCGATATTTTCGCTTGAAGACTCTGCGTTATCTAAAGAAAGAAGCTCAAATGAATTTCCATTGCTTAAATTTGAAATAATATTTTCGTCAAATAAAACGTCTCTTCTCTCGATTACTTTCCGAGTTAAGGGATCAAACAAGCGATATGCTTTAGACGTAAGAGAGTAACCAACCATAATGTATTCATTACCTTTTGGACGAAATTTACTTGTAATTTTCTTATCTAAAGCTATAGCTGTTGCGCCGAAAACCTTGAAATGTTGTACTGTTGGCTTAGTCCCGGTCCATATTTCATGTGGGGTTTTATCAACCAATGCTTTCGTTGGAGACCTGTTTCGTATGTAGACAGCGGTTGCGATTGCTTCTGCCCATAGAGATTCGTCCATTCCAGCATGCAGTAACATGCTCCTTGCCATTTCCACTAGTGTCCGATTGGCGCGTTCAGCTACGCCGTTTTGTTGTGGTGTATACGGCACTGTGAGTTGACGTTTGATACCCTGTTCATTTAAAAATACATTAAAATCATTACATACATATTCGGTACCATTATCACTGCGTAAAACTTTTATTTTTCTACCAGTTTGGCATTCTACCATTGCTTTAAACAATTTAAATTTTTCAAAAACTTCGCTTTTTGTTTTTAAAAAAAAATAGACAAAAATGTGCCGCGACATATCGTCAATAAACGTGACGAAATATTTTGATCCTCCATTAGATGATTTACTAATTGGACCACACACATCCGTATGAACTATGTCTAACAAATTTGTTGATCGATTTTCCGTTGCTTGCGGAAATGGTTTCACACAAATTTTACATTTCATGCATGTTTTACATGCTATTTCACACGATATATTCAAAGGCTTAATTCCATGCACTAGCTTCTTTTTTGCTAAATCATGCAAACTTGTAAAATTTAGGTGTCCGAATCTGTCGTGCCACCTTAATGTATAATCAACAGATGAATAAAAGCATGCATTTTCTGAATTTTGAAATACGAATAAATTATTTTTTCTATGAGCTCTTACCACGACACCACCAGTTTTATCTTTTATTTCAGCAACGCTTTTATTGAATGACACAAAGAACCCGTTTTCCACTGCTCTGCTCACCGACATGAAATTGGCTTGCAATCCAGGAACAAATAACACGTCTCTCAAAGTTATGACACACATAGCTGTTTTGACGATGACGTTACCTTTCCCAATTGCCTCTATACAATTATTTCCCGCAAGAATAATTTTCTCCTTTGTCTCTTCAAACGTATTAAACATACTGCGCTCGTTGCACATATGTGTCGTCGCTCCACTGTCGATACACCAACTTGATGAATTTAACCCTTTAAGATCCGCAGCTGCTAGAATGGAATAGGAATATTCCGGATTTTGTTGTTGTCGTTTCGGTGCTTTACATTTTGCAGCGAAATGACCCTTTTGTCCGCAGTTATAACACTTTCCGTTGACTTTAACAAACTGCTTTTTATTTCGATCTCCTTTCCCCTTTGTATTCTTAGCATTGGTGCGAGCTAAATATGCTTGTTCGCCACATATACTTACGGCATGTTGATCCCGTTGAGATCTTCTTTCTCCTTCCTCCAGAATTTTAATTTTTAAGGCACTGAAAGTGGGCAAAGAATCACGTGCTTCTACTGCAATGACGAAAGGTTCGAAGGATTTTGGTAGACTGGATAGCAATATAATAACCAGAAGTTCGTCGTTCATGATTTGTGCTAATTTTTCCACGATGTTTGTGAACGCATTAATGTGTTGAGAGACATTGCTATCCTCAGCCATACTTGCCTGTATTAACTGCTTGAACAGTGATACCTTACGTGCAGGTCCTCTGGGCTGATATATTTCACGAAGCGTTTTCCATGCTGCGGCCGCCGTTGTGCTATGTTTGATGTGGTTGATCTGGGATGGTTTTACACTCAGCATGATAGTCGCCAATGCTTTATCGTTTTGTGAGTCCCATCTTTCAGATTCTTCAGGTTTCATACCCTCCTTCTTCTCGAATTTTCCGCTCACGATCTGCCATAATTCCGAGTGAATTAAAATGCTTTGCATTTGCACATTCCAAGAATCGAAATTACTATCGTCGAGCTTTTCAATTTGATAGAGAGAACTCATATCGAGAAAAAAATTTGCTCTAAACTTATTAGAAAAATCAAAGAAAAACTTATTTTACTTATTGATCTTATTAATCGATGGGTGCCTGGGCCCATAACCTGTTTGAGGAATGAAACCAAAAAAAGTAAAGGCAGCAGGTTCGATTTAGTTGATGGTTTATTCAGAACTAAAACTATAGTAACAAGTATTAAATATAATGAGGTCAAGTTAATTATGAGATGATGTATGCAAGAAGAAACAGTTGATTGTTAGAATGAAAACAATAATATACGATTCATTTGCGTTGTACTTCACTTGTGAGTTTAACTTTCCAACAGTTTCTATTCGCTAAATTTATTTAAAACAAGATTGTCGGCATCGCTGAATTTGCCGACTGAACATATTAAAATTTAGCTATAGTTTCTATTCGCTAAATTTATTTAAAAATGGATCGTGGTTTGTGTTCGGATGCGTAAAACTTGAAAACGACTTGACCAAATTGGATACTTACTTCTGCGGGTTTGTTCGTAATTGCTACGCGAAGGTTTAGGAAAAAAAGTCGGAAAATTCTCAACAGGTGGCGTTGTAGCCCCACATTTAGATATCTCGAAGACCACCAAATCGATTGAGCTCCAATTTAAAGGTAGTAGATCAAAATTGGACAAAAAGGGGCGTGGCGCCTACCATACAAAAAAAAAAAAATTCAAAATCCTATATCTCAAAAATCACTAAACTGATTGGTCTCAAATTTTGAGGCAATTTTAGGTATTGGCCAGGGATGTTCCTGTGAAAATTGGTCAAAATTGGACAAAGGGGCGTGGCACCTCCCATACAAAAAACATCTTCTATGGGGTGAAACTCGATGACGTTATAACTCGATAACCGCTGGCCCGATACAGTCGGCAAGTTCCTGAAATAAGTCGGCATTTCAATGAAAGTCACCCCCCCACGGCTCGAACCCTCGCTACGCCCCTGTTTGTTAGATCCATTTGAAATTGCCAAAGGGACAATTCCCTCCATTATTCACTTACTTAAAAATTTTCCATTTTATTCCGAAAAACATAAAGCTATCTCAAATAATGAATTTCGATTGGTAGTGGGTTCAAAAGCAATTTTAGAGGAATATTATAATGAAGATATTGTGCAATTTTGGGTAAATTTGAAAAGCGCCAAGAATTTCGAAGTAAAGCCCTCATTTACAAACTTATGTAATTACATGCTAACGTTATGTAGTTTGCCCCATAGCAGTGCAACTGCAGAACGTTGCTTTTTAAACTTAAATATAATTAAAGACGACTTACGAAATAATTTAGATATTTCTACTCTGAATGCAATAATGCAATCGAATTATTAAGGCATGTAGAAGGAGTTTTTGACCCACCCTCATCATTAATAACCTACGATAATACTTTTTTTTTACCATAATGCAACACATTATAGAAATAATATGTAAATATTAGTTCATAAGATATTGTATTATATACCATTCTATTAATTATTTATTTTTCTTAATAATCTTCTTGAATTAAAAGTTTACATTATCATTGAATAATGTTTTTTTGTTTTTCTCATGTAAACAATTGCTTCCACCAGTGTTTTTGCGCGTTTTCAAGTAAATTATATTAACCGTGTTTTATTGGTAATTTATATCTCAGCAAAGTAAAGTAAATCTTCAATACGCTATTACAACAACTACACTCTACTTGACACTTCCGCAGTTGTTGTAATTGCGTGTTGGAGATTCTACTTTACTTTACTTGTTTTACTACCTTACATTTTCAATCAGTTGGGGGGGCAACACTGGTCAGCTTTGAATGTATAATCGGCTATATTGTTGGATTGAATAATTTGCTGCTCACTAACTATTAGCTCAAATGTTGATGGGAATGGAACTTCTGCCATAACATCATGCTTTTTACTTATCACCCCTTCTCTGGAAGCATTATGAAATATATTGACGTACGTAGGTCGGAAAGGTGACGTTACTATTACCATCTCGGGCCCAATTCCGCAAGCGTGCATATTTTTCCCGTGCATACAGTTAGCAAAACTCACAATCACTACCCGTTTACACAATTTCCAAGTCACGCGATTCCGCAAGATGCATTGCGTTTTTAGGCGCCGAACGAATGCTCTTTCTTCATCTGAGAGAATTGGGCCCTAGAAAGCACTTCAGTATCTACCTCAAAGCAACTCCTACAGTATGCTTTTCACAAGCTGTGAGTCATTGCAAATTGTTCATACATAAGATCCTGCTAAATTGAACTGGTTCACTACTGCAAGAAGTAAAAATTTCCTAAAATTCTTCCTGCTATCAATGGATGGTGATTTTCACATTTACTAATATAGCTTCTAATATAGCTTGTAGTGGGACATCTTTTAGATAGTGTTGGTGCATTAATGAATGAGTTCAAAAGCGATGTCAAAACTTGATATAATTTAAGCCTGCTTAGGGCCAGTTTCAAGACTAGCTAATAAAGTCTCGGATAGCCTATCCGGAATTTATATGTCAGATAAACGTAATATTTCGGTTTCAAAGATTTCGGACAGTAATAGCTGACAGATAAAGTCTCGGATAGTTTATCAGCCAGTTCAACCGGCTGTTAAAGCCTCTATCCGGAAGATTTAAAAAAATATTTATTTGATGTGGCTGGAAAAAATATAGTTTCAGAGCATTCTTTCGTTGATAGGTGTTGACAGCATTTTTTGAATGAATTTATTTATTTGAATTCTTAAATGTCGAATTAGATGAATATTACAACCATATTACAGGGCCCCGTAGGAACAGAGTATTTAATTTTTATTTTTAGAAACCCTCGACGATGAAGATTTCTGAATTTTCACTATTTTGTTTAACTATATCCATGCCGAGTCAATACCTTTCACCGTGGGCGTTGGATTTTGCCAGGGGTGCATTTTGTCTCCTCTCATTTTCATTACTTATATGGACTGGATGTTACAGCGCAGTCTTGGCGAAGAACGTTTCGAATTGGGAGATCTGAGGATAAGTCATTTGCTCTTCGCTGATGACTTGGTCATCCTTGGGTCCTCTCAGACTGAACTTCAGCGCGCACTCGATCGGTTTGTAACCGTTTGTGTTGAAGCTGAGATGAAGGTAAACGTGAACAAATCTGAAGTGATGGTCGTCTCCATCACTCTGCATGTTAGTGGAGTCCCATTGAAACAGGTGGAGAAGTTTAAGTATTTCGGGGTCTTATTCACGAGTGATGGAAGGAGCAATGCCGAGTTTTCCTGTAGGATTGGTCAGGCTGGATCGATTTTGAGACAGCTTGGTCATTCTGTTATCAGGAGGACTGAACTTGGTGTCAAAGCTAAGTTGTCAGTCTTTAATTCGGTGTTTGTTCCAACTCTTACCTATGGTCATGAGGTTTGGGTAATGACCGAAAGAATAAGATCGCGAATACAAGCTGCCGAAATGAGATTTCTCCGTAGTATTGCTGGTGTGACCCGTAGAGATCGCATCAGAAATACCAGAATACGTGAGGAACTCAATGTCGAGCAGCTACTTCTCCGGACGGAGCGATCCATGCTTCGGTGGTTTGGTCATGTTAAACGCATGTCCCCGACCAGGATTCCACGACGTGGTATGGAATCCGTACCATCGGGTAGGCGTCCTCTAGGTAGACCAAGGATGAGATGGTTAGATCAAGTCCATAATCTCTCCTATACCCGTATGGGGATTGCCCTTGATGATTTAGAGTCGATGGCGGAGAATCGAGAGCTGTGGAGGGTCCACTTGAGCAACCTACTCCCGCGACCCACTTAATGGACAAGCGGACCATTGAAAATGAATGAATGATCTTTTCTTTTGAATATTAAGCTTCTAAACATTCCAAGAATTTGGCATCTAACGAAGGGTCATCTATTGAAACTTAGTACTTTAAATCTAGTGTTTCTGACGGCATACCTAACAGCGGTGCCACTAGTTAAGAGAAGCACTATCGCAGGACGAAGTTCATCACAAAATTTTCTCATTGCGCTGGACTGGAGATGTATGCAAGTGCACATGTTGTTCTGCGTCGGCTCCTCGGGTTGAGTAGACGTCTGAATTTTGATGCTTGCTTTGATCAGGGAACGGCCACGTTATTTTGTTTATATCGAAGGAAACTCAATATCCAACTCGGACAAATAGCATTTCTCAGATGGTATTGCGGAAGGACGGACGTATTCGGGCTTTATGTGTACTACTGAGTGAAAAGTAACAGCTGCAAGAGGTTCAAGAACACAGAAGCACATCAGTTCATAAATGTATTCTTTGGTATATATTTTACGCTTAAGCTGACGAGCTCAGCAATGACGCGGATTGTCATATGTCCAAGTTTCAAGACTTTTTGCCCAAATCTGCTTTCAATGACCTATAAACTGTTTCTGATCTCAATAGCAATCACCGTAGTAGATGCCACGGTGGAATAAAAAGTATCTCTTGAAGCTACAATGCCAGCTTTGTAGACATACAACGTCTCCGTCAGCTTTTCGGCACCACGCCCCCTATTAAATGTCACGATCTATTGTCCCTATTCTGCTTCCAAAGCCATTAGTGTTTTCTGCATATTATTTAATGGTAAATAAATACCAAAGAAATTAAAAGTAAGTAGCTATTTTCAAACTACCAGCCATTTAAGCTTATTGCACATTCCAAAGTAAAGCTTCTTCTGTCTGTGCAGTATTTCCTTTCAACATAAAAGATTGCATTTTCCACTCAATCTGAGCATATATCCCATGCATACGTACCTAATGACTAAACATTCCCATGTGCAGCATGTCAAAGTGAATAAAATGCACTTTCTCCTTAGTGTCAACTCCTTGCAGACTCAAGTGGAGATGATGATGAAAAATTGCTTGTGCTTTACTCCCAACATCTAGTTGTTTGTGTATACATAGAAATACATAGCAAAAACACTGGAATGAATTTAAAAGCATTTTTTCCCAGCAACAATTACAATAGTTCCTGACACGTCGTTTTACTTTGAGGTCGAGACGCATTGGGAAACCTCGAATTGTTTCGATTAAAAAGTTGTTTATGGATGGAATCTTCTCAAAGGCATTATTTCCATCTGCCAGACTTAAAGCATCAAAATCAAATTGTCTCTCTCAGCTCTATGTTCTGTGTACGGACCACCTAACCAGGTACATTAAAATTGCAATTAAAACTTAAAGGCAGGCCAACCGATGTATTTGTTTCTAAAACCAATTCTGAGAATATGAATTACTGTACACTATACAAAACAGTTTTTCAAATAAAATTGTATTCAGTATTCCGAGCTAACCATATCCAAAAAGGATGCAAAACCAAAAATCCAAGTAAACCACAAATTTAATAATCTGTTGCAATGAAATTTGTATTTTCGGTTTTCAGTTTCCACCCAACTTGCATGCACAAGGCAGAGTTGCAATTCCGTCTACATCTACATTCTGAAGAGTTAACGTGCGAAAAGTTGAACTCTTGAAAATTTCGGTTAACATTACCCCACTGACTGGGCCCATTGGCCCTGTGTATAACCCTCACTATATCTTGAGATTTAATTTGGTTGCCTTCATCAGCATCAGCAGTCTAAGAGAAAATTAATTTAATTTCTTGATGCTCTTCTGCATTCTTATGACCCGTTTTATCTTCCGTCTACAGGAAGCCAGATTCAAGCCAAGAGTAGTCATTGTATTTTCGTTCAGAAATGTGCATGCACATAAGATTGCGAGCATAGATAACAATTGCATAGGATGAGTCTATGGCATACTCGAGGAATATGCGGATGGAAGACTGTAGAAACGGATTCAATGAGGGCAATTTGTGTTTCGTGATAGTGACATCAGATTGTGCTTCAGTGCCTTCGAATCGAATTTCTTTTATGTTAATAATTTTTGCTATTAGGGGCAGCAGGAATGTCTTTCGGTATTATTGGGAAATAACAAGCAGATGAGGGCTGGTCGAAGTAGATACGAGGTCTATTGTGGACATTTTTGGCCAGCGAATTTTAGTGGAACTTTGCCAAATTCGCGGTTATCAATGTCACCATCGCTTGTCAGGGATAATGATTTAATTTTAATTTGGAAATAACGCTGATTAGACGAAATAGTTGTTGTGTCGCCTAAATGACAATCGTTTAGTAATAGTTATGGCGGATTATGGTATAGTGTGCTGTAATTAGTGGCAACGTTATTTGTATGCACAACTGCATTAAATTATAGTTTATATACCGTCAGACATAAATGCTTGACCAAAATGTCTGCTTGTCAATGCTTGTGTACAGTAAAAATTAGTCAGCAGTATGTTGAAAAGTCAATTTTTGAGCAAAAGTTTGAGCAATGCCCATACGTAGTTAGTGAAAGATATATTGTTTTCATACAAAATTTCGAACTCGATATTTTAATCAATTCTGACATTATGTAAGATGATAGGGGAACTTAAAAAGGTCTCGAAATGTCCCATAGGCCTTCAGTTTAAACGCTTGGACAGATTTGTTTGAAATCATACCTACATATACAACTGACCATAGCACTCACTGCGAAATCAACCCTTTTCGAATGTGTATAGTATACGTATGCTAATCTTGTTTTTTTTTTTGTTTGTCCTGTCGCACGATCGCAAAAGTATAAAAATGTACATATTTTCACTTCAAAAAATACATTTTGGCTAAAAACCGTTACTAAGGACATGGCTATGAAAGACATAGCCTATAGCAGTCTCGCAGTCTTAAGGAACATTTTAAAATAAGTTTCATCAAAATCTGTCCAGTAGTTTTAGAGTTTTTAGCTGACAACGAAAATTGCTACAGTTTTATAGTATGTATGTATAGATTTAGAATTTTTTTGAAAACGGCTCACACGATTTGATCCAAAATTAATAGTTGAGTTAATGTGGGTATGCTTAACATGACAGCGTACCCAGTTTTTTGGAAAAAAGTCCAACAACAGTAATTTTGGAAATTGACTCCTTCTCGAAAACTGTAGGTATACACGATTTTAACAAAAAACTAATTTCAAATGTGCAATCGTCATTCTCAATATGATAGCGAGCTCAGTTTTTCTCTAAAATGACTGCGTCCTTCGATATCCACCCCAATCGCTATTAATGGTACTTTAAAAACTGCTCATATCTCGAAAACGCCGTTTCCGATATGAATAAAATGCAACTGCTAGATAATGCTTATATTCCGAACAATACCTTGAACTCTGTTTTCAAGTAAACAGTTGAAGAACAGTGCTTTTCGAACACAAAATTGTAATATTTGTTTGCACAATCTTACAAAAAAAATTAAATTTCGAAAAAATAAAATAAAATAATTATTTTCCAAAAATTACTACCCAAATCCCAATTTATAGAAGGTGTCCAAGTTAAGCAGTACAGTGATTTGAGAGAGATTCCTGAAGTTCTGCCCAACAAAAAGTGTGTGGAAGGGGGGTCTATTTTCACCCCAACTCAAGTTATAGCCTATCAAATTGGGTGAGATCTTATTTGTAGGTGTAACGCTATAACTTCTAAACTATTATAGGTTTTGTACATTCTGGAAAGACAATTTAGTAGGGCATACAAGTCACTTTGGGTATACCTATACATCTGTGCAGCTACAAAAAAGTTATGGCTCCTTAAACTCAAAATTACAAATATTTTTTGGGATAGGGATAGGCGGGGGATTAGACTGTTTCGGTCACCCTTCGTCACTCTCTCCTACCGCTGTCTTCTTAACTGATTTGTACCAGCCACCCTCCTCACTAACGGACTGTCAGAGGCTACCGACGGGTGAGACCTGTTTCGGTCACCCTCTGTCTGTTTCTGAAGACTAACCGCCAACGGGATGAGCTGTCCAAGTCAGTCAATTTTTCATCTTCACACGCAGAACCTTCGGACTCCGTCAGAGGGGATAGGCGGAGGGTTAGACTGTTTCGGTCACCGTCCGTCGATCTCTCCTGCCGCAGCCTAACCTGATCTGTATACCAGTCACCCTCCTTAATAACGGACTGTCAGGGGCTACCAGCGGGGGGTTAGATTGCTTTGATCACCCCTTTGCTCTCCCCGAAGACTAACCGCGAACAAAAGAAGCTGACTACACTAATCAACCGCATCTCGACAATTCTAGACTCTGTCAGAGGCAACAGACTGGGGGTTGGACTGCTACGGTCACCCCTCGCCTTTTCACCGAAGACAAATCTCGAAATCCACTGTCGGTACCATGCAGCAGGTTAGAGTCTCAATCAATCTTTTTCTGCTCAGTACCAGTCTCTGTCTTGTGGACTGATTGTCATAGGAAAATAAACGGGAGGCAGACTGCTACGATTCAATGACTTTTGGTCAAGCAGTAAAGCAGACTGGTTGAATCAGCCACCTCTGCTACGCACCAGTCTCCCTCCCTGGTGATGCGGCCAGGTCAGAGGAAATAGGCAGACCGTTACGGTCGCCCTCCATATTGACGCGAAAATTCAGGAACTTTATGGTCTGAAGCGTAACACTTTGGCAGCAATTCTTTGTTTGGGGGACGTCTTACACATTTAAGTACTTTTTCCATCGAATCCAAATAAATTTGACTGGAATTCGTCACTCGAAAGAAATTTTTTTACAAAATTGGTATTATTTTCCAATTATTTTGGGCTGGCTCTACTTGTCTCGTATAGCCTTCTCGGACTCGGAGTTTTTTTAAAACATTTGAAACAGATTTTTTTGTAGTGTATAATTGTACACGTAGTGTACACGTCAAATGGTAACAGAAATACGCCCCCTACATTTTTATTTTATGTATAGATTTGTTCCTTACTGCAATTGCCCTTATTTGATCATTCGATTTTGGTTTTAAAATATAGACTACCCTAAATTAAGTTCTAAATATACCAATACCAGTCGTAGAAAACAGCCCCCTCTTTACAACAAGAACAAGAGGCACTAATTGTTCATTGATTTTATTTCAACAAACTAAAATTTACCATTCACATAATGTCGTGCCGTTGACATTGATTAAATTCAGTTACCGAGGTGTATTTTACCACTCTACCACTATCTTCAAGTTTACGATGTTTCCCTTTAATTATACTACGCTTGTAGATTTCACTCAGTTTGACGTTTAACCTATGTTTTATTTTCTTAATTTGCATTCAGAGACAAATACTTAATTAGAACTCAATTGACTGCAAAAGTACTTCCCTAATTAAAGTTTTGCAAACGACATGCAGACACCGGTTATAGTAAAATTTTCATAGCCAACTTAAAAGGATTTCCTATATTTTAACGGGTTTCAGGAAAATTTGACGAAGTACGCAAGTAGACACCATCACGTTGCTTCGCTCCTTGACACCAGTAGTAGCAATTGAAATTCCTATTACTCGGCTCATTAAATCTTTTCAATAGGACAAAAAAGAAACATTCAAGCTTACAAAGTATACGACAAGAACGCAAAGCAACGACGATGTCGAAGAGGACTCCCGCAGCGCTACAGCACGTGAAATGCTAATTTTAATAAAATTTAAGAGGTATAGCGAAAGTAGATGTCACGAGGCGCATGCAATAGTAGATTATAATCGTCCTTTTCATGTGTAAATTCGTAGGACACAAACACTGCCGTAGCTCTGAATATTTTTGTTTGGGTAAACCTCAGTATTTACAAATTTCAATTCGTATTCATGTCGGAGGCGGCATAGATATTTTTTGTTTTTATTTTCCTTGCCCTATTGGCTGACAGGGCGACCTCTAAAGATATATTCTAGAGGGGTACAATTAGTCTATGAAGGCCAATAGATACTTAGTGGCCGATCACTCCACTATCACCCCGCAAAATAACTTTAGCGCAGGGATCAAACGAAGAATCACTCTAGCCAATCGCTATTTCTTCGAGCTAAGAGGCCATTTAAGAAGTAAAGCCCTCTCTCATAGAACTTAGGAGATATTATATAAGACGCTACACCCTAATCATCCCGATCCTGCTGTATGGTGCAGAAGCTTGAACTCTGTCAAAGTCGGATGAATACCTCCTGGGATGTTTTAAGAGAAAGATTCTTCGGGCGATATTCGGTCCAGTTTGTATCGATGGAGTGTGGAGGAGAAGATTTAACGATGAGCTTTATTATCTATACGGCTAGGTTGACCTGGTCAAAAAGTTACAACGGCTGAAATGGCTGGGCCACGTGGAGCGTATATGGACAGCAGCGCACTAGCCCGATGAGTCTTTGAGTCTATATCCCTGAGGGACAACGTAGCATAGGAAGACCCAATTTTAGGTGGCGCGAACAATTGGAGGGCGACCTCAACCAACTTTCTGTGCATAACTGGAGACAGCTATCTAGGGACCAAGCTGACGGACTCGTTGGTTGAGGCCGTGGTACACTTCGGACAGTAATCGCCTCCAATAGTAACTACGATTTTATTAACTCTGCTGGTAAACGTATCTCTTGTTAAAGATGTCTTTCCTTAACCAATAAAGTGTTGGTCAATCATAGAGAATGTGTTCAGAGGATTCCTCATCCTTTAAGTTTAGATAGAACTTACACATTCTGTCTTCGGACACAGATTCATTTTGTTAAGACGATATCTCACGCCATAGCTACCTGTGAGAAGGTCCACTATCTTTCCAATACTTTCTTTAAAGATTTCTCTGTAGCAGTAAAGCTTAATTAATCGGTCAAACGGAGTTGTTATGCCCAAGACGATACAGTACGATTCTGGTTCAAAGAACGCGGATTCTGACCCAGTCGTAGTCGATTTGCCTGCAATACCTTGATGACCAGGCACCCATGCAAGTTTGACCTTATTGGGTTTACATTGGGTTTGCAAAGCATCGTAGGAGCATTTTGATGTTGGAAGAGTCCATTGTATTGGACGATAAGGCTGCTGGACTAGAAGGTTTTTATTTTGGTTCATTTAATTCCCTTCAAAATAGCGCAGATCTCTATGGCATGGTATCAAGACTTCGGCAAAGACACCAACTCCAGACTCCCTTTTCGATCCGTGTCGGTGTACCAAACCATACTTTTTGGGCCCAGTGTCGGAACACCAGGAGGCAGAGATAATGCGCTCGATTCATAATATGAAATGTATCTACTTCTTGTCAAAAACTTACTTCTCTAAAGTAGATAAATATGAAATGTATAACTTCACTCATCTTTTATTAGTATTCAATGAACCTTCCACGCTTACCTAACAGCATGCAATTTAATATTAGATACGAAATACTTTTCAAGTGCTCAATGAAATCACTTTCATTGGCAACTTGAGCTGAAATTTAAAATTAAATGGAATTCCATTTGTCAAACACTCAGATGCGATGTCAACATGAAAGGACAAAGTTTTGATGAGTATTTCACAAAAGAATAAAATCTTTCACCATGACAATCACAACTGGACAAATTGACATCTAATTTATAATCATAAGGACTATTCTTTTTCTTTGGCACAACAGACATAACAAATATAGGATTATCTGTAATCAAATAAAACGATATCTCTGAAGTAGGTATTTATATGAAAGACAAATGATAAATAAAATATCAGTAAAATATGGGCATCAGTTTTATTTTATATGGATACTTCAGTGGAGAAAAGGATAAGTGCGTATATCTTTTAAGTAGGTAAGTCCTTTTTGTGAGTGGAATTTGTAATTAGTTTCCATTTGATGCAAACATTACGTGAAATTGAAATCTCAAGGTTGAAAAGTTTGGATTGGATGGACAGAGATTAATTTCTGTGAAAGGAATTTTTTAGGACTAGCAGCCTGAAAGGTGTTTCCGTATTTAAACCACTTACCGTATCCCATTGAAATAGCATTTTATGGTTTTGTTTTCTATTTTTTCCTTTCAAATATCTACTATTTGACCTCAGCGGAGAAGGAAGATGTGTATATCCTGTAATTTTCAAATTTAAAAACTGCTTTAAGTGCGTTTACTTAAAGGTACCTTAAGCTAATGATTAAAATAAATAAATAAATAAATAGGTGGCGCAACAGGCGGGTAGACACCCTTCCCTAGGCCTAGCTTCTCGCAACCATTCGTTTTGTGTGAGTTTTTATTTTTGGGACGAATGGAAGGGACCCACAATTTTATGGCGAGTCCGAACGGCTGAATTGAGAAGCATTTTCATGACAGTCATACTCTCGGATGTTTGTCAGATGTTCGCGAGAGGTGGCACAGTAGAAAAAACTTTAAGATGTAATTTGTGTTTTTCCGGGGATCGAAACTGGGATCCCTGGCACAGTAGTCCAGCACACTAACCACTGCGCTACTGCGCCCACTAATGATTGAAGGATGCAAAGGAAGCGTAGGATAGACCTTACACCAATAGTATTGAAGATATTGATCCGGACAAAGATTAGCTGATAAAAAAACTACCTTTTGGAGTAAATGACAAAAATATTTCATCCTGATTACTAAAGCGTTATGCATCGATTGAGGACAATTTCGAATAAGACCCAATTCCATCTTAACCTCCAGCAAAACTCTTAAACATCTTTTTACCTAATGCTCCCTCTCCTTATCTGATTAAGTCTTCCATCTTAGATAAGTGCGACATTCAACTACAAAGCCCTCCCGCCCGAACAAAGCCCAATATCATTATGTTTTCACATCAACTGTCGCTTAGGTAATCTTCTCAAACAAAATGAGGACTTTTTTTGTATACCTTGAGAATAAATTGCCATCCGCCTCTACATAGATTGTTCATCAGCAACGACATCTCCACTGAACCCACTAAATAGAGGTGAAAAACTATCAACACTTTCCCAGAGCATTGCCCATTCCACATGATTTGATTAACACTTTTCTCCCTCGCCATGACCCCCTCTGAAGAAATCATGGCATACATTATGTTGTAGGTACTCCGAAAGAGCAACATCACAGGCATAAAATTCGGAAAAGGACAGCCACAGCCACCCACTAAACGCTTGCGCACATCTTTCACTCTCAATTTCCCCGAATACCACACGGAACTGAAATCATTTTCCAGTTGAGGAAAAATAAGGAAAAAAAGAATAGAAAACATCGAACGTCACAAAGGCATCATCTTCACTGTTATACAGAAATATAATTATCCTTAAACGAAAAGTTAGGTCAGTAGTAACTTTTGGTCCTTACTGGAAATACGTGTGTGTACCTCGCTCGTTCAAATAAAGTAGTTGGTGTTGGTGATTATCTTCTCATGCAAAAATAGAAATTAAAAAAAAATCATATAACAAAATATCATCCCCTTTGCAAGGATAACATAAATTTGTTTGTCTTCCCGCCCACAACTAAAAATAACAACAACAACGACAACAGCAGCTACTGTAGCAAACCCTCCCGCATATCTAACAGTGAAAAGGCAGTGTAAAGTTGTGTAAATATATATTTTTGGAGTGTTCATTCAAGTACGCACACATCCTTCTTAATAAATCGAAAAGGAATAAGCAAATTCCTTGCTTGTGCTGTGCAGTGATAGTGAGCAAAAAGTGTCAAAAAATCCACAAGGATACCTCCCGGATTATTAACTTTTGTTGGATTATCTTTCGCAGTTGGATATAGCAAAAAGGATACTCACTTCCAAATGGTTCGTATACACCAGATGAATGTATTTCCTTGAGAAGATAATTTTATTCAACAAGCATCTGACAAATAATAAAACCATTCAGAGTTTACTTCGTCCTTTCCCTTCGTTTGGGTGTAATTCAATTAGTCCCCCCGGACAAGCCGTATACCGCATCTGAATCTTTTATATATATATTTCTGTATACATGCCTTGGGATTGAAGGGATCAACACAAAAAAAAAGTAATCATTTTCACGCACTTTGGCATTTTCTATTCCTTGTTATGCTACTTTGACACTTTGTTATTATGTCGAAGTTACATTTACTCGAAGGACACTCACGCATCTACACACCGACACGATACAGTGTGTGTATTTCGAAATGGAAAATGAATACAAACAATTGTCAACAGTTCTCGCACCCGTTCAAAGAAGAATCAACTGTAGGGAAAAAGAGGGTGGAGTTGGGATTGGGGGGTCGACGCACAACAATGCCATCGCTTTCCAGCCTGTGCTTTATGATGCAAAGAGTCTTGCTGAGTGCTTATTTCACCACGATTAGGGCCATAAATTAACGTTAACTGCGGCTAAGGAGCAAGGGTGTCAAATTTATGATATCAGAAATATGGCCAAGTAGGAATATGCCAATGGATATCCTTTAAGAGATTTATTTAGTTGTTACCGGCGCGCCAATGTTTGCTGGGTTAAGCATATTTGATTAGGATACAATACGCTCTTGTTCGGCTAAGTGTGCAAACAGATTTCCTCTAGATTTATTGGAGCTTGGATTAATTTGGATATTATATCGCTCGTTAGATACTGATTGGGTTACGTTAATTTATTGGACAAACATTCTACTGATGCTACCATTTTGAAAGATTTTATGACTCGGTCAACTCTTTTGAGTGTATCTTTAGTTTTTTTTTTTTTTTGAGAAGAGAAGTGAAGAACTGACCGGCAATGGTCTACTCATCGCACCCATATCACATTCACAGCCAGTCGATGTTATCTCGTTTAAGCTTCACCTATCACCCTCACGCAGTGTGTTTCTATACATCAACTTAAGTGGCAAGGATTATGGCAATGTGATCAGCGAAGTAGCCTTCTAGTGTCTGGATAGAACGGGACGTAAAACAAACAGAACCGTCTCCACCCAACCGACAGTTGAAGGCAGCACCCGTTCCCACTTTAATATATTCCAAGCGAAACGATTTCAAAATTGGTTACCATTAATATTAACTGGGGTATTTCGAAAAGTCTTAATTTAGCCATTTCAGTGAACCTCCTGCTGTGTAATGGTTCAAGTCAATATGTGTGGCTATGTAAATGGGTTCTGCTGCTAATGTTGAAATAATTAGCTTGCTCTATTATGAACCTCAATTAGAATCCTTTTAACATACACGACCAATAATGTTTGCTGTTCCTAATTCGTTTGCTTTCGTACTTTTGGTTGCCTATTATAAATAACGCCTGTCGAAAGGAACTAAATCACATAATGGTCGTCTGTTGTAGATATTTAGCTTTAGGTTATGTCGTTTGAGATACTATGGTTTTTCATCAACCTAGATGAGGGGAATTTTGTTTGCAGTTGCCATCTGGCAGTGACGGTATTTTTTTTTTCCTTTCTCTTTGTAAAGGAGATTCCAAATTCAGTTTCACTCGAAATCGAATATATTGTACTAGAAACCAGAAACCTCTGGTTTTGGTATATTTGCAGGGTATTGCTGTCACCCGATCACAAGCAGTTAGTCACAAGTCTTACCATTACCACCGCCTATCATTGGCTATAGTATACTTTTGACAACGAAGGTTCAGTCTTTCGAGTCGTTCCGATTGAAAGAGGGGTTGGTTGAGGTTAAAAACGGGTCCATAAGAATGCAAGATTGTTACAGTAGGGGTCACCTTGCTCTACCAATCCGTAAACCTAAGCTAATCTTAGGTTAGTAGGAGTATGGCAAATGAATTCGAATATTTTTTTCGATTTTTCTAAGCAGATGAATTGTTGGAACGAATGCGATAAATTTGTGCTTGATTTTTTGGATCAAAGTTAGCCGCTTGAGTTGCTCCTGCATACACAGACCTAACAGACGGAATTTAATTGTTAAAAAAATGTCCATTACATTAATTAACACGCTTAGCAATAGTGGAACTGTAAAGATGTTTTGCAGCGCACTTAGTTTGCCAAATAATAACAAATTTCAAAGCATTTCTTTGGATCACCGCGACCCACTTAATGGACAAGCCGACCATTAAAAATGAATGAATGAATGAATGAATTCTTTGAATCAACATAGCCACGGCATTCTAGAGTTAGTCATTTCCACAATATAAGTTTTCATCTATTTCATAGAGCTCTTGAAACTATCTTCTCACATTTAATAAAAATTTAAAAATTAACTTATATTTTGTTATAGGCCATAATTCCTAGATTAAAAAAAAATAAATAAATAAATAGGTGGCGCAACAGGCGGGTAGACACCCAAGGCCTAGCTTCTCGCAACCATTCGTATTGTGTGAGTTTCTATTTTTGCGACGAATGGAAGGCACCTACAATTTTATGCCGATTCCGAACGGCTGAATTAAGAAGCTTTTACAGGACAGTCATACTCTCGGATGTTTGTCAGACGTTCGTGAGAGGTGGCGCAGTAGAAAAAACCTTAAGATGTAATTTGTGTTTTTCCGGGGATCGAACTTGGGATCCGTCGCTACTGCGCCCACACTTCCAAGATTAGACCTGGATATATTTTCGTCGGCAAACTGCAATCTAAAATTCTAGGAGTTGCGGACGCTTCCATAGTGTGGTGCAGGTTCGACTGTATTACTGCTCATATCTCCTCTTTTGAGGCTCTGGCTTGGCCGGGTAAAATACATCTTTTTATGGATCTTTCCTAACATATTTAAATGCGAACCTAGCGAACGCTCTGATTTTGTTTTTGGCCTCTAGAATGACACTACTCTACTGATTGGCTGGTATGAGAACCACTCAAGGGTGTGGCTACCTTGTCTTTGTTTTTCTGCCACATTTGCTTGGGTTATAGTATGCCCACTGGCGTTAAAGTGTTCCAAAGACATAAATATATTCAGTACATTGTTTTCTGAACGAATTGAGGGACCCACAGACGAGTGTCCTAACCTCCTTGGTGTTCTTAAAAATTAGCTTAGAATGACAAAAATTGAGATATCTTCCCCTGTATGTTATTGACTATAGCATTATGATATCACCAACTGCATCCGCTAAGCTACTCCCCTTGTATGATTTTTCATGAACTTGCCATTATCTTGGTATTTTGTGGCGCTATGGTGGATAGAATTTTCTTATTTAAGATATCTAGACTTTGCGGAAAGAACCATCAGACGAAATGAGTCCGGAAGGCTTCTTTTTTCACTAACGTCACGTTCATCTCACAGGTTGCTTTTATTTTTTCAGAATTCATCCTCCCAGCAGTAGCTTTGTTATAGCAGGCGATAACACTAGCCACCCGAATTTGAGATGAGAGCAAGAGAATTTAGTCCGTACCCATAGTTACTCAGCTCAACTGAGACGTTTACCGCATCCGAAAAAGAGACTTATTTTCGGGTAAAATGGGTTAGTTATGGGCCGGTTGCAACAATTCCTAGCCTGACAAAACTAGTCACTTGACTTTATGTCAGAACAACAGTTGCAGTTCCAGCCTTAAACTTTTTGGCCGTCGATACACGTACTTATCCCTTCTAGTCATTTCGTAAAGGTGCCTGTCCAGTTGAGAGTAAAAGTGCTGCGAGCAGCTCTCGAGAGCAAACTCGCAAGTGGACATAGCCTTGAGAGTAGTTCGTGGAGAGCTAATTTTTACTCTCGAGATTCGAGCCTTTTGAAAGTTACTCGCAAGTGGACACATGTTCTGATCACTTTCGGAGATTAGCTCGCAAAATACCAACCATGTTGGTCTACTAAATTACGATAGACAGCGAGCAGCTGTCGAGAGTCGACATGGCAAAACAATGGATATCGGAAGAAATAAAACAATTTATAGAATTGCCATACACACTCACAAGCCATACCAAAGCTTTCCTTAATTTGGTATCCTTTTTAAAAATATTTGGCCCAACAGATTGAATAATTATAAATGTTATATTTCACTTGTTGTCAAACGGTTAAAATCCCTGAACTCCTGATGAGCATCTTCAATTTGAAGCCCTCTTGCAAGAGCAGTCCCTTCACCAGCATTTCTTTTTATACCCTCCACAGGAAGGTATATTCACTTTGTCATTACGTTTGTAACGCCAAGAAGGATCCCCCGGAGACCATATAAAGTATATATATTCTGAATCAGAATCACATTCTGAATCGATTTAGCCATGTCCGTCTGTCTGTCTGTCTGTCTGTCTGTCTGTCTGTCTGTCTGTCTGTCTGTCTGTCCGTCTGTCTGTCTGTCTGTCTGTTGAAAGCACGATAGCGTCCAAACGAATTGACCTAGGCGAATGAAATTTGGTGAGAGGACTTTTTTTAACCGTCATGAGGTTGGTATTGAAAATTGTCTATGTCGGTAAAGTAGGTCTGCTACCTCCCATACAATACTAATATTAGACACATACTAACTCGCGTGGCAAACATTTTGCATGACTTTTATGCAGTGGAGGGTATCAAAGCATCGGCCAGGCCGATGATAACACTTTTACTTGTTTGCTTTATTCTTTGTTTTAAGAACAGTGCAAATAATTATTGCTGCGTTAATAACCAACCAGAAGCAACCTTTTGCTTCTAAGAATACATTTTAACTGGTAAGGCCCTTTTTACACGCATCGATTTTTGTCTTACGACTCGAGAATGTGATGGTAAAAGTGCAGGGGATAGCCGAATGCGAATGGGCCGCGAATTCCCATCCGATTTTTGTGTTCTCTTTTCGTTCTCTTTCGTAATTTTCAGCGTTGCATTATCTATTCTTAAACCGTACTCGGTCGCGTTAGACTTCTGCATTTGCTCTATTTTCGAATTGTGTGCGGCGTGCGGCCTGCGCTTCGATATTGCAGCTACCACCGCGTACGACGAATGAGAAAAAAAGGAAACAAAGACAATTTGACAATCAAGGCACTAAAGTGAAAACAATGGACGTATTAATGCACCATAAGTGCCCCAAAGGGAATTAAGAGTGCCGTAAGACAAAAATCGGTGCGTGTAAAACGGGTCTAACTAGCAGACGAAATATATCAAGTGGACACGGTTATGAGAGTACTATCAGGGAATCTACTCTTAAAATGTTATCGCAGAACTCGCGGGATTAAAATCTCGAACTTATTACTCTCAAATGGACAGCCACCCGAGAGTAACTCTCGAGAGCTTACTAGCGAAAGTACTCTCAAATGGACAGGCACCTTAATGGAAGAGCAGCCCAATTTTCCGCAAGAGTAGACGTCTCAGAGTCGGAAGAAGATAAATCTGCGTTACTAACTTTGGCGTGGACCAAAAATGTAGATAAAGCCCTTACAAGTCTTTTCTTTATTTTGTGTGCGTTTGATAGCTAAACGACTAATATGTTGAGGTAAGTGCGCTCTATAGCAAATGGGATCAGCCGTTCAGAGCTCAACAACCACTCCAATAAATTAATAACAGCGATGACGGTAGATAATACAATTCCCATGATAATCCCCGAAAAAATGTTGCACATGCTGGAGCCCGTTAGCCTATGGGAAGGCTCTGTTAAGATCAAAGAAAAGCCGTGTTAAGATGAAAGATCAAAGCATACTAATGACTAAGTCTATATAAGCGCCCTCTTAACATTGACACTGGAATAAACTACTTATCCTTTTTAAAGGAGTCTGATAAATAATTTCAAAATATTTGTAGTTGTTCCTTTAACAACAATTAGAACAAAATGAAATATTATTTTAATCACACGGAAAATAATAGAAGCTAGATCGACATCGATCGAACCCTTGACTAATAAATTTCCCATCAAACCACCCCTTTCCAATTCTTTGTGTATATTATTGCCTCAACTTCTGTTTAAGGTGGGGTACCTATCAGTGAGGATCTTAAACATAACATGAAATGGTCTCGGCTGAATAATTCCTCACAGGTAGGTAATGTCCACCGTTTGGTGTGGTCACATCAAACCTTATTTCTTCAAAATGATGAGTTTGCTACTATCATTTCGTCCCTAGTCGCTCAATTTGGCCCCTATGATGGACTATTTCCCTTAGAACTATACGTGAAGTTACTGGTTCATACTAATAAAGCAGTATAACTACTGACACCTTAGAGGTTGACGCTGTCCATGTTATTCAAAGTATAATCCCAGCAGCACTTCAAAAACTGACCCAAAATTATACGTTTAGAATTCGCCTTTTAAGGATATAAGGAACAGCAGTCGTACTAGGACCGAATTCATTTGAAAAAAATAAATTATGTATTGGTTGGCTTATTTTCGATTTTATTTTTTACAATTTAAAGATTTATCGAGCTGAGAAACACCACCCTTCAAAGTCCGATATCACGGTTTACTACAGCCATGAAAACAGACCAATTTTCCTAGTCCACAAATGCCAAATCTAGACAATTAAATTGAGCAGAAAAAGGGTGTTTTCCACTTTAATTTAAACAATGAATACCCGGGTCTTTAATTTGTACACAATGACTGTCGTTTTAAGCAACCCACTAAAATAAACATTAAGATGTACCGTCTTTCAACCTTGGTATCTAAAAGTCTCAATATTTGCACAACAAAGTGTATACACAGACAAATGTTCTGCATTGATTTTTTTTTGCTTCATCGTTGTTGTTGATGTTTTTAAGAGGGTTGCACCCATCTCATTGAAGTAGAAATGTTTTTTTTTTCTTTTTTTTTTAATATAGCAAAGCATTTTACATTGGCCTCTTCTTGGCCGCTGTGGGAGCGACTTTTCAATAGTTTTTTTCGGCTGCTGCTGGATTTCATTTGTTTTGTTTTTACGAAAATCGAGTTCTGTATAAGGATAAGAGGGATTTTATCAATAGCCATTGAATTTGTCCTTTGAATCGAACATTTTTGGAGAGCACAGATAAGTCCCATTGAGATGAGAGGGGTTAGTATTGTTGAATGAGAAAATAAAATAAATAGGCGATTCTACGAGCATGTGTGGGTAGGTACCTAACCTAGGCATAAAATAGAATATTGGATCAGGCACTATATCAAATTAAAAAAAAAAGTTTGTTTAGTATCTTGTATACTATTGACAATTTTATTCATTACTCATTACTGTTTCTTGACTACTATTTGATTGGCTTTGTAGGCCAAAGAAACACCAATGGAGCCGAAGTAGGTAGAGTCCTTAAAAACGTAAAAGTTATAGCTGTATATTGTTAGATGACTTGGTGTTGTCGCCATTTATGTCTAAATTTTGCAGATGACGTCACCATATTTCTAAACACACCAGTGACATCTCGCTGAGTTCTATCAATGTAATCATTCCCATATGCAAGTACTGTATACAAACTTCTGAAAAATTGTGCCCCTGGTGTTCGCTTGAAAGCTTCGTACAATTTCCTTAAGTACAATACTGGAAGAAGCCACATGGCAGCGCAATAATTTCTCTAAATAAATTTTTATATCAGAGATCCTGGTGAAGTTGTTTCAGAATTTAATGGAGCAGAGCTAATGTTCCGCATCGCCATTTTGTGAACCCCGACGACGACGAGTATATATATGTCTCTAAATAGTTCATCTGGTGAAAATACTGTCAAATGAAATCGGTGTTTTTTTTTTTTTGCTATTTGATCTTTCAACCTTAATTTTTTTGACAGTTCACACGTGATTCGTGATACATGTTTAAGTAAAAAATGCAGTTAGAATTGCCATTTCATCATGGATAGACTAACGACCGAACAACGTTTAGAAATTATTGAATTTTTATTACCAAAAATTGTGCTCAGTAAAAAATGTGTCGCGAATCCGTGGACACATATCATCTCACGTTTTGGACCAGTAAATTGGCCGCCTAGATCGTGCAATTTGACGCCGCTGGTCTATTTTTTGTAGGAATATATGAAGTCTCCGTCTATACGGATAAGCTAGCAACTATTGCCGCCTTGGAAGACAACATAACTTGCAGTATTGGTGAGATACCAGTCGATATATTGGAAAAAGGATGGCAAAATTGGTCATTCCGGTTGGACCACTTAAAACGTAGTCGCGGTCAACATTTACACAAAATAATAGTGAAATAGTAAATGGCAAAAATTGATTTATTAACCCCAATAAAAATTTTGCTCAATTTTGCAAATTTTCGTTCTTTCTTTTCATTTTAAAATCCAAACGCTTAAGAAATCACCCATTAGTTGGTGAGTATTGATGTTAACTTTGAGGATTTTTTTGGGACTTGTAGCAGTATAAAAAGTTGCACATAGGGCCCAATCAGTTAGTGGACAGTATCTTCTACATGATATAAATAAGACTGGGAACTGACTATAGTTGGCACAGCCTAAAGGCTCTCATTTCCTGGGCAAAGGACCCATATGCGAATCCATATATAAGACTATTTCTTACCAGATCTTGTGGATGAGTTTGTGTATGCTCTCCACTAAGTTGTGCTACCGTAAAAAATTTAGCCACCAAATCGTCCGGTATAGCAGTCTTTTTGGACTTTTGAAATTGACATTCTTACTTAATTTTGGCCGACAGACTGTGATACTCGATTTTCTTGCCCATCTCCTAAGGTTTTGACACGCATTGGCAAACATTTCTCCTGGAGTAGCACCTCTCTCTGAGCACTAGCACTTTCTTTAAACCCCAGCTGGCGAAGCCGATGTTCTTCCATCCTCTTTTTCTCGTATAGATGTCACTAGTTGCTGTCGTAGGCAAATTGATTTGGTGTTGGGTACATGTGCCTGCGGGTGCTATTCATTGTTTCGTAGGGGTTGTCATGTAAAACAGTGCACACCATTTGCGGCGTTTCTGAAAGCCTATTCGGATCGATGCCACTGGTCTTTAGCACATGATGCCGGCTGCTTCTATAGGTTGAGGGATATGCAATGGGCAAAGGCGGTTAGTTAACATTGCAGTGGGTTAAAAGTAAATCTATTAAAAGTATTTATCTGTAGTTGTGGAGTCTCAGAACTTACATATTTTATGACTCTGAGTCTGTTTAGGACAGCTCCAAATCTTCCGACATTTAGAATGCTATGGAGAAGTATCATAATGTCAATAAGAACGCGATCAATTTACTTGACAATTTGATGATATGGTGATCGTGACAGCCATGAATCTTTATAAGTATTAAGCTAAGAAAAAGGGAGCCATGTGTTAGCTTCATCATACCACAGAAACGGCAAGTTTCCAGTCCAGTCATGGTTTTATATAGTCCCTACTTTCCGATTTGACTACCAAAAATGTCATTGTTGCATAATTAGATTTAAAATCACTGTCATAATATGGCATTGATCTTTGGTTTCGTTGAGGACATAGACCTCTTAGTCTATATGCGGTCGGCGTGAGCACATATAGAGCACCAGCAAACTTACACTTGATTTCGCCACTAACGTGTTCATAGGTGAATACCTCTTGCCTATATGCAAGTTGCAGTTTAAAACAAATTAGAACTCAAATAGATACTACTTTTACCAAGAGCTATGTAGTACCACACTCACTCAAGATGATCAAGATCATCTTATCAACCTTATTGTAGCAAATAATAACCGGGTCCAAATTTCCGATTTGTAAGCTTCAACCTGATATTATTAGCCGTGGAATGTTGGCCCTTATGATATAACATCAACACTGATTTTAACAGTCCTGGTAATATAGTAATTGACATCAAAAGTACGACAAAAGCACGCTGCCACAATAATAATAAAGCACTTCCTCTGCGGAAATGACCAATTTTGAAAACAGTTCGGCCTAAGTAATTCTACAAAAATAAGGTCGGTTCAAATAACCGGGCATCGTTACTCTCACTCCTTTTAGCAGCTCATAATATCTCCGGAGAAGTCATTAATCCAGTCCTTCGCTGAGTATACATGGCATGGCAAACGATAATAAACCAACTTTTGTCCTATTTATAAATGTCTATCCTTATTTCTCTGCAAACCACTGTTCCATATTGTTCAGATTCCATATCATATTGCCTCCACTCAAACCACAATCCCTTGACTGTCGTCACAATATCCTCAATCGATAAATCATTCTCTGCCCCCCCCAGTCCACAAACCTCAAAGCCACAATAGCATCCCTTAGAATTTTCCACACTGGATATGACGCAAGTCTTTAGAACAATTAAATTTCTTTTGACAACAATTCCTGCTCGCAATTAGGACAACATTTCGCATCGCTATACTGACAAGATTTCGCTACCAGTGTACCTACCCTTCCAACTTCTTTGGTTATTGCTTCGGAAAAACAAGAATCGATCCTTGTATTGCTTTCCATTTGTTCTCGTGTTGCGTTGCGGTCGTCCTAATGGAATTTCCACCCAACTTTCAAGAATTTATCTTTGTATCTGTTTTGTGTGGCTGAAAGTTACTATTTGAGAAACTTTTCGCTTTGGTCCATGGAACTGTGTCATTTTGTTGAACTATTTTCGCACTCTTCTTCGCAAAATGACATAAAGATTAATGAGAAATGTAATTGTAGTTATGTTGAAGTTTTGAAATGCTATCGAAGAGTTCTACCCATTTCGGTGACACTCAAATTAACAGCAGGTCACAGAAAGTTCATGAGAATCGACCAACTGATTCACATATTGCGTATACACAGATTAACGCTCAGTCCTTTTTCGATAAGACCCTTTTAACTGTCTGTCGTAAAACCTAAATGGCAATAAAAACACCAGGCTTGAAGGAACATCAACTCATTCATGGCACATCTTCTCCCCGCCGCCGCCGCCGCCGCCGTCGATTTTTCTAACATAAATTTTAAGTCTATTTCAAATCACTTTTTGAACAACTTATCATGGCCTCATAACAATAAAAATAACAGTCTCTCATTCATATCCAACAAGTCAGTTCGCTTTGGCAACTATCCAAAAGTGAAAACAAAAGGACCTACCCACCGTCGAATTTGTGTCGCAAAAGGGTGAACCCAACAGCTGGTGTGCCTGTCTCTTTTGGATTAGACAACACAAACAATAACAAATTGCTTACAATGCCAGAATGTATATCCTTTCACATCATATCCCCTCCATTATGTCTAATCTAAATCACGAACACATCTCACAAATATTTACTGTTCAGTGTTTATACTCGTCCTCGTGTGGGTTGGGTGTGCGAGATGAGAGCCCCATCATCATATTGTCGGTACGGTAGCGTAACACATTAAGGATTCATCTCTAACATACTTCGTGGTAATGGTATTTTTGTGTGTGACAAATGCGATGAACGCGACTTTGTCGGAGAGGCATGTGTCGCTTCAAATGTTTACAAAGAAGACACAGATCACCACCGGTGGAAAAAAAGGAAGTTTACGTTTGAATACCATTAACCATCGGTGACGAGAGGGGGACGAGGACGACAGCAAACGAGTCAAAGATATAAAAATGGAGCTTGCGGGCATGATTTTTTTTTTTTTTAATTTTTTTAAAAATGCTTTTTCTTTAAACATGGTTTACCTTTTAAAAGCTTAACCGAATGGAGATGAGCGATAAAAGAAAGCAACGCCGAGTATAATGCTATTAAGCCGTTCTGACTCGTTCAGATGCGTTTCCAAAGTGGATTGAACAATTTTTCGGTGCCACTGGGGAGGAAAAGGATGACATTTAAGCCGAGTAAGTGAAACAATTAATTTATCATTTGTTTCACTCAGAACTTAAATCTTTTCATGAGATACTGAAACATTGAATAAATGGGGAATGGTTGAAAGATTTATATCTCCGGAATCTTGTAGCTCATACATAGAGGCCCATTTGTGGAACAAGTTTCATTTTCAAACTCACAGGCATATCACTTAAAAAAATAGAGCCTTCGGTATTAACTCAACAAAGACAAATGTATATTTTAATAACCAAAATAAAGTTTACTTGCTCTGCCTACGCCTTAAAAAATTGCAAAGCATGTATAAGGACAATCGGCGCAATGAGAGCGACAATAACCGCTGAGATGGATCGTATATCTTGACCGGGCCCTATTACTTCCAAGACATTTAAGATCTTTCTGCTGTCTCACTATAATCACCCCTATTCCCGTTGGCGTTTGTCATAAACGACTCGTATTTCACTTCATTTTTTAGTCGAATTTTGTAACATTTTTTAAACAAATGAATTGAAATAATGGTGAACACATAGAAAACAAAACAAAACTGTTAACAAAATTTAAAACAAAAATCTGCACATCGTTTTACACCGACACGAAACATGAGTCGTATACGACAAACGCCAACGGGAATGATTATCTAATCTTTACTGAACATGGTTTTAGCTGGGCAGCATCGACCACAAAGAGGTGTGGCTAATCCAAAATGAAGAGCAACACTATATCGGTCATCTAGAATTGATAAAGTAGCCCAGAAACATTATTTCAGATTAGGTTAGGGTGGCAGGCCGCAACAAGTGCAGCCTAGCTTGGGCCAGAGGAGTCCCATTGTGATAATATTATTTTACCACAACCGAGTTTTCTGCCTGTGGGCGCAGTAGCGCAGTGGTTAGTGTGTTGGACTACTGTGCGAGGGATCCCAGGTTCGATCCCCGGAAAAACCCAAATTACATCTTAAAGTTTTTTCTACTGCGCCACCTCTCGCGAACGTCTGACAAACATCCGAGAGTATGCCTGTCATGAAAAAGCTTCTCAATTGAGCCGTTCGGACTCGGCATAAAATTGTAGGTCCCTTCCATTCGTCCCAAAAATAGAAACTCACACAAAACGAATGGTTGCGAGAAGCTAGGCCTTGGGTGTCACCCGCCTGTTGCGCCACCTATTTATTTTTTTTTTTTTTTGAGTTTTCTGCCTTATGCTGATTGACAGTTTAAAGTACTTACTTCATTATTAGTTTCAGAACCAGAAACAAAAACTAAATGTTCCAGAAAAGCAATAAACAATTGATAGTGTCGGCCCTTAAGGACCATATTCTTAGGTTTCCACTACCATTGCTTTGTGTTACTTTTCGTTTTAATCTTCGGGAAGAATGGTCCCAGTTGATTCCAAATTTTGAAAACAATAGAAAAGTGAAAATGAGCTGAGGAAATTTTGAAACATTGTAAATTTTGATTTTTGCGCAATGTGTCAACTGGGCTAAATAATTATTATCGGATAATTTTCTGCCACTATGATGATCACGCTCCGGGAGCAAGACAGTAAAAATACATGTATCCAAAACGTTTTAGGTGTCGCCAAGTCCTTGCCAGATGCATCCAAAGGTTATAGAGATCCGCTATATCTCTGTCTCAAGATTGGTGACCTTCTCTTTTCAACACTCTTTTTTCAAGTGTCAGAAAATTAGCCGAAGACAATTATTTAGCGGCATTGATACACGGCATACAATTTTCGGGATTTGCGCCTATTTTTCGAAAATGTCCTAAATATCTTACAGCGTGTTTGCAACTTTTTTGAGACAAACAATTTGAAGTAACAGCCACCCATAAAAAAAAGAAATCAAATTGTTAACAAACGTTCGAAAAAAACAATTTTTACAGCGACACGAACACGACACAATGATCGTATTCGTATACGGGAATAAGGGTGATTATTCTTAAATAGCAAATGTCAAACATGTTGCAGAAAGAACTTTAATTTGAGTGTAGCTGGAAGTTACTAGTTTTTAGCTTATAACGTTTCAACTTATTTGTAACCTATTCACACCGCACTGAAAACTGAGTTTTCGACAAATGTTTACGAAAACTCGTCGATGCTATGAAATGTCTGAAACTAGGTCTGAAAAGTGTGTGTCGACTAGACATTTATTTTAGTAACTAAATTTCGCTCGTGTTTACATACTAGTTGGTTGTACCCGCTTCGCTGGGTATGCAAAGTAATATTTGATAAACAAATTGATTTTATTTAAAGAACTTCTTTGAAAACTACATTGCGTGTAAATTGTCTCTGGTTAATTAATAATCTTCCTTGCTGTGGATTAGATTCAATATACACCTTCTTTTGTCTTGCAACTCTTGATTGTGATAAAGCCACATACAGTTGGCCGTGTGAAAATACTCCGGTCTTCAAATGCATGCCAACGTGATCAAATGACTGGTCTTGAGCCTTGTTTATTATTATAGCGTATGCTAGAATTTATCGGAAATGGAATCATTGTGGTAATTCATGCTCTTATCAAATTTCGTCCAGGCTCTTCCACAATCAATCGAGTTCCATTGCAGTCCTTTTTTAGGGTTCAAGTTTTTCAGCAACATGATGATGACACCTTGCTTAAGTACAGCACATGAGGTGGCTTGCTGGATGGAGTTTGCTGATTGAGGAATTCAACAGGGAAATTTGGTGCATCATTTGGATCTTCAGTCTTCACTGATAACAAAATCGCTCCTATTCATTTCTAATGTCTGCACATTTGTCAGCGCGGCAATGACTCGTTCTGAAAGTTCCTGCATTTACTTTTGCAGCAGATCGCCAAAAATTGTCTTAATTAAGTCTCCTGTTAATATAATTTCCATGGGAATTTCAACAACGTCGTCTTCATACATTTCTGCTACCCGCGGCAATTTTGCAATAATGAGAAGACTCATATTTTAATAGCCCTCAGGATTTTGTCCACAGAGATTCCTTCACGATCGGTTAGTTTTCTCTTTTATATTTAAATATCGCGAAATAAAATTTCCTATTAAAGTACCTGAGGAGCAGTTAGTAAATCAGTGATCTTAAAATTCGTAGCAAAGTACATATTGCCTAAAAACGGTTTCTGTTTTTTTTTGTATCTATTGATTTAGAATTTAGATTTATGAGTACAAATAATATTTTACTTCTTTTTACTTCTTTATTATCAATGTACAAAGTTTCATATTGATACGACATACTCCTTCGTGAGTTATGAAAAAGTTCTCATTAAAATCATTGCCAATAACTCGAGCCCAAAGCAAAATACCTTAACATTTCTTATATAGAGTACACAAACCGAGTTTGAAGTCGATCGGATGAAAAATAAAAATGTTCCCGTACAAACTTTGACCCCCTAAGAAGGGTTGGTTTTATTTGGCAATTTCCTTTTGAAAACACTTGCCGAGCATTAAGCCACAATCACATTCAAGAAAATTTTAAAAAAGTACACAAAGTTAACAAAATAATATTTTTTCTCCTTTCATCACATAAACTACTTTCTATCATTCCGTTTCATTTTTATCAAAACAAATTTTTTTAAAGCTCGAGGGGCTCTGAGCTTTCACATTTTGCAAGCTCGAAAAACCAACACACACTAAAAATAGTTTTCATAATCTCACCAGCAGATAGCTCTGCAAGTCAACTATTTTGAGGAAACATACCTTGCGTTTGACGTTTTGTCATTTTTAGCTACAAAAGCTTTATTTCGAATGTCAAAAAAACGTTCAAATATTTTTCAACTAAATCAGTGCATCCATATTAACATTAAAATGTGGCTATGAGGTGCATATACCATCCGAGCTGGTGAAGGCTTCTCGCAGATAAAAATTCCAAGACCACTCAACGTTTTGCTCGTGGACACTAAGGTGTCAAGGACTACAGCAAAGCTAGTAGCTAATGTTGCCGCTCTGAGGAACAAATTTCCCGACGTAATCGACCGTATTCGGGACTCAATGGAGCAAGTTGTAAACGCGTCCATCCCAATCTACACTACACTTGGACACCAGGCAGAGGATGGCGAGAGATTCCGAGACCTAGAGCAGCTATTTCGAATAAACAACGACCTGCTGAAGACCATTGGAGTGTCACACGAAAGGCTAGAGGATATCTTTCGGATTGCAGAGAAGAATAAATTTAGCTGCAAGCTAACTGATGCTGGTGGTGGTGGATATGCCATTGTGATACTTCCTACGGGCTACAAGGACAAAGCAGAATTCTCCACATTGTGCAACGAACTCTTAGCTAACGGATACAGAATAACTGAAACCACGGTCGGTGGTAGAGAATCAGATTGAAAATAAATAAATGTTGACTTCCTTTTCATAATGTTGTTTATTTTGATTGCTAAGAATTTCTTTTAACGGGAGAGTTATTATACTTTGTTTCTAAAAGCATCCGATTGTCTTCACGCAACTCTTCGACTCGGGTTTTGTAAAACTCTGCGTCTGTGAGTTTTTCTCGAAATTTCTGCACCTCGATCAGCGTTCCCACTTCAAATTTAGGAAAGCGTAGTGCCGAGATGAAGAAAACGTAGTGTTTCGAGCTAAATCGTAGTGAAATATGAAATACGACGCGCAGTACACTGAACGAGGGTCGATTCTAGTTCTATGATACTGTGAAGTGAAAAGAGTTTTCACAAGTTCTCGCTGAATTCGATTCTCGATCTATGGAAAAATGAAAACAAATGTCAGAATTTTTCCATATGATAATTATTTTATCACATTTGTAAAGCAGTATGTGAAAAACATAGACAAGGCTCTATATGACTCACAAATATGTATTTGTTCGATTATCTGCAGAATAGCCTCGATGTGGGCAATGAAAAGTATTCTACCTTGAAAATAAATAAACATAGAAAATTGCAAATTAAATTAAATTATTTATCACTTCACAGCATCACAGAACGGGAATCGACCCCTTGGACTCGGCATTATTGCGCTAAAAAGTGAATGTGTTCAATTGATCCCCCTGTTGTGAATGCGTTTAGAGAACTTACAAGGGGAAAACATTTTAGAAATCAGTATTACAACTTACTGAAGGAATCTTATACAATAAATATTTGGATACGAAGTCGAACGGAAAATCGTAGTGTTTCGAAACTTTTCGTAGTGACGTAATGATTTTGCCGAACTAAAGCAAAATCGTAGTGAAACATTACGATCGTAGTGAAAGTGGGAACGCTGACCTCGATCTCAAGTCGATCGGCTCGCTCAGCGCGTTCCCGCAATACATCCACTTCGTCTCTGTAAGCGGACGCTCTTTTGGCTTCCGAGTACCATTCTTGGCTCTAAAAGAAAAATCTTATTTGTTAACTACATGCTTCTTTTTCCTGCCTTCAAAATATATTTCATTTACGTTAAGCTTTTATAAATTTGTTTTGTCACTTCGCTTTTTCATTGCACTCGTTGAATTGTGTTGGTCAGTGGGCAAATAAAGAAAAACATTAAAAAAAAAAAGTTGGAATTAAGCCACAATCACGAAACATTTCATTGTAGAACTTTCAACAAAATCGTTTGACACTTATGAAAAATAAAAAAATGAAGCCTGTCATATTCCTTGACATCTTCCAAGTGTCAAGAAAGAGCTTTTAGGGAAAACTCTGTCGCATAGATGTCGCATACATATGCGTGTGTTTTTTCAATTTTTTCCACTTTTCTAACTTTTTTAAAATTTTCCTGAATGTGATTGTGACTTTATAGAGTTTGAACCTTGAAGAAAATTAAAATATATGAAAAATAGGCGGTGCGTATTTGAATAATAAGAAGACACAAACATTGAAAATTTATTCAAATACCCACCGCCTACTTTTATTTAAAATAAGAAACGAGCGTTACAGAAACAGAATCAGTAAGGGTAAATATATATATGATACCTACATAGATAGATATAGAAATAAAATTAAGTAATCGTCAATTTATGGTTGAAAGCAAAAAATGATTTACATAAACAACGATCATAATCAAAACATTGGAAAATAACCATTTCTAGTTTTGACAGGCAGGGTTTACGTTCTGAAATTAAAAAAAATATTTGTAAGAGTTATTCAGTAGTTTTTCTGAATTCGCTGTATGTTTCATTGTACAACAGGTTTTGAGATCTGAAAACTTCTGCTTTCGATGAAGTTTTCGAGTGTTTTCGCAACGTCTCGGTCTGCATAGGGTATTAGATAAAAATTTGATAGCCTGGGTCGATAAGTCCCTAAAAATAAATGGCGTGGTCATCTTAATTCCAACACTTGTCAAAAAGCATATTTTGAAAAGACGCAGCCAATTTTCAAGACAGATGTATCAAATAGTTTTTTGTGAAGGAGGTGGACTTTTTGAACTAAATTCTTTTGGAGAATGTAAGTAGATGTTCAGGAAATATACCTACACGAACAGGGTGGAATATTTTAAGATTACCTAGGTAGGTAAATAATGAACTTGCATAGGTCTAGTATAATTTTTTATTTTGCGATATTTTGAGTTAGATTCTCCTTGAAGTTGCAATATTGCAAGTGATGTGAATTAATCTGCAAGAATTAATTTAGCACACGTTTGATGGTTGTTGTTATTTTGGGATTATTTGAACAAGCTTTTTGTTGAAAATGCAAATGGCAACATTTTTTCGCGAAAGATAAAAATACTGCCTCCAGAACTTGGCGCCCTGTGCATTTGTACATCTTGCACATATGGTTGATCGGGCCCTGCACGCAGCCCAAGCAAGAGCTTGGAAAATGTTATGGAGATTCTTTACCATAAATTGGAACTATATGTACCACTGATTTACTTGATTTCGCTGTGGTCGTACCAGCACACAATCTGGTAGGCAAATTGCAGTCACCACAGCAGAAATGGTTTATAAACTCAATCCGAAAGAGTTTTTGCACTGGACCAAATATGGATTAATCACAATAGGTACCAATACACTATTATACCATGGAACAGTCGAGGCAGTACACTTCTCCTGATAAATCGAAGAAGGTCGAATTGGGTTTGTCAGGCAACAGGATCGTGGCGTCATTCATATTATAGATTATCGTAAAAGGTAAAACGCTCAGCGACCCCTGTTTTAGATCAACTTGAAGCCGGTTTTGAAGTAAAAACGACTGCATTTGGCAAGGAAAAGTTCTTTTTCATCATCAGAACACCTCATTAGCGCGGCACATAAAGTCCACAGTTGCAATTACAAGACTGCATGAATTAGGTTACGAATTGTTCCCTCAGCAAGCATATCCTCCAAATTTAGCTTCCTGCAACTATTTCCTGTTGCCAAACATGAAGAATTGGCGCATCTTTAAAATATTTGTGTCGAATAAAAAGATCATCGATATGAAACAGACGCCTTATCCGGATGGTGCGGTCCATGCTTCGGCAGTTTGATTACGTTCAATTCGGATTTCAAAACACAACATTATGGAGGTGGTTAGATTAAGTACAAAATCGCTTCTCTATGTGTAGCTTCTTGAATCTTGCTGATTTAGAGTCGGTGGCGAAAAATTAATCGTTGAGGAAAATTCGTTTAAGCATTCGTTTTAAGCTCGCGACCCTTGCAATGAATAGGCGAGACATTAAAAATTAATTAAAATACATGGAATACAGGTAAAAAGTTTGTATTTTGTATTTTAAAATAATCTATTTAGCTAATCTAGCCAACGACACAATTATTTATTTGATGTTAATAAAAAAATGTATCTATGTCCTAGAGGCGACCACCATTTTGGCCTTTACATCCTAAACAACGTTTGCTGGAAAGCTTCTCAATTCCACTAGTCGGCTGGATGTGTGTTCCAAACCCAAAGCGTTTCCATTTATAGAACAATTAGAATTAAAGTAACTATGCAGACAGCCTGCCCTTATCGCCATTGACCTTTAAAATCGTTTAGCTAATGACGTTTTAAATGTTACCCAATAAAAGGCTTAAGCAGTTCAGCAAAACTCGGCACACAATTTCAGCTCCCTTGCGCTGTAATTAAAAGTGCATTAGCACTACCCAGACTGAGCGGTATACTAATCAGCGGAGTAAGTAAAAGACCAACACGATAATTCCCCTCCTACTTCGTCCTTCTTTAACTTCACCATATGCGCCTTTCTGCATCCGTAACTATTTTATATCGATCACCGGCCATTAGGCTCAAAACCAAAATGAAAACTCATTTCCATGTACGCACAGTATATGTGCATATACTATACGTACATGCGAGGCAACAAAAGTGAACCCGTTTTGTAATACCAACCAAGCCTTCGTGGTAATTGCAATTTTCTCATATGAGCTAAAATTCAAAGCATAGGAATAGGGATATTCTGTTGTAAGATATACGCACACACTATCCAGAGATAGATAGTTGTAGAGCACTAAAGTAAAGCACTCCTGGGGTGTTCATTCAAAAGCCTTCTGAAGGAATTAAATATTTATGGGCCGGCTTTCTCTACCAAAAATGCTCTACCATGCTGTTTGTCCTGAAATCTCCCTGATGAGGACCTAGTGCTACGCATTACACCCATATGTTTGCGCCTAGAGAATGTGCCAAGTCTATCCACCTGTCATTGGGAGTTTTACTTGCACCATTCGCTATGAATGTAAAATAGAATTATTTCACGCACAATGTGCGTTCGCTTAAATATTCATGTGTGGGTGTGCACTGTAACAACCAGAAAGTGGGATGAAATTCCAAGAATATACACAGTTATGCCTGGTGGGAAAATTTATGGTGATTGGATAAACAACGAATTATGCCGTAGCTGGAAGAAAAAGATACACATAGTCAGAGGGGGTGGGGGATGAGGTACATTTATATTGCGTGAAGATTTGCGGTTTGGAAATATTCAAAATGTCTTTCTTAAATTTGTTTTTGTTTTCAGGTGTGTTATGTAATCCGGCTTCTTTGAAATCCTTCTCCGTCCCCGGCTACCTTCTAAATTCTAATTCGATTTATTCAAGAGGAGATCATCCGCATGTATTCTGAGCTCGTACATCTCAAAGACAAGTGTATACCTAATGGAAATTACGATTACATTACCTACTTTTTCGTTATACTGTTTTGTCATCTCTTAGAGAATTCTGTAAATTTAGATTTAATACTATTACGTGCTATTGCCTATTGTGGTCACAGGTACAGTACTGACTTCGTCAAACTTGATGTGTTCCTTCCTGGAAATAAAAGTCACTTTAAGAAATTGTTGAGGTTGCCTTTTAACATACTTTTTAAAATATCTACAAGTACATAATAATGATTACTAAAATCAAGTTAATAGTAGTTAAAAAACGTTTATTTAATTGATTGCCATTTCGTGCTACATTCTTTTAAGAAATGACTACCAAGCACTCAGATCTCAATGCGCCCGTTGAAAAAAGAACAAGTCAAGTAGGTAGTAGAACGAGTTCCGATTTGTCTTTTTCGAAAACTGTTGTTTATTTGGGTTGCATTTTCTTAATCACCCCGCAGAATTTTGCCGATGTCAATGGAAATCCTTATAATCCTTATCAATACACATCTCTGGCAAAATAAAATCCAAAGGTAGTAAAAGACTGTGGTTTCCTTTAGCAAGATACCCTTTATTGGGTAGCAGATTATTGCAAAATTTCAGGAAATTACGAACCTGAAGTATTGGGTAGGCACGTTCAAATAGAATAAAAGTTCCAAACATTTGAGCACCAAAGTCGTTTGCCTAATACCTCATCTTTTAAATTGAAGAACGGGAGATGTGTGTTCCGCACCCAGAAAGCTACATGGTTAGGTTAGGTTAGGTTTACGGGTTGGTAAAGCTGAGTAGCCTCTTTTTCTCCCCACACTTTTGGCCCCTTCTGGACCCATTGTTATGATACCCTTCGACGAGGTTAGCCTTGTTGTTCTGGCTTTATTTCATCTTTTTCGTGGTCAGGTACTCGCCCATTGTGATACCCTTCGATGGGGTTAGCCTTATTGTTCTGGCTTTATTCCATCCTTCCCCTGGTTAGGGACTCGACTTTGTCCAGCCACCTCGTTGTCTTTAGAAACCTGTAAAGAGTAGATATTGAGACATTAGAGAGTTCTAGAAGTAGTAACTTCTGTTCCTCAGATACTTGGGCCAGTGACAGAGAAAGTAAGGGGTGTCCTCGTGGGCTTCTTCATCACCACAGCCTCTACAAATGTCGTCCATTCTTGAGATTTAGTTTCATTGTATAGTTTCTTAGAAGGTTGTCACCAGTGAGGGCGCCAACCAACTTAGACAGCGATATTCTGTCATATCGCAAAAGTTAGTTGGTCCTCTGCTTTTGTTGTACTCTAGCCACATCTTCTGTGATATGTCACAGGTATTGTATTGCACTCGCTCTCTGAGACTACAGATTGGTGGTTTGATCGAATGAAATGCTTGGTCTAGGTACATTGCAGAGCCTTTTCTTGCCAGTTCGTCAGTCTTCTCGTTGCCGGTTATGTCCCTGTGTCTCTTCGCGACAGCGGCGAACTAGTTTGAATTTTATCTCATTAGAAGAGATTGCCTTGATAGCCTATAACTATTGTAATATCATTCGGTGGTATTGCCATTATTGATACCATGCTTGCCATTTCCGCGACCGCTAGTACCTCGACTTGGAAAACACTACAGTAATCAGGGGGCCTGATTGAACTATATGTATGTTGGAAGGCTACATATCGTTACCTCTCGATGAACTTCAGGATGCCTCTAAGGGAATATCAATAGTTTTATAAAGAAAATCAATTTCTTTTGAGTAGACAGCGTGACCTATTTCTTCTAGTGTATTTAGACCTACTCACATATCGAGCACCACTTTAGATAAATTATTTGCCTGGTTTTTTCAGTTTTTTAATAAAAAAAATTTCACAATTAGATGATCCTCGATAACTTTTTAAACAAGAGTGAAAACCATTTTAACCTAAGGCTTAGCTTACCTAGAAATGTATTTCTCATATGGGGCCCTAGACATTTTTCCATCAAATTGTGTTGAGTGCTGGGTTTTATGAAAGTAGATGTTATTCAAACTTATGATACAAAAGAAGCAATATTATGAAGATAAGTTACATCTTTTCGATAGGCTGGGACCTACCTTCCAATGTTGCATGAAGCACAAACAGGTTTTATGAAGTCGACTGTCATCTCTGGTGGCAACGAAGATCGGCACTAGGCTAGGTAGGTAGGTAGAAGTGGTGGTTCATGCCTTTGAACCCAATTAGCACTGGGTGTGCCGTTTTGTTACCACGCCTCGTGTGATCTATTTTGTGGTGATTGTTAAGGATGTGGTCCGGTCGGTGCCTATAGCCAACCTGTGGAGTTGAGAAAACGGATAAGATCCTGTATCCCTTTGCCGGAGATGTTGCTAAGGTCGTCAAAGATTGGTTGGTTCAGTGCGCGCAGTCTGGCTCTCATTAGAGCTGGACATTTGCAGAGGAAGTGAGAGAGTTTCTTTTTCATTTGTATTACCGCAACTGCGGCAATGAGGGTTGTATATGGGATACCTAGTTTGGCCGCATGGTCTCCAATTGGCCAATGCCCAGTGATTATTGCCGTGATTCTGGCGATATCTGGGCAGGTTCTGTTTAGTAGGTTATTTGTTCTGTTTTTTGGTTGTAGGTAGGCCATATCTTCCTTGATATAACGCAGTTTGTCAATCCCGACCGTCGGAGATTGGCTTTCTGCAGAAAATGTGAATGTATTTGTCCCTTAACCGCTCCTAGCGGGATGTGGGCCTTCGTTGAGAGCGAGGCGTGGAGTGCTGAGCCCTTCCTGGCCAGCTCGTCCGCACGCTCATTGCCTGTTATGTCACTATGCCCTGGAACCTAGAGAAGTGTGACCCTGAACCGTTCGCTCAGACAGGCAAGCTCGTTCCGGCACTACTGCACCAGTTTGGAGGATATGGTAGCCGAACCGATGGCTTTGATGGCGGCTTGGCTATCTATAAGGATAGCAATGCTTTCTTTATGCGTTTTATCACGCCCTAGTTGCATGCATGCAGGCTTCTCGGGTGGCCAGTAATTCGGCCTGGAAAACGCTGGCAAAATCCGGTAAGCGAACTGAATTTGATATTTGCGGTGATTCCGAGTAGACACCGGCCCCACACCGCAGCTTATCTTAGATCCTTCGGTGTATATGACCGTGTCGAAGCCCTTCACTACTTCCGACGTGGAAGCCTTTCGTGAAGTTTAATTTGGGTGTGATTTAGTCGGTGGGAAACGTAACCATGCCGTTTGGTAACGAATCCAGGATGTTAGTATGACCATACGGCCTTGCAGTCCAGTATCCAGACTCCTTGAGTGTTATAGCACTGCATAGCGCTGTATATTTTGTGTGTAGGTCAAGAGGTAGAAGATGCAAGAGCACAGTAAGGGCATCTGTTGGGGCCGACAGGCACTAGGCTAAATTTGTAAAATTTTGTTGACGGAGAATGTTGACAGATAGCCAGCATTAGAAACAAATTAGAACTACAGGATTACATCCACCAAAACAGGATCGAAAAACAAATTGCAATCGAAATAATGTACTTCAATATTCTAAGCTCTTTTAAAGCTTATGTAACTGCAAATATGTTCCTAAATCCACCTCAATCTGACACCCTCTCTCCAGCTTCATTATGACTCTATATGTAACACAAACAATATGCATTAAGCTGAATTAAAAAACAAAACAAACAAACACACACAGATGCTTTTAGCTGTTCTCTTTAATCCCTGTTGCTGTTCATTGCTTCTGGTCACAAGCTTTCACTGCCATGCATAGCACAGTCTCTCTCTCTGTCAATTTGCACATACATATCATGACAGCCGGCAGCATTTTGAACATCAGTGAGCTCAAGATTCACTGCCATATCCCATTGAGCAAATGGTTTTCGAAACGACAATTCCCCTTTTATATACTTCCTCTTTCATAAGGACCAGATACATTTGACATTTATGCTTATGCGCGACGAGGGCGAGTTAAGCACAGCGAACACAATGACACCATGATATCCTCACAAAAGATTCTATCTACTGCAATATCCATCCAAATGGAAGGAAAAAAATATATGACACATTATGACGATTTATCTAAAAGGTATAACGTTACAGTGCCCATAGTTAAATGAGAGTTCTCCCTGGTGTCGCTGTGCAGTTTCGTCCTTCAGATCTTCTGAATTCCGTTTTGCGACAAAAATGTTAACAATGACACATGACAAGCTCTTGTAGTTCTGGGCCAAGCAACTACTTGCAACTGTGCCACATCCACTTTAGTTGAAACAATTCTATGCTCTATTGGATGCGTTTTAGTTAGCACAGTGTCTGTGCACATGTATATAAGTGGGCATGGGCACTTGCCTCCTTGGTTGCGTTTATTCCTTTTTTTTTTTCTGAATTTTGTCCTATAAATCCTCTATTGCTTGCTGGGTATTACAATAAGTTTGCGTACATTGTTTGTTTTGCGATGTGAATCTTTGAGAAACACTTTTTTTTCCACTTTCTCTGAAGTTGTGCCAGAGCATAAGCGAAAGGAAGCACACATAAAAAAAACGAGATGAATTTAGTTTCGAAAGTCGTCGAGGGAGATAGTCCTGAAATGAGTATATTTTCGAGGGGACTCTGTAGTGTCTGTGAATATGCTTATGAGTCGAGAATACAATTTTATGTCGGACAAGATTTGTCTTCCGTCTTTTGTGTCGCTAAACCTACTTTTTCTATTTTCATACTCATTTGCTTTGTACTGATACAGCTATAGGGGCTCTGTGATGTAGTTCTGGTAAGCGCGCGCGTTTAAGGCAAACATTTTCTATGGCCCATTTGTCTAATTCTGACAAAAAGGTTCTTAAAAAAAAAAATATTGTGATGCGATGGTTGTTGGGTAAGCTCCTTTCATAGTTATGTTGCGTGGAGTGGGGAATTGTTGTCCTGAATGGGCCGTTTGTAGATGTATAGGTATAGCCTGTGGCGACAGCCTTGAATAGTTCTTCCCAAGGAAGGATAATGAAAACCAAGCACTCAGGGCGCATGGTGTTTGTGGCAAAACACTTTGGTTTTGATTTTTACATAACAATTGCCCAACTGCATCAGTGGATGCTGGAAAGGCATTAACTTCCAGTTATGGTTTTGTAAAATACCCATTTACATACCTTATACCTCACCTTGTTAAAAATGCGGATATCAACTAGGAACTACTGATGTGAGATGTCGAAAGCGCAAGAGTCTGCAGAGTCTTCGCCGATTGCGTATCCCAATGCCTCGCAATAAATCCAACCACTGCAACAGCCAGTGCAGAAGGCCAGTGGTATCACTGATGGGCTAGGTTTCATGTTACCAGCACCACAATAAGGACATATGAACAATGTCGACTATAGCAAACACAACTATGTTAGGTTAGGTTAAAAAGGGGTGTGAGTGAGAGGTCTGATACGGCACTAGGTACCATCAAGGCCCATGGCGATCCCTACGGGGAACCAATTACACCTAAACACTTGCCCTAGAGAAAGCCCCAATGTCCCTGCAAAAAAAGCAAACGCAACTAAACAAGAGACATACATACAAAGTGGCACTGCGCAATATGACTAGACCTGCTTGCAAACTCTACGATTAAAAGAGGCGGAAGAAACATCGGCTCCTTAGGAAAATAAAGAAAGAGCAAGAGAAACGTGCTATCGAAAAAAAAATTCAAAGATGATACTCCTGGAAAAATATACGAAAGTTTCATACCAAAAGGTAGAGACTAAATGTGAGGCCAAAAGATCCAGGGCAGAAACCTGTAGCAAAATTCTAGTAGAATCACAGTCCTAGCCATCGTAGTCGGCTAATACATACAGTTCTGACCAAGTCGATGTCACTGTTCAGCTCGCAGAATTCGCTGTTAAATCTTTTCCTCCAAAGCCTGTCTATGCAAACGAGACCGAAAATTATTCGAAGAATTTTGCGTTCAAAGCCCTTGTTAACGTTCATGTTTCTACACCATAGAGTAGGACCGGGAGGTTGAGGGTCTTATAGAGACTCCTCCTTCTGCTGTGGTATCAATGTCAGAGTTTATAGCGCACCCGAGGTAGATGTAGAACCCCTAACATCCTATTACTCAATGTCCGATTCGTTGATGTTGAGAGTCCATTCTTTGTTGACAGCATGTATTTTGTTTTGCCCTCTTTCGCCCCATTTTTGCTGCTTCTGTACTGTAGTAATACTTGCAAAGGCACCTGTGGTTTGACAGCTCGCTGCTGCATTCTGCCAATGATGTCGTCAGCGTATACAAGTAGTTCCATAGGCTTTTGGAAAATAATGCATCCTTTTCTCGAGTACGATGTTTTGAAAAGCGCATCACCTTGTCTTAATCCATTTTTGACATCAAAGGTTTCAGTGAGATTGTTTCTAACCTTTATGGATCAGTGCGAGTTCTCCAACGTATATGACGTACTAATATTCGGGTATATAAAAAGTACATGGAAATTAGTGGTAATAGAAACTTTAAAAACAACGTCTTCAACCCTTCTGTCTCTATTAGATATATGACTTTTGTAGAGAAGCCATAATGTGACGAATACTTAGGATAGAAATCAAGCTTAATTTATTATTCTACAAAACTTCGAACTTACTTACTGACTTACTTACTTAAGGTGGCGCTACAGTCCGGGGAGGACCTGGGCTTCAACCAACAAGCGTTTCCACACAGCACGATCTTTGGCCAGCTGTCTCCAGTTTCGCACGCTAAGTTGGTTAAGGTCCCCTTCCACTTGCGTGCGCCACCTGAGTCGGACCGAAAATTACTCGAAGAATTTTCCTCTCGAAACAACCAAGAGTAAGATCATCCGCTTTTGATAGAGTCCATGCCTCTGCACCATAAAGTAGGACTGGGATGATTAAGGTCTTATAAAGGGTCACTAAAGTTGTTCGAGAGAGGGCTTTACTACTCAATTGCTTTCTTAGCCCAAAGAAACAGCGATTGACAAGAGTTATTCTTCGCTTAATCTCAGCGCTGGTGTCATTGTCTGAGTTCATAGCGGAGCCTAGGTAGAAAAAGTCCTTTACCACCTCAAAGTTATATCTGTCTATAGTGACATTCTGTCCAAGACGTCGGTGTTGGGTGTCCTTTCTCGATGACAGCATATACTTTGTCTTGTCCTCATTGACCGCCAAATCCATCTTTGCCGCCTCCGTCTCATTGCTCACGAACGCGCCAGTGACATCACGCTGCGTTCTCCCGATTATGTCGATATCGTCGGCGTAGGCGAGTAGATGGACGGACTTTTGAAAGATAGTGCCTCCGGTGTTAGCGTTTGAGTTTTGCACTATTCTTTCAATAACGATGTTGAAGAAGTCACATGACAGCGCATCGCCTTGTCTAAATCCTTTTTGGACATCGAAGGTCTCGGTGAGTTCTTTACCGACCTTGATGGAGCAGCGTGCATTCTCCATTGTCATCCTACACAAACGGACGAGTTTGGCAGGGATGCCAAAACCAGACATTGCTCTGTATACCTCGTCTCTATAAATGCTGTCATAGGCGGCCTTAAAATCGATGAAAAGGTGGTGGGTATCGATTTAGACTTCCTGGGTTTTTTCCAAGATCTGCCGCAGTGTGAATATTTGGTCGATGGTAGACTTTCCTGGCCTGAAGCCACACTGATAGGGACCAATCAGGCTGCTGACGGCGTTCTGACAACACGGCAGATAGGATCTTGTAGGCGATGTTAAGAAGACTAATACCTCTGTAGTTGGCGCAGTTCAGAGGGTCTCCTTTCTTGAGGATCGGGCAAACAATGCTAAGGCTCCATTCATCGGGCATACTTTCCTCCGACCATATTTTACAGATGAGTTGGTGCATGCTCCTAACCAAGTCATCGCCTGCCGCTTTGAATAGCTCGGCGGTTAGGCCATCTGCCCCAGCTGCTTTGTTGGACTTAAGCTTAGATATCGCTATCTTCACTTCGTCCAGGTCGGGTGGACGGAATTGTTGGTCTTCATCGTCCAGGTTGAATGGTTCATTCTGCCTGACAGCGGGATTTAGTTCGTCATCGCCGTTAAACTGTCTTCAGAAGTAGTTCTTCCATATCCTCAGCATCGACTGCGATTCTACTACGATGTTCCCTTGTTCGTCCTTGCAGGCTTTGGTTCGTGCTCTGCAGCCTGGCAGGTTAAAACTTCGAACTAACATTAAATAAAACATAACAAGGGCTCCTTCCTTAAATGGGTCACTACACCGATCAAGATTACACAGAAACATTCACAGTCACAACACCACAGCATAGTCAAACTTTTACCAACTCCAAGGTAAAAACTAAACTAAAACAATACAAAACATGTTTCAATAGTTTAAAACTTTCCCTTCAATCAAACTCCAACTCCAAACATCAATTGTGACACATTTCTGATATGCATAAATCCATATCCAGCCCGCGTCGCCTGGGACAGGATGTTATTTAAATGTTGTGCCAATGTTGACACACACAAAGTGTCGTATAACTTTTCCCAGATGGGGTAAGGAAAAACAACAAAAATAAAACACCAACGATAACGAAACATGTAAAAACGAAAGAAAATCGATTGCGAAATGGAATAGTTTACATGACATGATTTCAGATTGCATCAGGAAAGTGGAGCAGCACGAAGGCAAGTTTCGCATTCAATTAAATGTCATATCGATGAAGTTTGACGTAAGTGCATGTGTCACTCTCAGTTGCTCATCAATAATATTCTTGAACTGCTTTCACTTTACATAGAACTCTCGGTGGAATTCACATTTTAACAGAATTCAAACTCTAATTAGCAATGAGAGAGAAGTCGATTGTTGAGAGTGAGATAGAAAAAAAATAAATAAAGGAAAGAAATGTCATACCGCGAAATGTTTGCACCACGACTGACGTGACTACTGCCAACCACAATTGTAGTAGGTTTTGCACAAAAGAAAAAGAATTGGAATCGAAATGCTCCACAGCTCCAGCCAAGCACAACACCAACCAACCAGAACCGCACCATCTGAGCCAGCTAGAGCGAGGACCATCAGCAAGGATTCACACGTTTTCCATAAATAATGAGAGTCAGTGTGTTGGCATCTAATTGAATTGTGTCACTGCGATGCTGTAGTACTACTTCAGGACACTGACATGTACACACTGTGTACAGTACACGTACTATGATAGGTGATGATAGATAATGTAATCTGATTTCCATATAGCGGCCCCATTTCGCAACCCATTGTGTGTGCGGGTGGAAAGTGTGCCGCTGTCCTGATACGACATGGCACATGGGTAATATTTTCGTTTATAGTACGGCTAACATTATAAAAAGCCACATTATTTAGAGTGTTGGCGGCATTACATGATGTCGCTTTTGCTGGTGCCTGTTCTGTAATGTAAAATGAGAAGTGCGGTCGGAAGGATGGGAGAGATAATGATAAAACGTGTTTTGTGTATACAGCGGAAGGATAATACCATACATGTACGAGTATGTACACCTATTTGAATAAAACGATGAAGGACTACATACCACACCACACCGTATAATCAGTATAGAGGAGAGAGTAGGCAATTTACAATTCGTATGAAGTAAAGTGTAATGAGTTAGATAGGCTTGGGGTCGTTCTTTTCCTTTCTCCATTCCTCATTAGCTCGTTTTGATTAAGCACCGAGCAAAGCGGGTGCAAGCCCAGCAGCTGTTGTTGGGATTGGGTTGGTTGCGACTAATTTTAGATCGTAAAGTTTAGAATACATCTTTTCTTCTTAAGACATATAAAACTGAAGGAATTTTCTTTGTTACCTCAAAGCACGAAAACTACTAGACAGATTTCAAAGAAACTTTTTTTTAAATGTTTCTTAAGACTATGAGATGGTTTAAGGCTATGTCATTCATAGCCATGTCCATTGGAACTGTATTTTTTTAGGTTTAGTTACTATGATTATTAAAGGTAAATAAACTAAGGAACTTATATTTTATGACGAGAATGAAGTTACGGTCACAGCTTATTAAGTTATAAATCACCACCACCACCTTCATGTGTCCTGATTCAGGATCTTAGCCGTGCATCTATTTTCAGTCAATGGCTACGGACCAAACAATTCCAGCTTTATTTCGTTATTTGATTGTCATTGCATTAATTGTGATCCCTGATATGTACATCCTTCTACTTAAGCCGCACACTGATGTTCTTGATAGCTCAGTAGCATACTAATATTATTGTGACGTGAAGGTGATCCAGACCATAAAGCAACTTGGCTGGGTACACTGACGTTTTTGCTCCTAGGCTGAGGAGGTGGCCGTCTAGACTTAGAAGAAACCATGCTTCCGTTCTACGAGTCATCAAGGATCCATCCGGGACCCATTTGGGAAGATAATGTTGTCTTCCAACACTTTAATATTTCTATCGTTTCTGCCACATTATGGCATGTTGCACCACAGTAGGTAAAACGTTGACGGTGCCAGAGGACTCCATTAAGATTTATAAAGGGTGATTTTTAAGCGTTTTGGTTTTTAAAATTGAAAAAAAAAAAAAAAAAAATTTACAAAATTTAGTAAAATTATTATATAATTACGGTCGATAAAGGAATTCTTACTCTTTACTTTTTGAATATTATTTCGTGTAAATATTAACCGCGACTACGCTTCATCCGGAATGTCCAATTTTGGCATAATTTTTCCAACATATTCACTGGTATCTCATTAATATCACGAGTTATGTTATGTTGTCTTCCAAAGCGGCAATAGTGTTGCTGGCTTATCCGTATAGAGGAGAGACTTTACATATCCCCACAAAAAAGAGTCCAGCGGCGTTAAATCGCACGATCTAGGCAGCCAATTCCCAGGTCCAAAATGTGAGATTAATTGCTCAACAAAATCGCCTCGCAATATGTCCATGGATTCGCGTGATGTGTGACATGTGTCATGTCCCGCCGTTCTGTTGAAATCACATGTCGATCAAACCCAGCTATCCCATTTTGGGCAAACAAAAGTTTGAACGATAGCGAGCGCCATTGACCGTAACGTTATTGCCATCATCATCTTTGAAGAAATGCGGCCGAATGATGCCACTGGCCAGCGTTACCGGTGATAAATTTTGAAAAGTCGCAAGAAAAGGGCCACGGAGAAAAAAAGGGCAATTTAAAGTAATAACTCCAAATCAAAAGTGAACATAATAAACACAAGAGATATTGTACTGGTAATATTCTATATTTTAAACTATAAATATTCAGACGAATAAAACATACCATAAACAAAACAATAAACGTAATATAATATATTTCAATAACATAACAAATCAATTCATTAAGAGGTGCAGGTTCTAATCCAAAATCTTCTGAATCATACTCCGACCGCTCTGATCCCGTTTCTGAAATTGGAGGCGCCGCAATGCTCGTTGAAGAAATGGACTTCCAGATCAAAGGTCTCGGTAGTGTCCCAGCCAAGTTCTCTAGTAAATGCACTTACCCTTCTTACAGGAACAAACTCGGGCTGTTTTCGACCTTCCTCTAATCGGAACTAATTAACCCAAAAACTTCAAACTTGAAATATTTACCAAACTCATTAAAAAGGTCCACCTCACATAGATTTAATATTTTTGTTGTTCCAAATTGTGAAAAAGGTCCAAAATCATTAAATTTTAGAAAAGTGGGCTCATTATGCCAAGGTAGTAAAAAAAGTGCCAAATTGCAACTTTAGTCTCACAGCGGTCACGCTGCCACTGGCAGCAAATTTGATTATTAACGTAGCTCAGTAGGACGATTACGACGACCATTATAATTGACGAACTGCTCTAAACACATTTTTTCACTGAGCACTATTTTTGGTAAAATAATTCAATAATTTGCAAACGTTGTTCGGGCGTAAGTCTATCAATGCTCAAATGGCAATCCTTACTGAGCATTTTTTACTTTGACACGTGTCACGAAGCACGCGTGAACTGTCAAAAAAATTATCCTGAAAAATCAAACACCAAACAAATCATCCTTTATAAAGATTTTCTTCAATTTTAAAAAAGTACCCACTTCCCGATACTGATACTATTGCTAAATACATATAATTAATTAATTATGGTAACATTGGGTCTTTCCATAATCATTTTTAACCTTTACTTAAATATTTTGACGGTCGCAACGCAATAAATATAATTTTAAATGGAAATTGATTTATTAGTACCTACCGCGCATTATCAATTCAGGTTTCAAGCTACTCATTTATAAACTTTATTTGATTATGGGTGATTAGAATTATTTGTCACTGATTTCTTCAATATCCTGAATTTATTTTCGCAAAGTCAATATTACTTTATATTCAAATACTTTTTTTTTGGAATTAAAAGTTTGACTTTTCACTAAAACAAATATCTAACCACCACATCAGTACTCAAAGAAAAATGTGAGTGCTAATTCTAAAGGATGACGTCCGCAAATTATATACTAAGGTTTAAAACCGTTGACGCTATCGAAGCGAGCCGCACCCACATACAAAATTTGGTGGATAATATCGCCTGAAGTTCAACTGTAGATGAGCTATTTGTGTATAAAAAATGCCGAGGGGTACTTATTATACTTATCTGATGGTGAATGATTGAACCCGACTCGTTCTTCTATAATCGCAACTTGGATTCAATATTGAATATGAAAATCTGACCTGAGTCGAGTAAAAGTATCCATAGGTATGGGCCTCATTAAAAATAACCACCTTCAGGCAGGTTTCGTTTACGGTTTTATTTTTATCCTCATGGGTAGGAGATAACAAATTTAATTCCATTTTTCCCTGCAAAATTAACTTATTCCCTACGTTTTTTTAAATCCCAACGATATCGAAAACAACGCCGATAGCCAATGTGAACTTATTTTTAATACACTTTGTGGGCTGTGTATCATCATTCAATAACATGTGTGGGAGGCGGCATGGTGGACTTTCAAAAATATATATAGGTATAAAAAAAGTCGCTTGCAAATTAATCGAAATTAAATTTAAATTTAACGCAAGACCTCTGGCTATATTTTCCGGTTGAGTTTCATCGTCATAAAGGAAATGGTACCGTGAAAGGTGTCATCTGGTGGAAAATGTTGCATTGAAGTAATTAATAGGTGGAAACTGTTTTGGTTGAAGTGGCTTTTGTTTTTAATTAAACTGAATGAAAATTTGCTCAAGGAAAGCGCAATACGGTTCGTCAAGTGTGAAATGAACGAGATTGTTAATAATGTTGGCGTTTTTTTTTACTTAAGTACGAGTTTGTGAGTATATGGCAGTTGATTTAATTACGGGAGTGATGTAGGTAGTACTTAAAGATAAATGGAACGTCAATGCCACTTATAAGATATGCGGCTTTGCAAATTCGCACAACAGTTTTTGGAAAAATCCCCATTAAATCAATTTTTTAGAAAATTCACTCTTTTCAAGTACCACTCACTCTTTGGATAATTTGATTGGAAACCATCTTCCAAATTCCTTTACCTCTAATGGGGTAAAACACTCACGGTTCCGAATTTCGATCGTGCAAAACTATATCTGATGATATTACGCAGTTGAGTCATCAGAAGTGAAATATGTAGATACATATTATTCAAAAATGTACACCGTTTTAAGCTTGGCTTTCTGCAATCTACAAGGATGAATGGAGAAGACAACTTTTTTTCAAAGTGCGCAAATTCGTAGATTTTGAAAGAAGCGTAGCTGAGGGGTAACTTAATGGAATTATCATATACGATAGTCAAAGGAACCTATAAAATTAAGGCTATCTTAGGCTATCATAAAAGAATTTGTGACTCTCAAAATGTACACTTAATTTTAATGGTTGGAGAAAAGCCAATGCTCCAGCTACTTCGCATTTGGATTGATCTTTATGACATGATTATAGGCTTGCATATGCAATGCACTCCGAGTGTGGGTTATGGGTTTTGTAAATATTTCTTTCTGTTGGATGAGTATGTAGGTAGGTATGCATATACATTATACATTCTTTAAGTCAAGTTAAAATTTTAGCTAAAATCGATTTTACTGTGGTCCCCCACATGATATCCTGATTTTTTTCAAAATCAATTTCATGTGGTTCCCCACATAATATCTTAATTTTTTTCAAAATCGATTTTACTGTGGTCCCCCACATGATATCCTGATTTTTTTCAAAATCAATTTCATGTGGTCCCCCACATGATATCTTAATTTTTTTCAAAATCGATTTTACTGTGGTCCCCCACATGATATCCTGATTTTTTTCAAAATCAATTTCATGTGGTCCCCCACATGATATCTTAATTTTTTTCAAAATCAATTTCATGTGGTCCCCCACATGCTATCTCGATTTTTTTCAAAATGGATTTTACTGTGGTCCCCCACATGATATCCTGATTTTTTTCAAAATCAATTTCATGTGGTCCCCCACATGATATCTTGATTTTTTTCAAAATCGATTTTACTGTGGTCCCCCACATGATATCCTGATTTTTTTCAAAATCAATTTCATGTGGTCCCCCACATGATATCTTGATTTTTTTCAAAATCGATTTTACTGTGGTCCCCCACATGCTATCTCGATTTTTTTTCAAAATCAATTTCATGTGGTCCCCCACATGCTATCTCGATTTTTTTCAAAATGGATTTTACTGTGGTCCCCCACATGCTATCTCGATTTTTTTTCAAAATCAATTTCATGTGGTCCCCCACATGATATCTTGATTTTTTTCAAAATCGATTTTACTGTGGTCCCCCACATGCTACCTCGATTTTTTCAAAATCGGTTTTACTGTGGTCCCTTGCATGTGAATTTGTGCATTTGTGAAAGACATATCACACAAATTGATAGAGCCTTGGTTGGGGTATATGGTCGCGAAGTACCAACGTTGAGGCGATGATGCCTAAAAAGGAATATTGATTAAGCAAAAATCGATAACAATATACAGGGTTTTTCAAAAAGAGCGCTACAAAAGTTTTTTTTAAATAAAACAAAAACGGTTTTGGATATCAATAAAATTCTTTATTCCTGTGAAAGTACGTTCGATGCTATTATGTATGGAAATCGATTTCTTTTGCATGGCCACCACGGGCACGCTTGCAGAAGTCCAGACGCTGAACCCAATTTTCGACGGTTTTCAAGCATAAATCGGCCGATACTGCTGCAATTTCACGTTCGATATTCGTACGAAGTTCATCAATCGTCGGCTTGTTGGCATAGACCATAGACTTGACATAGCCCCACAGGAAATTGTCTAACGGCCGCACGACCGAGGCGGCCAAGCGACTGGATCATTTCGTGAGATAACACGTTCTCCAAACTTGGTTTCCAATAAATTGATTGTGACATTCGCTGTGTGGCTTGTGGCGCCGTCTTGTTGGAACCACATGTCCTCCAAGTCCATATCATCCAATTGGGGCCAAAAATATTCGGTTATCATTGAACGGTAGCAATTCCCATTCACAGTAACGTGCCGGTCTTGATCATGACGGAAGAAGTACGGCCCAATGACGCGCGCCGCCGGCCCATAAACCACACCAAACCGTAATTTTTTCGGGATGCAATGATGACTCATGGAGTACGTGTGGATTGCTGCCTGACCAGGGCCGTAGCCAGGATTTTGTTTCGGGGGGGGCTTGATCCAAATTTTATGAAGCAAAAAACTAAGAATATTTCAATTCATTGAGTCGTATTGGTTTTTAAATCGTATGTACTTAAACGAACCTAGGTACTTAAATAATAATTTTACACACATTTTTTGAAGCAGAAGACTTTTTGATTTTTTTTTAACATGAGATCAATAAACTTATTTAGATCCACAATAATATCCGAATGAACAGATATCATAGCAAGTTACCTTAACCTTGCATTCTCTATAACGCTTCGGGACATTGTTTTAATCCTTTTCATAGCTGAAAGGGTTTATTCAACACTAGCTGTGGTCACTGGAAGCGTTGCTAAAACCGTAAGCAAGAAATTTATACCTCTAAAGTAAGTCTTGTCACATATATCAAGCAATTTCAAAACTTCGGTAGAAGTATCACTCGACGATTTTTTTTTCGCACCAAAGAATGTATTCAGCTTTCACAGCTGACAGTGAAATTGCATTATCAAAGTAACGGGTTAGCCTGTTAGCTTTTCCATTTCGTTCACTCGCTAAACTGCAGCAAAACCTGGGAGAAGAGCTTGAAACGATGGTAGAACGTCATCGTTGACCATAAATCTGTCCGTAAGATTTTGTATTAACGAGATTGTGTAATGCAAGGAAATAGTATATCGTATTTGTAGACACTTTAAACTAGGCTTCAGTAGAAAGGTTTCTGGATTGGAACGCGTTGTTTATTCCAATGAAGTTCTTGGAGCTCTTAATTTAACTTAAAATAAGTCCTCTGCAAGTTGGGATGCGGATTGAAAAGTCTCTCTGCAAAAATCTTCGGTATTTTCTCTGATGTTCTTAAGAGAATTCAGAACTTTTTTTGTGCGGTCAATTGCAGAAACGAAATTTAAGGAAAATTGATAATGGCAGCGTTAAACTGAACAGATTTTCGCATGTAATGAGGCTTACTAGAAAATTCCTTTTTTGGACCGCTGGCGCTGCCAAAAGTGTTGATGCTTTCGAAGACATCGTTCTGCTCGTTATTTCTTCAAGACTTATTGAGATGTATTTTCAATGAATCTTGTTTTACAAAGGCGTAGAAGTCGAGTTTTTTAGCTCTCTGGTGCGTGCTTTGTAATGACATTTTTGAAAGTTATAATATATGTAATGCATTTGAACAGTTGCGGAAGAAATTTCACTAACAGGCGTATTTTTTTTAGAATCTAAAGCTAGGTCACTTTTACTTTTCCATGCAAAACTTTTCTACTCTCTTTTGGTTTTGTTATACTCACTTCCCCAAAAAATACGCCAAACTACACAAAGGCAAGTGCGAATTGCAGTAGTTGACTTGGCAGAACCAGGTCAAAGATATGGCTTGCACAGTGTACATACCTAGTGTTTGAATACTGTATACCTACCGGGATAGTCTTATTTTTATAGATTTGAATTTAGGGCTTAAAGCCCTATTTTGACAATCATTTCAGTTTCAGTTTTAGTTGAGCTATCAGTTAACCTTTCAGTTAAACTGATGTTCTGCAGTGTAGGTATTTAGACATCAGTCTAGTATTCAGTTGAGCTTTCAATTTACTCGTGATTAGCCGAAGGTTAGAAGATTTATCTACTAAAACTTCTGAAAACTTATGGGAATTCCATCAGTTTTAGTCTCAGTTTTAGTTTTAGTTAAACGCTTTCATTTTTGCATTTAGTCATCAGTTTAACGGCCGATTTCTTCTGATACTCGGTACTAACGAGAACTTAGTACTTGTGTATTTCTTCACATTGCTAGAAATGTCATAACGGTGACATTTTTATGCTCATTGGGCGTCAAACATTTTGCAGGATGACTGATTTTTATTCATAAGAGCAAGTATTTTTTTAAATATTTTTGTTGCTTTCCTGTTGTAAAATAGTGTGTGTTTAGGGGTATCCAGCATTGGATAGCATATGATAGCGTATATGATTGGTTGTTTTTTTTCTATTATTGCACATTATGGAACTGAACTATAACCAATTCGGTGTTTGCAATTTAACATGAGTGCGGTAGGTTGCACTGATTGTTCGTGAAGACTATGCAAAGCGATAAAATGTAGCAGCGGCCACCTCCTGTTCTTCCAATGTTGCTGACATTTGAATAAATTTGTCCAAATGGCGTGTCAAGGCCATACATCATACTTTTGGCAGTGTGCGACATACACTAGCGGCTGGTACGCAAATGACGTCGGCAACCACTATTTACATCGAATCGATCCACTTGTCATGAATCGTAGAGTGATCAGTAATTGCTGCTCAGGCAATATCTAACGATTACTGGTAAAATCGTGAATAAAAACGATTACCGACTAAAACTGAAAGTATATAAAATATGTTAACCGTAATGCAATTCGTCCGCGTTCGAACGTAAAAAAACGTTACTCTGGACAACTGAAATCGCCAAAAAAATCCACATCGTTCTAAGTATTTACTGTATTCCATTGTAGCATAATATGGTAGATGCGCCGCTCAGATCAACGAGTTGCTACCCCTTCTTCACCATTCTCAGTCTCAATGTCGTCATCGAAATTATTGAACCAATTATCCCTATCTAATACCGGTACTAGCGCTAGTACTTTGTGAAGAAATCGGCTGTAACAAGCTTAACTGATAACTCAACTAAAACTGAAACTGAAATGATAGTCTTAAATTCGGCTTTAGAAAATTTTAGTTTTATGTCTAGACTTTCGGGGGGGGCTTCAGCCCCTCAAGCCCCCCCCCTGGCTACGTGCCTGTGCCTGACCAATACCGCATATTTTGTTTATTGACGAAGCCATTCAGCCAGAAATGAGCCTCATCGCTGAAGATGATTTTTCGATGAAAATCCGAATCATTTTCAAGTTGTTGCTCAGCCCAATTTACGAACATACGACGCTGCTGGTGGTCAAGCGGCTTCAGTTCTTGCGTCAATTTAATCTTGTAAGGATGTAGGCCAAGATCTTTTCGCAAAATTCGCCACAACGACGCCACGGGCACTTCTTTGTCTCACTGGCACGGGAACATTTTGTGACTCTCAATTGTTGATCTGCTAGGACGATTATGACGACCATAAATTGGACGTAGCGCTCTTAACGTTGAGGCCACTGACTCCGAATTTCGGTAGTAAATTTTAATAATTTCGACTCATTGTTGGCTCGTATATCTTTCCATCATGAAATGGCAGACCTTACTGAAGAGAAATGTCAAAAGAGCGGCAAGAAATTCGGCGTCGTTTGCTGTTCCTGACGCTCTACTTTTGTAGCATCCCCGTTGAAAAACCCATTATTTATTTGGTTAATAAGGTACAGTTTGCTATCGCACAATTTACATTATTCGCACAGAGATATGATTCACAAATGTATATCTTTCTAATGAAAAATTATTTATATATTGTTTATTAATAGCCGGTGATGCTATAAGTTTACAAAATATTTAGAACCTGAGGAAACAACGAAAAAAAAACTTCAATTTGAAAGAACAAAAGAAAGAAAGAATTCATAAATTTTTTACAGAATAAGAAAATTGACATTGAAATGGTCACTGAAACATGGTTAAAACCGAAATGAAATATTAGGCGTTTACGATCAACGCCTACGGGAATAGGGATGATTATAAAAATCGCTTGTGCATTTTTGGACTGAACATCATTTCATATTTAGGGGTATCGTGAGGGGCGTAGCGAGGGTTCGAGCCGTGGGGGGGTGACTTTCATTGAAATGCCGACTTATTTCAGGAACTTGCCGACTGTATCGGGCAAGCGGTTATCGAGTTATAACGTCATCGAGTTTCACCCCGCAGAAGATGATTTTTGTATGGGAGGTGCCACGCCACTTTGGCCCAATTTTGACCAATTTTTACAGGAACAATCTTGGGCCAATACCTAATACTACCTGTAAATTGGAGCTCAATCGATTTGGTGGTCTTCGAGATACCTAAATGTGGGGCTACAGCGCCACCTGTTGAGAATTTTCCGACTTTTTTTTCCTAAACCTTCGCGTAGCAATTACGAAGAAACCCGCAGAAGGAAGTATCCAATTTGGTCAAGTCCTTTTCAAGTTTTACGCATCCGAACACAAACCACGATCCATTTTCAGTCGGCAAATTCACTGATGCCGACAATCTTTGTTTAAATCGAATAGAAACTCGCTAAATTTTAATATGTTCGGTCGGCAAATTCAGCGATGCCGACAATCTTTTTTAAAATGGAATCGAAACTCGCTAAATTTTAATGTTTTCAGTCGGCAAATTCAGCGATGCGGACAATCTTTTTTAAAATCGAAACTCGGAAAAGGTACAATGGTACATACAGTCAAAAAAATATAAATTCGCATTTCCGAAAGGTGGAACCTTTGAAAATGGCGTCTTGTATACATTTACGAGTTTGAAAACATATACCTAATGAAAATCCAAACTCACTTCTTATTTTTTAACATTTTGTTCCGAGTCAAATTTTAAATTTTAAATTTTTTGATTTTTTTTTTTTTAATTTTTTGAATTTTTTTTTTTTAGCTGCTCAAGTTAAAATGTTACTTCCTTGATTTGCCGACTCTTAAAAACGGTGGGGGGTGTCGCACCCCCCACACCACCCCTCGCTACGCCCCTGGGTATCGTGCATAAATTACGATGGAAATGTTTCCCTTGCCAGCAATGTAAATTAAATTGCTGAATGGGAAATATAATTCGCGATAGGGGTAACGAAAGATGATTAGTACATATTTGCGTTTGGCATTTCATACATCGGAAATTTCTACTGATCGTGATGTGAATCTAGAAATTTTGGTACTATTTTATATATGGTGCTTTTTTGAATTTTGGGTAAATCATTAGAGCGGTTTTTTTGTAAAATTATGCTGACAAATGTTACAAATTTGGATTCAAAAAGCACTGTTACTAAACTGTTTAGCTGAAAACTGAGTACGCCGTATTCTTCAGGATATAAACATTACCTAGCCGTTACATTTTCATACAAATCGTAAATGGCGTTTTCGAGATATGAGCAGTTTTTAAAGTACCATTTTTAGCAATTGGGGTGAAAATCGGAGGATGCATTCATTGTTTAAAAAACACTGTTTTGCAAGTGTTCAGCTAAAAACTGAGCAAATGGTATTACAATGTATTTAAGCATTACCTGCCAGTTACATTTTTATCATAATCGAAAATAACGTTTTTGAGATATGAGCAGTTTTTTAAACTACTATTATTAGTCTTTTTAGAGAAAAACTGAGTTTGCTTTCAATTTAAGAATGATAATAGTACCGTCAAAACTTTTTTTTTAAATCGTTTTTACCATTTTTCGAGAAAAGGACAATTTTCCAAACTGTCATTGCTGTTTGTTTGTTTTTAGCGAAAAACTGGGTAGCAGTCATGTTAAGCATGCCTACATTAACTCAACTATCAATTTTGGTTCAAATCGTTAGAGCCGTTTTTGAAAAAATCTAAATTGTTTAATATTTCGTAAAATTTTTATATGGGAAGTAGGTACCGTTAGGGTTGCCAGATTAAAAGCTACGAGAAGGGGGACATCGTGAGTTTTCTAGGGGGAACAAGTGTTCAAAAGAGGGGCAACATTTTTTTTTTACTTTTAAATACCAGAAAAAGCATCAACACTATTTATGTACATACTTTATTTAAGAGAAACAAAAGAAAATAAAAAGTAATTAATAAGCATTCAACTAAAAAAAAATTAAATGAAACAAAAACAACAAAAATAAAGAACAATTTACTAAAAACGAATGAGAATCATTTTATTAAAGTTATTTTCTTTTATTGAATTTTGACTTAATAAGGAGGATGGTGAAACCACCATCCACATTTTACTACTCCAAGATGAGGATAATTAACTATTCCATCAAAATTTATTAAGAAAACAAGTTTATTAACAGTTTAAATAACGAAATTTCGAAATCCAAATTTTTTGCCGCGAACGAAAACACCCTAGCGCGAATTGTCAGTCTATTCACAATCCAAATCATTTAAATCGCGTTCCATAAAGTAGCGAATAAAAAATTCGTTCGAACTTAACCTTATTTCGAGAGCAGGATATCTTGGAATAATAAAATGTGGAATTTTCTGTTTATAAATGCATAAAAAGTGGTTTGTTCGCATTTCATCAATTCGTTCGTTCGCTCCCATGTGAATGGTCCTTTAGTTCACGCAAGTTGAAAAGCTATAAATGATGTTGCATGTCCTTTAGAATATTTAATAAAAAATGCTACTACAATCAACTGATTTGGAAATATCCGTACAAGTATAATCCCATTTTGAATAGTCAACACGGTTTATTATGGTTAATCCTTATCCTATTACATATATTAATATTTTTTAACAGTCCTGTTGAAGCGGAACCGATTTTCGAAAATCATTGATGATTTTGGCCATGATTGTGTGGTATAGAAGCCTTGAACGATGGTATGAATGATACAGGGAGTAATCATGTTTGTGCGGTTGTGGCTTAGAATAATTTTAAAATCAATTTGCATGGCGATAAGAGATAAGCTAACAGCATTGATAAAACTGTGTTTTGTAAACTGAAAATATTATAAGTGGGTTTAGTTAATTGAAATCATTTTAAGCCTTTAACCAGTTAGTTAAATATTTAAATTATAATCACGTAGAAATAATGGAAGAGTATATCAATGAAGTTGATTACCTGAAAATTGTGCAGTTAATCTAGAACGTAGATGGGCTAAGTATGGGACATCTCAAAAAATTTATTGAACTTGTCCGCGTGCATTACATTTGTAGAAGTCTTATTTGTACATTATTTATGCGTGCGGTCCCGGCTGATCCATCGTAAATAACTAGATGGAATAAATTGTGAATGGAAATTATAGGAAACCTTCTCAATATCCCATAGTGTTTTTAGAAGCCATTAACAATACCACCAATGTACCTACCTACCACTTGATTTATTGAGACCATAAACCACTTAGACCCCATATGGAGAGCTTTATTCTCTGTCCTCTGCAGAAGTTTTAATCAACTCAACTGGCCGTATGTAGCCTCTTAGTTAGCACATCATTATCCTTCGCCACTTTGAATATTGATCGCTTTTGCATAATTCATCCTTCTTGTCGACTAACTCGATATGATTGACCAATATTGTCCCTTGTCCTTTAGCAAATCAATTAGTTCCCAACGTCTCCATATTGTCATTGAGCTGACACCATTGAACCCCTTGCATGCAACTCTATTTCCGGTCAGGGTTATGTCATCAAACTTGTGTGAATAATATAATCACTTCATTTACATTTATTATGGAATGTATGGGTAATTTTATTATCCCAGCCAAAACTATACGGTTAGCAATTACCACCGAAAGGATACTATGAGACGATGTGATATGGTGTGGCATATTAACGTGATTCCAAACAAGGTAATCGAATTCACTCAACAGGTTAATAACATCAAAAGTTAATATCTGCTTTTGCGTTTTGCCAGAGAGGGCAACAAACCAGGATGAGAGTAGGTATCCTTTTCGAAGCTTTTAATTTGTTTTTGTGAGAAATTGCCTTTGAGCTTACAAGTGTTCTTCTCAGCGTGTAATCAAATGAATGTATGTAAAAGTTGCTGTAACTCTGTGCCGTATATACATATGTATTCCGCAGAGCTACCAGCAACTAGTGATGGCTACAGAAAAGGATCTATGTACTGTTTTCGCATAGTTGGATATGCTGCACTTGCAAAGGGCATCCCTTTGATGCACATTCTCTGTGCGAGATGTGATTAATTGCCGGCTGGTATTTAAGTTAGACGTTAGTCTCTGTGAGTGGCATGCAGATTGGAAGGGAATGAATAATGAAGAATTTTGACCATTACAAAGAGGACTGATGGGTAATTTGAATTGGGGTTTTGGGATTTTGTAATATCGTAGGATTGCTTTGTCTTAAAAATAAACATATATTATCGATACATTAAAGCACATGAACTATGTACATATACATATACATATCTATATTTTTTTTTACACTATTGTCGGTCTAAAAGGCACGCAACGCAGCTCTATCTATTTCTTCTCCTTTTACCGTGACTCGAGAACATATAGCTTCTCACATCCAATCGTGAGAGTTTGTTTTATTTTTTCGGTAAATCAAAAGGAATGTATCTTCAAGTAGGTATCCCATATCAGAGCGAATGAATTGAGAAGAATTCTGAAAAAAAATTGTGGTCGAGCCGTTGAAAGAATATCTTAAGAAGTAAGCGCTGCGATCTTTGAATGATCGATTAGCCATCCTTCAAACTGAAAACAAAACTATTCGTCAAACCACGCAGAAATCTGTTAAGGCTGCAGAGGGATATTGTCACTTTAGCATCGATCTTAACTATTTTTTGCAACAATATTACGGCTAGCTCTCTTATCTGTATCAACAAGAAAAAATTGTAGTCAACATGGTATCCACATAGTACAATGGACCAGTAATTGTATCTGAGAGCTCCATCGGATAGTAACAACATGGTATCCACCGCGTCTACTCCTGTGGCCTATTTCACCAACTTACAAATTTTTGTTTACAGGCATTTTTTTAACAAATTTGTTCAAAAATCGATTTTTTCAGTTTCACAAAAATTTAGAAAGGGAAATTTGTAGAAATTTCATTTTTTCCGTTTCACCAAAAGTTAAATGTCTATGTTGCTTACAAGTACAAATATGTTAAAATTCATATTTTTTTCAAGTTTGTGTTTCACCAAACCAAGAAATTTTACAAATTTGTTCAATTACTGCGAATTTCTTACAATAGAAAGATCGTGTGTCGATTTAGTAACAATTTGTTATTTTTCAAAGGAATCGCTTTTCATACCTAAAAATGTATTTATGTCAAAAGCATAGTAGCACCAAAAGTGTGTAAGTTTGTGCTAAATAGACGAAGACAAACTTATAGGTTTGTTTGACGTGGACCCTAGGGCGCACTAGTGCGCACTGGGTTAGCCCTATCGCGTTCGATATAGCACTGAGTTTGCACTGACAATGAAAACCTATGTTCGAGGTGAGCACTGGGGCGCCCTAGTTGAGCACTGAGCTGACCCTAGGTATTCACTCAGGGCAAGAATTCAGTGCTGGATTTGGCTGTCAATCGTAGCTGTCATTTAGGTGAAAACAAATTTTTGTGAATTATTGCCTTGTGCAGCACTGGTAAATGTTAAAAGAAATGTGTTTTTCAACATTGCAATCATTAATTAAACAAATTTAATGTTATTGCTGGTGTTAAATCTGTATATTATAAAAAATTTTTTTAGTTACAGGTCTCAGGGTTACATTTCGTGTTCGACATGAAACTGAATTTCTGGGGTTTTCTTGGGTTTTTTGGCAGCCACGAAAATTCACTGACACTTCTCAGTGCGCACTAGGGCGCACTAGGTCTGGCCACGTCGAACAAACCTTATGACAACGAATTAATTACGACATTTAAGGTTCTTTTATGTTGAATGAAAAGTTTCAGTTAAAACGTGCTAAGACAGAGGAAATAAACGACCATTCACATGAGAGCGAACGAACGAAATGATGAAATGCGAAGAAACCACTTTCGATGCATTTGTATCAGAAAATTGTACATTTTACTATTCCAAGAGAAGGATAATTATTAATTATCCCATCGAAATGTAAATAAGTTTTAAAATAGTTTAAACAATGAAAATTCGAATTCCAAAATTCCGCGAATGAAAACACCTTCGACGCGAATTGTCAAAGTTTATTCGCAATCCACATTATTAAACCGCTACAAAAATTTCTGGTCGAAACTGATGTCTGAAGTTCGCGAAAATGTCGTGACCATGAAAAGTTTTCATGTGAACGAACTGTCCAAACTCGTGAATATTCATTCGTTTGTAAGTAAGTAGTTGGTCGCTTTCATGTGAACAGTCCTTATGACAAATTGGACCACGGATTTCAAATCAGTCTGAAAAAAACTTTTCACTGACACCGATACATCAATTTCTAACAGGTTATAAAATTTGCCGTATAAATCATTTTTCTTATCTGTTAATTTTGTTCTTTGATATTATCAGTTAGAAGTATTATGTCTGGGATCGTACAAGCTGCAATCCACAATTAATTAAAATTGTTTATTTTATTTAAAAGCCTATGTGCGCTTATGCACCCTACTTTTGTAATAAATCATTTTTTGTTTTTGAATTCCTTTTGTTAACTCTTTCGTTAGTAACTCTCTCTAACCGATTCGATATTAGCAAAGCAAGTAATGTTATTGTAAATCTCTCCACTTTTCTCTAACGTATACTTGTAAGTCTTAATTGAATTTTTCTTTTGTTTTGTTTGGCTAGAGAAGTAGTGCTCATATTCATTCGTTCCTTGATCGCCAACGAGATCGGTTGGCAAGAATAATAAAAATATTTATAACGTCGTCAAATGCTTTTTTTTTATTTTATACAATACTTAATACACATACACAATCACACATATTGAAAAGGTACACACAACACAAAACACACTACATAATTGGTATTGGAGCTGGACTGGAGCCTATATATCACACATAAATAAGGCTGAGTACACTACACATTATACAATATCATACACAAATTAACAATATTAATATACATAATTCAAACACACAATTTAAACACTAAACATACTAAACACATATCCAAATCATATTACAAAAATATGAAAAACAGTTGTTGTTTACAACTCTGAAAAATATGGACCAATCATCGGTTCATGTGATTTCTCATCGAGTACCATTTTTACTAAACTGAAATACTGTCGCATACCTATAGACGAAATCTTAAGTTCTGTTAATCCACTGACATCTGACAAGCGGCAAATTAACTTGCTGTTTGAAAAGTTAGTGCGCCTGTCAAACGCTGCAAATGAATCACTAAGTTGGATTAATCTCATGCAATTATGGTTCTCCCTTTAAACAGTTTGTATTGTAGAAATTTATGTTAGAAATCAAAGATCAGTTCAACTCTGTTATAGACAGCGCTTTGTCAATACTTCGGCCCCTTAGTCAGTTGGAAGCAGATCATTTTTTTTTTATCGCAAAAAGATAACCGAAAACCTAAACACATGAGTTTTCAATATAACTCAGCAACAGCCGCCTGTATTGCCAGCAAACTATAGCCTTATAGGAGAAGCAGGATGATGTTGCAGTCATCTCACCAGTTAACTGACCGCAAAACTATGCGATTAAACTTCACTTGACTATTTATTGTGGTCTACCAACGAGGTTTGTTGATTTGAAATCCAAAATTGTTCGCGATATACTTCCCCAGTTACCTTCTACTTGGTAGGGACCAAAGCCCAAAATAATCCTGCGGATATACACGGCAATCGTGCGGCCAATACTGACAAATGGCAGCGTAGTCTGGTGGCAAGCCACGGGCAAAGCGACCAATCTTAAGCTTATGACAAAAATACAAAGACTAGCTAAGAACAGCCATCAGAGGTTCTGGCAATCGTGGAAGCGGCCCGAAAGGTGTTATTGTTGGCAAAATCACGTAACATTATTACCATTTTCATCGACATCCAGGTGGCTATAAATGCAGTCTCTGCTATTGAAATACAATAAAATGCCGCGAAGAGCTCAAGGTTCTTTGCTCGCAGCACAGCACGAATCTCTGCTGGGTCCCTGGACACGCAGTGACAAAGCCGGCAACGGCAATGAGAAGGCTGACGAGCTATCGAGAATGACGTCTGCAAGGGTGATTATGAATGATAGACCACTAAAGTCGATCAAACCTCCACTCAGTGATCTCAGAGAGCGTGTGGAGAACAAGATTTGTATGAAAACCAACAACAGGTGGAAAGAACTAACGACCTGTAAAGTATCACGGAGGCTTTCACCAGAATATGACAGAAGCCGGATCATCAAACTTCTACAATTTGCCAAGTCATTACTATTTAAGCTGAGAAGCGCTCTAATGGGTCATAGCTTCCTAAGAAACTATAAATAAGGGTACATCTCACTTCATCTATATGTAACTGCCCGAGTTTTTGGCACTTGAGGAATATAACACTTGGAAGTCATTGCTTGGTATGCCGTTAATAATTAAAAACAACATCAGCCAAATGGCCACCACGAGCACGCTTACAGGACCATATGCTTTTCGTGAAATTTTCCATAGTGGCTGCCCTATGTCCTCGATAGCCTCACGAATTTTATCTTTGAGGTCTTGAATCGACGCTGGGCTGTTGGCGACGTTGTTGAGTTCTTGTGTTAAATGAACTTTATAAGCCTTAAGACCCAAGTCTTTATGCAAAATACGTTGTAATTACGTTTGTGGAATGCCCAATTCCAAAGAACGACGAGGAATGGACAAACCTGGATTTTCTTCAACACTTCGGGCTACACAGCAGCAATATTTTCAGTTGTTCTTGAGCGACATGCACGATGCACGGGTTTTATTGTTCACATCACTAACTTGTCCCAACAGCTCGAATTTTTTTCCACCAATTTCTGTATTGCGGTCCACCTTTCTGTCCGACAAGGTGCTTCACGACGATCAAAAAATGCTTTAGTTTTGCGAACTGTGACTGCAAGATTTTCACCATTTTTGTTGTGAATTTAATAATTTCAATGCGTTGTTGAAGCGTGTATCGTTCCATTTTTAGTAATGGCGTAGTTTCTACTTTTCAAATGTCAAAGAATAAAAGCTTCAAAAGTGACAGCTACCGAAATAGTGGGCCATTCACAATAACACCTCTCATTGGAAAACCCTTTACTAGATGGTGCACATTATAAGTAGTCGAAAAGTTTTGACGCTTTCTGAGAAACACCTTTTATATCTTCTTCACTATAGACACATGTGTGTATGTGGTAAAGTTATAGACACATATTATAGGGGAAAAGTAATGCCCTGGCGGAGCGCGTACTGTTTACAAATCGCTTTCAGTCACATTATCACTCCACGGTAAATGTATCTATTTGTCATGCACACACCCAAGACGTTCTGTGACAGCTTTCTCCCATTCGTTGGTAGCTATTTAAGACTAAATTGCTTCACTGACTAAACACTTTTTTGCGCTTAAAAAAAAATACAAGTCATGCAATCATCTCAGTAAATGACCAGGACCAGAAAACCCTCATTCACAAAAATGAAGCGCCTAATATTTACATTTACACTTAACATTTTGTCACGCTTATCACAATCAGCATTTGGTAACAGGCAGGGGCGTAGCGAGGGTTCGAGCCGTGGGGGGGTGACTTTCATTGAAATGCCGACTTATTTTAGGAACTTGCCGACTGTATCGGGCCAGCGGTTATCAAGTTATAACGTCATCGAGTTTCACCCCATAGAAGATGTTTTTTGTATGGGAGGCGCCACGCCCCTTTGTCCAATTTTGATCAATCTTAACACGAATACTCTTGGGCCAATACCTAATACTATCTTTAAATTGGAGCTCAATCGATTTGGTGGTCTTCGAGATATCTAAATGTGGGGCTACAGCGCCACCTGTTGAGAATTTTCCGACTTTTTTTTTCTAAACCTTCGCGTAGCAATTACGAACAAACCCGCAGAAGGAAGTAGGTATCCAATTTGGTCAAGTCGTTTTCAAGTTTTACGCATCCGAACACAAACCACGATCCATTTTCAGTCGACAAATTCACCGATGCCGACAATCTTTTTTTAAATCGAATACAAACTCGCTAAATTTTAATGTTTTCTGTCGGCAAATTCAGCGATGCCGACAATCTTTTTTAAAATCGAATCGAAACTCGCTAAATTGTAATGTGTTCAGTTGGCAAATTCAGCGATGCCGACAATCTTTTTTTAAATCGAATCGAAAATCGATAAATTTTAATGTGTTCAGTCGGCAAATTCACCGATGCTGACCGTCATTTTTAAAATCGAAACTCGGAAAAGGTACATACAGTCAAAAAAATATAAATTCGCATTTCCGAAAGGTGGAACCTTTGAAAATGCCGTCTTGTGCGAGTTTTTACGAGTTTGAAAACATATACCTAATGAAAATCCAAACTCACTTCTTATTTTTTAACATTTTGTTCCGAGTCAAATTTTAAAATTTTTTTTAATTTTTTTTTGAAATTTTTTCATTTTTTTTTTTTTGAAATTTTTAGAATTTTTTTTTTTAGCTGCTCAAGTTAAAATGTTACTCCTTGATTTGCCGACTCTTAAAACCGGTGGGGGGGTGTCGCACCCCCCACACCCCCCCTCGCTACGCCCCTGGTAACAGGTCCTTTTCTAAATATAAACTCGAGCAATTCGTTAACTTTTTATTATCATTTTTATTGCGGCCACCCTCAAAACTCTGAGCCAGCATTTTTTTTGCGGTGACTTTTAATTTTTAAAGGACGTTCACCCCGCTTGTCACGCGTACATATACAAATTATCAACAGTTCCTTTGAAAAATTATGACACTGAAATTGTAATTTGTTTTCCATTTCCTTGGCGTAACCGCCTTCTTCCGATTCGTATACCTTGGGTGTTGTTGTCATGCCAATTGCATCAAACGGCCAAAAGGATAAACAAAGAAGGATCATAGAAAATACTTTCTTTAAAACTTTAGCCAGCAGTGCAAAAAAAAAAAGAACTAATGATGGGTATTTCCTATTTTCCATCCTTTTCCTTTTTGTGTACGATATCCCCTACCCGACCCGGCAGTACCTATATACATACTTTGGTAAAAGTTTTCTCATTTTCTGAATTTCCGCCCTCCTGGTCTATTTTTATTTTTTATCACTCCGCCGCTGGTCGTTGCTTGTTGTTGTTGGTGGTGTCATCAAAGTTTGCAGCAAATAAACACTTATCACACTGGCAGAAGGACTTTTAGCTCATGTTGACCAGATCCTTAGATTCATCATCATCGTCATTGTCTTGAGGCCGAAATGCAGTTCTCTTGAGTCTATTTTTGGTTTCTCCTTTGGCGTTGGAATTGAAAAATCATTTCAATAGTAAAGTAATCCATGTGCGAAAGAGGATCTAACTTTCAATTAGCACGTAAATGCAATTTCAATTGAAGAGATAAATCGGGGAAGTTTCTTCATTTTAAGGAGAAGGATAATATGAAGAAGAAAAAATCAATGGCAGAAAGAAATGCGGGATTTAATGGATTTACACTTTTGGCAAATGAATTTATAGTTTTAGTCCCTCAATGCGGTTAAAGTGGAGTAGGTACCTATCCTTTTTAGAAAACATGAGTTTCTGGTAAGTTTAGTTATAGGTACTGTACACTGTACTAAAGAATATTTTTAGTTTTGAAATAATTTATCTAATAGTAGGCAGAGTCTAAAGGCAGTAGGCTGTGACTAATTCTATTAAAAATTCTACAAGGGAAAGCATGTGAAAAATGAAAAGCAAATTAATTCTTGATTCTGTGGTACTGAATTCAGTTTTGCAAAAATTACAAAGAGAAAACGAAGGCAAATCCATTATGATGTCTGTGGCGTGGATCGACGAGGTAAGGTGCCTATTTTGACATTTCCTTCCTCGAGCTTCTGCATATTATAAAAGTAAGTGGTTTGTCTTTGATTCGTGGAATTAAATCCTAAAAATCCTTTTCCAGCAATGTTCGCCTTTCATGTTCAATTCCAAATTGCAAAGAAAAATTCGCTTGACAGATTCCAGGATACCTTTTGCGTTTTAGTAAATTGTTGATTGTCCTTTATCTACCAATCCTCATTAAGCATGGGAAGTCATTTGAATTCCCTCCCTATTGATGGGTATGGGTAAGTTTTCCTTTTATTGTTTTGTTATTGTCTATTTTCGTGCTGTCAAACGCTTTAAACTTAAGTTCTTCTGTTAATAATTTTTTATGAGGAGTTCCAACAAAATTCTTCCATTTCTTATCTTCGAGTAAAAAAAGTTCATACTAAACGATTTTGCACTGTAACGAAAGTGGAATTTCTTTAATAATTAGCCTCAATGTGAGACAAAGTGCATTTTCGATCTGAGATATTGATGGCTCCTTTAATACTGGATCGCATTTGAATTCGAAAATCGGTTGAACCTAAGCATTGTAACCACAACAAACCTGACGTTACATTGATCCTGGGGGTTTGGAGCACTTTGTTCATTTCTTTCGACTCGGCAATTAAGCTACAATTACACGGCCATTTTTTCGAGTCATTTAAATGGCGCTCTGACATAAAAATCCCGTCACCAAGCAGTCATTTAAATGTCGCTATGTGTGATCGCCATTTTTGGCAGCGTCATTTAAATGACTGGGGAAATGGCGCACCAAATGACATGAATTAAGTGCCATTTAAATGGCGGAAAAAAATGGCTGTGTGATCGCTCTTCAATGACGCCTAGGAAAAATGACCAAACTTTTTGGCATTTGTCCCAACGGAAAATTCTAAATGACTCGCAGTGTCCGTCATTTGATTTTGGGACACAAATGACGATGATAGTCATTTCGTGTGATCGCCATTTTTTCAATGACGAATCGTAGCTTAAATGTCGCTCTAATTACTGTTACAATAATTCCCCAGTACTAAATGATCAGAACAATGGACATAGGTTAGGTATGTTGGTATAAAGTGCACCCTCATCTAAGACCTCCGTAAACCATGATAAAATGACCTCCAATAGATTTATTTTCACTTCACATTTTTTATTTGGCGCGTATCATTGACCGCTAGATGACTAGCACATAAATAGTATCCCAGATGCGGGGATGCTCGATAAATTCATAGCGCTAGCGAAACACAATTTACATTTGGTTTTTGGTATTGTTTAATGTTTATGTTTACTGCTTAGTTAAGGTACTAGCTGAACCCCAGCCAGCTTCGCCAGGCCTTTTGTTGCTTTTTTAATTTTTTTTTTTTTTTTTTTAAATTTTTATTTTATTTTATTTATTTTCGGGCGACAATGTTTTAATTTTTTTGTATTTTTGTATTTGCCACGCCCCTTTATCCAACTTTGACAAATCTTCACAGAAGCTCTCTAGGGCCAATACGCAAGATTACGTGTCAATCAATTTGGTGGTTTTCGAGATATACGACTTTGAATGTTTTTTTTTTGAACGGTGCCACGCCCCTTTGCCTGATTTTGACCTATCTTCACAGGAGCACTCTACGGCTAATACCTACCTAAGATTATCTGTAAGTTTGACCTCAATCGATTCGGTGGTTTTCGAAATATACGATTTAGAATGTTTTTGTTTTATGAGCGGTGCCACGCCCCTTTGTCCGATTTTGACCAATCTTCACAGGAGCACTCTATCTGTTAGTTTGATCTCAATCGCTTCTGTTTTTTTTTTCGAAATATACGATTTTGAATGCTTTTTGTATGGGTGGTGCCACGCCCCTTTGTCCGATTTTAAATTTTTTTAGCCTATCACCCAATCACAGTTTTTTCCACTTTTTTTTATATATATAGAGATATCCCTTTCCCTTTACTTTTAAAGTTTACGAATTTTTACTCAATTGCTCATTGATTGGCCGCGAAAACTCTGTTAATATGTGTACTTACTGTCTCTTTACTCAACAAATTTCTTGTCGCATTCTGTAATTTATAAAAAAACAATGCATCTGTCATTTTTTTCACTGCTGTAACGCAAGTCTATTTTGAAGCTATTGGTAATATTGTAAAACATCACAAGGCATTCTAGATCAGGCAATACACAAGCAAATGACTTTAGACACACACAGACCAAAATTGTTACATATTTACAATTGTAAACAGATGGTTTTACAAGTAAGTAAAGTAAAGCTTTTATAGTAAAGCCTTTAAAATTTTTTTTCTGTGAGTGTATAGCTCAATCTGTACTCCATTCCGTAAGCGATTATAGGCATATCGCCATACAGTCACATTTGAAACCCATGCAACAGCATACAACATAATTTGTTAGCCATTTTCCAACTAGACACATCCTTGCATTGTTGCACGATACCCGAATAATTTACCCAAATTGTTCAGCTACAAACAATTTCCCAGCCGTCAAAGTTCCACAAAACAATTTAAGTTTAAAACAAACATTTATGGAAATCACCGAACTAGGTCAACCACTGCCGCAAGTGCAGCACGAGGGCGTCTCCATAAATTCTAGCTCTACACACAAATTTAGAAAACAAAACGAGAACAAAAATCCGCATTTATCATTGAGTGGAGATTAAAACGAGGAAAAAGGAAAAGCCAACACCGTTCCTCAAATCGTTCGGCAATTTTCTCTCATTATTTCGTTCTTTGGCCGGAATATCCTCGTGAATCCTGCACCGAAGGCACAAACATTCAGCCACAGATACACTCATATGCATCACACAAAATCAACACAACATCAAAAACGTAAATGGCACGTTTATTAATCCCCACCATTCTTGTTTATAGGTGAAATCCTTCAGACTCCACCACCAAACCAATCGGCTGTGAATAAAGAATATACAGAGATACACCACAGCCTAGTGGCTCACAAGAGTGAACGCTTGAACGAGCTGAAATTGTACTCATCCCACAAAGCAACACGAAGCGAACCATATTGCGAGGATAATAGAAAAAAAGAGTCCGCGCACCAACAACAGCAGTGTGAAATGATCCACATCCGGTGAGGAGGACACGCACAAGTGTATCTCTGAGGTACAATCTGTACACGGGCGCCTACGTTTAAAAATTCGACCACCCCTGTCCGTCCTTGGCAAAGCGAATGCGAAAATACAGGGTTTAACGATAATTATCACTCTCCTACCACCTCGCACTGTTATACCCCGGCTGAACTACTGAATTAAGGCAACAAAACGTAATAAAGAAATTTTGCAATATTTTTTTTTTGTTTGAATTTTAACCCACAAAAAGGACCAAAAACTGAAACACATTACGTACGCCGAACAAAGAGGGGACAAGCAATTTTCTCATTGCAACTCACAAATTGTTTACACCAACTGCGTCCCACCATCGCCACCCACCAAGCACACCACACCGAGAGGGAGAGAGAGCAAAGGAAGACAACAGGACCCACAGGTTAACGTGGAGAGTGCAGCACGGAAACATTCATTTAAATGTCTGCCGTAGAATTAAAGACGTCAGTCGCTGTTATGGATTTTCGCCAGAGACAGGTAAGTCTGTGTAATTAATCAATTCTGAACCCATACTATTAATTACAATAAAATTAAAGTACATATACATAATCCTGAATCCAGGGAAGGATTACGTTTGTTGTAGCTCGCAGCTCGTTGAGTGGCTGCATCTTGTACCTGTAGGTGTATATGCAAACTCTGTCGAGGATTAAACATAGGAAGGAATAATTAAAATGCCAAAATAGCTGGCACCATTACGAAATTTCACTGCTGAGTGATATTGTAGGCGACCGCACTCCAGCTAAAAGGATAAAGCTATTTTTTTTTTTTAATTACCAGAAATTACACAAAAGCAGCATTTTTAAGTTACGACTACGAACAGAGTATGTATAAAGTTAAAAATACGCGCTGATAAATGAACAAAAGAAATTATGTAGTTCAAAATCGCCTATTAATTTAGTTCATTCAGTTCTGCGTTAGTTCATTGAATTGAAGTAAAGTGGATGCTGGGCGCTGTAGATATAGGTACTCGTACGAGAAGATGAAATGTCTGTATATGGTAGACCATTGCAGAGTTCTCTGTCCACTCTAAACATCAATTGCTGAATAGTAAACTAAATTAACGTACTAGCTCCAAAGGTAATTGAACTAAAGTGAGCACCCTACTTCAATAGTTCCCACAGTCGTGACGAACTTTACAGGCGAATATCGTACAGAAACCCTATACCTACTTCTATAAGCCTTCTCATGCGGTACGGCTAGATTTCATTATTTTAATGGTGAAGGAAAAAAAACAAAAATTAGGTATCTTTCTTCTTCTTTGTCGGAGGTTGTTACTATCCGATGGAGCACTCAGACACAACTACTGGTCCATTGTACTGCCAAACAGACATCTTACATTGCTGTACTTAGTTTTCCCGTCTTTCGAAGAAAGATGAGAAGGAGCTTCAGTGATAAAGAGCTTAGATTTTCGGCCGCCACCTGATGCAAGCAAGAAGACTCCAGAACCAGACCCCTGTCCGGTTTTAGAGCCATCCGTAAATACACGATGGCATTCCTTCCCTGGCTCCGAGTCTGGCCGAAGCCATTCTGTTGCCTGAGGAAAGTCGATAGTTTGTGCCTTTGTGGTGTAGTGGTAGTTTTGTCACAGTAGGATTTCTGGTGTCATTGCGTCAGACGGCATATCCATAAGACAGGGGTCAAAGGATAATTCTCTCACAAGTTCTTCAAAATTCCAATGCGCGTGGTACCAAAAGCCACCTCTCTTTAACCGAGAGATGGTTTTCAGCGTACACCCCATGATAAAAATATCAAGGGGGGGAGGTTCATCAAAGCATCTAGAGCGGAGCCCGGAGTGCTGGGGAAGGCCCCTGTGCAGCCAAGGCAAACCGTTCTTTGGAGTTTGGCGAAAGAGGCCATAACACGTTTCCGCGAAAGCCTGTTCCACCACACAACCGATGCATATGAGAGAAGTGGTCTTACCATTGCCGTATAGATCCATAGGACCCTTTTAGGAGATAAGCCCCATGTCTTCCCAAAAGCGCCTTTGCACTGCCAGAAAGTCGACAGCGCTTTTTCGGTTTTTGATTCCACATGCTTGGACCAAAGAAGTTTTCTATCGAGGATTACTTCCAGATATTTGACTTCATCAGAGATCGGAATAGTGACACTTTTTAGCACAAGTTGAGACAGACCAGTGATATTCCTCCTTCTCGTGAAGAGAACAACCGTAGTTTTAAGAGGATTGACTGAAAGCCCACTCATTGTGCACCAATAATCGATCAAACCCAAGGATCTCAAACAGACAGAACGGCGACATCGTCCGCGTAGGCTTGTGTATTTGTTCCAGGAAGATTGAGAGTCGTCAGCAGAGAGTCTACTACTATGCACCATAAAAGGGGAGACAAAACACCACCTTGAGGGCAGCCCCTGTTTACCCCTGTCATGACGCATTTGCCACAATCAGCTTCGGCAATCAACGTCCTGTGCATTAGCATTGCTTTAATCCACAACACCAATGTTCCATCTATACCGTGATGTTTGGCTGCATTACACATGCTATCGAAGGTCGCATTATCAAAAGCACCCTCAATATCGACGAAAATACCCAACGCGTACTTTTCCGATCAAGAGCACTTTCGATCCTACCAACGAGGTTCTGAAGCGCAGTCTCACAGGATTTTCCGCGCTGATAAGCATGTTGCATCTCAGAAAGAGGATGCAATCGAAGAGCAACATTGCGCATGTGCAGCTCAACCAGTCTCTCCAAGCTTTTCAGCAGGAAGGAAGACAGACTTATGGGTCTGAAACTTTTGGCGAGAGTATAGTCAGTCTTACCGATTTTTGGTATGAACACGACTTTAACCATACGCCAAAGGGAAGGTATGTAGGCCAAGGCCAAGCTAGCGGTGAAAATTAGGTATACTCCCCTATCGCGAATAATATTTCCCCCGGAATATTTCCCTTTCAGCAATTTGATTTACATTGCTGACAAGGGAAACAGTTCCAGCGGAATTTATTTGCGATACCCCTTAAAGTCTCTATATACCCAACCTCGCATCTAGTTCAAATCCTATAGTAACCACAAGCTTCTTCTAAAGTTTAAAGTCAGCTCAGATTTTGAAATAACTTTTAATTTTAGCTTTAGGAAACTTAAGAAAAGAACAGTTAAATAATCGCGTGAATTGTTTGGGTCCTTTTCTAATTTTTATTATTTTTACTTTTTTATTTTCGATTTTCATTGGAGCAACATGTTTCTGTGTGCGGTTCTACTATTACAATAATCTTGATAAATGACTTTGTTTTACAAATATAAGCTACATGCGATGGTCTCTAGCTTACAGCTTACCAATTACACTGATCAATGAGCCAAGACATGTACAAACTATATCTACAGTTCAGTATTTACAATGGGTCCTCAGAAATCCATACGCCCATAATTCCTATAACAGCTGAATTGGCTGGGGTAAAGATTCGTTTCATCTCTTTTCGGATTCAGGTAGTAAAAGCCTTTTCTACTGCTCCAGAATTGAAAAAGCCATCATGATTTAGAAAACGATTTTTTTTATTACATACTTCAATTCAAATGCGAATAACGTAAGAACTCTTGAATTCCTTAGAACAGGCATTGTAACACTCTATAAATATACACGTTCCATTGCATTTATCACTAGACGTCTAGCATATCCCAGTCTTCTCAGATAGAGAAACGACCGCTAGAACTCTAGCCGCAGTAAAACCCTTTAAACGCTGCTTTAAATTATTTTATTTTGAAATTTATCTAAGAATTCCACCTAAGCTTTTGTTCATTTTTCCAAATTGATTTACTTTTAATCAAATTACATTCGTTGCTCATTATTTTCCTCCCATTTCTCAATCCAATGAAGAATTTTGCGCTACATTTTAAAATTTCCCTAAAATTGATATTTGATAATAAGTGCTAGAGCTCTGGCGCAAAAGTGAAATGTCAGTTTTTTTAATGGAGTTTGACATGCTCTACAAAAAACAATTAGCTTAGTTTTCAAAATTGTACACTCAACTAAAAAGTTAGCTTAAATATTTCTCTCAAATTTATTTATAAGTACAAATTTTTGGTACCGTAAATCTCAAACAGGGCACGTTTTCCCTTAGGACGTCCCTGATACACAAGATTAGGTACATAACTTACCTAAAACTGTGTGGCGTCTTTAAAAACAAGACCAAAATATATTACTTAATTGGATTATGGACGGTATAGGTAGGTGTATATAGAGGTGGCTGTCTGGTTTACCCCTCCTGAAAAATTTAGAGCTTTACGCATCAAGGAATTGAGTTGAGGAATTTAATAAAGCCCCAGACTTTGATGTCAGATATTCATATCGCTGACAACAGGTTTGCAATGATGTCTGGATTATAGAGCTTCAAATTGGCTTTAGGACTTCAACTACCGACTGATTCTCAGTCATAACCTTTTAGGTATAGTCTTTTACGGTACCATCTCGCAAGCCTCACTAAAGTCCAAAGGGCGGCATGCATTGGGATAACAGGTTCACTACGAACAACACCCACCGCAGCGATGGAGGTGATGCTAAACCTCACCCCTCTGGATATTTACTGCAGCAGTAAAGCGGAAAACCGCAATCATATTAAGAGAGTCTGGAATATGGTCATCCAAACCCTATGGACACGCCTGCATCGAAACCCAATGGAGCGCGGCTAAGGAGAAGATAACCACAGACTATATGCCGCCCACTCTCGTTTTTGAAAGGAGATTCACAACCAGAATTCCGGACAGAAGCGAATGGGAGCACAAAGCAGTTACAGAAGTAGAGGAGATAGCCCTATATACTGACGGTTCAAAGATGGATGTCGGCACAGGAGCGGGTATCTTCAGTGAAACACTTAACCTGCGAGAATCATTTCGAATCAACGATGACTGTAGTGTGTTTCAAGCGGAAATTGCTGCTATAACCCTAGGGGCAAATGACCCAAAGAGACGACACATTGCCAACAAACAAATCACTATATACTCTGACAGCCAAGCGGCCATAAAAGCCATGGAGTCAGTCGTGATGAAGTCAAGGGCAGTAAGTCAATGCAAGAAATACCTGGACGAAATATCACAAGCCAACACGGTGACCCTATACTGGGTACCAGGGCATATGGATATTCCGGGAAATGAACAGGCGGATGAGACTGCAAGAAACGGGTCAAAAATGCATGCATCAATGGCCCTAGAATCTGTAAGAACTCCGCTAAGCACGCTTTCTAGGAAGGTTGATATTGAATCCTTGAGTAGAACAAACCTACGTTGGAACAATCTCAGCACCTTCAGGCATGTAAAGGAATTATGGCCAGAAGTAAACAAAAAGAGATCCAAATTCATGATCGGACTGAACCGCAAGGATATTCGCATACTCACAGGGGTCATCACTGGACACTGTGCGATAGGCGTACACGCAGAAAGGCTGGGCATACTGCATAATGACTTTTGCAGAAGCTGCAGAGACGTAGAAGAAATAGAATCCCTTCGCCATCTGCTTTGCGAATGCCCAGCCCTTAAAAACAGTAGACAGAGGATTCTCAAGAGTTTCTTCTTCGATGAACTAGAAGATCTGGAGAATGTTGATCTTAAGGAACTCCTGAGATTCATACTTAAATCGGGGTGGTTGCAGTAGTTCAACAAACTTCACACCCTTCAGTTACTCTTAGAACAAACTTGGGAATCTGGATACATGAGCTAGGAACACCTGTGATTACTACTAAATCTAGGCGATCCAAATAAAGCTGTAAATTCTTTGTCTCCAACAGGTATGCAATGGAAGGTTCGCGTGACTGGACACAATGGACCCAACGGATGGTCTATGTGAAGCTGTGGCAACCGCCACAAGAGCACCCAATTACCAACCTACCTACCATAGTCCTTTACGAGTCTTTATAGATCTTCAACTGCAAGCTAACTTATGTCCTCTTAAGGGATGGCTATTAATTGGCAATCCGTTCCTTGATCCGTCTTTATATCTATAGATAGAGACGCCTGTTTGCATTCTACTGATAAGATTAGAAGAAGGTACAACGTACAAGTACAATGACCGTCAGATGCTTCTTCAATCTTTTAAGCTGTTTTCATCCGAAATAAAAAAAAGAACCATCATAGTCTTTCTCTTTCGCCGTCTCTGTCTGAAACTACTAATACATGTGAGCACTTAAGTCATTCTTTAGATGGTTCAGTTGTTCGCTGCGTCCAGTACCTACATTGATGTAGTTATCTTTACGCGATGTAAGGAGTCGAACTTTTAACGGTCTCTTATCCCATGTCTTCTATGAGATAGACGGTACCTTTTGTATGTTTTTTTTTTTTGTATAGTAGCGAGGGGGGCAGTCAATTATGTTCAAAAATGTTACTACCTGTGGCATGACGATTGGTACCTATATCAGAAATGAAGAAAACGTTCACTTTTGTCATTGCCGCTGTATACATTCCGTGTTTCCCCATAACGTGTCTGACCCCTTGTTTGTCGCTTCATTTAAAATGTCCTTTACCACGGCTTTGACCTCATCCAGCTCTGCATTTAAAACGGCACCATTAAAGCTGCTTGTGCATAGAAAGTATCTATCCAAATTCAGTCCATTCATGAAGTCTGCCTATAAAATAGTCATACTCCGATTGGGGTCTAGCGATTTGAGGAATTCAGAAGCCGTAAAATATTCGACTACCTGCCTTTCGTGGTCCTTTCGGCCTCTTCGCTGCCCATAAAATTCATGGTAATTTTATTCTGCTCCTTGGCTGTATTTGCGAGCCGACATAAACCAGAGAATATTTGTAGTCGCCTAGTTGAATCCACAATATCGGTGGTGGTGGTACTTCGATAAGGTAGTAGTAATGCCGTCGATTCGGATCGATATTGCTGAAAAATTAATAAGGTTGCTAATAGAGTTACAGCGGATAAAATATCGAATGGCGGTCTCTTGCGATATTAGTCTTTTTACAGCATCCGTTGGGTATTGTGGCTTGATGGATATCCGGCTTCCCGCTTCTATATGATGGCCGCTCAGAACTTCCAGGAACTGGATAGATATTATCTGCCTACGATCACAAATTGATCAAATTGATTGATAGCTAGTTGATCTCGAAATGCGCCAACCTCTTTGTGTATACCGCCGCAAAGCAAATTAACCTGATTCCATTTCAAAAGTTGTTCTCGTGCAGCGGATTGTAAAGGTCACAGCCCTTCATAAAAAATGGAAACAAATGAATTAGTAAAACGACTCTCATAAATAAACATTCCTCGAATCAAATAAATAACAAAATTAGTCAAACACTCTACTTAATCGACGAAAGTGGAAACTTCACAGCTTTCTATTTCAAGTACCATCAAAGACAACAAATATCATCATCCAAATCACAAAGAATTTCACTCAAGACAGACCAGTGACAAAATTAAGGAATTTCGGAATATTTATTAGACGACCATCTATTTCTCTAACGAACACAGCAATACTTTCAAAGGACATTAAACCTAACAGCGTAATTGTTCCAAACATTTATTTTATTCTGCCTCCCCCCATTTGTTCCGCATGGACTAGGAATGGATGTATCTTGTTTATCTATTTATCTTAGTTAATCATAGCACTCTTGAGAGTGCTACCCGCACTCAGAGCACGTTCGCCTCCAAAAAAGACGACCAACATCGATAAAGATCTAGGTATACGCCTCAATGAATCGAAATCTTCTGAAATATTGAGATAAACCTTGTCAGCCTGCTAAATAACCGTCAAAACACCCTTCATGCTGGACATCTGCTTTCGTCAGCTAATTAATCAAATAAAAAAAAAAAGAAACGTTTCATCCTGTGAAATATCCCAAAATCAACTGAAATGAGCGGGAACAAATCAAGCAAGCAAACAAACAGAAAATTACTTGAGCTCTTTACTTTTATCTCCATCTCCAAGTTGCACTCCATTCCAATGCCGGGTTACGGATTCAGCAAACAGCAAGTCAGTTAATCCAATTTATGGTTCCGTGGGGGTTTGCTTTTTCTTTCAGACGGGGGGAAACAAAAAAATCACGGAATTTCCTTAAAATATTTGTTTGCCTTCGTTGTATTCGTTTCAATTAACTTTGAATGATGAAATATGTATACTAACTTAGGTCGGAGAACATAGTACACTCAACACCTACAACAATCGTTTTATAGCCACAAACATCTTGGCAACACAATTACGCAATATTGAATTGAATGGTGTTCGAGTAACGTCTTGAGGTGGTATGTTGCTTGTCGTAGTTTTCCGTCGGTTAATTTATTGCCAATGCGTTACGTGAGTTCTTATTTGTCCTATAGACCTCTAGCGTAACTTTTCAGGAGAGCGTTTTTAAACTTAAAAGTGGTGGTTTGCTTACTTTTTTGGAACATAATCACAAAGATTTTTATATTTTTTGAAAGATTGGGTATTCGGAAAACCATACATAAAGCAATTTGCATCTTATGGTTTTTGAACATTGGTTTAATTGAGTTTTAAAAAAAAGTAGTGAAATGGATATAGGACACCTGTCCCTACAGTTGCGGACACATTAAAAACCAAATATTGTTTCCAGTGGAATTTGTATTGGATATTGGACACACAGTAAAATACAAAAATTAGGAAATCAAATATTTTTATTGAAATCGAAATTCAATTCATTCTTTATTTGAAAAAAAGTGTGTAACTAGTCAGCCACGAAAAGTAATGAGATCTAAATGTGAGTCAAGTTCTTAGTTTAAGAAGGTTAAATGTTAAAAAATTGGTAGGTTCACTGATGGTCAAGTTTTCAAATTCTACTATATTGTATACAGTATAATGAAGTTATAAACGAAAATCTTGCCAAGTAAACTTATACATTTTTAAACATTTAGCCTTCTTAAACTAAGAACTTGTCGCATATTCAGATGGCGCAGTTGCATAATGGGCATCATGTAGAGAGAGTGATAGGGCAAGAAGAGAACCCACGTCCAGTCAATGAAGAACTAGTTCCACCACCTAGTATAGAAGAAGTTGGCCTAGCTATAAAAAAGCTTAAGAACAACAAGGCCGCAGGCTCTGATGGTCTACCAGCGGATCTCTTTAAATACGGTGGTGATGTTTTGGTAGGGAGCATGCACCGAATCATCAACCAAGTATGGGTGGAAGAAAACATGCCCGATGACTGATAGTCCGCTCCATATGCCCCATCTACAAAAATGGCGATCCTATGTCTTGTAAGAACTATCGAGGCATATCCCTGTCGCATACAAGATCCTATCCGACGTACTGTGTGAACGTCTAAAACCGTTCTGAAACACACTAATCGGCACATACCAGTGTGGCTTCCGGCCCGGCAGATCGACTATAGACTCAATTTTCACACTGAGGCAAATCCTGGAAAAGACCAACGAATTTTAAGTAGAAACTGACCACCTATACATCGACTTCAAAGCCACGTATGATAGCATACATTGTCAGGAGCTCTATATGGCGATGGCCGAATTTGGAATCCCGGCAAAACTGATCCAGCTCTGTCGCGTGGCGCTGAAAAACACGCGCCTCAACGTGCAGTTTGGAAGTAGCTCCTCCAAACTATTTCAAACATGCACCGGATTTCGGCAAGGAGACGCGCTATCATTCGACTTCTTCAATCATAATGGAGATCCGGCAAAGAATTACACTAGGAAATCGTTGCTACTTCGGTTTGGCAAAACAACTGGGTTCAAATCTCCTAACTCGAAGGATGAAATGTGTGCCCTTATCCTGCCAGTTCTCGCTTTATGGCGCGGAGTGCTGGACGATAAGCAAAAAGGGAGAGCTGATACTGGGCTCCTTCGAAAGAAAAATACTTCCGCGGATTTTTGGTCCTGTGTGCGAGGAGGGACTACATCCACATAGCTAGATACATCTGTATGTAGCTATGTGGATGTAGTCCAATCCTAGCCCCCTTGTTCGAGAAGACAAGGAAGACCGAACCTCCGTTTCAAAGACCAAGCCTTCGCGGATGCCAGTGCGCTTGGTCTGGACAACTGCAAGCAGCGTCCCCGGGATCGTAGAGGATGGAAGGCTGCAATGTCTCAGGCAGAGACTCTTCACGGGTCGGGAGCCCGATAAGTAAGTTTTTCCTTAGTTGGACGATTCGATAAACCACACGATTGAAATTATTAAAAAAATATAGTAAATTACTCTTTGCGAAATAGAAAGTGTGTTCCGAAAAAAAAACCGACAGACTTGATATTGAGTGTCTTGATTACCCAGGATATGTAGTACTTGAAAGTGCAAACAAACGTGCAAATCTTAAAATGTTCAGGTACATTTAGTCCTATATCCATTATGTCATTGAATATAGGACATTTAAGCACAAACTTTACGTAATTATAATTCCAGTATAAAATATGTCCTACTGAATACAAAAATGCATATAGGACAAATGAGCATAAAATTCATCGAAAAAAATTGGTCTGTATGACAAAATCAAATTTTTTATCTCGAAAACTAAAAGAGATAGGACAATTCTGATTGCAGCAATCGAAGGAGCATGGCCGAAAATATAAGATGGCATTTATAACTCATTTTCGGCCAATATGGTCTGTAGGACAAATAAGAACTCACGTGACGATGGAGTCTTTTTTGAAACAATGCTTCTGTAATGCTTCCATTACGTATGGTAAACTATATTTGTTTTAATGGTTGTTTAGAATTTGAAAAAAAGCTCTCCTTTCGGTTTTGCGCAAGTCTATGCCCAGCTTTTTTAAACGACATTTTGAAGACTCATTTTAACGTTACGTTCACATTACCACAGTTGCAGTTCTAGGGGCATTTTATTGTCTTTCGCGGTTTGTCAGATCCATCTAAATTCGCGCGACTTTATTATTCATTAATCATTTAATCAATGCACATCACTTCCTATTGCTTGGCACACTTGACAACTGCGAGGGCATAACTTCTTTGGCTAAACGACTTCCACACTTTGGAACTCGCTTATTGAAGACAACTTATAAAAACAATTTACAAGTAACTTCAATCCGCAAGCATTTCAGAGCGTTGTTAAAGCGTTTTGATTCACCTTTTCCGAAAGAAGTACCTAGGTATCTATTTACAAGAAAACCCATTTTCCTTCATTTAATGGGGAATTTTCTACCAGGAATTTTTACTACCGCCATCTATTGTCGGTATTTAATATATAAACGGAAATATAACATGTTTGGTTGTTGCTCGCACTAACCATTCAATACTCTCCACTCTACAAAATCAGCTCAACTGTGCTACTCTCAGTAATCGAAATATCCCTCGTCTAATTTATACCACTTTGCAGCATCCAATACACCAACCAGTGCATGCATTTGCAATGGCCGCATCTCTACACAAAAATAATTCCCATTTCCCGGATATTCCGCTTTGCAAAATGCAGTTCCGATTGCAATTTCATCGCGTCCGGTCGTCAACTCGTTATCTCTTCTGTTTCGTTTTGTTCTTTTTATTTTTATTTTTGTTTTTCTGTTAATTTTCTTATGCTTTTCCATTAAATTTGTGTTTTGTTAACAATTCCATTTGTGTTTATTTTGAAGTTTCTTATATTTTCTGCCGGTTTTTGTGTGTTTGTTTTTTTGTTTACTCCAAATGCATCCAAAACCTCATGTCATTGTTGGATGCTGGGGAAGTTTCTATAGAAACATTTCCATCAATCAGGAACTCAACGACGAATGGGATGAGATAAACGAAGAAATATGGGTATGATTTATGATTTTCTATAAAGTGCATTATGTGCATGGTGCTCTCAAATATATTCGCCAAGTTGTGTGAAAATGTAACGGTTTACACCTGTTGAATCTCACTTGCCGTTGCCATTCATTGTGCTCAGTCTGAACTTGTGCGAGAAAGGGAGACAGTGGAACTTTAATTCTCTTTACAAAACGTTGTGGGCAGAGCGAATAGCGGAAAAAAAATCTCCACAGAAGCAAAAATGCAATTGCACCAGTGAGGTATTTTATGCAATAGGGTTGCCAAGCTTTTACTTTGCGAATTTTAATTATTTTGTGTACATAAATTCACAATTTTTATTATTATTATTATTAGACAAATCTACAAATCATAAATTAATATATTTCCGCTACAATTGGTCAGATGTACATTTATTATAGTTTTAACGCAAATTGGGTCAGTTATGGTGGATGGTTTTGACAGTCGTACTAATGATTAAATTAAAGAGAATGCAGCGACCACCATACAATCGAACTGAGTTTTGCAAAATGAAAAATAAGGTTTATCACAAGCTTTGCTTAGTGACTAGGGTACGAAAAGGTTAAAAATAATAATAGTTGGCGCAACAGCTGCGTATATACACCCTAGGCACAGTTTCTCACAGCCATTCGTTGTGACTTGTGAGTTTTAATTTTTGTGACGTTTTTTTATGCCGAGTCCGAACTATAGTATCCTGAACAAATGACATCTGTCTGGTATAAAGTGAGTATAAAGTGAATTTTAATTTATTTAATCTGACATTTTATACAGTATAAGCACACAGTGGCTTGCATAAGTATTTTGACAAAACTAAAGTTAATTCTACTCATAATTTGAACTTACTTCATGTAAATTTTGGCATTAATTGAAAGGTCATTTAAATTCCGTTTGAATGATACAAAACCCACTGAAAATTTAGAATTGTTGTGTTTTGATGGAAAAAGTTTCTCCAAACAATTCGAATATAAAATAAATAAAGTGGCGCAACAGGCGGGTTGACACCCAAAGCCTAGCTTCTCGCAACCATTCGTTTTGTGTGTGTTTCTATTTTTGGGATGAATGAAAGGGACCTACAATTTTACGCCGAGTCCGAACGGCTGAATTGAGAAGCTCTTTCATGACAGTCATACTCTCGGATGTTTGTCAGACGTTCGCGAGAGGTGGCGCAGTAAAAAAAACTTTTAAGATGTAATTTGTGTTTTTCCGGGGATCGAACCTGGGATCCCTCGCACAGTAGTCCAGCACACTAACCACTGCGCTACTGCGCCCACAAACAATTCTAATAGTGACTGCAAAAAATAAAATGTTTCAAAAATCTTTTCGCTAATATTTTTTATGATTTTTTGAATGGGATGATCTCAGAAAAATTTTGTATAAAAAAGAAGGAGGAAAAGGTGTTTTTTAGCAATTTTCAAAAAATCATAAAATATAGGTACTAGGGAAAAGATTTTTGAAATGGAAAGTTTTGTATCATTCAAACTGAATTTAAATGACTTTTCCATTGATGCCAAAATTTACATGAAATAAGTTTCAAATTATGAGCAGAATTAACTTCAGTTTTGTCAAAATACTAATGCCGGCCACTGTGCACTAAAATTCTGACAATTTATACAGTATTTCAAGATACTAAAGGAACGGCTGAATGACATGCTTTTTCAGGACAGTTATCCTCTTCGATGTTCGCGAGAGATGGCGCAGTGGAAAAAACCTTAAGATATAATTTTTCCGGGGATCGAGCCTGGGACCCCTCGCAGCACACTAACCACTGAGCCACTGAGCCCACGAAAGGGTTGCTAATTTTTTGTTACTAACTTAGTAGTAATTTAAAAGATTGTTTGTTCAAAGTTTGTTTGCTGTATTTATAAAAAAATGATTGCAGAAAGTCGAGCTCGTTTATATTTTTTGAATTGACTTTAAAAAAGTGCTCTGACTATTGAACTGAACTACTTCTTCCTCATCTTCAAGGCATCAACTAACAAGCCTTTCCAGTTGTCCTCTAGTCGTTAGCCAACTGCTTCTAGTACCTATTCCAACAAGGTCTTCGTCTACTGCGTTGACGCTCTCGGTTAAAATCGAAGACTCTGTGGGCCGTATGTCTATTTGCTCTTCATTTACTAGCCTTCTCAGACGCCGAATGGGCAGTGTTTAGACAAAGTCGATTTCGCTGTAGAGCGAAATAGTTCTTCGTTAAATCATCTTCTTCAACTATCTACGAAAACTTTGTCTCTCGAAATTGCCAAGAATGCTTTTAGCCACTTTTGGAAGAGTCAATGCTTTAGATTCGTAGAGCCGGATTGGGATTATAAAGGTCTTCTTAGTTGTTTTAGCAGAGGGCTTTACTACATGACCTACCTATATATAACTTTCGAGAGATATTCGAATCAGACCACCATTGTTGGGTCTCTTTTTGTCTCCCTACCACTACAAACTCTACCTAGAGAGACTCTCTGGACTTCTCCAGAGATCTTCCCTGAGTTCGATTCCTAGTGTTAGCGCTAGCATCTGTTTATATGAGATCTGTTTTATCCAATGGGTCTCGACCCAATGTTTTCCCAAGATCCTCATTTTTCTGCCAGCCAAAGCCGGACATTGACACAATATATGTCTCAGATTCCTCCAGGCATAGCTTACAAGTATCATCTTCTCTAAGGCCCATCTTCCTTAAATGATACCCGAAATTACCATGGCCTGTAGTTAACGCCACCACCCATTTCAATGCTCCTCGACTCATGCTTAGAACCTTTCTCTGAGTGGAGCAGGTCGGCCATTGTATTGTCATTTTAGCTTGTCTACATTGTTCCACGGTTGACCACCTTCTCATGTGTTCTGCGTCGATCCATTTGTGAATCAGCTATTCTACCATTCCTCTACCAATTGGAGAGAATGGTTCTGGTCCCAGCAACTTTTCAGTTGACCCCTGTTTTGCAAGGGAGTCTGCCTTTTCGTTGCCGTCGATCCCTATATATGTCGTCCTCGTACCCAAGTCAGTGTTACCTGATTTTTAGATGAACACTTATTGAGTTTGACTACACATTCCAGTGCCAGTGATGTTGTGATGGTTGTCCGCTCCATGCATCTAATCACCGTCTGGTTGTCCCGTGATATTAGCATATTTCTTCCTTCTACCTGACTCTCAAGCAAGTAATCCAACGCATGCAGCAAAGCAATCATCTCAGCCTGGTATACTGAAGTGTGTTTTCCGAGGCTAATGTGACGGGCTAGTTCCAAATCTTCTGAAAAGATTCCGGCCCCCGCTCTGCCATCCATCATGGATACGTCTGTGAAAATCACGACTTCACCATTCCTCTTTTCTGTAAATAATCCATTCTCAGTACGAGTTTTGTGATTCTTTTCCATAACACGCACCTTTGTTATACCATCCATAGGCATGTTCAGCTTCCTAATCTCGTTTTTGACAAGCTCCAGGATGCTTCTGTGTCCATAGAGTGTACCCCTATTGTGCCATTTCGCATATCGATGCAGACGAAGTGCTGTTATGACCTTCCTAACTACCTAACCTAACCTAAGGGGTTTTCTCCGCTTGATTTCTAGCTGGGTTCTAGCTTTTAGATATAATAGCAGAGCCGATGCAGACAAAGTTCCTTACTTTCTTAAAGTTATAGCAGTCTTATATCTCGATCTTGACTGCCTCTTTGATAATATTCTTGGTTTATTAATGAGGCCACAAGCGGCTTTAAAATAAAAAAAAAAGATGGTGTGTATCTAACCTATCGACTTAGGCTATGAGACCTTTTCCGTGAAAATTTTATCAAAAGTGAACTTTCCTTACATAAAACCGCACTGATTGGGGGCCAATTAGTCGGCTCTCACATTGAGGCAACATTCAATAAGCAACTGGCAATATGAAATACGCAAAATTATCGCTTACAATTATTTTACTTTGAATTAAATTAGAGGTCTCACATCAGAGCAACTAAATATCGCTTGAACGAAAAATGTTGCTGATTGTTTATTGTCAGTTGCTATAGTAACTATAGTTGCTTATTGCTTGTTGCCTCAATCTGAGAGCCGCCTTAGGTTACTTTCAGATTATTTCACCTGACCAAAACTTGGAAATGAGTTGGTAGCCATACTCTCTGTCAAGTCGTCTTTAGCTGCTCTTAAAATCTTGCCGGGTGAACCGTCAGTCCCACCAGTATTATTGGTGCTCAGCTTGGATATTGCTTTGCTTCATGTTAATTGAATTGTTTAGTTGTGCGGAATACTGGCATCCATCGCTGTTGTAGAGCCTGCAGAAATAGTTTCTTTTTATTTCCAGCACTGACTCTAGTTTTAGATTTTTTTTTTTTTTTTTATCTCACCTTTACATGATGGTAAAACTTCTGTACCTACTTATTTCTGTAGTAGCATCTCTTACTTTTTTCAAATGTGCGCTTTTCATGGTCTTTATTTCTCTTTCTAGAGAAGCCGTTGTTCTTCCCATCTTTTTTGCTATACCTATAGCTACGAGCTTATCTAGCCCTCTTTTGAAACGTTTCTTCATAGGTAACTGTTTTGATACTCAACAGAAAACACTGACTACACTACCCCATCTCTAAACTTTGACAAGAATTTTCTCGTCACTATCCCATCCAGAGCAACCTGGGATGAAGATACCTTCCCGAATCAGTTTACTTCTATACTGACGGCTCAAAAACCAAAGATGGAGTTGGTGGGGGTGTTTTCTCCGAAAGTCTTAATCTCAAGCTCTCCTTCCGTCTACCAAATTACTGTAGCGTGTTCCAGGCGGAAATTATGGCGATTAAAGAAGTCTTATCTTGGCTCAAGTAAAACGTCATATCTGTTAAGGATATCTACATATTTTCGGACAGCCAAGCAGCCATCAAATCCTTGGACTCGATCTCTATAACTTCTCTAGTAGCACTCGACTGCCGATCGTCTCTTACGGAGATGGCAGAACAGTTCAACATTCACCTTATCTGGGTGTCGGGGCATAGAGACATTCCAGGGAATTGTAAGGCCGTTGAACTCGCTAGAATAGGAACAACTCAAGCCATTCTGTCGGATAAAGGCACCCTAGGGATACCAATCGCTACTCGTAAACAAAAATTTAAGCAGAATGCTATCGAGAGTACAAATCTTAGGTGGACAAGTTTAACCACTTGTCTAGCGACAAAACAAATTTGGCCTAAGCTGGATTTGAAACGCTCTAAGAAATTGATCTCTCTCAACAGATTGCATATCGGCACTACAATAGGTGTCATTACTGGGCACTGCCTGATAGGCAAACATGCCGCAAGGCTGGGCCTTTTCTCAAACGACTTTTGTAGAAGCTGCAGATGAGGAAGAATAGGAAACTACCCCTCACCTTCTTTGTTCCTGCCCAGACTGCACTCATTCTATAAGTCAATAATCGAATGACGATATCGTTTCGACGATAGCCTTGCATCACGTAACATTGAAAATCGCTATTGTCTCGGCGACATCGTTTCGACTAACTTCAACTTTCGTACCTTAACTTCAACAAGGCAGTGATCCGATTCAATATGTCCCGTTTGGAAGGTTTAGATATTCAGAATACTAGAGGCGAGCCCTGGCATTTTATTTTAGTTGACGTTTTATTTTTAATGCGAATCATTAATTGAAATGTCGAAACTTCGTTCTTTCTATTTATAGTCACATTCCGTTTCTTAACATAGGCAATTAGTCGAAGTCCGTTAACAGACGCACTGTGTCTTGTTGGCTGTGCTTACCATTCTCCAATACCAAAAATGTTCTCCATTCCTATTCTGGCCTTAAAATCGCCTAATATGATCTTAAAGTCGTGTTTTAGCCATTGCTTGTAGGTCCGTTCGTGGTGCTTGTATACCTACAAATTGTGGTTAGTAGCGTCGCGTCGTCGTTTTCTCTGTCAAAAAATGTTGGCATATGTAGCATTGATGCAGTCGCATCATAGGACGGTGAAAAAATCTCAAGACTTCTAACCTTAATGTGCCGCGAATGTCAAAACCAGATCCAAATAAGCTTCCTTTGCTTCTTCCCGTCTAAGTGGAGCTTTTCACCTACTTCATTGTTTTGAGACGACTTGACATAATTTTCTTGAATAGATCGTCGAAGTCTCCACACCACATCCGCACTGCAACAACTTGCTCTTATATTTCAGGACGACATTCTATTATGTGTCACTCAATAAATTTCGTCTGGTGCGATTGACGTCACTTAAGCACACTTTGCGGTTGCTAAAGGTACGTATTGCAAGTATTACGGACCAAGGATGTCGCCTGCAATGAGTCTTAAGCCAGATAATGTGATACTTGTTAACACAAACTCTTGAGCTCACATCAAGGATATGACGATGAAATTTGCACAATCACTAATTGATCCGGAATATTCGTCGATGCAATAAGTATATATTTTCAGACACAACAGTAATTACGCATCTGCTGCCATCATTTTAGTGACAAACACATTTCCTGGTAACATTTATCCCCTAACCGAAAACACGTCCATGCGAAGCCTAAAAGCCTCCCACAATAGTCGTTCTCTGACAAATTGGATATGAACTACTTCACATCAGCATGCACTTAAGTGCCCCACTTTGCACCTAATAGAATCCGACCACCACAGTGCTGCCGAATGTAATTCCTGCTTAGTACACTGGGTATATAGATGACTTTGAATGTTCAATGTTCATGTCCTGTTAGGAGTTTCAAGAATTGACACACAAAAAGGAAAAAAAAAAACATCACCAACCTCTGTGTGTGCACATTTCCATATATGCATTCGATCTTTTTCTACAAACATCCAGCGCCAAAATAAATTCTTCCTTCGTTGTCCTCCCACTTTACCAAAGTCGCCATATCGAAGTCGCAGTCGTCGTCGTTGTCGTCGTTGTCACTCTCTCGACGACGAGGAAAAACTTGTTTCGATGTTGAGAATAAATGCACACATCGCACGGAATACAATCGCCTCCGGGATTGGATATAATGCACATCTTTCTGCAGAAGAAAGGATCCTTGATGAGGTCGAAAAGGACCAAGCCAACCGACCAACAAAAAACAAGTGCACAAGATTCACTCCCTTGGATATTGGCCAAACTGTCAATTCAATTGTGAGGCGAGGTTTCGCAACTCCGCTTGCCGTCAAAGATAACGATGACGATCCCAGGGTTGAGGAGCAAATATAAAACCCACCCTTTGGCGAGTTGTCGAAAGTTATTGCAATCCAAAAAAAAAAAAAAGTGAAGAAGCAAAAACAAGGCTTCACTCAAGGATGCAGCCAGATTGCTCACGGCAAATGGGCGAGGCCCGATTTGTCGGCTCATTTTTGTGGGCGCTTCCGCCCATTTAAATGGCTGGCATTATAAAGAGGCAAATCAATGGGCCTTCCGCACTCCAGCAGACTCGGAGATCGGCAACAAGAAGCCGGTGCCACCAAGACGCGATTGCATTTTGCAATTTTCTCACGTATTTCCCGAAAATTTGTGTTCCTCCTTCGTGCGATGAGGTTTTTCCTGAGAGTTTTCAATTTTTCTTTGCAAAGGAGATTTTTGTGTGTTTTTTTTTTTTTTGTTTTGTGTTTGCCTTTTATGTCGAGATTAGATAGTTTTGACAAAGCATATGGCAGGAGTTGCAGTTGCAAATGCATGCCTCAAAGTTTCCCTTTTGCTAAGTAGAAGTACTCGTAATTGGTGGTTATTTTTTTTTTAGCAAAAGAAAGACGACACAGAGTCCTGTGGTCGGCGCGGCTGACGGGCGCCTTAAAAGGATGAAACAAGAAATCTTCAACCACAGAGAGCATTTCGGATTTGTTAATTGAAAATTCCACCTGCAGGACTGACCATTAATTCTCATTTCTGGTGGTTCCTACCATAAAAGAGCCGAGTTTCGGTGGAGGGATTAAGGTATCCCACCATTGAATTGAAATTGCAGGACACTTATCCGCAGACGACATGACTTGTGAATGCAATTTTTAGGGGGGCTAGGACTTTCAAAAGTTTTATACCTATAGTCCTCTTGTTAGTTGTAACTTTTTCGACCACAAATGGCGAAGTTCGCTCACGACCGGGCGATACTTACAGACAAGCTAAGCACTCTGTGGAGGAGTTGTATTAAAATATTCCAAAAAGTGCGGTGCAAACAAAAACCAAACATCTCATCTGGGACAGATAAAGTTTCGTGGATAATAGCCTAGATGCACCGGAGGTAGACAATTTCGCAAGTGAATCAGTGGACTTAATGGGTAGTACGATGGGTGTTGGACATTCTCTCAGAAGCAAGGGCTGCATCGATATTTATCTTATTTGTCAGCTCCATTAGACGTTTTGTAATGTCAAAGGGAATTTTTTTCAAGTTTATAGACAAATTTGTAGATTGTCGCCAGAGAGGCAACGTATCTGCCTAAACCAATTATGGCACTGGAACTTTAAGGTATAAAAAGAGGAAAAATTAGAGGACGAGTTGCAAAAATCTTAAACAATTCAAACTTGTTAAATCATTCAAGATCGATGGTTGAATGGCCTATGAATTCGAATGAAATCAACCGAATATCTTTTTTCTATTCGATTATAAACAGTTTCTCACCTAATTCAATGCGCTTTTGAAGGTAACATTCCCGTCTTAAAGAACTGAGAGCTTAAGCTGGATAGAAATTGAAACAGTGCCGACAGGCAGAGCGTTTTTCGTGTGTTGCAATAGCACTTGATCTAAGAAACGTTTTTCTAGATAGATATGCCTTGGTGCAGCTACATAAATTCTGGGCGTTAAGGGAAATGTATATATGTATGTAGTTCATGTTGACAATCGTTCGTTCTGGTTAATAACACTGTTAGTAAACCGCTTTCAGCTCCATTCACTTGTAGCAAGCGGGTATACTGCACACATGGACCACATATCCTATATCGCAAGATCGGCGTCCGCTAAGTTGAGATACCTATTTAGAGGAAAGAGGTAAAGAGGTAGGAGATGAGCAGTTCGACTTATAGGAGACCCTACAGCCTACACTCACATCGAATCTACAACCGTTAGTGCACAGAAGACATGTCGCTGACCTATGCTTGTTCTATAGCTACTTCTATGGTAGATGTTCCGAGGAACATTATCCCTCGAAATGCCACTTTTGGGCGCCCCACAAGACAGACAGCTAATGCTCATGACCATACAGTACACTTAACAACCGCGAGGACATCAATTTTCCAAAACTCCTAATCTTACAAGACAAGGAAACTTTGGAACTCGCTTCCTGGGGATATATTTCTAGAAGATTTGCAGCAATTTAAGTGCAGAACTAACATACATCTGCAAGCATCTGGGGGCGCTGATGCGTTACAGGTTCGCCTTTCCCTGTGTCTGTCTGTGTTTGTCAAATCAGGCTCCCAAGTAAAGCTTTCTTCTACGGGAGAGGGCCTTGCAGGAACAAAAAAGGTGATGAATAGTTTCCTCCTGCAAAAATCGATTACAAAGAGGCCTAGCCTTACCCCTTACGGCATGCTTTCCTATCAGGCAGTGCCCATCAATTACACCTATTGTATAGCCTGCCGATATGCAATCTGTTGAGAGAAATTAAACTCTTGAGCGTTTCAAATCCAGCTTAGGCCAAATTTGTTTTATCGCTAGACATGTAGTGCCACTTGCCCACATAAGATTTGTACTCTCGATAGCATCCAGTTTTTGTTTGCAAGTAGCCATTGGTATGCTCATGGTGGCTTTTTCCGATAGGATGAGTATAGTTGTTCCTATTCTGGCGAGTTCATCGGCCTTACAATTTCCAGCAATGTCTCTATGCATCGGCATGAATGTTAAACTGCTCGGCCATAGTGTTACATTACTTTTCTTTACCTTAGATGGACAGTCCGGGGTAGATCAACTAACAAACGCCTCCAACCCGCTCTTGTTTGTTCATAAAAACCATGCTTCTGGACAATACAGCAGCAGCGGATGTTTAGAGTTCTTATGGGGCAGGCGCAAGACTTTACATTTACCACGCTGTATTGGCCCGAATAAATAGCGATTGGAAAGGGCGATTCATTGCTTAAACTTTGCGCTGATGTTCTTTCGCAAGGTAAGAATATCATCAGCTGAACGGTCTTTTTAATAATTGTACAATTGGTTTAAGATAGCACCTTAAGGACGCTACATGATATAGCTTGTCTTAAGCCTTTCTTGAAAGGTTTTGGTAGTGTTTTTTGCTGACTTTTGCGGAGCAGCGAGATTTTTAACTTTAAAGTCGAAAAAGAGGTGCCTGTATCCATCAGAAATTTCTGTTTTTTTTTCTAAGAGTTGCCAGAGTGTGAAGATTTGGTCAATTGTTAACTGTCCTGGGCCTAAAACCGAATACCGGCGAAAGGTTTCAATTGTTCGAGCCGTATAGCGCACAAGATCTTATAGGCGACTTTTTCTCTGTTAGAGGAAGTTAAACAGCCCTATCGAGGTATGCGGTCGGAACGAAATTTTGCTCCGATTTGTCCTAAATCGCAAAAATTACAGTCGAGGGAGATAACCATTTTAGTTCTCTTTGGGAAAAATTCTCCAATGACATGTGGCGCATCGCGATATACCGCGCTATGCCATCAACTTTTGACAGCTACACGGCAAATTTCTTCCGAAGTTCTTCGACATCAATTGCTGTGGAATATTTTGCAATTATGGAAATGTGAAATGAACGCGTTTATATAAGTTATCGCATTATGTCGTGGCATCCGCAAATAGTGTGATCATCTCATCATTCCATCAGCCGCATGCAATTTGGTTATCATATCTCATCATAACATAGGAACTTAGATAAGTAAAAAATGTAAAAGTTTTAGTCTTAAGTAAGATTCGAATAAAAGAGGAGCTTGCTCCAAGAACAATTTGTTATAAGTTCTAATTTATACCTACTTCATTTTTTTGTTCCAAAACGGATATCTTGAACGCAATTTAAGTTCCGAAAAGATTTGACTTTCGTTAGACCTCGATAGGACTAAATAAGATGGATATCTTGCAAAATAATATGTTTTTTGTCTCTACATTCTTTGAATCTATTTTTGTAACCAATTAATGTGACTTGCCAACGCTCGCTCCTCTTTCACGTTAATCAAAAACTTTAGATTGATGTGACGACCTCCTTCTGTCCATTGGTGTTCCAAAAAGTGAACTCACATGACAGGCCAGCTCTTTTACCGCCCCATTAATTCAAATTTACTTTTATTCGCAAGTGGACAAGAATAATGTCGACTCATATTTAAAAGCCATATGAAGTTAATTTGGTAATTTATTTACCCCAATGGTAAAATGCCAAGATGTAACTTCTCCATTATAACCATCATTAACTCGAGAAAACATATATTGTATTCTCCCAATGGAATATGATTAATATCCCTCGGAATAAGGAATCCAGAAAATGAAGACAAATAAAATTACTCACCTCAAACATTTAATTAGGCAAATCATGAAGAACCTACACAAAAAAAAAATAACGAAGCATAAAGAGTTTCATAAAACAAAAATTTCGCCCGAAAATAAAATGAAAATGTCATCGTCATATTCCAAGTGGTGGAACTCGCTGCAAATATGTATTTTCATTTCCATTTCAGGGCACGCATAAAGCGTGCAGAGAAATTAATAAATTGCTTACGTTGCGGGCCCATCACAACAAGGGTGTCATATACGAATATTTATGACGAGTGGGGGTGCGTTGGGTACGGTGGTACTGCCGCGTCCAATTCCATCATGCATCTGTAAGCAAATTAAAAGGACATTCGGTCGTCAAAATTATAACAGAAAACTCGTTCACACGTGCATTTCATTTCCCCATATGGCCATATGGAACTGGAACCCCACTTCGCTGATTTAATTACAAATGAAAGACTGGCAAAGACCCATTTTTTTTTGGATTCATACAGCTCTGCGACAACGAGTGAACTTAATTTTTTTGTTTTTTTATAAAAAAAACATACTGGCAATTTTGAAGTGGTGAGGGAAAGAAAAATTACGAGAGTGGCTACGGAAATTCTTGGCGGATTTTGCAATGTGATGTGATTAAACAACTAAGCTCCTCACCACTGAAGCGCTTTTTTGGCTCTAAAAAAATAAATTACCACAGAAAAGGAAGTAACATTCTGTACCTACTATTGAATAATTTTGGAGTCGAGGTGCCACAACAGATAAACAAAGCTCGGACAAACAAAGTTTTCCGGCCTTATTTTAAAAAATATGTTAAAAACTTTCGAGATTTGTTTTGCATCGTTATAAAGTTTCAAAGTCGAGCATCTGCACAATAAGAAGACAGAAATGCAGACTTGACGACACGAGTCTAAAAACAACAAAGAGTGAAACCTTCGAAAGTCACTTATTAATAGCATTTTCACTAAGGGAAAAAATGGTTTCGAAAGGTTCCTTCAGCGGCGTGAAAGCCTCATTCCCAAAAGTGGTTCCATACTAAGGGCTAAAGCCCAAGCCATACAAAATACTATTGTACCAGAAATGTCTTCATTAGCGATTGGTTTTTAACTAAATTTAAAAGAAGATTTGAAGTCTATTTGTTTAAAATGTCAGAAAAGAAGTTATCTTCAATAGCTGAGCTGGTGGAGCCCAAAAGGGCACCGGCAGAAATAACTGAGCGACATCAGATCTCTATAGACGCAGTTTTTATATATTTACTGAAAAATACAGCCAAATTCAACCTATCTTGATGAAGCAACGGCTAAAGGACGAACAATGTACAAAGAACGCCTCGCGTTTTTAGGGTATTCTAACAGGACGAAAATGAAAGGACTCGATATATAACGAATTTGTCGATATAAAAAATGAGCTTGACATTTTATCTTTCATTATACTGGTCGTATTGGAGTAGGGGGGACCTGTTTTCTCCCAAGATTTGCATTGTACTATGTCATCCCGCCTTCCCAGCATCGTAGCGTAGCGTGTTCCAGGCGAAAATAATGGCGATTAAGGAAGACCTGTCGTGGCTACTGTACCTATAATGTAAAAAAAAAATATCGTAATTTTTACCAATACTCAAGCCGTGATTAAATCCCTGGACTCTGTCATCTTTAAGTCCAAAATCGCCCTCAATTGCCGCTTATATCTCAACGAGATGACGAAACTACTTAAAATTCACCTTATGTGGGTGCATGCCGGGCAATAGGGACAATCCAGGGAATTGCAAGGCCAATCAACTCACTAGGCAATGCACAACTTTGTCGATTCTACCGGAAAAGGAGAATGCCTCTCGCTTTTAATTAAACAAACAGCGATAATCGCCACTGATCGAAGGTCGGCAAACTGCACCACGTGCTCCATCACGAAACAGATCTGGCCCATGCTGGATCTTAAGGGCTCCAACAATCTTGTGTCCGCTATAGAGCCATTATTACTGACTTTTTCGTTCATCAATTGAACAACCATGATGTGCAGGAGCTGTGATTTCAACAAGACTGTGCAACATGTGCCACAATTGATTTTTTGAAGGAAACGTTTGGTAACCGAATAGTTTCACGATGCGGACCCGTGAATTGGCCTCCAAGATCGTGCGATTTAACGCCGCTTGACTATTTTCTGTGGGGATATGTGAAGTCGCTAGTCTACGCCGATAAGTCCGAAACCATTGACCACTTGGAGGACAACATTCGCCGCGTTATTCCCGATATACGGCCACAAATGTTGGAAAAAAGTCATGGAAAATTGTACCTCCAGATTAGACTACGTCCGAGCTAGCCGTGACGGTCATATGCCAGAAGTCATTGTAATGCCAGAATATTGTCTTTCGAATAAAGTAAATTTCATGTTAATTTAAAAAAATCATCTTTGTTTTATTTCATTTCAAAGTTGTATACCTCTAAAAAAAACACCCTTTACAAAGTTGTCAATTTGTATACCAATATCCAGCAAAAATTTTAAATGACATGCGCAAGTCACAAAAACTCTTTTCGCGTATGGTTATGGACTACAAAAATTAAAAGGCAATCCGATGGGAAAATTCAATTAACTAGATGCTTTGAAAAAACTCGCAAACTAGGATTTCTGTCTAAAGGCTTTCCTGTGGAGATCTGCCTCCATTAAAAGTTCGACACAATGCTAATGCACCCTATATATAGCACTCGCAGCCACAAGAGACAACAAAATACCATAAGCAAATTCAAAAGTTGACGGGCAGACCAGAAATCCTTTCCCATCTTATACCCACCCAATTACATTGTTTCAGGTCACAAATATGAAAGGTGCTGGTGAAATATGTTCCACAGGTTTTCACAGCGCATTCCGAGTGAGGTGATACTCGGAATACCTGCTATGTGCCATTGAATGCGGATTGCTGGTGTTGCTCTTTGCATACAGCACCGTAGCAGGGAAAGTGGTATTGGGCATAAAAGGATTTTAGTCACACGCATTAGCACATATGCATGTACCTACTCCTAATGGAACAATTTTTGTATGTGTACTCATTGATAAAGGAATGCTATGCATATTTGTGGGTAAATATAGCTGAGTGTCGAAAGGATATGGCAGAGGCCCTAATGAATAGGACATAATAAGTATGTTGTAATGCCTATGTGATTTGTGCCTGCAAATTGGGATGATGTAAGGAAGGATTATTTAATTAAAATAATGAGTCTCGGCTTAAATCATATGCACAGCGGGGACTGTATGTATGTATTTGTACAATTGCCAAGAAGCTCAAGCCTCCGGGTGGACGTGACGTAATATTCTCACACATCATTCATAGTTCCCAACCCGCCATCAGGTGGTTAATTACGAAGAAAATATCCTTCTCCGGGTTGAATGGTATTCATAGGACTTTCACTCAATTAAGTCTGAAAATGCTTTTCTTCTGTTTGGTAGGTATGCCTAGTGCTTCAAACCATAGTACATGAATGAGCGGAAATAACTCTAGCTATAGCTGCCCCCGTTTGAGTATGACATTTGTTGGTTGAGGTATCCCTCCAACTATCCCTCATGTTATGTAAATAATTTCATCCAACAAACTAAGGTATTTTTCAAAAAAAAAAGCGTATTCCCTATATACATAGACTAAATGTTTGTGGAAGATAGCTCGGAATCGCATGTTTATATAGCTGAAAACATTCCGCGGTACTAATAATCATTTTTAGCGTCAAGACAAACGTTTACGAAGTCACAATGGCAAAAATTTCAATATAAAACTGCCTAACATATTGTGACCGTAAAAATATTTAAGTTGAATGTTAAAAATGATTATTGGTGGGTAAGGCCCATTAAGATCAATGGTGGATGCAGTGCTAGAGTTATCCTTAAAACAATTTCTGAGAAATGCCGCATTTATACCATAAAGACCCAAAAACATTTGGCACTCCTTAGCCAAAGCAACAAAAAGTGTAACTTCTGTGAAAGGTAGGCACTAAGAAAAGGAGAGTATCCACGAATGGAATACAAAACATTTCGTATGGCGCCTCCAGAAGCGCAAAAGTCATATTCCTATAAGTGGTCCCATACTAAAGGTAAAGCCGAAACCTTTCCCCCCCCCTTGATATTTTTATCATGGGGTGTACGCTGAAAACCAACTCCCGTTTAAAGAGGTGGCTTTTGATACCAATCGCATTGGAATTTTTTGAAGAACTTGTGCGAGAATTATCCTTTGACCCTGTCTTATGGATATGCCGTCTGACGCAATGACACCAGAAATCCTACTGCGACAAAACTACCACGTCAGCTTTCCTCAGGCAACGGAATGACTTCGACCAAACTCTGAGCCAGGGAAAGAATGCCATCGTGTATTCACGGATGGCCTTAAAACCGGACAGGGGTATGGTTCTGGAGTCTTCGTGGAAAGCGAGAACCTTAGACTACACTACCCCTTGGGTAACCATGCGACTGTCTTGCAGGCGGAAATTTTCGATATTCTTATGGATATGCGCTATATTGTGACAAACAGGTGGAGGGCTAGAAGCATTTGCGTTTGCAGTGATAGCCAAGCTGCATTAACAGCACTGCTCAAGCCTCTTACCTCGTCCACGTTAGTGCTCGAACTCAAGCTTGCTTTGAGCTTGGTCGGTAGGCTAAACACGGTCAAACTTGTTTGGGTCCCAGGTCACACTGGTATCCAGGGAAACGAAATCGCTGATGAGCTTGCCAGGCTGATGGGATCAGAAGAAGCTCTCTTATAAGGACCTGAACCTGCGTTGGGTCTGCCTGCATCCGTGGTTAGGTCATCCATTGATACTTGGGTTTCTCGTGAACACGAGTGTATGTCGGTGGCGTGACTGTGCTGGGTGTAAACACACCAAGCGACTGCGTCCGGACATCTTCAAAAGGTCGGCGTCTTTCCTTCTGTCTCAGGAGAATCGACTGCAGACTGCTTGTGGGCGTCATTTCGGGCCACCAAGCTTTTCCAAACACTTAAATGTATTGGGCTTGAGCGACACACCATATGTCCTGCTTGTGCTGAGAACGACGATACAGCGGAGCACTTCCTCTGTAGTTGTCCTGCTCGCATCAGGTGGCGGATCTTTGGGGCTGACGTGGTGAGTGCCGAACATCTAAGCTGTTCATCACTGAAGCTCCTTCTCATCTTTCTTCGAAAGACGGGAAAACTAAGTACCGCAACGTAAGGTGTCTGTTTGGCAGTACAATGGACCAGTAGTTGTGTCTGAGTGCTCCATCGAATAGTAACAACCTCCGACAAAAAACAAAACCGAAAGTCCAAGCCATGCACAAAAAGTATGCGATCAAAAACTTCTTCTCAAGCGATAGGTGGCTTATAGGTTGGGTTAGGTTAAGTTGTATAGGGTCTGAATTCATCACAGTTGACAAGGTACCACATTGGACCCATCGCCATGCCAGGAGAACCTTTATGGTAAAAACCTAAACCAATTCGCCAAAATACTTAATCTATATATATCAAAGACGTGGTTGAATGACAACTTCTCAAATGCAGAAATATTTGATGACTATTACACCGTTCATCGACATGACCGATCAGAAAAAAGTGGTCATCTGCGTGGCGGGGGAGTGTTTATTGCTGTGCGTTCAAGTCTCACAGCTGATCCCATTACTCTCCCATATGATGATTTTAAGAGTGAACAGCTATGCGTTTCTGTGGATCTTGGTTGCGGAGCAGCTGACCTAAAGAAAGTTTTCTTTGTTGCGAGCTACATACCCCCAAATAGTCCGCTATATGTGTACGAATGTCATCTAGCCAACATCGATTTCATCGCTAATCAGCTGAGTGAACATCAACATCTTATCGTTTTGGGCGATTTTAATTTAGGTGATATCAAATGGTCATATTCAAATGAAGATAAATGTTTAATTCCATATAATTTGAAAACGGAATGTGAGTTCACGTTTATTGATTCTATGTTTGCTTTTGATATGTTTCAAAAAAATGATTGTCATAATTCATTAAATAGAATTCTTGATTTAATATATGTGGATAATTACTTAAATTGTACAGTCAGAGAAGTTTTATGTCCTATAATGAGAAATTCTACTCATCACATTGCTTTATGTCTAGATTTACAATGCAGTACTCATTCTGCAATAGATTTAAACTCAAATACTTATGAAACTAGTTATAATTTTTCAAAAGCGAATTATAATGCTTTAAATACTTATTTAGGCTCGGTTGATTGGTCGAGTATTCTTTCTGGTTTACAACTCAAAGAAACTTATGACACATTTTTAAGTATTTTAAACTATGGGTTTACTCAGTTCGTGCCTATTATTAAAAAAAGAAAATCATTCAAATTACCTTGGCATAACCAAAGATTAGTTAATTTGAAGAATGCTAAAAACAAAGCGTTTAAATTATTTAAAAAGTCAGGGTCTGATTTTAACAAGAAACGTTTTTGCCAATTGCGCCGCGAATATGAATTTTTGAATAAATTTTTGTATAAGCAATATGTATTACATGTATGTATGTAATGAACACTGAAGCCCAGTATCCTGCCAGCGCTAAATTTTATCTCCCATACAAAAATGTCTACAGAGATAAAATTAAGCGAGGCAGTTTAGCAAAGCAGTATCCTGTTCCGCACGCTAAATTCTTATTTTCATATAGATGGGACACACTAATTGTCAGTCGAGTATAACAATATTATGTGTTATACGTACTACGTACAATTTTGTTATACTCGGCCAAGAAAATGTCTCCACTGATTTAGCTCGCGAAAGAATTGCCTGGTACATTAAATCGGCGATAAATTTTGACATTTTCGAAACAAAACAAATTTTCAATTGACTATTTCGTGGAATACTTGATAATCGATATAAGTGAGTAGGAAAAAAGTGAAAAAATAACAAAAATCAAAATACATGTGGCAAAAAAATGTGGGTGTGTGTCCTATCTATATCCTGTACAACGAATTTAGCGAGCATTTATCTGTGCTGTGGAGAGAAAAGAGCTTGCTAAAATTAAGCGCGAGCAGGATACTAGGCTTGAATCTCAAATTTCAAAGAATCCTAAAGGTTTTGGACATTTTTAAATAGTAAAAGAAAGCTGAATGGTACTCTGCACAATATGGAATTCGATGGTGTTGTCTCATGTAGCTTGGATTCAACTTGTGAGCTATTTGCAAAGTTTTTTGAATCAGTTTATGTCAATCACACTAATCTTAGTCCGTTACTTGATAATGATATAAGTGATTGTAATGCATGTATAGGATCACTCTATCTTTCGATTGATGATGTTTTCCAAGGCATACAACATATGAACTCTTCCCAAAGTCCTGGCCCTGATCATATTCCATTTGTAGTGCTTAAACAATGTAATTTATCCTTGTCTTTTCCTTTAATGTTAATTTTCAATTTATCTTTAGCTTCTGGTGGGTTTTTAGATGAATGGAAATATTCATTTATAACTCCCATATTCAAAGCCGGGTCCCGAAAAAAAGTAGAAAATTATCGTGGAATATCTAAGCTCTAAGCTATTCCGAAACTTTTTGAAGCTATTGTTACAAAAAAACTTTATTTCACAATCAAAGAACAAATATCATTGCAACAGCATGGATTTGTATCTGGTAGATCCACATTAACCAACTTAACGCTGTTTACAAAATATCTTTTTGATTCCGTGGAGTCGGGATATCAAGTTGATGTAATTTTTACTGATTTCAACAAAGCTTTTGACACAGTATGCCATAGCATTCTTATAAAAAAATTAAGATCTTTCGGCATTCATTCGCTACTACTGAAGTGGATCTCGAGTTACCTATTGAACAGAAAGCAGTATGTAAAAATTGGTTCTTCTCAATCTAGACTCATTGATGTATTATCTGGTGTCCCCCAAGGTAGCCACTTAGGGCCTTTTCTCTTTAATATTTTTATTAATGAGATTCCTTCATTGCTCAATCGTGCTGATTGTTTAATGTATGCCGATGACCTAAAAATCTTTATGCGCGTAAAAAACATTTATGATTGCGAAAGTCTCCAAAGTGAATTAAACACAATAGTTAATTGGTGTGAACTTAATCGACTTACATTAAACATAAATAAATGTCATTCTTTTTCTGTGTACCATACACTAATACCTGTACTTAATCACTATACAATTTCTGGGACCTGCCTTTCTCGAAAAACAGAAATTAAGGATCTTGGTGTGATTTTTGACACGAAACTCTCATTTTCATTTCACATTGATTATGTTGTTGCCAAAGCAAACTCGATGCTTGGATTTCTTAAGCGAACATGTGCTGAATTTTCGAACCCATATGCTCTTAAGTCAGTCTATATGTCTCTAGTACGGCCTTTCCTTGAATATTGCTCTATAGTCTGGTGCCCAATATATGCTAATTCTATAATTCGGTTAGAAAGGGTACAAAAGTCCTTTACAAGATTTCTTATAAGGCAAATGAAATGGAACCTTGATGTAAGACCGTCGTATCAAACAAGATGTGCTTTAGTGGGATTAGATACCTTAGAAAAGAGGCGAAGTGTTCATTGTATGCTGTTTATTCATGATGTCCTTTCTTATCGTATAATATGTCCCGATGTACTTAAAAATTTGAATTTGTATGCACCAGAAAGAATTCTTCGAACAAGAAACACATTTTTTTTGAATCCTAGACATTCTTATAATTATGGTCTTAACGAACCAATAACTAAATGTATAAAATGTTTTAATTCTGTTTGCACTGAAATAGATTTATGTGATGATAGATCTAAATTTAAATTATCTATATTGAAAAATAATATGTTCTGAAATTAAAATAATATTTAATCCTAGTCTGTTAGAGTTAAGCTCGGTAGATGAATAAAGAATAATAATAAAACCAAACTAATAAAACCAAATTTGAGTCCTAAAATGTTTGTCGTTGATTCACGCCTTAACGCATTTACCGTTTTTAACCAAACTTTCACACATCTTTGGTATTGGTCGATATACGGTTTCTGTGAAGTTTGGTTAAAATTGTACAAAGGGGCGTGGCACCGCCCATACAAAAATATCTTCTATGGGGTGAAACTCGATGACGTTATAACTCAATAACCGCTGGGCCGATTTTCATGATTCTTTTCATTGCTGCGTGTTTGAGTAAATCCAAGGATGGTTTAGATTCACCTTTGGTGAAAATTGGACAAAAGGGCGTGGCACATCCCATACGAAAAAAAAACCAAAAAAAAATCTTATATTTAGAAAACTACCGAACTGATTGAACTCATTTTAAGAAAATATTTGTAATTGCCCCAAAGGTGTTTCTGCCACCAAAGGGGCGTGGTATTTCCCGTATAAAATATACATATTAAATGATATTTCTCGACACCCATGGGAGCTAAAGTTGTAAAATTGTAGGCATTGATGTACATTGTCCAAACAAACAACCGCGCGAACTGTGGGTGGGATTGGACTTGGGCCATGTCACCACCCTTACAACAAAGTTATTTAAACCACTATATCTGAATTTTGTAAAACACCTGATTAGAGCATTTTACAAAACCTGGCGGGATTAGACAAAAGGGCGTGGCACCTTTCAGAACAAAAAAATACGCTATTCTTGTACTGTCATGGGGAAAAATATATTTAGACAACACAATTCGTGGGCACACGTCTGAGAAAACATTGGTCCAAGCACACTGAGACGGAGTACCAGAATCAGTCCGGACACATCGGTTTAATAAAACGGCCGCAGAACAATTGACAGACAATGTAAATGTACGAGCAGGCAAAACAACGTTTGCCGGGTCCGCTAGTTTCCCTATAAAACCTTAAAACTGTTTCAATTTTGTTTGTGAGGCCAACCTCCTCCAATCTTTTGACACCTTACAAGGTGTCTCCTCCTGTACCGAGCAATATGTAGCTTGAAAATCACTGAGAAGATGAGTAATATCCTCTGCGACATGTTAGTCCTCGTCCTCGCAATACCTGCACGTGTCCGTATTTGTTAAACCTAATCTCCTAGCGTGCTTTTATAGAATACAGTCCCCGGAGAGTATCCCTATTGCCTTTCGGGGCTTTGGTCTGCTGAGTTTTAATAGTTCTACATATTTTTCCACATCTAACCTAGGCCACAAGGCTTTTGAGAACCTGATGTCCTTCCATATAAGATCATCTTATGTCTGCCCTATTTCTAGTTTTCTTGAGAATGATTCTCTTGGCCATAGCTATTGGTAGTCTTATGCCCTCAATAGTTTCATTTTGTGGAAATTCTGATCCGTTTTTTACCAGAACTTTTGTTGCCCTCAATATTACAGTGTCCAGGTAGCCAACCTGCGCAGTAGCGCAGTGGTTAGTGTGCTGGACTACTGTGCGACGCGTCCCAGGTTCGATTCCCGGAAAAGTACAAATTACATCTTAAGGTTTTTTTTACAGCGCCACCTCTCGCGAACGTCTGACAAACATCCGAGAGTATATGACTGTCCCGAAAAAGCTTCTCAATTCAGCCGTTCGGACTCGGCATAAAATTGTAGGTCCCTTCCATTCGTTCCAAAATTAAAAACTCACACAAAACGAATGGTTGTGAGAAGCTAGGCCTAGGGTGTCTACATGCCTGTTGCGCCAACTATTTATTTTTTTTTTATATACCCAACACAATCTGACATTGTTCTGCGTGCATAATACACCGATGGGTGTGGCTTACTAAATTTAGAAAGAGATTTGGAGTTCGTTAGCTTAAGACAATTAAAGAAAAGTTATCCTCACAAGCTTAGCTTGCGGAGCCCTTCACAAAAGTCTTTGGCAGGAATAATTGAGCGAGGGCAGCTTGCTTTATAGTAACAACTTTTTAAATGATGAGTGAAAATTATGTTTTTGATATTTTAATTTCGAAAATACTGTTTTCGATATAACGAATCTTTCAACACAGAGTGTCATTGATGTCATTTTTGCATAAAGCCGTCAGCTTTCAGAATGCAATCAATGACAAAATTAGCAAATGTGAGATGATTCGGCGGAGCATCTGCCAGAAAAACTCCTTTATGCAGCTCAGACAGACCAGTCTATGATGATTTGGGTAGGCTAAACAGCTGCGACGTCTTTTCGTGGAACCTTATTCCAAAAAAAATGCATCAATAGTTAATATTTTACCATCCGCGAGCCCTTGTGCCATCTCCCATTCCAAAGCCCCACGACAGACGGTCAATTAATGCAAGATCGGTAAAAGATTTAAAAACTTAAAAAGGACGAACAGCCGAACGTGTTGAATTCAGTGTGCGGTGCTTTATACTTTAATTATTTTAGTTGTAAGTTTTCTTGACAAAACCTCATTACTATTTAACATAAGATGCAGAAAACACACTTTGAAAACATCGCCCAAATATTCAAATGGTAGGGCAAAGTTTGTTTTTTGTACCTACTCTAAATCCTCATTTCAACTTAATTCCATTCATTAACTAAAAGACGAGCAGATAGAGTAAATTAATTCTTAATATCCTCACGCAGGTAAAACGAGCCAAAGCCAGCTTAAACTCCCAGTCATCAAAAACAACGACCTCCAGCAGCGCCATTTCAAAATTCCTCCCTTCCTTGTCTCTCTAATGAATGACTTGAATAATTAAATGTAAGCCCATTCTATATGTCCATTCAGAAGTTTTGAGGAAAAAAAGAATTTAAATAAAAACGTCAGCTGTCTGTTAAGCTTCATTGTCACACCATCGCCAGGCCATTTTATAAATTCACTCAGTCATAATAATTTCATTTCGCAAATTCGACTCAAAAGCGACAGAATGACGTACCGTTCATCCTGATTTAATTAAAATATAACCAAGTTCCCAAAATTGTTCGCATATTTTACGGACTTAAAATTGAAACTCACCGTCTCGAAATGCGACAACAAAAGAAAACTTCACCCTGCCAGTCCTGCCACTAAGGGTACGTGTACCTATTCATCATAATACTCTACACAGCAAAATAATGCTTCGACACATCCGCTACCCCGCACTCGTAGAGTTCATCGTCCACCTGTTTTATTGTTAGCCCATCAGGCATATCTGATCCGCCAGCTCTTCTCGTTGCCCAACTCTTTCAATTTCAATGGACCGGACGATGGGGAGGAAATTTTACCAAACTTCATCATCGCCACCATCTTAATGTCTTAATTCAATTTTCCATTTGGATGAGAGCCCAACAATAACACCCAACTAAGCAGTTCTCTTTTCTGTTAACAAAAAAAAGCACAAAAAGTTCATTCCTGCTGCAAGTGCTATGTTTCCACAATAACCCCAATTTCTGGTATATGTACTGGGAGAAGTTTTCATCTATACTCCGCACCGTCTCCCTTGGACGCGTTCATTCGGGAATTGGCCGTGTTAAATTGAATACGGTACTCGAGTTTGGCTATATGCATCCTTTGGCATATTGTAGTCCAGAGGTCCTTTTGGTCAATTATCGAGTAGGAGCTGCTTCGGTGAAATTCAATAAGCATTCGCCCGAGCCAATTGAACACGAATGGGGGAATTCAAGAACTGGAACAGTCCCAGGTTAAAGGTGAAGCAAGCATTGGGAAATATTTCTAAAACTTTAATTGTTGATGTTGTTAACGACCGATGCGGGCATCATTAAGAGCCTGCAACTATATATAGGAGTATAGGGGGACTTCACAACTCGAAATGTTAACAATTATGAAACGTTACTGTTGCAGTAAGGATATCCGCTCTAAATTGCGATGTGACGGTGCGAAGGTATTCAACCATAGGGCTTGAAGCTTGAACCAAACCCTATGTTAATTATTCGCCGCATAGAGTGCAGCGTTCACTGAATGCAACACATTTTAATTGTTTCCTTTTGTGTCGACAATGAATGGCATAAAGTGGCAGAGGCGCAGAGGGTAGCCTTTTGTTGCTATGAATTCATTATGAAATCCAGTGAATGGGTCTAGTGTCGATTTTTTGTAGCTGACATTTTTTTTTATGTCATTTGGTTCGTAATGAAGGATGTGTTGAGTTCAGCTTGCAGGACTTTTTGGATTTTGTTGTCGCCCTCCGACATAAAATGTTAAAATTTGAAAATGTGGCTTGGTTAGTGAACCGGGGGTTTTTTTTTTTTATAAAAATTAAGTCAAATTTAATCCTTTGAATGCATATAAGAAGGCTTTCAGAAAGAAATGAGGCTTCCACCGGCTGTACAAATTTATTTCGGGGTCCATTCTCACCTATGGTTCAGTTGGTTGATGGGAGGCTGAATCATACCTCAAGCGTCTGAACGAGGTGCAGAGGATAGTTTTTCTGGGTATTATAAGCTCCCACTAAAATCAACAACAAAATTTGAAACCTGGTTGCTTTGGTCATAAATAAATAAAATAAATAGGCGCAACAGGCGGGTGACACCCAAGGCCTAGCTTCTCGCAACCATTCGTTTTGTGTGAGTTTATATTTTTGGGACGAATGGAAGGGACCTACAATTTTATGCCGAGTCTGAACGGCTGAATTGAGAAGCTTTTTCATGACAGTCATACTCTCGGATGTTTGTCAGACGATCGCGAGAGGTGGCGCAGTAGAAAAAACTTTAAGATGTAATTTGTGTTTTTCCGGGGATCGAACCTGGGATCCCTCGCACAGTAGTCCAGCACACTAACCACTGCGCTACTGCTTTGGTCACTCGCTTCATAAAATAAAAAGGCAAGTTGGCGCAACAGGTCTGTATGCCTAGGCCCTCACAATAATTCTTTTGTAGGAGTTTTTATTTTTAGGACAAATGGAAGAAAGGGAAATAAAATGTTATGCCGAGTCCGAACGGCTGAATTGAGAAGCTCTTCCCAGACAATAATTATACTTTCTTACTTTTTTTTTTGTTAAATACTTCTCCCGGGAAAGGCAAACCTATAACGCGTCATCAGCGCCCCGAGATGCTTGCAGATGTATGTTAGTTCTGCACTTAAATTGCTGCAAATTGTAGTCTTCTGGAAATATATCCACAGGAAGTGGGTTCCAAAGTTTGCTTGTCCTGTAACAGAGGGAGTTTTGGAAAGACAACTCGCGGTTGTCAAGTGTACTGTATGGTCGCATGATGAGCATTAGCAGTCTGTCTTGTGGGGCGCCCAAAAGTTGCATTTCGAGGGATAATGTCCTTGAGTTCGTCGGAACATCTACCATGGAAGTACCTATAGAACAAGCATAGGTCAGCGACTTGTCTTCTGTGCACCAACGGTTGCAGATTCGATGTGAGTGTAGGGTCTCGAATAAGTCGAACTGCTCGTCTCTGTATGCTGTCAAGTATGTCAAGTGAATGTTTTGGGGCCGAGCTCCATATATGGGAACAATATTCCAGGCCTGGTCTAACCTGCGCTTTGTAGAGAAGGAGAAGTTGCTTGGGGCTAAAGTACCTCTTTGCTCTAAATAGGTAGCTCAACTTAGCGGACGCCGATCTTGCGATATAGGATATGTGGTTCTGACATGTAATTCCTGAATTGACTGTGACTTCTAGAAGGTGCATTGAGTCCTTGGGAAGGATTGGATGGATCCATTTGAATCTGAGGAATTGTTGATGGATTTTTCCTGGAAAATGTTGTGAGCTGTGTCTTGTTTGCATTAAATACAACCAAGTTGTCTTTTCCCAGATTTTGTCCAGATCATCATTTAGAGAACTAACGAGATGTGAAATCTCTTACTGTTTGATGTAGCCGCACTCACAAGCCCACTGTTGGAGATGGAGGTTATAAGAGTGCTGTCATCAGCAAAGCTGTAGATATTATTATATGTCGATCCAAGCAAATCGTTGATGTGGAGAAGAAGTAGAGTTGGAGCAAGAATAGATCCTTGGGGCACTCCTGCATTTATAGCAAACGAATTAGATGATACACCATCTACCACAACTTTGGATGGATCTTCCCAGAAGAAAATTTTGCATCCATCCGCAGAGTTGTTGTGGTAATCCATAAGACGCTAACTTGCCTAATAGGGCTCTATGCCAAACTCGGTCAAATGCCTTTGATATGTCCAAGGCTACGGCTCTGGATTCGCCGTGTTGTTCCATTGCTTGCATTCATATGTATGCGTTGAATTATTCGACGCCGAAAAATTTACTGCGGACTCTTAGAATATTATACAACAAAGTTAAAAGAATCAAATTTGAAAAGTGTGATAATTTTAAAGCCCTTTTTGATTAAAAAAATACAATTATTAGCCATGAACTTGTCGCAAACATGTTTGCATTTGATTTTATGTTTGGAACTTAGAACAAATGTCTAATAAGGGTTACTGAATTACCTACCCTATTACATCGCACATTTCAATGGGTCTCTACATTGACATACTATACATGGACTGCTAGTGAAATGTCAGTTTCAAACAAACCTGCGAAGAAAAATGAAGCAAACATAAGCAGCAGCCCTTTTGGTTCAGTGCGGCGAAAGTAGGAAAGAGATTTCAACCTCTGCGGGCCTTTCCTATTTTTGTACATAGAACACAGATCCATCCATTGTAGAAACATTGCAACTGCGCAAAAATAACGACTTATTCAAATTATTTCAAACGATCTATAACAGATGGCAGTATGACACAAACCAAATCGCACGAATTGCTCGATGACATTTGAGTGTTTTCGTTTCTCTCCGCCGTGAACCAAAAGAGCTAGTGCTTGTTTTTGCTTCAACGAAAAATTGGCTGCTAGCAGTCCATGTATAGTATGTCAATGGGTCTCTACATGCCAAACTGTGAATGACATAAATAATTACCCATCTATACCATACCCTTCAATAGCCAGTTCAAATAGCACCCACTTTAGCCAGCCCCCTTTAAGTTAACAACCTACTTCAACCTACTTTTATTGTCAATGTGATTGTTAACACGACAATAAATAAAGATATCTGTCCAATTTTGATAAGCCACAAGTTGGGCATTATAATTCCAATATTTTATCCAAACTTCCTTAACTCGTCCCTCTCCTTTTTGCAAACACACACACGAGTACCCCTCTCAACCAATATTTCAAAGTCCTTTGTTGATCCAACAAGATTAGTTCTGCGATGCCAATGAATTATTCAAAGAGAATTGTAACACTCAGCGCAGCGTACACAACACAAAACGTCTGCCAGTGACATCTGCGACACAAAACCATATCAATACAAAGTATGTCAACAATTTGAATAAACTTTGTCCTATTGTTCAGCTATTTTGAAACTGAAAAGGAGCCGAAAAAAAAAATAACTCGAAACCAGAAAAGACATTGAAACTTTTTAATGACTGCCTTATTGGATTTTTAACCCCCCTAAAAACCTAACTACTCTTTGAGCTCACTTAATTCACTGTCTTTTGCGTGAGTCTGAGTATCTCTTTAATATTAAAAGCTAAAAGGCAATTTGCAGTATTGTATACCCGATACGGCCTAATAGTGTTGTTCACGTGACTGGGGGCTACCTATCTGAACTCGAAAAGACATCAAAACTACATTTAAATGCCAAAAACGAAAGCTATGTTGTTTTCAAACTTTCAACCTGTCGTAGGTACACACCTTAGTGCAGAGAGGGCCAGCGGGTACACATGTGAAGGGCTTACATAAGAGGTATACGGTATACCTGAACAGCAACAGCACCTTCATCAACATTGTGGACATTTTCGCAACATTACCTCAAGAAATACGCCCTTCAACGCGAGTTTTCAGGTGCAAAACACCCACCACCCCCCACCCGCAAGGAACAATCATCGCCAGGGTGCAAATCCCTTCGTGAAACAGAAAGGATGTTAAACAGTTTTACATGAAATGGAATCAAACTTTGTTCCCATATCCACATTGAAGAATTGGGACAAAAGGTTTCACCTCAGGACATAACTTTTTCTTATTGCTTTGTCTTTCTCTACGTCTGTTTCATTGTTTGAGTTGGTAGTAGTAATTGTTTGGTGCAGTGGTATGAGTGGTAGGTACCTACATTGTGTCCTTGGACTGTCACAATATAAATCTCGTCAGAAGTTTTGCTTACTTTTCCAACAGAAAAGAAAAGAAAAGAAAAATTGTTCGTGTTCCTTTTATTCTTGCATTCTTCTTCTTCATCATTTGAGTCGATTTATCAAGAACTGACATCATTTAGGGAAATTGAACCAGGCACGATGGGGCCCAAAAGTTTTGGTGTAATTAGGAAATTTTAATTTGAAGTCTAATTTTGTAGTGTTCCATTTGTTTCTTGAACTAAGTTCGTTTTTAAGAGCTACTTCTGCATCAATGCGGGAAATATTTAAAAGAGTCTCCTTGGTGTTTCCCGACAAAGCCTTACAAGTCAGTTGCCTTCTTAGGCCAAAGAAACAGCGGTTGGCAAGTGTTTGATCTCTGCTGTGGTGTCATTTATCAGAGTTTGTAGCGGAGCCGAGGTAGATAAAGTCTCTAACCACCTCAAGTTATAGCTGATGTCTAGCGTGACGTTCTGTCCGATTCGTCGATGTCGCAGTGTGAATATTTGGTCGATGGTGGACTTTCCTGGCCTGAAGCCACACTGATAGGGAACAATCAGGTTGCTGACGAAAGGCTTCAGGCGTTCACACAACACGGCAGATTGGATCTTGTAGGCGATGTTAAGAAGACTAGTACCTCTGTAGTTGGCGCAGTTCAGAGGGTCTCCTTTCTTGAGGATCGGGCAAACAATGCTGAGGTTTCCATCGGGCATATATTCCTCCGACCATATTATACAGATGACCTGGTGCATGCTCCTAATCAAGTCATCGCCAGCCGCTTTAAATAGCTCGGCGGTTAGGCCATCTTCTCCAGCGGCTTTGTAGGACTTAAGCTTAGATATGGCTATCTTCACTTCGTCCAGGTCGGGTGGACGGAATTGTTGGTCTTCATCGTCCAGGTTGAATGGTTTATTCTGCCTGACATCGTCATCGCCGTTAAACAGTCGGCAGAAGTAGTTCTTCCATTCCCTCAGCATCGACTGCGATTCTACTATGATGCTCGTCCTTGTGGGCTTCGGTTTGGGCTCTGTAGCCTTGGCAGGTTCTTTTTACTCTTTGGTATACAACTTCCGAACCTCATTCCTGTTGCATCTCTCTATTTCCTCGCTATTTCCTATTTCTATCGCGCGCTTCTCGTGCTCTTTCTTTTTTCTTCTGAGAAGTCGGTGTTTGTATCTTCTTTTCTGCGCGTAGAGCTCACGAGCAGCTCTAGTCCTTCTTTGCAGCACGCGCCGCTTTGTATGCCTCTTGTTTCGCTGCATGTGGTTGCCGACACTCGTCGTCTAACCAGGGGTTTCGTTGTGGTGGTCGAGTGAAACCAAGCACATCAGAGGCGGCGTCTCTGATGAATTTTTGGCAATGTTGCCACTGGTCTTCAATGCTTGATGCTGGATACATAGAACTTCTTGAGAGATTGAGAGAGACTCGATCTGAAAAGGATCTAGCGATCTCTTGCGATTTTAGCCGTCCGACGTCAAACTTTCTCACAGTATTTACTTGTCTTGGCGGTGTTCGGGATATCCGAAGGCGTACCTTGGCTACAAAAATGTAGTGGTCCGAGTCAATGTTGGCCCCTCGAAACGTTCGGGCATCCATAATACTGGAGCAGTGCCTTGCGTCGATCGCAATGTGGTCAATCTGATTGACCCTTGATTGATCGGAAGATCTCCATGAGTGCCTTTGTGAATATCGAGATGCGGAAACCGCGTACTTGCTATGACACCATTTCGCCCCGCGCGCCGCGAAGTTGATAAGCCTAAATCGGAGGTGGTGTCGTGTAGGCTGTACCTTCCGACAGTACTACCAAAGATGCCCTCTTTTCCTATCTTTGTATTAAAATCACATAGGACGATTTTAATGTCATAGTTAGGTCATTGCTCGTACGAGTGGTATAATGACTAATGAAAGTCGGCGCATATAGAAAACTCGTATTACATCTACCGCGCTTTAGGTGATTTCTTATTTTTTGTTAGTCATATCCGTCGAGGGATTTTTTGAAAAGGATGAGCTTTGAACCACTCAGACTTGAATCCTGTACACCTTTTTTGGTACACTTTCAGTGAACCTCTGAATATTATTCGTTTCCCTTCATATGGGTAATGACAATTTTTTGCATCCCCCGTCGGGGGGCTCGCACCTACGGCGCTCGAGTCAGAAGTCTCATAATCATTGCCATTGTCCAGTCAATTGAATATACGTCTCTGTTGTATCCAACGCTTTGCTATTGCTACCAACTAAGTGAATATCCCATACGACAAAATAAGGGCGTGGATGTTTTTCCCATATAGTTGTCAACAAATGTGGGACTTTATAATTCCCTTAGTGCAGAACAAATTTCAACTGACTGTATTAAGTACATTTGGCGTTACTTTACCTCAACTTTTAAACACCACTGTTTGGAATAACATCAAATCGATCTGCTAAGTACTTTTCCCTTCCAACTGCCATGCCAGTCTAAATGGAGGATATGCAAAGAACAATATTAAATCCCATCTTTCAAATGTTAAGTGGAAGTGAAAAAAATGAAAACACCCAGACAGAGACGCACACTAATGTATGAATTCCCGCAGAAGGAGAATATGGTGCTAACAGAGCAACAGTATACCGCACCGTCTCACCCATTTTAAGCATATTACACATCCTTCGCATTTTTTAAGGATATTGATCGGCAAATGTTATACATGCGAATTTATTGCTTATTTTATTTCTTGGAGCGAATGATATGTATATGGGTATTGGAGGTGGCATGAGAAAAGAAATAGGACATGTGGCATCAAGTAGGATAGATGGCATTAAGGACTCCCTCACTCAGGTAGATATACATATAAATAATTTCAGCAATAGAACAATATAAATGAGGGTAGAACATGTGTTGTTTCTGCTGCTATAGATGACAAAAAAAGCCCCCCCACAGCATACGTTATGTACACAAACGCATCCTTTCGCCTACTCAGCATCAGCCAGCACACATCAGGAAATTAGATGTAGCACCTTACGAAAACGGAAATAGTATAGTAGCTGTCATTTCTCCTTTTGGCTTGGCATAGTTCAGGTTTTGGTTCAACGCACTCGAATAGACTTTTTGTATTACACAAAACACTAACAAGTGTGTATATGTATGTACGTGCACTTTTCTTAAGGATGTGCGCCATTATCGTTAGAAGAAGGAATTTTTATGCGAAGCTTGTGAAAGAGCCCCATGCACAGCACACCCGACAAATGTTATTTATGTTGTTGTTGCCGTAGGTATGGTACATTGTATGGTGGTTCCTTAAATTTGAAACGGCAAGGACATTGTAATTTGTGTTGGTAAATGGTCAAGCTCAAGAGCAAAAGAATTATGGGTACAATTAAGGATCAAGTGGTCGACGTCGAGGAGGTAGATATAAAGTGGATTGCCAAGTGAGTGGGGATGATGATACACTCTGAGGATTTTGTTGCGTGTGTGTATATGCATGCTCTTAACAGTAGGTGCCTAGTGGCTTACCATCCAAGTGGGAGCAGTGTGTGGGGGTATGTACATCCCAGGTAAGTATAAATGCGGTAAGAGTAAGTGTATACGACTAGTTTGGGGGGTTGGATTAATTCGAGGGAAAATGTGTATGGGGTACTAAGAGGGGACTCGGTGGAGCTGAGATCTCCAGATGAAATTTGGTTTTGGAAATTTGGGATGTGGTATTGGTTTGAGGATAGAGCAAACCCTGAATTAATGAGCGTGCTAATTTTGTCTCGATTTGTGGAAAATTACAAGCGATTTGTGGTTGAAACGGAATTAGAAGGTGGAACGCTGTTGAAGTTGTTATGTGTGCACACTTTGCAGTGTTGTATTAGTGCTTGGTATGGTCCTTTGCAAACGACTTAGACTGTTAGACTATGAAGAGGAGCGGGAAACTAATTTAGAGATAATTTTCCTCAAGTACCTAGGTACTGCAAGTATTATGATGATTAGAAGGCGCTTTTGTTGGATAAGTCCTTGACAAAGTGTCACTTTATGTCACTTGTTGATGGAATACGTATCATTGGTTTTTCTCCCGACCCTAAGGCCTTTGTTTTTAGATGCATTCTTAAAATTCAAGACATGCAATATGTTTACTGTTTAGGTATACTATTTGCCTACTTAAATAAAATCACCCCGAAACGACTCCCTTGATAACACTATGCACTTTAGGGCCCCATGAAAAGTGCATGTGCATATATTAAGCGGGTAATAAAAACGCCTTCGATAATTCATCCGACTATGGCTTAGGCATTGAATAACTTTCAGACTCTTGCGAGACTGACCGATAGATCCATGATGTTGTCACAAGGGTTTCGTATATGTATATGGTATAAGAAAACTGATTCCGTTTCGTAGAAAAACCAGTAAGACAATTATCTTCGACTATGCCGAAGCTCAAATACCCGGTACTGTATTATTGTAAAAATAAAAAAAAATATTTTAGTACTAAAAAAATATATATTTGTATGGGAGGTATGGGTAGTTTTTATTCAACCAAGCTCATTTTTTGTCAAAAAATTTTAAATATTATTAAAACAATATGTGCAAAGTTTAAACTTGCTATCTTTATTGTAGCTATTTAAATTTAATTTTTAACATCAAAAAGCTATATAAATCCGATATTTTTGTATGGGAGGTAGTAGTAGTTTTCATCCGATCTTGCTCATCTTCGAACTTAGCCTCAGTTTGGTGGATAAAAGCTTACGTACCAAATTTCAAGACGATAGCTCTTAAATTACGGACGTAATCGTGCGGACGGACAGACGGACAGACGGACATCGCTAGATCGACTAAAAAAGTGATGCTGATCAATAATATATATAGTTTGTCATACCTACAACGCCTCCTTATGTGCGTTACAAATGGAATGACAAAGTGAATATATACCCTCGCCACAGTGTGGTACCGGGTATAAAAAATAAATAAATAAATAAATAGGTGGCGCAACAGGCGGGTGACACCCAAGGCCTAGCTTCTCGCAACCATTCGTTTTGTGTGAGTTTCTATTTTTTTGGGACGAATGGAAGGGACCTACAATTTTATGCCGAGTCCGAACGGCTGAATTGAGAAGCTTTTTCATGACAGTCATACTCTCGGATGTTTGTCAGACGTTCGCGAGAGGTAGCGCAGTAGAAAAAACTTTAAGATGTAATTTGTGTTTTTCCGGGGATCGAACCCGGGATCCCTCGCACAGTAGTCCAGCACACTAACCACTGCGCTACTGCGCCCACGTTTCTTGAAGCGAATCGTAGAAAGCCACTTTAAATAACTTCTTTTTCAATAAGGGCTGTCAGGTGTCAAATATGGAGTTCGGCCACCTAAAGTATTTTATCGGGGTCTTGGTAGCTCCCGGGTATATGATGTTCAAGTGCAATCTCCATAACTCTCGATCTGCCGCCACCAATGAGATATCAGACCTGATCTGACCATCTCATCCTGGGCCTATACCCACATCCCACACGCCGTCCTATACCCATATGGTACGTATTCCATATACGACTTGCAAACCAGGTTAAACACAGAGAGGTAGGGAGCTGTTTGAATATTGAGTAGGTATATAATGCGTCCTCGCGGTTGTCTGTATACCTAGAGTGTGTGCACTGATGGGTGCCCTTGTATCTATGTCTTGTAGGGCGCTCATATAACGCATATATCGAGGAAAAATGTCAGTAAATATTTTAAATGTCTACAATAACGCTCTGTCCTTTCCTTACCGGATCCCATAGTTTGTGACAAGCATTTTGACTAACGAGCGTTGGAATTTGGAAAACATACCTATTTATTACAGCGTTCAAATAACTAAAGCAAAAGGTTGATGAGCTGTCTAGAAATAATAGACACCCAAGTTCAGGTTGTCACACAAGTCATCCAACCCCTAGAGCCACATGTTTTCATCGGTGTACGTGTATACGCATATCCTATTTCCCATATAGTATTTCATGTTCAAGGCGAATACTCCTACCTGCTGTAAGCGAGACGTCAAAAAACATCATGCATCTTCGCCAGAATTATTCATCTTAATGATTTATTAACCTACCTACATGTACCTATACGAAAATCATAGGCGCCTTCGAAACACCTGGTAAATACTTCCCCCGCATCTGAATGTAAACGGAACCCCACTCCCACCTTTAGGCATCTATTTTTAGACATAATTTCGCTTTTGACGCTCATGCCCCGACCTTCTTTGAAATGGTGTTTTAGGAGTAGGTACCTACTCTGTTCACATAAATATTTCATTAATTTTCATTTCAAATTCGTATAAGGGAAAACGATAGAACAAGCGTCTATTACATAATAGACTTTGGCCAAAGGTTGTCCTGAAGTATTCAAGGGCCCTTAACCCGAGCATTTTACACGCAACTTTGTAGAGTGTATGTATATATAGCCATGTCGCTTGCACCCATCAGTGTAATCTTCACATAGCATAATTTCCTTCATAGAAGAACCAGAGAAGTACAGCTCTGCGAAACCTTAATTGCTCCCGCAGTATGGGCATGAAGAAGTAAACACAAAAACCCCAAAGAATGTCGGGCTAAACACCCTCTCTGTGAGCACAGACACTGTGTACCTAATAAATCAATCTTTCCTAAAAGCATTCACTTGCGGCCACTTGTGTTTGGTGGTGCAGCTCTCAGAACCCAGACCCTATGTGTGTGCATCCTTTTGCATTCCTGTGATAACAGGGATACGAGATACGACGGCCGAGCCAACCAGCTTAGCCCAGCAGGAGAAGCAAAATATTAAATCAGCCTTAACCATGGGCGTTAATAAATCCATCATCATTACCGTTTATGGTGGAGGTACCTACAGCATCATCATCTAGCCCAGTATCCGTTTTAAAGATAAAATGCACACCCTGGAAGAGGAGAAGAAGATACAACCGGAAAATGTTTATTAATGAAAATCAAGGACCCTCCCGTGCCAGTCCACCTCCCCCTTGACGGAGTTCCGTTGCAGTTCATCTATTGTTTTGTATGCATTGGTGATACCTATATTTTTTTTTCTTATTTTCTTTCACTTTCTGTCTGGACATAAGGCGCATAAGGCATTTCGCTTGTTAAGGCTCGGAGGACCAAGAAGGTATTTTTTTATAGGTACCTACATAAACACATTCATGTGCGCCAGTCATGTTCTTCTTTACACTTTGGCATTTTTATTCGGTTTCCTTTTTTTTTGCATTTTCTTATGTTCTTCTTTGTGGTGGAGCCAATAAATCTGCGGACACAACTTTTACGGCGCAGGTCCTTGGGTATTTTCTTTGTGTTGGCACATTCGTTGGGGCTGGCAACAAAAATGTTGCCGAAAGATCCCCGAACATGTTTCCTTTTCAACAACCCAGCGGCTTTCAAACTGTAACAAATTTAAAAATCGAAATTAAATATTATTTACATTTTTTTTTTTTTTCTTATTATTGCAGGTAAGTTGCGGTTTTACTTGTCGATTAAAAATTGGGGTAAAGGGTAAGTTTGACTAAAGATCATAATATTATATCGAAAACATAGAGATTCTTACCTCGCTGACAGGTGTTTTAGCCTAAAATTGAACTGAGTTTTTTTTCATAATGACCAAGTTCATAATTATTTAATTGCCTATCTTATTAGGAACACGCTTGAAAGCAAGCTTAAAGCTTAGTACGCCGCTCGAGATAAATTGTAGCTCCCATGCAAAATCCCTCCACAATTTAGCTGAGCTAAATTTAAGCGAATACGTCATGTAGGTATGTATGACCTACTTCATATATCCGTCAAAATCTACTGCGCCCATTAATGGTTCGTCGTATTGAGGGCGTTCAAGAATCTAGTTTTGTAAGTCTGACAGCTTTCTAACTTCATGGTGCTGAATTTTCATTGGGCCGAACTGGTCACGTGAACAATTTTCTCAGTTGACGTTTATGTCCACAACAACGACAAAAATAATGTCAAGAATATTTCTCCACTTACTAGGTACTAATGTCGTTTTCTACAAGTGTTCGATTGGCACTCAACTGACAGTTCTTCTCCTGAAAAGAAGAGCATTTTGCTTCTGGATTTGAATTCAGAAATCAGGAGCACTAAACATTCATACACAATAAACGTCAAAATCGTTGAATGTAGGTACATTTTTTGTGTCGCATTTGATAGTTTTGCATTTTAAATCAGGTAAAAGTAATTAATTTGAAAAATAATATTAAAATGGATATTCTACTGGAGTTTTGTAATTCAATTTTACCTTCTTCACCATTTTCCTCGTCATAAACTAGTGATGGTGATAATGCAATTCCGCTTGAGTTTTACAAATGCAACTCATGGACTTCAAACTTAAATAAGATCTGTTTTCTCGTTCGATTGCCATCCCGATTCGGAGAGTTCTTCCGGATGGTTCTGGACGACCAATCGAAAACGACATATAAGTTGACATCTATTTGTGCCAATTAATGGTGATTTCGATTCGCCAAAACTTTTTCTTGCCCGAAATCATTTTTTTCGTTCGTTTGGTACAAAAAAAAAGCAATCTTTTTCAAAGTCGAGAGCACTTTTGCGAATTTAGATTTTTTCTCAGAGTCTTCGAGATTTACTAATACACTTACATATGATTTGACATTTGATAGCTGGCATTAGTTTGTTTACGTTTTATGAAGTCGGTCGAAAAAGTTAGAGCTACTGAAAAACCATATTAAAATAAATAATTTAAACCAAAATTTGATAAATATGGAACAAACAATAGGTATGTAAATTTCATCTTCATCATTTGGCACATCTTCATCGTCGTCGTCGTTCTCTTCGGATAATACTGACTCGTCTTTGTCATACCGCTACGAGCAATTTATGCAGTTGCAGGATTTGTATTTGCAATGGAGAAAAAGCAATTTTGTGGAGGACGTGGACCGTGGTGAACATATACTCGGAATATTTATTATGAGATTTCTTTTATAGTTATTTGAAAATGTATGTAAAACTTGCAAGTTGCAACCACTCTACGAAAAAAAAATCTTCACAACAAAAAAGGTAAACAACTTTTGCCAGGTACACCACCAACACCAATAAAGAACAGCTCAGTATACTTTTTTTTGTTCGATTGGCCAGACGAAATCTAAAGAAATCTGAGATTGCCAATCGAAATTAGCATAAACATAGTGTCCGGAGAACTCAGTTTTGACATTTCTATTTGGATCATCGCCATCGGAGAGCATGCGAGAACGCAGTTTGGCATTTCGATTGCCCTGCCCTGACAATACAATTGTCAATAAGTGACATACCGACAATTCAAGGTAATTTTTGAGTTCAGGTAAATTTGAGTCCAGCCAATTCAAATCGACCTACGAAGACTATATTCTTGAATGCGGCCATTTCTTCAAGCTAAATTGTGTGTTTTTGTGTTGCGTTAATAAGGATGCGTTTTTTTCTTCAACGAGAGCAGATACAATTTAATTTCGCTGGAGTTTTTATAGAAAGTTTAAAGATCAATTGGTTATTTTTTTATGACCTAACTTTACAATTTATAAGCGTTATTTATTGAGTTCAACAATAAAGTTGTCTAATGAAGCCAAGCAAATTAAAAACTAGCAGGCTGCAAAAATTTAAGTTAACTTAATAGACGAATGCGTTACGAAATATCAACGAAAAGTGTAGGTAGGTACATAGATATCTAACATTTTTGACATATTTTTTTTTGGAAAATAATGGACAAATAAACGTAGGTTGATGTATTATTGTGCAACTTCTCTTCGAACTTTTCAATAGTACTTATTTCGTAACGAATTTCGAAATGAATCCTACTCAAATATGGCAGATAAGGTACGTATTTCAAAGTTAAAAAACATTTTAAACTCGTATTTTGTTTTCTTGAGAGCCACTGGAACCAGCCAACAATACCAGTATCACCAATGCCATACACAATACACCAACGATTAGACTGCGCCCAAAATCAGCTCCTCTCGCTCCAACCAACATAAACGCCGACTATCAACAAATCGGCCATTTTGCTTCATTAACTATTGCTCTCCCTTCCTCTTACGTAGTTGTCTTTTCCACACATGCTATTTGACGTTTCCACATTCCACGGTTATTCACTAACCGCGCTGAATAAAAACAAGCAGCGCTGAATTCAAAACCAGCCTCTTCTCTTCTTTTATTCTTGTTATGCTCCATTCCTTCGTACAATGGAAAAAACAACAACACTATACGATGCGCAGAAGTACCAAAAACCAAACCAAAGAAGACAACAATGAAGCGCAAGCAATGAAAAAAAAAAACAACACACACAAACCTAAAAGAAGAAGCGAAGAAACCATCTGCACAAAACATAATTGAGAAAAATTCTGCTCTGCTCTTTCGCTCATCCAATTCCGAATGTCAGTCTACCGTTTGTCGCAGTGCTGTGCTGTATGAAGTACCGCAAAATATAAATTTCATTCTCTACACTCTGCATAGAAAAAAAAATAGCAAATTGGAAAAATTCATCTCAATTTTCCCAGCGCAAAAATATGTACTCGTGAAGATTTCTCAATTAAAATCCATTGAATTTCCCATCAATCGCAAAGGGTTAGTGTTTATCTGTCACAAAGTGTCCAAAGGAATACAATTTTCACTGTTAAATAATGAAGAAGTGAATACGCAAAAGAAATACAAAATTCGCATGTTTTTCCCTGAGTGCTGTCAAAAAAAAATGTTTAAAAATACATAAAGAAAAATAATCATGCGTCGCCTGTGTTTTTGTAGTTGTGTTTGTCTGTGCCTGTGATTTTTCGCTTCCTATAAATTTTTCTTCGATTTTCTTGTGTTTTTCACATAAAACCGCCGCCGAAATTGTGTTTTTTTTTTTTTGTTTTCGAAAAGCATCTCTCATCCTATTCCACGAGAATTTTCCTAGGTACCTACACTTCTTCGGGTTTGTAAAAAGGAGGACAACTTTTTTTTTCTTCGTACGTCTTCTTCGATTTTATACGAGTGTTGTTTGTGTGTGATTTTTCAACCCCATGCGGCGGAATTTCGATGATTTATTTCGGGATATTACTCAAAATATTTGTTTATTTCGCCTTTGTGCTGATTACTTTGTGCGAAAGTGCTTTTTCTGACAAAACTGTGTTTTTCGCGAAAAAACAAATAACATTGGGTGTGTGTGTTTAATCGTGATGTGAATTTTTGGGTAAAAATTTACTTGAAGAGGACCAAAAGAAGGATATTTTTTCGCCATCAATTCGAAGTCATCTGTCATTTGTGGAGTTTGACAGAAAAACATGAAAAATCATTCAAAATTGTGGAAAAATCAAAAGAGGAATATTTGTGCTTCACCGCTGATGTGTTTTATTGGATTTTCCATTTAAAATTTAAATGTCTTCATGCTTTTAAAAATGCTTTCCACGCAGCATCCATTCCAAGAGTTGCCAGATGAGAATCTTGTATTATAGTTGATTTCAAATTGGAATTCAAATGGGAGATTCTTATATGACAGGAGTTATAGTGCTGCGGTCAGTCCTCAAGACACGTAGCTTTAAAAAATTCATTTAATATGTAGAAAATGAGTACCTCAATAATACCGATTTTGTTTGACCGTCAAAAAGAATTAATCTACCAGCAAAGGAAACAAACTGAAGGCTGAATTGATGCTACCGAAATAAAAACCTCACTGGGCGCACTGAAATTGCCGTAAACGTGGTATAACCTCCATCAAAAAAGCTGCTTATGAGTTATAATAATCGTCAGCTTTTTTTAATTAAATAGGAGCTGCTTATATTTATGGCTTTAAGAATTTAAAGTGACAGACAGTGATACCTATTTTGGAACGTAGGCGATTAGATAAATGCATAAAACAGCCAAAATCACCAGCTAGAAGTAAGAAGTCGGTCTAAAATCACTAAATTTAATCGAGTCTTAAGTTGAAGTGTCGTAATTCCTAACGTGGCTACCTAATATATTTTCTATCAAAATGATCTAAATTATTCTTGCATTTACATACATAGAATCCATTCTGTAGCGTCAAATAATTATTCGTTTGGCCTTGGGTTTAATTGTGGCGGTAGAACTAGCAACTGACAGCTTCCTAAAAAAGTCGGGCAGCCTTCGCCTGTGGGTTAGCATTGATTTATTAAGTCGGAAGAGCCACAAATGTAAGCATATGGTCGCTGACATGGAAGCCTCTAAAGCCAAAACTAAGATTTTTAGATTGTAATTCCATGTAGTTCCATTCAAACGTAATTTGATCAGACAATAACTTATTATATGTCACTAGAGTTTCTGGTCCTGTCCCATAAGTTTTCAGTTTAGTTGACAGTTTTAGTAGATATATCTTCTAACCTTCGGCTGCTCACGAGGGAATTGAAAGCTCAACTAAACACTGGACTGACGTCTAAATGCACTGCCATTTTTAACTGAACTGAAAACTGGTCATCTAAATGGGACTTCAGATGAGCCGACTGTGTTAAGGGCCAGTGAAATGAACTCAATATAATAAGCCTTATTTAAGTACACTTACTATTAATTAAACAACTATTGGTAAGCCCGGGTTAGATGTTTGTCAAGAACATAGTGACAGATGCCTTTAACACCTCATTTTGAGCTAATAGCTATTAATACATATATTCAGTACAATCTTACATCATGATTGACAATTCGAGACTTCGCTCCGGGCTCCGGTAGTTGAAACAATCTTTAAGAAAGAAGGACATGAAACTCAGCGTCAAGAATCAAAAAGTTAAAAAATTATGGAGTCATTCAAAAATGTGGTCCCTCAATTCGCTACAGTCATAACGAGCTGATGAAGAAGCTATACCGAAGAGATTTACAACAAATGGGACCTCCACATCCTATGTTCCTGATAAATACGGTTGTAAGAACCTTGAATATTTATGTCACTGTAATTATTCAATCAGCTTATTTACGGGTTTAGTTTGTCCATTTGCATTGGCGCTATTCTACGATACCCGGAGGCCAAGAGCTTAGCTTCAATGAGGGCCGAGGCTTGTGCTAATGTCTCTATTACATACATACATACATACATATTCAGTACAATCTTACATCATTTCTTGAAGAATAGATTTCATGGTCTCATTTCTCCAACCCGGATTCATAAGGTATTTGGGAATGCTCAAGATAGTGTGGTGGGATCAGGTCTGATGATTAAAGCATCTGCATCTTGGTGTACCCTTGCTTGCAGCTTCCTTACAGCTGGCATATAAACAAACGAACCTCTGTCCACGGAACGGCAAAATACGATTGTCGTCATTTTCAGCTTGTATTGCCGCTCCGTGGACAGTTTCTTTTGACTTGTTTCTTTTTCTTTGTTGAGACAATTTTTTGATCTAAACTATAAGTTTTGTCAATCATAGTCTAGTAGTAATCAATCTTTCAAGTAGATATCAGCGTTATTGTCACTGCAGACGGTAGAGTGCCACAATTTTAGCATTTCACATTAAACGGTTTGACAATTCAACAAAATGCATAGCAACATTTGCAAAAGTTCTGTCAAATAATTAACTTTTTGTCAAGCAATAGCTTTGTTCTAAAATGCAAAAGCTTCTTCAGAAAACTATTCGTGAACCACTACTCCTTAAATGCTATCCAAAACAATCTAGAAAACAAATAAGATCACAACCAGTTTTCATTTAAGTTAATGGACAAAAATGTTTCAGTCATTGGAAGTAACGCTCTGTAAGGTAAAGAGATTCTTAACTCGGTTCTTGTGTCATTTTCTTAGCTCCATAATTTGGAGAGATAATATTCAATCAGTTTCAAGACGTGAATACAATTCAGATATAATTTCAGTCTTCAGAAATACAAAGGAAGTAACCTTTGGTAAAAAAAAACTGAAATGGGCAGTCAGAAATGTTAATGAGAACTTTGCATTTTTTAATTTACTAAATCTGTCAACAGTGTCGGAGTCGGAGCTGATCTCAGAAAACATTTTATCTTTTTTCCTACCTGAACGCTTGTCTATTTACCATTTTGGGTGTGAGATCTAGAAATTCGACCTTGATATCATTTATTAAACTTTATGGTCATAGATGCTACTCCAATGCATGTGGCCCAAGCTGCATAAATTTAGTCAATCGTCTCATCTTAACATACGACTATGAATGTATTACACTGAAAGGTATTAGCATCTGGCTTATTACTGATGATCATGTAGGGAGCTCTAACGACCTTGGTGTGGTTATTTAAGTAACTGGCTGATGAACTAATCGTATGCCGTCCTGATAACATTTTGTTTGATATCCTCATTTTTTTTCCCGAAAGCACTCAGGTACTATGGCTACAGATTATTATAATGTACTGTACATCAAATGAAAGATAATCTTGTGTACATAATGTAAAAGAAATGTATCTCTTTGTTGAGTACTTTCGAAGTTATGAGTAATTAAAAATGTATACGCATAAGGCGGCCAAAATAAAAAGATTTCTCACTTTGAATAATAAAGTAGAGAAATATCTGATTTGAATTTTCAGTCATTTTCGATATTGGTCGAATTTTGACCATTGGGTGCGCCTAGTACCCTCTGTTCTGCCTTCTTCTTGTGGCATAACTACGCCTAAACACCGCTGTTAGTGGCCATTTGGGCGGTGAGGTTGTTTACGGACTAATATATGGAGAGCAGAGTATTCAAATTCAAAGCTATTCCTCTTAACATATCAACATTACGAAAATGATTCTACAACCGAGCACAAACGAAGTTACAATACTTCTCTTCTCTCCAATCACACCTAAGTTTTTAACCACTGCATCGAACACCTACCCTTCCTTATTTCTTGTCGATTCTTAATAACTAAATATATACTGTACATAGTTACTAAAGAGATACAAGTTTGTATTTTATTCTTTTTTTTATAACGTAAATGGGTCCAACAAGGGAGAAATTTGAAAATATTCTCTTCTATCATGGGACTATTTAAATGCCTGTAAGCGATATACGTGGATTCCGCTTAATTGGGGTACGTCGGGCTAGACTGTTTTGTCCCAATTAAGCAGCTGTCCCAATAATACGATGTCATGATGAAGTATATAAAAAAAATACAACAAAAAATTATTTTAATTACTTGTCGAAGTACTTCTCTGGGCAACTTACGGAAACGAAACTAATAGCAAGCCACGTTGACAAAACAACAACACATCGCTTTGCTCACACTTCTGGAACTGCAAAAAGGCAAAACGGTGCGCAACACCACGACAAAGTGCTGTTTCTTAAATAGCATTGGGTAAATTTGCTTTCTCATCGTCGTTGACAGACAGACAAGCAATGTGGCGATATTTTTTATGTCAAAATGTGTGATGAATATGCCCCGAATAACCGGCTGCTGTCCACAAAAAGCGAAACAAATTCAGTCTAAAATATGCATTCGTTTCCTTTCTTTAGCCTTTGTCCCAGTTAAGCGGCTGTCCCGATTATCCGGTGTCCCAATAAAGCAGAATCTACTGTATTTAAAAAGCCCCTAAGATTTTGAAAAACCATCATTATCTCTATAAATCTAAAATAAGAATGTATCCTTGGATTTCTTCTTAAACGGTTTATCATATGACGGGAGTCTTAAAAAAAAGTGCCTCAAATAAATACATAAAATAAATAAATAAATAAATATGCGGCGCAACAGGCGGTAGACACCCAAGGCCTAGCTTCTCGCAACCATTCGTTTGTGTGAGTTTCTATTTTTGGGACGAATGGAAGGGACCTACAATTTTATGCCGAGACTTTAAAATTTGCATCAAAATTGGATTCATTGAATAAAAGCGTTTTTTAAGTTTCGTAGAGTAGTGCAAAAGTCATCTCATGAAAACGTCGGGTCCCCCGCAAGCACTAGCGCAGTAAATATCTAGACTGATGTCAAATTATTTGGAGCATTCTATTCTTAAACATAATTCCTGTGTAGATACTCCAATAACTTTTTATATGTTCTGGACCACGAGATGGTGCATCCACGGATCCATCATAATTACTTGTTGTCTTGCAACATTTAGAGAACTTTAGCCAATGAATTTGGAAACAAACTACAAACAGTTGCGAAAAGCTGGGCCTAGGGCCCTTTAAAGACTCGTTGCGCCAGCTATTTATTTTGTTTTTGACAGTTGTCTTTTTGTCTTTATCCAACGGAAAGATTTTTCAAATTGTAATTACTGCAAGGATTTTAAATATCAAAAAGCTCTAAACCATAGCTTTGGCAACTTGTTTGCATTTTAAATTTGATTTGGCGCCTCGACTCCAGTAATGCGTTTCGCCCCGATGTAGTGGGTGGGCTCATCAGTAGACGACCACCACATCTGATCTAGACGCACTGTTTGCTCGATTTTCACCGAAACTAATGATTTTCAGTCAACAAGTGACTGCCTTTTATTTTCAACCCCACATAATAACTGCTTAATTGATTTTAATTGTATGAACAACATTAATTAGACTGAACACATAAATCTAAATAGCAAGCAGAATGAAGTCGCTGTGTCGTGTCGGACTGTCAAAATTAAATAAACACAAACACACGACCGACGTTAAAAAGTGAGTACATAGACTTCCTCAAATGCGACAACGATGAATGGACGCTTATCTAACTTTTGGGTGTTAGTCTGACACAACCCCCAAAAACTGTCTCGAAAATAATTTCTATGATATAAAATTGTAAATCTGTTTCAATATGAGGCTAAAATCTATGAGCTGATTGAGCATATGAAAGCTATGAGAGTTGCATGCTTACAGTGACCGCGCTTAATACGGTTTTGTCTACCTAGTAAACAGCATTTGATTGGTCGATTTGACTGAAAATCTAGGCAAGTTTCGTGTGTTAGGTAAGAATTTCTGCCTAATTCTGTGATAAACTGTCACCTAAATATTTAGGTGTCTAAGCACATTGAACGGGGCCAGTCAGAGTGATCCATGAGTCAAACCATCCCAGCTATAAAAATAATTCCAATTAGACAAGTTGAGCTAACAATAATGTTCTTTCGACATCCACAGACAAATCGAAACAGATGCTTTTTAAATTAGTTACCCTAAAAAGCAAAGCTCCATTATAATAACTCTATTGAAATTTTATTGCCTGCTTTCATTACGATAAGCTGCCATAAAAATAGACAGCACTCGAGTCGAATACTTCACGCTAAGTGGACGCACTTACAAGAAGATACATTTTGAAGATATCTACATATTTCTCAACTTTCTTCGTTGTTTCCACTTATTCTGAAGTATCGTCTTTCAAAGGCGGCACGATCAGCTCTATTAATGGTACATGCTGAGTACGTCGCACTAAAATCCAGCCTTTTCATATTTTGTAGGCGAGCCTTCAGTAAAAATTGCATAGAAATAAAATTACATAATAAAAACTTCTCCATCTGGCAACGCTCCTTAAGGGTAGCATTTAAATAATAACCAAAAGGGAAATCTCCCACATGAAGAAGATTTTTCTTTTCCACATCCGTCTTTGTCGTTCGCATACACACACCCATTTGGAATGGTTTTTCTTTTCCAACTTGCACAGACTACCTATTTAAAACAACAACACAGTGGTAGAGCGTAGAGGTAAAACGACAAAGCGCCACCAGCCACCAGGCAAGGACTTTTCTTCCTCTACTTTGTACAGCAGGCAGTACAGCAACTACACACAGGCACAGCATCCGTATACACCACTACCACCAATTGGCAATGTTGTCAAGTTTATTTATTTATATTTTCCATCGTTCACTTGTTCATTTCTTTATTGAATCTCTTATATTCTCCCCTTACAGTGTAATCTAAAAGTAATAAAGAGGAAAAAAAAAAAGAAATCAAAGTTAATCTTGAAAATTCTGTGTGCCAAAATAAATAAAAATAAAAATCTATAGGAAAATCAAATTTTTTGCGTCACAAGAAAAATAAAAAGAAAAGTGTTGTGCGTGGAAATAAATCGAAAAAAAAAGTGAAAATAAATATTGCCCTCTAATATTGAAGCTGTTAGCTGAACATAAACGAAAGGGATACACGAGAAGGAACATCCTTTTTCGCCATCGTCGCCGTGCATCATCATCAACAACGTAGTCGCTGCGTCGTCGTTCATCCGTCACAGGACCAACGTCTGCAAGTTTGAATATTTTTTTCTCTGGTTTTCTTTCCCCCCGAAAGGTTAATAAAAAGCCGTCAAACTGTGGGGCTCAGGGGCATTTTTCCTTCCTCCGCAAGGAATGTATTATCCGGTAAGTTGAGATGACAACAAAAAATATAAATAAAAAAATACGAAATGCTTCTACAGATTCTGCATCCTTATATTGGTTGCAGTAATGTTTATCGTACTCGTGTATCCTTCTTTGGCTCCTCTTTAAGGAAGAGATCAAAAGGATATAGGTAAATGTTTGAATGGCACTACCATCATACAGCTATACCGATGTGCATGCAGTGTGCTATGCACTGTCGGTCGGTCGGTAGCCGGTATGGTAGTGTTTGTTTAGTCCACTTGATGGGTTAAGGTTTTGCCAAAGGTAGTGTTTGTAGGGTGGATTAGGATGGATGACTTTTACTTTTGTTTGGAAAATGGACGCGTGTATAATGATTTTTTGTTCGCAGTTTGAAAGTGTTAAGATGTGTTTTTATTATTTACTGTTAATTCCTTAAACAAATTAAATAAGTATCCAGTTCCGTAGCTATTTGGACTGTAACGCGAAACTGAGACTGGCTTTTAGTCGAGGGATGATTACAGCGGCTCAATATTAGCAAAAATCAATGTAACGCATAGGTCATTATTTGGTCATTCTAAAAAAGCGGAAGCATAGCAAACCAGTTGTGCAATATTTTTAGGGTTTTTTTTTGGGTTTCAACTGATCAGGGTTACCTACCATCCTTGATTAAATGGCCTATAACTCAGGGAACTTGGTGGCCGCAGTGGAAGTTCCTGTATACCACTGAAAGTGAAAAGGCTTGCGACTCATTTTCAGTCACTGCTCCCAGCGAGCGATCAATTTAACTCATTTAGCTATGCGATTCCAAATGCAAGTGATGCCGAATTGGCCTCTCCAATTTCATTGATTGAATTGAAAAAAACTCTCGTCAAAATGACAAACAACAAGGCGGTAGGGGACAATGACATTCCGGCGGAGTTCTTTAAAAATGCTGCGGAGCAATATAAACAATACTTATTGCAATTTTATAATAAACTCTACAACGAAGCTTGTACCCCTGAGTGTTTTAATAAAGCAATAATTTTTGCGATTCCCGAAACTACAGAGGTATCTCCATACTTAATTCGGTCAGGAAGATCTTTGCCTCGATTCTCTACAATAGATTAACAAAGTGGCTAAATGAAGGCGAACGCGTAAGTATTTTTCAAGCTGGATCTCGCTCTGGATTCTCAACAGTTGATCATATTTTTGTTCTGACAGGTATCGCAAAAAAAAAAAAAACAGATTGAAAAAAGAAAAAGCTCTACGGATATTTTGTGAATTTTAAAGCTGCTTTTGATACCGTTAATAGGCAAGCCCTGATATACAAGATATCATCACTCGGAATGTCCAATAAATTACTGTCTATGTATTCAATTTTTGACGTCAACTAGTGCAGCGGTATGGGATGAAACAATAATGTCAGAGTGGTTTGAAACGACATCTGGTGTTCGCCAGGGTTGTATCCTTAGCCCAATTCATTCTGCGCAATTTATTGATGGATTTTGTGATATTTTGCCCGGGGGCGCGTGTGTAGTAGATATACATACTTATCAAGGTCCCCCTTTACGCTGATGACTTGGTGCTTATTGCTGACAACCCCTCTGCTCTTTAGCTTCAAATTAACAGACTGCAAACATAGTGCAACACATGGGACTTACAAATTAATGCTAACAGGACCAAAGTAATGATGTTCGACACCCTTCAACGCAGGAGACCCGCTGAAGAAAATTGCCGTCTCGAAGGTGAACGTATAGAGGTAGTGAGTGAGTTCAAGTACCTCGCAGTGGTCCTCGCTTCAAACCAGAATTTCAGTAAGCACATTAGGCAAAAAAGCACTGAAGCCAAGCTGGCATTAAATATAATGTGACCACGATTTTTCTCAAACCACTATATTGATGTCTGCTCGAAATATCGAGTCTTCAACGCAACGGTTAATACATGCATGTGCTATGGTATACAAGTTTTTGGAAATGTTCGCTTTGAAGAGTTTGAAATGGTTCAACGATTTTTTTTTTCAAGCGTTTGTTCCGACTGCCGAATACGACTCAAAATTACGCAATTTTTGTAGAGTCTGGTATAACCCCAATCTATATTCGTAATCTAAAACTACAAGCTGATTATTTAACAAAGTCATGAAGAGGCACGGGAATAACATACATAAATCCTTAATGTTGAACTGCCTACAATCAAATGCTTCCCCTTTTAAGGACTGGACAAATCTAGCCATGTCCCATGATGCGTCGTGTGATGTCACTGAAACGAATGTAGATGAATAACTGAATGTATTTGCCGATATAATTTCAAAAATTGATCATCTTCGTCAGTGGTAAGTGTATATACAAAAATTTGAACCATCGCTTACTGGTTGAAAACAGCTACTTCTGTAAAGCAAATACGGTTGAAGTTATAAGCACCGCATGTCTAGAGCCAGAGTAGAGCTAATCAATCTAAATTGTATACCCCATAGAAGTGATCTTCCCATTACATGTAGGGGCAATAGGCTAAACAAATTCAAAATCGGACAAAGGGGCGTGGCACCGCCCATACAAAAAATCATTCAAAATCGTATATGTATCTCGAAAAAATCGTATATCTTGCGTATTGGCCGTGGAGTGCTCCTGTGAAAATTGGTCAAAGTTGGACAAAGGGGCGTGGCACCTCCAATAGAAAAAAATAAAAAATTGTCGCCCGTAATTTTCAACAAATTTAGTTGATTTCTTTTTAATGTCAGTAATTACGGTGATCAATATTGATATTTAAAAAATCAAAAAAAGCCCTGGCGAAGCTGTCGGGGGTTCAGCTAGTAATATTTAATATAATTTTACTTATTCAGCTGCATGGCCATTAGATCAGCCAAACAGGGCTACAAGTTCAGTGCTGAACTTATCATCTTTCATAAACAAATTCAACAAGTAATTGTAGTTTCATTCAAGAATATGATGCATGTATTTAAAAACTCCAAAAGGTATAAGTTTGTTGGTCAATCTGATCCTAATAAATCCTATTTCCCGATGACGCATTCTGACAAGATAAGAAAAAAATCCATAACAATATTGTCCCCGATCTAAAAACGTCAAATGGCTCATTAATTTCACGCCGGCTGCAAACATTTTTACAATTTACGTCAAACAAACAAAATATTAAAAAAAAAAATACCAACCCAAAGATGACGTTCATCAAAAACTGAGTAAGACAAAGACGATGCAGAAAAATACAATATTCACGAGCCAAAACCAAATAAATCAAACAATTTGGAAAACATATTTTAAAAATCAGAGAATTTTAATAAAGATTGATGGGGAATTTTAATGAAACCGACATACTGTCCGTGCGTCGATTTTCTTTTCTTATTTTCGGATTCAAAAAATGTGTCCTCTCTAGTGAATTGAACCAACAAAAAAAAAATAGTCCAAGAGGAGAAGACAGAGATTACGAGATTAATGAGTAATAACTTAAAAACTCATGAACGCACCGCCATTAAACTTCTCAACACCAAATCCATGGGAAACGCGGTCGCTATGTTTATGGGATGAAAAATTAAAGAATCCCAACCCCAATGTGGGACGGGATAGTATTTATGAAAAAAATGCTGGTTTTCATTATTATCGGCCATACTTGTTGGGAAACACATGTGTTTTCGAGTGCGGGCATATATGGTACTCCTTTTAAGAACCATATAGGTTCACCATCCATTAGTATGTATACAAACGGCATAGATCGAGAATGTGTGCGCGTAATTAAAGCAGAGGAAGAACCAATTTGTGTGAACAAAAGAAAATGGAAGTGGGAAACAAAACATCCTCTGTGTGCTTCTTTTATGTTCTCAGGGGGATAATTACACACTGGCAAGAATGGCTATGGACAAAATATATATATTTTAGGAGGTATTATCGCATCCAAAGAAACAAAGTAGAATAAGACAGGAAGAAATGACAGAAAGTGAGGGGGGGAAACATTAGTCCTGTGACAATCAGCATTTTAATTATCTGTACAAATATCCTTGGATGTGGCAGCGAAACGGGATGCAAGGAGATGTAGGTAGTTACATACTAATTTGGAAAACAGGCGGATTAGTAGATACATTTTTGTATGCATTTAGGTATCCGTGTCGTCTTTGAAATTTCGTTTCCGTTTCCGTTGTCATCGTCTGATGGTATTTTCTCAGATTTGTAGTTCTTAGCCGAGTAGATGATTTTATAGAGACAATTGCTGAGGCATGCCAGTCGAGTTTGAATTGCACAGTCATTTGATGATGGTTTAGAGTTAAGTATATGGAGGCGTCTCTCAAAGCATCCACTTTCACTCTATATGTCTAAAATGCACACATAAAATCTACTAGTGAGCCTATAACTAAAGGGTTTTCCGAAAGGGACGATATTGTATACGGCTGCTTAAGCGACTTAAACACACCATCAACTAAGGCAGATTTCCAGCAGAACTGCTCCATTCAAACACTACAAAACATGAGCGTTCCAAATCATATCAGTGACATTTTGAGGAACAACTTTCGGTGGACAGTGTCACTATATGAATTAGATATGTTGCAAATAAGTATGGACCCGTGAGAGAAGTATTCGGCGCTCTAACTTGAGACCGATGCTATGAAATTCTATAAAAGACGAAATTTTTTGCCAGACGAGGCTATGGACGAACTTTTCTATAGTTGAAACATCAAGAAATTGTTAAAATTAGTAATAGTGTTATGTCGATTGTTGCGTCCTCAGGCAATAAGACCCAGCCAGTTCGGTCGCTAGCTACCTCCAGTTACCTGCACTAACCCTCAGATTCACTGTGAAGGTAACTTGGTTAATGTTACTTTCAGATTGTGAGCGCCACTGAATGTGGATTCTTCCTCCCGTTGCGTTGTTAGTCAGCCACGCGTGGTTGTCTACGGTACAGAGGTTTCAGGACTGGTTTAGCAGATAAGTTGGTTCATATTCCTTACAAATTCCTCTCCCCCTTGAAAATATCGGCTACCTGCTCTTTGAATTTTTTTGGACTTATATAAGTTTGAATATCGCTATCCTCATTGGACGGGTGAACCGAAGTTTTGACTATCGTCGTCCATGCAGGTTCAACACTTTGCGGAGATGTTATGTATTTCCAAAACTTCAACACCGACTGTGAATCTACTAGGTTGTGTATTCAAATGCTTATCTCTTCGTGATTTTGTTCGGAACTTATGCTTTCAAAGTGAATTTAATATCCTTTAGTACAACTTTCGAATATGGCCTCTGCAGTATAGATTACTTATACTCACTTAAGGTGGCCTACAGTCCAGGGAGGACCTGGCACTCAACCAACAAGCATCTCCAGCCAGCACGATCTTTCCTGAGTCTCAGTCTTCCTCTACTTCGCCGTCCCTCGGGTGTGGATTTGAAGATCTTTCGGGCCGGAGCATTCGCGTCAATTCGCTCTATATGACCCAGCCATTTCAGTCGTTGGACCTTCACTCTTCTGGTTAGGTCAATGTCGTTGTACAGTACAGTCCGTAGAGTTCACAAAGTGGAAAAAACTGTTTCCCTCTGTCGCCATTAATTTTCAACCGATTTTGTTGATTTTTTTTAACTGTCGGTAATTACGGTGATTGGGTAATAGGCTAAACAAATTAAAAATCGGACAAAGGGGCGTGGCACCGCCCATACAAAAAAAAACATTCAAAATCTTATATCTCGAAAACCACCGAATCGATTGAGATCAAGCTTACAGATAATCCTAGGTATTCGTCGTGGAGTGTTCCTGTGAAGATAGTTCAAAATCGGACAAAGGGGCGTGGCACCTCCCATACTAAAAACTTTCAAAATCGTATATTTCAAAAACCACAGAAGCGTTTGAGATCAAACTTACAGATAATCTTAGGTAGGGCCGTAGAGTGCTTCTGTGAAAATTGTTCAAAGTTGGATAAAGGGGCGTGGCACCTCCAATACAAAAAAATTAAAACATTTTCGCCCGAAAAAAAATAAAAAAAAAAATTAAAAAAAACATAAAAATAAAAATAAAAAAAAATTTAAAAAACAACAAAAGGCCTGACAAAGCTGGCGGGGGTTCAGTTAGTAACATATATATAACAAAAACTCAGCATTGCTCCTTCCATCACCCGTTAATAAGACCCCGATATACTTAAACTTCTCCACCTGTTTCGATAGGTCTTCTAGAGACGACCGTTACTTCAGATTTGTTCACTTTTACTTTTATCTCAGCTTCAACATAAACGGGTACAAGCCGAACTTTTAGTTCGAAAGTAAGTAACTTACTTTAATAATAAGCAGTCAGTTTCATTGGAATGAAAAGCTATCAAACTACCAACTTTAGTCGTCATTTATCATAAATAAATATAAATATTTATACATAGAGACTATCATAAAAAAGCAAAATTAATTTAAAATTAAACAAACTGTCAATCATTTAAAAAAACACGTGTGTATCTACCGCCTGTCATAAAAAAAATCAAGTCAAGGCGAACATTTCCCAAAATGTGATGGACGGATTTTTTTATTTTGTTAACGAACTTTCGAACTAATAGCCCCCTTTAGATCAAAGTCATAAACCATTTCGAAATGGTGAAATTTACAAATCTCAATATACAAGCCGTCGTCTATTTATCTTTATACAGGACATGCAAAAAGTAAAGCAACACGCTACTTATTTGTTGCGATTTCCAGAACAAGTATTTAATGCTTGTTGATAAACGTGGTTGTCCCAGCTTCTCAGGTCGTTGATCGCTGATTTTATTATGCTAATTGGTACTTTTTTTTTTTTTTTATTTTTAATTTTCCGTTTCTCTCTATCGTCGTCTAATTATTTTATTTGTGAAAAAAAAAATCTCAATGATCGACGCTGACAATCTCGGATAAGCATAGTCTGGTATGAATGTGTGGATTGATTTTAATGTTCTGGGTAAATAAAAAGAAAGTGAAACGTATTTTTCGCCCCAAAAAGAGCCAGATGAATGAGAGGCAATATTTTTGTTACTATCTGCGTCTGTGTGTCGCCAGGGTGGCCTTTAAATATTATGCTCAGTTGCGCAATAAACAAACGAAGATCATTAAAGAAGTTACCATGGTGCGACGTTACCAGAATAGATAATAATATGGTGAACGTGGTGCAAAAGTTAATTTTCTGCTTCCAGGTGAAAGACCATATAGAGCAGGTATAGTGGGTAATAAAGATCTATAAATGGGCATCCAATGACCTGGGTATTTCTTAACTGATTTCTCTTTTCTTGTGGCATATAGAAAACGCCTATATCTAAGTATCTGTTATCGTATAAAATATTGTTTTCGCAAAATATGCGTAAGTCGGTTCTCACATCGAGGCAACATTCAATAAGCAACTGGCAATAGGAACACGCAATACTATCGCTCACAATTATTTTACTTTGAATTAAATTAGAGGTCTCACATCAAAGCAACTAAATATCGCTCGAACGAAAAATGTTGCTGATTGCTTATTGGCAGTTGCTTATTGCTTGTTGCCTCAATCTGAGAGCCGCCTAAGAGTTTGAGAAGGCTCTAAAAAGATGTCAAATGACTACCTTTTGAATCAGTATTTAGTACATTATTAGGTCCATGGGTATGTTTGTATGGCAGGCGTTATATAATTGTTTAAATATATACTTCTTTAGGGAAAGACGAGTCAACAGCCCCCCGAGGTTCTTGTGTAGATAGGTTCGTTTGAAATTATAGCTTTTTCGTATTTATTCATCATATTTTGTTGAATTCTGACAGTCAATTCTCCGTATATATATTCCTGTTAGGCAATACAGTTTATTGTTTTTCTCTGTCAGAAGTGAACCTGCACTTGGCGTTAATTGAACAAGTGACTACCACAAAATTTCCTAACAGAAAATGGTCAGTGGCTGCTCCCTAATTTAAGCGAGAAACGTTGTTACTCCCCGCTTTTTCCCATTCAATAGATCAAGTGAATATTTTGGGATCGAGTTCCATACATGGGAGCAATATTCGAAGCCTATTCGAAGCCTAGTCTAAATTCTGCCTTATAGAGAAGAAGGTGTTGTTTTGAAATAAAGTACCTTTGGTCTCCATATTTAACTTAACTTTGAGGACGCTGATCTTGCGATATTGGATTAGTGGCCCGTAGATTGTAGGGGGCGGTCGGTGGTGTATTGAATGCCAGATCACTGCGGTCACAAGTGCGGCTATTGAGATATCCTCGAGAAATGGAGCTTGTTTTCGTCTAGCCAGGTTTTCAGAGTGACTTTTTATAGTGTTAATTGGTAGCCCACAGAATGGTCTTGGCATCATGAATTAAGATGCGAATCCTTTGGCCCTACGAACTAAGTCGCAACACTAGCCAAAACGAACTAAGTCCCACAAAATTTTGGATTTAGTTCATATGAACTATAACTCCCATGATTTTTAGGAACTAAGACCCAACTAAGAATGAACAAAGTCCCAATATAAGATTGAATAAAAATCCATTAGTGGGAGTTTCCCAAATGAACTTACTCCCAATCTTCAAATCCAACAGTGACCCCGGGCAGGGGCGTTGCAGAGGGACAGCATGTACCCCCCCATACATATACCACTGTGCTTACGGAAATTGATCTCCCATTTCATTTCCCATTAGGCACAGTGAAATATCTAATGGGGGCATGTTGCCCCCCTGCTTGGAATCACTGTTGGATTTGGATTAAGTGCGAGGTTGGGTGTAGGTAAGAATTATTTTTTCGTCGAAACAAGTTAAATGAACTAACTCCCACTATCTTCAAATTGGAACTTAATTCATTGGGAATTTGTTCATAATGAACTACGAACTATCTCCCAAACATATGAACTAAATCCCACTGCATATTTGGTGGGACTTAGTTCATTTGGGTAGTGATAGTTAGTTCCAGTTGACACTTAGTTCGTAGGGCCGAATCCTTTTCTAGCTAATTCGTCTGCTTTTTCGTTGCCTTCATATCCATGGCCCGTTGCTATGACATGTTATTCCCGAATTGACTCCAAGCATGGATTTCTTGAAATGACTGGATTGGCCATCCATTTTAATTAGTGGTGCCGTTAATATAATCTCCTTCTTGAAAGTGTTGAGTTGTGCCTTCTGTGATTTAAACACATCTGGTTGGCGCTGTCTGCAGGAAAGCTATATTAATATATTTTATTTTTTAACTTAAGCAGGTACATAATTGATTTGGAGAAAAACACTCGCATTCATGTGGCTTTGCTTATGAATTTGTGACGTAGCTACTAGCTTTCGTGGCGCAATGTGTCGCAATCTTTCGTATAGATTTGCGCCACGCGCTTTTTTGTTATTTATTGTTCTTCCAAAGTTGTTTCTTAGTAGCTGCGTTGCGCAGAATGTGGATTCAAATTCGAGTGACACAATTTTCTATTGATTGGAGTATTGTCAAAAGTTACAATATAGACGTGTTAATTTCGTCGCCCTAATAAAATTCTTTTTCTTAAGTTAAATCATGGTTTAAGTGCACAAAATCAAGCACATCCCCCAGCTCTCATCTTTATCATGAAACCATCGTTATTACATATTTATCTTTTGTAATTTGTTTTTCGTTATAATTTTGTGAATTGTCATTATTATTCTTTAAACAACAAGTCAGTGTAAGTGTAAATTCAAATTGGCAACCCATCGAAACGATAGGTACGTACATCTTTCTTGTAAACTCTGGTATAGATAAAAATAATCGGTTATAACAAGCTGTCGTTTTACATTAAAAATTAAAGATTAAAACAAAAACGTGGCAAAGGATAATCAAAGCTTTCAAATTTCGCGTTCGTTTTTATTGAATATAATTTAGTATTAAAATTCCAAAGAAGTATCCATACATATATGGATTTGGAACCTTTTTGTTGCCTAAAGGAAGCCCCGACCAGCTTCAATATGCCGCAGGTGGATTGCGTATTTCTATATGATTTTGTATTCAAAGGACCGATACATATTTTCATCAAATATGTGCGCACGAGTCACGCCGAACAAGATAAAACACATCTGTTCCACCTTTCTGCAAAGGTACGTGCTAATCCAATTAATTCAAAAAAGGTCTATCTAACTGTTTACACCCCCCCACCCCCCCCGACCCCCCTACTCCTTGACGAAAATGTTCAACAAATTAGGCGGCGTAACTCGTGCCAACTGACTAGTATGCTTTGCCATCGCCCACCGTTAATTTTGAAAATTTTATAAACTCATCAGCCAACTGACGGACCTTCATGTATATACTCGTGCCGTCTTTCTCATCTGTCCCTCTGTAGCTAACAACCGAACCGGATTTTATCGGATAACAATAGCAATGAGTGGGCACAAGGCACGCGTACAATTATGAATCCATTTAGATATTTACAACATCATCCGGGCTGGTTTTCTAAAATCTAATTTCAACCCTCTCTTTCGCATCAAAGCGGGAACAGGAATACACTTTCACGTACGCACCACACCAGACAGGACCTGATGGGAGGACTTAAACTAAACACCACCAGAACCACCCATTCTGTGATATTTGTAAAATCTGGCAACAGCGCCTTGTATAAGAATACACGCTATAAACCTAAGGGTTGAAAGACCAAATACAAAAGTTCTCGTTCGCGACAATCATACACAGAGGACGAAGAGGGCACTGTACACGTACGTCGTACAGCCACCAAAAAGGAAGTCACTGTACCCATATATAAATGAGCGTATCACTCAGATACGAATCGATTTTCTGAAGAAAAAAAAAATATGTACTGCGGTACAAGTACAAGCCGTATGTGTGCTGGAGCTCTTCATGAAAGCATGTTTGACTTCAATTTCTACTTTTTGCAAGTGGAACTATCAGTCTTTCTTTATCCTTACACGAAATATATGAATGCTCTTCCTGCCCCCTTTCTTTTGTCTATCCTCTATCCATCGTAACGTAACCTATGAGTGTCGTGTTGAATATTTAACTAGCACGACATTGAGCAAAAGTTCCAACAGCAGCCAGTAAACGAATTATATGTGGAACCAACATTTAAGTTGTCCTTTTGTGTGTGATTTTAGCGAGCGTCCTTGATAGATGATAACTACTGTGTGCACAGTTTTTCCAAGAAGAAAATTGCAGAGTAAATATGTTTTTAGGCTTCGACAACATGACACAGTTGAATGGTGGTGGTGGTAAAGTGGCCGGCAATTTTGCGAAATGTAAACGGAAAATTTTCAAAATTATTATCATCGAGCAATCAAAATAAGGATGAACGTTGGCACATTAAAGCATACTATCCAGAGCCATCTACAATTTCAACCAGGAAGTCCGTCCGTCAATTTGAAGTGTCACAAACGATGTCCACCGGATATTAAAAACGAAATGACCAAGTGTATGATGATTGAAAAGCCGAAAATTCACCATTTGGAAAAGTAAGGTAAAAATAAATATTTTGTGCACCCTTTAAAAGAAGTAGTTACTTTCTGATCAATTTAACATCGAATTTTTGTGAGCAAGCCCATTGATTCTGATAAAGAAACATTAAATTCTATTAACATTCAATCAAAATTCCCATTCCCTTTCGTTATCACTACAAAAGACTGGTGCTGGGTTTTAGACGAAAGCTGAAATTATTTTTGATCCGATAAGAAATCATTTTTCGATATACGATGTCGATGAAATCAATGTGCCCCTTCCAAGGGGGGCAACAAGCGAACATTGAGGCCTAACATTGTGAAAGAATTATAAAAATACTGCTTGTGATCTTCACCGCGTTGTATGGATACTCAATACTCATGGCTGCTTGGAAATTCAAGTTTTGTTCTGTAAAGTGTTTGGCATTTTATTGATCTGCAATTCAAATGAAATTGACCCTTGAAATCGGGTTCAAAAATTGCCCTAGGTACTTGAAATATTGTTCGAATTCTAACTTATCTAAAACCGAAGGTACCCTTTCAGAAAGGGGCTTTCGATATAACATTTTTAGTGTGATAATAATAAGATGGCCCCTTAAAAGGGGGGTCAGTACCATTTTTAGAGAGTTATAGATTTTAAGGAACATATTTCCACGGTTTGTACCATAAACAGTCAGTCACTAACAACTGATTCTGTAGTACGACTTCGCTGATGCAGGTTCAGTTCCGCTCAATAGTCACCTCCTCGAACGTCATTTCGTGGGAGTACCTACTCACTTTTCATCAAATTGTAAGAGAAAATATTCCTATGTGAATTGACTTGTTAATCCGAAATTGCCCCTCGAGATGGAAGCCAAAACCCGCGCCAAATAGAATATTGGACCATAAATGGTTCTGTATAACTTAAACTTACTTCGAATGTAGCAAATTAAAAAATCAGGATGACAGACAAGCTGAAATTTTGGCTCGCACAGTTAAAAATAATTCAAAATAACGAGTTTTTGAAATGACCCGGCCCTTACTCATTAGCCCGCAACGCCATTCAAAAAAAAGACGAATTGTGGAAAATGTGGACGAGTCCAAACTAATAGATATTTAAATCTATATAGTCGCTCATGGCGTGGGCGCATTAGCGCAGTGGTTAGTGTGTTGGACTACTGTGCGAGGGATCCCAGGTTCGATCCCCGGAAAAACCCAAATTACATCTTAAAAGTTTTTTCTACTGCGCCACCTCTCGCGAACGTCTGACAAATATCCGAGAGTATGCCTGTCACGAAAAATCTTCTCAATTGAGTCGTTCGGACTCGGCATAAAATTGTAGGTCCCTTCCATTCGTCCCAAAAATAGAAACTCACACAAAACGAATGGTTGCGAGAAGCTAGGCCTTGGATGTCACCCGCCGGTTGCGCCACCTATTTATTTATTTATTTTTTATTTTTTTAGTCCCTCATGGCAGACATTAAAATAGCCTGAATTGAGCTTTTACTTGACTATTTGTTCCGTCTATCCGGGTGTTACTGCGTGCAGAGTGAGTCATTCAATTGCGTTTCATTTTTCGTTACGCTCCTATTTTTCACAAAACGTAAAAATGCCTGGAACAACTAATGAGGTTTTTGGGATTGTGGGGATTACATTCAGGGCACCTGTATATGGTTGGCGCTATTATTATTGCTGAATCATACATCCACCCTCACAGACTTTTCATAAAGCAAGAGTTTACTGCTTTACTGCAGAGCGTGGTGCGGCAGCTTCCGACTCTATTATCTTTAGACTTGTGTAATAAGCCATTTCAAGCGAAGGCGCAAAAAAAAAAAAAAAATGTTTTTCTATACATGCAACATGATCTTCTCAAAAGATATGGCAGGTGGATATGCTTTAGTCACAACCTTACCTATATCAAGTTTGCCTGAGACCATATCTGGTCAGTTGCCTTTCTTCTTATAATGAAAAACAGTTTTCTCACATTTTCATCAAACGAAGCTCCTTCATCAATGTCTGTGCACATTCACTTTGTAGATGCTAACCCGAATCACCTCAAATCGTGTTCATTGCATTACGCTAATCACCTACTACACGAATCGATTAATGTCATCAATTTCATTCAGCAACACTTTTTCATACGCCAGACCAATAGTGGTTACATTCGATTTCCCGCTCATTTAGTTGAGATTACTTAATTTTACGAGCCATAAAGTAAGAAGGTGATTGTAGCATCATCAAGCAGAGCTAAAGGGTTTCGTCACATCTTTTAATTATATACCTCACTTGGCCGTGTGTCTAATAACGTTGATCGTCAAAGTTCTACGACCTCTATCTGTCGCCGGCTATAATGACAACAACACTCAACTGACTTACATCACACCTTATACAGTGTTTAAGTCATCAAAACACGTTGTAGATACTTGACATCTGGTCAGCTCTATTGCAATTTTCGCTACAAATTTTGACATTTCCGTCGCTGAGGTTTGATGCCTCAAATCTATCCGAAACCGCAGTCCAACAGCAACACTGTAAAAGCATTTCAAAATTACGATGTAATTAGGTCTGTTGTATGGCCGTACAACTGTGTATGCCGCTCCTTCACGCCTGCTTTGATGTGGTTCTTGTGGGTGTTGGAAATGAATTTCGAAAATTTGCAGTGATTTTCTTTGTAGCGCATTTCGAAAATCATCATTAGAGCATCGCTCAGTATTTTGCCACAAACGAGACGAATGGATGGTTGGGTAATTATTTACTTGAGCTTCCAAGTCCATCCCGAAATGCATAGAATGCAGATGTACGTTGGTGGGCAGACTGCAGACTGCAGACTCACACAACGATGAAAGTATAAAAATGAAATAAATTAATTGAAATCCGTGACGCATGTGATGTGATGCAGACTTTTGCGTTGAGGAGTATATGGATGACGGGTCATATGGGCATGTCCGCGCCTAATTTTGCCGTGCAACGCTTGGAGAAACGAATTATTTTTAGTATCAACGAATTTATCTGGAGAGTGTGCGAGCGATGAGAAGATACAAATGCCGCTGAAGAGCCTTTGGCGTAGGTTATATACGTGTGCGTCTATATCATCGTGGATATATGGGTGTGAGGTTGTTGTATATATCAACGACGACCCAAACGACATTATATTATAATTAATCATGAGATTGTGTGTTTAATTCGGAATTAATGAGTAATTCTGAAGAATTTATGGCGCAGCTAGCACTATAACTTGGAACGGGTGCATATGGATGTCTCTATACTTAGCAGTGGTGGTGTTTGGAACGCTATTTGCGAATGGTAATTGATAATTATCCCAAGAGTCCCTTTGGAATATGCGATGCAAATAATTCATGTGGCCAGATTGGGGGTTAGACTTAAATGGATGCAGCAGATACAATTAGCCAAGGTAAATGGAGAGCTGTGGACAATCAGGTGCAATGAATTTGGAATTCGAGGCGGGGACGTAACGCTTTAGGCATTCTATTGGCGTTGGATTGTACATGCTTGTTTCTTCTGCGAAAATTGGACTGCAATTTGTAGATTTTGGTATTCAGCATCAAGATATTGATTTTGTGGTAATGAAGTCTAGAATTTTGTGGGAAAAATTATAATTCTGTATACCTTCCCGAAGCCCTAGTCACGTTGTCAAGCTCTGCTCGTTTTTTCGAACATGTTGCAAAGCCCCCTTCGCAAAGATAGTGTCATTGCATCTTTTTCAATATACAATGACGCGTTGGAGATGCACTTTTCGTAATATGTATCTACCTATATCGCAATGGATGGTGTCACAGACAGTGTGTGTGTGCAGCGTTCTGACACATGACTGTAAGTCTGTTTCAATAATGATTGAAGTAGTTTAACATTGAAGTAGTTTCGTCAGTTTTATTCGAAAAATTGTAAAAGGGCGATTTGAGAGTGAAACTCTTCTTCACAAACCAGCCATCATTTTTTAATTTCATATCGTAATAGGTCAGCGCCATCTGTTGGTCGGTTTTGTTGGTTTGTGTCTGAACTAAGCGGTTAGTTAGTTGTATGTTATGATTCTCAATATTTTTTAACTTTTTTTTTCTTGCGATCCAGCAAACAATCCTCCCAGCTCTTTTTAATAAATTGTTTCCTTTCGTGCTATTCTACACAAGTTCCACAACCACTATAACACTATGTCAAACTGTTGAGTAAGTTATAGCCATTTCGACGACTATAGCCTACTCCAAATCCCGGTATATGGCACTACGAATTACTATCATTCAATCAGGTTACCAATTTTGTATCGCAATGATCTACTTTTTGCTATGTGGCCGATCATGCTGCTCGTGTACAAACATTTCGCCGTAACCTTGAACTCGAAAATTCACTTTCTCACAACGACTCGCATGACCATTAACCAGTGTCCGCGGCTGACGCCATCGCCCACACTATTAATCATTCCATCTAAATAGCTCTGCGAGTCAACGTCCGCCAGAGTTCCATTAGTATTTAATTTTCTCTCGTTTTCGAGATGGAACTCGAACGAAACGTTCATCCATTAATCAGCCAACTTTCCCACGCCCCATCAGCTTCCTAATACAACCAATAGTTTGTTGCATTTCGCTATGAGCATAGCTCGCGTCTTACTAATAAAATGTCAGCACTGTCCAACCAATTTTCAAAATCAAAGACAATTAATCTTTCAACAGCTGTATCGGCGATAGCGATTACGTAAAAACTGGCAATGACACTATAGTTTAGCCCAGCAGCGTTAGAATGCGCGAACAGCATTATTTTTGTCAATTGGCAAGGTGAGCAGTGGAGCGCCACCTTGGACTGAGAGTGCCGTCAAAATGCCACTATGTCAGTGGAAAATAGTTAATTGCTTGATCAATCGATAGTGACTTGATGACGGGGGTTGACTTGAAACTTTTTGATTTAAATTTAAATCTAACGAGTTGCTAACCTCTGTGCGCACGATTTGCTACGAGAATGTATGAAAATGATTGTTCTTGAGGGAGCTTCTGGTTGAATCAATTATGGATTAGAATCGTTGAGGCAAGCGAATGTATAATGATGGTGTAGCAGCGTCCAGGCGACATGAAGTCATTAGTTATGTTCTAATCCTCTTCGCGAGCCTGCCGTAAAAATGGCTGGCAACTTAATATGTTTATATAGAAAATGGTAATGAGGATGTGCTGGCTTTAATTGTGAGTGAAGGTGGGTCTGTTGTGCAATTGAAATTAGATAAATGTAGAAATAAGCATTGTGTAAACAGAGATAATAGGATGATGGGAAAGATTTATGTGAAAATGGTTATGCTGATGATAGATTTGTTAAAAAATCTTTAAAAAAAACACTGGTTAGTGATTGATTGCGTGATTTGTTATTGAGCTTCGTGACTTTGTAAAATCTCACAACCTTCTTTCAATTTATGTCTTACCTTTACCTACGTACATGTGTAGTCTTAAACAAATTAAATGTTGTCGTTGTAACAGCAGTCAGAAATAAAGAATTTGCCATCCATTTGTCAATGTTGTAATTTTTTTTTGGAATATCGACGAACTTGGCAGAGCACGTAACGACAAATGGAAAACTTTAGCCAAACTGTTTGAACTACTTTTATAAGAAACTAGCTTTTGGCCAGTATTTAGTACACAAAGATTCCTCACAGTGAGTTTGTCTCCTCTTTTATATTATTATATATTGAACAGAAAACCTACCCATGAAAGTACAGTTAGTACATATGTCTAAAAATATGTTTAACGACCTATTGGATAAAAACAGGTCGAAAATTATATGATCAACCAGCTGAACCCCCGCCAGCATCGCCAGGCCCTTTGTTACATTTTTAATTTTTTTTTTATTTTTTATTTCATTTTATTTAATTACGGGCGACAATCTTTTAAATTTTTTTTTTGTCTTGGAGGTGCCACGCCCTTTTGTCCAACTTTGACAAATCTTCACAGGAGCACTCTAGGGCCAATACCTAAGATTATCTGTAAGTTTGATCTCAATCGATTCGGTGGTTTTCGAAATATACGATTTTGAATGTTTTTTTTTTTTTTTTTGTATGGGCGGTGCCACGCCATTTTCTCCGATTTTGAATTTGTTTAGCCTATCGCCCAATCACCGTAATTACCGTCATTTAAAAAAAATATCAGCAAAATCGGTTGAAAATTACGGGCGACAGAGGGAAACAGTTTTTTCTACTTTGTTTTATACATATATATAGAGATTTGTAATTAAAGCGCTGGCATCTGTCATCTGGAAATATGTATTGCCTAAAATGCTTTCAAGTTGTTTTTGTATTGATTTAAATTTTAGACTATTATGGCAAGTTGAATAAAGTAAGGTGATGGAAATTGCCCCCTTAAAAAGGGTCATCGCCAACTTCTCAGGCCCCCAGCAAAGTTTTTAAAATCGGAGAAATACATTTTGTATTTTTATTTTATTTCTTAAGAGTACACGAACCGAGTTTGAAGGCGATGAATAAAAATGTTCCCTTACAAGCTGTGCCCCCTTTTTACCCCTTTAAGGGTTGATTTTCGAAATGTCCGTCCTTATTCTTGTATACATTATAAAGGGAACATCTGTGCAAAAATGTAAAGGGTTTGGGCTGGAAGTTGATGAGTTTTAGTGAGTGAATCGTTATTTTCATATTTTGTGGCTCAGTTGTTAGTGTATCGGACTGCTAACCCACCTAAATACCAACAAGACTTTTTTTAATTTTCATAACAATGAGAATTTTAATTCCGTGGCCATGTGAGTTCTAAAATTTTACCCTAAATGCTTCAAAAGAAGTATCTACAACTTAAAAATGGCTGGCAACTTAATATGTTTATATAGAAAATTGTGCACTACTGAAACTGAAATGAAGTAACGATCTGGGTCTGGGACCGGGTCCAATTATTGTGAATCAAAAGCGTCCAGCGACCTACTCAAACACACACAAACAATTTCATCAAAATCGGTGGGTCCAGCCGTTTACGAGAAAAAAAAATTAAATTCATGGAATCCGATTACAACGCCACCTACCGGGTCCAATTGTGGATCTATAAGCAAATTAGGGACTCACTCAAATTCCCAGAAAAAAAAGAAGCGTTTCACTTAAATTTGCGTTTTACCTTGATTTGGGTTTCACTTTGATTTTCGTTTCATTTCTTCGGAATTGCACCTCGACAAAGTTTTGTTTTTTTTATTTAAACTCGTTCGTTTCAAATTAATAGTTCGAGGAAAAGCACTTGTAAGCATTACCTAAGTTATAAAGTAAAGTTTATCGTGGTGTCTCGTCGCGTTTCAATCACAGGCAACTCTAAAAGCTTAAAAACCTATATAATGGAGCTACAGTTCGGGGTTTATGAGGGGGTCCACCAACTATCCTCTGCAGCTACCACGATCGAATTTGTCGAATTTGTTGAGATCACCCACTACTTGCGCACGTAAAAGGGGTCAAAATTATAACTTTCCTGTCAAAAATTCCAAGTGTACCTTCATCAAAGTTTGTCAAAGTACATACTTCTGTTGGGGAAAGGTGGGTGCTTTTACAGTGTCTCATAACTATCGTAAATAGTTGACCATAACTGCTAATTGCGAGTATGTATAAAGTCTACGTTTGATTAATGCTTCGTCTTTGACAGAGCTCATAGCCTGTGTATAGATGAACTGCTGCTACGAAGTTATAGTTCTCCGTCATAACTTGTGGGTGATGGATATCGATCCATAACTTTTGGATCTGTTGCAAGATCTGACTGAAAGTAATTTGGTTTATTTTTCAGTCATAAAACCGCGCTGTTTTTAGGCGCACCATTAATTTTTAGTGACCCGCTTATCAATTATGTGGGTCGCGGGTGTAGGTTGATTAAGTGGACCCTCTATAGCTCTCGATTCTATGCCATGGACTCTAAATCAACAAAGGCAATCCCCATACGGTAAGAAGAGAGATTTATTGACTTGATCTAGCCATCTTACCTTGGATATACCTAGAAGACGCCTGTCTGATGGTGCGGATTCCATAGCACGGCGCACGAATCAAATTTGATATGCTATGTGATAAAGTAGACGTATCCCTCTGCAGTTGGCGCAGTTGAGGCGATCTTTCTTCTTATGGCTCGATTCTCCTTTCGTCGGAGCATAGTTTACAGACAAAAATGTGAATGTACCTACCCCAACCAATCATCATCTCCAGCCTTTAGCAGACCAGCATGATCGTGAGAGTATCAGTCCGCCTCTCAGTAGGTAGTTCCCTACCATCGTGGGCTGTTTAACAGCCCGCATGAATTCATATTCAGTATCAACTTCATCTATACTAGCCCCTGTGAACTTCGAGGCTTGTCTTTGAGCAGCGAATCATTGGGTTGTCATCTTTAAAGTGACGATGCGTTTTCACCTCCGTATATGTCCGAATAAGGCTATTCGCATTCCTTATACCAGGGCAGGGGTTCCCAATCTTTTCGATACAGCGACTCCCTATACAGGCTATAGTATTTTTGCGACGCCCATTATAAAAGCACACAACGGAACAAAGTACAGATATGTGAATAGAAGCTGAGCCTACTTAAGATTAAGTAAAGGGTTTTCCAATAAGGCTGGTTCGACTTTGCAATGGAATAAAACAAGCTGTTTGGGAGGTATTAACAAAATCCCTTTTTTTTATCTGAAAGGTCCATATGGGCCATTATTGTATGGAATATAACACCATGTCCAAATGTCTGCCGCCGCAGTTTCTCACGGTGGCACGAATCCGAGTGATCCAATCTACCGCATAGATCCTGCTGAATTTGAGCGATGGAATGAATTGGTTATGTCTAGTTTAAAGGTGCTAGTACACGATATGTATGTAGCACGCCTCATATATGTAGCACTGACGTCATTTTGACGTCAGCAAATGGTCCCAATGGGTACATGCCGTGTACAAGCTCTCTTTGTGCACTCTCTGTTGACGTCAGAGCCACATATATATGAGGCGTGCTACATATCGTGTACTGGCACCTTAAGGGCATCGGTCGATTGCGGTTAATTCGGATTGAGCTCCGACTTCAGGCAACCTCACAAGAAATAGTTTAGCGGGGTTAAATCCCACGATCTTCGCACGGGGTTCACATCGCCTCTACTAGAGATAACCATAGCCTCAAATCGTTCATGCGTTCGTCTTGCTGGAACCACATGTCGTGTACCTCCACATCGTTCAATTTGGGCCAAAAAAAAACTTTACTTTAAGCTCCTGGGTTAGTTGGATCTTAAACGGGTATAGGTGCAAGTCCAGACGCAAAATTCGCCACGTTGATGTCTGCAAAAAGCCGACTTCTTGTGCACGGCAAAGAGTTGTAGTACGGGTTGATTGCTTACCGAACCGGTTGTCTCGAATTTGTCCACTAAACGTTGGAGAGCCGACTTTGAAAAGCCAGAGCACTGAGCACCATTCATTTTAAATCGAGTAACTTGCCATAGTATGGTTTGACATCAGTGAGGAACCATACTATTCATTGTGTTTAAGTGTTAATTACTTGGGGTATTTTTGACACTGACATTTTGATACTCTCCTTTTTTTCTGCAAAGTTTCAAACACTAACTACCTTAACTAACTTGTTTTATGAACAAAAGTTGATAACTTCTATTTGATATGGGTTAGGTCCCACTGTGTAAAAACAGTTTCCGTCGAGCGTATATTCGTAACCAAAATTGCTTGCCTTTGATTCTCGTCGGAATATCCCTTGGGCTAGGAGTGGTAGTGTACATAACTTGGTTTTTTTTTTTTTTTTTGTCTGGTCTCCTGGGTCTTCCACACGGTCGAGATTTATTGGACGTGACATCCAGGGATTGGTTCTTGTTTTTCTTTGCATTCCTTAATATTTTATGCGCATCCTGTTGGCTGCGCCTATTAAAATTCATCAGCCTACGGATAAATAATGGTGTGCGGGTGTTTTTAAGTTATCAGACATAAATATTTCTGTTCGTTTGTTTTTGCTGTTTTGGGATGCCGATATGCCACCCACTCTTGTGAAACTCAGCGCCAACCATCAAAGGAGTCCCGAGTCCCCGGAAGGATATCGCATGCTTCTCCCTGCATACGATATAAGTTAGTTTTATCTCTTTTTCCTACTTATTCCCTATGGTTTCCAACTTGGACTCCATACAACTACGAAAAAGACAAACCACAATTCTGTTGCCCCTCCCTCTTGTCTTGTGAGTGTGTCTGGTGCGTAACTATAATTAATTCGATGACTATAAGGGATTCCATCAGGCCAGCGATTGTGATGCTATTAAAAGTTTTGCAAAAACTTTTTACTGATAGTTCATTTTCTGATTGGGTTCATATGCGGCCGGGGTATGAGAGTCAAACACAAATTCTAGTTGCAATGCAAATTTTATTCCCATAAAATGTTCAACTTGAAACGCGAAGCGCACATTGTGGTCGTGTGCTCGTGGAGCTCATATCAGTAGAAGTGACGTTTAAAATTGACTTATTGGTTGAACTTGTGCGAGCGAGAGAGAAGTGTTATCTTATCTTAGTTTCGAAAGAACGATGTTTTGGCCTCTTATTCGTGGTGTTCGTGAGAGATTTATTTAAACGCTCTCCATTGGTTCATTTAGGGGCCTTCGAATGGATTATAATCTTATCTCGAAAAGTGGGAATGTTCGAGGTGGCATTTGTGAAGAGTTGTTGTTATTTGGATTCTCATTACGGAAACTAATCGAGTACTATAGAGTCCTCTTACATTGAGAAAATGGGGAAAATGAAATGGCATTTAAGCAGAAAATGCTTATACAAAAGTTGTACAAAGTAAACAGGCCAAGGCCTTGATGAATAAGTTCGCCCTGTTGTTTGTTACATGGCCCCGGGTGGCCTTCCAGAGCAATTGTTTGTTATTGTAGAGTTTCAATTCGAAAATCCTTTGTAACTTTTTCAGCAAGGTAAATAATACAACTGAGCTGACTTTCAACATACTTCCATTGCCGAGGATGTGAAAGAGTGCCGTTTTGAATTGAGTTTCAATGAAATAGTATTATGTTGATGAGGTATATAAAAACTGCATGTATGTTAGATTCGCTTTAATTGTTAGGCGTATGCCTTATGTGGTTCAGACCATTTTACTAGTAGGTTGGCACTCAACTATTAAGTCTACAGTGATTAATTTTGCTGGCTTTCAAGGTAAAAAATCGTTGAAAAATTGTCGTTTTCACTCATATATGTACCAGAATCTAGGATCCCACGACGTGCCATGGTATCCATACCATCAGGCAGGCGTCCTCTAGGTAGACCCAGGATGAGATGGTTAGACCAAGTTCATAATATCTCCTCTACCCGTATGCGGATTGCCCTTTATGATTAAGAGTGAATGGCAGAGAATCGAGAGCTATGGAGGGTCCACTTGAGCAACCTACGACCGCAATCTACTTAATGGATAAGCAGGCCATCGAAAATTATGTGAATGAATAAATGAACAAAAAGTTTTCATTCGTCAACTGAACGTTTCTATCAAATCTCTATAGAAATCACACACGCAATATGCGCCCATATGGGGGTATGTGCATTTGTAGTAATAATGCTTTAAACCGTAAACACATGAAAATATTTGAATAGTTACCAGTACCCTGAAACCAAAACTTCACACAAATATTTGGCCCACATTACGAACATATTTACTGAGTCATAGAAACTATGACACCTAATAATTGTAACGCACACACAATGTGCGCTTATAACAACTCATGTGCGTTTGCAATAATAATACTCGCACTCATGTGCGTACACATATAATGGAATACCTCGTTCATTACTGCACCCCTGCCATCGCAATTGGGTATTGTATTGCATACCAAAATGTGAGTTTCGAAAATTAAAAAGTAATAGGTCTTCATGCAGAATACGAAAATGACAAATCACAAGCATTTACACCTACATACGTTCTAGCTGAAGGAAACCATCATTCTTGAGTATTTTAAGCCATCATTCTTGAGTATTTTTAGACATCACTCCTGAGTATTGTTAAAATATTAACGCACACAAAATGTGCGCCTATATGGACTCATGTGCGTTTGCAATAATAATGCTCGCACTCATGTGCGCACACAAATAATTGAATAGCGTTTTCATTATTGCTCGCCAGCCATCGCCACTGAATATTGGATCACATACAAAATGTGAGTTTGCAAAACAGTAAGTCTGCATGCAGAGTATGACAATGACAAAACATTGTCGCCTACAATGTGAAGGAAGCCATCACTCTTTTGAGTATTGTCAGCCATCACTCCTGAGTATTGTTAGAACTGTAACGCACACAAAATGTGCGCAAAATCTGGACTCATGTGCGTTTGCAAAAATAATGCTCACACTCATGTGCGCACACAAATAATTGAAAAGCTGGCCTACGTATGACACTATAGCTTCTCATTAATATTCATCTGAATATTTGTTTGAAAGATAATGAAAATTTTGAAATTTCTATCTACATAAATTCATTTCACTTTTTATGAAGTTGACATATGTATGAGGTTGTGGGAAAATGCATTCCAAATTTTGCAGACAAAATTGATTTCAATTTCGACCCGACTATAGTTCGACTCCAAATTGTTTTTTTCACGAAGACAGCTTAAATTTTGTGGCTATTCATTTGGCCTTGTTATATAAGTTGACGAGTTTATGCGTCAAGCCAACTGGCATGCAAATTCAATCTCGTTAACCTCCCCTTTGTGTTCCACCTTCGGCGATTTATTCTCAGGCCTTGGCTGCGATTTGCAATTACTATGTCAAATTGTTCTACGTGCTGAACGAACACACAACCTCATCCAATTGCATTAGGATCCACTGTGTCCATATAGCTTGAGGTTGTTCCTGTTGTTTTCCCTTTTTTTTCGCTGCCATCCTGTTGTCTTGTCTGTGTTCCCTTTGAACTTGTTCTGCAATGTGTTTTTTGCAAACTAATTTTATTTTTTCTCCGCAAAGGCCTCGGCATCCTCTATAACAGCAAGACAACGGAGAGACCAAAACACAAACTGGTTTAGGAAGCCAACTTTTTGGTCCGAAGGGAAACTGGGTTAGGTTTCGCTTTTTTCATCTCTGTTTTTGCACTTATACCATCATTGTCGGCGTAATAATGTCAGTGAAAGTCGTCTACTTGTCACTTGTGGTAAACTGATCACAAGTGCTGGCGCATACACGAGAGCCGGTCTCCAGCAGCTTTGCTCCGCGGAGGATGATTATGTAAGCTCGCCCCGTTCTTCTTCTCAGTCTGGTGCGTGTATTACTACACACATGTCCGAGACGGTACACAGAGAGTTGTTGTTTGTCTCCTTTCAAGCGTGTTGTTGTTCAGATCTTCTTGTTGTCCGGGATAGTTGTTGTTTTTTATGTTATTGACGATGATATTGGACTTAATGCCCAGTGAGCCATAAGCTATCATATTAATGACAGATGAAGTGAAACGATCAGGTGGTGTAGTGCTATACTTCCGTAACCAAAGTTGGAAGGTAAATCCAGAAATCCGCCAGCCGCCACCGCCACGCAACTGAACAATGGCTTTAACGTGTCGACTTAGAACTGGTTTTTTGGTATCATTTCTCCCATATTTCGTGCATTGTAGTCCATATTAATGGCCTGTGAACAATTAAAAGTGGTGCCAACTAAATTTTTCTTTCCATATTTACACAATAAGCACGCAACTTCCGCTTTGAATTGCACAGTTTGGTTGGTGGCTAATTGCTGCACAATATCTAACGCATAGCGTTTGGAATTGCGCTCCGCTTTTGACTTTTACTTGTGTAAGTTTTATATTTTTGATTAATTAGTATTAAGCACAGTGCCATCTATTGCCATCTTCCTTGTGCGATGTTCAGCGAATCGTGGAGAATTCATTGTGATGCAAGTAGGTACGGCCACTTTGGAGAGGCAACAAACTTGAAAAATGCCGTAATCACCAGAATAACCGTTGACGAGATGGTGGGCTAGGAGGAAATCAAAGTCAAAATAGTACGTCTACGTCTACGTAATACCTGGTAGCACGTGAGTGCGCCCATCCATTAAAGGTTTTTGCTTGCTTCTTTTCTGTCAACGTTTTGGTCGATTTCGTGGTCAATGGCAGTGGTATTGCGCGGAGAGAATTGAAGTGTTCGGGAGCATGATGCTTCTTGTTTCTTTGTTAGATAGATAAATAGTCTTGTGGGAAACACTTTTTTTTTCTCTTTATCAATTAAAATTGAATAATGATGGAGCAGTTTTTTTTTTTATTTTGCTGGGATTCCAAAAGTTGACCTTGAAGTGGGATCTACTAGTTTGTTCCTTAGGCGGCATGTCGTATATTTAACAACATTAGCGTTAAGCCTGCAAATAGTGAAGGGTAATTAATGGGTGATCATGGCCCGTTCCTTTGCGGTGGAAAGAGATGTAATGCGTATTGGCAGTGGGACTGTCATTAAAAAGCGATGAAAGAAGATTTTGACTTTAGTGGATGAGTTACATCGTTTCATAATGGCACATGGTGAACCCGAAAACTGTTTTCAAGGCTTCTTGATGTTGCTTTATAATGACTTATTTTCTGAGCTTTGAATAAGTTTGACTTTAATATCTTCTTCAGGCTTTAGGCTGTTAAACAAATTTTTGAGTGCAAATTGTTATAGTTAGATTTCTGAAAATCACTGTATCTTGGTTAAAACTTCAAAAGTATAAACATCTACCAAAAGACATTTATTGTACGATAGGCTGGTCTTGCGGCGGTTGCCACAGCTTCATCACTAAGACCATTAGTTGGGTCCATTGGGTCCAATTACGGGAATCATCCATTGCATACCTGTTAGAAGAACCTAGATTTAGTATGAATCTCAAGGAGTTCTTAAAGCTCTGTTGTATCCAGATCCTTTTTTTTTTTTTTTTTAAGTTCAAATTTATGAGTAGAATTAACTTTATTTTTTTCTAAATAATTATGCCGAAGACTGTATACAGTGATTTGTTTATCGGCAATGTGCCATCTCTTTTGGTCCTTTGCCGCTAGGGTTATAGCAGCTTTTTTCTGCTTGAAAGACACTATAAACATCGCTGATTCGAAATTATTCTCGAAGGTCAAGTGCTTCACTGAAGATACCCGCGCCTATACCGATTTCCATCTTAGAACCGTCGGTATAGTGGGCTATCTGTTCTTTTTCTGTAACTTATTTTTTCTATAAAATTTAGATCGGAGTAAATAAAATGGTCGGAGCTCAACTTTTTTGTATCATCGACGTCGACGCCCAAAAAAAAAAATCGTCAACACGAACTGTCCACTTTTGAACTAGCCCATTTATGTCGCGCAATTTTGATCTAACTCCTTCCTTTGTGAACTACACAAGCATAGTGTGCGCTACAAGGCAAAATGTCGAAAATTGATCGTTAACAGTAAAAAAATCCCTAAGCGCACATACATTTTAGGTGACAAGTAACGTTTCGCACACAAAATGTGCGCCTATTTTGATTATTGTGCGCACACAACTATTTCAAACGATCCTTTGTTGTTGTGCAAATATATTAGACCTTCAGCACTTCGATGAGTGCTGCTACCAATATGCACTCAAACAATGAAGTTTTAGACAATATATGTAGGTTCTTAAGAATGGCAATAAAGTGTGCGCTTTAGTTAATCAGACCATTTAGAGTTAGTATCCTAATTGCAAGAATATGCAAGAATTGTTCAATGTCAATTTCTGCTAATAATAGTAAAGTAGAGTGCGATTTCGACAATTTTTGACAATAAGTAGTACAAAATCTTATTATAAAGTGTGATTTTTTCGCTAGGAGTCACAGTCAATTCAGGAATCACATGACAGGACCACATATCCTATATCGCAAGATCGGCGTCCGCTAAGTTGAGCTACCTATTTAGAGCAAAGAGGTACTTTAGCCCCAAGCAACTTTTCCTTCTCTACAAAGCACAGGTTAGACCAGGCCTGGAATATTGCTCCCATATATGGAGCTCGGACCGAAAACATTCACTTAACCTACTTGACAGCATATACAGAGGCGAGCAGTTCGACTTATTGGAGAACCTACACTCACATCGAATCTGCAACCGTTGGTGCACAGAAGACAAGTCGCTGACCTATGCTTGTTCTATAGGTACTTCCATGGTAGATGTTCCGAGGAACTCAAGGACATTATCCCTCGAAATGCAACTTTTGGGCGCCGCACAAGACAGTCTGCTAATGCTCATGACCATACAGTACACTTGACAAACGCGAGTTGTCTTTCCAAAACTCCTTCTGTTACAGGACAAGCAAACTTTGGAACTCGCTTCCTGGGGGATATATTTCCAGAAGACTACAATTTGCAGCAATTTAAGTGCAGAACTAACATACATCTGCAAGCATCTCGGGGCGCTGATGAAGCGTTGATGAAGGTTTGCCTTTCCCGGGAGAAGTATTTAAAAAAAAAAAATATTTGGTTTTCCAGCCTAATTTTTTTGACAGTTCACGAGTGATTCGTAACACGTGTCATTGTAAAAAAAAATGCTCAGTTAGCGTTGCCATTTCACCATGAATAGACTTACGCCCGAACAACGTTTGCAAATTATTGAATTTTATTACCAAAAATCGTGCTCAGTAAAAAATGTGTTTAGAGGACTTCCTTCGTCCATCGTCGTCATAATCGTCCTCCTGAGTAGGCTACGTTAATAATCAAAATTGCCGTATATGGTCTTCTGAACAACCAGAAGCATTCCAAGAACTGCCGATGCATCTACAAAAATGTACTGTGTGGTTTATGGGCCGGTGGCATCATTGGGCCATATTTCTTCAAAGATAATGATGACAACAACGTTACGGTCAATGGTGCTCGCTATCGTTCGATGAATTCCTCCTTTTTTTTTTTTACAAAAATGAAATACCTGGGTCTGGTCGACATGTGGTTTCAACAGAACGGTGCGACATTCCACACAGCATGCGAATCTATGGACTTATTGCGGGGCGAATTGGTGAGCAATTCATTTCATATTTTGGACATGTGAATTGTCCGCCTAGATCGTCCGATTTGACGCCGCTGGATTATTTTTTGTTGGGATATGTGAAGTATCTCGTCTATACGGATAAGACATCAACTATTGCCGCCAGGCAACATAACTCGTGTCATTGGTGAAATACCAGTCGATATGTTGGAAAAAGTATACCAAAATTTGACCTTCCTAGTGGACCACTTGCGGCGTAATAGTTGATTTACCGACCCTAATCAAAATTTTACTCAATTTTGCAAATTTTCGTGGTTCTTTTTTTTCAATCTTAAAAACCAAACAACTCAGCCTTTAGTTTAGCATTAAAACTTATTATTCTACCTGCATTCTAGCATTCAATGGCTAGTAATTTCGCTTAGAAAAATGCTAGTCTGGTATAGACGGTCTGACCTGGACGGTGATTGTTAAAGCAATGCAGACTTTGAGAGGTTGCTTTATCGTTACTTCTATAATCTGTTGACATCGCTTTGAAGAAGATCACTTCACTACTTTACTATCTAGATGTTCATTCAAAACTTCGTTGATGTTCCTGCTCATGAGCAAAGTCAACAAAATCTATCGATGCCGAAATTTTCGGCGATAAAAAAAATTAAATATGGACCTTATTGATAAGGTTAATTTTCAAATATTTTTACACCAAATTCCATTATGAACTTGCCCTTATTATCTTCTATTTCGATCACTACCTATACATACAGATAAAATGGAAAACACACATATTAATCTCGTTCTCAAAACAATCTACTAATAAACGGTAATGAGGGTCAATACAATATAGTTAAGATACCGCTATTCACAAATCATTTCTCTCACTCTCTTCTAAACAAACAACCAAAAAACCATAAAAGTCGCTCTATCTAACAAATGTTTCTCTATTTTCTCTTTTCAGGTAAGTGCTTATGGCAATCATTCATCTGATAAACGAAATCGAACCGCACTATACTATGGTAAGAGATTAATCATCGTTGACCCCTGTAACTCTCAAAAATTATGTGTAAACGTCGTCGTCGCATCGCAACGTTGAACTCGTAAATTCTCATTAACCTTCCGTGGTGGTTCTATACAAGAGTGTGTATTTGAACCTCTCTACATGGATCAAGGACAATTTACACTGTGGCAGCACTTATCTGCACTCTTACACCACCGCATCGCATAATTACTATCTATGTGGGCGAAGACAGTTTTTGTTGGTAAAATATATGTAAAGGGGAGGCGCGCGGCCATAATGGTGTCAATTTACGGTACTGCTATGCTGCTGGTGGTGCTTGAAAAGGAGATAAATTTACAACCTTTAACAAGGAATTATTATACGAAATAGAGTTTTGCATTTTTATTCCCTTTTTCGCCGTCCTTAACACTGCGCTCTTTATATTGCATAATAAATCATCCAACAGGTGTAAGATGATGGCCCATAAAAGCCACCCGGAAATGGGATAAGATAAAGTCCTAAACAAAAGGTCAGTTGTTGTGTGCACATAATGAAATTTTCGTCCTTTTGCACTCTTTCTCTCTCTCGGGTGTGCAATAAATTATAGCTGAGTGCTAGCCGCGCTCATAATGGACATCTCACATTCACTTTGTTTCGCTGGAGTGGTGGTGTTTTTTTTTTCGCCTTTTTTTCTTAGCCATCTGGAGACAGGAAAACAATTTTGTGGTCCTTTTTAATAGTTCGAGAGGGACTTTGCATATACACTGAGGAACGCGCGCGGTTCAATGAAATTATTTTAATGGAGTTGGCATTAAAATTGTTTTGGCGTGACTTTTATTTGGTGTTCTCTGCGCTTGTATGGGTCCCTCTTTTGATAGAATTTAGTTTAAAGTACTGTTTTATGTGAAATGGACTGACGAGGCCGTGGCGAAGGGCGGATGTCCTTATATAACTTTTTATGAAGTGACCCTAAAGTTTTTAATATTTCTTGAGGGGCTATTAGACTGTGAATTTGTGCTCTCTTTTTGTACAAATGAAAAGGAAAAGCAGATTTGTCTTTTAGCTGGAGGAAAAGTTTTTGCCCACGTTTTGGTATCCACAAAGAGAAATGTCAAAAGTTTTTTAGCGTTAATTTTGTTAAGTTTGAATGGATGGTATTCGGGCCAAGTGGGCGATGAAGACGACGATCAATCATTTAGTCAAAAGCCCAAGAGGAATGACAAAGACAGGACTAAGAATCAATGAAAAGTTTGAATAACCTAAAAATGTTGCGAGCCAAAAGGCTCTCCCGGGAAATGGTGTATTGAAGAGTTGTGGAGACTCTGTCCGCAGATAGAAGAATGAAAGTCATTAATCAGCTTGAGGACTCAATTGAAATTGATAAAAGGAAAAGAGTCTCAGGTAGACACTTTCAATTGGGATAGCATTTCTTCATTGAAATTGTCCATAAAGATGGTCCTTAGGAATGCGCTTTTAAATTGTTCGTCATTATACCCTAATTTGGAGTTTTCAGATGAATGGATTCTTGATGACAGAACAGGGATCACGTTCAGGTTGTTTCTTTTGTGCTTGATGGAAAGTCTTAAAGTTTTTGTATGTACATATATATATTTTCATTTTGACCAATATTTTATATATATCGGGGAGAACTAATGAAAAGATTACCAGCTCAGGGCAAAAAAGAGGGATTGCCTACAATCTGGCTGCAGAGTCGTAAAATTAATGAGGTCCACATTCGCTAGCATCTATGACGTGGTTTTGAACACCACGCTGCGACTTTCCCAACATATTGACAGAAGGAAAGTATAGAATTTGCGAAACAGGATATTATTCCAAAATTTATAAGGGAAGTCAGGTAGGAGCACTCTAACCTAACCTTCTCGATTTTCATCAGAAACAGTCTTGCCCCAAAAAACACTTTCGACCGTGAAAGTCACAGTAGAAAAGTCTGAGATAATCTCGATTCGTCTTACTCAGTAGTCCAGCAAACTATCCGCTTATTATTATTATTTTTTTTTTTTTTTTTATCTCAGTTCATTCCAACTTGCCCCTTTTGACAAGTTGCTATGACTCGTTTTTCTACGCCAAGTTTTTCAACGTTTTCAGGGGTTTCTTAGCATAGGCTAACGTAGCTATGTGAACGTAGCCCTTTTAAAAATGTTGCCACTTTGGTTTCTGTAAACCGTTTGCTTTGAAACTGTATATATTTTTTTTAGTACTGCCCGAATGCTGCCTAATTACTTCCAGTATTGGATAAAGCTACATTCGAGAGTTGCGGAAGGCCAGTTTTTAAATATTCTTGACATATTCGAAATGGCATTGCCTCTAATTCCTATCTTTTCTTATCGATGAAAGGTTACCTCCTTCGCTTTAACATCTAGAAACGATTCAGACTGATTGTGGAGCTTATTCAATTTCCATTCAAGCCAGAAAATTAAGCTTCATTAGGAATTTAAGGAAACGTGCCTTCGCCTTTTTCAAAAACAAAAAATTGCTTATTCTTGGCCTCACTCTAAAAAGTATTGTCATTACAAAAGACAATTCGCAACGAAAAACACTTACATCTTGACATTTCTCATATGAAATGTAAATTTTGTCACGACGCTCGTTTATGGATGATTTTGCCAAATAATATCACCCATTTTACATACATGTACGAAACGAATGCCTGCGCTAGGGGATGGAGGCAACACAATTATTTCAAACGCCAACCCACACGTACCGACTTGTCACTTGAGCTATTTCAAAAGAGTTATGCAAAACATGCGGTCTTACCTCTGTATTCATTTAAGAAAAGGTGCGCCTTCTGGTCCTGACGAAAAGATGGGCCGCTGCATAATACATTTCTTCAATGGTTCTAGCTCTTAAGATAATTGCTACATTCCTACATTCATAACGCACCCCATTTTGGACCGTTTCCTTTGTGTTGTCTATATATAGCAAGCCTGTACCACTTGGCCTGACGCTCACCCGTAATGTCAAAACACGTACTCGTAAGTCAACACAACAAGACGTATACAACAAAGAGGCCAGAGATCCTCTTTGCAAAGAAGCACACTGTCATCGGGTCGGCCGAAGAGAGGACACAGATAAATACCTATGGCAATGCACAGTCCTGTCAGTCAGCCACCCCCGTTCATCCGTGTACGACTAGAAGATACCTACTGTTCTCGTTTTATTTTATTTCTTTTTTTTTATTAAAGTCATGTTGTAAAATTCAACTACCCTCCGTGTGCAAAGCAAAAAAAAAACGAGAGCTAAATGAATATACCCATAGAATGATGAGAGGGAATGATTCTCCTACCACCCTCAAAAACTAACCCCAAAGGTGGTCAGGGACATTTTTCCTTTGAATGTGGATGCAAATAAAACGTGGTGCTATGTCGACGAGGGTTTGGGTTTTAGATAAACACAATCCCACTCAAAATTTCACGTAGCGCGGAGCTTTTCATCTTTCCTTTTGCTCCGCGTTTGCCTTTATATAGCGCGTTCTGCTTAAATTTGACCCTTAGCGGTGTAGCGAGGTGTAGGCAAATTTAAATATATATTTTGTATTTTAGTGATGTAAAGCGGGCCCTTAAGCTATGCGTCTACTTGGATTTAATGTGGCAATGTTTAGAATACGTTCGAGCAGGTGGGCGGGCTATGGAATGTAAAATTAAATTTTTGAATTGCTGAGTTTGAGTTTAATTTTTTTTTATATATATATTTCCCTTTTTAATATGTCGTTTGTGGTGGAAAGCATTTTTTAAGGATTAAAAAAATAACCGAATGAAACGAGTTCAAAATTAATAAAACAACATGCGGCAAATTGTTAGCTATTAAAATTTTAAAAGGGAAAGCTTGTCTAATGTGGTTGATGGACATTAAGGCAACACACTTTGGAAAGGTTTATTTCTAATGAAAGATTGGTAGAAATGGGTATAGGGTATGTATTGTGGAAATAAGTAGCAGGCTAGTAAACATTTAATACCATAGGACCCCGTAATGTGTTCCATTTGATGTTGTGTTGCATAAGTTATAAGTTCTGAGTAAACTGACCTTTTAGGTTTATAATTGGATTTTGGATTTGCTTTTTGTTGGGATACGATGTTGTTTGATCATCTGTGGAGGATATTCGCTAGGGGATGATACATTAGCCATTGAAGTCGTTGAGTAATTTTTCAAAGTTGGGTGAGCAGAAATATAAAGCCAAAAATAAGTAAGATTTTTAATGGACCAACTGACTATATAAAAAACTCAATTTTTTAACACAAATTGCCGAAAAAAGTTTGTGCAACTTCTGGAAAACCGGAGAGATCTAGCTTCAGGATGAACGGGCAGTAATGGTTCTATGTATTTGACTGTCGACGGTAGCTTCAAACACTCATAAAATGGCTCAACTTCAGACCAACTCATCATTCAGACATTTCAGTCGTAATTGTTTTGTGACTTTTGCTCTAAACTCTTGTAAATATTTTCAATTTTCAACATCATGACTAAGGCCCAACTTTGCTCATTGAAACACAGCCTGTACAGATACACAACGTCAAGGTGAATGAATTAACCTAAATTTTATTTTATTTTCTGAAATGAAATCTGTATTTCAAGCCATCTGTTTAGCGCTATTTATAGTTTGTGGTTTGTGCATTAGCTAGAAAGTGCTGGCGATGAATTAAGCTGAGCGCAAACATGAAAAAAGTTTGAAATTGCAAGAATATATTGGATTACGTCTCAATTTACTCCGAAAAATGTATCTAGGTGCAATTGCTATTGCTATTGCGGACATTTGTTTATAAATACATAGGCCGTGTCATGAACTATCCACCTTAATTATATACTTTGCGGTGTAAATTCGAGTGGAACCCATGATAGCGCTGACAATTCGTAGATAGTCCGACGCGATGCGAAAGAGTACTATATTCACCGACAAGAAACAACCCATTCGAAAGCAACCCCTTCTTGATGTACTGACGATTTTCAATCTCTTGGATACACAATAATGTAAAACATTGATCTTACTGTGCGGAAGCAAGGCCTGTATTTATTTGTCAAAGGGGACGCTATGTATGTCAACTTTGACGAATGGTGTGATAAATTTCTTCCCAATATTTTTAATGTATCAAAACAGAAAGCTAACCTCAGGTTTATTAAGAAAAGAACGACGTTCATATCATCCCAAGTAGACGAAGTGAGATTCGTATTTGACAATTTGGCAGTATGATCGCTTTAAGAGTCACAAATGGGCTAAGAGGAGAGTGGGTTCTTCAACTAACGCTCAGCGAATAATCTAGGTACATAAGATGGTTTCATCATAATTTATTAATGAATGAACTTGATACAAAAACTACTAAAATAATAAAATGATTTGTGGAGGTCACCATTTAAGGAGTACCAAAGCCTACCAATTCATCCTTCCCAAAGCTAACACGTTGTAGACGTGCGATATAAAATAAAGGAGCATGCTCAGAATAATATTTGTTGGCGAAATAAAAATATATTTCATGTGTCTTCTATGGTTTTTTAAACCTGAATTCAGCTAACTAACCAGTGAGTCCATCTGTTGAGAAAATATTACAACTAGTTTTATTTTTTCATTTTTGTGTACTCTATGGTTCCTTTTTGATGTCGCAAATAGGTTAGACTCCGCCGTTAAACACTTACCTTTGCTTGAATTGTTTCGACAACTATCGACTAATGTGATTTGGTCCAAATTTTTTTTTCTTTTTCTCTGATTAGTCAAGTCACCAACCTTTACGTAAGATTGATGCGCCAAATAACAGACTTTCTTAATCTCTGTTAAAAAAAATCATCATCTGTCTAATCATTTTTTACTTTTACATTCAGTTGCATAAAGTCGGTTGCATTTTTGAACAAAATCTATACGTCGACAAATATTCACATAAAATATTTGACAACAACCATTCAGTCGAAAGATCAGTATTTTTAAGTATTAGTTATGGTTACTGGCTATTTATTAAGTTGTGGCATTTTAATATAGTGTAGATGGTCCTTCTAAAATACGTAACATCTCGCCAAACGATTCTAATCTGTGAAGCCCAAAAAGGAACGTGCCATACGCCATATAGGTATCATCCTCTGTTTCGTTTAAATGTGGTTTCTTATTTGTCGATTTGAAATATCAGATGTTATAAGCATCCTTCTAAAATGGATACCATTTCGCTTACAGTTTCTTAAATAATTTAAAAGCCAAATGAGTCTTATTCCTGCCATTAAAAAAAAATGTATCGAACATTTCTACCAACATCATTGATTTTCACGTTCGACAGTGGCTGAAAAGCAATTCTTTCATTTGTCATCTAAGTTCGACAGACAAACTGAATATGTATCTGTCACATTTTGTTTATACTTTCAAGACTATTATCCTTCTCTGAACGAAAACAAATCACAAGACATCATCATTAAATCACCATTGACGGAATTTTTTTTTCTGTCTATATTCCTTACAATATGTACTAGATTACGTCGTAACAAAAAAAGTCTTACAACATTTCTACAACTCCTATTTATAGATTCCACGAAAGGTATAAATAATACTCTTTGTGTTTCCCCGAAATGGAAGTTATAATGGAAATAATCAAAGCCGAGGATAAACGAAGGAAAATTTCTTATAAATATTCAATGAGGGTTGTACCATTGGTTTTTTTTTTCTTTAAATTTTTTGTAATTGTTTGGTTTTCAATTAAAAGTAGGGAAGGGTAGCTTTAATTGTGGGCCCTTTTGTATTTCAAATTCTATTGATTTTGGATAAAGTGATATCAGATGCGTGGGCAGAAGATAGTCCTTTGAAGTAGTTTATTTTTAAGCCAAGTACTTTTGCAAATAAATAGAAGAAAATTAATTTAGGTGAATTTATATAGCGCACAGTTTTATATTTGCACCGTTATTCAATTACAGTTGTGAGTCTTTATTTAAATGCTGGTGCGGTGGTAGAAATTTTGTGTGTTTAGAATGGGACTGGCATTTAAGTAATAAAAACCCATCAGCTGAAAGGTAGCTGAGCGGAATGATTTAATCACAATTCGATGTGGTTGCCAGCATGCTTAGGAAATTATTATACTGAACTTTTCAAGGTCATATTTATCTCAAAGAGTGCTCTTTGAGCTCATGAAATACATTTTTAAATAAGCAAATATTAAATGATCTTGCAATTGCCGACTTTGTTAATCCATTTGGGTTTGAACCAACTTTAATTCACCTGAAATTAGTTCTAATTGGATTTTTAAAGTCGTCAGAAGTAGCTTAATGCGACTCATTAAGGAATAGAATATTTATAGTGAAACTTGCTCTCCTCCCCCCAACTTTGTTTTGCAAAATGATGAAATGAACTTACTTTGATCATGTCAGCTTTTAATCTGTGGTTTAGCTTCTGGGGGAATCAGAAAGCTGATTGATAGCTTGGTTGCTTAAGTACCTACTCCATTTATTTTGTATTTATTAAGAATTTTGTGAGCAAATGCAAGTTAAAGTAAGTAAAGTCTGAAAAATAATATTTTTTTTGTCAAAAATTAGGAGTAGCAATGAACATTATAGTCTAAAACCTTCTCGCAGTCTTAAGAAACATTTCAAAAAAAGTTTCATTGAAATCTGTTCAGTAATTTTCGCGGTTTTTGGTAACATACACAAAACCCCAAACAGTTTATTTATTATTTGAATCTCTCAACAAGAGTCGTTGAACTTGTTTTTTTTTTTTTTGATATCTTAGCAAAACTGCAGTACACTCTAAAATGTATCCACTTAAACCGATTTTTTCTAAAAGAAAATTTTTGACGTGCTGACCTCCGATTTTGTCTGCACGCACACAACTTAAGAATAAAATCTGACGTCAGGTCGTCAAAAAATGACACGTGTGTAATAGTAGCTTAAAAGCTCAACCCCAGTCGGTTTATCGCAAAGTGTCTTGGCCGCTGTTACTGTCTTAGTAGCACGAATCCAATGGCACCACTAAACTAAGTATTCTAGTAGCCTAATAAATCGCAGAAAATGAAAAAAAAAGGAATTTTTGTATTTATTGTTCAACCTACCGTCTTCCTGAATTATCTGCGTATATGAAGAATCGACCAAAAGTATCAAAACAACTTCAGCTGACGGACGTGCGAAATAGGCCGTTTTTTTTTATTGTTTAATCGCCCGAAAAATTAGTTACGGAAGCCAATTTTTGCCACCAACAAAAGATATCGCCACTAAAATCCATCATAAACCCCAGTCCTTCTGTTTCCAATGACAAGCCAATTTATCATCAAAACAATATGCACACAGTCGTAGTCGACTCCCGCGCCCCTAAATATCAATTTATCATAACACTTATAACACTGCCATATAAAAACGATATCCTCGCTGATTTGAACAACTTTTCAACAAGATTCTCTCGCTCACTATACAAATCCTACTCAATAAACATGACCATAAATCGTGTGAGCCGCACCCGAGAGATACTATACAGTACGACGGCATAAAAATTAATGTCAGGATATTTCGCACCATTTATTCTGAACATCCGTGCAGCACATATACCGCAGCATTTTCACAAACTTCGGACAACAGAGGCCTTTCTATTAAAAAATAATACAGCTGCTCCTGCTAACCAGCACCCACCACCATGACCACCCACCTTCACCAACCCCATAATAGCCCACAAAGCGAAGCATATTTATAAAGTGAAAAAAGTTCAAGGATAATTGCAGGAATAGATAAAAGAGGAAGATCCAGTAGCGCGAGAGAAACCAAATCCATAATTTTCTTATCCTGCACAAGCACATGTATACGAATATACTCACGGACACAACACGCAGGAGGCATCCACCTGTAGTGAGTTGCAGCGTGATTAAAGTTAATCGATACTGTATACAGTATATCCTGTGTACCGACAGAACGAAATTAGAGTAGAGCAACGCAAAAAGGAAAAGAGTCCTTTATTACGTACAAAGTACATATACTTACTATCCCTGTATCCGCCGCCGCCGCCGCCGCCGGCCGCCACTGCTGCTCCTGCAACTGTCTGGGCAACGTGTATTGTTGGTTCGATGAAGTCGTTTGATATCGTGCTTGGGGAACATAATTTCTTCTGTTTTTTTCTTTGCTTCGTCCTCCCCGGAGCGACTAATTGCTCCGGCAAACTCTGGGCTATGCTGTTCTGTTAGTTTCCCCAGACAGATATCCTTCTTCGGTTCGCACTCCTTTTTTAAGGTTTTAACGAGAGAAAACAAAACTGCTTTGTTGTTGTTGCTGATTGAGGCGGAATGAGAAGGCGGAAAACGCTGCTTTATCCTGTCAGGACAAATGCACGCAATAAAATCGTAGATAAAAAAAGCCCTGCTAGTTTAGCTACTCGCATGCGATTCTTAATAGCATGGTCGCCATTCCTACCAACGTTTCCACTGCTGGAATATGACCGTGAGTAGAGTTGATTGAGTAATTGCTGTGTAGACCCCCCGAGGGCGGTGAGCCGTAGACAGGACGACGTTGGTGGCATGATAATTACCCCCCATTTAAAGTGATATTTTTGGTGATTTGCAGTTCTCTTGAAGGATTAAAGTAGTTTTAGCCGCAACCGAGCGAAAATTAAATTTAATTTATTTGATGAGAGTTTTGTCTGCGGTCCCACCGCACAAGATGCTTCTTGGATAAATAATAATCGAAATATTATTTGGATTGCATGCTACTGATGGATACTGAACGTAAGTATGTCCTGCGGCGATGAGTTATTAAAGCCGACTGGTAAAGTAGCTCCTCAGTTTATGGTGGTTTTGAGATATAGCCTTCGAGGATTGTGCAAACACAAGGATGCAATGAATAGCTTCGGGTTAGTCAATTGGTTTGATGTATAATGATGCTTTGCCCAGGGACGATGACAATCTGTTGTAGACATTAGCTAAATTGTACGATAATTTAGTTAATGTCTGTGCATAGTGAGATCTGTGTCTGATAGAATGAAAATTAAGCCACACGGTCAATGTAGTGTGCGAAGTCAAACCAATCGGATAGAACTGCGTGAATTTGTAATGTAATGAAATCGCTTCTGGTCGTCTATTAATGCGAAATCGATTGTGGTTTCTAAGAGTCTGAGAAAATTGTCAAATAAATAGTGAAAATCGTTGAAAAAATTACTTCTGCATAGCAGAAAAAAAAATTTAGACAAAAATTGTCCCAATGAGGATATCTGGGAATAATTCAGGAGAACGAAAAACTACAGAAAGACTACTGAAAGTCAAAATTACTAGTACTCTCATGGTAGGCAATTGACTCAAAATTCTTCTTCTCATGTAAAAAAAATGTGCACGACTGGGTCGCACGTAACTTTCTTGTTTATTGCGAATCTTGCAGAATCATTTCAGCAAAATATTCATATAACGAGCTTTCTCAGAAAAACTAAGTATGTGATCGTGTTTAGAATGCTTACGTTGTCTTAAATTTATGTATTTTGATCAAAATGGTTAGAGCGGTTTTTTGTAAAATTATGCTGACAAATGTTACAAATTTGGATTCGTTTTCGAGATATGAGCAGTTTTTAAAACACCATTTTTAGCGATTGGGATAGAAATCGAAGGACGCATTCATGGTTCAAAAAACACTGTATTGCAACTGTTTAGCTCAAAACTGAGCAAAACGTATTACTATAGATTGAAGCATTACCTGTCAGTTACATTTGTATCATAATCGAAAATGGTGTTTTTGAGATATGAGCAGTTTTTTAAAGTAGTACTAATATTAGCGATTTGGGTGGATATCAAAGGACTCAGTCTTTTTAGAGAAAAATTGAGTTTGCTATCAAGTTAAGAATGACGATAGTATCTATCTTAAAAATAAGTTTTTGTTAAAATCGTTTTTACTGTTTTCGAGCCAATTTTCAAAAATACCGTTGCTGGACTTTTAGGGAAAAAGTGGGTATGCAGTCATGTTAAACATGCCTACGTTAACTCAACTATCAATTTTGGTTCAAATCGTTAGAGCCGTTTTCGAAAAAATCTAAATTCTGTAATATTTTGTAAAATTTGTATATACAAAAAAAAAAAGCCTCCTAGAAAAGCCCACAAACTCTAAGTACGAAGTTTGAAACAAATCCGTCCAAGCGTTTAGATTCCCCAGGGGTGGGACAGACAGACATACGGACGGATAAAATTGCGAGACCCACTTTTTTGAGTTCCTTGCCTATCTAACCTAATGACTTGGTGCCAGATACTATAGTATAGATAGCACAACCCCTGTGCTATGCTTAAAGTCATAAAGTATATCATGAATTCCATTGCGAATCACCTGCAACTATTTCATTGCATGTCTATTCTGGCATTGCCAGAAATTCCTTAAGGACTCGCATAGTGTACAGTGGTACAGTTTTAGCTTTAAGCCAATTTATCTCTACACATTTACGTCCGCCCCACTGCTAACACAAATTACACAATAAATATAAATCAAATAGGAAATAGCTTACAGTCATCCATATATGCCACCTACCCCGTCCGCCTTCTTCACCTTTCAAACAAATGAAAGCTCATCATTTCCATTCGCCCCTCTATTAGTACTCAGACATTTCTAGCTGTGAGCTAGAAGAAAACACACATTACACATCAACCTCCTGCCTTTGTTGGTGTTGCTTTGTTATATGCATGCATATAGCAAACATATAACCTCACTAATTAATGTTGTCGTTTAAACACACATGGCCATATGTGTGTGTATGAGTGTACGCGAGCCTAGAAGATTTCATGCTTGTCAGGCATTTCCTTTCGATTGCGATATTTTCGAGATACAAACGATTTTTCAGTCTTACAGCGGGCCTTCTCTGTATCTCCTTCTCTGTCTCTATCTTCCCACCCATCAGGCAAGGGTAGATGAAAGTAAAATAAATAACCGTCAATTAGACATCCGTTTGAACTGAAACATGAGCTTAGCGATATTTAGCCTAAATACCAAATGTACATGTAGATAGATACAAATGTATCTGTGCATATTGCTAAGCAATTAATTGATGGGATTGCGACTGTACGTCCATCTTTGATATACACCATGGTAACATGTCAAGGTCGACAGACCTATATCACAGATACTGAGGGTAGTAGAGGATTAGACGGATTTGGCTGATTGTCATTTTAGTTGGGGACTTTTGTTCTCACTTAATTATTCGCACCGATTAATTCGCATCTGGGACCGTTTTAATTTCTTGTCGTTTATTTATCTATGAATTCAATTTGGAACACATTCGGCTAAGCTACTTAGATTGATTGGAGTGTGGAGGGTAAAGATGATTTCTCAACATATCAATCAAACGACTTAGAGACATTTTTATTAAACTTTTAAGAACGCCGACAGGAGGAGATTGAAGGGATCCATCTGGAGACGATGTGACAATGACAAGAATCAAGAGAATGCCTTCAAGGTACGCCCACGACGGATGATACAACGCAAGCAATTTGTGTCGTCGTCATATCCATCTGTGAAATTTTACAGGCGCGTGTTCTTAGAACATCTATCAGATATCCCTCAATAAATGTCGCGGATCGACAATTTTTTTTTTTTATTTTTCCATTTGCCCTTTGGGTGGCATAAAAGATTTGTGCTTGCAGTTCATTCCCCCCCGTAGAAACATTACCTTCCAACGAACATTAAATTGAAAGATGAAATGAATTTCTTTAGTCGCAGATACGAAGGACTTTGATTAATGGAAATTGCAAAGAAATTTAATAATTCAGATGTTTACGGCTTTGTGTGCGTGGCTGTGTGACGGAAGGTGATTCTTTGGACCACAATGGTATGAAACGCAGTGCACATGTTACTCTAGGATGTCGTTGTGTGTATAATAAATTTATAAGCACTTGCGGGTACAGGTATTATTAATGTCGATGGTTAAATTATTAAATGGATTGTCACGTGGATATGGTGTAGACAATCGTCGTGAGAATTAGTATGTTTTAGAGTAGAAATATTTAATTGCTTTGCCACTGGAGTCGGTAAATTGTATGTGGACAGGACATATCACATGCATATGTCAGTAGACTGATAGTCATTACGTGAATTAAGTTTTGATTATAACGTCTGTCACTTTTTTCCACGGGTGAATGCCTGGTGGAGAGTTTTTTACTCGAAGAGTTATAGGCTACTCTGAATTTCATCTCGTTGGACATTTGAGCTCGCTGAGTTTAGCTGCAGCAAGGAAATGATCAGAGCCAACGTTTGCCCTTCGAAATATGTAGGTAGGTACCTACTCGTTAAGAGTGTTTGAGGCGAACATCCACTAACTACTAGCACATAGCCGACCGTTCGACAATTTTGAGAGGGACAAATTTGTTTGTAGTAGCTATTGCCATGCTACTTATCACCGTTGTACGAGCCGCTGCAAAATCGATTAACCTGTATAGTCGTCTCTTAGAAAATTTTCCCAACCGTACAAGGAAATGTCCGAAGGTAATATACAGGGTGGGCCAAATACAAATTTCTTTTTAAAAGTGCAATAAATTTAACAAAAAAAATTTTTTTTTTTTTCAATGTATTATGTCTTTATTAGTAAGAGCAAACATTCCCATTAATTATGTGGAACATAACGTCGTTCAAATGGCTGCTTCGGCTGGCTTCGCAGTAGCGCATTCTGTCCAAGACCTTGTTGATGGTTTCGGGCTGTAGCTGGGATTGATTGGATGATATTGGCCTTACGTGCTTGAATCGTTTCCGGATAGTTGGCATAACATTGGTCCTTCCCTCCAAAAAAAATGTCAAAGGGGTCAAATCGCTGCTCCGAGGCGGCCAATTGATATCACCAAGACGGCTAATAACACGATTTGGGAATTTGGTGCGCAAAGGATTGATTGTGGCATGTCCGTGTTGCATGGCGCTCCATCCTGCATGAACCAGAGGTCGTCCAAATTCATTTCTTCAATTTCAGTAAAAAAAAGTCGGTTAACATGGCTCTGTAACGCCCACCGTTTACCGAAATGTAGTTCCCAGCCTCATTTTCGAAGAAAAATGGTCCAATGATGCCACCAATCCACAATCCGCACCAATCTGTCACTCTCTGTAGATGCATTGGCCCCGTACGACGATGGGGACCATGAGCGTTGTCCACTAGCATACCAGTCTTACGAACTTTTTGCACAAACTTCCGCACAGCAGGCACGGTGGGTGCTTCATTTCGGCCAAAACTTCTTTTCATGAAACGCACTGTTTGGGCTATACAGCACTCACTTTGGAAATAAGTTTTTAATATTTCCCAATGTTGTTCAAGAGTAAAGCGACTCATTTCGTTCCAGGGAGGTAAGACACTGACTTTCTGTCAAGATTTTGAATTGGAAATAGCTGTCAGAGTCAAAATAACCTATGATTTAAAAAGAAACCACTAGGTGGCCCACTCTTTATATGAAATCTGAAAAAAAAAACATTGCTTATGAAAGCACATTAGTTTTAGGCGGCTCTCAGATTAAGGCAATAAGCAACTAGCAACTGCCAGTAAGCAATCAGCAACATTTTTCGTTCGAGCGATATTTAGATGCTTTGATATGAGACCTCTAATTTAATTCAAAGTAAAGTGTTTCCTATTGCCCGTTGCTTATTGAATGTTGCCTCAATGTAAGAGCCGACTAAGGGGATGGTCCGCCTAAGAGAGATTTAACTGCGTAGGAACCCATTGAATTGCAAATGAACGGATTATTTGATTTTAATCTATTACCCGAGCTCTTGATGCATCTTGCTGTGCCCCATCAAACTCGTTACCCCATTTCTTTTTCTTCCCTACATCAATTCTGATGACTTTTGGTTCCTCTCCCATGTATTATTCAGCCCAAGCGTTTTCTGTCGCTTTTTCGTTTCTTTGGAGTTCAAAACTATTGCCCAACATGCCATGTCTCATGTCTAATTCTGCCCGAAAAGTCTGACTAGGCGTCCGTCCTACCTCCTCTCGTTTCCTGTCGTTTTTTCGTTTCATCGTAGTTTAGAAACAGCCTTAAACAATAATAATGAAGATAGCAAATGCTGTTAATAAAATAAAGTCTGCCTTAAGGTTTATTTTATTCCCTAGATATGAATAATAAATTATATGCTTATTTAAGTAAATTGTCCCTTTTGACATCTATCCATCATGCGTCATGCCCATTCTCAGATCAAAAGACTGTTGCTAAGCACTTGAAATTTTTATATATTTTCAACACTGATAAACTTAACTCATTATTTTCTATTTTCGAAATAGGTAGGCATTTAAAAATAGTTTTCCAAATGTTATCGAGCATTATGTTCCCCTATTTTCGAGTTTAAACTTTCGACACCTGCTGATTTATTTTAAGAACTCGAATAATTGTTTGTAAATGGTTCTGCTCGTCATATACTAACGATTGTTTGCCAAAGGCTTTACACTAAAATACGGAATTTTAAATCCATAAATTTCGCTTCTAAATTATATTGTCAAATGGGAATTTTTTGTTTCCTTAAAAACAAACAAAAAAATTACCACTTCTGACATGTTTTCTTTTTGCTTCGAAAGTTATTGTAATCAAATTTTAGAGAATTTTAATTACTGCTCATGGCAGTTATACAGCATTTCCCACCCACACCAGCATGTAACTCCTTTTAATAGTTTTGAAACTTTATGTATATATGCAAGGATACCTACATCACGTGTCGATTGAAACGCAATTTCAAAATATCACCAGCAAGCACCAATGAACATTGCGTTGTAACGTTCTCTCTACGTCAACTTTCAACTTGTTAACTTAATTGCAATACTACGTCAGGATGTCGCTTATTACTTCGCTCATTTCATTTCCCATTTATTCTCCTGTGTAATGTTCATGCCATGTCATCAATTGGCGTGTTGTAGATGTATTTTATGCATGCCATACTTTTTTTTCCCGAACTTAAGTGCAGATATAGTTGACTGAACTTGGGAATGCTAATCATTCCTTGAGTGGCAACAGCGAGTGAAAGGAATTCACACAACCTCACCCAATTCAATTCAAGGACCACATTCAGTCAATAGGGCGTTAGACAGACATTCTGTATCCAAAATCTTGAATCGTGAATTAATTTGCTGTTTTTCTATTTTCTTTTCAGGTAAGTGTGCTTCCCACCAACGAGACCAACGTGTACTTAGTGTGCGCCAGCCCTTAAAGGCTATAATCAATACCGGTGTGTAAGTAAATAGAAATACGCTTAAACTTGATTAACTATACTCGACAGGCAGAGTGGCAGCAATCTCACAGTTGATCTACTGTGTAGTGGATGGTAAATAAAAATAAAATGCCAACGGACAAAATTGATAGTAGTTGGAGTTAGTTTCGTTGTGGTATGTTATTTGTTATAACAGTTGAACATGTATTACGTAGTTGGAAGAGGATTGTGTGGTGTTTGGTTGGAGTGTAGGATTTATTTGTTTGGAGGAAATAAGGAATAATTGCAGGGATTTACACAACTCCAGCTTTTATAATAAAATTCGCTTGTATTTACCACTCGGAAATGGAACGATGCATGTAATTATCGACAGATGAAAGTTTATGCCCAATGGCACTTGTGTGTGTGTGTGTGTGAGATTGTATCTTCGGGTACAGAACCGCGAGGCAATGGTTATGAAATGCATTCTCTTAAGTGGCGAAGTATGATCGATCAGAGTCGGCTAGGAAAAGGTGGTTGTTAATTTTAGTGTTATGCATTTATGATGCAATAAGTTGGTTGGCAATTCAAATTGACCCATAAAATAATCCGCAGACCTTTTCGCTCTAAAAGTCCTGATGTATCGCATCACATTCAACACAAGTTACTAGATCTTACTCTTTGACGCCATTTTGCAGTAAAATTCAACACACTTTATCACCAATTTCGTTTGTTCAAATGGTGAAATTAAATTAAACGTACACTCCCGCTCATCTGAATAGGTTCAACATTATTTAAAAAGTAAAATAACGATATCTCTGTAACCAACTTGCCGATTTTAATGAAATCAATTTTCTTATATAGAATAATCAATTGTTAATGAAACAGGAAAGTTTGCGGTCTCTAACACACGTATTTATATTTTTATGATTATTTTTCCAAAAACGTATCGAAAAGTGACCATATATTTTGGCTCATCTGAATAGGTTCAAAAATTTAAAATTAAGAAAAAATATATATATTAAGTACTAACTCACAGCTTTGGTTATTTTTAACATTTAGCTACATATTTAAGTATAATTTAGTATGTAGTACTATCTCCTTTGTTCAATATAACTTCATAGATACGATTTGGAAAATATTTATAATATTTTCCAATAAATCCAAGTGAAATTGTTGATCCGGTTTTTGGCAGGACTCCCAAATTGTCCCCTGTCCTTATATACTTTTTTGTACAATAGACCCCAAACGTTTTCAATAATATTTATGGCCGGGGAGTATGGCAACCACTCGAGCAATTTCACATTTTGATCCTTTATCCACTGTTTAACAACACTCCAGTAGGTATGAATGGGGCCGTTGTCCATGGAATCCGTTCAAAAATATTCGAAAAATTTGGAAAAGCATTTTCTACTATAGTTTTGCATACATTCGCGTTAATTTTCGATGTAACAAATTGCAGCCCACAAAGTCACAAGTCCCATAATATGATTTATGCGGAACATCGTAATGCCCCTGATGCACAGGTGTGGTGACTACCTAAAACACATTTATCCTTTCGCAGGTCGTGAATGTAATAGTTGTAGCCATCCGGTCCATCAAGGTTGAACTTCTTTTCATAGGAAAACACGACAGTCTGCCACTTCCTATTCCACGTCATATGATCTTGAGCAAACTGAAGTCGTGTAGCTTTGCACACATCATTGAGATGTGTTCTTTTTTTACGTTCAGTCTCTTCAAATGCTTGGCACTCAAAATAATGCGTTTTTCAGATGACAGACTTGCGTTAGCACCGCATTCTTCCTTGATTCTAGCAGCAGAACGTTGGGAATTTGAAGCAGTTCAGATGATAAGTCTTCTGTCTGTTGATGTTGTCGCATATTGAGCCCCTCCTTTCATATTGATATTATAGCTTAATTCATTCTGAATAAAACTACCAACTACATTTTGACTTATGCCAATCTTCTAATCGATTTGGCCCGGCTTTAAACCAAATTTGAAGTATCCTTTTATTTGGCCTTTTTCAAAGTTGTTTAATTGCTTTCCGCGACCAATTTTAGCAAAAAAGGCTGTAATTACTTTCAATTTAAAAAAGGAAAATAATTGACGTCGTTACATAATCGTTGTAGATCGCAAACTAGAGTTATTGCCCTTGAACCTATTCTGATGAGCCAAAATAAATGGGATTTTTTTGACATGTTTTTCCAAAAATAAAAATAAAAATATATATACGTATGTTAGAGACCGCAAACTTTCGTGTTTCATTAACAATTGATTATTCTGTACAAAAAAATTGATTTCATTAAAATCGGCAAGTTGGTTAGAGAGATATCGTCATTTTACTTTTTAAATAATGTTGAACCTATTCAGATGAGCGGGAGTGTATGTACTTGTGCCACACAACTCAAAATGCGTATTTAATAAAATAGAATATATTTTTTATATTTAAACTTTGATTTTTGATTTTTTTTAGTCATATAGTCGACATTTTCACTGGACTAAAAATTAGAAACGACGGAAGAATTAGTGATTTTCCTTAAAAAGAGATTTGTTACATGAGTTGATTGTTTTTAGTTTATTTTCATTATTTTCTATGGGATGTGCCACGCCCATTTGTTCAATTTTGACCAATCTTTACAGGAACATAATTTGTAAATTTGAACTCAATCGATTTTGTTGTTTTCGAGGTATTTATAAGATTTTGAATGTTTTTTTTTTTGCATGGGAGGTGCCACGCCCCTTTGCAACATTTTTACCAAACCATCATAATAACTATCTCGGGCCAATATCAAAGATTGTCCGAAAATTTTAGCTCAATCGGGGTAAGATTTTTCGAGATTTTGAAGCGTACACAAACCAACATAACAATTTTATATGGGTGGGCCAACTAGTGGTTTCTTTTTAAATCGTAGGTTATTTTGACACTGGCAGCCGTTTTCCGCTCGAAATCTTGACTGAAAGTCAATATCATACCTCCGCGGAACGAAATGAGTCACTTTACGCTTGAACAACGTTGGGAAATATTGAAAACTTATTTCGAGAGTGAGTGCTGTGTAGCCCAAACAGTGCGTTTTTTGAAAAGAAGTTTTGACCGGTATGAAGCACCCACCGCGCCTGCTGTACACAAGTTTGTGCAAAAAGTTCGTGAGACTGGTATGCTAGTGGACGACACTCATGGTCTCCGTCGTTGTACAGTGCGCTCAGATGCCGAGAATATGAGACTTAATTCACGGACATCAATTCGCCATCGACTCGCTCAACATTTTATGTACTAGGCTGAGGAGAATTCTGCACAAAGATCTTGGATTATTCGCTTACAGTGTCCAATTGACTCAGCAATTGAAGGCACACGACCATCCGCTTCGTTATCGCTTCGCAGTTTGGGCCTTAGAGCAGCTTAAATTGAAAAACCATTTTGGGCGAAAAATCGTCTTTTCTGCCGAGCCGAATTTTTATATCGGCGGCGTCTACGTTAACAAACAAAATTGCCGCTCTGTGCTCGGAAAACGTGTACGTTATTGTCGAGAAGCCAATGCATCCACAGAGAGTGACAGTTTGATGCGGATTGTGGAGTGGTGGTATGGGTATCATTGGATCATTTTTCTTCGAAAATGAGGCTTGGAACTACGTTTCGGTAAACGGTGGGCGTTACAGAGCCATGTTAACCGACTTTTTTTTTACTGAAATTGAAGACATGAATTTGGACGACCTCTGGTTTATGCGGGATGGTGCGCCATGCCACAATCAATCCTTTGCGCACCAAATTCCCAAATCGTGTTATCAGAGCCGTCTTGGCGATGTCAATTGGCCGCCTTGGAGCTGCGATTTGACCCCTTTGGACTTTTTTTTGTGGGGAACCGAGAAGGACCGATGTTATGCCAACAATCCGAAAACGATTCAAGGCCAATAACATCCAAGCAAAGCGTGAGCTACAGCCCGAAACCATAAGCAATGTCTTGGAAAATTAGAGTGACAGAATGCGCTACTGCGAAGCCAGCCGAGGCAGCCACTTGAACGACGTTGTGTTCCACATAATTAATGGGAATGTTTGCTTTTACTAATAAAGCCATAATACATGGCCTTGCAATGCAATGTTCATTTTATTGCATTTTTAAAAAGAAACTTGTATTTGGCCCACCCTGTACACATAGAAAACGTAACAAAGATAATAGACGCATTGTCGACTGTCAAAATCCCTTCTGAGCTGTCAGCTGTCAAATTATCTCAGCTATCTCATCCAAAATGGCGTGTAATGTAGCATACGTAACAAATACGGGCAAAAGTTACCACGCGAAAATAATGTGTAGACAGCTCGGCTAACTCTGATCGCAGTTTTAGCAGATTCAAGAACCACTTTTTCAATATTTGCCCCTTGCAGCCTCGATAATTTTGTTGTCTAGCTAACCTTTGAATAATCATGCAACAGCTCATTTGGGATAGTTTAATGAGGGCAATAAAATAGTTTGGACTTTCACTATCACCCACAGCTACAGCCTTTCAGTCCCTTTAATCACCGCAATGCACTAACAAATCTGTCTGTGATGTTAATGTAGTTGTAGCAAAGCTATATTCATATTTTACGCCTATTACAGGTTTCTTTTCTTTCCACGTCAAATGGTTATAAACCAATTCATCTTTTAATTTGACACCCGTTACACTCAATCCAACATTTGTGACTTAATTGTGTAAATTAATTCACCGTGTCAAAGCGAACATAATCATTTCCATTTCCTGCACTCTCTCTTCGAAATGATTTTTGTTTTTCCTCTCATAATCAAATGTTAATTAATCATTCAAACACCCTTATTATCATATTTCGCTCGCCCCAATCGACCATCAAGCACCTAGCGAAGAACTTTCCGCCCGGAAACGGCTGACCATTGAAACTAAACAAACACTTTACCGACTTATTCACGACACAAATGTCTATCGTTTAAGTGTGACAAGACCGCGAATGTAAATGAAGTTCGCGTGGTTACCTCCATTACATCCACCCAGCCATCCAGATTGATTACTTTCGATTGAGCCATTTGATTGGGTTCTTTCAGGCCAAATGAATCATTAGAGGTAGCTCGGAACTTTGGTGTAGCTAAGGGCTATCCAAATTCATTTGTCATTTCGTCAAAGTCTAATTAAAACCAAAAGGCCCAGGAATAGATTCATTTGATTATTTTTTTTTTTTTTTTTTGAGCGCGATTCGAACCTGCTTTCGTAATCGAAAAAAGGAAAACGCTTACTTTGACTGTAGATAATAAAAAAACGGTTGGATAAATCAGCCGTAAATGTGAATAAATGTAATTTATCTCTTGGATAAGGGTTAGAGATTTAGGGACAAGTTGCGATAGGTTTGGGTGCACACTGACGCCCCTCGGAAGTAGATTGACGAAGGTTAATGAATTATTTCTTAAAATGAAAAAAAAAAACTTACAACTTGAATGCGGTTAATTGATGGATCAAAGTGCTGTAGCAGTTGGTTTTAAAAGTGATGAGGGTAGATTCACTCTGAATTAATGGACGGGGAGGAAGAGCATTGAAATTTTCTATTGACAGGCTAATGGACGGTCCCCATTGAGATAAATTGTCTTATGTAACACAAGGGGAGTTGGCAAATGGATGGGCGACCTTGTATGTACATGGGATTTTTATTTGAAAATTGATGAAGTCTAGCACAGGATTGATGAAAAGTTTAACAGCATAACAGCTTTTGCAATAGCCATGTGACAGCTGTGATGGATTGGGACAAAGTATCAACAAAAAAAAAATCAATACAATTTTAGGTTGCACAAGTCTGTCGGCAACACCTTTTCATCGATCATGGGGCCATAATGATTTTTCTTTCGGTACAGCATTCTTTAATTTTTCCCCTTTAAGGACACAGAACTAGGTTAAGTTATCAGGGTCGCTTTATGTCCGCTACTGTTATTGTTAGAATTTTGATTCCGTATTTCGCACTCTCCTAGTATTTGCTTTCTAATCGAGGACAGCGCGGATCTTTTTGCCATTCATTGTGTTTAAGTTGTTTCAACTTGGTAATGGATGTCGACAACCTTTTAGCTAATTAATGTTGCCTGGAAATAGGCGCATTTTTAGCAACTACTATATGAAAAAGTTGTTGTTTGGCAAATGATCGGTTCTTAAAAGTAGATACCGAAAAGTTGCTCTACAACGTCCACTGCATGTATACGTATACTACATTGGAACACAAACTCTCCTTCTGCCAACCCTCGGTCTTTAGGACACCGTTTTCAAAAAATACAAGTGCCAGGCCCCAGCCTGTAGAGTCAGGGGAATGTCCAGAGTGCACCAGTTTCTCGTTTTAGAGCTTTCCAGCCGCCAGTTTAGGTTTAGGAAGTAAGCAATCTTCAATCAGCTTCTTTTTTTTTGAAAAATCCGAAATTCTCAAAAAATCTCTGGATACATACATACATACAAACATTTTCAATGGCCCGCTTATCCACTAAGTGGGTCGCGGGTGTAGGTTACTTAAGTGAACCCTCCATAGCTCTCGATCCTCCGCCATCGACTCCAAATCATTAAGGGCAATCCCCATACGGGTAGAGGAAAGATTATGAATTTGATCTAACCATCTCATCCTGGGTCTACCTAGAGGACGCCTGCCCGATGATGGTACGGATTCCATAGCGCGTCGTGGGATCCTGGTCGGGGACATACGTTTAACCTGACCAAACCACCGAAGCATGGACCGCTCCGTCCGGACAAGTAGCTGCTCGACATTGAGTTCCTCACGTATTCTGGTGTTTCTAATGCGATCTCTACAGGTCACACCAGCAATACCACGGAGAAATCTCATTTCGGCAGCTTGTATCCGCGATCTTATTCTTTCAGTCATTATCCAAACCTCATGACGACAGGTAAGAGTTGGAACAAACACCGAATTAAAGACTGACAACTTAAGCATTTCTGGATAAGCATTTTTATTTTAAGATGTAAAGTGTGGAAGGTATTCACCTTCCTTCCACACATGAAAGATCCATGATGACGGAAGTCAAAATCGGTTTACACGCGATGGTCACTATGATCACCACCAGCTACAACCACCTTGGGATGAATCTCGCCGGTAAACTTGTATGGGGTAAAACGAGAGCATGCATTAAAGCATACACTGTACATTACACAGAAGATTGGTTAGATATGAAAAGCCGAAGAACGTTAATAATGACCTCGGCGGCCATTTTATAAATGTATGAGCCTTGAAGTATCTCTTCAAACACATTTTACGACCCTTATCAAACTCCTTCAGTCGATAGGACTTTTTTTTATTACATTTTCTCTACCAAAGGATTGTCGGAGGCGAATAAAATAAATGTCACAACCCTTGCCAATCTAAAAGTCGCCTAAACGAACCGTTTTTCTAAGTTATCCATGCCAGATCCACCTTAGTGACACTTTTATGTGCTTAGATACCACCTGACGCTGATGTTGTTATTTATTGCAAGCGCACGCCATTGTATATAATATACTACTTTTTTGTTGGCTTCCATTCATTCTGCTAATTGCAAATGTTGGAAACTTTTTACCCAAAATGATGCCACCGGCAGGGGTTAGTACCCCAACGGGTAACTAAATCATCAGGATGAATTTAAAATTGTTGGCCTGCAAAGTGCATACAGTTTGTATGCAACAAGTACAAATTGCAATCGTGATGACAATCACTGGCACACTAAATCACTATTCTCATCGTTCTTCATTATTACTATTTTCTATATAGTTTGGTCAGAGGACACTCCTTATCCCTCCTTATACAGTTGCTTGTAATTGCACTTCACATCTGCATACAATTGAACTTTCTTCATGCACATCTATATAGCGCTACTGACAATTTTTGGCTTCGTTTTATTGTTATTATTTTCCAAAATGAAGGCGATGGAAGGTTTTTGCAAGAGGCAAGCTGCAGCTTCTTTTTGGAAGCGATCCAAAACAATTTATGTCAGTTTTAATAACACAAGAAAAGATCTCAGTGTTGAATTCAATGAGATGTTTTACGAGAACACGAATTTATTGGCCCGGGCACGGTCATACAGTTTCATTGGATGGTATTTTATGTTTTTCAAAGTGCATTTACGTGAGTGGAATAAATTTGTATGATTGTGGAATTTTCACTATGATAGATTGTTCCCAGTTATTGCACCTTAACCTTTCAAGGTTTAAAAAAAACAGAAGAAGCTCTAAATAATTCAGGACGGTCCTAGTCAAGTAACTATAGTTTGAAGATAAGGGCGCCCTAACTTTTTCTTAGTAGCCTTCCGTATATATGCTTGACATGAAAGGTCATAGATATGCCTATTTTGTTTCGTGTCCCCCAGATAGCCAAAGTCTTAACCTGCTGCATAAGCGGTTTGTCAAAACATTTGCATACTTTGTGGAGCTGCGTGGTTTGTGCATTCGGTGCATTTATCTGGTACACATACACCAATTGTTTTAATGACTGCTCAGTCATAGACCAAGCTGAATTCGAAACATCAGATAAATACCTGAATACGTGAAGAACTCAATGTCAAGCAGCTACTTCTCCGGACTGAGCCTCGGTGGTTTGGTCATGTTAAACGCATGTCCGCGGTCAGGATCACAAGACGTGCTATGGAATCCGTAGCATCAGGCAGGCGTCCTCTACGTAGACCCAGAATCAGATGGTTAGCTCAAGTCCATAATCTCTCCTGTACCCTTTTGGGGATTGCCTTTGACTATTTAGAGTGGCGGAGAATTGGGAGTAATGGAGGGTCTACTTGAGCAACCTGCACCCGCGACCCACTTAATGGATAGGCGGGCGATTGAAAATTAATGAATTGGTAAAGAGATAAATGCACCATGCTTTTTTGTATAAGTCCTAGGGCAATATTCTGCTTCCCCGAGGACCCACATCCAAACCAATAACAGATTACAGTTTTAAATGCGTCCGTAAAACTTTGGAAGTCATTGAAATGTACGTATCTGTCGTTTTTTTAAAAGAAACTTAATCATTCTAGACCTTCATTTATATGGTAACTTTGAAAAGTTGAAAAAAAACTTACAAGAAAACTTAGAAATTCATAAACTTTAAAAGTCTATAACCATAACAAGTCTAGACCTAGAATTACATATACCAAGGAATATAAATACTTGACTCTTGACTTGTACAAGTTATTCCAACTTGTTTGTCATTCCCTTTGAAGCTCTTTAACCCCTTTCACCAACACACGTCTAGACCACAGCACTATACAAATATTCATTTGAAATGTACCCCTCTATTTATATATTTTAAGGTGGTGTATTTATCCCTCTGAATATGTATTTTTAATTAAGACCATAGGTGAAAGACTAACATAAAAGCAGCAAAACTAACAGGAATTATTTTATTTTTTTCTTGAGCGCAGATTGAGCTCAAATATTCAACAGAAAAAAGTGTAAACAAATCACTCACGCGAAAGTGCACTTTGCAAACGAGGATGAAAGCGCCCCCCCTCGCACAGCAGTGCATCAGTCGAGTGAAGTTTTGTGATAGGGTGACCCCCTCTTCTTGTCTCTGAAGGCTGATTTCGTTGTTATCGTCTAAGGGCAAGGTATTGGCTCTGTGGAAATTGTTCATCTTTATCCAATTCGGTTCCTGTTCGGTTTTTATTGTAGTCTTGAGTTTTCAGACTTTGTGGATGGGTATATCGAATGCTATATCCGGCTTTTGTATCTTTTAATCTTTATAGATTGATGTGAATCAGGTAGAAACAATTTATCTACTTTTACAAGTGTCGTGAAGTTTTGTTTGCCCTTACATGTAGAAATGATTCGTCGTCGATTTGTATGATTTGTTGAACCTTCTATTTTCGTTTTCAACGTATCAGCGAGTACCGAGGATATTGTGGATGGGTATGCTGAATTTTTGAATTTTCTGTATACGACTTCATAAAGCAATCTTAAAATGTACTCAAATGTATAATACAACTCAAACATTTCTATGAATTTGCTTAAGGTCCGTGGAGCTAAGATATTATATAAATTCATCGAGTGCCGACTTTTCTATGGATTGAGACTGCGGTTGCAGGAAACTTTCTTCAGGAAAAGAATTTTTTTGCATCACCGCCGATGAATCGTCTGCTGTTTACCTTCACCTATTTTAGTAACAATTTGTAATTGTCTATTGACATTTTAATAAATAATTAAAAATCTGAATTCATCGAGTGGCGATTAGCTTGTGGATGGGTTTGTGAGTTTTCACTGTGTAAACAAAAAAACAAGTAGCAGCTCTCACAACCCTTTGTTTGTGTGAGTTTTTGATTTTTGGGAAGAGTGGACGGGACCAACAATTTTATACCGCATTCGAAGTGTGAATTACTTCGCTAGAGGTGGCGCAATGGAAAAGAGTCCTCGCTCAATAGTCCAAAAACCCTAACCCCAGAGCCACAGCGCTCCTCACGGTGTCATAGCAAAGGAAACCATGTTTAGTGGAATTCCATCATCCATATGGGTAACCCACGACGACCTATTCGTGCACTTTAAAGTGTCCTTACTCTCTAACTGCCACTCTTTAATGTACCGTTTGTGCTGCTATTTTACCGTATAAGTAGTGTATCTAGAACTAGATTGCTACATAGAACAAAGTCAAACGAATATAAATGATGGGTTCTATATACATATACGAACTCGCAACACCCAGGACAATCCACCGAACAAGGACACATGGACGACGTGGGTGATTTAGACTTTAGCGTAGAAGTTTTTCTCTCTCGTCGTGGTGCGTTTTGCTAGCAACCATGGCTGATGGATGGCAACTCAGTGACAATGTGCAAGTGAAAGGAAATTAAACAAATGAATCACACACAAACAAAGACGCGGCGGCAAGGCGGGGGTACCGTAGATAGATGAAGATTGTAACATTAGAAAAAGAGGCGACGAGAACGAAGCAGCAATGGTTGACAGTTTGACTTTTTGATTGAGAAGACAAATGCTTTCTTTGAAGTTCAACGTTAGATGGTGTGGCAGTGGATAGAGTTTCATTACTCTTTAAGGGTTGACCTTTGCATTGGACATCCCGCATTGACAGGTTAAAAGTTATTTATAAACCCAACCACCAGAAAGACCATAAATCCTTTCCTAAAGCGGTAGTCATTTGCAAGAGTGTCTTGGAACAGAAAATAATAATTTGATGATGATGATGATGATTCCCAAATGGGTTACAATACAAAATAAAACCAATTAAAATGGACTATTCCCTCACAATGTCCAACAATATCTCCCCAGAAAAGCAATTATTTTTCTTCTATTTTAATTATGATGCAGAATTAGTGTATCTGCAATACAAATCTATCAAAAGGAATTTCGCATTGAAAAGAACCGACAAAAAGAGAATATCCATCAGCAATGCAACACAAATACGTGCTATAATTCTTCCACTCAAGTATGAAAGGCCGCAATTTTACAATTGCAAAAGATTCCAACTCTGCGCAGAATAAGAAAGAAAAAAAAAACCAACACGAAGATAAAACCAATTTCTCGTCCAGAGGAAAAAAAGGGGATCGCCTCTTTCCCAAAATAGCACCGCAAACTTCTCGTCTCAACTGTTGTTTTTGGAGAACTGCCGACGATTTTGTGTTTATCCTTTCTTTATGCATTTCTCGTCTGCTCCATGTTGGACCGTAATTTATACATTCTCGTGGTTCTTTGCTTTAACTTCTCCAAAAAATATAGGAACAGCAAAAAAAAAAACGAAACCCCAAACGAACACAATTATTCATAGTGACGAAGCATTGGCAGCGACCAACACAAAGCTGCAGCAGACGGAACTCGAGATACAAGGAGCAAACTATTATTTTTGGACCGAACGTCAAAATTTGAATATCTCAAAAATAAGGAGATGAACATTTTGTATAGAGCGTATAGAGCTATAGGCTGCTCGTATTGTTATGAAGAAATTTTATCCAGAAATTCACAACTTCGTTCGACAAAACATGCAACCTAAGAGATATGCATATTAGTCTTAGACATTTAAATGAGCTTGATTGCAGGGTTTCTTCTTCGAATATTTTTTTTTTTGTTTTAAGGGCGTATGTATGAGGAAGAAGAGTGATGCATAGGGAAGGAAATGAAAATCGTAATTCTCGTAGGATTAAAAAGATACACCGGATACAAGGAAGGAAGGAAGTTTTACATGGATCCAGGAATTTTTCACATCAGTCATATTTCATCGATGAGAGGGGTTTGTTGGGATTTTTGATGGTACAGGGTGGTAACGTGTTAGCAATTTAGGGTATCATTATCAGAATAACAGGTCTTCCTTATGCTTCAAAATTTTCACATTTGTTCTGGTGCTTCCAGGAATATATTCATTTCTTTTAATTTCAAATGCTTGAGTACATTTTGCTCTTAAAATGTGTTGCGCCATCTGTCAGTCAAACAGATTTAGGTACTCCTAAACTCACAAAAGTTTTCGGATAACTACAAATTCAAAGTGTTCCAGAAATAGAAGTAAGAGATAAACCTCAGATGCTGGGAAAGTATTGTAAATACCCAAAAATCCATTCATATCATTACGTTCTATTTGGTGAATTGCGTCTTTAATTTGAGACTACTGGATAAATGAATTAGCTTGCTTGAATCACTTCCCGAATTTATTTTCGCAACTTGGTCTAAAATTTGCTTGCGGATGTTTCGGCTCCCACAAATCAATCAGTTTTTCTGATCGCATACAGTCTGGTCGAAATGTTGTTCCATATTATAAAAGACTGAGTTCATAATTTTTGTTTATATATATCCCGTAACGTTGCATGTTTCACTGCTTGATCCATTCCACGCCATCTACCGATTTAAGCATTTTATAGCTAAGCTCATTGCAAATACTTTAAATTTGCTAAATTTCTTTTCAGTGCTTTGTTTATGTGATCAGAAAGCGGTCTCAAAATGTGATATATCTTACTCATAACTCATAAGTATTATGCTTGATCGAATCAGCGCCATCTACGTATATCTATAATGAATGGCATTAAATTTACCCATGTCTTTTGAATATAGTCAAGTTCAAAACCATCTTGATCGACTCAGCGCTGAGAAATTCAGTTCTCGAAACCCAATAGCAGATACAAGTACTGAATCCTACCAAAACTGTTTCAATTACAAACTTTTGTGCTAGAATTTTACAGTCAAAAATTGTATTTAAATTTGACTAAAGCTAACCCGATTTAGCGATATCTGCTCGCAAATTTTTTTTCCAAACTAATGTAAATATATTTTGATCAATGCCCTTTCCTTTAAAAACTTCGTGAATACAATTTAAACAGAATCAATACTAAGAGGATTTGTTCCGTACATCGCTAAAGAAAAGTTTTTATTTTTAAGAGTATAAAACATATTTTAAGACTTCCATGATATCCTCGGAGAAATTGCATAAAACTTCTTTCAAATTTGTTCATAAAAAAAAAGTTCAACAGCAACACAAACTTCCTACGACCTACCCTGTATGTCGAATCAAATTGTTTGATCTCTTTTTACATCCATCCGTACAGCCAACAGTTTCCCGTCTCGGATGATGTATCGACGCTTCCTTACATCCTTTCGGGAAAAGGAACTTTGCTGAATATCTGAATATATATAGTATCCTCTATCCTGCAGATATTGTGTTGCCGCTTTTGTTTTTAAAACACATACGCAAATAGACTTTCATTTCATTTCCTTCAGTTTTGGCGTATGTTTGAAACAAAAAGTGATCCATAGTAGGTGGGGTAAGATATTCCTTCTATCTTCCCGCCATTCAAGTAAAATGAGTAATAAACTTTTTCAGCTTTCTCGTTCTTTGTTACATGCCAAGATGCAGATAATGACGACAACAGCATGATGGGGATACAAAGGCGCAAAAAAAAGTTTTCCGCCCCCCGCCCCAAAAAGAGAAAACAAAGTGTCTACCAATTTATCCTTTATGAATTTCGCTGAGAGAAATAGAGAGTGCATTTTAATCGCAAAAACTTTACAAAGTTCCTCTTCCTTCCGTTTTCCGTCTCGTGTGTGGAACATATATTTTTTTTTTTGGCACAGGCTACGGATGTAAACGAGTGGAATTTTGTAATAGCAAAGTTTAATTTTTTTTATTTTTCGCATATGTAAACGATGAAGTTGATGAAGGCACAGCCAGATTTCGCTTACTTAAAAGAACAGAAATCTACCAAGTTGATGACATATTGTCTGGGCACAATGATAGACGGACGGGGATTGTTGATGGAGATAATAATGTAAGGGTGGGTGCTATAGAATAACTAGTTACAAAATTGGAGGGAAAAACTTTTCTTTTCAGAAAAGATGGAAATCTTTTGAAAGACGATATTTGCTGGTGGAAAATTAACATTTACTTGAAGAAAGTTGCAAAAGCCCTGCACCATTGCTTGCATCAAAAGAGGTTAAACACTTGCTAATGGAACGACTTTACAAAAGTTAATATGTCTTGTGAATATAATATTTGCTCTAAGAAGAGGAAACCTTTTATAATTTGAAGTAATAGTAAGTGTGTCCTTACATGCAGCTGAATATTCTTTTGCGAACATGCCTTAAAAAATAAAGATAAATATTGCCAACTAATGTTAGCATAAAAATGATATAAGACGTTTCGAAGAAGGTACCTACCCAATTTGTAGCTACCTTCCGCTGTGACAACAAGTATCTGTATAGTTTGTTAGTTGCCCTATCCCAGCGGTAGCTTTTTAGTCTCCTCGATCTCGAAAAATGTTAAAAGCTATGTGGCGCCAATTTTTTTTGTAAGTACGCGAGTCTTCTCTCCGGGAATATTTGAGATTTCGAGACTTATAATGTTTGGGAACAGGAAATATTTTGGGAGTGTCCCTGTCCATGAATAAATATTAAATACAGCTAAACTCAACCTCTTTTGGAACAATCGCCTTTCTGGTGGCTAGGCTTTGGCTTTTGACTTTATGTAGCCATATGAAATGTGTTGCAGTCCTACCCCTGTTCATAGTTCTATTCGCTGTGAATTTTGCACATCTATACATATAAAAATAAGTTGTATTGTGTTTGTCGCCAATGTTCTCTGTAATGCGTGAACCGATTTTGATCCTGGAAATTTCCCATGAAAGGTGACGTAAATACCATGGTTTGTAAGTATATACGGTCTTTGTAGGCATATTGGTTCATGAGTTATAGGGGCGTGGCACCTCCCATACAAAAAATGCATTCAAAATATTATATCTCGAAAACCACTGAATCGATTGAGTTCAAATTTAGAGATAATCTTGGGTATTGTCCCTGGGGTATTTCCGTGAAGATTGATCGAAATCACACAAAGGGGCGTGGCACCTCCCATAGAAAAAGTACATTTAAAATCGTATATCTCCAAAACTACCCAATCGATTGAACTTAAACTTATAGATAATCTTAATTATTGGCCCCGGAGTGCCTCTCTGAAGATTGGTCAAAATTGGGCAAAGGGGCGTGGCACTGCCCATACAAAATTACATTCAAAATCGTATATTTACAAAACCACCAAAAGGATTAAGCTCAAAGTGACAGATATTCTTAGGTATATAAAGGGGTGTGGCGCTATTTTTCGACAGTCATGGGAGCCAAAGTTTGTAAAATTTGTAAAATTGATAGCTATGCATTGTCCTGATAGACAAGAATACTTTTTACGCAATACGATTCCTGTAAAAACCAAAAATATGTACCACGCAGCATTACAATAAAAACTGTTTATCACTGATTTAAATGAATTTGAAACTGATTTTTTTATTATTCTATTTTGCACTACGTGGTGTGCAGGGGTCGCTAGTTAATAATAATCTTAAGTTCAAAACTGAATAATTTTGAAAAAAAACTTTACTGGTCGTGAAATCAGTCCTTTATTTGCACAACTGTGTTCTGACTTAGGGGTCATGAGATAAGTCCTAAATTTACACGACTGGCTGTTTTTTTTTTCTCGTTTAATGACAAGCTTTTGAAAACTGCACGTGCTGGCATAAGTGGAAGTCTTTTTGAAACTTCGGAAATCGTGAAAATGGTTGCGACAAATAGTTGTTTCTCTTCAACATCTCACGGCCAGTTTCCGCAACTAAATTGCGCGTGTCCTAAAATTGTGGTTTTAAAATATTGAGTATTTAAAATTCGTGTAATTAACAGAATTAAGTAGACGTACATAGGTGCTGAATTTGGACCACTGGCCGCGTCCATTTTGGCACAATATGATCAATTTTAATTGAAAGGTGTATCAGAAACTAAACTGTTGTGCACATAGAAGTTAGTATCCGTTCTGGGAACATCTATGTACTTACTTACATACTATGTTGGCGCAAAATATGTACTTTGAGGCTCACTTTTATGTACCTGATTCTTATTTGCAGTCTAAACAGACGTCGAGCATAATCAGTTGAGCTGACTAGTTTTACGAACATTATTTTAACAATATTCCTCTCCGCCGAATGGAATACCTATAGCTATACGAGCCTTTATACCAGCTTTTCAATCAATACTACCGACCAAATTCAATCACGTCAAGGAGATATCAAGATCACCCTTATATCAAGACCTGTTTTTTTTTTTTTTTTTTTTAATAAAACACATAGAATAGATTAAGATCGTGGAAACTTTATTATCGCCTGAAAGAACAGTCTCAGTCATTTACTTTTTGAATATAATTTCGTGTAAATGTTGCCAGCGACTACGCTGTACAATATGGTCCATTCTGAAGGTCCAATTTTGGATCAGCGTTGCGACCATTTACGCAAATAATGTTGACTTCCAAATCCTGGATCCTAGTTGGCTTATCGGCGAAGACTTATGACTTCACTATGAAAACCGTCTAAACAAAAGTCTAGGTGGTCAGTTGACAGGTCCGAAACGCAAAACTAACTGTCCACCAAAGTTATTTCTCAAAGAAGCCCTTGTTTCGCGCGCTGATTTTCGTAACACAGCTGAATAATTTGGAGACGTTGTTAAGGGGTGACCCTTTCCAAGATGATTTGTCAAACAATACTGAATAAGAATAACACGACATCATAAAAAAAAACCTATTGAAAAAAACAATTCTAAATGAATCACCCATTATAAAAATCAATTGTCCTGCAGAAACTTCGGAAAACCCCAAAAGAAAGGCCGGACAATCAAAAAATCAAAATTTTCATTTTGGATGGGACTAGTTATGCCACTAATGCCCGCAAAACTCGAAAACCACCGAATCGATAGAGCTCAAATTTTGAGCAACTTTGTTATTGGCCTAAAGGAGTTTCTGTGAAGTTCGGTCAAATTCTGAGACGAAGAAGTGTGGCACCTCCCATACAAAAAAAAAAAACCTTACAAATCTCAATATCTCGAAAACTACCATATTCACTGATTGAGTTAAAATCTGTTTTTGTTGGCCCAAAGGTGCTTCTATGCGAACTTTGTTAAAAAATAGACAAAGGGACGTGGCACCTACCAAACAAAAAAAAAGTTAAGAATCTTATTTCGAAAACCATTAAACCGATTGAGGTCAAATTTTAACACCAAAGGTGTTTCTGTGAATTTGGTGTAAAATTAAACAAAGGGGCGTGGCACCTCCTATATTTCAAACGCTATTTTTTGACTGTAATGGGAGCGAAAATTTGTAAAATTTAAAAAATGAATGCACCCACAAAAATATATCTAGGCTATGCAACTCCTGGGCACGGGTAAAACCTGGCAGAATCCACAAACACAGTGATTTCTTGACCTGGGTCTTTGAAAATCTATAAATCCATTGAGGTCACTTAAAACCTAAAAATTTATATAAACACTAGCTGAACCCCCGCCAGCTTCGCCAGGCCTTTTGTTACTTTTTTAATTTTTAATTTTTTTTTTATTTTTTTTTTGGCGACAATGTTTTAATTTTTTTGTATTGGAGGTGCCACGCCCCTTTATACAACTTTGACAAATCTTCACTGAAGCACTCTACCTAAGATTATCTGTAAGTTTGATCTCAATCTATTCGGTGGTTTTCGAGATATTCGATTTTGAATGTTTTTTTTTGTATGGGCGGTGCCACGCCCCTTTGTTCGATTTTGAATTTGTTTAGCCTATCACCCAATCACCGTAATTACCGCCATTAAAAAAAAAAATCACCAAAATCGGTTGAAAATTACGGGCGACAGAGAGAAACAGTTTTTTCCACTTTGTTTTATAAGAGATAAAGGTCACAATACATTATACAGCAATTAGTTTATTAAATTCGATTAATCCGCAGGTTGTAAAAAATTATAATTAGCTTTACCTCTTTGATATTCCACATAGTTCACTAAAAGGTTACTCCCAGCGCCAACACATGGGTATGATGTTGACACATCATTTGGTGATGCCAAACATCAATGAGACAAATCCCTATTGCTCTTTGCCACAGTTCATTGAACCAAATCTCATTAACACAAGCTAACGTTTATTCACCTCAATCCCCCCGAAAAAGACAATCCAACTAAATACACACATGATATGTTGGCGCGTTTCAAATGAATTTTTAATTTACACGCCCATCCTTTTAGAATTCCCATTTGACAAGCGGACTTTTTAGCAAAAATCTTGATGCATGTCCTCATCGTGCATCCCAATCATCATTATTGCATCACACATGCAATGGAATACTTCTATGCTCTTGCATAATCGTCAAACGTAATTACAGAAATTATTTCACTGAGGAGATGACGACGCCAACGACAACGACAACGATGCCGATGATGATGATGATGACTTGTATGAGAGTACCATTCAAATTCGCACACAATTTCACACCCACATACAGGCAGGATTCATTTAGCCATTTTGGCGAATATTCCCTAGGCTCCTTCGCTGGCAAGTGAAACACATTGTGCTACCACGTGTGTATGTGTATCATTTCACTCCACTGAGGTTCCATCTTCCACTAGAAAAGCAGAATGATGGAATCCTTTAGCGAGCAAGTCTCAATTTGCATTACGAGTCCCACAAACACCAGAAACCAGCCACCGTCAACTAGACGCTCCCAGCAACCGCCCTCATCGCGTCATCTTGTTCGTCGTACAACAATATCGTTGGCAACGTTGTTAAATAATAGGGATAAAGGATGTCACGTCGTCGTCGTCGCGAATTCCCTCGTTTCTTTGCTTTCACTTGCATTTATTTGTTTGCATCCTATGTATGTCTTATGATGTGTTTTATGGAATTGCAAAAGATGGTGTTTTTCGTGTTGTATAGGCCCCTCATATATAGAACATGTATAATGTGCGACTTTTAATTAAAATCTCACGCCTAGATTTTTGGCATACGTCCTGGATACCTCCGTTGAGATTGTTTTTTGTTTTCTCTCAGATTCCCTGTCGTCTGGTGGTTTTAATATTCTGTTTGATGTGGTTAGGAGACGGGATGGCAAAAATGGAGTCGACTTTGATTTAATGTGCGCCTATAAAGTGGAAGAAGGTCTAATTGAAAGAAGGTGACAAGATATTTTTGCTTGCAAACGTTTTAGTCAGTGTTGGAGTGGAAATATCAGTTAATTGCTTTTGTTTAAAAAGTTGGGAGATTGACTGATGTTAACTATACTTTTTTGACTTCTAAATGTACCGCCTATTCATTGAAAGGAACCTCAATAACTCCCGATCTTTTGTAACCGACTTGACGTACATTTGAGTACGAAAGAGATGTCAAACTTAATTGAAGTATCTCATGGGAATTAAAGCCGCCGCTATGAGGGGCAAACTTGCTTCAAAAAGTAGGGTGCCAAAAGGCTGAATGTTGTTACCCATATTTTCACGTGTTCAAATAATTATTTACTTATACTTACTTTCGCTTACAGTCCGGGGTGGACCATGGCCTCAATCAACAAGCCCCTCAACAACAAGCCCCTCCAGTTACGCACACCAAGTTGGTTGAGGTCGTTCTCCAATTGTGCGCGCCACCTAGGGTGGGGTCTTCCTCTGCTGCGTTGTCCTTCAGAGGTGGATTCGAAGACTCGTCGGGCTGGTGCGTTGTTGTCCATACGCTCCACGTGTCCCAACCATCTCAGCCGTTGTATTTTTTGACCAGGTCGGCGTCGCTGTATAGCCCGTATAGTTCGTCATTGAATCTTCTTCTCCACACACCATCGTCACAAACTGGACCGAATATCACTCGAAGAATCTTTCTCTCAAAGCATTCCAGAAGGTTTTCATCCGCTTTTGACAGGGTCCATGCTTCTACACCATACAGCAGGACCGGGATATAATATCTCCTTGGTTCTATGAGAGATATTTGCTTCTTAAAGGCCTTCTTAGCCCGAAGAAACAGCGATTGGTAAAAGTGATTCTTCGCTTGATCTCTGCACCGATGTCATTTTGCGAAGTGATAGTGGAGCCCAGGTAGACAAAGTCTTTAACTACTTCGAAGTTTTATCTGTCCATCGTGACGTTCTGTCCGAGTCGATGTTGAGATTCCTTTCTCGTTGACAGTATATACATACTTCGTTTTGTCCCCATTAACAGCCAGACCCATCTGCGCCGCCTCCGTTTCGATGCTTGCAAATGCGCCACTAACAGCTCGTCGCGTTCTTCCAATAATGTCAATATTATTCGGCATAGGCAAGTACCTAGTTGAACGGACTTTTGAAAAATTTTACCTTGTTGGCTTGTGAGTTTCGTACAATTGCTTCAAGAACTATGTTAAAGAAAGTACATGATAGCGCGTCGCCTTGTCTCAAGCCTTTTTCGACATCAAATGGCTCGGTGGTTTTCTTGCCGACTTTGACGGAGCAGCGAGATTTCTCCATCGTCATCCTGCACAGACGGACGAGTTTGGCGGGGATGCCCAAACTTGACATATCTTTATATAATTCGTCCCTATATACGCTATCATAGGTGACTTTAAAGTCGATAAATCGATGGTGTGTATCGATCTGAAATTCCTGGGTGTTTTTTTCAAGATCTGTCGGAGTATGAAAATTTGGTCGATGGTTGACTTTCCTGGTCTAAAACCACACTGATATGGGCCGATCAGGTTGTTGGCGAAAGGTTTTAGGCGTTCACACAATGCAGCCGACAAGATCTTATACCCGACATTCAAGAGACTTATTCGTCTGTAGTTGGCGCAGTTCAGAGTATCTCCTTTCTTGTGGATGGGGCACACGATGCTGAGGCTCCAAATACATTCTACAATAAGTAGATTAAAGTGTTCACTCACTTCAAGCGACATCGCAGCCTCGAAAAATTCGTGTTTCCTCCACTGGTTACACACTAAATCATTCTTTATTTTCGACTTAATAATCCAAAGAGAGTGAATAAAAAAAAAACAACCGAATCCATCTCAAGTGTGTCTCTGTCTTTGAAAAGCAATTTCTTTAACGTATACTTTCTTTGGAACGATGTTCAGAGCAACCATCTCTAATCTCGCTCTAAATCAAACTTAAACCTTCCAGAACAGCGCACTGTACCCATCCTACAGAGTGGTTGTAGCACACTTTTGCTGCCACCGTGCACCGCACCTCTGTCTGTAATGTAACAAAGTTAAAAATCAAGTACCAACCAAACGAACACTAATACTAAATAAATCACCTTGAAGTCCTTCGAGGACGAAAAGCCAGCCAGCGAATAAGAGAACCCATGCTTTCAGGAAACCAAAGGAAAACTGTAAAATGCTTCTTCTCAGGAAGTAATCACTTTTAAATGTGCACAGACTATTGAGAGTCACAAAGAAGTTTTATGTGTCCCGGTTTTCCTTTTTTTTTTTCCTTCATCTCCCCCAACGTCATCGACCCGCTTAAAGAATAGGAAAAGTTGAAATGAAAAATGCATTTCATTGTGTAACTTTACTTACTACACTAGTCCCCCGTCGGGATAACAACAATGTTGTGTTACAATTGCTGGAACTGGAAAGATTTAATCAGGGGGGGTGGTTGGTACTACATACAGACTTATATAACTATATTTGCAGTTCTATATTAAAGTTATGAACATACATACATATATCTCTAAGGACTCACAGGTACCAGAAAATCTTGGCGAATAAGTTTCCACCTCTAAATCGACTAAATCGAGGGTTAAATCGATTTCTATCCACGCGTTATCCATATACGGGCAGGGACCTTCATAGTAATTATAAAAAACCAAGTAAGGGGGCCCTTGGCAAAATGTTTATCGCTACCGAGATCGCAAGCAACAATAATTTAATGGAGGTAAATCTGAAACTGGAAAACGTTACCCTAATGTCAGTGGCAGTGCCATCGTGGCACAAGTAATAACCATGTGTATAAGAGGGTTGGCAGAGTTGAACGCAAGTACCAGCCTACCCCAGCACACATTCGTTGAAAACGAAATAAAATAATTTTCCAACTTCAAGCTGAAGTGTTCTCGCATTGCCATGTGGGAGATGACAAGGTGTGTTGAAGACTGTCATCCCTTTGGTTGTGCTAGTTCCCCCTTTTACCTCCTTGCTGTTTTTTATTTTGGTTTATTTTTCCGATGTAAGCCTGGGGTATGCAATTTACATACCTTGTAAATTATTCATGTGTTGTGCTCTATACCCCCGTGGTATCGTAGAAAGGTCCTTATATTTTGTTGTTTGATTCAGATATTTTCAGTGTTTTTCCTTGTTTTTCACCTGATGATGAGGATAGGCATGGCACAGGGTGGTGTTTTCTTAGGATGGTTATGCACTAGTGAGCCTGAGCATGCCAAATAAAAGCCTCTGCAGGCTGGGATATGTATTTTTATACATCTGGTTTGATTCTGCATTGGAATTTAACTTGAATAACAATAATTGCATATGCATAAGCTTTAAATTAAACCCAAAGGTTGTCGTTGAAAGACATTTAAAGTATACCAAAAGAAATGTGTATAGATACCGGTTGTAAAAAAGGTTGTCTCTAGAATTATTTATTATTTTCAATTTGCAGAATATTTTTTGCGGCTCATCAAGCAACCGGAACCAACGTAATGTGCTGCGTGCAAAGAACACTTGTGTGCCTGAGCCGCACTTCTATTAACAATTCACTGATTTATTATACCTAATTTAGTGATACCATCTGGAAAATGTGTGTTTCACGCACCACATTTCCAATCATAAATCATAACAAAATATCAGTTGCTCGCATTTATCATTCATCATACATCCTTAACAAAATCAGCAGTACTCCTACTCCATCATCAGCCAGAATTGAACGTTATCTGTCTCCAGAGACAAAGCCAGGGTGGAAAGATCAAAATTAGCCACATTTTTAAATGTCATTTACCCAAACCCACACTCCCCTTCCACCCATATCTTGACTTTAAAATCGTTTTACTCTTTGCCTGCAGGAGTATATTTTGTTACTGACCTCGAGTAGTGACAACTTTTTCGTGTTCTCGGAATCTGCGGTTAGTCGGTTGGGCTGTTAATGCGGCGGCCATGGTGTAGTGGGTAAAGTGTTTGCTTGTAAGCCGAGTGGCGTATTTGATCCCCAAAACACGGCCAGTGACCATAAACTTCAACGAATGTCTTGGGAGGGGCTAACAACTACACCAAAAACAAGTTAAAGAATTAGCATTAGCCTGGCCGATGCTTAGATAACCTCCGCTGAGTTAGTACGTAAGTAGATAGGTCTAATGTTGGTTTTGTATGGGAGGTACCAGAACTATACTTGACCGATATAGCTGACTTTCAAAATTTCATTCGGCCACGTCAATTCGCTTGGACGTTATCGAGTTTTTAACAGATAAACGGACATAGCGAAATCGATTCAAAATTCGATCCAGATTTAGAATATGTATATCTACTTTATGGGGTCTCCGGGGACCCCTTCTTGGCTTTACAAATGTATTGTAAACAAAGTGAATATACCTTCCTGTGGAGGGTATAAAAAGGGCCTTCTTTTGGCAGCCCTTACTAAGGGTGACTGCGGCAAACATTTATTTGTTCCTTAAAATTTTTAAAACTTTATTTGTTTAGAAAATCCCTAATAGAATTATGTATCTTTGAGCCTTGCAATAAGATTCATAATAGATAGTACAATACCTGAAACAAAATAATACGTTGATTTCAATTACATATCAATCGCCGACACATTTTTTGTGGTGCATATAACCCCACTTTATGTAAACCAATTTTATTTTTACCAAATTGAAGCTTACCACTCATAGATGTGTCAGAAGCCTTCTCCATTACACTCGACTTTTAATTTCTGGGTCTAGCAATCGGATTTCGGTTTGGGTATCGACTATGAGCTCCCAAGTTGTTGCTGTCAATTTTCAAGTACCCTTCATTCCCTAATAGAATTTAAATCTTAACTCGCATAATTTCGAATTTCAATTTCAACATTGAACTGCAAAGTTTTGCTACCTAAAGACGTAAAAGTTTCAACTAAACAGATGTTGTTTCTAATTTGCAAGAGTGTTCTAAATTTCTTCGTATGGTTAATTATTTTATAGTTTTCTTTTTTTTCTGTAAAACTTTCCACTTGTTCAGTAAGAAGTTTTCATCATGAAAAGAAGGGTTTTCCTTTTTTTTTGGAGACAGCACTTTTAAAAGAGGTACGATTCTATGAGTATCATAGAAACAAGAACCTCATACATTTTATATGTCAAGTTCAGAAAGTGTGCTGAATAAAGTTGACAGCTTTAAACTTTCAAGGATACAAAAAAAAAACGAAAAATGTTGAACTAGTTATAGTTGGTGAAAAGATGCTGAAACACGAAAAAAGTGGTTGAAGTGGAAAATCAAATGCACTCACGTATGTTAAAAGAGTCCTGGGAAGTATACGAAAAGTTTATTTTTTAAGCATTTTTTTCTGGGTAGTCATTTCGTTGAAGGTTCTTAATGAAATTATGCATACGAAATTTATGAGAATTCCTGAAAAATAGTCTCATTGGAAGTTGTAATCTTAAATTTCATTCAATTCAATTGAAATTTTTTAGCGTATAGAAATACCAGTTTCAGTTCTATTCTTCTTGGTCTAAAGTAAGAAAAACCTACACAACGGCAGTTAAATCAAAATGATAATTCGATGGGGGTCCATGTACCTATGTATGTATATTTTTTTAGGGAACATGTAATAATTTCTGGTCTGAAAAATAATTAGTTTAAAGGAAATAAAAGACCCAACAGACTTTCCTCAGTCTCAAAGCCGTGCCAAAGTTCACGTGTGATCGTTGCATGTAACTATCATTTGGGGAAACCACAGAAAAAATATACAGTCGCGAAAGAAATATCTATGATTAGCTGTCAATTTATTGTCATTCATTCATTTAAACCTTGAGTAGTTGTATTCCCTTTTTGGGCTATAAAAGGAAACTTCCTTAAACTGCAAGTCTGGTTATTTCTTTATGTTCACTCAGAATTTTAGAAATTCCCAAGAAAAATCATACAGAGTGATTTTTCTAAATTGAAGTGTTGGCTTTGGTTCCCCTTCATTGGAGTTCCATATATGTAACTCCTAAACTTGAGCAAAATCGAGTTATCTGTGAACGAGCAGTCGACGCAATTCCGGGAACAAACGACCTATAAGTTAACGGATGGCTCAATTTTTTCTTAATTCTTAATTAAGGCTGTGAATGTATTCAAACAGATTTCCTACCAATAAATTGAGATAACTTCGTATAGAAAACTTTGTATTCTGAATATCAGAAAATATCCCTTTTACTGTGACAATTATTTTGGGCATACACCACAAAACTGGTGGGCAGTTCAGTGTTAGTGTGCTGGACTACTGTGCGAGGGGTCCCAGGTTCGATCCCTGGAAAAAGACAAAATACATCTTGGTTTTTTTCCCCACTGTCGCGAACGTCTGACAAGCATCCGAAAGTATAACTGTCTTGAAAAAGCTTCTCAATTCAGCCGCTCGGACTCGGCATAAAATCAAATCATAGATCAGTCCACTTTCAATGGAATTTACCATCCCCCTAGGGGGGCGCCCCTACGCTTATTAAAAAAGCTTTTAGCCATTAAAATACTTAGGGCCAGTTTCAAGACTAACTGATAAGGTCTCGGATATACTATCCGAACCTTATCTATCGGCTAAATTTCAACTTTTGGTTTCAAAGGTTTCGGATAGTGATATGTGACAGATATAGTCTCGGATAGAGTATCAGCCGGTTCAAGTGGCTGTTAAATCCTATATCCAGAAGATAAACAAAATATTTATTTGAAGTGGCTGGAATAAATATAGTTTCAGAGCATTGTTTCGTTGACGAGCGTAGATTACCCCGTAGAAACAAAGTACATCGCCCAAGTCCCAAAGCGACTTTAAAAGGAACATTTTATTCACTTTTTTCCTAAACCTTTCTACCACGAAGGGGCGGTCACCTTGCCGTTGTGTCCTTTGTGGACGTTGGTGGTGTGGAGGTGGCTGTCGGCGGCTTTAGTACCCAGTAGGGTCACCCATGACAGACAGGCTGTTTTGATAAATAACGAACTAAGAACTACCCAAAAGCTCTTAGTTAGAGTGCTCGATACTTCTATCCACAAATCACCATTTTCTCTATTTCTTATCCTAACCTATACCCCTTTCCCCTGTGCTGGCCGAAGGTATCATAAGACCCGAGCTGATAATCACCCTGGTTGGTGGCACAGTAAAGTAATAGCTCGGCCACAAACGGAGTAATCGGATACCTGCTTGAGCTCCTCTGTTAAAATTCATTTTTGGATTTTTTGAGCTTCAATTTTTTCTTCCGTTAAATTTTCCAAGGTCTTTTTTCTTTTGGTTTCCATAAAACAAAAAAAAATATTAGAAAACATGAAACAAAAAAATACAAAACAAATGACATGTGTCTCGAAACAAACTAAGCGCCTGATACATTTTTCCGCAAGTTAGTTTATCCGAGACTTTGACGATGAAACAGAAAAAAAATATCAGCAGCTTTTATCTGGTGGAAAGCGTTATGTGTCGGCTAACTATCCGAAACTTTATCCAGAACCTTTGAAACTGGCCCTTAATACTTTGGCGAGTTTAATAGTCAGCCAGTGCTTAGTCTATTGAATCCCCTTAGCCTTAGCCCTTCTGAGTGTTGTTTTGGTCTTTTTTTATGTGGCCGACTTTTACTCCCTCTTGTGGGTTTATTTTCGTCAAAAACTCATACGCGCTACTAATCATGCTTCTCAGCTGAATATGGAAAAGGGAGAAGTTACAACATGTCTCGGTAATTGGGCAGTTCCTGACAGTTTATGTTCGGAGACTTTAATCATATAACTGGCAAACAAAACATTGTTTGCAAAATTTCCGTTCTGCCAATAGATTCTCTGTATAGATTCTTCTATTGTATACTTTAGATACTCTATTTGAATGACTTTGGTGATTTGGCAATTTGGTTCATGCGTTATAGGCTATTTGGTTCGTTTATAAGTCGAGGGCCCTGTAATTGTACTCACCTTTGGGAAATAAATTCTTCTACGATTTTTTTTTAAACGCTTCTCTCGGGAAATGGAATTTATTGGCGTTTCAACAAAACCACCTGATGCTTCTGGATAGGCGTTACTACATAATTTAAATTGTTGTAAGTTGTAATCCTTGGATCCTCTGAGATATGTCACCAGGAATCCAGTTCCAAAGTTGGCTTCTCAAGTAGTCAAAGGAGTGTTGGACGAGTGATGTCCTCGCGGTTGTCAAGTTAATATGCGCTATGGGTGTGTATTTTGATTAATTGAGAAGTTTATCTCTACTTAAACAAATTGCCCCTTCAGTGAGGAGAGGATAGCTTCTTGTTTTTTTTTTTTGCTCTTCGACTTGTCCTCTACCTCTGTGCACTAATTCGTCAATGGAGACATGCTACAATCCATCTGTCTCATACTTATTCCAAATTCTCACCCCTTGAACAGTGGCACAGGCCATTTAAATGTTTAATAAAATTACACTCCACAAACTGTATTTATTTCTTGAATTTATTCTTGACTTAAAACATTTTTTATATTCCTCCATTAATAGAGTTATTCCCTTACCATTTTATGACATTCTTGCATCTTCCATTTTTGTTAAACAAACCTCTGCATACAAGTATGCGTATCTTTGCATAGTAATGAAATAAAACTCTTCAACAGTTATGAGGCATTTACAAGTTTTCGTTGGCTTTCTAGGCTGAGAAAGCAAACATTGAGACTCTGACATTTTTCCCATAAAAAAAAGCATTTACATTCAGCGTAGCTGTATTCCTAACTCTAACAAGTTGTAATTTAATAATGCGTTGCTGTAATTGTATGTCATAGGGATCACCAAAGTTGCATTCAAATGGACGGATAACGTTAATTATTTTATTAATTGTGTTACTTAAAAGACTTCTTAACCGGGTGCCAAGTTCTTTAAACCCCCAAAACAATGGGAAACTTTTTTTTTTTACTTCAAGATTTCCGGTGTTTTAAGAGTTTATGTTCATTGTCCAGCATATAGCACTAGATTTCTAAGAATTTAGAGTCGGATACGATTACATACAACAGAGTTATGCAAAGAAAACTATTTTATGACTAAAATCTGTTTTTTTTTATGGTTTTTGTTTATATTAAGCGGTAGTTTTATCCGTTCAAAGGAACCTGTTTAATAATGAGCTGACGATGCATGAGTGATTGGCATAATCTTTAATTGGTGTCATTTAAAGCGAAAACATAAGTAGGTATAGTGGCAGTACTTGGTATTTATTTATCAGATGCAGCATCAAAGTATTACATTTATAACCTTGGAAAAGATTGCAATTAATGAGGAACCTGCCATGCGGATTCGGTCGTAAATGTAACAAAGTAAAATAGTTATTATGTTTTTGAGTGGAGGTTGTTGAATGTTGACAACCGGAGAAACACAAATAACACTTTTAAGGTTTTTTTTCAAACTAGAATCCGATTGGTATCTTCGTAAAATGTGTCATGGGACATTCGGATAAGGACAAATCGGACTACTCAAATACAAAACTTAACAAAATACGGTAAGTAAATGGGCCTACTTATCGACCTTCTAGAGAAATTATTATATTTCCATGCAGATTGACATATATACTACATATTTCGTGATAGTTATCGCATGATACATCTCATGGCAATTACATTTCTCTCAAAAGTTACAAACAGTTTGCAAGTAAAAAAAAATTATTGTCTAGCCTCCGCAGTTTTTGAGAAAATGGGGTTGCTCTCATGATAGGTATTTCAGAGCTCAATATATCTCATATTATGGCATCATGGCAACAGTTTCTTAGAAAAGGTACAGGCGATTGTAAAAATATTCATACTCAGTTATAAGTTAAAATAACTTCATAAAATATTATACTTGTAATACCTTGCAGATTGTCTCATGAGTCGTGGTACTAATCACAACCCCTAAAGGGGTAAAAGGGCGGGGTCAAAGTTTGTATGGGAAAATGAGAAATAAAGAAAACTAATTTCTCCAATTTTGGAAATTCAGTCCTTAAAGGGGCAAAAAGGGGGTCAAAGTTTGTATGGGAAAATTTTTTTTATTTCATCACATCGACTTCAAGCTCGGTTTGTGTAGTCTATTATAAAAATTAAAGATAATCCATCTTTTCGATTTTGGAAATTTAGCTTCGGCCAGAGTTATTGGCGATTGCTCCTTTTAAGGGGGCCCTTTTCTTGAATCACGAACCGTTCGTCGTATCAATTTGAAACTTTTGAATGCGTCCCAACCTCTGTCGGAGCTGAATGCGTACTCAAAAGATATTCAAACGGAATTCTGTAAGAATTGAGCATACACATACTGCTAGAAAGTGGTACACATCCTCACGATCTTTTCGGTTTCATATTTTGCACAGTGTAGGAATATCTGGGCGGTATGGAATATCATTAAGGGGGTTAGAGTTCCACCTTAGTCTAAAGATGTTGCTGATCATATCGGTGTATTTACCAGCTAAGAAATATGTTTTGCCCCGTAGATAGTGGCTCAGATAAATATAAATGAGGGAACTAACTGACCTGAAGGAATCTCTGTGTGCCAAATCCTGAGGACTGCGCGAGCCGCGGGCAAAAGCTAGTCATGACATCAATTATATTTAATTATTTTGTAATGTTTACTTTATTAAAGGGCAACCCAAAAATAAAACGCTTAATATCATGAGATAAATGACAAATTCTTAAGGAATCATCTTTAAAAAAAACTAGCTAGACGTAGATTAATTAACCCTTTCTCCTCCCTTAGCAAACAATATCTAGGGATAAAATAATAGGGACACTTCTTTTCACTTCCATTTCAACTATAGCTCAGTTGGATATACTTATCTATTCAAAAGACCGACAACATGGAGTGTTTTAGAAGACTTCCACAAAGTATGCTCATCAAAAAGCGAAAAACGCAAGGACTCATTTACTTCAACTTGACTACCGTCAGGTGCTCTAGCTCTTCATTCTAAATTAGATTTTGAATGGAACCAAATGGAAGTGCATATTTCATGCTATGTTTAGCCCTGTAGATGTTAAAGTTTTTATCTAATAAAAAAGTATCTATTTGCTCAATCTTACATTCTTCCCTCTTACTATCTCAGACGAGAATCATAATAAGAAAAAAATATGTAATAGAAAAAAAAAACACCTTCACAAATCCACATAAAACCTAAACTTCTATCAAAGACCATCCGGTAAGTTTCCCATGACAACAAGCGAATCCCTAGAATCCTTTCCCTTCTTTTATTTTTCCTGTCATTATTGTTATGTTTTTCATGCGCGCCAAACAGAAAACACAGTGGCTTCTTCGTTTCCTCTTATTCCATCTCATTTCTTTTAAAATTACGTCCTGTATCCGTTGAGTGCGCTAATGAAGATCCGGCACGAAACCGCTGCCACCGCGCACCACACACAAACACTCCATGCAACTCTAAATGTCATTTTCACGGTGAGTAAATCCCGTATCCATCCCATAAGAGTTTATGGGATTTTAACGAGCTATACACACACACACATACACATCGAGAGACTGTATGCCCTTGCCACCGTCATCGTCCTAATGGAACGTAGAAAATATCCAATTTTCCCTTTAAGGACTTTTAGTTGTACCCGTCGCTAGAATCAAATGCGTGAAACTTCCTCTCACTTGCGTGTAGTCTTAACATTTAGATGCAAACTACCCAAACCTAATGGTTATCCTTCGAAATAAGCAAGAAGCTAGAAAACCCATTGAATTAAGTGCTAGATGGCATCTTTATCAAACGCCTGTGGTGGGGGTTATTTATAAAATTAAATTTTTATTGAGTCCTTATGACTGCGCCGAATTTGATGAAGTGAGCATCGGTGGCGGTTGTCGTTGCGGAGCAGAAGTACGGGGGGATCTTTCGTCCTTATGGGAAATTACTCAGCTTAAATAAATTATCTTTCATGGTATTCCACATGAGCCTGAATACACAGTACGAAGTTGTCTATGACGCGCTTTTTTATGCGATAGCTATGGGGGAGGGAGAGATAAATTAATATGCCATTAGAAGCTGGCGCTTCTCTGGTGACGCTATTCTACATCACATGAATATTAATTGCCATCAATTGTTTTTGATCAGCGTGGACGGTGCGCAGCACATATAGCCTCAGCTGGTAGAGTGAGTTTTTGGGGTTTGATTGCCAATTTACAGGGAATATGGATGTGCCTATTGCCTATTGACTTCAATTAGTTGAACAATCATTGGCTGCAGTGTGTGGAGCTTTAGGTATTTGTTTAACACAATGAAGGGATGAAAACAGACTTAGACAAATACTTTCGAATTAAATTGAACACGTATTTGAATGATATATATTACATGATACATATATCTACTCAGTTCTACTATATGAGTACTTCATTAGATCCTTTAACATTTTTAGATCACCTTAAAGAATGACCCTACGTTTCTTTAAAGAGAGATGTTTCTGTACACATCACTATGCGTGATGATACTTTTTTGTGTCATGAGATATAATTTTTTTCCAGTTAGTATTCAAAACATTATGAAAGGTGTCGGTACAGAAAATAATCAAGAATTGAGAATTTGGAGAGAATGCAAATGTTTTTATTAAGCAAAATGTCATGAGATATATTTCGCATCTCAGGTGGGGACTATCACACGCGAAACACCTACAGACGAACGACAAACAACAGCAAAGAAGACGACTGGCAACATCAAGTAACTCGCTTTCAGTGGAAATGCGCTACAAATTACTATCATTTTAACATCAGCTGTTTGATGATATAACTCAGATGTGTTATGCAATAATCGAGCTAGAAAAATACTTATACTTACACAACCAGTCCATAGATAAAACTAGACGGACGTATTTTCTTAACTTTATGGTACGATTAGTACACAGATGGAGTGAGAAGATGTCTCATGACACTTGTAGATCTGACATTCACGACGTGTAGAAAACGTTGATGCGAATGTCGGAACAAGACAATTTTCAATAAATGAGAATGTTTTGAGTTAAATTATTTGAAATCGATTTTTTTAGCAACGAGATGTATCATAATATTCATACACATTTTAATTTATATCATGAGTCATGACGTAAATTTTACCACTTAACAATTGACTACCTACTTATTAAAAAACGCGCACTTTCTGTTTAATTCGAAAATTGTAGTCAGTTTTAATGTCACAGAATAACCTAAGATCTATCATGAGACAATTTTTTTTTAAATATTAACCTTTTTGACCTCTTTTTTGTGTTCGCTTTAATTCTCAGAATAAGCCTCTTAAATGATTAACTTCTATATCCCAGGCTTATTGCTAAGCTAAAAAAATACGAAATATATCATGACATTCATCGAAAAATATATAGCAATTTACAATTCTAAATAAACATAAATATTTCATAATTTATTACTCGAATCTACTAAATTAAGTGCTCAACCATAACTACCGTCCGGGTAGATGTAATGTCTTTAGATAACCTTTGATCAGAGCATAGCCATAAACCATATCCTTCCCTCTGGCCAAATTACAAATCATTTTGTGCAGTCAAAACTCGCATTGCGTGGCCTAAGCTTTTAGCCCGAGAATAATTTTGCACACAAGCCTTCATTTAAATAAAATACCAATTCATTGTCGATGCCCTCCTTTCGCCCTCTCATCCAACCCATAATAAAATTGATCTGCAAAATATTTGTTCAGACAAAATATACCTCCCACTACCCGATTTCTTGTAGCCAAGTTAATTAAATTATAATAAAATAGCTTCAGGGATACGAGTTTATTGGAAGGCGCTTATCAGGCGCTACTTCAAATTTATACGAACGAGTGTGTCCTTTTCGTTCGAAGATAAAAAAAAATCCCCTGTTTGGTGAAAAGTATCCTTTGGTTCGTGAAATCTATGCATCTTTAATTTGAAACGTAAAAATTAATGAAAATCCTTCACACGGGGATGTGAAGTGTCCCGATATAGATCTTTTTAATTTCATATAGAAATTGTGTTTTTTTTGCACACGCACACACAAAAAAAAAAAGAAACCGCGTATCTGTGTGTACACAATTTAATTCAACATAAATCACGCAATTTATGGTGATTTTGTGACATAATGGGGATTGTGTGGTGTTGCGACGAATAAATGTGTATACAACCGAGATAGGAAGCGGTTGTCGAGAGGATAACCCATTCCCGAGGGAGGAATTTTAAGCGATTTATTAAACGACCCCAATTGTGCCAGAGCGCGGTGGCTTTCCATTTTTACACCTTTTTTGGAATTATTTTTTTTTTTGCTTTGTTTGTGAGTTACAATTTATTGGCAATTTATTTGAGAACGGGAGCACCATCAACCGAGGTTAAAAGATACAAATTTTTGTTACCTCGTGTGATTACCTTTCTGTTGGGCAGAAGGCGGCTATATGCGGTACTTTACATTGTCTGGAAGGGGATAATTAATAAAAATAAAATTATATATTGACCTCGTTTTCGAAAGCGAATTTATTATTAGCTCATGTGTAGCGATAGCGATCGGTTAAAGGGATAATGTTAAGTAATACATTTCCACTTGGGCTAATTGGACGATACAGTACGAGTATGCCTATCTACTTGAGGAAAAATTATATGATTTTCCTCTCTTTTCGAGATTGTAGGGCCCGATGGTAATTTTGTTCACTCATGAGTACTCAAGCATTTAATTGAAAAATTTCGGTTAAAGTAATGGACATATGAATACGTATACATTAGTACATGTGGCATATTGGTCTACATATATAGAAAGCAGAATATCTGAGCGGAGATTTGTTTTCATTTTATTGCGTAATGATGAAGTGTTGTGTTGTATTATACTGAAGAGTTTGTTTGGCTGTTTTTACATTCTATGAATCGAAAATATTACAAAGCTAACGAAAATCTACTAAATAATCAAAATTAAGACTTTAATCCGATTGGTACATCATAATTTGTTTAAATGTAAACTTATAACCGTTGACATATTAAACGGTTTCTTAAAAAATCCGCCTTGGACGCAAACTGTCCTACACTCAGAAAAAAACGAGCTAAAATCAAGAATATCAGTGTCATTTCAAGCCCGTTCGTTGACGAAAGTATGGTAATCCCGGAAAATTTTATTACAATTTTTTCAAGATCAAAAAATGTTCCTTTTAGATTTTTGGTAAGGCTGTGGTTCCGCTGGAAGCGAATTAAGCGATCAGAGTGATTCTGGTGCCAGCGAATTTACTCAAACGAATTTAGCGGGATCGAAACATTTATCTGCAGGAAATACTGCGAAGTAGTCGTGTTTTGAAGTGTTAATGATTTGTGAAAGTTTTGTCATGTCGTATTTTAGATTTCCTTTCAATAAAATACAAGATTGCGATAGATTTTTTTTTTTTAATTTATATAATTTATATATGTAATTTTCTTAAAACGACAGAAATGCAATTGCTCCCTACCTCATATTCAAATCAATTAGGTTTTTGTATTTATTGTGATAGGATTTTTTAATATGTAACTATATATTTTAATTTGAATGTTATAGAATTTTATAGAATGACTCCAGATACATTTCACTATATTTTGACAAGTATATAAATTCAGTACACAACTAAGCTGCATAAAAATCAGTACATAAGTAAGCAAAGCACAAATCCTACTTAAAAATATATCTTAAAATCGCTTTGCTCGCGCGAGTGAAATAGAAATGAAACTATCACCCCTTTTACTCGCTTAGATTCGCTAAGTTCGCGCGATTAAATTTTGTTCACTGGAACCACAACATAGGAAATGCGTACTTTTGAATTATTTTAGCAAACTTTGCGAATTCGCGCGAGTGATATTCGCTTACATTTGCTGGCACCGGAACCGCTGCCTAAAGCTTAAAAATCTTACAATCAATCGGGATTATTTCAAGAATGTTCGTTCTATTTTATGAATACAAAGGCTACATTTTTGATCATTGTCAACTTAAATTAAGCTCGAAAATTCTTAAAACAAGACCAAAAAATCTTCTTTTGAGATTTTTAGTAAGCTTAAAAATCGAACTTCAATCATGTTTCGCGATTATTTTAAGAGTGTGGTTCTTACATTATGCTTGAAACAAAATTATTTCGGGTATTCAAGATCTAATCCATTTCCATTTTATAATATATCATCACATCAGTTGGTCAGTAGATAGGTAATAATATTAAATTTTTAATGTTGCCTTATGAGAATTCACTCAGTAAGTGAGTGTGAATTTTAGGACCGAATAAAAATCAAAATGCACGCATGCACTTTAAGTATTGTTGCGCTTGATTTAATCGTGAACAGGCTTGAAGTAAGATTGTTTTGTCCTTTATTTTTGTTTCAATGTAATCTTTTAAAGTTTGATCATACTAGATTTTAGCTTGCGATTTTTCTCTGACTATACATTTTAAAACATTATGTACTTGATTTTTTAAAAGCATTCGATACGGTGGACCTTGTAAATCTCGGCGAAAAACTGCGAAATTAATACAAAATTTCTTCGCTTACAGTAAAACTAATTCATTCCTATTTAACGGGTCACCAACAATGCGTGGCAGTAGGAAATCAAATATCTTCCACAAGGTTCTATCCTGGGACCTTTGTTGTTCTCCCTTTACGTCAATGAACGTAATTTGTTTGCCGATGACATCCAATTGTATTTCTGCTGCTATGGAGCTATTCAAGACTTAAACGAAAACTTGCGGACTATTTAGGTAAAACACAACTTGACTCTAAATCCAGAAAAGACAAAAGCTATATGTATCCATAAATACATCAACCCTTCCGCCAATCAAATTAGGAGAATCCTCTATAGAATACTTCTTAAAATTCTAGGCTTAGTCTTTAATGACAATCTACCATTATGGCAGTCACGATCGAAACGGTCTACAATGGTCTTCGTTTGAGTTTGCTAAGGTCAACTCAAAGCTTAGTGTCCTTTAAGACCAAGATGCTTCTAGTCGAGTCGTTAGGTACACTTACCAATTATCTTGAACGGTTGCGAAGTTTTTTTTGCAAAGTCGACTAGGACAGGGTTTAATTGCCTACAATCTGATCGCAGATTTTTTATCTATGTCACTCTCTCTTGGAATTCATTACCCATAGCACTCAGAAGAATTCTAAACGCAAGCGAATTCAAAACAAATATTTTTAAATACAATTAATAATAGGAAAAATTACTTTTAGGAACCTTAGGCTTAGATGTTTACTAGTTGTGCCCGTAACTTTGTTCGCGTCGTGAAATAATCATAGTTACTAAACCTATCATAATATCAGGCAAGTTTTGAGAATAGTCAAGAAAAAAATACGTTTTGGTCAAAAACTGTTCCAAAGAACGTGGCTATGAACGACATACCCTAAAACCATCTTACAGTCTTAAGAAACATTTAAAAACAAGTTGCATTGAAATCTGTCCATTAATTTTGGTGCTTTGAGGTAACAGGGAAAATTCCTACAGTTTTATATAAAGTTAAGTCTTCTCATGTTATGTAATAATCCTCAATACTAAAGCACTCGAATTTTAGCTACAACTTTAGTAGGCCTTTCACAATTAAAAAAATAATTTTAAACTATCTTCATTAAATAAATATGAAAAAGTGGGCGTGGTCCTAATGATGTAAGACTCCTCTCCGAGAGAAGCGGTTTAAGTCCTCGCTTTCGTTTGCTAAAAATAGTTGATGACGTGATGGTTTAAATTTTGTTTATTATTAAATTATCTACACACTTCCAAGTAAACGTATTTCTATTTTCTTATTCCATTACTCAATTCTATAGTTGCTTATAATTATTAAATATTTTATATTTTCTAAACACACATTTCTTTTTTGTTTCCCCTTTCAGGTAAGCATCTCTAATCCCAGCAGCAAATATCATCCCATCTTCGGATACCCACAAACCGTAAGAATAACGAAATGTAGTTTAAGAAAAAAAAATAAATAAAGCTTAACAATACCAAATCACTATCAGTACATCCCGCACCCACCCATAAACGACTGCCATTACAGTGATATCATTTCTTCCAATTGGCCAATCGGTATAGCATGGCTAGCTAGATCTCCTCAAGTACACATTTCTTCTCTCCTAAATCCGAAAAACTTATTCCAATAAATCGAACTCAATTTTCATCATCAAGTGTTCGGCTTCATTCGCATCGCATTTATACTAACCCTTTCCACAATTCGTTATCGCTTGCCGACTGTTGTTGCACCAATGAAGATGACGACGACGCGCTGAGAAAGAACAAATAAAAAAAAAATGAAAAGTGCCCTTTAGCCCGAAGAAACTGATAACCCCTTGGCGTTCGTTTTGTGCTTCCGCCCGCACCCGAAAGCACATAGATAAAAGGGTTCTTGCTAACACAAGGGTGAGAACGCTAGATTTGCTACCACCTTAACGCTATGAGTCTGATGATGAGAGTCTTCTATAATATACATTGCAACAAGGAGAAAGGCAATTTTCCGCATGAATTTTCATTGGAGAATTTTTTTTTGCTTTTTATCGTGAAAAATATCTTAAAATACAATACAAACACTCGGCCATTTCCCGAGAGTGTTTTATCCTCGCTCGTCGTTTCTTTCTGTTTATACTCGATAAAATGTCCTCTTTACGGGGATGTGTGCATGAGAACGGGCTTTGAGTATTTGCTTTATTCGAAAACATATCTCATTTTCGGTGGACATATAGACGTACATACATAGAGTCTATCCGGATTCTTCAAGGATAGTGGCAATGCTGAGAAAAAGTAGAAAGAATGCTCATAAATGCTTATCTTTGATGTGAAATTGGATGTAGCTTCTTTTTTTTTTGCGAAAGGATATAATGAAATATTTTTCGATCAACTTATGGATATTTAACAAGAACAAAAAAAAAACTTCTGGTTTTTATTAATTTTGGTTTCAATCTGTGGAGGTATAGTGGAGGGTTATTTCTGTCGGCACTTAGATTATAATTAAAATTTGGTTACACAGAAGAAGTGCTAAATTGGGAATCGCTACTGATTTTGCAGAAGCCTTTAAATTAAAAAAATTGCTCCCAAATATTCTACCACAAAAATACAAAAAATGTGAGCTGTTAGGATTCATCAATAAATACACATTTTATGCAATTCTAAATTCGTAACTTCAAAGCATAAAATTAGGATAGCAAGAACTATTTACGTTCCACAAAAGGTTTAATTTACAATTCAAATGATTTGAATTTTCTAAACGAGTTCCAATTATGCTACACTAGCAAATATGTAGTTTTAAATAGGTTAATACTATCGATACCAGATACCATCCACAAAAGTTTGTGGTATAGTAAGAACCAACTGTGGGCCAAGGTTTGAGTCATAGCATTTATACTCGTATTGCCTTTGTTTGCTTTCATAAGCCACTAAGAACGTGCCGATATTTATGTCATGTTCCACAATCGGTTTGTGTCCCAGATTGATTCCACATTCTTTTTTTAAATATGTACTTCTCCCGGGAAAGGCAAACCTATAGCGCTTCATCAGCGACCCGAGTTGCTTGCAGATATATGTTAGTTCTGCACTTAAATTGCTGCAAATTGTAGTCTTTTGGAAATATATCCCCAGGAAGCGAGTTCCAAAGTTTGCTTGTCCTGTAGCAGAAAGAGTTTTGGAAAGATGATGTCCTCGCGGTTGTCAAGTGTACTGTATGGTCATGAGCATTAGCAGCCTGTCTTGTGGGGCGCCCAAAAGTTGCATTTCGAAGGATAATGTCCTTGAGTTCCTCTGAACTCGATTTGAGTACCCGTTCTGAAGTTTCAAAAACAGTCCAGCTACTTCTGAACGAGATTCTACTTTCGGAAGTATTCGAAATTTTGAAAGATCCATCTTCGAAATGCTTCCGACGGTTTGGGTCACCGCTATAAAGTTCCACAAATGGAACTTTAAATGAAACTAGCAATTTTAAAAGGTGCAGTATTGCGACATAAAATATTTCCTGTCGCAGTTCTTACGTTCCACAAATGCCCTCTGTCACAGGTTCTACAACTAAAACAAAAAAGTTCCCCATTCTCATCTGTCCTCAATCGAATTTACAGTTAACTCTCCAATTTCGTCAATTGACCAACTCACTGAAACGCCCCAACTCCTAAATTAGATTGATTGACTAAATGACGGCAACTATAAATCTGCTGTAGCCTGCAATTCAAAGCGACCATCAACACCAATTGGATATCCTGTTGGACTCCCTCCAGGAGGCAGCTATTCACCTACTTTTCGCAATTCGTCTCCTGTCAACCGTGTTCGTAAACGGTCCCACAGGAGAAACTTCTCTCTACTTCATTTAATCTCCCTAATAAAGCACACCCAATCAATTGTCGCACGCTGAACTGGCAATTTTGATTAGAGTCAAAGTTCAGAGGAAATATCTCCATTGAATGAACCAGCACAAACCCCTACTCCAACTACGTTGACATTCTCCAGTTCACAGTAACCCAATATCAGGCGACTTTCCATTCCGACAGTAAACATTAAAAAAAAAAACAAAATGTGGAAATCCCAGCCCCATTTTTTCAATCGTTGATCCTGTACTGCTTGCATACCCAAACGATTCTCATCAAAGTCAGCTCTGATAGTGGAGTATGCATGCCTGCGTTTATCGTCCCGAATGCAGTGTAACACTTGTGCCATTCTCCATCCGCACAATAGATGAGTGTGTAAGGTAGCCTAACGTATTTCGATCCACAAAATTCACAATCAATTTTCGAAGAGCATCTACCGGGACTTTCCCCTATCCGTTGACTATGCCATGCTGAAGGACAATGTCGACGACGACGACGACGACGACACGGTAACGGATGAGGAAGAACATTTCTGATGATTAATTTTCAGCAATTATTTCTCTGTTTCAATGTGATAACACGAGATGAGGAAGACAAGGAGGCAGCGGATAGACGAACCGACATTGTTCATTCGGATCAATTGCTGCACAATGTGCAGTTCGGGCATATCTAAAGGATCCCAAATGAAGTAGTAAGGGGACGAGGACAAAGTGGGAGGTTGGCTTACATTTCCTTTTGGATATTGTATTCCCGGCACCCGCACTTTTTTTTTTAATCCTTTCATTGCGATTTTGAGAGGAGATGGTTGGCAACTATGCGTTCGTTTGCATAATGTTTCTCCTCGTTCAGATGAACTGGAATCCACTTCACTTTTTGCGTGATTGATATTATGGCCTTGTGAAGTGCACTGATGCGCACACACTTTGTGCAACCAGAAGTAAAGTGAATCCAGAGAGAGAAAGGATTTCAGGTTCTCAAATGCATGTCAAGCGAATAATTTTTCTGATACTTGATAAATGATTCAAGTTGAATATGGGTATTGGTATTTGTTTCGATGGGAAATGCAGTTTACGAACGTAATTTAGGTCTTTGAGGGCAGAAACGTTAAACTCGAATGCTCCATCCACTTGGGGGTCTGCTGCCACTCGTCTTTCGAGCCCCGCCTGCACAACTTTCAGGGTTAAGGACATCAATTGACAATTTTTTTGTTTGAAGAAAAATAACTTATAAAATCAAACTTTATGCGTGGTCAAACGGTTGTATCTTGTGGAATGCCTTGTCTTTCATTAAAATACCGCTAAAAATATTCATTCGAACGTAGCAATCATATATGTAGTAATGTTTTTTTTGCGCACATTTTGTGTGCGATAAAAAATTAGCTCTAACGTAGTCATTGATGCAAGTGAAATTATTTACTACCTATTTCTAGCGGTATTTTTTTTAGTTTCATAGAAGATTGGCAGCGCACACTTGTGTGCGCAACTGAAATAGGGGTGTGCGTTTAGATACTTAATTGATCAGATGTCCCAGGCTTCACAATACCTTCGAATTATTTCATTGCAAAGCATTTTAAAACAATAATTTGGTGAAAAATAACCGGTAGCACCAACCATAGTCCCTTCAGTCAACTGTAATACATTGAACAAGTAGAGAGAGTAAACGCACTATGACAAACGATACAAAACAGTAAGGTGTCTCTCTGACAGAAAGAGTTTGAATCCTGTGTCCCTCTTGTTGAGTTAAACAGAAACGATAGACAGCAAACAGATATAAAGCAAACGTATAAAATGCGCAATTCTCTCTCAAACGTATTTTGAATACAAAATACTGAAATTTCCGTAAAAAATTATCTTTTTCTCTTTGAACAGAAAATAAATTGCACCCGGGGTCAAATTCATTTACAATAACGAATCGAAGTACAAAGTATCTGCATATTTTTACACAAAATGAACAATGACGGCTGTAAAGGAGACTTTTTTTTTTGTTTGCCTCTGTTTTGTGTTTTGTCAGCCTTCCTTCATGCATATACAATTTTCTTTTTGGCAAATTTATTTTTTATTTTTGCAAGCTTCTTGGTATTTTTTATTGGTCGTTCTCTTTGTCCGAACATTTCGATGAGTAAACTATAGAAGATGCCCGGTCTTCTTGAGTTTACTCATTTTGTTTCGACATTAAATGGCCAAACACTGAGGAGGAGGACTATACGTTGATGGCGGTGATGATGAGTACACGCTTCGTACGACGCGTTGTGTTTATTTTTATTATCAGGCCAAGTTACGTATACGTATACGTAATTTGTTTCTGCCCAGTGGGTCAGACATGTGTTCATTCAACATGAGGTTTTGTATGAGCCAGAAAGAGAACAAAAAAAAATCCAAAACTATTAAAAAGCGAAAGGGTGAACTGTGTTGAACTTCACTATGGAAAAAGGGGAAAAGAAAAAAAATAGTGTGATTCCTCTTTTGTTAGTTCTTTCATTTGATTCTGTTTTAATTGGCAGTTTATTTGGATTGTGTGTATGCCACACGAGCTCTGTACTCGTATGCCACATGTCATAGAACACAATGTAGCAGCGCGATGAATCAAAGATATAATTTTATTGTGTTCTCGTGATCTCATTGGCAACAATTGCCTGCTTCCACGTCTTTGCTTACGTACTTACGCAAAATGTGAGATGTGTGCGCAAAGAATGTTGTTGGCTAAAATTAAAGAGGAATTGTACCATTACATCAGCGGGTAGTTTTGATCTGTGAACCGTTACTCATAAAAAGAAAATATTACGATGACAGCCAAGCGAAGAGATTGATTGGCACATAGTGCAAAGCATAGAGCTAGCTGTTTATTATCAACATGGGAATCAATGGAAAGATTTGTCTCACACTCATGGGAAGACCATTATCAAAGATTAGTTATTGGCACAGAACTCGATGTTATGCAAGGTTGCCAAATCAGAATGATTATCTTTGTTTCGTAAGAGAGAACTTCTGTCAATCGTAAAAAGGTCATTGATTCATAGGCACTCTGACTGGGAACGCAATTTTTCAGCGACAAAAATAAAATCTCCAATCGACAAAATGTCGAAAAAAAAATATCGAGATTTTAGGAAGATCACCGAAAAAAAAAAACTCGGAAGCAAAAAATGTTGAAAACCAAAATCTCGAAAAAAAAATTCTGAAAAATTTCGAGATTTTGCAAAATCATTTCATTCGATCTCCAATACCCTAAAATAAGGAAGTTAATTCACTTAGTAAGCACTGTTTGTGATATGCTCCATGGAACCTATGGATGGTTAAGTGTAACTCAGGAGAATCAATGTGTCGCAGTGTAGTGTGTTGTGTCAAAAGCCCTTATGGTCCGATTGCGCCGTACTAGGTACTGGATGGCAACATTTCACACAAGTCTGGTCCTGGCTTTAGGTACTTAAATCTGTGAGAGTCAAAAAAAGGTTCCTTCTTCGTGATTCTCATGAATTCGCGAACCTTACAATATATGAAAGAAATACTTGTTTGGAATATTTTTCTCTTAAAATATACAAAATTCTTGGAAGCACCGAAAGAGTCTTTCGAAATTTTCTTTTTTCGACATTTTGCTTTCGAGATTTTGAATTCGATATTTTGAGATTCGTTTGAAACTAGCAACCCACTCGGACTACACCAGTACTTAAAAAGAAAAGGGTTGGGGTCGATTAACCGCTTTTAAAAATACCGATTCCAAAAAATCGATCAACAAAATACTTACTTACTTTACTTAAGGTGGCGCTACAGTCCGGGGTGGACATGGGCCTCAACCAACAGCTGTCTCCAGTTTCGCACACTAAGTTGGTTAAGGTCCCCTTCCACCTCATTTTTACGCGCGCCACCTGAGTCGCGGTCTTCCTCTACTGCGCCGTCCCTGGGGTGTGGATTCGAAGATCTTCCGGGCCGGAGCATTCACGTCCATTCGCTCTACATGCCCCAGCCACCGCAGTCGTTGGACCTTCACTCTTCTGGCTAGGTCAATGTCGCTGTACAGCCCGTACAGTTCGTCGTTGTATCTCCTCCTCCATTCACCGTCTATGCAGACGGGACCGAAAATTACTCGAAGAATTTTCCTCTCGAAGCAACCAAGAGTAAGCTCATCCGCTTTTGATAGAGTCCATGCCTCTGCACCATAAACTAGGACTGGGATGGTTAAGGTCTTATAAAGGGTCACTTTAGTTGTTCGAGAGAGGGCTTTGCTACTCAATTGCTTTCTTAGCCCAAAGAAACAGCGATTGGCAAGAGTTATTCTTCGCTTAATCTCAGCGCTGGTGTTATTGTCTGAGTTTATAGCGGAGCCTAGGTAGACAAAGTCCTTTACCACCTCAAAGTTATATCTGTCTATAGCGACATTCTGTCCAAGACGTCGGTGTTGGGTGTCCTTTCTCGATGACAGCATATACTTTGTCTTGCCCTCATTGACCGCCAAACCCATCTTTGCCGATCAACAAAATACCGAAAAAAATATCGATTAAGAAAAATCTCGACTGATAAAAATGTCGACATATTCTCTGTCGATTATATGTCGATTTTTTAAAATGTCGAAATAAGACCAAAGTGAAATACGTATAGGGTGGCATGTTGCCCCCTTGGGTTTAAAAAAAAAACCTGTGCGCTTGAGTGATTTAGTAGCCTTTGCGTTAACGCACATGAACGAGTGCGAAAGCACAAGTTGGGATGATTATCAATGAAATGCCTAATGAAATAGAATCACAAGTTTACAGAATTTCCATACCCACACACATATCATATTTAAATTTTCGGTTCGCATAATATTAACGAAAATGGTGCCAAATGAGTTGAAGATCCACTTCAATCTTAAGCAGCTGCAAAACACCTATGCAATTTTCTTGCTAAGGCTTTAACAAAATAGATTGTTATATTAAAACCTAACATTTGATATGAGTAGAAGGGGTTGACTTTGAGTCTTACAAGGAAAGTAAAGAGCATATACAAACGGATCTAAGTCATAAAATCATGTTTTCTTTATCATTCTTAACCTCGATTTTACCCAAAGCTACAAGTCTTTTTGTTTTTCAGTGAGTTATTAAGACGCTTCAAAGCTTTTCTTTTAATGATCAAATGTAAAGTCATATTCATAATCTAAGGCGCATTTCAGAGTACTTCTGCAAATAAATGTAATGGCTTCTTCGGTGTTCAATATAACAAACTGAGAATTTATGCTCTGTGACTATTTCATGTCAGACCTCAGACCTTCGACCAATATCTCATTTTTACTGAAAGTTGTGCTTGCTATTGATCTACGACACAAACCTTAACCAACTGAAATTAATATTCTGTACTAGGTGTACTATGTGGGCGCAGTAGCGCAGTGGTTAGTGTGCTGGACTACTGTGCGAGGGATCCCAGGTTCGATCCCCGGAAAAACCCAAATTACATCTTAAAAGTTTTTTCTACTGCGCCACCTCTCGCGAACGTCTGACAAACATCCGAGAGTATGACTGTCATGAAAAAGCTTCTCAATTCAGCCGTTCGGACTCGGCATAAAATTGTAGGTCCCTTCCATTCGTCCCAAAAATAGAAACTCACACAAAACGAATGGTTGCGAGAAGCTAGGCCTTGGGTGTCACCCGCCTGTTGCGCCACCTATTTATTTTTATTTCTTACTAGGTGGGTGCCATTAAATAAAATCTTGTGCAAAAATTGCCAAAACGTAATTTTGGACTTTATTGCACTTTTGAAAATGAAATAAAGTCGTTCAAAGTGCAAAAATGTTCAAAATTACGTTTTGGACATTGTTGCACAAGACTTTATTTGATGGCACCCGGTGAACTTCGTACCACCTTAAACTACGTAATTTGTTTGTAATTCTTCTTTATTTGCCTAATTTAGACCAAACTGCACCAGAAACTCATCTGGGCCAATAGAAAAGACTTTCTTGAAATTTGGGTTCTGTGGTTTTCGTATTTTGCGATTATTGGTGGAGTTTATTCCCAAACTAAATATAAATTTAGTTTTTTCGATTTTCCGAAGTTTTTTTTTTCTAAGCCATCCCTGATTCAACACGAATAAAACAAAACAATAAATCATCCAAAGCGGTCCAGCACCAGCAGTTCTCGAGTTTTTGCGAGACTAACGCACACCGATTGATTTCTATAACCTACAGATTTGAATGACGATGACAACTTAATTCGAATCACCATCGTATTCAGAAGGCAACTTAACCCACTTACATAAAAATATTTGCTTGCATTTTTGACGAACTTACCCAAAAATTTACACCTAAATTGTATCTCATTGTCCAGAAAATCCATAGAGATGCATATAAATTATACTTATCCGTTAAATGAATTTCCGCCTACGAATTGTATGCTTTTCGACATGTTCGTTGTCTGAGACACAAGTCACTTTTGTAGTTGAGGAATTTCCTAAGTCTTGTCCATAAGTGAGTCGAAAATGCAATATAATATTTTTACGTATGCATTTTTCTGACAGCTATAAGGATGCCCTAATATTGTTTACAGTAGATATGGGGCTTAAGGCGCCGTAGCCCTTCGAAATGTACACATAATGCGACTATAATGACCAGGGCTATGATTTTCATGCAAATCATCAAATCATGAAATTTCCTTTAAACTGGCATTCAATCATTAGTGCATATTTTACTATAAATGTATATTTTGCATATTTTTGAAATAAATGCATATTTTTTGTGCATATTTTCAATATAATAAATATAAAATTGAAAAACACTTTTTTTCAATTGCAAGTGATTACATTATTGTGAAATATAACAGAACATAGAACGATCGTTTTCTATGTATAACGGCCATATTATTCACTCCGGGTGTAAATCAGGTTTAAGTTAATTTTACACCCGATCATTAACCCGACAATTTAAAGCCATATCCATAATATTCACTCAAAAACACGCATTAAACCCTCTGGATCCAAAACAGATTTAAAACAGTTTCAACCGATTTTAACCCGTTTTAAACCAATGTAATTTCAAATTTCACATAAAATTACATTTGTTTTTGACTAATTGGGGATTGATTTGATTTCTTGTGATATCAACATTTGATCCAAATCGCGTAATTGTTGTGTCCAATGTGAAATGAGTGAATTGGTGTACAAAAATATTAATATACATTTATTTTGTAATAGAACAAAAGAAAAATGTTAGATACTATAAAGTTAATTCCAAAATTTGCATGTGGTGCCATAACCGTTGTCAAAACTAATAAAATTGTTCTTATATTCTTGCTTTTTATTATATTTGCACTTTCATTTAATTTCTGCGAGAAATGTCAAAAATGTGACATAAAAAGAATAGTCAATAGTATGAAATTGAGTTCTAATCCGGGTCAAAGTACTTAAACTAGTCTACGGAGTGCAGTTTATATTCAATCGGACTAAAAACACCGACACGTTTTAAAAAAAAATTATTATCGGGTTTAACGACTGAATATTATGGACTTGGGTTAAATTTTTGGACTAAACTTACTTAAACCCGGGTGTAAACTTTAATTCAGATTAAAGTGGGTGAATAATATGGCCGTAAGACATTCCAAAGACCGAAGTTCCAAAGTTGTACCTTCGAAAACTTAAAAAAAAATTGCATAATTTCGAAATGAAGCATATGAAAATTAGTTTATTTCTTAGTTTAAATAAAACAATATTTAAAAATTTAATTTACTGGATTTGATTTTTAAGGGAAAATATAGGTACAAAATAAAATTTAATAGTTTTATGCGCATATTTTGAATTTTTTAGTGCATATAAATCCGAGCCCTTATAATGACCTTACTCTTAAGTGACCCGATGACTTGTAGTCTAGATGATTTGTTCATTATTTTATTCTCACTCAGCTGACTGTTTAGTGAGTAGTCCTATATCTATATCTATATCGACACGTTGTTTCAACTTTAAGTTTCAGCGAGCTTCCCTCCCTTTTAATTTTAAATAAGCCATTCCACTGAATCACTGAATCTCCCTCCTTATAGCTCTCTTTGCAATTACCCAAATTGTAATCGCATTAACCACCATTTATTCAATTAAAAGTTCATAGCATAGCTATAGGTCCCTGGCCTTAAATCAGTGCAACTGCGATTGCAACTTTTGTCAACAATTAAAGTGCAGTATGCACTCAATTGTGTCTCTAACTAAACATATTTTTTTAATCCCCAAGATACAAGTATGTATCTATGAAATTAAATCTCATTACACATGGCACACAAACGGCTAGAGGAGAAAGGCTTCGTTAAGCGTTAAGAATATTAGGAGCACAGTTGTATAGAAGTATTAACGAGCATTTTCAAGTGAATGCTTAGTTTTAATAACAGAAGCACTTCAGTGCTCATTCCCTTGTCCGGTCGGTTGCTCCCTTACTTAACTTTGTAGCGAGTAAAGTTTCAACAGTTTTTTTTTTAAACAATTTTCCGAGAAATTTCTCTCGCTTCATGGAATGAAATTTATCGAAAATGAAAAGGATAATACAGTCATTAAGTTTTATTCCCAAACTCATGGCACAGCTATCCAAGAGCAATGAAATCCAGCCAACCCTCTTCGGTCGTGCAACAGGGAGGAGACGATTAGACATTTGAGCCATTAGAGGAATTCATTTGATTTTTATTTGTGTGCACTTTCTGTCTCGAACTGCATTCGCTTGTTTGTTGTGTTGCGTGTGGCTCCGAAAATAGATTGGAAACAACGCACATGTGCGCTGCATATGCCTGCGGGTCTTGCTTTCAGCCGAAACCTATTGATCGGTGAACAGAATCTGCCCGTAGGCTCGGCGTTACGCAAAATACTCTCTTGTCGTTTTGATGGTGTGGTGTATGCTGTTTCCAGTTAGCTTCTTGCAGTATGTGGTGCCATAGGAATCCAGACGACGTTCCCTCGATACAACAGATATATCTAAAATTAGTTCGAAATAAAAGGAAGAAAAGAAAACCGAAAGTCACACATGTGTGCACATGCATATATTGACTGCGGATCGAGATGATTTTTTATTTTTTTTCGTATATCTGTGTGATCTGTGATTGCACAATAGCGTGCTTCACAAAGAAGGGGATAAATCCACAAAAGACACGCAGAGTGTGTCTGGAATACAAAATTTCCAAAATGAAGTTCATGGAGACGACTAAAGAGTGGATATGACGAAAACCAGAAGGCCCTCTTTGCGAGCAAAGTAGCTCCGAGTTTTTGTGAATTTTTTAAAATATCTCAACGCAGTGTTTTTGTTTTTATTCTGTTTTGGCTGGGGATTGAGCCTGGGATAGTGTTTTTGTTTGATATGGGAGAAGAGCCTTCATCCGGTACGTTGCGTTATTTCGCTTTAATTGGTATGATTTTGTTTTATTTTTAGGGATTTGAAGAGAAAGAGAATCGAAGAAACAAAGAAACGAATTGTTTGTAAAGTGGTTATAAATAGAATGGTCGTGTAGACATTCCGATAGATAGATACAAAAAACAGATGCGGAGCTACATTGTTCTATTGCATCTAACGTCATCGGTTATTGAAGGGGCTTAGTTGGATCTACTGCTGTGTTTGTTCTGTAAAATGGGCGCCATTTACAAAAGACAAAAATGTATTGCAATCGTAAAACTGCACTTTCGACAGCTGAAACTTTAAAAACTTTTTACGTTTTTTTGCAAACTACAAAAATTCTGATATGATCTGTCAAATCGTAGTCACAATCCACAATGCCTTTCAAAGACCGGCGAATAAAAAAATCGTTGGAATTTAATTTCTATACTCAAACTTTAATAGGGAAAGCTGACAGCTCAAGTCCGCATATTTCTGGGACGAACAACTGATAGTTTTCTTCCACATCCGAACGACGGAAGTTAGAAGCTTCCTCAAAATATTTAAACTGTCGGACGGTCGCGAGAAGTAGGTCAGTGGAAAAAATCTTAAGGTTTAGTTTGTGTTTTTCCAGAAGTTAATAAGGCCTCTCGCCCGTAGACAAACTCACCAACTACTGCTCTTTAGTGTTATACGGAACGATACGTTTGACCGTAAAACTTTAGCCAATATTCACAGAAGCCCTTAAATACTAACACAAGTTGACCGTAAAATAAAAGCCTGTAATGCAGAAGCAGAAACAGAATGAAAAATTTTAAAAAGCTCATATTTTTTACACGCTTCCACTCATACCAAATCCTTCAGTAACCACAGGAAGGGAGGTTGCAGGGGGGCAGAATGCCCGGTCTTTTGTTTTACGGGCGTTTGAAATACGGACTTTCGTAATACGGGCTTATGAATAGCAGGCAAACGTACCCAAGCCAACCTTGTATGCAATTAAAATGCAAAGGGACTGCCTCTTTTCTTGTGTATGAGGCAAAGGATCTTGAGATTCCATTTATCCGGCATACTTTCCTCCGACAAGGTTCTAAGTATGAATTGGTCTATAAAAAATAAAAAATAAATAAATAAATAGGTGGCGCAACAGGCGGGTGACACCCAAGGCCTAGCTTCTCGCAACCATTCGTTTTGTGTGAGTTTCTATTTTTGGGACGAATGGAAGGGACCTACAATTTTATGCCGAGTCCGAACGGCTGAATTGAGAAGCTTTTTCATGACAGTCATACTCTCGGATGTTTGTCAGACGTTCGCGAGAGGTGGCGCAGTGGAAAAAACTTTAAGATGTAATATGTGTTTTTCCGGGGATCGAACCTGGGATCCCTCGCACAGTAGTCCAGCACACTAACCACTGCGCTACTGCGCCCACTTGGTTGGTCTATGCTCTCCGTCAAATCGTCTCCTGCTTCCTTAAATAGCTCGGCCGCCTGATCTAGCATTCTTGTTGGACTTTAGTTTCGATATTGATATAATCACTTCATTTAGGTCGGGTAGATGGAAGTCAGTCTTGGCTTGGTTCGTTCTGCTCAACATCTGTCTTCAAAGGGTTTACTACGAGGTTTCTTTGTAGCTCTCTGTTCGGATATTGTAGCATTGACACGTTCTTATTGTCTTAAAACGTTCTTTTAGAGATTTCAAACCGAAGCGAGTTGTTATGTTGAATTTGAATGTGCTTGCATGCACTCTTCATCAAATCAAAGTTGGCTTGGGGTGGACGGATGCAACCAAGAATGCATATCTACGTCCAAGCATATTGATGTCACATGTCATTTTCTCTCGATAAACACCTTTAGTGTCTGAAAATTGATTAAAATTTTAATGTCAACTCGAGCTAAATATAACAGTGGAAACGTTGTAACGACTCTTGTGCTAAATTGACTTTGAAATCCTCCTTCGACTCTAATTGCACCCCAATACCAAATCGAAAAACACTTTGCCACCATAAATCTTCCACGAAACACTTCTCGGTTTTTGACAGTTAAACCATGTTTCGTTTTACTTGAGGGTTCATCGCCTTTCCCTGTCGACATGAGTTCCAAGCTAACTTGCTCGTGTATAACAAAAATTTTAATCACACCACAAGTAACTCACATATGACACTCCTTCTCTTCCGACAAGCCCGAAACTGAATATAGAATACCCATGCGCCCATGCCCAATCAATCTTAAGGCGTATTTTTTATTCAAATGCATATACATTCCACACCAGCAAAGAAATTGTTTTAACCACGATTTTTAACTGAAATTACGTCGTGTCATCAATAACACTGTCAAATGTCAAAATCTATCAATCACAACAAAGTCCGTAAATTTCATAACAAACGAATAAAATAACAAAACTGCCAAGGGTCTTCGCGAGCCTATTCAACCAGCAAGGCAGGTAATTTTCCTTTCAGAAAAAAAAAAATCAAATAAATGTTTACACCTCGAGACACAAACAATCGGTATAGACGTATTCGTACAAGCGTTTTAAATTATTCAACGCACGCATTGATGAGGCTCTTCACCGATTCTTTTGTGTGTTCACAATGTGCATATAGATAGATAGATTTTTTTTTTGTTAATTTACATGCAACAATATTGAAAAAAGATGACGCACCAAAGATCAGACGCTCATCTTCATTGAAACGAATAATTAAAAAAAAAAAAAAAACATTACAGCCGGAGCCACAAAGATATTTAGCCGGCCTCGACATCGACACAGCCGCTACAAAGAGAGACAAACAGATCGACAGACAGAGGATTTGTGAAGAATTTATTTACACTATTCGGAGTTTACATAGAAGTCACACGAGCAAAGACATGATGTCGGGTTGTAAACCAGTGATGAAAATCGACTTTTCTCAATTGTACTGAAAACTGAAACCAGATTGTACTGAATAGTACTCAAATTTCTTAAATTTATAAAACCAAAGGAAAACATAAAAAATGAATATTTTATTAAAAAAAAAAACAAAAACGAGTAGGCATCGGCCAGGTTTTATAACCTCCTCAGCATTCAAGTCTTGCAAAATGTTAAGGAATTATTATAATGATTTTGTGCGTGCATAGAGTTACCGGAACAAAGATGTCCTTTCACAAAATTTCATTCGCCTAGGTCGATTCGTTTGGTTGGACTCTGTTGTGTTTTTAAAAAACAGATAGACCGACGGGCGGATAGACGTACATGGCTAAATTGTTTCAGAATTGCATCCTGATTCAGAATATTTATGGCTTATAGGGTATAGGATGACTTCTTCTTGGTGTTAGAAATGTAAGTACTTATACCTTCCAGTGGAGGGTGTTATAAAGGCGCATTTAATTGAATCTGAAGCTTAGTACGCAGTTCGAGCGAATTTAAATTTTAGGTGCTCTCCAATTTTTCTCTCCAAACATTAAATAGTGTGCGCTGTGAATATAAGTGTCACAGAAAACAGCTGTCCGTTGAAAATAACTTCCTTCAAAAATTCATCGACGCGAAAATGTGTTATATTTTCGTTGCACTTTCTTTTTTGTTATTCCTTGATATTAAATTTATCACTTTGAAAGAAAGTAGGTAGGTAGGAGGAAGGTATTCACTGAAAAATCTTATCCTTATTTACTTTTCCGCAACACAAAAGAACAGAAGAAAAAAAAAACATTATCTGTAAAAATTTAGCTAAAAAAAATATGCCGAACCAGCTCAGCTAAATTTTGGAGAAAATTTTATATGTGAGCTAAAATTTAGCACGAGCAGCGTAGGTACCAACCTCAAGGTAATATAAGTCTTATAGACGCCGGATAGGAACTTTAGTCCATGTACATACATATAAACAGATTATGACTAATCTTTGTATAGTCGTGTTCAAAATCACTTGTCCAACGGTCGATTGAGTAAACTGTAGACTTTGTACAGAAGATCTACCATTGTCCAATTGATTTGAACACGCCCTTACCACATTCAGATAACAATCTACTATACAAATTCTTCATTTCCAAGATTATTTAGTAAAGATCTGTTTTATTCAAAGAGCTGTATGTGGTAGCCTTAATTTGTAATAAGATGTTTAGGTTCTAATAGTGCAGACATTACGCCTGCATTCGATTCTTTAGCTTTTTTTTGATAATAGCTATTTTGATAAGAAAACATTCTTTAAACGTTTGCGGAAGAATAAGAAGAAATACAAAAAGCACCCTGGACAATGCGGTGAAGGATCTGAAAATATGAACTCGTTGCATTCATATCGCACAAGGCCTACTTCAGCCGAAAACTCAGAAATAGAAGTATGTACCTATTACTATCGTAGTCTGAATATCTGACTGATTGATAATTTCAATACTTTTTTGTTCACCAGGAAAAAAACCTTAAGACAAAGTGGACGACTGAATTTACTTTATCGTCCAAATAGCACTTTGTGAAAAATTTTGTAATGAGTTCAAAAAAATGTCTCCGAAATCAAATCGTTTTTTTACATCTTCGAGAAATGCAGCAAATTTCAAAAAATTATTTTTAACGAAGTACGGTGAGTAATGAATGCATTCAGAATTCTAAAACAAAGGAGTGCGTTCAGCTTATTTTTGTTTAATCCTTATATAATGTCTGATTTGAAATATATAAAAATAAACTTTCAAAAATTAAAAATAGTACTGAAAATTGAGAAGTGGTACTTGCGTACTCGGGAAAGTCAAATTGTACTGAATTCAGTACAATAGTAAGCCTTTTTGCAACTGTGTTGTAAACAATCAAAGCGTTGATCGTAGGGGATGATATGTTTACTGAATGCATCTCTAGATGCAGTGAGTATAATTATGGCCGGGCAATACAAGTACGTAGTGGCATATGACTGTTGTAGACCAAATTAAGGTCGCAGTCTTTGGGAAAATTTGTTTCGAATTTTATGAGTCTGTGAGTATAATTGTAGACATATTTAATGGATCCTTGGTTAAAGTAAATTACTGTCGATCATACATTTTCTGTTATGCAATCAGACTAATTAAAACCAGGTTAATGCCAAAATCTTATACATATTTGAATGGGATTTTCAAACTATTGAAACTGCCTATTATAAATGTTTGTCTAACTCTAACCAATCAACGATATTTTTACTACGGTAATTTGGCGATCGTAGCTTTTTAATTTTTCAGATTTTAGACGATATCCTTGAAAAATGATGAACTGAAATGCAACTAAGTGTCAAGAATATCCATCCACCACTCTTTAGCTACACGGAAGAAGTAAGCTTTGAGATATACGAATATTCATTAAGAATAGCCAACCTTCTGCAGATCTTTCTTAAAATAAGTGTAGTAGGAAGACATCTACACAGAATTCTACTTCAAAAAATGTTGATGATCAATAAAGTCTAGGTCTATAAATAGTCCCATTCACCATAAATATTGCCTTCTAAAGAATCACAATGGGAGACTAGGTTTAATGAATACGATTGCCTACAGGATACTCTTATCAAGCCATTGCACGGAACAGAGAAAAGCACCTCGGTCGAAAGGTACTTCTTCCACAATTTAGTGGAAATTGGTTTCTCAAAGTAAACAAAAAAATGTATTTGAATGAAGTCCTTGGGAGAATGGTTTTAGGTTCTGCATTAGTGGAGGGCTATAGAACATACGAAAACATACATTTTCAACCGATTTTGGCACCAGAAATAGAGGCAAAATGTCAATGAAGTGTCAAGTGTTTCAAAGATAAGCTGTATAACTAGCCTGTGGATAAATTTTATTTTTGATACGAGTCTAAAGAGAGCTTACATTTTTATACCGTATCCCAACGTGTGAGCTTTGAAACTTTCTGGCCAGTTGTACTTGGTTTTTACAGAAGTTATTTTTCAGTGTGTTCACTTGTTGTCATTTGATTTAATAAATTAGATGGTGTCAGGCAGATGCAAGTACAGTGAAATCTTAAATCTTAAGTGGACACTCACGGGACCGTACATTTTTGTCCACATAAGAGAGTGTCCACACAAGAGAAATATTAAAATTCAAAAAAAAAATTTAAAAGAACACAAAATGTCATTTTAAATTCACTTAATTTTGTACACATGTGCATAGGCACATTTATATTCCATAGATTAGTAGATATTAATTAAAATAATAAATTTGCCTCTTATGTTTTACAACCCATATAGTCAGTTCCGAGGCCAGTGGTCTATATCAATCACCCCTATCGTGGAATCCGCCGGGGGGAATTATTCACGGAAAATAATATTTTGCTATTGTCGAATCCGCAAAGTGAACAGTTCCCCAAGTCGGTACTGTGAATAAGTTTCACTGTAGGTATCCTTAAAAACGTTCAAATCGAAATTTTCCCAAACGGGGAACTGTTCAACTTGCGGATTCGACGATACCAAAATATTCTTTTACCCCGGCGGATTCCACGATAGGGGTGAATGTGATATTGCTTGGTCCAACAAGTGTAAAACAAAAATAAATAATGATATAAATGGAGATCAATTCGTACAAGTTACAGACTGCATTAGAAACGACACATGCCTTGGGGCCGTTAATCAAGGAAAAGTATGTGCAAAGTACAGTCGCGATCCCGATTTTTCTCCACAAGTTTTGCATACACCCGTTTTACACGCGAATGCTGGTAAAGTGGTTATACAGATCCATAGGCCATAATCTTTCATACAGAGGCGAAAAAAACAACGAACGTGGAAAGAAAAAAAAAATCGCATTCTCATGTGAATTGCTCAAATCGTCCATTTAAGAGAATATTTTTACCAAATGTAAGTGAAAACACTGTCCATGTCCGCTTAATAGAATCGTCCACTTAAGAGGAAAAAAACTCAAACAAAATCATACCAGCCAACCATCACACTACATATTGTCCGCTTAAGAGAATCGTCCACATAAGAGGGGTGTCCATTAAGAGGGAGTTCACTGTACTTCGAATACTTCTTTCACATTGGTTGGTGTCTTGGCTAAACTGGCAAAAATAAATAATCTACATGGATTTGTAGTTAGATAGCCCTGGCATTTTTTCAATCAACACCACCATAGACAAATGAAAATGTAAACAAATATGCCAATTTCTGAATTATTGTTTATTATTGCAAATCGCAGACAGGCCAAGGATTATATAGGTATTCAATCACAATTTAGACTTGTACCAGAGATAGCCCCTACCCCCGTTTCCCCATCCTCTCCCTAAGTAACCTGTACTGATCCGAAGGATGTAACCAGTACACTGTTGAAAGAATTTTTAAAATCGGCCAAATAGTTCCATAATTAGTCCCTACCACCCCTTTACCCCTCTCCCATTACCTTCCTTACGTAACCAGTTTTAATCCGAATGGTGTCACCATGACAACTGTAAAAAAAATGTTTAAAATCAGCATAGTAGTTCGAGAGATATCTTTTACCTCCCCCCTTCATTTTTACTCATTTTCGACTACACAAACCTAAATGGGCATCAGATATATAATTATCAGAAAAATAAAATACATCATACCTATACCGATCATATTGTTACACTTCCCATACCTGCAGATCTCAAATATATGTATCTAGATATGTACAATTGTGCATACCTACTTATGCATCACAAACTTCTTATAGCTACGTAGTTATGCATATCCATTCCCTAAGTCAAATTCAACTACGCCATTCATGTGAATGTACAAAGTGCATTCTGAATACCCATCGTGCGAGTAATAATTCTTCTATTTTTAGAACGCAATTTATAACTACCCCTAAGCACAACTGCATTCGAGAAACCAATTTCGTTCGCACTTGACCAAATAAGATCTATATTCAATTTATTATATCTCATGGACCAGAAAGATAAATGTTAGCTCAAAATAATCGGTGATAAATTGCCTAATAAATTAAAAGCATATCTTGAGTTGACCCATATAGATTTATGAGTATAATGGCAAGTTGAGCGTAGAAAGGTCGAAATAGAAAACTTTGCACCCCCTTTTTTCTATCCTATAGGACGAATTTTGAAAAATGATGAATTAGGCATGTAATAATTTTGACTTATCTATCAACGTACAAACTTTCAAGTTCATACGGCAAACGGTTCGTAAGGCCCCCCCATATTCACCGCGACCCCTTTACTCCTGAGCAATTCTTACCTCAAATCAAAAAAAAAATCATGAAAATCGGACGAATGGTTCTCGAGTTATGGAGAAACGAACAGACGGACGTTGCATTTTATAAGCAGTATGGATTGAAGTTTTCGAATGAGTCCATCCGCAATCTGCGGGGACAAATGAAAGCGCTTACCAATTTATTTTACTTTACTTTCGATTTTGCTATGGTCCAGACAGCTCGATCCGTGCCAACAGCTACGCACCCCATGATGTGACCATTATTTCCAATATGAAACTTCTTAATTTTCTATTGCGAACTTGACCAAATTTATAAATAAACATTAAAGCAAATGTCCGTAAATGTGTAGGTGAATTGTGCGAAATGTACAGGGCAACATACAAGCCATAATTACTTAGTATGTGCGTATCAAAAAGTTCAAACCCAAAAAATCACAAAATTCGTATCAATTTCCAACACAAACAAAAAAGCAAATCCTTTTTAATTACATCCATCAAGAAGGTGAAATTTTCCTATCTTAGGTTCACCCAAATTCAATAAAGACTTAATCTGTCGTTGTAGGTGTACCGACAAAAGCCTCCTAAAGCCTACAAACAAAACAAATTAGAAGTGTTCCAGAAAATAATATCACATTTCCACTACCTGACGTATACGCATCTTGCTCACAAAACAGCTTGCCTTCTTTAAATATTAATTAGGTATTAGGATGTGGCTGTAACAGTATAGTGTACCTTGTTCCTTAGTTCTTCCTGTTTACAATCCCCATTCCCTCAAACAAATACCTACATCTCATTGGTACGCTTTACCTAAAACAAAAAAAAGTGCACAACAAAGCGAAATTCAAATTATCTTCATCCGAAAATCTGAACTACGCCCGTCTCCGAAATACGAAAATTCCAAACGGAAATTGAACACCAAATAGAGAGAGATGGTGCGGCCGAAAGGAGGCTCTTCTATACACCATGCCGATGCCACCTTGTCGGCATTCAAATCCAAAAGACTATTAGTATACACACGCTACTGCACGTAACACCTCTATCCACTTACCAGTTTGAGGTTCTTTGCCTTTCGAGTTCGACCAAAGGCAGACCAAAACGGAGGGTGATTGTGCGACCGAGACAATGGAAAAGTGCTGTAAATATTGTTTGTTCCAGGATATGCGTGATCCGAATTTCAATTAGGACAACAGTCAATCATTTTCTGCCCGTGTACACTGTACATGCAGTATCCAGGTATAGGCCATACTTACTCTCCACCAACTACTCTATGAATAGACAAGAGGCACCAACTTTGCTGTGTGTGCAGAATTTTGAAGCAACTTGAGGTTGATGGTTTTTTTCTTCTTCTTCTTTTTTTTTTTTTTTTGTGGATACTTCACCCGAAAAGGATGTGCTATGTGTGTGCGTAAGATAGGAGTAGTTGAGCTCACCGTCATGAATTTGAATCGAGTTGGCCTATGCGATAAAGCATGCTTCAACCTCCGCTTAGAATCAATGAATTTCCAAGGAGGAAACACACATTTTTCACGATCATCTTAGTTGTACGTATGCAAATCCCCTTTTTGATTGTCACAAATCCTGCCAACGATTTACGCTGCATTATTTATTTCACCCACTAGAGCGGAGAGTCTTTATCGAAGGACTTGTGTCAAATGTTAAAATGATGGTTTCTCATCTCGATATAAGGCTTTGTTTTGGGCGTTGACAAATTTGTATCGATTATCTGCCAGTGGGGAGGGGGAGAAGGATAACACATCGATGTGTCGGATATTTATATTTTTTTGTTTGTGTCCTTGATGCCTTCAATTATTTGGAATTTGAAAAGAATCAACACGAATCAACAACAAAAAGACAGTAAAAACATCGTTACATCGGGCTATCAACTACCTCCTGTATATATGTATAAGGATCATCGCGTGACTGAAATGATTTGGGGGGAGATTTGGAGAACATTTAAAATGTGTTGGATAAATGTCAGTCATTCAGAGTGTGCTGTCTTTTTTTGCTTTGTCTGTGCAGCTATTATCCTTAATTTTGCATATACATACAAACATGTACGTTTTTTTTTTGTATTCTCCCGCTAAAAGCATTGATTTTAGTTTGACACGCGATTATTATTTTTCTTTGACGGGAAGGCATTTATTTTTGATGAGGAGGTGTTCACAAGTCATGCGGAATGTGTATCCGTACGTGTGTTTCCCAAGACAATTCACCGATGAAGTTATAATGAATTGGCAATAAAAATTGAATGGGACCTAGATTAGAATATTTGTACACTTTTTACAAACCAAGCTTGTATATTATTATTGTCACGCTTTGAAAATAGGCAATTTTGGATTCTCAATAATATAGACAGTCGTTGGTGTATTGTAATGATTCGATTATGGATTGGGTCGCACACATCCGATTTTGTGTAATAAAGGATAAACGTATTTGGCGCAACAGTTTTATAGCTAGCTTCACTTGTTTGTGCAACTTTTAGATTTTGCAGCGAATGAAATGGACCTAAATGTTCATGCCGAATCAGAGCGACTGAATTAAGAAGCTTTTTCAGGATATCAGTTATGCTCGCGGATGATTCTCAGACGTTTGCGAAAACTCCTAATGGGTTGTAACTGAGACCTTTCGCTCAGTAGTCCAGCACACTAAACCTCGAAGCCACTTGCAACGGATTTTATTTATTAAAATAAAGTATTGAATGATAGCAACATTGACAACAAAAGCTTGCAACAAGGTCTTGATGGATTTTAATTTATTTTTCACGATACCTACCTTGATTAGATTTCCTGTTACAGAATCGTATCGGTTCGGCGCAAGTGCCATCGATAGCCCGCTGTCCTGAAAATCTTCTTGAAGATCTTGTTGTTGACGTTGTCTTTCTATCGATTCTGTGTCAAGTTCTCAATTTTTAAATTTGTTGCTACATCTTTGGTCCATTTTATTCTGAACTAGCTGAACCCCCGCCAGCTTCGCCAGGCATTTTGTTGCTTTTTTAATTTTTTTTTTTATTTTTTATATTTTTTTATTTATTTTCGGGCGACAATGTTTGAATTTTTTTGTATTGGAGGTGCCACGCTCCTTTGTGCAATTTTAACCAATCTTCACAGGAGCACTCCACGGCCAATACCTAAGATCATCTGTACGTTTGAGCACAATCGCTTCTGTGGTTTTGGAAATACGATTTTGAAAGTTTTTTTGCAAGGGAGGTGCCACGCCCCTTTGTCCAATTTTGACCTATCTTTACATGAACACTCCACGACCAATACCTACGATTATCTGTAAGTTTCATCTCAATCGATGCTGTGGTTTTCGAGATATAAGATTTGGAATGGTTTTTTTGTATGGGCGGTGCCACTCCCCTTTGTCCGATTTTGAATTTGTTTAGCCTATCACCCAATCACCGTAATTACCGACATTTAAAAAAAAAATCAACAAAATCGGTTGAAAATTACGGGCGACAGAGGGAAACAGTTTTTGCCACTTTGTTTTATATATATAGAGAAGAGATTACTTACTTAGACGGCTCCATTGAGGATCGGGGTGAATTGTCTCCATTTAGCGCTGTCCATACCTAAATGCCTCCACTTGCGCACTCTAAGTTGGTTGAACTCGCCTTTCTATTTGCGTGCTCCATTTAAGACGAGGTCTTCCTCTACTGCGTTGTCCCTCCGGGTTAGACTACAAGACTCTACGGGTCGGAGCAATTGTTTCCGTCTGCTCTCTATGTCCTAGCCATCTAAGACGACTAAATCGCAGTTTATTTTCGACCAGGTTGATGTCGCTGTAAAACTGGTATAGGTCGTTAAATCTTCTTCTCAAGAACGTCAACGCAAAAATATTTTCAAAAATCTTTCTCTCGAGGATATCTTCATCGGCCTTAGATAATAGAGTCCAAGCGTCATCTGTCCACCGCCTAGGACAAAACGTCACTATTGATAGCAACAATTTCGAGGTAGTTAAGGAGTTCACCTACCTCAGAGTAAACGTAAACTCCACGAATGACACCCTAGTGGAGATCCGGCGAAGAATTACCCTAGGAAACCGTTGCTACTTCGGTTTTGCAAAACAACTGGGTTCAAAACTCCTAACTCGAAGGACGAAATGTGTGCTCTACAAAACCCTTATCCTGCCAGTTCTGCTTTATGGCGCCGAGTGCTGGACGATAAGCAAGAAGGGAGAGCTGATACTGGGCTCCTTCGAAAGAAAAATACTTCGGCGGATTTTTGGTCCTGTGTGCGAGGAGGGCGAATGGAGGAGAAGATACAACCGCGAACTCTATGAGCTGTACCAAGATGTGGATGTAGTCCAAAAAGTCAAAACACGTCGACTACATTGGCTCGGCCACATCGAGCGAATGGACAATAATGCTCCAGCCAAGAGGGTCTTCGAATCCCAGCCCCCAGGTTCGAGAAGACAAGGAAGACCGAACCTCCGTTTCAAAGACCAAGCCATCGCGGATGCCAGAGCGCTTGGTCTGGACAATTGGAAGCAGCGTGCCCGGGATCGTAGAGGATGGAAGGCTGCAGTGTCTCAGGCAGAGACTCTTCACGGGTCGGGAGCCCGATAAGTAAGTAAGTAAGTCATCGCTATAAGGCAGGACTGGAATGATTAGGGTTTTATACAGAATCTCCTTATTTTTTCGGGATAGAGCTCTACTCAATTGGCTCCTCAAAGATTTATCTATGCCCCAGTAGAATATTCTGTTATACTCATTGCAATGTCCCTACGGAGGGTTTTTCATTCGCTCTACTTGTCTTAGCTACCTAATAATCAACATGTAAACTATGTGAATGTCGCTGTCCATCTGGTGTAGCCCGTCGTAGGATTTACATACAAGTTGTCAACGCAATTGAGACCTAATATCTTCTGAATAATTCGCCTCTCAAAACGAACCGTGGCTATCTGTTTTACGCCTTCATAAAGATGAGTAGGGCCTTAAACGGAGTCTCCCTATTTTTTTCCGGGTACGACATTACTACACTATTGCCTTTTCATATCAATTTCATGTACAATAACAACACATTTTCTGGCTCAATTTGAGCCATGGTTTTTGTTTGAATCGAAACCGAGTTTTTTTTTTTTATAGCAATTCTTGGGAATTTTGCGTCTCTACTCGGATATTTTAATGCACATCTTAAAGCTTGTTTTATCCTCCAATTTTAGATTCTTAAAATCTTGGCTGGATTTTTAGCAGTCATCTAAGACGACCTATTGTGAGATTCTTAAAGCTTTTTTATCCCCCGTTTACATTTGGTAGGCATACCAAATTTAGGTTCTTAAATTCTTAGGCAGGGTTTTTAGCAGCCATCTAGGACGACCTACTGTGTCTCCACTCCATCATGGCTTGGGGTAAACGCAACTCATCTACCGGCAACTTATCTACCGGCAACTCATCTACCGGCAACTCATCTATTCCTGACCACTTTGTTTACCTGTATGTATGATAGTACTAGTGCTGACTTTACTAGAGTTCAAAAGTAGCATCTGGAAGCCTTATGCAAGAGGCATATCCTTTGTAGAAACACCTCATATTGTAGAGGCTGGTGAGGACGAGGATTTTGCCATTTCAACTGCGTATTTTTGTTTAGGTACCCGAAAACTAAAACCACGCGGGACGACCAAGAATTTAATACACGACGCCGCCGACGGCATTTTAAAAACTGATGAATCGGTGCATGGCACCATACGTCGACGTCGTTTTCACCTTCAGTGCGCGTTTAATGACTTTTATACCACTTCGCCGCCATTCCATCGTCACATCAAATGTTCACCACTTCTATGCCTCCTGCCACTTGGTCGTCATAAGTGACCTATTTTTCTACATTTCGACAACAAACGAAAGTTACTACTGCGAGTGCTTGTGAGAACCCATCGGTTCTATGGGAAAATGTGGCGCAAACTATGGCCTTTGGAAGTGTTACACGTAATACCTTGAGTTTGGACCTTTTTATTGCTTCGGTTTCAACACTCATTTCCAAAAATATTTCTAAAAGAAGGTAGGTCGACATTTTTTCGAGAATTCCAGCAGCTTCTGAAGACTTGCTATCATCTATTTCCACAGAGTAAATAAACTGTGTTAATGCCTAGAACCTATATGAGTTAATTAATGACAGCCTTAAGGTGCCAGTACACGATATGTAGCACGCCTCATATATATGTGGCTCTGACGTCAACAGAGATTGCACAAAGAGAGCTAGTACACGGCATGTACCCATTGGGACCATATATATGAGGCGTGCTACATATCGTGTACGTTTTTGAACGTTCAGTCAAAGTGATGGTCACCAGGAACTCTAGTGTCCCTAACTAGCAATCATGGCCTCATATTCAACTCGCAAATACTTTTACAAATTTTAAGCCATCAACGAGTCTTCCTAAAACAATAGAAAAATATTTAACACTCCTTTCTGAACACACTTCCTTACGACCTTACCTATAATCTTATAGTCCTTTGCGAGAGATCAATTTAAATATTCTCCTTTGGTACTTATGGGCAATAAAATAAAATGTGACAAATCAACTAGCATTCCATAAAATCCCACTTAGTCCTCATACAGTATTGAAGGATTTGCGAAGCATTTCAATAAACCAAACCATACCCAACTGGCCTTTCTATCATCGTGCAAAAAGAAAAAAAAAGGACCTTTTACAACCGGACAGAGCTCACCAATCACAGGGGGAAAACAAATCTTTATTACACGACGATAAAAATGTCCGCCAACATTTATTGCATTTGCCTACAAATAAGATTATATTTACGACCTCCCCACACATTTCATCCACTGACAGTAAACATAAATAAAAAGGACATAATTAAGATATCCAATTTCCTTGCTCCTATACTTAACTATACTCGCGGCAAATTGAGGACAGGAAAATAATTAAAAAAATCCTGCGGATTATATTAATAAAATATTTACACGTTGATATCGTTAAATAAATATTAACATTAAAAAATAAAAAAAAAACAGAAATTGTTTAAACAGCAGATGGTGATGGTGGCTGTAGAGTACACTTGTTGTACACACACTATATACAGAAAGGAGTCATGTCAGTCATTAATTTTATTTAATTCATGTTTTTTTTTTCTACTTTATTTAATGAAAATGTTGTCATTGATAATGCAACAACACACAGTTTGTGATATGTGGGACGTTCATTGAACCTTAATTACCTGCCTCACGCGCTCATCAATGAGCGATTTTAATGATTGAGATGTCCTTTCAATTGCGTTCATGAGCCGTGTAAATAAATAGTTTAGACAGAATGGAAATAGATTTAATTTTAATCCTTGTTAATTTGTTTGTACGAGGTGACTAATGACAGAACGCTGCTGAATGCAATTAATAATGCAACGGTATTATGTGGGATTAGTCGATAAAGTGCATGTGGGAATAGAAAAACACGGAGGTTGAGGACGAGTTAGGTGGTTAAGGTTAGGTCTTACTTTGGAGTGTGTGATGACACGAAGGGGTGTATGTAATTGTCGCACACTTTAAACAGTGCTATTCGTGACTTGAACACTTCGATGACAGGTTAATTGCCTCTTTGGGGAAGTCCTATGATTATAGACTATAGAGTGATCAGGCATGCAACTTGAGGAGTCTAAATGGCGATGTTAATACACTTCATTGAGCGTTGTATGACTAAGTAATGAATAATGATTACTACGGACACTTACAGTGAATTTACTTGAAAATCAAGAGAAAAATGAGTTAAATTTAAAAAAGTGAATCTACACAAACGCAAAAATTGTAGGTGTAAGAGTAAGAGCCAGTTTCAAACAGTTTCCGACACATAACGCTGTCCAACTGACATTTTGCTTCTGTTTCATTGTCAAAGTCTCTGATAAAGTAACTGGTGGAAAATGTTATCACCCAGCTTTTTATCCTTTCAATAGACAGTCCCTTTGTTCTGTCTTTGTTAATTTTGTATTTATTAGAACGTTAACCAGACGCAAAGCATTTTTAAGTGGATTATGTTGATCTATTGTTGGTATAGTGGGCGCAGTAGCGCAGTGGTTAGAGTGCTGGACTACTAGGCGAGGGATCCCAGGTTCGATCCCCGGAAAAACACAAATTACATCTTAAAGTTTTTTCTACTGCGCCACGTCTGACAAACATTCGAGAGTATGACTGTCATGAAAAAGCTTCTCAATTCAGCCGTTCGGACTCGGCATAAAATTGTAGGTCCCTTCCATTCGTCCCAAAAATAGAAACTCACACAAACGAATGGTTGCGAGAAGCTAGGCCTTGGGTGTCACCCGCCTGTTGCGCCACCTATTTATTTATTTTTTTTTTATTGTTGGTAATTTAACATGGATAAAAATAAAAAAACAGTGAAAATTCAGAAATCTGCATCGTCGAGAGTTTTTCTTTCTGTTCCTATGATCCCGTGTAATACGCTCGTAGTATTCATCAGATTTTTCTTCTAAAATATTTCAAATAAAACAATGTTATGACACTTGTGACTGCAATCTACGCACATCAACGAAAAAAATGCACTGAAACTACATTTTTCCATCCACTTCAAACTAATATTTTGCAACCGGCTGTGGGCTATCCGAGAATTTATCTATCAGGGCTGCATTCCAGGTTTGACTATTTTAACTACAGCGTTGGCAAGCTGTGACAGTTCGAAGGAGGGGAAGTTAACTAAATTAACTAGAGGCAAAAGTGTGGTTCACTTCACTCATACTACAACATGTCATTAGTAACAATAGCTGTCCCAGATTCCTAAAAGTAACTAAATAAACAATCGCTGTTGATTTAGTTAAAATAGTCAAACCTGGAATGCAGCCCAGATATAACTATCCGAGTCCAAACCAAAAATTTAAGTTTATCTCGCAGATAAGTTCCTGATAGGGTATCCGAGACTATCAGCTAGTCTAGTGTGCTAAGTGTTACCCGATAATCTAAGACCACAACCGTTCTTAAAATGAAAATATTTATGACAGATTTCTAAAGCAATCAGTTTTCTTTTTCCGGCGTTTCTTAAGTAAGAAATTATTATTGAGTCATTAGCAATACTAGGCAAATATTTGGATGTATTTGAAATTTGGAAAATTATTGTCAAATAATTTTTTTATTTCTATTGCAAGTAAATAGTTAGGTTGTAGCTACAACGATGTTCAAATTTAGATTCTTTACCTTTCCAGGGAGTCAATGTCAATGAACGTCTGAATGACATTGTTTGCGAATGGCTTAATGATTATAATTAGTTATTTTCTGGATGACTTATTTTTCGATTATTGCAGAAAAACCGATCGGTCAAAATTTGAACGCATTCTAGCGAAAATTTAAATCACTATACATAAAAATGTTAAATTGGTTTGTGTACGCTTCAAAAGCTCGTAAAGTTCTGCACCAATTGAGCTTAATTTTCTAGACAATCTTTGAGATATTGGCCCGAGATGGTTTTTCTGAAGTCTGGTCAAAATTGGACAAAGAGGCGTGGTATATTTAATCATTTTTAAGTGTAAATGAAATTTTGTATGAGTCGATCATCGTTTATTGTAATTGCGATTGCGATCTTCCATCACACAATTACTTCGAAATAATATTTCTCCAAGATAGCCTATAAATATGCAACAATTTTTTTTTTTTTTATTGTACAAGTAGCCTATTAATATGCTTTTTATTATTTTTATTCTAAATGGTATATCTACAGAATTTTACCTTTCCCATATTTAAAATTACCTTTGGCCAATATTTAAAAAATAATTGCCCTCAGGAAACCAGCTAATGGGGTACCGCTAAATCAAGATACACCCTTTTTAACATTTTTGTATTCAGCAGGTCATATTTAAATCCATGCCCATGACAAAGAACTTATTTTTACATTAAAATAAAAACAAAGAAGTGTATTTAAGGAATTGTTTTGGGAACAATTTTATGCGTGATAAAATGGCAGGAATGTTTTTGTGGACAATGCCTTTTCATGAGAAATTTTATAACAATGGACTTGCAGATTTCCAAAAAAAAATTCTATTCTGCTTGGAATTACAGTGATGACTTGACATTTTCTTGCATACATATTGTAGCATTCCTATACATAAGCAAGCACTCTCAAAGTTGAACATTGTGTACCACTATATTAACTGCTATTGTGCGCACTTACTATCGGATTAAGTTCAGAGAGCACTATTCTACAATTTCCATTGCCAGGACCATTAACAAAAGTCCCATTTCCCATTTTACCCACAGAAAATAAAATATTTGTTCAGCTCTACTCTGTAATGAAATTTTCTTCTCAATGTTATTTTTTTGTATTCTCATATCTAAGGGCACGAGGTTAGCGGACGTACCCTCCCCCGGGAACCTTTAGAGAAAAATTGTAATGGTGGCGAGAAATCCACATTTTGAAATTCGATCATAAATCATAAACATACTACTATAGGTGTTGTATCCTTCGGTAAAGTTGTTTTGCGGTCGAGTTTCTATGATGCTGTTAAACGAAATTTTCAGCAGAACATCCTTTTTTATGAGTGCGCGGCGGCCGGCGTTTGGGAACCACAAACAAACGCAAAACCGGAAATAGCACAACAAACCCCAGGGATTGGCAAAATAATAATATTTTCTTTGTTTGCTCTCAACCAGCACCAGCAATCCTTAAATAATAATAATCGCCCTATACATCCCCCGCGTTTTACACCATCATCACTACTACATAAAAGAGAATATAGAGAAAAAAAAAATTATAACTAATGGTCTGCTGCACAGAATCCGATGAAAACTGTGTAGCTTTTCGGTAGCCTTGCCATGTATGCACTGCCATTAGACTAAGAATACAAATTTCCAGTACACAGTAATATGAAATTAAATTTATGTCCTGTCAGGCGTAAAAAATTCTTTATAATTGGTTGAGAGGAAGAGCAAGCCAGTGGTTGGCCTTTCTTACCTGAAGATGTCGTTTGCAGGTGAATATTTTTAGCGAAAATAAATGATATAACCGGAAACAATGTCGCCGGTCACGTTGAGAATGGAAGGTCTTTGGTCGTTGAATGAATTTGGATATTTTAGTAAGGACAAGGACAACAATAAATTTGCTTAATTTGTTTCTACAGAATTGGTATACGAAAAGTTTCATCTCATCTTTACGTTATGAAATCTTTTGTGATGAGAAGCATTTTGAAAGGAGATGCGTGATATCCTTAACATTGTATTTCTTCCATAAAATAACTATATCTTGAATGTTGATTTGAAATGCTTTTGTTATACAATCCTATGGACATAGTCGAAATGGATTGTAAAATTTTACGATAATTTTTCAGTTAATCTATATCTCGAAACTTTGCTGAGCTTTAAAGATTCAATAGCGCACTTGAATGTTCAACAGCATTTTGGTTATAATTTACAGATATTAAATTTGTTTTGAAACCGGTTTTCTAAATTCGTTCTTGTGTGAGGAGTTTCTTTCGAGTTGTTTCATCGAATCTGTGACATCTTATAATATCCATTCAAATATGACGCCTTTTAGCCCGTGAATTACTGCCTTTAGCGAATACAACAACCTTACCAACGCTCTACTCAGCAAACGAATTGGTTGGTTTAAAGTCCCGATTTGGCACGCATTGACTAGGTAGATATCCTGCCTACAATCGGCTATAATAATTCACAAAACCCAACTCCTAATGCTGCTAATGACGACCGTCTCTTCTCAGTGATTATCGTATTTCGAAAAACTGGTCAATTTATTGACGTTCGGTATTTAAAATAAATACGAGAAATATAAATTATCAAAAATATGTTCCCTAGTGCAATTAGCTACCTCTTGGTCCATGATCCCTCAAAAGTCGAGTCATCTATTTAAGAATTCAAACCGTCCAGTTTTTTTCCAAAGCAGTACTAAGTCGGGCTTTAAAGATTAAGTTTCTTGGATTTCTGTTAGAAGCTCAGACTAAGGCCCAATGCACACGGAGCAACTGGAAAGAAACTAAACCGTTTGGCAACTCGGGTTACAGACCAGTTACGGACTCAGCGGTGACTTGACTCCACACATGAGGAAACTCATCAATCATCAACAATCGCAATCTCTAGTTTGTTCAGTGTCGTCATATTTTTTAACCTCCCCCACCAGGAACAAATTCGTCTGTTGTTCGATCACCTTCGAAAAACTAGAAACTGGAATCAATAGGCAACCCGACATGAAAATCAAAAGACGATGGGCTAAAAAATTATTTTTGTAAATCGCAAACCAATTTTCAACCAATAGCGTCGTGTGCGTCGTCCCATTTGATATCACAGGGTATGACTCAAAGCAAACTAGTTGCCAATTCGCATCGCTGATCAGTTTTTTTTCAGTTCCAGTTCCCAATGCACACAGATGGGCCTAACACTCAAAAACTGTTCCATTGCACCATGATAGGTAGCCGTTTACAACGTTTATCACTGACGTGATACGATAAGTTGCTCGTAGACGTAGATAGCGCAAGAAAAAATCCTTGCCAAGTAACCAGTCGCTCTAGTAACTTCTGAACAACATCCTACTAATTTGGAAGAGATGAGTGGCCAGTTCACGGAGACTGACATAAGTCACGCCAATAATAAGACAGCGACTAGACGTATCTTGGCGCACATCGAGTCAATGACAGACTTGTTCAAATGCATTGCCAAGCAACTAGTGAGTCTCTTCGAGCAATTTCAACACAGAACCCAGAATCCAGGAAAGGCTTTAAATATCTAAGACTGGGGTGTCAGTGACTCTTCGTAGATTAATGCTACTTGTCCATCAACTGCGATGGCCATGACATAGTGGTTAAGTGCTGGAGTGTGAATCCGAATACCACAACAGCGATTTCTAAGTGATAGGGCGACTAGAATGAGATGTTTTGTGTGATAGAGGTGGTGACTGCTTAAGATGTCAATTACAAATCTCTCCTGCACGCTCGGTTGTATTACGGCTCAGATTACAGTGGACCTTTCTTTTACATTACATTATTTAAAGAAAAAATAATCTGGCTATCAAAATGTTAGGTGGTTGTCTTAGCTAAGCCAATACACATTGAGACAAAATTGCTGCGAATTGTGCTAGGAGACTGGACAGGATAACCCTATATTAAGAAGCCGTGTGCTTGATTAGTGAGATTTTAGAGGGTGACTGAAATAATCCAGCTTCAGTTCCAATTCAATTCAAGAAATACTTTCAGTACTCAGTCAAAAAGTACAGTTTCGCCCTTTTTTGCTCGCTATAGGTAGAAACTGTGAATCAAGAAAATCTCACAAAAATGCAATTGCAGAAGATGACACTTATAGGAGGTGTCTATAGTCATTGTGCCTTTGACATACTTTTCTGTCAAAAATCGGTCATAGGCAGAAACCAATACATACTTTCAAAATATAATATTACCACTCTCTTGCTGTTGTCATGATCGTCATCAGAAATGTCGTACCAAAACGGACTAGTCCTCCCTACTTGATGCAGCAATAATTTGTAATAAAAAGCATCTGCGACGATGACATAACAAACAACTACGTATACACTGTCCCAACAACATCATTCCCTCTTCCCAATTCTCGAAACCCGTCCAACGTCCATACATGTGCTGTGTGCCTGTGCACCTCATCTAATCTGCAATTTCCTCTATATGTTTGTACATTTTACTGATGTACTAATCAGTTTCCTTTCTTTCTTTTCAGGTAAGTTGAATAAATCCAGCATGTCACTACATCGCACTGAAACAGGTAACCCACAATGTAGCGCTCTTACTTCCCCAAATTCCCAATAATACGAACATTATTGCGACAAACAAGTCCCAACTAACTAACCAGGCGGGTAATCGCGGCTTCAGATAATTGATCAAGTACTTTCGAATCAAACAATAAACGGCATCCATCCTGGGTCCGCGTCGCGTCAAACCCACAAACTCAATCATCGCCAGCTGTCACATTGGCCAACGGAAAATTAAAGAAAATTCACAAAAAACTCTACCGCCAATGGCGATGACTTTCACTTGACGGTTATACCTATAGCCTGGGTATGTCCCGGCGCGGCGCATGGTAGTACATAATTTCGATTTCGGTTTGTCGTAAACGTTGTTGACGGAATTCCATGTGCGCCACTTTAGTGTGATGGCTCTTAAGCTCAACATCGGTCGGGTATCCGTCGCTTACAACATACTATACAATTTACACCGCCATGAGATACTTAGCATTTTTTTTTTCTTGTATGTTATGTATACATGTCTGTAGCGCAACTATCGAATGTAATTCAATCTCTCAACGGTCTTTGTGATTCATAAGTTGATTGCCTGTGCAGCGATTGTATCGAGTGGCGACTTAGTTCATGGTAGTGGACACCACCAACACACAAGTGTGCGATTGCTTACCAACTTGTATGTACATTGGTGGCACTGTGGCTGGGTCGGAGTCAGTTTGACTACACCGACCCGACACAGTAGTGCTTTGCTTAGAGCAATCGATTTACAGGTGTAAAAATGTAACGAGGCGGTAGGAAAAAAGATTAAAAGGGTGGCTCGGCGCTAAACTGTGGATTAGGTGAGGCGTGCGTACACACGATCTTGAATTAGTTTACACAGGTATACTTAACGGTGACATTTTCAATTACTCACCGCGGCCAGAGTGTTTGTTTTTATGATGAGAAAGCGTGAGGTATTGAATTTCCTGAGGTCATTAAGGCATTTTCCTTGTGACAGGAGCACTTTCACGCACCGTTTGTTGCCGTGGATTACATCAATCAGGTTGAATTTTCACTTAAATATTTTTTTTTTATTGCTAGTATGCCTTGTGTGTAGGCAGTTATCCTTTTGACATAAGTGGGAAGCGATAGATACTCGTGGGAACTTTACGTTTGATATTCGTACGAAGTTCATCAATCGTCGCTGGCTTGTTGGCATAGACCATAGACTTGACGTAGCCCCACAGGAAATAGTCTAACGGTGTCAAATCACACGACCGAGGCGGCCAAGCGACTGGACCATTTCGTGAGATAACACGTTCTCCAAACTTGGTTTCCAATAAATTGATTGTGACATTCGCTGTGAGGCTTGTGGCGCCGTCCTGTTGGAACCACATGTCCTCCAAGTCCATATCATTCAATTGGGGCCAAAAATATTCGGTTATCATTGAACGGTAGCGATTCCCATTCACAGTAACGTGCCGGTCTTGGTCATCACGGAAGAAGTACGGACCATAAACCACACCAAACCGTAATTTTTTCGGGAAGCAATGATGACTCATGAAGTACGTGTGGATTGCTGCCTGACCAATACCGCATATTTTGTTTATTGACGAATCCATTCAGCCAGAAATGAGCCTCATCGCTGAAGATGATTTTTCGATGAAAATCCGAATCATTTTCAAGTTGTTGCTCAGCCCAATTCACGAACATGCGACGCTTCTGGTGGTCAAGCGGCTTCAGTTCTTGCGTCAATTTAATCTTGTAAGGATGTAGGCCAAGATCTTTTCGCAAAATTCGCCACAACGACGTCACAGAGATGCCCAACACTTGAGAACGACGTGTGAGAGACACATTTGGGCTTTCTTCAACTGAAACCTCAGCGGCAGATATTCTCGACGCTACGGGCAGTTCTTTGTCTCACTGGCACGGGGACATTTTGTACTGTGCCTGTGGATTCAATTTTTTCCACTAGACACTCAATTGTTGATCTGCTAGGACGATTATGACGACCATAAATTGGACGTAGCGCTCTTAACGTTGAGGCCACTGACTCCGAATTTCGGTAGTAAATTTTAATAATTTCGACTCGTTGTTGGCTCGTATATCTTTCCATCATGAAATGGCAAACCTTACTGAAGAGAAATTTCAAAAGACCGGGAACAGACCTGTTCCTGTCGCTCTACTTTTGTAGCGTCCCTGTTGAAAAACCCTTTAGAATGAAGCTTCTCGAAAAAAAAAAAATTCTAAGAACTATAAAGCGATCGCTAAAAATCATTGAGCCTCTTATGGATTTCTGTTGAAATAAAGTAGCCACAGCACTACCCTTTATGTACCATCTTCCTCTCTTTATCTAATTTCTAAACCAACTGCAAGGTATGAAAATTAAAAGCATAACTTTAGGCGCATGTGAGTATATCGACTGATCGGGGTGTGCTGTAAAAATTATTAAACAAATACGCAGTTCAATTGTTTTCCAAATCCTGATGGTGTCCAATCAGCAGTAACACTTCTTCAGCGAAGCCTAACCCCAAAGATATTTCCGGGTCCTCTTCATGGCACTTTGGCTACTTATTGGTTTTTTGTCACAAAATAGCACCATGACAACTGGTTAAGAAGCTGCGAATCATCCAGAAATTTGTAGCTACTTGGTCGAAAAAAAAATTTATATCACTTCAGAGTTTCAAAGCCAGACTTCTGCTTCTTCTTATGTTCCTTCTGCTGTGGACACATAGGAGCGACTTTGGAACGGGCTTTAACAATAAAACTTTTGCTAGGATGAGATTTTTATGCGAAACTCAATATTACTCCAGTAAGGGGATCGATTTTTGTAACATGATTCTGAAGCTGGAAGCCACTCCTATCATATGTAGCGACTTGTCAGTTTGGTTTCTTTTTTAATTTCTGACTCGCCAGAGCGATATGATGAACTGCGACCTAAATGATCTATTGTACTTGAAGAGTCAGACTTGTATTTAGTTTAGTAGCGTCTCTACTTTACTCATGTATCTGATGGATGACGCATTCAGCAGAAGATTTCCTAAATTCTTCGGTAGTTATCATTTCTTTGAAAAATGATTTCCTTCTAATACCACATAGGGCCGGGCAATCACATATCCAATGCTCAGCTGTTTCGTCTTCCTTAGGACATAGTCGACACTCCGATGAGTAGACTAAAAGCATTTTATTAAAATGATATCGCAAACCGTGGTGTTCTGTGAGGTCGCGCCTGCTTAGATTCAGTATCTTTTTGGCATGGTCCGCGTTTTTGAAAGGCTAAATAGGTTTTTTGGCCAGTCTGAGACTTGAGACTTCCCAATACATTTGTTGTGTTCGCAGCTTTTTGTTCACGAATCTATATCGAATGCACAGCAAGGTTTAGGTCCTATAAAAGGGGTTTCCGAGGCTCTTTTGGCTAGTTCATCAACTTTTTCATTTCCTTCATAAAATGTTAATCAATGAATAAAGTTTTGAAGCAATCCAGGGTAAAGGGTCGAAAACCTTGTCTAATCGAAATCGCCCAATAACCTAAGAAACCAATGGAAAATCCTCAAATGTTAAAATTAATTTTCCTACTCACTCTAAGTCCGACAATAAATGAACAGCACTGACCTCCCTCAACTTTTGTCTATCATACTCCAACCGGACTCTCGGGTAATAATAGCTTTATATTCTATCAATAAAAAAAAATAAAACTCAAAGTTTACCCCCTCAATTTGTTGTGACGAAGCCGCCCTTAAATTGAATGTCATCTTGTGTATACCTCCCATCATAAGAGGAATGAATTCCTTGAGACAACATTCTGTTGAAAAACACGTTCCATAGAACCCCGCGACTATAAAAACTGGCCGTCTTATTTTCTCTCTTCATTCATTCTTAAAGTCTTTCCTCGTTACATCTCAAATGAATGGTGTACATTCAAAAAAAAAAAAAAAAAAACCACACACATTAAACAGCAATCATGTACAACAGCATCCTTTTAAATGTTGGTGTATAGTATCTTGTATCTCCCCACAGCTCACAACACAGCCCTATGGCGCGGTATTACACAACCAATCGCAATAAAATTTCGCGCACTTCCCTCGAAAATAAATGTTTTAAAATCCTTCCCATGGCACATTCCGGAAATAAAGTGTCCTTAACGATGTTACGGAGAAAATTGCATATGAGCGCAGGCAGACATACCATAAATATCAGACTAATGTGAATCCTTTTCCCTCTTCCTTGCCACATACACATGTGTGTGTGCACATTATTCTTTGGAATTTCCTAGCTCCCCAGGATGCAAACAACGTAGTACCCGCTTTCATTTTCCACCAATAGCACAAAAAAACGAATAAGAAAACTCCCAACAAAGGATACAAATACAATGTACAAAAATATGATACAATCGCATACTCTCCTCATGTCCTGGTCGTCTCTGCTTCTATGCATGTAACATTTGCCTTGAAAGTTGGTCACCCATTCTATTGGAAGATACGAAAAATAAATGTCAATGCAAGGAAAATGTATTATTTATTGAATATTTATAGTATAGTCGACTAGAAAGTTTGTGCCATGCTTTTGTATTCATTTCGTTCTCTGATCCGACGCCACCCTCGCTCTGGTTATGTGTCGGAACTTGGTTTCTAAATTTTATTTGTCAATATGCAGCGACATATTAGTAAACAAGGATATCCGCGTGAGAAGGACATTATCTTGATTTGTTTTCGAAACCATACCACTTACTCGTCTGTTTTGGATACAAATTGTACTGTACGTGTCGCGAGAGGTGGCTAAATGTCTTCCCGAGGGAATGTGCTGTAATCACTTTATAAAACGTTTTTTTGTCGGCTCACTATGGTGCGAAACCTTATTGTTTGGCTGGTAAACACAACTAGCGGAGTAGGTAAATAAGTTCTTTTTTTTTTTGCTGCTGTATGCATATTTCAATTGAAGGGGTAGGGGGTCGTAAAAGTGTCGTACGTGAACGTCCCGTGTGGACTTTGTTCAGAGAGTTGGTATTCCCTTGGAAGAAATGTACTGCTTGTGCATGTCAATTGGGCACTACTACTGAGGGTGGTGATTTATTTAAGTTTTTATGTTGGTTTCTCTGACGTTAGACAGAGGAAAGTTCCTTCAAGAGACTTGAGATAAGGCGACAGGAGGAGAAATCGACTACTTAACTTTAGCGATAACGTGAATAAGTCATTTGTTAAAAGGAAAAAAATGCAACAGTTTTAGTTTTATGGTGAACCTGGAGTGTTGTCCGCTGCTGAGGATATTTTTCCGAATCTATGTTTCTTGTACTATGGTCTTTCATTTTCATAGACTTGGAATAACCTAGTCTACTTATCCATTTGCCAAAAAACTGATAACATATTAATTTTTCTGACAGTGGAAACAAAATGATGTATTTCCAACAAGAATATTGACTGTCAGAATATAACTCTTCAAACAATCGAAAGAGCTACAAGGTCTACCCAAATGTTTGTTGTTGTTCTCGTAATCAACACGTCAAATAAAAACTTGGAAAGGTTTCGCAATAGAAATTGTCAGAAAAGTAGTTGCCCTTGCTTTGTTTCCTCCATTTCACCTAACATAACCTACGTCATCATGGCCATAATCACGCAACTTTTCAGAAGATTATCGTTGTAACAAAAGAGCTCTAGAGTTTCAGTTCTAAAATTAAATTTGACAGAGGCATCCAGTTCAGTGTATACAAATACAATTAAATCTACCGAAAGCGGAGAAGAAATCCTTAGTTTATTATCGTTCAAATTTCTGTAACAACATTACGCGCAATTAACTTATTACGAACCTGTCCAAAACTTTGATACCGTTCCATGAGTAGAATACGAAATATCTGACCTCAAACTTCTACTCGAGGTAAGTATCCTACTGATCATATTCGTCTCGTCATCTACCCAGCATATACCAAAGAACTCAGCAAATTTCAAAATTAACACCAAATAACCACTTACCACAAAATTGTACAGCGCCATCTGTATGCCAGCATCACTAGGTGCTAACTCGTACATCGATATCGGCGACTAAAATCCCAGCGCGTATATTTTCTACAGCCTTGCATGTTAATAAAATGCTCATAACTGCCGAACAGAGTTTAATTTAGAGAAAAAAAGGGATGCCTCAAGGGTCCGCTTTGGGTACTATACTTTTTGAATTAATTACATTTTTTTGCAAAGCACAATTTACCACTAAACGAGGGGTTTCAGGACGATTTCTATAAATCAACGTGGGAAGCACAGTCAATATCACTAAAGACTGTTTTTTCGCCTGCAAAAATACTATATTTGAGCTCTTACTTCCCATATAAATAATTATGCAACTGCAATGAGACAATGAATCTCGACATCGCTAAAGAGGTCAACCGAAAGGCATCCGCGAAGATGGCACCTGCTGTGACCCTACAACTGAAAGTTGCACTCCATTGTCCCCATCTTGAAATCGATTACGAAATCCACTCAATGCCACTATCGGACGCCACTGAAATGTCATCGATAAATTGAGATACTCAGTGTGCATAGGTCAACAGGTCATTGGTGTATCATCACTTCTTTTATTATTTGTTTTCAATTGGAAAGCAGTATAATATCCATCTACACGATTTCACGACTTCCCACAGCTCTTCAGCTTACATTGCACTACAGAGTGCCAGTACTCCATTCTTCAATTAACCACCTTCAAAGATCACGTTTCCAATGGTGATGCAACGTCAGAGTGTGCACAGTGCACAAAAGAAGTGCCATCTTCGACTTCGACTTGTATATTCATCGAACAGGTTCTTGGGACTTGATGCGACCTCGTCGTAATGTCGTTTTATATACATTACACAATGCAACTATGGAGCTGAATGTTCAAAGTATCTCTCATGGAATGCTCACATGCAACGATTCACTGAGCATTGAAATGTCATTCGTCAAATTAGTCCAAGCAGAAATGTTTGTTTCTCTTTGCAAAATGTCACAAAAACTAATGCTACCATGTGCACATTCTCTTTATGACCTTTGAGTGAGGATACAAACCATCGAATTCAATTTAATTTCATATTTCCTTCCGTTTTCAATTAAAATTTCGATTTTGATTGCGATTGCGATTGCAAAACCAGGGAGGAAACAAACTGAAAAGATTTTTATTTATTAACACGACAGGTAGCTCCGACATTGCAGATTCCACTTGAATTTAAGAGAGAACTCCCATTCAGATTGTGTTCATTAGACCGAATAGAAATATCGCTCGAAATTCTACCAAGTGCTTTCAAGGGTCTTCCCACCGAGAGAGGCAGGTATATATGACTACCTTACCTAGCCAGCTAATACAGATCACTTTTGACATTGACGTAGTGCTGAACAATGGCACGCGGAAAATAAGAAAAGGTATCTCTGCACATTGTAGCTAGTAGATATAATAACTCATGTGTCAGCCAAGTCAATTTAATTGATCAGAGTTTTTGCATCTGGAAGCGCCTGTGATGGGGAAATTGACTGAAGGTTGGCATTGCTTAGTCATTTGATGTGAATTTATGTCATGAGAATGATGAGAGAAAAATATTACGTATACGCCTAGTTGACTCTTAAGAAATTCCAACAGGATAAGGCGTCTTTTGTCAATCCGATAAAAGGTTTCTCAAGTCATTAATCAATTACGTACAAAAGGTCGAAAATGTGTACAGTGTACGTTTCCCTGCTGGATGTTAATGAATTCTTTTCAGTCCCCTTGGTTTTGCGGAAGATGTTTTTGAGGCAATTGGGGACATTGAATGATTTTCCAAATTTGTGTTCAGCGAAAGGTAAATATTATTCCTCAATCAGCAAAGACTTTCTTTACAGTGCAGATCCAGATGTCAAAATTAACAACATAAAAGTGAATACACAAAAATAATTTTAGGCCTTCTGGAAAAATGTAAAATTTTCAAAATTCTAATCGTTGTATTTCGTTCTACGATCAAGATATCTTAAATACCTAGTCTACGATATAGAAAAACTTGATTTTTTCCTCACAACATTCAGATAGCTGGGCAGAAATCGCATTGCCCCTACACCCCACCCAATAGAAAAATATTACACTATTTGTTGTTACATATTTGCATGGCTTTTGTGATTGAATGCTTCTAAACCAGATACCTCTAAATTTAGTGCTACCGCGTGTGCTTCAGTATCCAGTCCACGGATTACAATTATGGTGAAGCCTGGAAATCATCAACTGGAAATTGCCAACCAGTTTAAATCACCTAAGTTTTGACAATGATATTAGTCGGACAGTAATCACTTACATAAAGAGCGCTCTAAACTTCATGACATTAACTAGATTAGAGTTTCTCACTAGCCTTAGAGTTTTATATTCAGGGCCCTAGGCCTGTCTTCTCAAAACCATTCGCTTTGTGTGGGTTTTTGAAGTGAAATTTCTTTAGCAAGGTGTAAGTCAGAAAATATTAAACGCAAATCAAAATGAAACACTTCTTTTCCTACTATACGCCTGAACCGATTTTCCTGATATTTTGGGATGTGTGTGTTTGGGTGGGTCCCGGGGTGGTATAGATTCACAATTGCACCCAGAGGATCCTCTGAATTACTTAAAAACTAGTCTGCTAGTAAAATTATTACTCAATGCATTTGGTATATTAAATTGCAATTGAAAAAAAGAGAATATGGGTCCTAGTATAGAACCTTATGGTACTTCACATTTAAACAGCTTTGAACGGTCTCTAGCAACTCTGTTCGAAAGCCTGAATGATCTTCTTCTCTGCTGCTGTCAATGCAGGTTTAAATTCCCCGGTGTCTCAAACTGTGGCAATTTTTATTTCAGTCCATACTTGGAAATGGTTCGGACCTAAGACAGCGCACACATTTTGTTATCGATTTTTGAATTGTTGTTTTTATTACCTGATCATTTCGGTTCAATGGTCTTAGCAGGGCTGGTCAACTCACATCAATTATTGCTGCTACGAGTATTTTAAAAACCTCAGCCGTTTTAATAAATAAAACGTCGAGATGATTCATCAACCGCACACGCCTATGTTTGTCATCATTAGCATAATCAACTACATATTTCTTATTATTTTACGAACCGCTAAAGATATACTTTACAGTTCCAAAACAAAAATTCATAAATTATCCCAAATTAACCACCCGATGACATAGCACTATTTTCAACGTCAATTAAGTGTAAATAGAAAAATACAGAGACATTCGAATAACCTAAGAGAAATTAATTTGTGAATGCTTATAGCAAAAAATAGAATATATTAATCGGCGTAGATATCTATAATGAGTTCATTCCACCCCTTGTTGCAAGGCAGCAAACCATTTGGATAGAAAGCTGTCGCCTATTACCGCCTACGCTGTGCATAGCGTGCAATTTTATATTCAATAAATAAATATAAACAATTTTTGAAGAAAAATTAATTTTTTTTCTTCTTCCAAAGAATTTTGTTGATTTTGAAAAATTATGAATTCATTTAAGCGACACTATAATATGTATGCATGTACAAGTACGTATGTATCTTAGCCACGTAATGTCATTGGCATCCAGAGTTTGCCTTGAATTGGGGAAATCATTTTTTTTTTTTTGCTTTTTCAATTGACGATAATCATATTCGCAGATTATACATGCGTGTCTATATGCAAATGACAAATCCACACGACGCGCAGATAAATATTTGCCAAACGAATTGATTGACATAAATGTAGTCAAAGGACATGCGTGTGCCATTCGAGATATAAATTGTTTGTTTTGTTAAATTGAAATCGTCGCTGCGTTTGTTTTTAAATTATTTACAAAGCTTGAATCGTTGTGCAAATGGCGAGAGGCTATGTATTCACTCACATTATCTTGACGCAACTGCCATACAGCATTTACTCGTATAATGATTGAAACCCCGACTTTTTAAAATATTAATTTTGTTTCCTTTTTTCGCCTGTGTAAGTGCTCATCCCAACTCAATTTCTTTTCACCACATCACTTACATGACAAATTACCCACAAATTACATCGCATTAGATATCTGACGTTCCAAAGAATAATGCAACAATGCGCCGCCACCATCGTGTGTCACATCAATAATGAAAATGGCAGCAGAGTGGAGAATTATTCTTCTTGTGACAAATTGGCGCAGAGAATTATTTTTTTTTTTAGCCGACTCTCCGACAGAAATCGGCCATTTCGCTTTTATTCTGCTTCTTCTTGCGGTTTGAAGCCTTTAGGAATCCTCTGGTGCGCATTGAATTCCAATTGACAATGAAAACGTCAGGGGCGGCACATTTATTGTCACTTAGAATGGGAATTCCTTTGAATGAATTTCAAATCAAATGAAACAGCAATGAGATGGCAAAAATATTGCACACAAGTTGAATGTGACAGCTTTAGATGTTGGGTTATGTGCAATATCCTTTGACGGAAAGAAAATGTCGCACATTGCGATGAGAGAAAATTATTCGAAAGTGAAAAGAATTGCATAAGTCGTAACGAAATGGCATTATTATATCGAGCGTGGGGGTTGAGGTTGGTACTTGTTAGGGTTGCACCTTTTTGTTTGAGATGTCTGTCCGTCTGTTCGAACCCACTAAGCCAATTTTGTACCTATATCTATCTCGAAAACTAGTTCACGTATCAGGCTGAAATTTACACACATGTACATCCTCTAGTGAAACGACAAATGATGGCGATACATTGATAGTTTTTGGAGTAATTAATTTTCTACCTAGGTTTTTCAAATCAAAGAGCAACCGACACACTATCGTTTTCAAGACAGCAACTCTGGCCAAGTACTGGAACCTTCGGTGCTCGCTCATTTGGCCGGTTTATTTTAAGTAGCGGTCGGTTTGTAGATGGTTTTTCGACGGTAATTGATTTGAATTGTCCCTTGCGCTCACACGAAAAGTGCTGAATATTTCGAAAGTGCTCTGTTTGGACTTTATATTTTTATTCGCTTATTTTGCGAATAGTAGTGGCCCTAGCTTAGAGCGTTGTGGAACTTCACATAGTACGTTAGTTCTAGTTCTGTGCTAAAGTCTGTTCTGTAGTCCTCCGGAAATGTGTTGCTACAAAGCTAGTTTCAAAGTCTACTTGTTCTTTTGCAAAAGATGTTTTCAAAAAGTAGTATCCTTGCAGTTGTTAAGCAAAAATATTTGTGATGTGCATTGGCTGTCGCTGTTATAGGGCGCTAATATTTCGTAAAATAATTTCATTAAAAAGCCTACAAGGATGAACAAGGGAACATTGTAGTAGCATTGCAGTCGATTCTGAGGATATGGAAGACTACTTCTGCAGACTGTTTAATCCCGATTTCAGGTAAAATGAGCCATTCAACCTGGACGATGGAGATCAACAATTCTGTCCACCCGACCTGGACGAAATGAAGATAGCCATATAAAGGGTCCGCCAAATAACTTTTTTTTTTTTTGAAAATGCTATAAAAAAAACTACTGAATATTTTCTCAAATTTCTTTTTTTATTTTAAAGTACAATCCATGCGGTTAATAATGGAAAATAATTTCATTCAAATGGCTGCCTCGGCTGGCCATGCAGTAGCCTACACGATCGGTCCAATTTTTAAGCACATTATCGATTGTGTGCAGCTGTATTTCGCCAATGGCTTCACGAATATTGTCCTTTAAAGCGTCAATTGTCTCTGGCATGTCGGCGTAACACTTATCTTTTACGGCACCCCACAAATAATAGTCCAACGGTGTCAAATGTCAGCTCCGCGGTGGCCAAACGACATCAGCTCTGTGGCTTATAATGCGATCTTGAAAAACAGGGCGCAAAACATCGAGTGTAGCTTCGGCTGTGTGGCACGTGTGGTCGTCCTGTTGAAACCAAATGTTGCCAATATCCTCCTCTTCAATTTTTGTGAACAAAAATTCGTTCAACATGGCCCGATAACGATCGCCATTGACTGTAACGGCCACTCCTTGCTCATTTTCAAAGAAAAATGACCCAATTATGCCTCTGGACCAAAATCCGCACCACACAGTGACTCGTTTTGGGTATATCGGCTGTTTTTGGCTTTTCACGCTTTGGTTTATCGATGAGGATGTCAGTTTCTTTCACTTTTTTCACAAGATAACGAACATACGGAGCTGACGGTGCTTCTCTTCTTTCAAAATCCGTACGCAATTTTCGCACACATTCTGCAACATTACCATGATTTTCAAAGTAATGTCGCAATATTTCCCAGCGTTGTTCAAGCGTATACACAACCATATTCGTTCAGCGGAAGGATAAAACTAATTATCTGTCAAATCAGACATGAGCTAAGTGTTACCATTCGCGAAATAAGCACTAGTTGAAACAAAAAAACGTTAGATGGCGGACCCTTTATAAGCATAAGTCCAACAAAGACGCTGGAGGCTTGGCCTTGACTTGATTAGGAACATGGGCTAACTTGTAAAATATGGTCGGGGTATATTGTTCTCATTATTGAAAGTTTGTTACGTCATCTATAGCCATTGGATGGAGAGATCCATATTCGTGAAGCAGCAATCATTCTCCGACACCTTGTAAAATATGGTCGGGGAAAGTATGCTCGATGAATGGAACCTGCCCCAACCTCAAGAAAGAATACCCTCTAAACTGCGCCAACTAGAGAGGCATCAGACCTCTTAACGTCGCTTACAATATTTTATTTGCCGTGTGAACGCCAGAAGCCTTTCGTCAACTACCTGATCGTTCCCTATCAGTGTGCCTTCAGCCCAGGTGAGTCCACCATCGACCAAATACTCATATTGCGGCATAACTTGGTGAAAAACCAGGAACTTCAAATCGATACCCATCACCTTTTCATCGATTTTAAGACCGCCTATGACAGCATTTACAGGGACGAGCTATACCGAGCAATGTATAGTCTTAACGTCCATGTCAAGCTCGTCCGTTTTTTCAGGATGACGATGGAGAATACACGCTGCTCCATCAAGATCGGTGAAAAGAACTCACTGAGACCTCCGATGTACAAAATGATTTAGACAAAGCGACCGACGTGCTGTCATGTGAGTTCTTCAAAAAAAAAATCAAACGCAAACACCAAAGGCACGATCTTTCAAAAGTCCGTTCATTTACAAGTTTACGCCGACTCCATCGACTTAATCGACAGAACGCAGCGTAATGTCACTGGCATTTTCTTGAGTATTGGGATTGAGGCGGCGAAGATGGGTTTGGAGGGTTTCTTCGAGTAATTTTCCTTCCCATCTGCATAGAATAGACGCGGAGATACAACGACGAACTGTCCGGGCTGTACCTGTACAGCGACATCGACCTAACCACGGACTAAAGCGCCACCTTAAGTAAGTAAGTATATTGTTCTCATTATTGAAAGTTTGTTACGTCATCTATAGCCATTGGATGGAGAGATCCATATTCGTGAAGCAGCAATCATTCTCCGACACCTTGTGATGAATCTGTCCATCGTTTGGTGGCCCGTCATATCACCTCTGAAAATAATATAGGCGAAAGAAGGCAACCTTGTGGTACTCCTATTGGAACTCGGACTTAGTACCGTGAATATTTTTCCAGTGCAACACAAGACAAATATTAGCTGCATAGGCACAACTTAAAGCTTTGTAGTTTCTAAAGTCATTTAAAATTTGCAGATAAGCAAATCACTGCTATTTTGCTCAGGACTTGAAAATTACTGGCAATAACCCGTCGTCCGATTTTATATTAGAAAACGGCCATTACGGTTGGACCTGCTCCAACATTTATAGTTACCCTAGGCTTGAGAAGTTTTCCATTAAGGATCTGTCCAATATTCTTTTGAACAGATCTGAAGCATTTTCTTAAGAACTGCCTAAAAACTATGTAAAAGTAACCCGGTATTTTTACAGACATTAAGAAAATGCAGCCTCTAAATACAGATTCGACAAGATCGCTTTTTGTAAACCTTTTTTTAAGTCAAATGAACAATTTTTTGCCAGCTTCGGCATGCTGAGTAAAATGTTAGGAACATTTTCTGATTAGCCCAGCCACAAACCACGAACAACAAGTTTTTGATGCTGACAATTCATTCAATTCAACCATTTTTCAATGATCCTCTTATCCATTAAGCTGGTCGCTGACAATTACTTATTTTAACCCAAGTAACAACGCTCTGACGATTTTAAAAACTGATATTTCTTCCTCTAAGCTCTTGAAACCATTGTAAATCCTAGAAAGTCCTATCGCGTGCGTCTTCAATTGACAAAAGAGCAATAAGATCCATTCGGATGGTGTACGTCCTTAAGTTAAATATATTCGTATAACCTTATACATTTTCAAAAAATGTCAAAAAATGTTACCACCCTTTTGAAGATTATTACATAGATTATGTTTAACAGCCTACAACACTAAATCAACTTCCCCTACGTCACGACAGATACGTAAACAATTCTTTAAAATAGATATCAACTTATAATCCTCGATTGGCACTTTTGATGACATCGAAATCCCTCCAATTTATATTTTGAATGACAGTCTACAGAAACTCCATCGTCCGTGACAATTTTGCGTCGACTAAAGCCCATAAACCCTTATTATTATAAAAGACATACTTCCCCCTTACTTATACTTTTATGGCATATCTGCCTATCATCTATATGAAGCGAATCTGCCAATAATTCGATATAAAAAAACGATCCTTCACAGATAGGGGTTCACAAATTCAAGAATGGCATCAGGATACAAATAATTTGCCAAAACATTAAAACTCTCACATTAGCATTTTATTACAGTCATGACAACATTAATATAATGAGATACTTGAATACCTGGGATACGAGTAAAATCCTTCATGTCATTACATTAAAAATAAATATCCTTTTACACCGTTACACACAGCCGCACAGATACTCCGATCCGATTCCACTTGAAGAGAGATCTCTCCTTTGACGTCCTGAAATCGAAGTCAATCCTTTATTTCCATATAGAACAGTACCAAATTCCCTCATTTTACGACACACAAATTCACTCACCTGTGTCCTGTTTTTATTTTTTGTTTTCTTTCTGCAAGAACAACAGAAATAAAAATAAATAACCCTTCACGAGGAAGCCTTTTATGTTTGCTTTTCTCTACCCCAATGGTGAGAATAAAATCGATGACTATCATCGAAAGGGCAGAATATAAAGGAGCGCTTGTTCCTTCTTCTTTTTTTTAGCTTATGTCCACGAGAGTGTAAAAGGATACGCACCAACGATATGGTTAACCAATTTAAAATTTAAATGGAATTGTATCAAAACACTATATCGTCGTGATTGCCACACTCTCACTCCAAACTAAGTGCACGTGTGTGCGCTTGTTGTTGCACCCAAGTCCTTTTTTCTCAATAGGTGGGCTGAAAATCCACCACTTGAACACCCGGTGTATTTTCGTTTCTAATTTGGCGTGCAGGCGTAAAAGCGTTCAAAGCCATGGCAGTCAGACGCCGCCAATGGTTGCGATGGCTAAAAATATATCACACCTCAGAATAAATTGCCTGCATTGCTCATTATGTGCATCCAATAAAAATGTCGAAAGTCGTTCTAATTAAATTGTGCGCCAAACTCATTTCAACTCATTAATAAGTGGCTAATAAAAAATGTTGCGTATACGACCGAGTGCATTTCGTTGGCAATGGACGTGCACTCTCTGTACACCAACGTGTGTGTTTAGATGGATAATTATGCGAATCTTTCATGTCGCTAGAGTCCCTTTTAAGGACCTCAGTCCTCAGCACATCACGATTGCATCACATAAGTGTGTCTATGTGTGTGCAGTTTCTGAGGCTTGGCATAAATTAATTTATCTCTGTTATGAAATCAAAAAGGGATTTCCCTCTATCGAATATGTGTGTGATGTTGTGTATTAGTGTGCAGTGTAACTATTCCCATGACATGACATCAATTAAATTAAGAACACAACAGATTGCGAACATGAAATGAAAATGTCAGTCCATGCGGATGAAATATTTACACCGCGCTCGCGTTGCATTTTGTGTGTGTATCTCTTTCGCCTGTAGTATAATTGTTTTGACTTTGTTTTATTGCCAAAATTGTGCTCGAATGTATGAGTGCAGCGTCCAATTATTCACTAATCTTTACAGAATGCATTTGTCTCTATTTTTGGATTTTACATCTATCTGCATAATTTATTTATAAAATGTTATTTTATTTAGTTGGATATCAGTTGCCGGAAATGGTACTCGAAACTAAAAATACGACAACACTGAGAGATCTGTGAAAATACATATATAAAAAATTACCCATGAAGAATGAACATCTAACGATGCTTTGCAGGTACGTGGGATGGTTTACGTGAATTGTGTTCATTTTGATTTACATTGTATACTTCATCGTTGGAACCAAAGTCGGAAATGAACTTTGAGGAGAACTGTTCAAAATGACCTTCTTCATTTGGGCAAAACGGCAGCTTTACCAAAAAGTCCATTCAAGATAAAACTTAAGTGAGAAAAGGGAATATTTTTAACAAAAAAGGGAGACACAGAGGTCGTTCTTAAATAACTGAAATATGGCTATCAACTATATTGCATTGTATAAGTCTGCCATCTGTCTGTCAGAGTTTGACGGAGACGAAAAAAAAGAAAGTCGCGTATGCGGACGATGTCATTTTTTTTTAGTATTGGTTCTATTTTCAAAAATGATTAATTGAAATCACAAGAGGGGCTGTACTTTTGCCACATCGCTGGACTATGGCTGTTAAACGGAACTGATGCTCATCACATTTTCGCGGCTTCTAAGTCGGCTCTCACATTGAGGCAACATTCAATAAGCAACTGGCAATAGGAAACACGCAAAATTATCGGTCACAATTATTTTACTTTGTATTAAATTAGAGGTCTTACATCAAAGCAACTAAATATCGCCCGAAAAATTTTGCTGATTACTTATTGGCAGTTGCTAGTTGCTTATTTCTTGTTGCCTCAATCTGAGAGCCGCCTAAACATCATATGAAGCTCTATAGCTTTTTTTTGCCTTTAAATAACGCTTACAATATCATCAAACTCAGTAGATCTCACAGAAATGGTTTAATCGAATAAGGCGACACTACCAGAATTCGTGGGCACATAAAGTCAAGCAGCTACTCATGTCTCCAACCAGGATCCCAAGACGTGCTATGGAATCCGTACCATCAGGCAGGCGTCCTTTTAGGTACACCCAGGATGAGATGGTTAGATTAAGTTCATAATCCGTAATGGTGATCCCTTGATGATTTAGAGTCGCTGGCGGAATATCGAGAGCTATGGAGGATCCACTTGAGCAACCTAAACCGATGGCGCTTAGCCTATCTCATGCAGAAACCAATACTCCATTTTTCAGAGAGAAAAATGTCAGAATATCCAATATTTTTACCAATTTTCCCATTTATATAGCAAACAATTGCATACTTTTAGGAAAATAAATAAACGATTGATGACACGATGATGGTAGAGTTATGTGAAGCAAATTAAAGACGATCTCCTTCACTACTATCGCTTTTAAATTTTACGAAATAAGTACTCTTCGTCCATAATACCACAATTTGTTAGAAATGTATAGGTAACTCTGGGTCTGCGTTCGTCCTACCTTGAGTATAAATCTATTCTATGGAACGGCAGTATGTTCTTCTGGTATTCCTTTTATCCGGTTTTGTACCTACGAAAGGTTAAACAATTGTGTGGTCATTTACTGTATCCAGTAATGACCTCTGGACTATGTTACTCAATCACCCGCTTGTCATTGTCACACAGGCAACAACGACTGACGTACAGAATTAAAAAAAAAAAGTCATCTCGTCTTTGAGCATTTACCATCACCCGCCATTTCAACTGTCACCAAAAATAGATGACCATCAAAAAGTCTTCAACTGAATTCAATGTCATTAATGTTCATTGATCTTTTAAACATTATCCATCAATCTGTCAACGACTGTCCTTACATCCGATTGTCCCGCTACATCGATGCCAGGCATCAATAACACAATTTATATTTTGTTGCTTCGGTCTTTAATCTTTTTTTATTGGATTCACTCCCGTCATACTAATGTGATTCCTAAAATCCTTTCTTCTCAACAGAAAAAAAAAAGCATAAGAAAAATTAACGATATTCACATTCGTTGAAGGCCGCGTTCAAGGAGAAACGTTTTTCTCATCACTCGACTCGTTTAAGTATTTCTTTGTATTTTCTTTTCAATACGAAAGAAAAAACACTCCGTACGCGTATAGATTCTATTCGATTTACCATTATACCCCAAGAATCCGATCCTCGCTCGCTCTTCACCATCACCATCACCATGGTTACGTTACAATCAATTTGTGGCGTTATTACGTATTGCAAAGAAGTGGTATATGTAGATGTTAAGTTCATCATTCTGTGAAATCTTAAAAAATGCGATTAAATTCGCCGCACAGAGGTAGAGCGCGAAGATTGAAAGAAGAAAGTGTTGGTGTGGGGGAAAAGAACTATTTTTTTTTTTTTTTGCTTGAGAGTGAAATGCGATTGCATAACCAAGTTTATTGCTGTAGGTAAAGTCAATTTACATTTCGATGGAAAGGTAAAGAAAATCAGTGAAGGAACTCAATTTGATTGTGTGTATTCGGAAAAGGTCGAACAGGTGAAGCGTCAACAGGGTTGTTAGTTGTAATGAGATTTGCCAAATGACGATTTGTTACTTGAGTTGGAATGGGAAATGTATTCAACTTGATTTGGCGGTATGCTTTTGAAAGTCAGAATAAAATGGCACCAACATTAATTTTGGGACGTTCGCTTTGAGACATATTTAAGCGGAATGTATCTAATTAATTTATATGCAAGAAAATAGATTAAATCACAAAAATCACAAAGAATACCGATCGTTTATTAAACAAGATATATTATATCATGATTCTCACAAAAGAATTTCCACCCCGTCGGCGTCTTTTAGACCTTAAAATGTAAGTGGGGTTGCCGGTAACACTTGAGCGTATGTAATACTAATTTCTGAGCTTGATTTCTGAAAAAGCAGTTCTGATTAAATCTAGACAGCAAATGTAGCTCTGCATTCAAAAAAGTGCTGTAGGAACTGTTTCCTTTTCAGTTGAAACACCATCTCCGCACTTTGCCAAAACCCAATGTGAATTATTAAGGTCAATACCGATCCATAGATGCAGAGACGGCAGTTCTGAATATGTTCAAAAGATCCAACCGCGAGATGACTTGACACATGTTTCCTTGTATAAAATCGGCCTGTCCATCAAATATGTCTGGTTTTGGACTGAAGAAATATCCCCCACTTAATAAACAGATAGAATTCCAAATTTCAATCGGAGTATCACAAGGCTACCTTTCTCCGTCTATATTGTTTTCAGCGAAGATACTCCCATCAGATTTAACCAGATACCGAAGAAGTAGAACTCGTAGCTGAGCGGATAAAAAAACTTCAAGTGAAGTAAACTGTTTTATGAACAGTCACGGAAAGATAGAGTTTCTGTTTGTAACGGCAGTCAATCATTCATTTTTCGATAGTTCAGTGTTCAGTGCTTGTGAACGACAGATTCGATTCCTGCAAACCGTGATCGCTAAATTAATCTTAAGAGTAGAATCCGTTTAGCTCCGAGCAGATCCTGCTGGTAGAAAGCCGTCTTGTAAGAGAGAATAGTGCCAGTAGACGGTTTACAATCATTAAAATGTCTATCAACTAAAAATGTACTTAAAAACAGCCAAATACTGCCTAATACAATACAAATTTTTCTCCAGAAAATAGGTGTTACGGAGAGGCTTGAATAAATAAATAATTAGCCCCACAAGTCCGAATAGCCACCCTAGGTTTACCTTCTCACAACAATTCGTTTGAATGAGTTTTTATTCAAGTCCAAACGTCTGGATTGAGCGACTTTTCTAGGACAAAAAAAATCTTAAGATGTAATTTGTATTTTTCTAGGAACCGAACCTAAGACCTCTCGCACATTAGTTCAACACACTAACGACTGAACCACTGCGCCAACTAATGAAAGCGTACGACTGGGTCCTAGGGTTTTATCCCCTTGCCATTTTTATTTGCCAGCACTGTTTTTTTGAAAAATCTCGGTCTCGAAGTTTAAATAAAAAATTAAAACGAGAAAAATTGGTTCTGGTTTAAGCTGCAGCCACTAGGAGCACTCCATAAATGTCAATGTTCTTCATCAAAAAAGTGTAGATTTTTTAACAATTTGACCTTCATATATCGAGATAATCAATTGAATTTCAACGCCATCTTTGGGATATCGCACATAGTACATAATTCGTGCATCAAATAACCTACAACCAACCATGGACTTGAACCACATGCGCTCAAAAGTGAATTGCTACGCCATGTTAAACTTAATTATTAAATACCTCACAACCACCCCTGGATATCAACCATCTGCGCTTAAAAAACGAAAAAAAAAATCAAAACAAACCATAAACCACCAGGAGGTCATTAGGTAAATATTTGTTTTCGTTTAGTTTTTTATCTATAAAACAAGTTGCAGTATCCCGCACACTTGTATGCGTTCAAAACCGCATGACAAGCTTCCAAATTTGTGAAGACAACTACATTTATCCAAAGAGACACTTGAATATCTAGCAACTTGTTTTGGCCAATTTCAGTGGAAATGTGTGTCGCTGCCGCTGAATGTGGAAAGGAAAACTAAAAACGGCATTTTTTTTGTTTTTGTTTTTGTTTTTTTTTTTTTTTTTCAACTACCATAACTTTATGGTTATAGAGTTTTCTGCTATTACCATCATCATCATCACCACCGCCGCGCCACACCGTCATCGTTGTCATAGTTGATTTTGACCTCAAAACTCTCGACAGTTGACAAAATATTCAAATAGATGTTTATAGATGGGTTTTGTTTAGTTTGAAATATTCCACCGACGAAATAGATATACAAGTGGTAAGGGGACATTATTGTGAATTTATTGGAATGTGATCTTCGCAGAGATAAATGTGACAAGCGAACTGTCGGGGGTACGATTTGTGAATGATTTAGTTGTACATAGTTTCATTATGAGTATACGAGAAAATGCGGGAGAAACTTGCGTCTGGATATTTGTTTCTTTAACTAAACGAGTTGTGTTTCCAAGTAATATACAGTTATACCTATCACAACTTGTTCATAACCGAGTTGCTATAGAGGAATATCCACTGAAGCGAAAAGAGTTTATCAGACCATTGTCAAGTTTAGCTGAGATTATGGCAGCCTTGAAAGAATATTCAATATTCCGGCAAATATTTACTTAATGGTAATAACTAAACGGATGGGGATAAAACCATGAGCAAAATACATAGGGGATACAAAGGGAATGGGATTTCAATTCCATTATGGGGTTATCGAAAATTGTCAATTTCATTGAATCGATAGAGGAAGACTTTAAGCAGATTGTTGTTGACTGAATTGTAATCTTTAAAAAAAAAAATATCTCTTCTAGAGTATTAGATTGAAGGTTGAACCTCCTATATTGTTTAAAGATGGTTCGTTGTCCTTGCTATTAAATCTTACGTGCGATGTTCTTTAGAATGGCCTATTTCGCAGAAATTTTAATCTGAGTCTATTCAAATGATAGGTTCTTTAGTTTAACTTTAAACTCATTGCCGCAGAGATATTTCGTTTTTAAAAATAGCTGTTACAAAAATGTTGCATACTTTTAGTCAGTAATTTAAACTTCCATCGCAAATCTATAATCTTGATTTGTTGAATAGAATTTTTACATAATTTTTGGAGTTTTGTTTAGAGATTAGTACGTGCTAATGAGTGAAGCAATATGTCAGTTATTCCACCTACTGCATTTTTGTTACGCACAATTTTCGGTTGAGATGGCTCTGTATCCCTTTGGACTTATTCTTTTGATATTAAAAAAGTAATATGTACTTAACTGTCCGTTTGTGAGTGTCTACCAGTAGATTAGCGGATTTCGTGTCATTTTTCCGAATGCAACGCTTTGGAGAGATCCGAGATAGTTCAGGCTTTTATGCGTTAACGTGGTCCGCCCGTTTTATCAGCTACTACTGGTTAACATAGTCAGATCTAACTTTAAGAGTATAAAATCATTGTTAAGATAATACCCTTATTAGTTATCAAAGAATCATGCCTGTAAATGTCTGCAAATGGGCCCAACGTTTTTGGATGTTTTTTTTTTTTTTTTTTTTGGGTGGAACCCTAAATCCAACAGGCTTACCTAAGCGATTATGCAAAGCACCATCACAAATCACCCTCAAAATGGTGGTCTTTTAGAATCTCCTTGTATGAAACGAAGACTCTTTCACAATTTTTTAAAATGAATACATTTATAAATTTGCTCATAAATCATAACAGAAGATCCGATGTGCCGGGTCCCGTTTCCGGTTCCGGTTAAGTTTATTGAATTCAGCTTTCAAATAAATAATACTCAATACAATGTGACTGCTTTTGCGCGCGCGTTATTCTCACTCTTCCCCCATCCGTCGCCTTTTTGTTCCTCTCCCATGTCTCATTCTGTACGAGCTACGTGAAAACTCGCGCTCTCACCTTCCGTTTCCTGTCGCCTTTTCGTTTCAACGGAGGTCCAAATTACTGTCCAACAAGTCATAAGATAAGAGTTTCCACTCTCATTCTGTCCCAGCCGCGCCCCACTCGTGCTACCACCTCCCGTTTCCTGTCGCTTTTTCGTTTCAGCGGAGGTCGGAATTACTGTTTAACGATTCAAAAGATAAGAGGTTTTACTCTCATTCTGTCCGAGCTGCCCACAACGTGCCCTAGTTCCTTCTGTTTCCTGTCACATTTTCGTTTCAACGGAGGTCGTTACTGCCAAACGAAGTTTCACTTCAAAAACCATCCAGAATTATCCTTGCTATTCTCCTCGTTTTCGATCAATCAGTCAAGTTTTCGAAAACGAAAATTCAAATCTTTCTCCTTTTTTCTTAAATTAATACTTTCATTATGCCAATACGCATTTTTTTACAGACGAACATGTCAAGTGACAGTAAAGCTTAGCCAAACAACAAACAGCAGAACAAAAAAAAAACAAAGCAATCAATTTAAATTGTTCGCCATTTATGATGCCAAATTAAGATCACTTAATGATATACTGTTGTCATCTGCCTCTGCATGTGTGTATCTGTATGTTGCTGTGTGACAGTCGTAATTCCGCATGTCCTCTTTCCGTTCTTCCCCCATTTTAATCACTGAAAAACCCCGAAGCGAAGAACTCAATCCGACCTCTATATGCATTTAAATATAAATATGAGCACTCTGCACGCCGGCCGCCATGTTTTTGATGATTTAATGGAACGAAGCGTATAGTGTAGCCCAGTTTCTCGGGCTGATAGCAACTATATGACATCTCCATTCTGTGTGTGTTGCTCCATCGCATCATCAGTATTGCCCCATCCCAATAGTGACAGTAGAGTACAGCACTTTGCTGTCGCACACGGGACCCACATGGACCAAATTAGACCGGAAACATTCAATTGGCGTGAATAAAGCTTTCATCTGTACTCCCTCCGTCTCTATGAACGGTACAGTACAGCACATCCCAAGCCAACACTACACAACACACACTCGCACACTCGCATACACTGTTGGTTGGTGAGGAGTGGATTGTGTATATAACTGGTGTATCTCTGGAGGGTATAACTACTAGAGGGTACACAGCTATACAAAAGTGGATAACTGATTGAGATTGAGCTCCCTCGGTGAGACATGACACAAGTTGTGCCGCTCCTGCTAATACTGGATAGTACATAGTTCCGATGCTAGTACTTGTTGGAATTATAAGCTTCCATCATCGCAATGTACTGTAGAGATGGTTTTCATCGTCTAATCGTTTAATTAGTTTTCATGTGATGACATCTCGAGTTGGCTGCAGAGAGGGCCGTGGATAGTGGCATAGGGTTCACTGCTTTTTCTTTGCATTGTCGATGTTCTTTAATCGGTGGCAAATTGAATTTGAAGTACATGCTTAGAAAGTCGACGTTACGTGAGGATGAACTCCGAAAGAAATTGCTTCTCTCCACTTGGGAGAGTCGGTTCTATTAATCGATTTGGGATTAGGATTGATTGGATTTACCCCCACCTGCAAGTTTGCCGCTTGAAGAGCTAACCTTTTTCACACTGGCTCCACGAGCCATAAGCCAAAAATCCAATCAGACCAGTAAATAGCAAATAAAAGTGTTTACGATTGGCACGTGACCTAATGCCTGATTGCCTTAAAATTAAATCTACAGAAAAAGAAAAATTCGAAGACATTAATAATCCAAACACATTTGGGTGAAGTAACAACCTGAATGCCGCAACAATATACCAACTGGGCGACGAGAAGGAACCAGCGAAAAAAAAAGTGAAACTAATTGCACCACTTTTGGTTAAAACTATAAAAGAGGTTGACGAACAGTGGTCCTATGAACGATATTGCGCGGACAAATTGAGTTTGTTTAACGAAATGAGAAAAAATGTCTGTACCTCAAAAGTTTAAAGACTCATTGCCTCGTGTCTGCCAATCATTTTTGTTCCGTCATTTCTTTGACCATTGGTTTTATCACGTAACTTTTCAGACGATTGTCGTCAAAACGATGGACTTCCAAAACTTGCAACTCACTGCTAAAGCTAAAGACTTTAGGAGCAGGTGCGTTTTTCTCACTTGCTAATGCAGGTGGCGCTACAGTTCGAAATAGCCACAATTTAGGTAGAAATTCAGACGAATTGACTTATATCCAGACCAACATTATAAATGCGAAAGGAATGCTGTCTGTTTTTTTGCTCCCCTTTCACAACTTACCCTCTGAACCAATCGTAATTTAATTTGGCAATTAGATAGTCTAGAACCTAAAAAGGGACATAATATGCGACTTTTTGGCTATTAAAGCAATATAATTCCTGAGCACGGGGAAAGATGGGCTGGACTGACAGCCAGCTATCAATATAAATCCTGTAGAGGGGGCACAGATCCGCTTACCAGGTTCAATCTGTTATGACGGAATACTTGCTTATTTATTTAGGTGGCGCTACAATCCGGAGTGGACCTGGCCCTCAACAAATACGCCTCTCCTGCTAGCGAACGAAGTCTTTGACTCATTATGTTGCGAACTCCAAGTTGGCTGATGTCCCCTATTAAGTGTGCGCGCCATCTATATGCTTAAAGCACTTATAACCTTTTCTCTTATTTCGGAACTTTAAATTTTAAACTTTGTATTGAATTTATTGAAATAATTTGTATCTATCATCTAGGGCGAGCTCTTCCTCTAATGGGTTTCAAGTCTATTGTGGCGATTCGCTTCATATGTTCTAGCCATTATGGACGACTTGAGGGGCACTGATTGCATTTTTTCTATCCAAGTCAGTGGCGCTGTACATTTCGTGAGTTCCCCGTTAAATCTCTAAAGCCAGTCAACGTAAAGTGTACCAAAAATTCCTTTTGCGTTAAAAAAAAAATCTAGAATATCCGCCTGCGTTTACCTCCATGGGTTTGGGCAACAGAGCAGGACTGACATTATGAACGTTTTATTTGGTGATGGAATCAGCTTATGCAAGTAAGCTTTTGAAAAAGTATTGCCCCTATGTTTTGGCTTGTCTGTTTCGCATAATTTTCTCAAGTTGATGTTGAAAAAGTCATGCATTTTTCTAGTCTTACCATCTTAGTACAGATTTAGTTGCTGTTCTATGTCACCACAACAGTGATGCATAAGTAACGATGGATTTCAAAACTGTTTATGGAATCCCCCGTCAATCCCATACATGTCGCTCTGCTTCAGATATTTCCATTGGTCCTAAAAATAACACAAAAGGTCTAGGGTCCTATATGTACCTGCTACGCCACTATTGATTTATTTATTTTAAGGCATCGATTTTCGCTACCGCATTTTGAAGTGATGCTGGCACTCACAGATACTAAAATTCAAACTTAGCAGATACATTTTCAGTTCTACGTTGTTTTTTGTCTGAATATGAGAACTATTCAATTCGAATACCATGTTTATTTTTTAACCCAACATTAAGATACATCTTTTCAATGACAATGGTCAACTTTTCAAAGAATTAATCGAACTAAACACGCCAGTTTCGGTTTGTAAAAACCAAATGTGAACTATATACATGTATTTAAAATATCAATGTGAAAAAACAAATCGCCTCAAAATATGCTATAAAAATGAAATGTATAGATACGCTTAAAGTATGCAAAGATATGGGTAGGAAATTAGAACAAGCGCCAGAAAATATGCAATGGTTATTTGATCTTATTACATTACTTGACTTTCTTTGCAAATAAACATTTTGTGCAGAGTTGTGTTAGCCAATTTCTTTTTGAATACTCCTCTAACGTATTCAGAACGCCCCTGACATGATTAAAGAGAGATGTAAGATTGTAAGTTGTATTGTCGGGGAAGCTAGTTTTAAAGTTTAGTTTTCCAATAACACATTGATGTTACGAGTGAGTTAGTTGTCTGTTTTTTAAGACGCTTAATGGTCTCATTTTGAGGAATATCCTCGTTGTAATAATGTTACTCCATCAATATCTTTGAAAATAAGACTCCAATTTGAAAGAAGACAAACAGAATTCTGATTTGGATTATAGATTTCTAATTGCAAATCCGTCATCATAAAGAAAGTAATTGCACCTTCCAGATTGATCCCACCCATCCATTTGTACTCAAAAAATATTCAAAAATATGAAAGTAACATCCAACGGAACACTGTCAAAATTTGTCCACTGTCACTAACTTTAGGACTCTAGTCACCGTCACCGACGGCATGCATGGAAATGCCAACCCATAATCTCACAATCAATTCGGCATTCCATTTGCCGTCTCAAAGTCGTCACCAAATAGATACAAATAAAGACACCGTATTTCGTTTCAAATTCGAGGCACGTATGCATGTTCCAAAGTAAAACTCGATTGCCATTCACATTCTCAATGATTAAGTCGCAACTTTGCCACTATTCCTTCCTTCCACCACATAGGTACTAGCGCAATGCCATACACACACATACACACACCAAGAGAAAAAGGCAAGAAATTTCAAAACTTTTCAGTTTTAAAATCATCAAACTTAACTGAAAAGTTCAACAAATATCGTTTCTCGATACGATACACACGGCAGCCACTGCCACATTCTAACTCTGTCATTGGTTCATGCATGACCTCGTATAATTCAATAGAACTTATTCTCCTAGGGAGACACATTGCATGGAGGTTTGGCAGGGGACTATGTTCATTTCGAAATTTCCATCTGTAATATGGAAAAAGTTTTAATGCACTAAACTAAGCGGTTCGAGTAAAATTTCCTTTCGAAAGACATTCTTTCGCTTTTGGCATAATTTTGTGTGGCCTGGCCGCTGGAAATAGGCAACAGGGAAATGATCACATCTTCTATACACCCAGACTCCCGCCCATTTCGAATTTGGATCGATTTAATTGATTAATTAAAAGTTTGAATGTTTCAAATAATGAATTGCACACAGGGAGAACTAAATTGATAGTCACTTTTTGTTGTTGGCTGGGGTACAACCCACACCAATAAAGTGGAGTAGGGAAAATAACATTTTAATTGCAATCCATTAGGAAAATAGTTTTTCAAATAAAAATTAGTACAAACTTTGAAAAGTATATGACGTAGTTTCCATGAGGCATTGAGAGTTTAAAACGTTTCGTAACTATTTACAAAATTTCATTTGCAAAATTTACACGAACATCAAGGTGTGTTTAAGAATTTGCCACACTGACTGTGGATCCTTGCCAGCAAATCAAAAAGTTCAGAACTGAGTGTATTGTTCATAAGGGAGGCAATATGCAAGTTTATAATGCAAGTCAGTTTCATAAGGAAGGTAGTTTGATGTATCTAGTTTAGTTTTCAATGAAGGACGATATAGGATATTTTTTAATTTATATAAAGGTCACAATATTTGAAACTTAGAGAAACCATCGCAATAGTTTTAACACCACAAGATAAGCGGACATTTTAAAAACTATAGCCGCTCAATCCACAAGCAACACTTGAAACTCGGAGGCAACAGTGCTTAGAATTTTGCAAGAACTAACATGACATTTGATGGAAACATTGAAGCCTTCTTCCAGTCTTATTCTAAGAGACAGTAACAAAGAGGAACTATAAAATGGAGAAAACGATTATCAGGAAACGCACTCAATTTTTATTCACACCAGAAACTTTCAGTTGTCTCATTTCATCTCACCAGCCATCTGCGCATTTCGTCCCTGTTGATTATGTTACACGCACAAAGCAAACTTCCATGTGCACCCAATACCCATCACTAGAAAATAGAACCACGATCAGGAAAAAACCCTTAAGTATATTTTTTTTTTTTTTTTGAATTGAATAAGTAGATATACATATTTGAAAATAGGCGAGAAGAAAATAAATTTTGGTTGAAAATTTTTCAAAAAGACGTGGCTATGAACGACATAGCCAAAAACCCTCTGCCAGTCTTAAAAATCATTCAAAGAAAGTTTCAATGAAATCTGTTCAGTAGTTTTCGTGCTTTGAGGTAACAGAGAAAATTCCTACATTTTTAAAAATATATAAAGATAAAAATGATGGGCCTAGTCCATACATTTTTCAGCTGAATAACAAGCGTATACATAATTCACACAAGAATGGATTGTCAGTGATAACATTCTCAGTGCTAATATGGTTGAAAATGTTTTCGGATACATAACCCAGGATTTCCTTTAAAAGTGGAAATACATTCAGCTAGGTATGGGTGCTCTTTTGGTGACTTTTGCAGCTTCACCTAAAACATAGACCATCATTTGGGTCCATTGTGTCCAATTACATGGGAATCATCCATGAAATACCCACTGAAGAACAAAATTAAACCTCTTTTTCTACGGCACAGAAATCCGTTGTTGCTACTTGAGCCACATAGATTGTACATAAATCCCATAAGTCGTTAAGGCTCTGTTGTATTCACATCCTTCTGTTTGTCCTAGTAATAACTTAGGCGATGAAGTACGTTTATCTGCTAGAATCACCCATTTTTGAGTATAAATCTCAGGAGTACTTTTACATCCACTTCCCACAGATTCCGCAGTTCATAAAAGAAGTAACTATATTAAGAACAGTCTTAGTCTTTTGTTTTTAAATCCTGGTCAGTCGCTAAGTAGCATTTTATGTATATAAAATTAACTATAAATATTCCTTATTCTTGGCAAACGCCACAAGAGCACCAAAATACCTACCTATCCCTTATTCTCACTGCGATTTTAAATTTGTTTGTACATTAAAACAAATTATTTAAAAAAAGATATTGTTTTTTTGGGGAATCCTTTGGAGGAAGTAAATCATACCTGTCCTAAAATTATTATATTATTTTTCAAATGTTTATTTAACGATTTTTCTAATTAATTTCTTTGTTTTTTTCTTTGCAGGTAAGTTTTACCACCTTAACGTAGCCATCATAGCACCTGTCAAAATAACGTCGGGTAATTTTTTCTACATGTGTTGAGCAGCCAAAAGTAATTTAGAAAATTGAACTTTATGAAGTTAAATGATGGGTATTATTTTGCACTTTCGAAATCGATAAACAGTTTGTATTCAAATCATCTACACACGAAAAGACTTGATGCGGCTTATCGCTGATGGAGCCTGTGAGATTATTTTTAAAACCTTTTAGGGCGCATCCCTTTTTTTATAGAGTTTCCATTAACTAAGCATTATTTTTACCTTTTCGAAGCCGATTAATATGACAAGGGTTAGTCATTAAAATAAAATATTGAAATATTACAGAAGATTATATTAAACAAGGCAACCACCAGCCATCGCCATCCTTAGTGGAATAAATTAATCCACAAATATTCTGATTCATCTCTGTGCCCGATAATTAACGCAATATTTCGGACAATATTTCACCTTAAAAATGCACTTTGATTATGTCACTAAAATACTCTCGGCTACCAAAAATATTAGCGAAACACAGTATACAAAAAAAAAAAAACTGCTGGTGGGAGGATATAACCGTGTTGAGCGGTATTTCAGTTCACTCTTGGGAGTTGCAAAATGGGGACATGAGGGAAAAGTTCAGATGCATTATTCAAAATTTCAAAATACCAGGATTAGAGCAGATCTAATTGAAGAAGCTAGGGGCTCTTCATCCAAATCTAGAATATAATCTGAACGGTCTTAATTACTTCACAGACAAAATGAGTTTAAATGAAATTTCTATAATTTTTCGCATAAGGGGAGAGCTTATTGAATTAAAGTAAAGGCCATATTTTAATGGTCGAGCAATATTTTGTTCGTTGTGCAACTTACAAGAAACATAAAATTCCTATCACTTCCTATCAATATGTCCAATTTCGAAGGAAATAAGATTTGTATATGTACTTTAAAAAAACAATATTAAGCGAATCAGACTCCATAAATATATTAAATGGAAAAAATGAAAAGTTCTTTCCCAAAATTGCATTGAAGCACTCAATTACAGAAACGATTTTATGACTCAGTAAGAGATTTAAATACAAAAAACTTAATGTCCATAACTACATCAAGTACGAAAAAAAAAAAATAAAAAAAAAAAAAACATTTTGTGCAATTTAATTAAAAATTTCAAAATATAAGTTTTTCAACAGTAACTATTTATGTTATTTATTTTGTTATTATTATTTTTTTTTTTTTTGTGTAAAATACATTAATGTGGGTTTTGGAGCCAAATGAAAGAAGTACACCCTATTAAATCATGCCACGCAACAAACAATTACAAAACCAGTAAAACAAAGCCTTGCACCAACGAGTAACAGGACAGACAGAACATTCGACGTAGAACGGTAACGAACAAAGACGAACGAACGAACAAGAGCTATATTTTGTCCCTTACGGATCCCTGTAAACCAGCAAATTTAACGTAGGCAAGAGTTAGTTATCCCCAAGCACTCGACGCGTAAAGAAGCTTAAAGCGAAATAATAAAGTGAATCCCGAAAATTAATTCATGTGTTTCATTTAAACGAAGTTGGATTCCTACATTGATATATTCAATTTCTTATAATTTAGAGGTATATTCTATAATTTTCTAAAAGAAAAGTTGGCATCTTGCAGATAGTTTTAAAACCAAGGCCATAATTTATATTTTAAACATAAAATTGTTAAAATTGCTTGTGATTTGAAAATAAACTATTCTATTCTACTTCGGACACAACCTATCCATATAGCATGTATGGCCCAAGACCTAGGTTCTTACAACCATTTGTTTGTATGAATTTATGACAATTTCGTCACAGAAAATATTAAAAAAAATGCGACCAAATCTGCTCTCTAAATGAAGATCTGACCAACATTTTGCATTTATCAACCTAATCTAATTTTTTTTTACAATGTAAACATAATATATCCGTAATTCCTTGTGCAATTGTTTTTTCCCTGATTAGTGAAGGGTTTAAAAATTATCGTAAAATTAAAACAAAAAACTGCCTGCTCGTAATCAAATGAGACAAAGCGTAGCTTATCCCCTTCGCATCGACTGCATCACAAATCAAAATTGACGACCATTCCATTCATTCCAAGAAATCGATGTGCCTTGCTGAAGACACAGATATTTTGGAAAGAAAATGCAAAGAACCACATATCCAACATCGTACAACAGCGTGACTTGGCAACAAGGAGGACATTACCTGTCCAAAACTCTTTTAGCTACAGTTTGCTTATCAACTTGTAAACTTGTTTCCTGGAATCATATTTCCAGAGTACTGCAGCTTACAACAATTAAGTTTAGGCTTAGTCTAAAATGCAGATCATCTAGGAGCCATTTTGATTTGGTTCGCCTTTTCCTATGGAATTATCGACATATACTTCTTTTTGTTCTCGTTAACAGCCAGCTCAATCTTTGTCGCCCACATGAAAGTCTAAGATTTAAAAAAGTTTACCTCTAATGTTGGCCTATGAGTTTCGTCCAATTGCTTCAAAAACGATGTTAAAGAAGTTACATGATAGCGCGGGACCTTGTCTTAAACCCCCTTCGACATCAAATGGTTCGGTGATATTTTTGCCCGTCTTAGACGGAGCAACGAGATTTCTCCATCGTTATCCAGCACAGACGGCAGAGTTTGACAAATTTAAAATTTACATACACAAAATATGGTGTAAATCGGTCTGGAATTCCTGTGTTTTTTCTAAGTTTTGCTGGAGCGTGAAGATTTAGGCCTACTGTCCACGTAGCTGGGCTTCATACGCACGCTTCATTGCTTACAAAAAGCAGCGAATGACGAAAGCGAAGGGTTAGAAGCGCAGCTACGTGGACAGTAGGCATTAGTCAAACTGCGTGGGACTATTAAGCAAATAATGTTTTTTTTACCATTCAAAGGTTGCAGTCAAGTATAGTTTGAGTTGATATCTCGTACCATGCTCTCAAAAAATTTGTCAACACACCCATTGTTAAAAAAAATACTGACAACTGTCAAATAAAAACTATCAATTTGTTAATTGAATATTCTAACAAACTTCTATAAAATATGTATATATAAAAAAAAAATTATTAACATGCACGTACCGCATATTGCAAACACTAATCAATTAATTTCGAAACGAGTATGATCCACCGGATGCTGCCCTCCCCTTCATTATTGCAACAATATTGATGCACAAATGAGCGTAACCTAACGCTAATTAAAATTAATCAACCACACAATTTCGCACTTGACATTCAAGTATCTATTATGTACTATCTGCATCTATGCTTTTGTGAAGCATTTCTCCCCCCATCAAATTTTGAATATATCAATTTTCCCTAATTACAGAATAATTAATTAACGATGAGCGAGCGTATTTTAACTACCAAATATAAACAGATCCGTTTCGAATTTTGTTTGTGCAAAAAACTTCTTGCTGTATTGACTTATGACTCCCGACGCATTAGCCAATGTAATTGGGTAACAACAAAAAAAAGGTGCTCTGCTGGCACTCGTTAATTTTAATTATTCTTCTCCTGTACCATGAATACTTTGGACATGCCAATGGAATGGTATAATATGAAACAAATTAAATATTTCCTCAGCAAAACATAAAATTGGAATTTATTACAAAATTCCCATCCCTGTATTGTCTGACTGAGTGCTACTACTGCTCAATGTTGCCGTCCGCCGCCGCCGCCATAACGGATATGTATCATTCCAAAGAGGATAATAAAATTTTACGAAGAAATATTCATTCTAATGAGGTGATTTATTCAAGCGGCTGGGGGGGAACGAAACAGTGGCTTGTGTACAGTGGCGCTGAGAAATTGGGAATACATTTAATTTTTTTTAAGTAGAACCCTCACGGGAATGTCTTGTCTTCTGTTTCGTAAAGCTGTGAATGTCGAAGTTTAATATTGTAATTGATGCAAATTGTATTTGAAATAAGGCGTGATAATGGAAACAGATTTTCGAGGCATATGCGATCCTACGAGGCAAATATTTGAATGGAAATTCAGAAGAATTGGGTATTCGGAAAACGAAGATTAAGATTGTCGAGCAAATATTTACACCAAATGAAATGCCCCCAAAGAGGTTATTACTTTTATGTTAAACATTCATGTTATCGCCTTCTCAATTAGGCAAGTTCATCCTTTGCAGATGAAATTTAAGTTAGGCATCGGTTATAGCTATCAGTAAAATGCATCCGTAAAAACACGAAAAAGAACAAAACTGAAATTTCATAGGAATTCAGTGGAACATGTTGGAATTGACTCAGAAGTTGAACGAAAAAATTAATATTTTTTTTAGAAAATGTAGAGATCATGTAGAGATCAATTGCTTAATTTTTTTGATGAACTATGTAACTCTATAATTTATAAGCATTTTTTAAGACCAAGATTGAGGGCTCCAAAAAAGCCAAACAATTTTTTTCGGCTGTATTTTAGTCAGGTCAGGTCGGCTATAAGGCTGATGAATGCCAACTACAGCTCTTGTCAATGACAAATTCTGTCTTCAAGTTGTATTTTAATACCTTTTTAAAACAGATTCGACAAACAATCTCGCGAAGGAGGTACAAAGATCTTCCAGTTGAACTATAGATACATTCGTTGAAGGAAACCCATAATTTTCTTGGAAATGTTTCACCTTTTTTTTATTTATTGATTCAGGAAACGCTGTACATGAAGATAAACTTATAAATAGTACAGAATAAAATATTTTTTTATATAAAGTCCAAAAATAAAGAAAACACTAAAAGGAAACACAATTTAAAAATGAATACAAAATTTAGAAAAAAACGCAACCAAGGCCGAGTTAAAAGTTAATAGAATGAAAAGAGAAAAAAAATTGTAAATCTATTCAAGTTGGAAGGGTGTTCAAAGCAGACAGTAAGAAATTTTCTGTATTCGATTCTAGAGACGTCATCACATGATTGGGTAGATTTTTCGAGAGTTTGAGAGTAAAGGCCCCGGCCCATACAATCCGTTCTCTCCGTCGCGTTGCCGCACCCAACTGACAACTCGATTAAATACACACTTTGATATGAGAAGCGGCCCACAGGCAACGTATGTGACATTGTGACGTACACAACGTACTTTTCTTTTAACTTTTCTCTCCGTCGCATACGTTGACACCTCTCTCACAAAAAAATATACGTCAACGTGAACGCATTCTTCGGCGCAAATTGAGCAATAGAATTAAAAGCAACTTTTACAGGACTAAGTTTAAGTCCATTCCGTATGGACCACTCGAAAATAGCACATAGATCGTCGTTTAAAAGTCAGGAATACCCTTTGTTAAATGGCGGTAATCGACCAAATCGGCTGGTTATCGATTTCTCGAGTTCACTAAACAAACCACAGATTCTCTGGTTAAAAAATTACTAAACCAACAGATTCTATAGTTACTAGCTGGAATAGCCGTTGATTAAAGTTAACCAAAGCCCTCACTCTAGTTGGATAGACTTGCAGTGAGAAGAGTCATAGTCTCATAAAATGTTATGCTGACGATTTATTCCACATTTTCGTAATACAATAGGCCCTGGGCTTAAGACAAATTAATTCAGCACATTGTTTCATTGACGATTTCACATTAAACTTGACTAAAGAACGATGGAACAACACCTCCGGTTGTATTATAACGCTCAGCTTGTATAGCCACTAAAAGGTCAAAGATACTAACATCTTTTGATAGAAACGAAATCCCAGTGCTCGTCGGGGTAATAACAGGACACTCCATCATTGAAAACATGGACAAGAGACTAGGTATCTTTACAAATTACTTCTGCAGAAGTTGCAGATATGAAAAGGAAATATAATCTGTGAAGGAACCCTACCTAATAACCTAATACCTTTTGGACAAAATACCTTTTTTTGATGGACTGACCTTTGGACATATTTTTTTTTTTTGGTGAAAACACCTATGGGACAAAATACTTTTTTTCTAAATCCCTTTTGTTAGAATGCTTTCGTGTCGGGAAAATGTATTTGAAAGGCATTTTCAGATTTCCGGAGCCACGACGAAGACTGTGTAGTTTTGGAGGTAAAATTAAGCAAATAACATAATATAGACTTTGCATGTACCCAACCTTTCACCTACTCCAAATCCTACAGTGACCCCAAGCAGGGGGGTTGCATACGTTGACAAATCCACATTTCCTAACAGGGTACTGTGCGAAATGTATTTTGTCCAAAAGGTAATTTAGGAAAGGCTTTTTTAAAAGAGGTATTTCATCACTAACCCAATCTGTGGAGCATCTGTCACTGCCCAGCCCAGCCCTGCAAGAACGCCGCTACTCTTGTATGGAAGCATGTTTCTTCGACGGATTGGAAGATCTAGCAATATTTTGCTAGTTGCGTGTCCTATCATGTACAATAAAAGTGTAATCAGAATGGGCCTCAATGGATTCTGGGTGAAAATTTCATATATTACAAACTGGTTTTCTAACCTAACATAACCTAATTCAGCACATGCCCTGTATTGTACTGGACTGCTGACTGCGCTACCTTTCGTTAAGTTCTGACAAACATCCGAGAGACTGTCCTAAAAAAAAGCTCCTCAATTTAGCCTCCATTCCATTTGTCAAATCAAATAAACTCACAACAAACGTTGTATGACCTAAACAAAGATGTGAATGTAGCTAAAAAAGTCAAAACGTCGACTTCATTGTTAGGTTGCATCTATTCTATGCGTTTATTTCGGAAACTTGCAAAATTAGAGCTTTCATCTTCTAGACCGCCATTCACAAAAAGCGGTAACTTGCTTACATTCTTTGTACGATTTCTTCCACTTCCCCTTGCGAACGTCTGACAAGCATCCGAGAGTACAATTGACCTGAATATGTCACTGAAAAGTTAGCTAGGACTCGAATCCTATTTGAACATATTGCACTAAATATTTACTTACTTATTTTAACTTATTAAAAGATAGTATTACTCATAGACTTCAGTGGAAGTGCCAACCATTGGTCAAGCAAAAAGGGAAATCAAGTTGCAAACTTTCACTCGTCAGTGTACCCCTCTACTATGATACGTGCGTCCTTCTTTCAACATTCCCGTTTGATAAAGAATATACACAAATTTTGGAAAACAAAATTTCCTAATTATCTATGCGCATCGCAATTAGGTTGATTTAAAATAATGTTATTCCTGGGCAATCGTTACGCACGGCAACAAGGTATACGTATACGGTATACCGTATACTGTATAGCAGAACATGAGACTTTCCATGAATACATTTGCAAATTATTAAAACTCGGTATGACGATAGGTACCTTATCCAAATTTCACTTTAAATTCCAACAGAGCAAAGTGTTAGTTCATTTCCTATAATGTTTATGACATTTAACTGACAGCCTGGTATATAGACAGTATACTCTTCTCAGTTGTCTACTGTGTCGGGGCTATCTGCCACCCTGAACAATGCAGAGGAACCCTTCTGCAATCCAGATTGAGGCTGGTGGTTTAAGATAAAAACCGAAAACCTCCTACACGCCATTCATTTCGGCTTAATTAACTTTCATCATTCATCCCTCTGCCACCAGAGCGGCCGGCGCGGCACCGGAGGAGGTGGTAGGAGGTATACAGGATTTTCGTTTGAACATTCAGATTGTTTTGTATCTTTCGTTGTTGTTGAATGTTGAGAGTAATTAATTACATTCTGATGGAAAGCGTTGCCGATTTGTTTTTGTAGTATCAACACATCCATTCCAATGCCGCAAGCGCACTGATAAGGAAAGAACTTTGCAATTAAGATTTATTTGCAAAGAGTCGAAACATTTTTCCAATTTTACCCCTTGACATAGCTTCATCTATTTGCTTTCGAACGAGGGAAGGGATAGACAGATCTACTTGACGTGTTGTTGTGTCAGTCCCATCAGCAACTTCAAATGAGGTTCCTTCCTTGTCAGATGAAGTTACATATATTAAACCACCAAAATGCATGCAGTCACCAGACCGACTCTCATCAACAAAGATGATGTTGTGCAATTGGCATTGGCATCTAGAAATATCTTAATTTGTGAATTGAATTAATTACGTGATCATTTATCACCTTCACACACAGAGTACAACACTATAGTACATGAGAGGACTTTTGCGATATGGCCTGGCCTGGCGCATACCGCACGTTCACTGTTTAGCTCTCTCTCCTTCCCAGAGGTCGTCGTCGACGTCGAGTGTGTTTTGTATCTAGAAACGTATTGATGGCTCTATGAGCTGCCGCTGGTGCATTCAGTGGCCGTACTTGCTTTTGGTTTAATTAAAAATAGTTTGCCAAGGGTTTTGTATTTTGATGCTGCATATCTGTGTGCGGTTGGTTAAGTGCACAAATGCAATTTTGAACACACAGACAGAGACAGACAGAGAGAGAGAGAGAGTAGTTAATTGGATTTTCGTTTAGGAAAGAATAAAAATTAAATTCTCTTCGTCGTCGATATCACTATGCTTGGGAATGTCAGATGTTTCTGGTTCGTATTTTTTTTTTAATTGAATTCTAATATCGGCGCCTGGTATATAGGAAGCGTGGGAGCCATGGAAGCGAGGCAATTATTTCTGGAATTATCGCATCGAACAGTGATATTAGGTTCTTTCTCGAAACACATCAAGGAGAGATGGAGCCAAGTGCCCTTAACAGAAGGGTCCTTGAATCAAATTCTAATTCCTAGAAGTTCTTTTGATGGGTTTACCTACCCGCATCAAAGTCAAGGCCAATATGTCTATGAATTACAGACACCTGATAATTGACAACATTCATCTACGGATGCGATGGCACAATAGCCATAATGATTATTATTATTGGCTAGTAAAAATGTTTGCTAATTGTATGGAAGCATCACGCCATCAAACTAAACATAACTATCTTCCAATGTCTTATGAAGTCATAGAACACCTGTTACATGCTACATGCGACATTGGCCTCGATACACGGAAATGAGTTAAAGATACTTACCACATGATGATTCAAAGTCTAAAATATTATAGTCGTGTGCAGCTGCAGCCAGCTATGTAGTTATCTAAGCGTCAGTCGTCAAAATCATTGCAAGCTATTATTATTGGGCAAAGGGATCTGGTATGGGCATTTCGAAAGCTCTAGCTTTGAGGGCAAATAAATCAATGAATCACTTACACAAATGCAGGGAAAATCTGTCAAGTTAAAAAGTGTTTGTGCAAACAAATTCTAGGATTTATGCTAGATCAAAAAATTCAAGAGTCGTTAAATGAAAAATTATCAACTACACGAACCTTATTTTCTACCTCTAAACTTGTCGGTCTAATTTGTGAGATCACATTCTAAGGCGAATACAGTCAGGAATACATTTTTCAAAACCAAAACCAAGATTTGCATAACAGATATCAATCTATGCTGGATCTTGAGTCTTGAAACGAACAGGGATTGCAATTAGGGTAGGAAGTGTTATTTGCTGCATTGTTCTTGTTTTGGTTCAATCATCAGTCCTAACTTTCTCATAAACGGATTTTAGCTAACAAAAAAATTAAACAAAAATGTATCGCTAAATGGACCAAATTTCTTTACATTTCGTTAAGGGGCTCACAAGTTTCTTTTATTTTGGCTTTAAAAAGTTTGGGCTCCTGAAAATTATGATCAAGCAATAAATTATTTGTGGCTCCTTGGGTAGGTACAGTGATATGCTGAATTACCTAAATAGTATTGTGCCTTTCTTAACTTAACTCTACATACATCTTATTCTTATAATAGAGACTTGTATAGTTTCGAGTCTAAACTGCTCAAGTTTATTTTCTTAAACCTCCTATCACGCAATATTTTGGTCGAGGAAAGGGTGAATCAAAATATCCAAATAAAATGTCGTCCAATTTGTGTATTCCATAATATTCATTTTCATTTGAGTTAAGAAAAATTACTTCAGTGCTCTGATCAGACCAAAGTCTGGTCACAGTTCTTATACAAAGTGGCGCATAATTTGTTCTTTGTTCAATGTTCTTTGGCTGTAATTTTTTTATGAATGAAAACCTTGGGTTCTGCTTTCGGTCTATGTTTATTTGATGTCTTAAGTTTTTTTCCATTAAGTCAAGAAATGATATCGACTAAGTGGAAATTCCCATCGCTATGGAAATTATGGAATTTTCCATCACTCTTGCCAGATAGGTTCCGGCGATAGGTCCCCGAATTCTTGACGTGATATGCGTCGTTGCTCTGTCCTGTTGGATAAACATGTTCTTCAGTCCCAATTCATCTAATTGATGAAGGAAAAAGTCGTTGAGTAATGACCGCCACAGTAGTCTCGGGGTCCGGGGTTTTCTGCGACATCTTCAGCAACAGCTGCGATATTTTCAACAGAATAGCTGCTCCGGGAACGACCAGACCTCCCAGCATCTCGTATTGTCGCATACTCTTCTAGGCGAGCGGCTAAAAGTCGTAGTGTTTACATAACACCGAAATTTACGCTGCGGCAACACCATTTCTAAAAATTATAGAATCTTCTGAAAGGGTCCATAGTTTGGTTATGTAGCTCCAGAAAATATGCAATTTAAAATTACAAGAAATTACAATTCTTCACCGATTGCTTTGTAATTTTGACTCAACGTGTATTTTATGTACAACAAGCAGTGCCCGCCCGGCTTTGCCTGTGCACAGGAATTGTATTGCTTAGGTCTTTCTATGTCTATGTTCTTTCGTAAAATGCGAGATATGAGAATAAATCGATTTGCTGGAATTTTCTTTCTGCCTAAACCTGAAATACAGCAATACGAACAAAACAAAAAAGGAATCGTGAAAATCGGCCCAGCGGTTCTCGAGATACATTATCGAGTTTCAACCTATATGGAAGGTGCCACGCCCCTTTGTCGAATTTTGACCAACCTTCACACGACAACTCCAGGGCCAATAACTAAGATTATCTGTAAGTTTGAGCTCAATCGATTTGGTGATTTTTGAGATATACGATCTTGAATGTTTTTTTTTTTTGTATGGGCGGTGCCACGCCCCTTTGTCCAATTTTGACCAAACAGAAATCATACATAGACCAATACCAAAGATGTGTGAAAGTTTGGTCAAAATCGGTAAATACGTTAAGGCGTGATTCGACGACAAACATTTTAAGGCTCCATTTTTATGTATATAGACCTACTTTTTTTTAAAAACACAGCACCATCTGTTGGACGTAAAAAACACATAGGTTATATATAAAATATATAAAATGGATGTTGAGATTGTGTATTTATCTCATGTGTGTTCCACGTACCTACCTACATAATTTTTATTTTATTTTCATGCAGGAGGTTTTTGTGCTAACGAATTTGTTGGCACTAAATGTCGCTGCATTTGATCAACTTTTATACTATTCAATCCATTGGACTGCCAGTCATATTTTTTTTTAAATCTGCCTATGATCAAAGATTATGTGTAAAGAGTATCCTTACGTTATCCTCTTTTCCAAAATCACTTATTGGACAAAATCTCTCTTTTTTTCTTCTCTTTTTCCAAAATATTCCGGGATGAAATCCCCTATGCCAAAATCTTCCACAAGCAAACTAATGTTTGCATATTCCCAACCTTGCATCCTACAGTGACCCCAAGCAGGGGGGTTGCAGGGGGGCAGTATGCCTCCCAATACGTATCTCACTTTTCAAAACCATTTTTAGGTGTCGCGACGACAGAATTAATAACACCAAATCTAAAAATGGAAGATTTTGTCCCTGGGGATTTTCTCTTACGGTCTTTTGGAGTAAGTGATTACAGCACAGGGGATTTTGGAAAAGGGATTTCGCAAAAAAGGATTTTTATGCCTGTTTTGTCTGCTGTTTTTTTATTTTTTACAATTGCTATAAATGGTTTTAGACACAAGCTACAGGAGAAGAAAGAAAGATTGTATGGAGGTCGTACCTTTTTATACATTAAATAAAGAAGAGCATATGTAGTATAATTGTTGTTGGCATACAGCGCCCTTTTCAAAAAGTGCGCCCTCCTGTGACAGACAAAACCAAGATCTTCCTAAATAGTAATACGTACCTACCTTTCACTTCGCATTTTTATTATTTTTTTTTCTATTCTTTACATAATAATGTTTGTCCTTATTCTACATAAAAGGATCGCTTTTACCAAGGGCCCAATTTGCGTCAATTAGGAAACTGCTTTAAGCAGAACATTCAGCATTAGCATTATCCAATTGCAAAAATACTTTCTTCTCCATTCAAAATGGTCAAATATAATAGACTGTGTCTTTTTTTTTGTCGTAAAAGCAGTTAAGTCCCCAATTTTATATTTTCGTCTGCGTGGGACAGAAGTCAAAATGAAAAAAAAAAAAACAAAGCAAAACTCCCTGGAGGTTTTTCTCGAAATGTCCACCTGACACACACGCAAGTACACTCTCTGTCCATCCATTTGCAACAACCCTCGTGTAAATATACCCCCGGTCATACATTAATTGGAAGTCGTTTCGGAATAGTATATATGTGTGCCATTCCTTGCCCATGATACGCTGCCTACCCAGCCATAAACATGACGATGATAGGAGGGGAGGACATACAAATTTATATTAAATTTTCATATCCTGTCAGTCCATGAGCTCAATATGGTGGTTGGATCTCAATGGCATCAGTTATACTTACTCGTACCGTCATCCTTCTAACATTTCTAATTTTATTTTATTTTATTTTTACAGCACATGGTGCAGGCTGGTGTGGGCCCATTTCCAGGTGCCCCAACAGGATATCCACCGGCACCGACTAATGTCGGAGCTGCTGATAGCCTCTCGATGGCAGTGGCTGCTGTCAAAGCCGAGCAAGCATCACAAATGAAGCCAGATGGTGCACCGCCGCCTTCAGCAGCAGCAGCCGCACAGATTTATATGCAGCAAAAAAAAGTAAGTATCTGTGGGATAGTTTTTTGCAAAGTTTTGTTATAGGTTTTTTTTTTATGTTTTGTTTTATTTTTTGAGCGAGAATTTTCTTTTTTTTTTGTCCTGGGGGACATTTTTGTTGGTATTGGCCAACGGGTATAGTTTGAGTTTAGCTCTACTAGCTCCTCGGTTAATTTATTAATGAGACTAGGAAAATATGCAAAGGGTACACTAAGATGTACTTTACTTTCTTGTGATAATGTCCTTTGTTTAATGATGTTTGGTTACCTCTTTTGTATTTATACCTATTATAGTAAAAAAAATGCACAAAGGAAAAAATCGCTAGAAAATGCATGCGAAGGGAGTTCGATTTTTTTTTGTATCTTTTGTTGTTTGGTCTTCTTTTATTTAAACATAAATCACTTGTGTATTTTATTGTATCTAATGCAAAATAGTATAATAATGCGATAAATATGTCCGAGTCTAGTTTTTCTTGTTGGGGTTTATATACAAAATTAATTATAAATAAAAGAAAATGTATAATAATAATTAATAACTGATATAGCAACTGATTTGCAGTGCAACTTGTTTATTTTTTTTTTCTTGACTTACGTGCATAAATTGAAGCTTTGAGATGATATTTTATTTTATTTGTATCTATTTATTCACTCTGCATGTGTAATAATCGAGAGAAATTAAACTAAACAAATTAAATCAAAATTAGTTGTGCTAATTTAAGCGATTAATTGTAAATATTGTGCTTTAGATTTGTAAACTATGAAAAAAGAAAATGTGTCATGAATTGTTATGTATGTTTGTGTGTACGAAAATGGAAGGTCCATTTTGATTCAGTAAAAAAAAAAATTGTTTCCCGATAGCTCCCTAAAAAAAATCTGCTGAATGTCAGCCCAATTCAAAAATACTTAGGGCAAGTTTTTCCATCTTTGGCTAACTTTAATCAAAGGTTATTCCAGCAGGTAATCAGAGAATCTGTTTGTTCAGTCAAATATTAACCAGAGAATCCATGGTTTGGTTAATTAACCCGAGCAATTGCAAACCAGCCGATTTTGGTCGGTTAACGGATAATTAAAAAAAAATACATTAATGAATAAAATACCGAAAATAAACGTACACCAGAAATAAACAATTATAACCAAGGATTAATTCTAACAACTAAATTGACAAATAAACTCGAACGATTTGTCGCAAATCTCTGGTTTGGCGACCAAAGTAAAAAATAAGTGAACAAATGGTTTTTAAATCTAGGATAACCTAACCGCAGATTTGACCACCTCCGAACAACCCTTAGGAATCTCAACTCCAATGAGAATCAGAGTAAACGTTTCTAGAGACGTTATTTTAATATTGAAGCTATACCCCTTCTTGGTGTGTGCGTTATGTAAATTTTGGCTTTGCTTGTCTATATAAATTTGTAAAACGCCCGAAACCACACTGACTTTGCAGATAGTTTTCATATATACCGTATACTGTACGAGAAATGATTCGGAATTCTTTGGTTTGACTCTAATCTAGGTATGAAATGCACTGACTTAGCCAGTCGCAAAATCTCTTTATTTATACTTCAGACAAGATATAGCTACCCCGTCCAACTCCTCTAATAAGGACTTGCTTTAACACACGAACCAAAGTTTTTATTAAGGCCCCAGTTGTAGCTATCAGTAAAATGCAACCGATAAAAATATGTTTTGCTTTTTTTGGAGCACTTCAACTTAATCTTAGTCTTAAAATATTGCTTTTGAATTAAAAAGTTAGTTCGTCAAAAAAATAAGCAATTGTTGTCTAAATTTTCAACAAAACGATTTTTTGTTTTGTACGTAAAACTTTTTCTGTTCAACTTCTCAGTCATTTCCACACCAGGTTCCACTGAATTCCTATGAAATTCTGGTGTTAAATGTTTCAGTTTTGTTCTGTTTCGTGTTTTTACGGATGGACTTATCTGATGGCTATAACTGCCCCCTAACTTCAAACTTGTAAACGTAGAGCAGAGTAGGTAAGCGTATAGTAAAATTTGTATTGAATTGAAATTAATTTGAGAGCCACTAAAATTATTATAAGGTCGGTTTTGATTACAAAATATGTATACTGACATTTTATTTTCGAACGTTTTTCATTTTCATCTTCAACATTCTTGCCAAGAACTCTCAGATTTTGTTCATTATCCACACTCTTGTAACGCATTTCAATCAAACAACGATACCTTAAAAGATATCTGCGAAAGTGACAACTGACAGCTCAAATTCGGGAAATTCTGTCATAAAAATGTCAGGTATGAATAACATGTCAAAAACTGCGATTTTTTTTCAAACTACTTCTTAAATTGACATCAAGAGTTTACAAGAAGGCCTGAGTTGAGTTCAAGTGTGCTTATTGGTTTAGTTCAATTAGTTTGGTATAATTTACGAACCAAATCAAGTTACTATACCGACGTTTTTCGTCGAAATTATAGAGTCCCAGAGCTAGAAGTTGAGTCTCAAATAATATAATAAAGGCTACAGTCTTCTTCGGAAATTCATTTGGATTCCAGTTTCAGCTATTGTGCCAATGTTATCCGAATTTCCTTTTGGCCTCTTTCCGTTTTATATAAAGTATGAAAGAAGGTCAAAACAAAGGCTTAAAACTCAATTGACATATTTTAAGATCTAGTCTAGACCCTAAACACTTTTTTACAAAACGTAATATGGACACTAATTTAGTTTAGCTTTTAACTAAGCTCTCGATGAGAAATCATTTAAGCTCATTGTGAATGCCACTAGAGAAAAGCGGGAAAAATACCTTGGTAACCACTTTACTCATGTAAACCATTTGATTCTTTTAACAAGACACCATCAAAATCACAGTACATAGACGATTTTTGTCTTAGATAAGTCTGCTTGGGTAAACTCAATCTTTGAACATGTCTACCTTGGATACAGTGCAACGACATTAAGGAGCAAATTTTTTTTATATAGGATTCCTTGGCCATTCAGACTAAATTTTTAAGGTATGCCTTAACCCCTCGGTTCATGTGATGTGGTATTGGTTTTTAAGCGACAATAATGGTTGGAAATATCGAATGAAAAAAAAACAAGTAAAAGTGTTATCATCGGCCTGGCCGATACTTTGATACCCTCCACTGCATAAAAGTCATGCAAAAAGTTTGCCATGCGAGTTAGTATGTGTCCAATATTAGTTTTGTATGGTAGGTAGCAGAATTACTTTACCGACATAGACAATTTTCAATACCAACCTGACGACGCACGGTTAAAAAAAGTCTTCTCACAAAATTTCATTCACCTAAGTCGATTCGTTTGGACGCTATCGTGCTTTCAACAGACAGAGAGAGACGTGGGTCTAATAGTGGTTTTGTATGGGAGGTACCAGAACTACTTGACCGACATAGCCCATTTTCAATACCAACCTGGCAACGGTAAAAAGAAGTCGTCTCACAAATTTTCAATCACCTAGGTCAATTTCTTTGGACGCTATCGTGCTTTCAACAGACAGACAGACAGACGTACAGACAGACAGACAGACAGACAGACATGGCTAAATCGATTCAGAATGTGATCCTGATTCAGAATATATATACTTTATATGGTCTCCGGTGAATCCTTCTTGGCGTTACAAACGTAATGGCAAAGTGAATATACCTTCCTGTGGAGGGTATAAAAACACAAAACGCTGCTCCTCTGAGTCTACAAATGTCTAGATGGAAATGTGAGATGCATCTACAAAAAAAATGTCCGTTAATTGTGTTTTTTCATTATTTCAGATGCAAGTTTCAAGTCGATTGGTTCGTGTGTTATCGTAACCCTTAAATTAATTTATAGAAATATTACTTCTGAAACTACTAGCTATTACACATGTCAATAAACGCATAAATTTTTGACATGCTGACGTCAAAATTATGTCAGATTTTGTCTACACACAATTTTAGAACAAACATTAAAAAGTTTTTGGCAGGTGTAATACAGTGGAACTTCCATAATAGACTCTAGCTCTTACTCTATAAGTCGAACTCTCAAAATGAAAGAAAATAAATTCGAGTTATAGACTCTTTGAGTTAGGTATGATGGAGGCCAAAAGTTGAAAAATTTGAAAACACAGAGTTCTCAATAAGATTTCGTGTAATTGACAAATTCGACTTAAAGAAGTTCGAGTTATGGAAGTTTGACTGTAATTTAATAATATTCTGATGCCTATTTCAATATGACAGCTTCAGTTAGACGTCACATTTCGCTTCTGTCAGTCACACTGCACCACTTCTAAAAGTAGTGTCATTGTCATGTGTCATTCAACTATTACATCATAGCACGTGTTGCAGTAGATATGGTGTCACACTCAGTGCATTGTGTTGTATTTTATTTTAATAACGTAACTTTGCCGGTTGGTAAATAAAAATCGATCCTCTTTGCAGAGTCTGCACCAAATGCACTCACAAGATAAAGAACATGTGTATAAATTTTTTTTAAATAAACTGAATTTTGTAATCAATTGTGTAATACACAAAATGTAACGCAGAATTAATGTCCCTTGTTCGTTTGACTAAAAACCAAATAAATGACCTTTCCTATCAAATATTTGAATTTATTTTCACCATAACAAGCAATAACAACAAAACCCAGCATGCTTGGCATCCAATACTGTGTTATCAATGTCACCATTAATGGTAGGGATCAATTGACAGTTGAGATTGCTTTGTTATCACTTGGAATTCCTAAATAAAGAAAAGAAAAACAATAAAATTCATTTAATTGTTGTTTTGTCATTACAATTATAAGTATTTTGTTAATGTATATGTGTTTGTTTAGCTTCCCTTCCATCGAAGTAGACAAAAGTGAAAAAATTAATATTATTAGTGCAAGTGCATGCATGCGTCTAAAAATAGATGAAATTGGCTCTTTTCTTGGTGTTGGGTCAACGAAATAATAAATTTTGTTTGCGTTTTCAAAAACAAAATCAAACAGTCCTAAGACATCTCATTTGCAACTTTTGGTTTGCCTTCCCCTTCGTATTGTTTGAACAGGCAAGCCTCCAGCAGCAGCAGCAACAACAGCATCACCACCAACAACAACAACAGCAGCAGCAGCAACAACAATCAGTATCTCAGTATAACAGTTCCACATCAGTTTTAGGAATCCCTCCACAGCAACAATTAAATAACATTGCTGCCACCTCAACAGTGCCATCATCGGCTCAGCCCACCACATTAACTCTTCCGCTATCGGTTGCCAATAGTATTTCTAATGGAATTGATGCCCAGCAACAACAACAGTCGTCCAGTGTGCAGCAACAACTGCAACAACAACAACAACAACAGCAGCAGCAGCAACAACAACAGCAGCAACAGCAACAACCGACTGTCAGCATAGTGAGTCCTTGCCAACACAAAAGAATGATTTAACAATAATTTAGCAACCAACCATAAAGAGATACGTTTGTCTTGTGTGGCCTGTACATTTTGTTCCTTGCAACGCATCTTTGTTGTTATATTTAATTTTTTTATTCGTCTTGAAAAGTATTTCCCTTTTTGAAGGACACTGCACAGTTTGTTTGGGCGCGGGATTGTAATGTGCTTTAGAGTTGAACTTGGTTATTTATTTTTTCATTTTTTTTTTTTTTTTTTTTATTTTCTTTGCTTTATTTTTTGTTTTCCTTACAATTTTCGCTGCAGTTTGTTGTTTCCTTGAGCGCATCATCAATTGTTTTTTTTTTTTTTAACAAAAACTAGCAAAGACTTGCAAGAGAATGTAGTTGTGGACGATAAAAATCAAATTGTTTTCTTATTTAAACATTTTTTTTTTCGAGTCCATTTCCAAACGTGAACTTGGACTGTTTTGTGTTTTGTTCAAAAGTAATATAGGAATAAGAGCAATTAGCATGATGTATAAATACAACTTTTAATAATTCTAGAAAATTGTTTTAAATTTAAGCAAAAAAAAAATAAGGTTTTGGAAGCATAGCATGACAGAAAAAAAAGTTGTTTTCCTAATTTGATCTAGTTTTGGTTGAGGGAGTTGTTCTTGTTGACTATGGTAATTTTGTTGACCAAAATTGTAAAAATATAAAAAAAATAAATACATACATATTTCAGCCACATATTTAGAGTGATATAAGCGCATGAATTCAAAAACAGCCAGAGGCACTTAGCATATTAATACAAACAATATATAAAACTTTAAATTTTTTTCTGTGCACATATAGTGTTTGGGTAAAAGTTTGTATCTGAATATGTAAAGGTGTGTTCTATGTGTTGATTTAGAAGGTAACTATACAAAAATAAATAATAAAACAAATTGAGGTGAGCAATGATAGGGTATTGCGCTATTTTAAAACCGATTTTCTTTCAAATATGGACCAAATAAAAGCTGAACTTCCGTAGAACCTTTTCTGCATTTATTTATTTATTTATTTTTTTTTTTTCATGAAGAATTTAAATTATTAAGTCAAACAGAATTGTTGATTTAACATATATCTACACAATAGAATAAAAAAATAAATGAAAAGCATTGCATATTAATAGGCTAGTAAAATAAAACCAAAGAAAGCGTTGCATATTTATAGGCCAACTTGAAAAATATTATTTCGTCGTAAATTTGTAATTAAAGGAAAATCTTGAAAGCGTTTCTGATTGCAGTGAAAGTTGTTGCAGTTCAATACGATTGAATTTTAAATTAAGCAAAGGGCATACTATGTTATGTGGCGTCGTACGACTCTTACGGGCAAAGTAGAGAGCAGGCGTGATCATTATATCAGAACATTATAATTTGAGATCAATTAGAACAATGTAATCTCTTTTTTTTAATACTTCTCCCGGGAAAGGCGAACCTATAACGCTTTTACAGCGCCCCGAGATGCTAGCAAAAGTATGTTAGTTCTGCATTTGCATTGCTGCAAGTTGTAGTCTTCTGGAAATATATCCCCAGAAAGCGAGTTCCAACGTTTTGGAAAGTTGATGTCCTCGCGGTTGTCAAGTGTACTGTATGGTCATGAGCATTAGCTGTCTGTCTTGTGGGGCCCCCAAAAGATGTACATATTTCGAGGGATAATGACTTTGAGTTCCTCGGACCATCTACCATGGAAGTACCTATAGAACAAGCAAAGGTCAGCGACTTGTCTTCTGTGCACCAACGGTTGTAGATATTCGATGTGAGTGTAGGGTCTCCAATAAGTCGAACTGCTCGTCCCTGTACGCTGTCAAGTAGGTTAAGTGAATGTTTTGGGGCCGAGCTCAAAATGGGAACAATATTCCAGGCGTGGTCTAACCTGTGCTTTGTAGAGAAGGAGAAGTTGCTTGGGGCTAAAGTACCTCTTTGCTCTAAATAGGTAGCTCAACTTAGGGGACGCCTATCTTGCGATACAGGATATGTGGTCCTGCCATGTGATTCCTGGGGGCTTATTCCCAAATGCGCGGCGGATCGCTTTTCATGGCGGCTTGGTATTTTTATATTTCCAAAAGCGATTCGATCCATACAAAAGCGATAGCTATTGTGAGAATTGCTGGCAATAAATCGGCCAGCAATCCGTCACCTGAATAGCTATCGCTTTTGACAGCTTTTGGAAATACAAAAATATCAATCCGCCATGAAAAGCGATCCGCCGCGCATTTGGAAATAACCCCCCTGAATTGACTGTGACTCCTAGAAGGTGCATTGAGTCCTTGGGACGGATTGGATGGTCATCCATTTGGATCTGAGGAACTGTTGATGCATTTTTCCTGGAAAATGTTGTGAGCTGTGTCTTGTTCGCATTAAATACAACCAAGTTGTCTTTTCTCCACTTCAAGACTTTGTCCATATCATTATTTAGAGAACTAATTTGTTCACATCTCTGACTGTGTGATGATGACAGGCCCACTGTTCGAGATAGAGGATATAAGAGTGCTGTCATCAGCAAAGCTGTAGATATTATTATTTGTCGATCCAAGCAAATCGTTGATGTGGAGAAGAAATAGAGTTGAGGAAAGAATAGATCCTTGGGGCACTCCTGCATTTATAGCAAAGGAATTAGATGATACACCATCTACCACAACTTGGATCGATCTTCCCAGAAGAAAATTTTGCATCCATCCGCAGAGTTGTTGTGGTAATCCATAAGACGCCAACTTGCCTAATAGGGCTCTATGCCAGACTCGGTCAAATGCCTTTGATATGTCCAAGGCTACGGCTCTGGATTCGCCGTGTTGTTCAATTGCTTGCGTCCATAAGTGCGTTACGTAGCTTAACAGGTCTCCAGTGGAACGACTGCTCCGAAATCCGTATTGCCTGTCACTTATTAATCGGTGGCCTTCTATATATTTGATTATTTCGACATTTATTGCCTTTTCCATTACTTTTGAGAGCATTGAAAGTCCCGCTATTGGACGACATTTCCTCCCTTTCTTTGGAATTTGTTAAATGCGAGCGGTCTTCCAGCAAGACTGAAACGTCGTCTGGGAGTGTACGACAATACAACAAATGACTAGAGCGAGTAAATGTTGTGAACGACTCATACAAGATTGCAGTTACCTTTAAAAATTACTACATATTTAATTTTTTGCTAGAATAGGGTCCAATATTGACCCCCCGGTTTTCCTAGTCTCTATAAATATGTGTCTGGTAGTCTACGTATTTTGGCATGCTTTCTCAGAAGAATCAGTGTCCCGATTAAGTGTCTATACGGCCCTAATGTTTTACTTTTCCTTGTGCGATAGTTTTTTATGTTTGTGGACTCTAGTGTCTTGAGTGCAGCCTGGCTATCGACGTAGATCGCCATCTCTTCCTTCAGATATTGATTTAATTCGCATAAGCTCTGCCGCCCCAAGGTACATCCAAAGCTTCTGATTTGAAGGTGTGTCTCAGGAGACATCTTTAGGACAGGATCTGCGAAAAATATGCCCGAGCCTGTCCCCTGCTATGTTTTTGCATAAAACTATCGACCGATACTTTAGTCTGTCTCATTTCTGGACTGCCTAAAGCTACGATTACACGGCCATTTTTTTGAGTCATTTAAATGGCGCTGTGACGTCAGGAAAAAATGTCACATTAGAGCGACATTTAAGCTACGATTCGTCATTGAAAAAATGGCGATCACACGAAATGACTATCATCGTCATTTGTGTCCCAAAATCAAATGACGGACACTGCGAGTCATTTAGAATTTTCCGTTGGGATGCCATTGTCCTAGGCGCCATTGAGGAGCGATCACATGGCCATTTTTTTCCGCCAGTTAAATGGCACTTAATTCATGTCATTTGGTGCGCCATTTTCCGAGTCATTTAAATGACACTGCCAAAAATGGCGATCACACAGAGCGACATTTAAATGACTCGAAAAAATGGCCGTGTAATCGTAGCTTAACCAATTAAACCGACCTTTATAAAGGAGATTAATATTTTATGAATTTTCTTGTATCACTTGTGATCAATCGTTACAGCGGATAAATGTCAAGCTTCATGCCATGTTCATCGCGCATTGGAACATAAGTCAGCTAGAGGAAGATTACTCTATTAAAAGAAGAGTGTAAACAAATATAGACGAGTAACTTCAACAAATGAGAATGTTTTTCAGTTAATTAAGGCTGTTTTCCAAAAAGGGTTAATGTACGCAATTAAATTACTGCAACTTAAATGTTTGACGCACCCTCCAGTTAGTACCACCACCTAACCCATCTGTATCCTATTAATATATTCTCTCGTTACGCAAACAAACTCCATATAAACTCGACGATTCCCACCTATTCACTGCGTGCACCTACATCCTATTATTCCAACCTCATTGTTTGTCTGTCAAAGTAAAACCCATTCACTGTGAATCCCTGAATTATTTAACAGTACACATCGCCCCAGCTATCAAACCAAACACCATCGCTATCATTTTCATTTCACCACTAGGAAAAACAAGACATTTCAGTATTTCAACCTCCCCGCCATTTAAACTCAAATCCACACAGCCACACCCTTAAAATTCCAAAACCACCACTCTTATCAACCACTCGCTGATGGCACTCAAAATCTCATATCTCATTGGCAGTGCGTAGGACTGTTATAGAACAACGGGGAGCAGTACAAATCAATTCTCGTTTGAATTTGTTGTTTACGAATGTTGGGATTTTCAGACTTGGGTACAGCGATGTCCTTTCATTGTTTAGCCATTCCACTGAAATCTGCTTCATCCGTTATAATCGCAAGGACAACACATGGCAATATCCATTTGGTTTGTATTTTTTTTTTTTTTTTTTAGCGGAACCGGATGGTAGACGGGAAACGATAGTCGTAGCTGTTTGCCATTTTGTTGGGCGTCGATTCGTTAAATATTTATTCAGAATTTTAAATTTTTAACAACGAATCCTTGACGCACTACAGAATGCTCTAGTGAAAATTTCTCCTTTTCTCTTTCGAATTGATGCAATATTATATACATCGCAGAAAATAAATACCACTCAGATGAGTGGTAAACTCTCGAGATTATCACTTATAAAACAGTAGGGACGTCCAAAATAGACAGAAATACAATTGGAAAAAAAATGCATCGTATTTCATCTAAGGAGCTTATTTTTAAAATTCTTTTTTTTTTTTTCTGTGCTTGGTGTATATTGAATATTAAATGATTTAATGTGAAATATGATTTACGTTATAAATAAAAAAAAAATAATTGTGCAACATTTTATCGAGAGGAAACTGCGCCGGGACGATGGGATTTTTCCCTTTTTTTCGCCGTGATGGCATATAAAGGAAGAATTTATGAATTATAGCTTCAACATCAGCTGCTGTGTATCTGGAAAGCAAGTTCATAAATTTTTTGCAAGCAAGGACTTCTCTCTGCCACCGTACAATATTGCAAGTTCATTAAATATTTGTTTGGTTAAACAAACAAAAAAAAAACACAAAAATAAATTTTTCGAAGGGTGGCGTATACGTAATATTTTTTTTTTTTTTTTTATTAGAGCTGACTTTGCGTTATGGTCATGGATGAAGGGGAGTAAGATTTTTTTTTATGGAACAATCATAGCTGAACCGTGTGACCAAAATCAACAGTAACCAAGTGATGAGGATTTTGAATATTAAGGAAGGGTAGGGGGATGGCAGGATTTATTTAAAAGCTTGTTTTTCCATCGATGATGTGGCTGTTTGGGTTGGTTAAAACGTTAAAGGGTTAGTTTAGCTCAGCTTTAAGAAGAGGTCAATACATATTTTTAGGGCGTAAGTGTCAATAATCGCATGACGAAATCGTTTCGACGATAACCTTGCATTACGTAGCATTAAAAATCTTTATTGTCTGGACGACATCGTTTTGAAGATCCAAAATTTGCCTCGTTTATCTCAATAATCGACAGAACAGAAGGTCCATTATCACAAGCGCGGCAATTCTCAGGTGGCCGAAAGTTCTTGAATGGACAACGGCAAATAGGCTGCAAAGACTACAGCGTATTGCCTGTCTCGGCATCACAGGTGCGATGAGCACCTGTCCTATTACAGCATTAGAAGCTATTATAGGGCTTTTACCCCTACAGCCTACATATATTTATTAGGAAAGCGGCAGCTAAATGTGCTATTAATCTACAGATAGAATATAAGTTTAAACCAGCTGACCACGTGGGACACCTGGAAAAACTTAATTCAATCCCAAATATGGACATGTTCTGTTCCATCCTCGACATTAAGGTTAGGGACTATTTGAGGTAGAAATACTAGACCGCACGAAATGAGCCAATGGTGTTCCGACACTGGACCCTAAAAATATGGTCTGGTACACTGACGGATCAAAAATGGAATCTGGAGTTGGTGCTGGTGTCTTTGGATCAAATACCAAAGTCTCGATACCCATAGGAATGTGTCCCATTGTTTTTCAGGCTGAAGTCCATGCCATTAAGATCTGCGCCTTTATAAACTCCAATAAGGGAATTAACGGCGCCAAAATACAAATCTTCTCAGATTGTCAAGCGGCCTTACAAGCTCTATCGTTCAACACGATGGACTCAAAAACAGTAAAGTGCTGCTACGATGCCTTGCAACAAACTTGGTTGAGTACCTGGCCATCAAAGTATTGCGGGCAACGAATCGGCGGACCAACTAGTTAGGTCCGGATCTGAATCCGCGTACTGTGGACAAGAACCTTATTGCTGAGTCAATTGGACTACTGCTTTAGGTCTTATTAACTATTGGGAACATCAACTTCGTCTGTACCACTGGGAAAATGTTTCGGGCTTAGGACAATCCCAAAATTTAACTAGACCTTACTCCTACAAGGAAATCCTTAACCTAAGAATCCTCCGAGCACATTTTCTGCGAATGCCCTGCACTTCATTGGTTAAGAAAACGTATCTTTAACAAGGAGATACTTTTACCAGCAGAGCTCAGGAACTCAACTACTGAGGATATAGTGGCCTTCATTGGGGAGATCACACGTCTCTTTGAGTAACCTTATACCTTTCGATACAATAGATCTTGTTAGGTCGCCAGTTGGGCAGGGAATTTATAAAATAATAAATAACAAATGCTATGAATACCATTTTGAAGATGACAAACCAATATGTACGACTTGACAACTTCAAACTTTCAGTGTGAACGCACACTTAAACCGATTACCGAACTGTCAATGTCAAAATTTTCAGTAAAAACAACATTGTCATCATGGTGAAGTACACGAAAGAACAACGTTTACAAATACGTAATTAAAATTTACTGTGAGCGCAGTGGCGCAGTGGTTAGTGTGCTGGACTACTGTGCGAGGGATCCCAGGTTCGATCCCCGGAAAAACAGAAACTTGGTGTCAAAGCTAAGTTGGCAGTCTTAAATTCGGTGTTTGTTCCAACTCTTACCTATCTATGGTCATGAGGTTTGGGTAATGACCGAAAGAATAAGATCGCGGATACAAGCTGCCGAAATGAGATTTCTCCGTAGTATTGCTGGTGTGACCCGTAGAGATCGCATCAGAAATACCAGAATACGTGAGGAACTCAATGTCGAGCAGCTACTTCTCCGGACGGAGCGGTCCATTCTTCGGTGGTTTGGTCATGTTAAACGCATGTTCCCGACCAGGATTCCACGACGAGCTATGGAATCTGTACCATCGTGTAGGCGTCCTCTAGGTAGACCAAGGATGAAATGGTTAGATCAAGTCCATAATCTCTCCTATACCCGTATGGGGATTGCCCTTGATGATTTAGAGTCGATGGCGGAGAATCGAGAGCTATGGAGGGTCCACTTGAGCAACCTACACCCGCGACCCAATTAATGGACAAGCGGACCACCTCTCGCGAACGTCTGACAAACATCCGAGAGTATGACTGTCCTGAAAAAGCTTCTCAATTCAGCCGTTCGGACTCGGCATAAAATTGTAGGTTCCTTCCATTCGTCCCAAAAATAGAAACTCACACAAACGAATGGTTGCGAGAAGCTAGGCCTAAGGTAGGCGGTAGACACCTATTTATTTATTTTTTTTAATTAAAATTCACTACCAAAATTCCGAGTCGGTGGTCGCAACTTTAAGATCGTTAACGCCAATTTTCGGTCGTAATTCTCATCCCAGTAGACTAGCAATTCATAGTCTAGTGAACAAATTTTAGTCAGAATATTCGCTGCTTGATGTTGCCGTGCCAGTGAGACCACGTTTTGCGCGAAGTGTGGAAAATATGGCTGCCGTAGAGGCGTCCGTCTCAAACGAGCCAAATCAGCCAATTTCACGGAGTTCTCAAGAAGTGGGCCTCTCCCAGACTACATAATGGCGAATTTTGCGTAAAGATCTTGACCTAAACCCTTACAAGATCAAGCTGACTCAAGAACTAAAGCCACTTGATCATATGAAGCGACGTACGTTCTCGAATTGGGCTCTGGACATGATGAAAGAAAGTTAAGAATTCAATCGCAAAATCATCTTCGTCGATGAATCGCATTTTTGGTTAAACGGCTTCGTCAATAACCGAAATTTGCATCACTGGACAGGTGAGAATCCTCATGTGCTTCATGAAACAGCACATCATCCCCAAAAAGTCACTGTTTGGTGCGGTTTTTTGCCCGTGGCGTCATTGGGCCGGTTTTTTTCGTCACGTTACTTTTGGAACGTTACTTCTTTGAGCAATTGCATGAATTGGACATCAGTGATATGTGGTTCCAAGAATACAGTGTGCAACACAGTGAGTGCAACAATCGAGTTATTGAAATCTCAGTTCGGTGAACGTGTTATCTCGAGAAAGGAGCCCGTCTACTGGCCGCCGAGATCGTGTGATTTAACGGCTCTAGACTTTTTTTTATTGGGCTACATTGCATCATTGGTCTATGCCAACAAGCCGGCGACGTGAGAGGAGCTCAGAGCCAATATTGAACGAGAAATAGCGTATCAGTCAAAATGTGCGGCCGAGTCATCGAAAATTGGGTTCAACGTATCGACTGCTACATACGTTCCCGTGGTGGACATATATACGAAGTCGAATTCCATTCATAAATGTTTTGATAGTCATTCCAGCCAATAAGATTTTTTTTTAGATATCTCAATTTTCAAGTTGTCAAGTCCTTAATTCACTTTTATGAAAATCAGCGCCTAAAAGATACCGCAAATTTTAAAATTTCGTGTAAAATAAACGATGAGACGACACGATGATGGTAGAAAGTTACGTGAAGCAAACTAAAGACGATCTCGTTTACTACTATCGTTTTGACGACTGTCGTCTTCAATTTGACGGAATGAGTACCCTACCCATGTTAAACCTTGGAAGAGTGCCTACTAAATGTCGATTCCACTTACGTGATATTATTTCATTCGCCTACTTTGAACTCGAGCGATTGATTGAAAGGCAAACATTTTTGTACACACCATTAGAGTCAGCTTATCAAAATATCACTTCAGTTCGAATCAATACAATCCCAATAAGACCTATGTCTACATATCAACAAAAGCCATGCCAAACGTGACATGTATTGTCTTTTCGCTTAGACGACAACAAATTTTGTCCAAATCCTATTGTCACACCTTTAGCTTACAATGCATGAAAAATTATCAGATATAGGATTATTTAACAGCATGTTAGAACATGCCGATGAAAGCAGCAATGGCAGAGAGGACACCACCAAACCACTTTGGTGTCGAACTCTGCCAAAAATACATAAAATAAGGTGAAAAAAAAAGAAAGGCATACCAATTCCATGATATTTGAAGTCAAACAAAGGATGAACATGGAAAAAACCGCATTGAAGCAAAATGCCTTGAAACGTGTTTGGAATAAGGATTAACCAAGTTATTGGTCCTTTTTGCCAGGGGGTGTTCTGTTCTCTTTGGTCAGGGGATAAGGTGAAACGAAATGAAGACCTTTATCGAATTTTCTTTGGATTTAGCTTGGCGAAATGTTTGCAGAACACAAAAACAAAGCAAATAGAAGGAATGTCCTTTTGTTTTGCTTTGCCATTGTCTCCCTCCTTCGATAGGAGCAGCCGAGTGCTTCGTGTGTTAATATTGATGTTTTTTAATGAAATATCCGTTCATTTTGTTCGCTTACATTGAATTTACACAATGAAAGCTTGACGAAACCACGTTTCTCTATTCTGTTTCTGTTATCCTTCCAACAAATTGCTATTATTGATTGGGCGACCAATGAAAATACCATAAGTAGTAGTTGTAATAGTACTTTGGTGTCATTTGCTTTGGTATTCTACGAGTGTGGATTGAGTTATCCCTAGATCAATCTACCCAGATACACAAGGTACATATAGCATACGAATAACAATAATAAAAGAAAAAACGAAGAAAACAACAGGAGGCTTACATTAGAATGGATTCACTCCATTATTCAGGATTTGATTGCCTTGGCAGAGATAGAAATTGAGAAGAATACAAGGAACAAGGATACACATGTGTCTACGAAGTAATAACATCAAATAAAAGTCTATAGAGCGTACAGGAATAATATCCCACACGTTAATGTTTGCTCGGTTGGTAATTATGTTTGTAAAAGAGGATATTGTTGCGAATAAAATGCGTAAGAAGTTAATTACACGGAAAGGAGTGCATACTTATTTTTAGCATGAATGCGACGCGACGGGGAAGTATCTGGATGATGTTGTGTATCAATGTGTCAGTGAAACTTTTGCTTACATAACCAACAATGGCCTGGGGGAAAATTCAAACACCCAAGGGAGTTGAATATCAACCCGTTTACGTGTTTAACATTTTATTGTAATCTCAGTGCGCAAAACGCTGTATTTCATTTGGGATTACAGGGATGTGCTCTGCAGTAATTTTGTTTTGAAATCGCAAAGTTGGGATATTAAAATGTGGCAGTAACATCAGTTCTGTTGTATACCTTAGGCTATGGGGTACATGCTTTTGCAGAGTTTTTCAAATAATTATGTTAACATGTCAGAAAAGACGTTCTAAAGTAAAATGCACCCAAATTCAGCGGATTATTCGTCAGTTTCGGATCACCACACTTTGTTCCGACAAAATACACTTTACAATTTCACAGTGCTGACTTTCAGTAATAGGCTGAAGGGTAACAAAATCGTGTATGACTGGTGCGTGTATATTGATTACATTCATTTTCTAAGGCCCGATTATCCATTAAGTGGTTCGCGGCTATAGGTAGGTCGCCCAAGTGGACCCACCATAGCCCTCGATTCTCCGCCATCGACTCTAAATTATCAAGGACAATCCCCATACGGATAAAAGAGAGATTATGGACTTGATCTAAGCATCTCATCTTGTGTCTATCTAGAGGACGTTTGCCTGATGGCACTAATATCATAGCACGTCTTGGGATGCTAGATAGGGACATGCGTTTACCAAACCACCGATGCATTGACTGCTCCGTCTGGAGAAGTATTTTTTTTTTTTTTTGTGGGAGGTTGCTACTATCCGATGGAGCACTCAGACACAACTATTGATCCATTGTACTGCCAAACAGACACCTTACTTTGCTGTACTTAGTTTACCCGTCTTTGGAAAAAAGATGAGAAGGAGCTTCAGTGATGAAGAGCTTAGATGTTCGGCACTCACCACGTCAGCCCCAAAGATCTGCCACCCGATGCGAGTAAAGGCAGGACAAATACAAAGGAAGTGCTCTGCTGTATCGTCGTCCTCTCCACAAGCAGGACAAATGGTGATGTCGCTCAAGCCCAATACATTTAAGTGTTTGGCAAAAGCTTGGTGGCCCGAAAGGACGCCCACAATCAATCTTTAGTCGATTCTCCTGAGACACAGAAGGAAAGACGCCGACCTTTTGCAGATGTCCGGACGCAGTTGCTAGAGAAGTAGCTGCTCGAGTTCCTCTCGTATTCTGGTGTTTAGAGATCGTATTTTAGAAATAGCAGAATTGATCCATTATTGTAGCGAAAAAGAGATTTGAATTTGCGAAGGACATTTGAAATAAAGAAGAATTGGACTTGAACTGACGTCTATAAATTTATTCAGATTTAGACTCACCATGATCGGCGACCTGCCTTAATCTATGCATCGAAAATGTTGACAGACTGAGTTTTCGTATGCCTAATCAGACGAAACCAATAATATTGTTACTTCAGACTTCTAATTCGATCACAAACAATCAGGTAGCAACCAACAACCTGAATTGCATGTCCGGTCCACGAGCGTTGGGTCTTATCGCCTGAAAAATCTCATAAAGCCCAAAACATCGTTAGGCAATTTGTTGCTGTAAAATTCACACAAATTTAGGCGACATGACATTGATTTGGGCGTAATCTTAACAGTGACATCAAGTAGGGAGCTGCAAGGGGGGCTGCAGGGGGGCAACATACTCCCCAATATGTATTAAACAAATGCAAATGCTTTTTGGGCTTTATTTTCATCTTATTGTTTATTTTTGTACGTTATTTGCCTAACGTCCGTCCCAGGAGCCATAGGTTCCACCTTCTATCCATGAAAAAGTACAACTGTCGCTATAGTGCTATAGTCAACGGCCGTTCAAGCTAAATTTTAGGTCGCTTCCACGAGCCATATTTTGCAATAGCATTCTCCCGAAAAATGCAACCTCTAAAAGTATGGCTGTTAAGGTAAACTGTCTGAATTTAGCCCTTTAAGTATACAGGACAAATTTTAGACATTTCCCTTCGCCCCAAAAAATAAACTATCTGCTAAGTTCCACATTTCACTTTGACTCGAAATGAAATCGGAAATGAATTTTTCTGTTCTACATTTCACTGTATTCGATTTCGATTTCAAAATTTTCGGAATTGAGACAAAGTGAAATTGTGATTTCGAAAAAAATTTCAAACCTAGCTGTATGGATTTGTTGTCGATTTCTCCCCCGAGGGCGACCTGAGGAGGACCTGAATTCGAACAACATTTCATAGGTGCAAATAAACTGTCGTTAAGATGTTGAACGGGAGCTTAAGCATTGTTCGGATAAAAGTACTTCTAAGAAATTCTACTAAAATGAAGTCCGTCCTGATAGTTGAGTTGCAGCCTTATATAAACTTCTGAACGACTATCATTAAATACGTATCTCCATCATTTAGAACTATTTCTCTGTCATTTATAGCAGACTCCTAAGAGTATGCAGTGTTAAAGAGTGACTATAGTCTGCTAATCACCCGAAATGCATAAAAGAGTAGGCAAGGTATACCTCCTCCGCCATATATTCCTTGGATGAATTTTCCTTCGTCCTTCCATCGCGTGTTTAACTCTTTACTTAAATGCATTGCAGGAATTTCGCGCGCAACCCTTTCGAACACTTTATAAATATGCTCCCTGGCGACACGCTGTTAAATCGCGCGGTCCCAATATGTGCATACTTCAAATCCCAAGCAAATTCTCCCCCGACGAGTGGCGGCAATGTATATCGCTAAAATATGCTGTTGCTTTCACCACCCTAACTTCAGACAATTTAAAAAAAAAACGAAACGATGTGAAATAAGTACGTCTTCGAACAATTATTACGATTTTTATGGTCGACTTTTGCAAGGCTCCATTACCTACTTCAATTCAAACGCAGCACTTCACATTTCATTGCTTCTTTTCTAGTAAAAGTTTTTCATTTAATGCCAAAGTCTTCTCTTCACCGCAGTAAATTTAACGCCTGCTATTTGAAAGGACCTTAAGTATCCCCCACTCGACCTCTAATCTCCAAACAGCTGCGTATCTTGAGAGGTCATAATTCACCAAGTACCATTGCCGGTTTATTTGCCTTCCAACTATTTCGCTTCATGGCTCAATTCATTAAATTTAATTGCGCACACCATCCTTAGAGAAACAATCCGAACATTCTCTAAGTAAATAATGAAAGGAGCCACCTCCATCCTTAAAAAAAAATACATTTTCTTTCCTACTTTCCTACTTTGCTTCGCCAGAGAGAGAAAGAGAATATGAAACGATTTCATTCTTTAAATTAAAAGCAAACAATTCAATTCTCTCCATCTTCAATTTAGTGGGAAATGTTGCTGCCTTCATATCCTATCCATCTAAAGGTGTCCTGGGATTACTGTGACCCGCCACCTCGAATCCAGCACTTGCCAATTCAGATTGATTGTGCTTGCTCGAAAGGTCAATATGTGTGTGCGATCAAAGTAATATCCTCCAACCTTATTCAGAGTGTCCTTTGTGTATGCGCCCCACACGACCCGGATAACAAGCTTTTAAATTGCAATCAAGTCACACAAGGCTAACAAATCTCAGATTGAGTCATACCGACCCATCATTGAAATTCGATTTATATGTCCTATGTTAAACACAGTCCCCTATAGTCCATTATTCTCTTAAGAAATGCGTATGTATCGTCTTGTAACCTAAGGATACAATAGATAGATGACCAAACAGACATCAGAGAGTACAAATCTCCTTTGTAGTCAGTCACACAAGACCCAATTACATATTCGAATTGTGCTGGCAGAGGTTTACTGCTCGAGGAACACAAAAAAGGAAAAAAAAAAACTGCAGAGTCCTTAGTAAAACAAGCAACATAATTATTACTTTGTTTAGGATGCCGGAATTGCTAAGTCTTAATCCGAACAGAAGGACACACATAAAAGGTGAATTAAAAGTCACACAGGTTAGAGGGAAGTTCTATACTTTTATTTTTAGTTGCTCGTCCTTCCTCACTTGATCCGGTTGGAGTAAAGCAATTATACTTAATTGCTGCAGCCTCAGGATCTATTATTTTTGTAATTTAGAAATTGTTTAGTCAACCGTAATTCTGTTCCTCGTAAAAGGTGGACCCTCCGCCTAAAACTGTCTTAAACTTTCTTAAAGTTCATTTTCAACAAGATAATTAATAATTCTACCGAAACCAGTGTCGGACGGAGTACAGGGAAACAGAAAAAAAAAAAAAACAAGGATCCCAGAGAGCACCAAAGCCAGGCAGACATATGCACATTCCACACAGTGCGCCCCCTCCCAGTCAGTGCCACTTTGGAATGCAGTTACTCAACTTTAAATTGAAATTCTAGAGCTCTACATTGACGTTCGTCCTGCATCACGAATGAAATTAAATGCAAGGCATTTTTTAAGTTTTTCTTTGTCCCCGTTTTGCATGAGAGAGGAGAATGGGACAACATACCATTCGAATTCGAATGAATGGGGAGAAACTTTGTGCTCAATATTGATTCTCTTATGTCAGGAGACTTTGAAGGTTATTTTTTGGGAAACTAGGTGCGGTTTTGCTTTGAACTTTTTTTTTCTGTTTCAGAGGAGTGCAAGGAGGAAATAATGTTTCCTGATTTGGGGGTAGATGGCGGTGACAAGTTTTGCATGACGAATTGGCGTGGTGCGGTTAAAATGAAAGAGGTTACTCGAATGAGTTCCACACGTGAGATGTACAATTGCGGTGGTACTGTGGAGTGGAGTTGTGTTTTGCTTGAATTTGCGCACGAGTCCTGCGGTATGTAGACGACCGATCTGCTTTTACAGATGAAATGTGCAATTTATTTTGAAGATGCCAGAGCTTGGGAGTGAAGAATTGTTCGCCAAAACTTTGTGGTAGTCCAGCAGAATTGGTAGTTTATGGTATAGCAGGACCGCAGTATTGGTCCTTGCATTTCTAGAAACGACTGTGAGTTGAATTGCGAACCACGCCAAAGAAGGGGCGATTTATGTTTAGAAAAGTAATCGACTTTGAGCGACATTGAGTGAGAAGCAATCGCCACTTTCTTAGCAAAGTGTGTATCGAAACAAAATGACAGGATTCGGATACAGTTACAATTTATATTATGTATCCGATGTTAGTGGAAACGACTCTAAGATGTCTTTTTTTTTTAAGTGAAACTTCCTCAGCGAGGTGTAAGTCCGAAAAAATTAAATGCAAATCAAAGTGGAACGCAATTCAAAATGAAACGCAAATTAAAGTGAAACGCAAATCAAAGTGAAACACTAATTTTTCTCCTAAACGCCTGGACCGATGTTTCTGAATGTCTTTGTGTGTTTTTGAGTGGGACCCAGGATGGTTTAGATTCACAATTGGTACCACTAGGTGGACCTGAAATCGGGTTCCAGGAATTTTATTTATTTCCTTCTAAACGCCTGGGCCGATTTTGTTGGAATTGTTTGTGTGTGTTTGAGTGGGTTAAAACAACAGTTGTGAAGTTTCACTTCAGTAGTGTGGTAACGTAGGTGAGGCACATATATCCATTCATTCATTCCTCATTTTGAATGGCCCGCTAATCCATTAAGTGGGTCGAGGGTGTAGATTGCTCAAGTGGACCCTCCATTGCTCTCGATCCTCCGCCATCGACTCCAAATCATCAAGGGCAATCCCCATACGGGTAGAGGAGAGATTATGAACTTGATCTAACCGTCTCATCCTGGGTCTATCTAGAGGACGCCTGCCCGATGGTACGGATTCCATAGCACGTCGTGGGATCCTGGTCGGGGACATGCGTTTAACATAACCACCGAAGCGTGGCTCATATATACCAATTTTATTTTATTCGTAGATCGCCCCTCGTTAATTTGATGAGACAAAAATAACCGAGTCATATTAGAATTAGGTATATAAAGGGTTTTCCAATAGGTATCTCCTAACTTTTGCAGGTGATTGCGTCCATATTGTTGAAGCTACATTTGTCAAATTGGCTGTCACTTATTTAATCTGTCTTGCCAAATCAACATGGAGATTTATAGGGTTCAACAACATGTGGAAATGATAAAATTGTTTTATGAAAATGGGTCTTCTCTTGGAGCAACATTTCGCGCGCTTTTGCCCATTTTCCGGTCGTCATAATCGTCCTTCCGAGAGGACTATTCATGATGAATGGGTTCGTCAACAAAATTGTCAAATTTCGGACGATAACAATCCACACGAGATCCACCAAATTGCAATGCATCCAGAGAAAGTCATTGTTTGGTGTGAATCTGGATCATCAGTCCATACTTTAAGAACGACATTGGCCAGACGATCACCGTCAACGGGGAGCGCTATCAGTCGATGATAACCAATTTCTTTTAGCCCCAGTTTGATGATTTGGACACCGACGACATGTGGTGCTACGTGCCACACAGTCCATCGATTTCCTAACATGGTTATCTCCCACAGAGGCGATTTGAATTGGCCACCGAGATCGTGCCTTAGACTTCTTCTTTTAGGGTTTTCTTAAGTCACATAGGTATATGCCAAACCACCACTGCCCTGAAAGCAAGCATCATCAATGACATTCGTCAGATTCGGCCTGATTTATGCACCAGAGTTATGGAAAATTTGACGTTTCGGACGCTGGGTGGCGCCAGCGAAGCCAATTTGAATGATGTTATATTCCATATACGTAATGACATACATGGGCCTTCTAAATAAGTAAAAAAAAAACGGCCAAGTGCGAGTACACTCGCGCACCAAAGTTTCCGTACTTGGCCAGAGTTGATGTCTTGAATTGATAGACCTAGGAACAAAATTAAACCGTTTTTTGTATGAAGGAAAATATTTGTTTCACTAAATTATTTATTACTCCAAAACCAATCAATGTATCGCTATCATTGGTATTTGTCGTTTAACTAGAGGTTATACCTGAAGTTGTGTGCAAATTTTAGCCTTCTACGTCAATCAGTTCGTGATATAGACCTAGGAACAAAATTGGCTTAGTGGGCTCGGACAAACGGACAGATATCGCAGCGAAAACAATAAGATTCCGTGTTGTCCCTATATGGGAACGGAACCTTAAAAATGTCAATGATACCTCACTCACAGTTTGTTTTATTTAAATTTAAAGATAGCAATAGCAAACGCTTAATAGAAAACTCTTTATAAATCAAAGAGCTTGTCCAAACTCAGAAAAAAATCTCCCACTTTCCCACATGGAAATACTTTTGTTTGGTTCGTTAAATCGCTTTGATTCAAATCTTCAAGCCGAATCTCCTGTCCAGAATAATCGAGTATCCTATTTCCGTGAGCATTTTCGAATTCGTCACATGTTTGTGAACCTAATTACAAAATTCAACAGCATCGGTGGGCCTTCATATGCAAGATGAATTTCAAATGGCCTCCTCTTCGCTCTGCGCGGGAAATGTAGCATCATCAATTCAGCGCCTACAATGGAGCGTTTTTGCTGTTCCCTTGTTAAGGATATAACTACCAGATTAGCGTGAAAATGTCTCCGCAAAACACAAACTTGTGTTTTCCTATCTGAAAATCCTATTTCGGTAGCTTAAGCTGTGGTTGGTCCTGCCGTTCTTCTCCGCAGTCCACGACATAAATTCGCATTCATTTGCCACCGTCCTTGTTGTGCTTTGTTTGCCTATCCATAAGCTGTGTGATAATAGGGAAGTGCACGCCCTGCGAAACACGAAAATGCCTTACTACCGGGGGAGGGAGGCAGTGTAGCCCCTTGACGTATGCTTGGTCGCTCATAAATACATTTCGCTTGTTTGCCTCCTTTGCATATTTTCACCATTCGCTGGGTTCCACCAAATTTAACAGAAAATGAAAGTAGAAGGGCGACTTCGGCTTTCACCGCTGCCGCCAAGTGTGATTGTAATCATACACTTGGTGTGTATTTATGGTCCCATCTTCTCATCCCTTTGTACGGGCAACATCCTTAATTTTTTTTTTTTTTTCTGAGTAAATGGATTATTTTCTGTGCAGGATTTGCACACGAGATTCGGTTTAATTGAGTGTGTGCACATAATTCTTAGATATAATTTCGCGTCGTCGTTGTCGTTGTTGTCGTTGTGGAGGATTCATTCCTTTTGCCCTGTCTGTTGTTGTGTTGCGTTATTTGGCAGAATAAGCTCAGTAATATTAACGCCACTACCACCCCTGCAGTTGGGCGATAATTCGTTTCTGTATTAAAAGGTGGCGTACAGGTGCTGAAGCAACCCCTGCCGAGCTGGTGGGGTGCGCGGTGGTCGCAGTAAATGGAGTTTCTCACTTTAGTTATAAATTCTTTTGACAGCGCGTGTAATTAACTGGGATAACTTAATGTTTTGGAAAATTGTTGAATTTACTTTTTCCCAAATCGAGTGGATGAAACATGTGCGGGTAATTAAAAAGTCGTTGATGCCTGCGGGTGGCGAGTTGGCTTGAGGCGGCAATTTTACAATTTTCAATAGAAATATGTTGTCCTTTGTAATGAAAACGCAATTAGCGCCAGATGCCCGTATGTTGTAGGAGATTTGTATAGCATCGGAACAAGTAATTTGCAGGTGCAGTTCAGTAATATATTTTTAATAACCTACATGTGCGACAGACAGATACAAAACGGATTTTTCAAAACAAATAATGATGTAAAAATTACTATTTAAAAGTAGATTTTTTAATTAAGGGTTGTTGTTTTGGTAGTGACGTGCTTTAACAGCTTTACAAGTTTTACATTAAACCAACGTAAACGGGTGGTTGTCCACAAAAATGGCGTTTCTCGATTAAATTGCATACTCTAAGGGGATTTACAACCATAAATTATTATTTTTAGGACCAGTTTCAAGACTAGCTGATGAAGTATCGGATAGCCTATCCGGAATGTCACATAAAATTCAACTTACGGTTTGAAAGGTTTCGGATTATCTGACAGATAAAGTCTCGAATTATCAGCCGGTTGAAGCGACTATTTAGGCCTCTCTCCGGAACAAAATATTTATTTGAAGTGGCTAGAAAAAATAAAGATTCAGAGCATTTTTTCGTTGACGGGCGTAGACAGCAGTCAGAAGTGCCCTATCATGGATTTATTTGAATTCTTAGACGACGAATTTGATGAATATTACAACCAAATTAGACAGCCCCGTATAGGAACAGAGAAATTTTGAGAAATCCTCGACGATGAAGATTTCTGAATTTGCCAGGGGTGCGTTTTGTCTCCTCTCCTTTTCATTGCTTTTATGGACTGTATGTTACAGCGCGGTCTTGGCGAATAACGTTTCGAATTCGGAGATCTGACGATATGTATTTGCTCTTTGCTGACGACTTGGTCATCCTTGGGTCCTCCCAGACAACGCGCACTCTATCCGTTTCCAGCCGTTTGTTTGGAAGCTGAGATGAAAGTAAACGTGAACAAATCTGAAGTAATGGTTGTTTTTGCCTGAGACACTTTCATCTTTTGCGATCCAGGGCACGCTGCTTCCATTTGTCCATACCAAGCGCTCTGGCATCGGCGATTGCTTCTCGATGGTCTTCTCGAACATGAGGGCTGGGATTCGAAGATCCTCTTATCTAGAGCATTATTGTCCATTCGTTCGATGTGGCCGATCCAATGTTTTTAAACTTTTAAACTACATCCACATCTTTTGGTAGAGCTTATAAAGTTAGCGGTTGTATCTTCTCCTCAATTCGCCCTCCTCGCACACAGGACAAATATTCGCCGAAGTATTTAACTATCGAAGGACCTCAGTATCAACTCTCCCTTCTTGCTTATCGTCCAGCACTCGGCGCCATAATTCAAAACTGGCAGGAAAGGGGGTTTGTAGAACATACATTTCGTCCTTCGAGTTAGTAGTTTTGAAGCCAATTGTACTAGGTGGTGGACAGATGCTTTTGATAGCATATAATGTTTTCAGTAATCATAAACTCAAATCGCCTTTGTTTCAAAATCTATCATTGTTATGGCTATGGGTCACATGGCACTGATCCTATATTTCTCCCAGTTGACTGCCCCATAACTCGAATTGGTAAATTGAACGATAAAGGAGGAATCCATATTCAACAATAGAAGCAGCAGCCTTTGTTAAGACTAACACTTCTCTTGAGAAAAATAAGAGCACTGGAATGTGACCTCAAAAACACGCTTTTCAACAGAAGGTAGTGGTAGGGTTGGCAATCGACTTTCAAAAGCAAGTGTGAAGTACATTTATGTATATTAGAAATATCTATAAAGAAAATAATGGGTACAGATCTACTTTAGAGAAAAAATATAAATGCGAAAAGTTGTCAATCATATTTTTTAGCAAAAAGTGTTGTATGATGCGCCGAAAACTATGCAACGTTTGTTGTTAAAACACTCTTCTAAAGATGTTTAAAAAACTCATTTGATTTGGGATGGAATTGCCGCATACGTAAACGACCTTTACGTTCACATGAAACAAAAAAAAATGCATTCACGTATTGCTCATTTACGAATGATACGATTCGGCCCCTGAAACGTATACCAAACATTTTTTTTAGAATCGAAACAATAGAGTCAATTTTGGGATATATTTTCTTAACATTTCTGTGAACTAAATTAAGAAGACATCGTGTTTCAAGTTTAAGCAAATACAATTTTACAAGTTCGGGCCGAATGTTCCTCTGAGTTAAATAAATAAGTGGCGCAACAGGCGGTAGACACCCTATGCCTAGCTTCTCGCAACCATTCGTTTTGTGTGAGTTTCTATTTTTGGGACGAATGAAAGGGACCTACAATTTTATGGTGATGCCGAACGGCTGAATTGAGAAGCTTTTTCAGGACAGTCATACTCTCGGATGTTTGTCAGACGTTCGCGAGAGGTGGCGCAGTAGATAAAAACCTTAAGATGTACTTTGTGTTTTTCCGGGGATCGAACCTGGGATCCCTCGCGCAGTAGTCCCACACACTAACCACTGCGCCAAAGTTCCTCTGAGTTACTCCTGTTCAAAAAGTTGATTTTGTCTTCCTTGCAGCAATTGTGTAGACAATACATTTCAGTGACTATTAAATAGAATCGAAATAATAATTTCAACAAAGTTGCATCATATAGCTGTTGCAGTTGTTCTAAGAAGGACGCAAAGATGCATCAAAATACTTTAAGGAATTTATTTCGAATTTTACAAAACAAGGTTATGGCTGATTCGAAATGTAAAATTTCCATCATCAACTTTCGAGGACGAAAACCCATTGCAATCAATTTCTTCGTCATAAAATGCAACTCAACGGGCGACAAGGAAGAAATTATTTCCAAATAGACAAGAAGAGAGTCCTAGAGAGTTTTCAGTGCACAAATTCCAAAAGGAAATTGTCTTCATCGCGCTGAGTGGATTAGTTTAATAAAGTGCATAATTTTCTCTGTCCTCATTTTGCTATAAGGACTTTGGTTTCATCAGAGCGCGCGTTCTTCTTCCACTAGGATAACTATCATCTAACGGTGATCCGAACAATTGTTTTTTTTTTTTGTATGCCTGGTTGAAGTAGAAATAATCAGAAGAGACATAGCTAAGGGACTTTCTGTTGTTTTTCCTTTCCTTTTTTTTACAATTCCATTAATGGATATCTTTTAAGCATAACCGCAGGGATGCCAAGACATACCGTCACTGGCAATTGTGTCAAGGTATGTATATTGTATATACTTCTACGTGACGTTCTTTCACTCTCAATAAAAACTATGAATTCTCACTGCGACCGGATGAGGCAGTCGAAAGAATGAATGCATTCATTTCGGTGGACAGGATAGAGAAGGAATAGAAATTTATGATACACATAGCAAAAATGTGGATCAAGTGTCAGTTATGTGAGTGGAAGCATAACAGAGCCCTAAAGTGAGCCACTTAGGTGTAACCTAAGAGTTGGCACTAAAGTGCGTCACGTTTTGGTTGCATAATTTCGTATTTTGTATTTTGTTTTTATTCTCACGTCAGCTACTGTATGTGCGAGAGGATTTTATTTTTAATTTTCAAAAGTAGATTCACCAACAATTTATTCGCCTGCCTGCCTCTCCTTGAACCGAACAAGCTTATGTCCCCTTAGGGCACAAACAAAGTTACTCAACTGAGTGGGATTTGTCACTGCATTTTCATGCTCCACTTGCCATCCAAATGATGTGTATGGAATGGAAGCAGAGCAACTGACAAGCGGAGTTGGGGCAAAGTAATGTGGCCTCACGCTTCTATAGATGGAATAAGTTTAAATTTATGTTAAGCAGAGGAGAAAGGGCGCAAGCACAGTTTCTATTTTTAAGCATTGTAAAGGTGCAGAGCAAAAAAGAAGAGTCCTTTTTTTTTTCTGCACACCTTCGGGGTGTGAAACGGTCAATGGAAGAGAAATTTGAATCGTGTTTGAGGACACAAACTGAAGTCGGCTGAAAGGATTTACCTCCTTTTTTAGACTTGTTTGAATGTGACTTTGCATTAAGGCGTTATTGTGTTATCCCTTTTCAGTCCTGGAATTGTATTTTGAAAATTTATTAGACTGGCAGGCTATTTATGCAAGATCGTTTTATTTGCACTCACAGGGTGCATAAATAAGCGCACAAGGACATCATGCAGGAGTTGGTGCAGCAATGATTTATTACTATGAAGGGTAATATCCATTTACCAACATTTACATTGCTCTCAGGTGATTGCCGAAAAAACAGAAATTACAAAGTATTAATATTTTTTTTCACTGTTAAACTTCTCGCGAAAGTCTGACAAATATCGGACAGTTCAAAAGCTTCTCAGTTCAGTCGTTTTGGACTGGGCATAAAATTTGTAGGCCCCTTCCATCCTATTGCAGGTATAGAGGGACCTGTTGTGCCAACTACTTATTTATTAATTCTTTCTTATAAGTTATAACATTAGACTTATGGATCCAGTCATCTTGGCTGTTGCTCAAATTTCAAGATTTTAATATTTTAACTTCAGTAACCCTCTGACCAGAAAGACGTTTTTCACATGAGTTACATTTGCGCACAAATGTGTGCGTTTCGGTATCCGAGTATATTTCTCTTTTAATTTCTTCCCGTGTACATCTAATCGAAATCTAAGGCACTGCCCATTAACATCCTAATTAAAAATCTCTTTCTCTATCCATAACCGCTAATAAACCGGCATCGCACTCACAAGAAAGAAACTATAGACACCCCTTTCCACTGTGATACAGCAAGATTTCATAACGCAATCGACTTACGGCTACTCATAAGTGTCTGGAAGGATATTTACAGTATGGTGCGCAAGTGAATGATCGTTATTGATGCGTTTCGCGGAAATTTATCAATTTTAGCAGTCAATTTTATATCTTTACTATGAAGTTTTCGACTTTCTGTACATTGCGCACACTTGTGTGCGTTTTCATATTTTAATAAATTTTCTTCTAATCTTTTTCAATTTGAGTTGTTAAACTTTTACCAAAACACAAGTAGAATTCCGTTAGTCATGTGCGCACACACAAATGTACACTTAACTTCCCACAAAAAATTATTTAGTTCGTTAATTCTCATTATGTCAACAAGCTAGAATTGTTTTTTTATGTGCGTATTATTGCGCACAGAAGAGTGCGTTACCGTATCCACTAATTTGTATGTACATATTTGGAACACATTTTCGCAGCCTTTGATTTTTGTTAAAATAAACCAAATGTAACACAAGTTTCGCAGTGGTTAGTGTGCTGGGTCCCTGGTTCGATCCCCGGAAAAATACAAATTACATCTCAAGGTTTTTTCTACTGAGCCACCTCTCGCGAACGTCTGACAAACATCGGAGAGTAAAACTGTCCTTAAAAAGCTTCTCAATTCAGCCGTTCGGTCTGGGCATAAAATTGTAGGTCCCTTCCATTTAACCCAAAATTAAAAACTCACACAATTCAATGGTTGTGAGAAGCTAGGCCTAGGGTGTCTACACGCCTGTTGCGCCGACTATTTATTTTTTCTAACAAAAGTTGCATTCATTCGCAAATCATCGAAAGATTTCCTCTTTGAATAGGTACTCTTAACAATGTATCTACCTATTTGAGTTCGTAACTTATTCCAGCAATCTTCGCCATTTTGATACTCAACTGGCATAATATATATATGTTTAATCACACATTGTCCCACATCATTCCTATGGGGGGAAAAAAATCAGAAATGAAAACAAAGATTAATATTCAACTTAACCCCGCACAAACTCAGTCAAGAGGGTTGCATTTTGATTCCTCCGCTCTCTTTCTGCCCGTACCCTTCGAACCAATTTCTATACATTGTCACATCATATCCCTAAATCTGTTTGCAACTCCAACTCTCTAACCCCCACTCGAAAAACTTGAATAAAACAAATATTCACAAAATATAATGCATACACATTCACCGATGATGATGATGATTATTATTCGAAAAAAAAAAAACAAAAGGAGAGGGAACGCAGATAGAGAGTTCTTTGTTGCTGCGCTCCCATGATAGAGGTCCAAAAGCCCTTGTCACCAGCCAACGTCATCTCTTCGCATTTTTACAATACAGCTCCTTTTCATGTCGTTTCGAGAACGATACAATGGGAATGCCACTGAAGCAACGTTGTTTCAGTTTAATTAAAATTCTCGAATGTTAGCATATCATTATATGGGTTCTTGTGGTGGGTGTGGGTTCGGATTAAAACTCGGAGATACTTTTCCCTCCATGCGTTATCCGGACTCAGTCGGAGGGCGCAGGAGACTGGGAGGGCAAGTGTAAAAGAATTGAATGTGTTTGTAATACCGCCCCCGCCGCCGCCGCCCAGAAGATGGTCTCTCATTTCCCTGTTTCTGTTCCCGATGTGGGGAAAGGTCTTATTTTGCATTTCGGTGTTAATGGATATTCTAACATGCGATAAGTGTACTCCTAATGGATACCGCTGGGTTTGTTCCTTAATGCTTGCTTGTGAGCTTTTGTTCTTTTGAAGTTTTACTTTTTCTGTACCTTTGTCTTAGTCTGTTTGTGTTAAGATTATTTCATGGGAATGATAAAGATTAATGTGAAAAGTTTCAAGTGGAAATTGAGGGCGGACTTGGAGTGTATTGTGCAGCTTTAGAATTTCTCCGAATATTGGTAGTAAATTGAAATGAAAATGGTTTCAGTGGGCATAATTACACAGTAGTACAAGAGGGCGTTATAAATCGAAGACTTTTTGGGATAAGAGATCTACAAGTGGACTTATATTGTGTATACATTTAAGACAGAGTACGCCATGTATGTCGACTCGTTAGAAACAGCTGCTTTTTGCAGGGAAGCACCGAATCCCAGATGACTTCTAGTCAGGAACTAGTACACGTATTTCCTTCAACAAAATCTCTCAAATCGACAATAACTATAATCCAATCTGATCAAACACTTTCACATGTTTATGAGTTAAAGAATGAGAAATTTGTAAATTTTCTGGTGCTGAACATAGAAGCCCTACATAATAACACTGCACCTTTGTTTGTTTACCAATAAGTAAGGGCCCTAGACCCCATACTTGTGGTATTCCATTAAATTTGCTTTATAATACTTCATGAGGCGTAATTTGTTGGCAACTGGCTTTTAAAAAAAGAACAACTTAGTAAATTGGAATGCTCTAAGCTTCATTCGTACAAATGTGAGAATCCGATGCAAAAAAATTGAACGCTTGTCGGAGACGCTTTTAAAAGTTCGTCTTCTGTTGCAAGATCAATGAATTTTAAAAACCTCGTACAGGTAAGTCGTCATGTAAAGGGTGTCCAAACAAGAGCGCCGGATTTAATTAAAAAAATAAAAAACACATTTATTTTTTTGAATTAAGCAAACATTTTTATTTTAATATAAAGAAAATGGAATGGAAGTTCCTATTCTCCGATTTCCTTACTGTGGCTATATTTTCAAGTGGCCAACAAGGACGAACAATGGTCTTCTGATCCATCAGCGTAAATACGGTCTGAAATTCTTTAATTAAACGCCTCACTGACGATTCATTTGGCGCATAATTGCGACCGAAAACTTGACGTAATTGACGAACCGTTTTCGCAAAACTTTTACCATTTTTGTAATGTGATTTTACGTTTCAATACTTCTCCATATCGCGTGGTTTGTACGTGACAACTGTCAAAACAAATTACCGTACAACTCGTATTAACAAAGTGGAGGCAACTTTTAATATGGCGCTCTTGTTGAGACGCCCTTTACAATCCACAAATGCGTATAATATAAAAGGATGTATTTTTTTCTGTATGTGTTTTACTGGGCGCCTCACTTCGCATGGTCTACATGTGGAGGATGACTTTCTAATAAGAGTGGCCAACAATTGTTGTTATTAATTTTCTTTAATTTCCAAATACAGATCTTTATAGAAAAGCACATAATTCGCACGTGAAAACTTACCGCCCATGATTATCCCAAATGAACTGGCAATTTTAAACTACGGCCGAAATTGAAATCTGCCAGCTAGCTAGTATTAAATTTAGTATTTTAATATTGTTAACCTTTTTTTACTTAAAATATAAATGTAATCTCTGTAAAAATGTCTTTAGAAATGTGTCTTCACATAAACGCGCTTCGATTTAAAATGTATTATTAGACAACAAGTATAGGTCCCACACTCGACCCTTGTGGAACTCCTTTCACTTCAACGAATTCGTATAGAAAATAGATTTTTTTACATCAAATCAAACACATAGAACACATCTAATTGGTAAGCCTTGTTAATTGTCGTATTCATAATATGTAAACCACTTTTATTGAATATCCTAGCTTCGTTTGTGACATTTTACTTTTGCTATTCATTTACAACTGTAGAGCAATAACATTGAGTGCAAATGTGTAATTTATTTTCTATACTCGTAAATCTGGTGGCTGGCAACAACAAATATCTTTGATTGTTTAACAAATAAGAGTATTGTATTCAATTCGACATCGCATGCATTTTCTAGAATTTTGTTCACTCTAGGAGACTGTGTTTGATTACAATATATAAGATGATGTATGGTTTTTGTTATTATTGTTGTTCACATTCTCACCTATGGTGTTGTTGTTTTTTTTTTACAGCAGTGGAATGTTGCGCTTTTACCATCCTCACAAACACCACCCACTCTATCCACCCAAACACAAAGCATTTGAATGAATTTTAATTGATTTCCTTTTTCTTCCTCTCGCCTAGCAGTCATCAGTATTGATTAAAACTGAACCAGAGCCAAATGCTGGATTAAACAGCACCGCAGGCTCTGCTGGCGGTGGCGGTGGTGGAGGTGGAGCCACACCTTCATGCAGCATATCAGCAGCAGCAGCTACAACATCAGTGGGCAGCACAAGTCTTGTGACTGGCATCAATCTGGGAGTGAATGCTGCTATTTCCAGTGCAAGCAATACATCACCGGTGGCCGCTGCTACAGCAGTCACTCCAACAACAAATGGCATTGTTACCAGTGCCACTGGGGGAGGTCTTCTCGACATGAACAGTGCAAATCAGTCAGCTGTCACCACACAGATGATCCTCAACAATACAAATGCAGCTGCTGCCGCTATGGCTGCGGCCGCTGCTGTCGCTGCATCACAAAGCAATAACATGTCAACCGTTACAACCAGTACGCAACAATTGGCGCCAATCAGTGGGATTGCAGGCACCGTGGCAGGTACCTTAGCCACGACATCGTCAGGACTCGATACTGCCACAATTGTGTCATCCATTGTCAGTGGTCTTCCATCCAGTTTGCAGGCAAACATCGCCGGTCCAACTGCCGTGTCCTCCAGTACCGTAGCATCACAGACAACATCACAGGTCATAGCGTGCTTGAATGCGGCCGCCAGTGGAATTATGACATCCGCTGTACAGACAACACCCGCTGTATCGCTAGCCTCAGCTCTAGTTCCCATCGATCACAAAAGTCAGCCAAAGAGACTGCATGTCTCGAATATTCCATTCAGATTTCGTGATCCCGATTTGCGGGCAATGTTCGGGGTAAGTTCACAGATCATTCTCAAAATTTCTTAGTCACTAGAGAGTATACATAGAGTTACAAATGTTTTCTTTTGGGACTTTTGAATGTTTTGTTGCATTCGGAGTTGAATTTTAAAACATTGTTTTTTTTTTTTAGTTCAGATTTTAAATAGTTTTTCTTTTCATTTGTTTTTCTCTACTCGCTCTTGATTGTATACCATTTGTTTTAATATGGAAACTATTTTCTTTTTTTCTTTTTTCATTTTTTGATCGTTCCTCCCTCAACTTGACAAAAAAAAAAAAAACTAAATCGAAAAACAAAACCAACCCCTTGATTTGTGGTCGTTTTGCATCCGTTTACACATCCATACAAAAAATAAAATACAATCCCTCCAAACAAAACTGAAATGTGCCCAAAAACCAAATAATTAGCAATTTGGAACAATACTCGATGTAGAAATTATATTCAATGAGCGTGGCAGCAAGGTATGTATTGTTTTTATGTTGTTTATAAATATTCTTATGAGAATCCTAATGCATTTTCTTATTGTTATGATTTAGAGAGTTAGGTGTGTTTAAAGTTTGTTTGTTGTCTGTCTGTTAAAATAGGGAGCGAGATCTTAAAAGGGGGAATGGAGTTAAAAGATATATGCATATTTAATGCATGTCTACAATGTTTGAAACAAACATTCTTACGATCTGAATGATTTTCTGGATGAATTGCCCTCTCTGGAAGGTTGGAAAGTACCTACATCATTGGTGTGTTCATTCAGTGAGATCAAATGCCTGTCCTTCAATATTTACATGCCGATGGACATTTTTAAACAAAGCGTACAGTGACTGCACTCTCTGTTTCTCTTAATAAATTTTTAAAAAAGTATGGGTCCATAATGACATTCTTGAGGCACATCAAGTTTATACGATATTAGCGGCGACTTGAGAGATTTGAAGCCGAAATAAACTTTGTGGAAGATATTCAAAAATGTGGATGGATTGTAATATAATTGAGTTGATTTTTTATGAAATCATCGGCGATCTAAGAAATTTAATGAAATTTGCTTTAAATCTACGTCGATTGAAGAGGCGTTAGTGACGTAAGAAATGCTTCGTGAAATTTTCGTTAAAATATTAGAAGAAAATACTTTTGGAATACAAATTGTTTGGACAAGATCGTTGTACAGTGTCACTCCTGAGGCATATCACTATAAACCTGAAATTATCGGGTCAGCTAAGCAAATGAAATAGAGACTAAAAATAAAGAATCCAGTGATCCAGGAATCTTCAAAAAACCGTAGAGCCCTGAAAACAAAATGTTTGAGATTGCAGATAAATCAAAGAGACTGCGATATTCATTGTATAGAGGCGATCATTTGCTTGTTGTAAGCAACGAACTATTCTACTGAAAAGTATAGTGCTGGTAGTATTTGTTTGACTTTTTAAAATATTAAAACTTTTCTGTAAGCCTACCTAAATTAAACTTGCAACAAAAGAATGCAGCTAAAAATATCCCGTCCCTTTTCATGGAACTACAACCGGAACTATATAATTTCTCCAATTGACAGCAACAATGTCATAACTACAACCGTCAGTTGAAAATTATTTCAACTCATAAAGAAGTTCAGAAATTAATGTAGACTGTGTTTCCTACTCTGCTTAAAATTTTACAAAGTCACTTTTAAGTAGTCCATCCTATTTTTAAAAAGATATTCAAACTGCGAAGTGAATAATACTTTACAAACGATTTTTTCCAGAAATAATTTATCTTAGCCACATGGGTAAATCGATTGGATCTGACACCGATCGGAAGAGAAACATCAAACTTGATTTAAAATTTATAAAATGAATGAAAACGGGTTCCAAAATAATGCCAGATGAAGCAAAACCAGATGTCAGATAAGTTTGCAGATCTATATCAGATGAGATCAGCATCAATATCAATATCAGATTGATGACTGATCAATATCACGAGATTGCAAGATCAACTATGATCACATTAATACCTGACACTTGATCGGCGCTAGGTCGCTATTAAATAAGTCCAGTAACAGAAGAATGTGCGCAACATCAAAACTGCAACAATATTCGATATCCAGTAACCAATGCAAGATCAGTAGCAAAAGAATGCATCGATCCGTGCTTGATCAATATAATATGACTATCAAACCAGAGCATACATACCTAATCACTTCGAGTCAATATCTGAAAAGCGAAAAATCAGTATCGCCGTACAAATCAGAAGGGCCTATGATCAATATCACATGAGTGTCTTGTATTATGATAAATAATCACTGATAAATATCAAATAAGTGAAGATCAACTTAATCAGTGCTAAATTATTAGGTCTGCTGAGTTTCTCTGGTCAAAATTCAAAAATAAAAAAAGAAATTTAATCTGTAAAAGTAATCTTCAAGTCGATGGCTTTTTGATTCATATTCCTTGAAGAAGAAAAAATTTCACTCTCATAAAATTCCATTCCTTTTTTTAATCGAAGCCCCTAAACACACCTCAGTTATATAAAATATTTTAAGAATAATTTTCTTTAGTAATCTAAGTAAAAATTCGTATATACATTCATCATTTTAAATTAAAAAAACTCTCATTAATTTTAATTTAAAAAAAAAATAGCTGCATTAACTAATTAATCTAATAATACATATTTAATAGAAATTAAATTTCATGCTTAAAATCGACTAAGTAAAGACTAAAATAAATGATTGAATGTATATATTAAATTATTCGTATTCCCTATATTTAAAATTCGCTTAAAAACAATTTGCAATAAAATAACTCTTTAAGACAATAAGTATACAAAAATAATATTTTACAAGTGGTTTTATTTATTTTATTTATGTTAGGTCAACATTTTGTAATGCCTACAAATTTCTTCTATCCTTCATAACAAAAGACATTTTTTTTTTTTGTTTTTGTTTAAGTAAATTGCTTTTATGTTTTCCAGTAAAATGTTGATTTTTTCGAGACGAGATATTTCCTGTATTAGTATTTTTGTTAATGTTAGTAAAAGTATATTTGTTCGGAAAGGAGAATGTTTTTTTATTATTATTACTTGTTTGATTTGTTTAAGTTTTGCTATAAGCAATTTTGTATTTCTTATTTATTTATGTTTGACAATATTTGCAAGATGAACACAATTTAAAATTTTTTTTTAATGTAAGACTGTATTGAACAGTTTATTTAAATTAGAATAATGTACAACAGTGGCAGAGTGTATAAACAAAATAATTAATTGCATTTTCGTAACAAAGTAAGAAATAATTTTCCTGGTAATGGTGGCTTACTTTTTTTTTTAAATAAAAAAAACAATAACAGTCTTTTCAGCAAAATAAGCTGGGCAAGCTCTTGTGCTTAGAATCGAATGTGTCATATAACCAAAGCAAGTTACAATAACATAACATTATTTCTTTATCAGTTACCCATGTGTAAAGGACATTTCCGAGGAAAATTAAGTTGGTAAAGGAATGTATAGTGCTTGAAATTTATTGAGCGAAAAACGCTCTCAATGATCAATGCACGAGAATGTGCATCCATGACAATTGACTGCCTGTGAAGTATAAAAGGTCAATAAGTGTTATAAAGTTTGAAATAATATTTACTGACCATTTTATTTTTTATACGAAGAAATTTATTGTGTAGGTAGTTAGTTTAAGTAAAAAATAAAAACAGCGATTAGTGCGTACAACTTTTTTTTAAGTTCAATCATATTTTTCATTTTTCAAGATAAAAATATTTGCCTCAATGTATATCTGCATTTTTGACTTGAGATCGCTCTCTAATTGTGAGTGCAATAGCAAACGATTTCGCCCAAAATTCGTACCTACTTCAGATTTGAAACAGATGGCACGAATCTCGTATACTTGCATTTTTTCCAAACCCCAGATCGTTGAAATCACGAGCAGTTTACACAAAGGTAAGCGATGCCTCAATAACCACTGGGCATTGAAGAATTGGAGACCATGCGGCCAAACTAGGTATCCCACAGAACCCTCATTGCCGCAGTTGCGGAGATACAAATGAAAGAGGAACTATCTCTCATTTCCTCTGCAATGGTCCGGCACTGCATGCACTGAACCAACCATTCTTTGACCACCTTAGCGACATCTCGGGCAAATGGATACAGGATCTTATCCGCTTTCTCAGCTCCACACCACAGGCTGGTTTTAGGTACCGACTGGATCACATTCTTAACAATCATCACAAAGTAGGTCACACGAGTCGTGATAATAAAACGGCACATCTTAGTGCTAATTTGGTTCATGTCTGAACCGGCACTTTTACCTACCTACCTAAGTAATGCCTCTGCCCAAAAACTTGGTCTTAAATGGCACACGTCAAAATGGTAATTTTTTGTCTACAATTCAGTGGTAATAAGCTTTAACCAATCCTAAAGCAAAACTAAACTTCCGTCATCAAATATGCAGCTGTCGATCAGCATTTTGTGATTATTTGAAAATTTAGAATCTTCTTTTAAATATCCGGGCCAAAATTTCACCAACTTACAAATTTGTGTTTGTGAAAAGAAGACAAAATTTGGTTTCACCAAAAAAGTTGGTGAAATAGGTCACTGGACATCATAAACGAATGACACGATAGATTAGACCAAATTTAAATAAAATTATGAAGCATTTGTTGGGAACTCTTAAAAGCTCCTAGATGACCAAAAGAATATATACGAACCATAGATATTCGAAGCTAAAAAAATAAGTAAATAGCTGGCTCAACAGACGGTAGACACCCTAGGCCTAGCTTCTCGCAAACATTTGTTTGTGTGAGTTTCAATTTTTGGGACGAATGGAAGGGACCTAAAATCGAACCTGGGATCCCTCGCACAGTAGTCCATATATACGAAACTAACACCAGCGAAATGCAGACTTTAGACTTCAGATACAACGTCAAAAATGTGTCCCTTGTTTAAGAGCTTTCCTTGACAAATTAATTATAGAATCAACTAACTTTGCACACGATTTAGTCACCGGGTGACAAGAGTTATGATTTGCTAAGTTAGTGAGATGTTCAAAAAGCTTGTCATGATCAAAACTACAATCTTTCTTATTACCGATTCTATTTTCGTTTTGATGACTTTCTTTGTTACTTTGAAGGGGTTTTTCAACAACAGAAATTTAAAATAAAATTTAAAACGCGTCTATTTGCTGTCATATAACATAAATCAGCCGCCATCTCCCATTTAAATAGTACAATATGTTTCCCACAACCACCACGGTAACAATATACAATTAACAACTTCCCAACTACTCACACAAAGTAATACGATTAAATTGCTGCAAATACCGCAAGCATTATCCCTGAGCTATCTACACAGAAGTGCCCCATTGTCTCCCATGACACCATCCCCAAAGTGCCAGTATGTGTAGTGTATGGCAAAATAAATTTGCCAAATAGTTTGATAGCTGAATTTTGGGTTGGCATTGCCACGTGTCCCACGCCCCACCTCCCAGCTCCCACCTATCACATGGCTATAATCATTTCATTCTCTCTGTACGAAAGGAAAAACTTTTCACTGGCAAGTTAATATTTTCGGTGGAAAACCTCAAATCAAATGAAACCACTCATACACATCTGGTTCTGGTATACTTTTCAGATAAGCTCATTTCATTACTTGGTGTGTGTGCTGGTGTGTCGTGTCGCCCAACCCCAAGGATCACCAGAGAGCACATTCTGAACGTAACCAAGTCACTTCTGCTGCCGCTGCCAGAAGAAGTTCTTAAAATTTGCTATTCCTTCGTATATCCTTTGTCCCTGAAGTGATACACCACCACCACCATCTTCTGATGCTGTTGTGTGTGTTTAATAAGTTAAAACTTAGACTTTTCTTGCAAAATGTTAAGAGTTGACGAAGGCTGACAAAGAACAAGAGGAGGCAGAGAGTGCTTTTTAATTTCGCAATTAAATGTTCTTGCCAAAAAGAACTCTCGTAGGCACTGCCTGCTAGATGATGGTATATAAGAAAAAGGACTCGCCGTCTCAGCATCGTACTATGTAATTCCATTTGTTGTCGCGCTCTCTTTCTTTTCCTGGCGCACTCTGCAGAAGAATATTTAAATGAAGATAAAGACTTTTGCATAATATTAGAAGAAAGTATCCATTTTGGATGAATTTTCTTTTTATTATAACACACAAGCAGCGACGACGGCAAGGACTTCGAGGAATATGATGATAATGATGATGATGATGATGGGATGGTGGAAGTACGATCGTAAAATTTTGTTAAACTATTAACATTTTAGATCCAAGCATGTGTATGGCTCTGTATGTGTCTGTGAGTTTGGGAGTTAATAAAATTAATAATGTGTAGGCAGGGTTATTATAATTACCGCTTCCTTGAAATACACTCAAGTTGCCTAATGTATGCAGCTTTGTGTTCGCATCGTACGGAAGCAACAGTACGGTATATATGATGCAATTTGGGCGAATATCCAAGGAGGATATTTGATTTCCTTTCATTGTTGCAGCAGTGTAAATTAATTTAATAGAGGCAAAGAGTTTCTGCAGGTCGAAGATGGGTACGAGGAAATCTAAAATGTTTGGAAACTTTTGTAATCCCCGACGTAAGTCCATTTTGAATCATTGACCAGGGAATTTCATTTGTAATCCATTGAATGGTCATGGAGTTTTCCAAGGATTTTCTTAATAGAACAATGGTACGATATAGAGGGCCAGTATGGCAGAAATACATTCTCGTAGTCCTGTGAGTTGTTTTAGAAATGAATTTAGATAGGAAATTTAATAAATCATAAAGTGTTCATGTTTGTATTGGAAATTCTATTTATTCGTAGTAGGGGGGAAAAAGAAAATTGTGAGAAGATAGACGACATCAATTGAATATATATTGCCTGCCTATGCAATGCTTGTTTGCATAGACCTTTGACTTCAAAAAAAAAAACCCAAAGAAAAAAAGTACATTGGCGCTACATCGCAAGATCTGGGTGGCCAAATCTGATCTCAAAAACGGCCAATTGTACGATTAGGAAATGACTTATGCAGCAATTGAATTATGGCATGTGGCACCGTCTTGCTGACCACATGTTGGTCACATCCATCAGCTAGGTTCCAGAAATCGAGTGAAATCGTTTTCAGTGTTCTGCATTTCGAGCAATTCGGAAACTCCGAAATTTTTTGGAAATCACAATTTCACTTTGTCTCAATTCCGAAAATTTTGAAATCGAAATCGAATACAGTGAAATGTAGAACACAAAAATTCATTTCCGATTTTATTTCGAGTGAATGTGAAATGTGGAACCTAGCAGCATATCTTGTAATTTAGGCACTAAAAACTCGGTTATCATGTCACGATAACGAACACCATTAATTGTTACCGCCTGGCCAGCTGCATTTTCGAAGAAGGTCCGATAATGCCTCCAGCCCAAAATCCGCACCAAACAGTCACGCGTTGTGTATGCGTTTGTTTCTCAACAATTACTCGTGGGTTTTCTGAACCCCAAATGCGACAATTTTGACCATTAACGAAGCCATCAAGATGAAAATGAGTATCATCACTGAAGATGATTGCGGACTGTACCTGACAAACCTTCATTATTTTTCAAATATTACTCAACAATGAAAATGCATTGTTCTTTCGTATAGCGCTCCATTGTTACTAACCCCGAATTGTCAGCTGTCACATTGTTATCTTTTTTTTCCGTTGGCATCACTGTATTATTAAATGGCGCAAAATTTAAAATTGGCATGAATTATGGGACACCCTTTAGAAGACTAAGGAGGGTCTGAAAACCAAGTCAGCCTAAAAATATGAATAGAAAAGGGTTTGCTGTTAACAATGATCCGGTGGCTAAGGCTGTACTTCTGATGGCTTGTGTGAAAGTTAAGCCAATAACACAATACAATTTTTATGTTGCGATAAGTAACGTTGGCTTTAAGAAAAAATTCATTGAATTCTTATCGAACAAATTAGGTACAAATGACCCCCAATAGGTCGTTACCCGTACCGTTTTTTAGAACATTATGCAGCATCGTTTATTCTAACGCGATGGTATTTGTTCAAGTTTTCCTTGCATATTTTTAACATGCCTTATTTTACAGAGGACTTCATCATTTCTATGGCCGCTTGACTGTTAAAGTCAAGTATACACTGTCAAAGTATACGATGATGTTTTGTCCACAAAGTTGCTCCTTGGCTGCTTTACCTAACAACTATTTCTGCTTTAAAAGCACAGTAATCATCGTTAATTCTGTATGATTTGCTGAAATCCAGTGTTTTACAGAGGATGCCTGCGACTGTACCGATATATCCACCTCTGGACAGAGAGATATTCCTGCTTTGTGACTACCTTATTGACCCAATTAGGACTGTCAGGAATTCTTGTAATAAATCTAAATTTAAAGGCGAATTTGAGGTTTAGCTAGCCTGTGGTTGTTATCTCACTCCATTGTGATTCAATGAAGGTATGCCCGTAGGATTTAAATGGCCATAGATCAGACTCTTTTAATGATTGATATAAAATTGAAGTTCAGTACAGTGCATATTGAATAACTTCGAGTATCTTGATTTAATGTCGGTAAAAAGCTGACAATGTACTGACATCCGCTAAAGGCGAACTTGTGTAGTTCCCGAATGAACTAGCTTGGCAAGTGAACTAAGTGAACTTGGTTCATAAATTATTTCGTTTCGTGTTAACCGGCATTCATTTTTCACAGACGACTTTGAAATCTCAAGAGCTCTTCTCGCTCTCTCCTCAATATTAATAAAAATGTTAACATTGCAGGACCCTACTATTTTCCTTCATAATTTATTTGTCTTTCGTCTGAGCCTCACGCCAGGGTTTTTTTTTAACCAATTCCAAGCTAGTATCACATAAAATCCTTATGACTTCAACTAACTGGCATGTGCATGCCCATGCATTTGAAATTACACATTCTACCCCCATCAATGTCAGGAAGTGGCAACGCACAAGCACACACAACATATGCACCAGGAACACAGCAGAGCTTTATGAATATTCAATTGCCTAACAGGGTATTCACAAAGTTCACAGGCACAGCATCAGAGTACGTGGCAGTACATGCATCGTACTCCTTGTCAAGCATCATGCTTCATGCTACTACAGCAGAACACTTATTCTTGGCTATGCCCTCTCTATGCAATGAGGTCGTGTCTCCGAGCCATCTTCAAACCCTACAGACAGAGACACACATGCAAGTCAAGTTGGAGGTGTATGCTGCTTCAGGTCGATTTTCCTGATTGTTCCACATTACATTCTCTTTTGAATTGAAAATGTTCCCATAAGAAAACCTCCCCTCTCTATCTAAATTCTGAAGGACATTACAGAAGGTTTAAACTTGGTTTTTTTTTACAGAGAATCTTTCCTTTCTCATTAGATATTCCCTTTTCCATATGATTACCTATCGGGAGTCGATGTGCAAACGTCGAAAGAAAATAAGCTGGATACGCGTTTGTTTAAAGCGCATCCCTATCGCATTAAGATATACATCAATTTCTTCTGTCTATGTGCAGTTTATCATCCATGCACTCGTTTGATGCTGCAAGGGACAACCCAACAGTTGCAGCAACAAAAAGTACAATTTACGAGTTTCTCATGCATGTTTTATCCACACGCCATTATAATCTTACGAATCGTTGAAAAAGCATCCAGTCGGCATGCAAAAACTATAATCCTTCGACGGAAGGAAGGCGAACAAAAAAAATGTTGATTCCAACCGAAAAAATAAAAACAGGATACAGGGCGAAGCGAATTAAGAACACACACGAAAATTTGCTAACAAATCTCCGCACAGTCCACAGGAAAGAACAAGGAGCCAGCCAGCCGCATAAACCGAAAAACTTTAGACATATCCTCGAACAAATGGCAGGAAAAAGTACGAAAAATATTCCGAAATCGAAGTTTTGTGTCGAGAAATGTGAAGGAGGGCAGACGAGATAAAGGAGGGATTGTTCTTTTTTTTTCTGCACCGAAAGATTAATTTGTTGAGTTGTCCTTACATCCACTGTAAAAGGATGTTTTGCCACACATGTGTACACAAGGACAAAGTCAGGAAAACAACATTTTTGCTAAATTTTTCAATTGTTTTTCGAATGTCTGGATTAGTTTTGGAAGTTTTGAAAACGGTTTTGATATATGGGGGTGTTTTTTTTTTCCAGAGATCGCATTTAGATTGTGGATTTAAACAGTTCTCAATGTTAAGGGGATTAGATGCTGGATAAAATCAATAAGCTTGTTGAAGGTTTTGGGAGTACTTTGGCATGGTTTAGATTGATAATGCTTTCAAATACGCACTGTAGTCATCGGTGACGGAGAGGAACTCGTGGAATTGGAAGGTGTAGGAGTGGGTGTACCAGTTTCAGTGTTCCTACTATCGGCAGCTAGATTATTCGTTAATAGTAACCAGATAAATTGTGGACTTACTTACTTTTTGTTGGTGCGTTTGACTTTTAAGCTTAAGGTATCAGCCTTGGCAACGTTTTTTTCGCTGCCACACCCCTGCGAACTTCTGGCAACGTTCTGTTTGGCTGTCAATGAAAGTGTGGCTGGGGATACCTTATTTCGCAGATCTTAGGATGATGATTTTACATTCCTGAAAAGCGTAGAGTTCAGCTTGAAAAATTTGAAGTTTTTTCTTAGAAAAGGAAAGAGATCTATTTTAAATGTGGGTCCATAGATCCTGCCTCCTACTCCGGTATTTATTTTAGATCTATCTGTATACAACTTTTTACATTCAATATTTAGGTATTGAGGTTTTTAAAAGCGCACGCTTCTAACTTAATCCGAATGGAATGGAGTTAAATGTATATATGCATCCATTCTTATGTTAAAATACTCAGCGATGCTAATACAACAGCTTGTGTTACAAAAAAAAAATATTATATAAAATAACAAAGTAAGCCAACCAAAATCCAGATGACCACCTGTTCTTATATAAACAATAAAATTGCGCAAAACGATTAAAAAACATTTACACAGAAATTATATTTGTTGCACGTTGTTTTTGAGCGGAGCCTGATTTTTATATAAATATATTTATAATTTATTGTATTTGATTTGTTTAAAAAAAAAGTATAGTAAGCAAACATATTTATAACTTATATTATATTGAATTTATATTTAAAACTATATTATATATAATTAATTTGAAAGAAAACAAGTATATGAAACAACCAACCAATCAAAATTGCATGTATCTTTGTTCTGTCCTTTGCATGTAGGGATTCGGTTTTGTAACCTTCGCTAATAGTAGCGATGCGGAGAGAGCACGCGAACGTCTTCACGGCACTGTGGTTGAGGGACGCAAGATTGAGGTGTGCATGAACATTTTTTACTTGAATATTTACATAAAATATATTAATAGTATTTACATAATATAATAATTTGTTGTTTTTAGTAAATATTTTTTTTTGTTTTAAATTAAATTTTTTTGTTGGCAAAAAACAAACAAAACAAATTTGTTTGATATTTATGAAAAAAAAATATATACTCATATATTTATATCCTTTATACATATATACTCTTTGAAATTTTTTTTTATTTTTGAAAAGTGATGACGGTGTTTTTTTATTACGTCAAAATTTTAATTTGTACAAAATGTCAAAAATTATAACTTTGTTTTTCTATATCGGAATTTAGTGAAACATAATAATTGGATAGAGACATGTGGAAAGTCATATTTTTCAATAGTCAGATCTTATTAACTTAGGCGGCGGCTCTACAGTCTAAGGTGACCCGAGGCCTTAACGAATACACCTCTTAAGTTAGCCCGGTCCTAAGGTAACTACCGCCAGTTGCGCACTTTAAGTCGCTCTGAAGTCTCTTTCTTCTTGTGAGCGCCACTTAAGGCGAGATCTAAGTTAGAAGTTCCAAATTTGTTTTTAAATCGAAGTGACATTTATCAGTAGACAACAGTTTCTAAAGAATATACCATTTTCTTGGTGCTGTATCTGGTACATGTCAGAATATTGTCGACTTTGGGCTTTCAGAATTGCAAGAGTTCAAGCTTCATAGCTTATTAATAAAATATATTTCAGAATCTTCGGTATTCAACAAAAACTAACCCTGAAGGGATGCCAGAGTGGAATATATTTGATTAGACTCCAATGGTTTGTTACGAAAGTGTTAGTATACATCTATTCTATTGAGGTCTGGCTAAAATTGTCAGTGGGTATTTTTTCGATTCCATGTATATTCAACACAAAAGTGTGAGAAACCTGAAAATATTTTTTATTGAATACAACGAACATTGAAAAGTAGTTTAAGCCTCACCTAAGCTTGCCAAAATCCAAATTGAATCAAATCGAAGTTGTCAGAACTATAGAATCTTAAAGACGTCGAAAGTGTGGAATTTAAAACCTGGTTATATCAGACATCAAGAAAGTCCAATTATTACCTTAAAGACTAATTGAAAATCCGTCGAAAATGACAGAGCTGCAGAACATTTACTGATAAGTCATGTACAAAGTGGGCTAAAAATACTAAAGATTACTTGAAGTTAAAGACCATGTTATTTGTTTAATAAATTCCGTTAAAATTAGGAGGGTATTGAAGCTTAGTCATTGGTTTTTTTGATCTTAATAATGAAAATTAATATCTTAACAAATAGAAAAAGGTAGATACATAACCACAAATTCTGTTTTCGCAACACTCCAGTCTTTTGATGAAACTTCCATCGCTGTTTTTAAAGTTTGTCGTTTCTAAGTCTATACAACATGATAGGTTATGTTCCTTTCAAGTTGTGCAAAAGTTTGGGATTATTTTCTAAAACATTCCCTATCGGAAGAAATCAGAAGAACGAACCGGCCAAAAATGTCTCCATTTTTTTGTGATTACATACATATTCGCCCTGAAAACATTTCTTAAAAAATATAGTCATCGTATATCAGCAGCCTTTATTGACATTAGCGCCATCTTGTTGAAACACGGGATAGGTGACTCAGTTAAAAAATAAAAAAATATTCTGGCATTGCTGTATCATTTCTCACCCCATTTGCTCTTTAAAGAAAGATTTTCTTAGCCCAGATACCTCAACAAACCCCGAAACGAAGTGGACGCATCTGTCAGTGCCAAATTATTCCACAAAGTACGGGCCAAGCATAACTATTAGTCTTCCAGTTTGTCTATACATGGTTGCAGATCTTTTTTGTCGAAAACCGGATGCAAAACGCACGATGACATTATCCTGGACAGGACATTCCTAGTTCTTTCTTACATTAAAGTGGCATTAAATTAATGATTACTGACTTAAAAATTTAATACGTACCTGTTACCCGCTTTCTTTAGTAGCAAATTTAATATTTTTTGTTAATTTTGTTCCTAAAACTATGCAATTTAAAGTACACAATCACGCCAATATTGGTACGAATGTAGACGTATATGACGCAGCATAACTTTTGGCATTACAGAGTAGATTTGTTGTAAGAGGAAATTGAAAACGTTCCTTAGGTACACTTAGTTATAAAATAAGAACCCAAAATGTACATATACAACCTACCGATGTTTGAAATTTCAACTGCCTAGTCCCAATGGGCTCCAAGTTATTTTTAATTTGGCTGAGATTTGCATACGCAAGACAAACTTGGTAAACAGGCGAATGTCAGAAGTGTTGATGTCAACATGAAAAGCGGAATTTAATATTCTCCAACTTTTTGTCCAAATTCATTTCAAATATAAAGCAGCTGGTCGAAGTGGCAATCGCTGTCAAACCTAAAAATGTACCACCTGGCAAAATATCCCCACCCACTTTCATTTTATTCCAACACTCTTCAATGCACCTCTCGCTTTTCGCAAAAAAAAATCCCTCCTCAATAAGAACGCCAAATTGGTTTTAACAGGCACAGAACTATCAACTTTATCCTTCCAACTACCGTTCGCTTCGCTTTTCATTCATTATAACGCTATGCCTGATGATTATAGTCTGCTTTCCGAGATGATTGCGTTGCGCTCTTTTATGCCTTTTAATTGGAATTTTTATTCAATTATATTTATTTTTCGAATTACAATTAACCACTCATACATAGGTGGCAGGATTGGTTAAGAGCATATTAATTTGCATTCAAAAGAGCAAATTTATATAAAAAAAAATATTCACGGAAAGCCTTAATTTGTTTGCGTTGTTCGATTGTTTTTAATTATTTCTTCTACCCCCTCTTTTGGTTATATCAACATTCAGTTTTGGATAATTGCCACCGTGAAATGCAGTTGGTGAGATGAATTTTTTTTCATCGTTTTTTATCGCACACAATCATGGTGTTGTGGAAAAAGTGCATCCCTCAAAAATGCAAACGAAAAAAGAAGAAATCACATAAACCGATTTTGGTTTTGAATGAATTTGAATTATAATGCATTCCATGAGAACGAAGGACGAATTTTTTTTTTTGTATTTGCGGCACAGATTTAGTATTTTTAATTGCTTGTGGCAAATTGCGTGATGGATTTTGCGTCTGATATTGCATCTTTCATTTGTTGAGTGCGAATTTTAATTAAATTAGATAGATGAGAAAAAATAGTAGTTTGGTTGTTGCGTTCAAGCAAATATAAAGTTAGACGAGATCCAGTATCGAGACCGATGTGTTAATTGCAGTGTGTACTCTTTTTTTCTATGGAAAGTAGTCGCAAATTCAAAATGCTTACGACTTAAAACCCAAGTGCCTTATTCGCACACACGTATACGGCTTCAAAATGATAGCGCACATTACAGATTATTAGATTATTTTGATTCAAGGCATCGGAAAACGCAATCATTTGCATTGTAGTTAAAACAAATGCCTTTGCTGCTCGCGCACGACATATAACAGCATGTGCCAATACAAGCGCACACCGGTATGTGCGTTGAAAATCATAGCGCACATTATCAACATTAGGTATACAAATTCTCATGGAATAAGCTGTTCTTCTGTTAATACTTATTCGCAGTCGAAAGACGATTAATTGGAATGTGTGCGCTATCCATAACCAAGTGTGCGCTTACATGTTTCAAATCATTGTATTATATTCTCCCTTTGCAGTAAAAAGATGCACCCTCGCATCGCATGAATATACAAGCAGAAGTGCATATTTCCAATTAAACCGCACGTGCGATTGCACTACATTTATAATTGTGTAGTAAATCCATAAAACGTCAGTTCTGTGAACCGCCTAAAACAACATTTGGTAGACCATGACCCGCTTAACTTTTCACAAAAGTCACAGCAACAATGGCAGACCCTAAACCGCCTCGAATGGATGTTGATCCTACCAGCCGCAGTGACAGTGCATTTATCGTTTACGCCAATCTTTATTGTTAAACTCGGCACTAAAAATCGGTCATTCAGAATCCCCCATAGCACTCACAGAAGCTCAATAAAAGATCTCCTTCTATACCCAAAAAAGCACAAAATAACATCAACCGAAAAAAAAATACACTCCCAACACAACATGGAGTGCATTTACATTTCAAATAAGCCCCCAGAAACATGCATGTACCGTGCAGTGTTATTTCATATCAGCAACTTTTATGGATAATACAAAATCATTCTGTTCAGATACAGCCTCCAATAACCGCCGCCGCCGACGCCATCAGAGTCCCCTTCTACTCCGCGAGCCACACAAAAGAGCTTGTGTGCAACACACCAGCAATAAGTTGGGCTAAGTGCATTTTATGCATGCAACATGGGGCGCGGCCGGTGGGTTGAGGGAATTTAAGGATAAAATAGCTTATCTCTTAGTTCTTTTTTTTCGCCTGCCTGCTATCCCGAAATGTATATTTTACCCGGAACCCAAACACAATAGATTTTATGCTCCAGTTTGTTGTGCTGTTTGTTTGTAGGGTTGCATTTGCATTTTCAAAAATCTCATGCAACACATTCAAAGAGGAATATTTTAATTGAATTCGCTAGAGTTCCTTTTTAACGGTCATTACTCGTAGTTTGAAACATTTTTTAATTTTATTCGTTTATTTTGTGAACGCGCATAAAAGTCTGCTAATGACGGGATATTTAGAGTTAAATTCGCATTCACCTTGCAGTGAATATGCACTCAATTCTATATCCCGCAGACATTGATGCAACTTTGGGTACACCTACAGAGAAAAAAAGGTTACGTATACGACCCCGTGTTATTTTTTTGTGAATTCTTATTCCATCCAGGGAGTTGAGATCAATTTTCATTGCGAAATTACGTATTCAAAACGCATAACTGTGTTCCTGGCAGCTAGGGTATTCGCGTGTGTTGACTTTATTGAATGTGAGTGGTGGAGGGAGGGAGGGGGCGAGGTGGATGTACCATCAAATATGCAATTCTTAACAAAGTCGCTGAAATGGAATACACGTTCGCTGTTTTCTTATCAGGTTCATATTGCTTCGGATGGCGGAGGTAACTTGGGGTGTTACGATGTAATGCGGTTGCCAGGAGGTATTATTCGGCAGCATCGTCAGCAGGGGCAGTAGCGGAAGCTGCGAAGGACATGAGATGACATTTTCGGAGAGAAAAAAAGTTTTCACATCAAACTCAGATAAGTGATGTATGATTGAATCGAAGTCAACGTTCTTTTAAGACATCAAGGCCCAAGTAGAATTTTGACAAAACGTGTGTATATTCAATCTATCTTGCGGAAGAAGGGTTTGAGGAATTTGGATTTCAAAGTTGCCGCTGGCAGATTCACTCTATTTTTTTTTTGTGTATGTTTATATCAAGGGTGGATTCTGATGATAAAAGTTTTATAGATTGCCGCGACAACCTTCTAAGAAACAATTTTTCTTGTGGGTTCAATCTTCCCTCTAAGAAGAGTGAGTGATTACGCCACAGGCTTTGATTGGGGTAGAGACCTAAGAGGGTTCTAAAATAACATCACTAATGGCAAATTTGTTTTTGAAGGAATGGCTGACAGTAGAGCGATGTTTAATTTTTTGTTTAAGGCAAATGCAAATGAATGCACATCACATGAATTGTTTTGATTAAATCATTGAAGTTGTTTTGTTTTAATTTTAGAAATAAATAAATTGGCAAATAACGAACTAGATGAACCTTCCGCCGAAGTATTTTTCTTTTGAAGGAGACCAGTAACAGCTCTCCCTTCTTGCTTATTGTCCATCGCTCGGCACCATAAAGCAGAATTGGCTTGGTTTTGAACCCAAACCGAAGTACCAAAGGTTTCCTATGGTAATTCTTCGCCGGGTAGGTGAACTCCTTTACTACCTCGAAATTGTTGCTATCAATAGTGACTTTTTGTCCCAGGCGGTGGACAGATGCTTGTTTGTTTGTTGATATCATGGACTTAGTCTTGTCCTCATTTACTTCAAGGCCAATGGATTTCGCCTGTTCTTCAATTGCCGCGAACGCTTCTATCACGGCACGCTGAAAGCGACCGATGATGTCAATATCGTCCGCATACCCCAGCAGCTGAAAGATACTGCCTTCCGTGTTGACACCTGCCCTGCGCAATATAATATGCTCTAGTACAAGAATATAGGTATCGTTGGGGGTGTTCAACTGTTGCGGGTAAAACGAAGTTATGCCGGGTCAAGTTATTTATAAATAAGCCTTATTAAGCAGACCATTCGCTTCTCACAGTTTTATCCACATTTTTCATCAAACGAAATATGAAAGGTTCTAAAGTCCATACTATCTCAGAGTTCATACGTTAGTTTTAAGTACACACACCAATTTTTTGATCGCACATAGTAAATGTTTAAAATTTGTATAATTTAATATCGAAATGACTCAACATTTCATCACAAACTATACCCCCTTTGAGTAATTGTACTAGATTTTAAGTTGCGCACACATAAATGTTTAAGCTAATATTTATCGCACACAAAACATGTGATCCTGTGCGCTAAGTGATCTCTGGCCAGTTACGCGGTCTTAATTTAAAGGTCATATGCGGAAATTGTGCGCCCATGAATTGCGAAAGCGAGCATTTCTCACTATTAAACTTCCAGTCGTAAGTTTGTGTGCTATTGTTAAACGCACATGTGTTTAAGAAAACTGACTATATTTTCATAATTCTATAAAATTGTTTGTACAATCTGTCTTTATCTTAGAAAGTAATTTAAGAACAATAATCTTGCCGTCCGAACTTTTGTTCCGCACGTGAGAAAAATAATAAAACACTCACCTGCTGCTTCTTATGTATCTGTATGGCATTACTCATTTCATCTGCATTTCCTTAGGATTTTTGCACCTGGCTGCCTGCATTTATGTATTACGACAGCACTATCTGCAATTTTTCTATAAACAGAAATAATTTTCTACCATTCCGCGTGCATTCACGTTCGCCGTCGTCTTTTAAAGCCAAGGATTCCTTATTACTCATTCCATTTTTTTTATACATATATTTTTATCTCACTTATTGCCTCTGCCACCGTAAATTTACATTGTGGACCAGGAGAGAAAGAGATGCCTTTTCCAGTGGTTTTAATATGTTCTACCAACAAAACAAAACAAAGCAAAAAAAAGGACGAAAATAAAATAAAAAATATTTAAAAGAGCAATTTTTTAATTATATTGGAATTATCTGGTGCTGCTGTGCAGTGCCTGCATATAATAAGGCATACCTGTGAATACAGCACGGAAAAACTTTCCGACAGTGAAGGACTATGCTAGGTAGGAGTTACTAAAGCAACAAAAGCTTCTTATTACCACAGATTGATATTTACTGCCAGCTTAAAGTTGGGTGGTTGGTTGGTTTTTGCACATACACAACAGCAAGAACAGGATAACAACCTGCTGGTGGATTATCAGCTTTCTCTTGAGTTTGCATTTTGCAGTTGTTTCTTTTTTTTTCATTTAGTTTTTGTTGTATTTTTTCCTGCTTCTATATCCTCATTTGTATCTCGGTATACTTCAGACTAAAATCGTATTTGCCTAAGTGATAGCATGTACTTGGTTCATAATTTAATTCACTTAAATTCTTCGTTTGTTTTCGGTTGTTTTTTTTTTATTTTATTGTCTAGTTTTTTTTTTGTTGCATAAAGGAGGTTAATGTCCTTGTTGAGCTTGTTGGGTATTTTATTTTATTTTGTATATGATTTTCCTCAAGAGATTTCCTCTTGTTGAGGTTGAATTGGTAAAAAGGCGGAGACGGTAGGAAGCTTATAAATTGAGGTGAACATACTTTGAAGTGGTTTTTCCCTTCGACAGAAATCAAGGAAAGGAACAGTTTTATTTTGATATTTTTGTGGACATTCCATCTTTGATTTACCAGTGTTGGATTCGAGTTCCTGTTGCTGTGCACTTGATGGAAGTGGAATGTTTTTGAGAGAACTATGGAGCAAATTTGAAGAGGTTTTTAGTTGCTGATATTTGCTGACTAAGAAACCGCATTTCATTCACAATCCTTACGAACAAGTTTCTAATCGGATTCGGGAATTTTCGAGTTTTTGTTTATTCACAAGGATTTATTAGTATCTACTTGCAGGTTGTATGTCCTTATTTTAAAATTAAACTTGTAATTCATCGTGATTTTAGATTTTCTTTCTCAAAAGAAACAGACAATTTGTGTACGTTCTGACACAGAGATAGGAGTCAGGCATTTGACATCCCTATTTCGTGACATAATGCTGGTTAGATATGTCGTTCGCCATAGAGCACCCGCTTTATCTTTTTCAAACCAAAATAATATTGTGCGCGACTATGTTATCCAATTCAGAAGGAGATGGGCTACAACACTTACCTCTACTGCAGCAATAATTTCAGTCAAAGAGCCTTGACGTTGTCCTTGCTTCAGTTACATTTGGAAATAGTTTTCGTTTGCAGATTATTGCAACACTTTGTACTCTTTTAACTCTTTTCAGCACCACCACATTATTTGTAGTATGTAAAGACACATCATAAAAAAGACGTCACTTTCTGATTTGATTAACTTGTCATTTCTCAAAAAATGCTTGCTCAATACAAAACAATACAACGCTTGCTTAAATATTTTAAGCTATCTGCCACCTTTCTGCTTCATCCAAGCTGAGATTGAATTAAATTTATTTCATCAAATGCAAAGATATCAGCAAAGATAGTTATTAATCCTGATCCTGCTTTTTGCTAGTAGGCCTACAGCAAATGCACACTCTCCTGGGCCCATATTTCGTAGTTTCCGTCTATTGTCACAGGTATGATAGTGACAGCTTTAGTGGAGAAACGATATCGTTCTATCGATTTTGTTTTAAGTGATCTGACCCCTGAACAAACACTATGTACTTTTTTTTTCATAATTTGGTAATTAATTTTTACATAACCTACATTTTACGCTTCGCACAATTTGAGGGCACAGCTAGAAAGTAAATAAATGTGGGGCAAGTCCTAGTTAGGAACTCTTAATTCCCTGCTCTTTGTCCGTTCGAAACGGGCTTTTTCATATCCTAAATAGACATCAGTGTACAAAATTGTTTAGCTACAGATATGAAAATTGTCACAATCTACAGTTTTTTTATATTTTGTGGAAATGCATAGCCTTGAGTTTATTTTTTGTTGTAAGGGTGGTGCCACGCCCCCTTGTCCAAAATATTTCATATAGCCTCATACACCGTGGCTCCATCTTTAGTTATTTCGATTTTTCAGACTTAATTCTCAATCGACGGGAAATACATTTTTTATAGTGTGATTTGTTTGCTGTTTTCAGTATGAAAATGTTCTGCGAAGCAAATTTTTAGCATTTTTACAGGTGGCGCCCTCTTTTGTGTAATGTCTTTCTTCGTACCATGGAAGGATTTTTATATTTAAGCGCACAGTTTTTTAAATACAGACAAAATCAGTCATTACGACCTTTAAGAGATTTACAAATTTCATCATAATAGGAAGTTTAAAAAAAAATCTTTAGACCAACAGGTCCCCGATCCTCACAAGTCATATCACCGCATGAATACTGTGGATCTTTTTTTGTCATCCGCATCCCCATTCGAAATCGTTTTAGTACAGCAAATCAAATCGCCCTTCCTCAATTTTTCAATATTTGTTAACATTCGTAAAACATTAGAACGTTATGATGAGCATTTCCGCGACGTTCTACTCACGGATAATAAATTAAAAAATAAATTTAACAATAAGAATATAATAACAAATTTCGTTTTGTTTGTAAGCACCATTAAAAACAAAAAAAAAAACGTCTGTAGTCTTCCTGTTTTTTATATTTGGTAGAATAATGTCACAAAGTAATCAACCCTCCATCTGTTGTTCCATTTCGATACTACGATAAGAAAGACGTGTTTATCGAATGTCGCATTGCAAAACTTCTGTTTTCATTATTAATCCTTGACTCGAAGCATGTCTGTAGTTAAGTTTTGCCACAGAAAAACAAGAATAGTGTTGTGCTTTTGTTTTTACTGATTTTATACTGGGCTATGGGCATATCTACTTTTATAATTCCAAATCATCTACAACTACATCATTCGCATCGCTGTTAAAAAAAAATCAAAAACTTAACAACCAATAAAACTCTGCTTAGTAAAAAAAAATAAATAAATAAAATAATCTTAGCAATAACACTACGTGCATTTATTTTTTTCCTTTTTCTAGTGAATCGAATAATTAAAACCCAAACAGAATAAAATCACATTTAACTAGTTTCCTCTTCTGGTGGATGTTCTTGAATGTGTAATCTGTAAGATAGAATGCGCTAAATTGTTATAGAAAAAAAAATAAAAAATTCTTACAGCAAAAAAACTATATAAAAACAAGTATTACGAAATTTGGTTTCTAACATGTTTTTTTATTGCATACACTTTACATTATGTAGCCTTTCAACGTGATGATTGATGAATATAGTTATTGACACTCTATTGTCCTTAAAACAAATCTTTTCTCTAGAAGCTTTATTTTGTGTGTGCCGAATAATTGTTTTATTTTTATGTTGCATTAAGATAAGAGTTAAAAAATTATAATAAAATGAAAATTAGTTGTAACAGTTAAAAAATTTATTTTTTTTTGTTTGTCATTTGTCGAATGTGCTTGTAAAAAATCTACATTTTGTTCACTATATCATGTTGCAAAGTATGTATTTTGTTTTGTTTTAAATTTACTGACTTTTTTGGTGTTTTTTTTTTTTATTTCGAAAACACATACAATTTTGGTACATGGTATCTACAATTCATGCAAGCGACTAGTATTTTATGTTATTCTCTGTTGTATCCTTCCTTTAAAAATTTCTACTAATACAGAGCCATTAAGATCTAGGAGATAGATAATAAGTTATTTTTAGAAAAAAAAGGCAAATAATTTTTTTTTTCAAGAACCAAATGTATGATTTGATTTTTCTTTCTTTTCTAATTTATTTTATTTAGTAAATGAGAAGAAAATGTATGATAACTCGTATGTTAATTTCGTGCGACTTGTTTTTGCATATAAAAGAATGAATGCAATTAAAGAAAAATTCGAAAGCGCATATAGGAGAGATTGTATTGTAATGAGACTCGGAAAGTTCAAGGTAAGATAATCCTTCATTTGCACGTACAGTTGTTGTAAGACATAAATCGTAGGAACAAATTGAGTAAATTGAAGTAGCTGATAAAGTAACTCATTGTTGGTCTTAAAATAATGGTAGTCTTTGAATCTGACTGTGGTACTTCGTCTACGCAACTCTATATCTTGTTTGTTGGGTAATAGTTGTCAATTTAAAGCTGACGGGCCTTTAAAGATTCTCGCTGATTGAGGAACGACACGTTTTCTAAGCCACTTTCCATAGGTAAAGCCCTATTACTAAGTTAACTAAACAGCAGCAATTCTATTGGTAATCCGGTTTAATTTTCTAAGTAAGGAGCCTATGGAATGTTTTATATTCGACATAGCCACTTTTGGTTTTACGTCTGTTGATCAAAGTATGGCACGAGATAAAAGTCGACTAGGTTGATGACTGTTCAAAACCGATATCTTCATCTGCTTTTTGAAAATGTCCACGCTTTAGACCCGAAGAGCAGGATCGGAGTTATAAAGGCCATTTGTAGAGTCTACTTATTTGTTCGGGACCTCATTACCAAGCTGCCTTCTTAGCCCAAGGAAACAGCTATGGCCAATAGTAATTTTTCATTTGATGTCTAATGAAATGCCTAAGAAAAACTTGGGTCATCTGGTCTGGACTATATGGTTCTCGAAATGTTGACTATCATAGTAGGGTATTCTCTGGGTGTGTTTATTTCGGCGTTAGGCAATAAAGCCCAAGGAATTAACGCCCAAATCGATTTGGATATAACGCCCAAAAAAAAAACTCGAACAATTGGTTGTTGCAAAATTTTTCGTCATTTTGGGTGTTATTTCCTTTCCAGGGTTAGTTTTTTGACAAGCAGAAAAGCCCAAAATAGAAAGTGAAAATGCATAAACAGTGGAATAAACAGTGTTAGGAAATTGTACATCCATACTTCCATACTACTTTATAAGATGCAACGTTTGTCTGTTCGTCCCTCCATAACTCAAGAGAATTTGTGAGGAGTAAAGGAGTCGCGCGGAGTTAGGGGGGTCTCATGAACCTTTAACCGTATGAACTTGAAAGTTTGTATGTTAATAGATAAGTCGAAATTATTAAATACTTCATTCATCGTTCTTTCAAAGTTCGTCCTATAAGGGATGAAAAAAGGGAGTGCAAACTTTTCTATTTTGGCCTGGTGACGGGGAGGGTAAAGGGGTGGTAAGGGCTAACTCTGGAACTATTTGACCGATTTTAAAAATTCTTTCAACATTGAACCGGCTACATCGTCCGGATCAGTTAGGGTCCGGATGTGGGAAGCTATAATGCTGCATGTTAGCATGTGAGCTGTAGGCGTAATTTGTTTATAGCTACTGACACTTTTTTCACAAATCCAAAAACAAACAGCAACAGTTCAATTATGAAAGCGATGGTCTTTGACTTTGAAATATAAAATTTTTAAAAAAGTAGACAAACAAAAAATATGGCTCCAGCTGTTTGCTTTCTGAAAATATGCGACTATCCACTTGCCAGCTTAATTCAAAACTTTTGATTTACATATTATACGAAAATCCCCCGAAACTACTGCAATCTTTCAACAATTTCCTCCCAAAAATCCCTTTTTATTTCGAAGCAATTTGTATTCCACACCAACCCTCTCAACCCAACCCCCATTCAACATTTTCTTTCGTCATTTGCATATATTTTTGTTTTCGTCCTCTATACCCTGGGAATAGAAATTCCAAAAAATTAGTCGTGCAAATCCTTCGCAATAAATTTAATTATATCGTCGTGATATCTTAAGTGGCCCAATCTGTCCAATATAATGTCTCATTTACACACTCCGAGTGTATGGTCATTTTTTTCCAGCTTAAGGGTTGCCTTTTCCCTTCCTCATTTTCGCTCTATTCTTTTTTGAAGCACTATCCTTTTTCACTTACAACAGGAACAGACATTATTACCCTAAAATTGGGTTGAGCTGTCACCGAGTCCCGACATGAATATACTTTTTTGTTTCTCCTAAAACTAGTATCTCTATATTTTAACTACCTAAATGAGTCTGTCGTGTACAAGAGAGAGTATTTTTCAAACAATAAGGATCACCTCAAGAACTCACAAGTCAATTAACAATGAAACTATGGTTATCCTTAATGGATTTTTTTTTTTGTTTTTTCTTTACTGTTTCCATTCTCCTCCCTTTTGCTTTGTATGCTTTGTTTAAGAAGTTAAAACTAACAGTAAGTCATTCAGGATACACACCAGTTGTTGGAATTTTGATTGAGTTTTGTTAGAGTTGAGAGCTAAAAATCAATTAAACACAATAACGAGATTCGCGATTGTTTTATAACCCAGTTGGGTTATCTAAATGTGTACGAGGATATTGCAGTTTATTTTTGAAATAGGGGTCAATTTAATTCCACACAAATGGGTGTTGACGGAAATTGAATTGTGGTCAGTTGTGTTGTCTGTTATTATTAGATGTTGTCGATAGAAAAAATTATAGGAATTCATAGAAATGGGGGATACAAATAGTTTTCAGTGAATATTTTCTATTTAACGTTATTATGTGGTGATACGAAGGGAGTATTGGCGTGTAGTTCTGCTTGTACAAAAAATTTAAAAACTAAACTAATTTATGATTAACATCTATGGCTTTGCAAAAATTTTCCTGATGGCAAATCAAAACAAAGGATATACTTACTTACTTATCGGGCTCCCGACCCGTGAAGAGTTTCTGCCTGAGACACCGCAGTGCCAATGGCTTAGTCGGAGGTTCGGTCGTCCTTGTCTTCTCGAACCTGAGGGGTGGGATTCGAAGATCCTCTTGGCTAGAGCATTATTGTCCATTCGCTCGATGTGGCCGAGCCAATGTAGTCGACGTGTTTTGGCTTTTTGGACTACATCCACATCTTGATACATCTCATAGAGTTCGGGGTTGAATCTTCTCCTCCATTCGCCCTCTATTGCATATATTTTGATCGCATCTCATCAAACAAGTTGCTTATAAAAATGATCTGACTTTAGGTATGTAAACGCACACTGTTTGTATGAAAGCGCACAACATATAATGTAAACGCACACAGAATATGAACTCTAATTCGTAATGCGAACGTCGCAAAATATTTCTTCCTATTCTGCTGTTGATTCTGCCAGTTACTAAACACAAAGAGACTCATTTGTGCAGCCACGCAGCAAATTTCAAATTTTGTGCGTAATATGGGAGCTATTGCCACTTATTTGCAACCTTAAGCAAATTATTTTTGTATGAATGATCCCAAGCATTTAAACTTGTTTGCGCAATCTGTTGCTTTTTTTTTAATTTTTGTATTATTCGCCCAATGATACTCCTATAAAGGACATATATGTTTCTATATTTAAATGAATGTAGCATAAAAGCCAAAAAAAATTCACAAAGGCCTAAGGTAACTCTGAAATTAAAAGCCCAAATCTACCATTTCAATTCCATCAAAGAGTGATTCGAAACAAAAGCTTATTTCCCTCAGCCAACAGCAATTGTTCGGTTGATATTCCCTCCTTTTAATTGATCCTGTGAAGTGAGGAAAAAACTTAAATTGGATTGGTTTCATTTGAAATTTCATTTCAAACGCTACAAATTTAGTTTACAAAAAAACAAAACAAAAAAAGGATTTATAAGCAAGTTTGCTTTTCATCTCCAATTAAGGTTTGCAAAGGTAAATTTGCTCTCGATTCTTTTTTATTTGCACCAATAAATTCAGATTCGCACCCACCAATTGCGATTAAACACATTTACGCAGTGGATACAACGCCAGATTTTAAGGTTTTTTTTGAATCCATTTCTTTTACACTTTTCTACTTAATTTGAAAAGTTCTCCGCATTTAAATTGCCGTCCCGTCATGGTGTGAAGCCCACCAATACCAAGGGGATTTTGTGCTCCCCTGGTTGGCAATTTAGCACCTCGGGCGGACTATTTATCCAATAGATATACAGGCACCTTCGATGACACGATAATCCGTTTCTCATTTAAACGAGATAACAGTCTTGTAAAACAATGTTGATGTTTTCCAACATTTGCGGGCGGGGAAGATTGAAATGGAAAGAGAATATTGTTTCCCTGACACTAATCCCAAAGTAAAAGTTCTATGCTCAAAGACACACGAATGTTTCTGGTATCCTTTTTTTCCCTACAGAGTTTCACTCTCTAACAACTTGGAAATGAATGTTTTATTTTTAATTAGTTTTTGCTTCCTACAATTCTAAGCCGTCCCCATTTAAAGGATACACACACACATACTGCAGGGGATAAAGGGGGGAATTTGCGATTGCACAGGGAGTGAGAGCGAAATAATGAAATGAGAAATGGAATACATTTGCGAAAAAGATGCATGAGGCAAAAACAAGACAATGATAAAAGGAACTGAAATGGAGAACAACATGTTTCCGAATTCAGACAGAAAGGCAGAATTTTATGCTCTGCGAGTTTTCTTGTTTAAGTGTTTCCGGGATGTTTTCAAAGTTGTGTCTGTGTGCGAAATAGCTTTTAGCACATGTTAGAGAACTTGTTTCAAGTTTGGAATTTTTTTCCTCTGTTTTTTTGTCTTGTTGCTAAGGTCAGAAAGGCAGATCCCACTGAAATTCGTTTTGGATAGAATTTAGACGAGTGTTGCATTGCAATGAGATTTTTCAGTAGCATTGTGCATATGACTAGGAAATATGTATATAGGATGTAAGACCATGAAACTTGGTGGATGAGGGGATTAATGTTGGAAGTTTTCTAAGGAAATGTTTTCATTAATAAAATCCAAGTTCTTGTAGTACACGCCGAAGTGTGTCGTGCTTGTCATAGAGACTGAGAGGATGGAGTTTAACGAAATTAGGTAGATAGCTCTCAATTTAAGTAGCTAAATATTTAAGGATTTCTGATTATGGGGGTAAGACCGTGCGTCCCATAAATTTCTGTTTGATGTTTGGAAAGCACAAGTGTGGTTGATGATGTGCTGCAAAAGCGATCTTTACTACAGATAGAATATTTGAGTAACGCAGAATGTCTAAGTTATTTGGGAGACATTAGGAATGTGCGCTTGCCAAAGTCGCGTGCTCTGCTTAGTTGATTTTTAAATGTAAAAATATTAAATTTAGTAAGTGTGTGCCCTTAATTAATTTATGTGCGCAAATAGCCAAAACTACAAACAAAGTTGTTTGAAAGCGGATAGGAGTTTGTGCTTACCAAATTCGTGTGCGCAAATTGCTCAGTTGTTTTTTTTTCAGCAACATACAATCAAACTTTTAACTTATACTTTAACATAAGCAGAACTAAAATTTGACAGTCAATTTACATGATCATTTACACAAACAGTAAACGAAAATATCTTTGAATTGAAACTGTCGCCAAAGGCAATAAATGATAGCCTGCTAATACTGCCTCTTCATCTCTATTCATTTACATTAAGAATTAATTGAGGTATTCTGTCGAATGGGATTTCATTTCGTTTGCGCACATTAGTGAAATTTTCGATTTTCCCGAGTGTGCGCTTTGTTAGTTTATATACGAATATGGTTGAGAGTTATGATTTCTGTTACAAAATGTGCTGTCGAAAATCGTTCTAACTTTCTACGCACATGTACACACTAGTGCGCTTTGTTAGTACGAGTGTGCGCTTTCTTAGATTACATTCGAAAACGCTTTTTGGTTGTGTTATCTATAACAAATTGTCCAATCGAAGTTTGTGCTTACTTCCTACTCACCTGCTAGTGATTTATTCAACTAACTCGAGTGTGCGCTTTGCTAACACAAGTGTGCGCTTATATTCGAAAAATGTGTAGGGTCGTTTTTTTTTGCAATAAACTACGAAATTGCTACTGAAGTGATGTCTCTCGTATACGCGCACACTAGTGATTAATTGCAGAAACACAAGTGGGGGGGGCTTTTTTGGCTTATACGAAATTAGTTTAGAATTCTGTTTTCTGTAACAAAAGGCGTTCGAAATTCCTTCACACAGATGCACATTAGGGAGGAGTTATTCAAGAAACACGGGTGTGCTTTCTAGTAGTTTATATACGAACTAGCGGACCCGGCAAACGTTGTTTTGCCTGCTCGTACATTTTCATTGTCCGTCAATTGTTTTGCGGCCATTTTATTTAACCGATGTGTGTCCGTACTGATTCTGTACTCTGTGCGTGCTTCGACCGATATTTCCTCAGACGTGTGTCCACGAATTGTATTGTCTAGATATATTTTTCCCATGACTGTCGAAGAATAGCGTTTGAAATGTATTTTGTGAGAGGTTTCGCGCCCTCTTGTTCAATTCCAATTCCGCCAGGTTTTGTAAAATGCTTCAATCAGGCAATGTTAAGATATAGTGATTTAAATAACTTTGTTATAAGGGTGGTGCCATGAACCACTTTTCAATCATTTTTATTGGAGATTTTTAGTCCTTGACAAGGGAATTTTAAGAATTGTTAAACAATATATCCACCCCCTTCTAAGCTAATTCTACAAAATCACTGCGTAAATTTATTCTCAACAAAATTAGCTACAATAAAATTTACAATACATTTATGGTGAAAATTTAAAAGGGTCACAAGGGTCACTATCACACAAAATCACATCCTTATCCAATGCAGTTTTCCTTGAGGCTATTTTGTTCCCATAAAACTATTTCTAATGCGAATGTGAATATCCTCAACCGATTTCTCTTTTCATTTATCAAAGTTCAGAATCGGCTTTTGAACCATACAAGTCCTCTCTATATATGTACGACTATATGCATAACAATGCTACGAAATTCCTTTACATTTTCAAAAGCCTGTACTACATCTCTGGTCTGAATTCAACCCCCCAAGCATATAATTAAATAGCTTGTGCAATTTTCTATTGAATTTCTAAATATTTGATAAACTAATGGCCAAAAATGTTGAGTTCAAAAACAGCCATCTATACTCGTAACATTTGTTGGAAGTCGTCCAACAAAAGTTCATCCTGGAGACCAGACCCCAAAAAAAAAGGAAACCGCATACTACATCGTTTGTTATTAAAATAATCACCATTAGATAGGCTTAGGTATAGCTACACCTTATAATGGCAGACTGCAGTTTCGAAATTCAATATCATCCTCACGTAATTGCAATCCAGCAGCATCCCACCTAAAAAAAATAAAGAACTACACAGAAGGCTGGGAAGGACAAATCCTGGGTTTCAGTGTTGTTCTGTGTAATCACCCGTATGGTGATGGTCCACAAAATGTAACCACATAAACCGCTTTTTTCCTAGGAAACTCGACTATCCCCCTAATCGACTGTCACATGCAAATTGTAACCTCCACACACATACTATCACTGTCCCGATAAACAGAAGATATTTAGTTATTTCAATATACGAATAGAATGCGAAACATTAAATTGTCCAATTCTCAAGCCCGTTTCTGCCGCCGCACACATATTTCGGTATCGAATACATATTTTAGGAAAATTATATAAATCTAGATAAGTATTTGTCATTCTAGTGCGGTCGAGTGGATCCGATAGTAGCCACAAAATATCCTCAGCACACTGTGCACACATGTGTGCAGACATTCAGTAAATGTTCGATTGGGTATTGTGGCAACATTGAAGGGATATTTTTGAATACATCCCCCCATGCTTTGTGTAATTTATTTATCCCAGAGGCACGATTTGCGATTTGGTTTTGTTTTGTTTTTTTTTCTATTATAGTGGCTTTGGCTTTTGGGGGATTTTGAGATGAGATTTTATCGTACAAAATTCGTGCGTTTTCCCTGCGTGTGGATAGAGAGAAATTGATGGATCCATAAATTTACTGAGAGAATTTACCAAAGCCGGGTGGAATTACATTTCTCGCCACAAATTTTGGCAATGAGACGAGATTTGACGATATGCTAATTGAAATTAATGACAACATGTCGTTTTACATGTTTATTTGTGGTTTAGTGTAACAGGGAGGTTTAGTCACAGTAAATGTGCATTAAGAGGAATAGAAGACATTTTGACATGTCGTTTGTTGACTTAAACTAGTCAGGCTATTTTGATAATTAGGTTATTTTTAAAGCTTTTGCCAATAATAAATCGAATTATTTATTTCCAAACTTTAATTTTAGTTTACATAACAACAACACTTTTAAAAAATATAAAACAATAATTTATTTATAAAATATTGTTTAAAAAAAAATAGCAAAGAAGTATATGTGTATAAGTATGTCCGTTCTGTCCGCTAAAATGTCATTTTGTTTAGTTATTTTCTTATTTAGTTTTACTTAAAAACAATAAAATGTTTGCGTTTATCAATTTACTAATATATTTTATTTTTTTCTCCTTCAACAAATAAAAAAAAAAAACAAATAATCATAATCACATTAAAAAAAAATAATAATAAAAAAAATAGGTAAACAATGCAACAGCTCGTGTACAAACGAAGAAAGTGCCAACAGTTCCAAATGGTAAGTGTTTAATAAATTTATTCATACTTAAGGATATAATTTTTTTTATAAATAAATATCAGCTTTTTTATGATTAAGATATTTCCCAATTTAAATGTATTTATGCATTTTTTTTTATAATTCTAAGAAGAAATCTTAAATATTTTTCGGTTTCATCGAATGCTTGGTTTTTGTCTTTTTGTCCCACAAAGGATTTCTTTGTTCAGTGATTTATCCCGATATGTGATTTCTTTTGAAATTTACTTTTTTCATTTAATAAAAAAATATATAATGTGTCTTACAAGTACTTGTAATCCAGAGTTAAGATATTGCAATGCGTTTTTTGTGTAACAATTTATATTAAGCAAATTAGTCTAAGGTTTAATTTATTCAACTTGCTGCACTGTTTTTATAAAAAAAAATTCTAGCTAGCTAGCCCATATAAAGACTCATAAATAATTTGCAATTTGCTAATTTATTCATTCCAACCCTAAGGTATTTAATTTAAAAGTCAGAAACTGTCAGAAATTCCTAAAATCGCTGAAAGTTATGTGATTCGTGTCTTTTTCCTGAAATATTATCAATGACATTTTTTCGCTGTTTCTTTATTATTAAATTGTATTTAGGGCGAGATGTTTAGCATAAGCAGATACCCACTTTAAGAAGTGGTTTTAATCATTATGCAGGTCCTATTTCGTTTTAAGGTCTAACCTTGTCCATAGTTTTAAGGTTAGTTTCTGGCTATATATACATACAATCTGTAAATGTACCACTGATCCACTGCTGCTTCCATTCTTGGACGGTTTTTTCCTGAACCAATTCTTCTATTTGCTTCATTGTGAGCCTTTTATAAATGCTGTAGCCATTTCATACAAACTTGCGATAAAAACAGGGTCGCAACATTTTTATACACAGAACATCTCTCATCTTCGGGAAGCTGCTGTTGACAGCAACACTTTACCTCCTCCTGGAGCATAGGGCGACAACGAAGCCCTGCCATCTCTTTCTCTCTTTCTCTGTTTGCAGCTCGATACCTCAGCTGTGTCCACGATCGCAAATTTTGGGACTAAGCTTCCGACTAAACAGTTGACATCCATGTAGTTATTGGCCTACGAAATCGTCTTACACCTTGTGGGTTCCATTGGAAGCACTGGTTCACTATGTTTTCATCAGGTTTCTCAGTGTATGGCCAATCCAGCGCCATTTCCTCTGCCTGATGTCAACATCCACTTTTGTTGGTGTAGTCCTAAGCCACAATTCAATGTTGGAAATTGTTTGTGGCCACGGGATCTTTAGGATATAACGCAAACAACGAGTAAGAAGGCAAGTAACCCGCTCGAGATGTTGTTGGATTCAAAATAGTTTTAACTTGGTGCGAAGCGTTATTTTTCTAGAGTACCAGACTTTATTCTATTCCTGACATCCAAGTCCGTTCCACCATCGAGTGACACATAACTACCCAGATAGTTGGACTGCGTGACCTCGTCTATGGTCTCCCGTCTTAAGATAACCTTTTGTTGTTGGTCTCGGCTAGTGTGCATAATGTTTGTCTTGTTGGAGTTTATCCTTAGTCAGGCACCTCCCCATTCTGTTGAGGTGAATAACCCACTTGGTTAAGGGCAGCAATGTTGTTTGCCAGGAAAAAGATATCATCAGCGTAGTCCAAATGGATAAGCTTATCAAACGAGTCTCTCGTTTTCTCGTTTGTACCCACCGTGGCAGTCATTACATCATCGATCGCAAGAACAAAATCGGTGACAGTTACATCTCCTTGTCTCACTTCTTGTCACACATCAAATGCATCGGAAAGCTGTCCACTATGCAAAACGAAACACCTTAAGTTGGTGTACGACTCTTTAATAATATCGACAATTTTTTCAGGGATGCCTCTCACAAGAAGCGACCTCCAGATGCAATCACGATTAACGCGATCGAAGGCCTTTTCAAAATTTATTATTTTCAAAATATGCATAGTTCTATTGTAAACTCCCGACTGCTTTGATGGTTTGATGTTCCTACATCCTTTTTATACTGGTCTTTATTTTGTGAACCAAAACTACTTAGAACTTACGTTTTAACCCAGCTTAAGTTGGCAAAATAAATGAAAATACGCTTCGGCTATACGCTATACCTATTAATCTTGTTGCAATGTGGTCTCATAGATGTCGTTGCCACCCTTTTTTTCATGTATTCCTATATTGTTATGGCTTTTTAAAATAGACAGCATTTAGAATATTTCTAATTCCATCGAATTGAACGCCATTGAAACATAACAAAAAAAAATCTATTTTCGTTTCTACTGCCAATTGGTTGCATAATTTGCTTCACGTAAGAATCAATAGATGGCGTTATATTATTGAAGACACATCCTAACATTATGAAACCAAAATAGTTCTTCAGTTTTGGAGATGTATACAATTTAAATGTTTTCGATGATCAAAACAGCAGAAATATATGGCGCAAGTCTAATGTTGTCTTTATAATGTTTTTTTTTTTAGAGAATCTATGGAAGATAAGTGTTTTTTCTTTAGTCCAGCAGCGATCATCTCCATTTACCATCATCGCTTGTTTCCATTAATACTTTTTTTTTGGTTCGAAAACTCGCTTTAGATATCTGCTGTCGCTTCCGCTCTACACGTCCTAACCTTCTCGCACATTAAGTTTGTCTTATCAGCTATCCCACTTTAAAGCCACTGCCATTTTTGCTTGTGCTTTGAATTCTTGTTTGCCCATCGGTTGGTGTACGAACTAAATATGTATGTGAGGAAGTTTGCTGAAGATGAGTGCATGCAATGCAAACGAATATTCTACTGATTTTAATAAGGTTTTGCACAGCTTTATAGTGATTTCTTGGCACCTTGCTTTGGCAAACAATTTTCCAAATGTAGCTGTCGTAAAGTATCCACACACTAATCATAAGAATAACGCAATCGACAAAGACATTCCAACAATTATTTCTGCAGGCGTTACTCTTCCTCTAAGTCGCATGAATTCGTAATGTCTCTACAAGATTACTTTTCACCGCAAACCCAAACGATTCAATAACTATTCGAATCATTATCAGCACAACGATTCCTCGCCTAATGGAATATTCGTCCTATTTCCGCTCACCATCTTCTGTCAGAATATCTTAATACTCAATATTTTTCACCCAAACCAACATTCAATTACTATCACCAGAAACACTCAACTGAATTGTTATGTACTTTACCCGAAACCCACTATGGCCATCACCTCTCTAAGTACAAATAATAGTCAATTTCCCTAAAGGCGGGGGCATAGAGGGTACGATATGGATGACAATGGCAAACACTGTCCCATCGCATCACACAATAAGCCACGTGAAGTTATGACACCCTGACAGGGAAACCTTCTTAAAAGTTTTGTTAAAGGATTTATGCATCATTGCGCGCGCCCATTTATAAACAGACCATTCACAAAAATCTGACATCAAAGGCAGAATGGGAGTACACAACTTTCAACGTTATGTCTGCTGGTTGCCTAATAGGATATTCTTCGTTAAAGGAAATGAAATCATTTCCATTTCGCATTTTTCATTCGAGAAGAGAGTAAGGATTTGAAATCGTTTTTTTTTTTTTGTAGCTTCCCTTCGTGATTAAATTATTTGTAAACGAAATTTCATAATTTGAATTTTAAACAGTGAAATGGTAAGGCCCATCCGGGCCGCACCTATCTACAACACAAAGGCGCGTTATGCTTTCAATATTTTTTTTGTGGGTTGGAATGGTTTGTGTGTATGTATTATAGAGATTTTCGAATTACCCTGGAGGCTGGCGGAATTACATCGAAATTAATTTGCGTTTACATTATGGGCCTAATTAAAGCGTATTTTGTTGTCATTCGCGTAATGAGAGGCAGTTGTCAAATTAATACCATCCCACTAAAAGTTGGTATTTAATTTTTTAGCAAAAAAAACAAACCAAAATAAATGGAGAAATATTTACATATTGGGCAAATTGGAGAGTGTGGCCTTTGAAGGCCTTTTAGGAGTTTGCGGTTTGGTTGGCAATTTGTGTGACCATAACCGCACGCTCTATAGCTCTTGAGGTTTGTGTTCGATTTTGGTGTTTCTGATTTTAATTATAATTGGTGCAGCAAGTTAATAACATTTTATTACTGAATATTATTTGATTTATTTTAACGTATACGTATACCTAGTTATGAAATGTAGGTAAGTCTGTGTATTTGGTCGGTTTATAGGTTTTAGAATTTTTTCGTTTGGTTTCAGTTCAGTGGTTTTTCCCTCGTTGTCATTGATTTTCAATTTTGTGCGGTTTTTTTATAATTGCAAAAAAGAATGGTATTTATTGAAATATGTTAACAGGGCATTAAACCAAAGTTTGAAATAATTTGAAATAGGTTAACTGTCAGTGGCAAAATTTTACTATGAAATTTAAAAAATATCAGGTCAATGAACCCCTAAGTATTAAGGCTCCAGTTATAGCAATACGTAAAATACAACCGAGAAGAAATAGTTTTTGAAAAAAAATTAAGCAATATATAAATTTTCGAGAAAACGAATTTATTAAATTTTCGGTACGGAAAACTTGTTGTTCAACTTCTCAGTCAATTCCACAAAATATTCCACTGAATTCCTATGAAATGCTTCAGTTTTGTTCTGTTTCGTGGTTTTACGAATGGACTTTTCTGATATTTATAACCAGCGCCTAAGGTCCTAAAGAATCAAAAAATAATACGAAAAATTCGCACATAAAAGGTGTCCCATAATTCACGCAAAATGTAATTTTGATAGAAAATACTGATTTTTAACTAGAAAGCTTAAATTTTGTATCGATTAATCTATATATATAAAAATTGAGCATTAAAATGTTTGTCGTCGATTCACGCCTTAACGCATTTACCGATTTTGACCAAACTTTCACACATCTTTGGTATTGGTCTATACATGATCTCTGTGAAGTTTGGTCAAAATTGGACAAAGGGGCGTGGCACCTCCCATATAAAAAAAAAACATTCACAATCGTATATCTCGAAAATCACCAAATTGTTTGAGCTCAAACTTACAGATAATCTTAGTTATTGGCAAAGAAGTGGTCCTGTGAAGTTTGGTCAAAATTGGATAAAGGGGCGTGGCACCTCCCATATAAAAAAAAAACATTCACAATCGTATACCTCCTATACCTACAAAAAACAACTTCTATGGGTTGAAACTCGATAATGTATCTCGAGAAGCGCTGGGCCGAATTTCATGATTCTTTTTTTGTTTTGTTCGTATTGCTGTATTTCAGGTTTAGGCAGAAAAAAAATTTCAGCAAATCAATTTATTCTTATTTCTCGCATTTTACGAAAGAACATTATTTTCTAAGACCTAAGCAATACAATTCCTGTGCGCGGGCAAAGCCGGGCGGGTACAGTTAGTAGAGTATAGAGGATAAATGGCCTCCACAGCTTTGCTGGCAAGTACGTACTCTTTTATTGAAATTTTCTATGACCGTTCCGCATGAATGTGGCTGAATTTCATTAATGCACCTCTCAATTTCCTCTTTCAAGGTGTTGGTGGTCGTGGGCTTGTTTGCATAGACCTTTGACTTCAAAAAATCCCAAAGAAAAAAGTCCAATGGGTTAAATCTCAAGATCTGGATGGCCAACTCTGAATGCAAAAATGGCCGATTACACGATTAGGAAATGACTCAAGCAGTAATTGAATTGTTTCTCTGGCTGAATGGCATGTGGCAGCGTCACGCGTTGTGGTTGCACTTGTTTCTCAACAATTACTCGTGGGTTTTCTAAACCCCAAATGCGACAATTTTGACGATTAACGAAGCCATCAAGAAGAAAATGAGCTTCATCACTAAAGATGATTTTGTTTCAAAAATCAGTATCCACTTGTTGTTCGAAAATCCATTCAACGAACTCTCTTCGCGCTGCATGGTCAGTAGTCTTCAGTTCTTGAGTCAATTGAACTTTGTAAGCATGAAGTTTCAAGTCTTTCGTGAGAATTCGCTGTAGAGGGCTTCTCGAAATGACCAATTCTTGACTGCGGTGCCGCATTGATTTTCCTGGAGTGTCAGCAATACTCTCGCGAACTGCTTCGATGTGTTCTGTTGAACGACTTGTGATTGTGACAGGACACCCAGAGTATTTAAGATCACTAATTGATCCTGTCTCCTTGAATTCAACTATTCTCTTCACAGTTGATGGTTTTAAATCACTATGACGGTCATATTTTGTTCGTAAATTACGGACTGTAGCTGACAAACCTTCATTATTTTTAAAATATTGCTCAACAGTATCAAATATTGCTCCATTTTTACTAACCCAGAACTGTCAGCTGTCACATTGTTATCTTTTTTTCTGTTGGCATCACTGTACTAATAAATGGCGCAAAATTCAAATATTGCGTGAATTATGGGACTCCCTTTAGATACATTTTCTGAAATACATAAACAGGGTACCTTTTTAAGTTAGTGGCGAGTATATTTAACCCTAAGGGTTAACGAGAGAACGAGAGATATAATAATAAAAATGATACCTATGGAGATGGAGAGATACGAGGATGTGAAACCAAACGCATGAGGGATAGGTCTCAGATAACTTCGCTCTGTCTCTCTTAGTAGCAATTATTGTGACAACTAGATAATTACGGAAAATGTTTATGTAAAATTCTTAATGAGTGCTAGGGCCCAATTTCATAAAAATTAAAAAAAAAATAATGTGTAGTTTACACAGTAATTCAGAGTATCTAAGGCTTCTTAAAAGAAAAATTTTAAAAATTACATACAAATTTTTTACCTCAATTGTTATATGCTTATTCATTATGTTTCCAACAAAACTTCGAAGGAAAAAAATCACAAAAAAAATACTTGTATATAGTAAATTTTATTAATAAACAAAAAAAAAATATTTTATCAAACCTTCAATTTATACTTTTGTTTAATTTTATTTGTTTTTTCTCTTAATTTTCCATTTACCTTCGTTGATCACCTTACATCAGTTTGTCTGACAAAAGAAGGTGCCGTAGCGGCTCCAGCTCTAGGTGAGCCCATATGCAAAATAAAACACAACAAAATAAAAAACAAAATAAAAACAATATTCTTGTTATTAAATATTTGTTAGAAGTAAAAATTAATTCTCTTTAGTACAGTATCGATTACTAAAATTGTTAACAACTATGTACATAGCTTATAACTTTAAACAAAAATAAACTTAATAGGTTCTATGTTATTGAATGAATAATATATACTGTGTACAACTGTATGTCGTAGGCATGTGCATCCTAAAACCAAAATACGTTCGAGAATGTGGCATGCCCATTGAATTGCACAATTGCAAGTAAAAAGCATGCTATGCACGTCATTTTCTGTTTGGTAATAGTGATGGTGATGGTATATTAAAGTTCCTTTTCAGTTGTCAAAGTAAGCACTCGTATTTGACAGTTATATATCAATTAACACTAAGTTTGACAAAAAATGTTGTCAGTCTCAGCGATGTTATTATAACTTTTTCTAAAGCAAGATGGAAATGCAAAAGTACTCGTTTTTTATTCGAGGATATCTACATATTTTTTTCACGGAAGAGGGGTGACAAAATCGATTTATCTCTCACACCGGCAATGTGAAACTATGGAAAATATTATTTGCAAAAAAAACGCAAACCGAGCTACAAATATCATTTTCTCGTTTAATCCCATCATATGCTGCACACTACCGCTGGTACTGCTTCTATTACTATTCGTCGTCCTTGTGCGATATTCATATTTCTGCAGCTCCTCGTTCTCACACGAAAATGGCTTTTAATTCACCTCTACTATATCCAGCTCCCTAAACTAGTCATATATTCCCATATTCCATCGAAATACCCTCCTTCCATGTGTGTATCTCTGAATTTCAAACTAAAGGTGCTTCGCAAACTTCACACTGTGCCTTCCTTGTGCACAAGGATAACGAGATGACGGATAAAATATCTCCTACCAGTAGGTATACCCAACCAAAAGGAGTAGTAGCATACACGACGCGACGTTAGTCAACTTAAGTAAAATCGGGAAATTGTCCTTTGGGTTAATGCGATTTCCATAATCCTTTTGGATCATATTTTAACTCTATTCAGGGAATGTGAAAAGGATAGGGGCTCAGCTGAGTATCAAGTTGATTTAGAAAGCCCAGCATAGAGATGTGACGCTGAAACGAAACTACTGGCATAAGGAGATTAAAGTTTCCGTTGGCGTTTCTTTTTTTTTTGTATGCTCTTCTCCGGCTAGTCCTGGAATAATGTAGTTTGATATGCTATCCAAATCCATCTATTACCAATATACAAAGGTTACTCTCGAAACTGTGAATTTTTAATGAATGCCGAGCATGGTGGTACTGAGATATTTTTTTTACGGCAATTATTTAATTATTAATATGCATGAAAACTGCATCACACTATTTATGGGATATGCTTATAACAATATATTGTTATTGTAGTCAGTAAGAATATTTTGTAATTATATTACTGGGTAATGGATAATGTTATTGCTAGTTGTAAAATTTATACAAATTAATGTTAAATGTACAAATAATTGTTTAGCAGGGAAAGTGGATGGGAGTTTTTTTTTACCGTAAACAGCACACATTACAAGTCAAATTGTAATTTTGAAGAAGGGGGCTAAGAAGTAAAAGATTTTTATTTGAACCCGCAAAAACTCACTGTGAATTATAACTGGAAGCAAAAATCTGAGTTATCTCTTCCCACAATATTTCGGACATGAACCATATAAAAAGATATATACATTTAAAACGAATAGTTCGGATATCGATCAAAAGCGGAATCTATGTTTGAGATTTAAACAAGACTACTATTAGTATTTGCTTCACATAGTGTAACCATCTTCACCAAATAGTTCGAAGAACAGGGAACACCTAGTTTTAGTTGAGTGATTTACTGAATAACTACTAGCCTTTCGTTTGACAATTTTTGCTCTATTCAAATTATTCGATTCTGAGTTGTATTGTTGGCTTATATATCGAAACAGGATGCTTCTTTCAAACTTCTCCATCATTGAATTTACTGTCGATCTTGGTCCTAATCAAGACCTAAAACGACAAAAGTGTTAATGCTGTTTGTCTGGAGAAAAATTAGTTATGAATATTGCCTGACAACTATGCAAACTTCTGATCCGTTCCAAGTTAATGGCGGTAGAAGAGCACTACCAATAGATAAAATCGCATTGCTCATTGTATAGCTTGACTTTTTTTTACGTACTCAAATAATAAGTATACCAAAAACATCAAAATGGAAATGGTTGCTAGCTAAGACAACAACCAAACCTAAGTTTCAAAGCACTCTGCTTCGTAATATGTTGTGTACCCAACCGTTTCCATCTTTTGGCAAGCTCAAGTGCGTACCATCCTACAAAAACTGTTAATTCATTCTCCAAAAAAAAGCTAAAGGTCTCCCTTAATTATCTTATACATAAACCATTTGGTAACAAATTTTGCATAATTTCTCAATCTATCCTTTATAATTCATTGTTTCGGTGAAACTCTTTACTGTCTCTCAACTTTTATTTGTAAACTACTTTGACATTATTCTTCAGTATCCCCTACTGCCTTCAATTTTATTAAATGACTTGTTAATTGTAAGAAAACTGATACGCAAAAAAAAAACAATAGACTCACACAATCCCAATCCATAAGCTTTATTGCAAGTGAACGTTAAGATAGATACTAACTCTACTCTAGAACATGCATCGAATGCTCTTAATTAAATTAAATGTTTAAACATTAAATAAAACATTTTTTTATAATATATTTTTGTACCAAAAAAAACTAATTCTAATCTTTTTTTTTCTTTCTCTCTTTTTTTTATTTTCTGTTGCGGATTACACAGTTTGCGTACAATGGCCAGAAGGTAAGACTTGTTAACAAAAACCTATATTTCCATTACTCTTTTCGTTTGTATATGGTTTTTTTTTATTTATTTACTTAAGGGTTTCTTATAAAATAAAATAAAACAAAAAAAAATACAGGTCAATGCTAACACTTACTAGACTTACCGTAGGATTTAATTAACACTCAAAATTTCAATAAAAATGAAAAAAAAACATGTAGATAATATTTTACTTTTCAAAAAAGCGATCTTTATGTTTTGTTTAAACTTTTTGCACCGTGACAGAAGCCAATATGAAAGTTGTGTTTTTACATTTTATTTAATACATATATTCGGTTTTTATTTCTATTTAAAAAAAAAAAATCGATTTTTTTTCTTTTTACAAAAAATAAAAATATTTTCCAAAACGAAAAAAAGCATCGATTTGTTGAGCAGCATAATAAATATGTATATTCTTTTTTTACATATAAAATATTAATTTTTGTGTTGTTTTTTCTTGTATTAATTTGTGAAAAGTTGTTCATATTTATTTTTTTTTGTAACTTTATGTTTAGTGAGTTTCTCTTTATTTCTTTGACTCTTCTAATGGATTTTTTCACAACTTTATTTTCATTTCTATTCTTTTTTGAATAAAGTTAAATGGTTTGACGGTTATGTTGAGAGATTTTTTTAAATGAAAAAAAATACCATAAATTTAACAGAAAATATATAAATTTATATAAATATGAAATTGCTTTTAATATTTAATTGTTATATGAGTTGTAAAGTTCCTTTGTAGGTCGCATTAATAATAATAATAATAATCGTATGTTTCTATTCTTTTTTTTAACATTTATTTATTTGTTTGAACTTAAAGTTTAAGTTTTAAAGCGAGTTATGTTTCTCTTCTCATGCATTATTATTTTTTTTTTTAATTGAGGTATATTCGTTGTTTATTTTTTTGGGGGTAGATATTTGTTTCTTTTTTTCGTGTTTTTATATGCATCTATGCATTTTTCTTTTGAGGAATTAGTAGAGAGAAATTGAGGAAAGTGATTAACTTTTATCGGATCAAAGTGTTCAAGAAAACTCAAAACAAGGAGAAAACCACATAAAAATTCCATCGACTTTTTTAGAAATAGACAAAGAATCGTAACAAATTCTTCATTACATATCACTGCAACTCAAAAGATACCTACAAAGCGATGTGACTTGCAGGCTCTACATCGACGCAAAAAAAAAACTCCGGAACATATGTAATGAAAATTTCCACATTCATGAGTGCATTCAATGTTCCCAAAATAATGCGCAGTTGAAATTTTGTTCAATTGAGAATCAAGGACATCAAGCACATAATTTTGTACTGGTGGATTTGCAAAAGAATGTAATCATTTCGAAATTCTTTCTTTAAATTGAATTTTAATATATAACTACAATGATTTGCAATAAAAACTTAATTCGTTGACTTCTCTTTGCAAATAATGACTTTGAATTCCGAGAGAGAGTCCAATCATTTTTCACCAATCAAATGATTTGGAACATTAGAAATCAAATAATTTTCAAAGATGTGCAATCATTTGTAGTGTTTTTCAATAATTTTCAATTTTCTGCAAACATTTGCATTTAATAAAATAATTAAAATAGAATTCAAATGATTGCAAGTGATTGAAAATTAATAGAAAAGAATGCAAATGTTTGCAATGTTTGAGCCCACGGAGCTCAACTGGATTGGTCATTGGGAAATGGAACAACGGACTTCGATGTCAAAAATATTGCGAAAGTATCAATATTTGGCTTTCATATTCCAATTTTCAGTTTTGCATTTGGTTTCTAAGTCTGTCAAAGCACAGTTTGCATGTGAGCTTAAATTCAGTTATTTATACTACAATCCCACTTAATGTCAACAAACTATTGAATTTGTTGATGCCTCAAATGAAAATGATGCCCTTCCTTTATTCATAAACATTGTAGGGTCATTCATTTTTCGGTTTCAACAGTAAAGCTAACTGCTAAGTTCCACATTTCACTTTCACTCGAATTGAAATCGGAAATGAATTTTTGTGTTCTACATTTCACTGTATTCGATTTCGATTTCAAAATTTTCGGAATTGAGAAAGTTAAATTGTGATTTCGAAAAAATTTCGGAGTTTCCGAATAGCTCGAAATGCAGAACACTTAAAACGAATTCACTCGATTTCTGGAACCTAGCTGTAAATAAAATACACACAGCGATCAATTTTTGAAGAAAATTTTATTTAATTATAAAGTTTGGACTTAGCCATTAAGTGTGAAAAACTATATCATTCAAATGGCCGCCTCGGTAATATTCGCAGCATGCGATTCTTTTGAGGTAATTTTTAATGTTGGTTTTTAATGCGTCTAGAGTTCGGGGAATATTCGCGTAAACACGGTCTTTTGCGTAGCCCCACAGAAAAAAATCTAAAGGTTTCAAATCCCATGATCTTGGTGGCCAATTGACGTCGCCAAAACGTGAAATGACGCGACCAGGAAACTTCTCACGCAATAAAGCGATAATTGGTCGTGTTGTGTGGCTTGTTGCCCCGTCTTGTTGGAACCACATATAGTCCAAGTCATAATTTTTAATTGCCGGCCAAAAAAAAATCGTTTATCATTTGACCATATCGCTTCGATATCAGCAATCGATAAATTCGAATCATCAGCAACACTTGCAGCGGCAATATTTTCGACTGAGCGTGCATTACGATGATGCACAGACCTTACGACATCAGTAACGCTTCCACACGCTTCAAGTTTCTTTACAATTTTAACGATTGCTTGCGTAGTCGATAGATTTTGACGACCATGACGTAATGCGCGAAAAGTGGCTACCCTTTAAATGACAACTGAGTTTGGCAGGTGTCAAATGTCAGCGCTACCAACTTGAAACCACGAAAGGTCCAGTCTCCACATTCTTTCTACATATTACTCAACAGTTGCAAATGGCAATTTCTCAAATACCTTCCCCAGTTTCTTTTAAGACAATAAGTAGCTTGAATCTCCCAGTAGGGAACACATTCCATAAAAATTCATTAAAAATTCGGCAGTACGAATGCCAGATAACAGAAAATACAAGAATTAAATTAGGGCAGATTTCAAGGACCTCCAAACCAACCGACAAAGATGTAATAACATTTGGAACACAGTTTTCCAATGATACATGTCGTTGAGGTAAAAAACTAACCAAGAATCCTTCTTATTTAAAAGGTAATGTGCCTTCCTAATAATAGTACCGCCCAATAGCTCTCTTCGCGGAACTTATAGTCATTTTTAAAGTTCGCCTTTTATTGACGAACTGATTAGGTCTATTGTGAATTACAAGAAAATTAACTTCAAACGATATAAAAAAACTCCTACATTGATCCGATAAAAGTTAATGCTTTGGGAACACATGACGTATACGTAACATTGATTTTTTTAACCACCAATTTTTTTTTCTATTTTTTTTTATTTTTTTTTTTTGTAAACTTTCTTAAGAACCTCAGTGCAAATTAATATTAAAAACAAAAAAACACATGTATTTAAAACAAAGGTTACCGACTACCGATGACTTGGCCATTCTTAGGCGCTACTGTCGGTGCTTCACCCATGAATCCAACAGCTGCTCCAACAGCAGCACCATTAGCTCCGACAACACCACTAGTATTAGCACCACGTGCCGCTACACAAAGACGGAGGTATATAAAGTAAAAGCAAACAAAAAATATTACTAAAGCGCCAAGAGAGACAAAAAAAGCAAAATTCAGTTTTTTTTTTAAACCAAAAGAAAGGAAAATATTCTACTTTTTAATTTGTTTCTTGATTTATTATTATTTTTAAATTTATTTTCTTCATTTATTTCGAATTTATATTTTTCGCATAAAACTCGAAAAAAAAAATTGTTATGATTGCATTTCTAACCCCCTGTCGTATGTTGAATGCTAAATGAAATTTTAAAATCGATTTTGGTTTTTTTTTTAATCGTTATCATCAACGTGAATATATAAAAGCTTTGTTGTAATGAAAATTATATATCAAAAAAAAAATCATTGAGATATTGTGTGGTCTATATAATATATATTTTTTTTTATTTTAATTTTTTTTTTTCTCTGAAGGAACAATGTTATAGCCCATTTTGCACGCTCTCCATTAACCATTTACATATAGAGCATTGCCAGCAAGATACAAAAAAAAAATTAAAAATATATTGAAATAGTGTTCTGTGTAATTCCCAATTTTAAACGATGGATTTTTGAAATAAAGAATTGTCAGAAAAAAAAAAGCACGACTGCATGGTATAATTGAATAAAATATTCATAAATATAAATGTTCGATGCGATTTGGATTGAAGCGATTGACCTATAGAATGTAAATGCAATTTAAATATTACTACACATAAAACTTTAATTTTTCATATAGATACTGAATTGAGATTGATCAACTGTGTATATGATGGAGTGATATTTCATTTACATAATTTATTTTTATTATTATTTAATTCTCTGCCACACACTTTTGTATTGTGGAGTAGCAGAATATTTGATTGCAGCAGTGTGTATTTTTTGCATTAACTTTTGCGTAAAAGATTTAAATCGGCTAATTAGTCTTTATTGATTATTTTGTTTTTATTTTTTTTTTTTTTTTGTTCTTTATTTTATTTTTACCTTATTAAATCGTAATTATAGAGAGTAGGCAGAAAATAAAAATAAATTTACATGCGTCAATGATACTCAAAAAATCGATGAAACCCATTAATTGTTTTATTTTATTTTTCTTCTTTGTAATGGATAGGTGATTAAAAATCTTTTTGAACTCGAGCGATTAATTAATTTTGGTTTAGCAATTTTAAAGACTTGTGGGAGTAGGTATGTTGTAAGGGTTTTGACATTACAATAAATTAATACTCGAACATTGTCAATGAAAATGCCATAAATCTGGCGTTTGAATAGTAGTTGTGCAGTGTAAAGTTATGGCAATGTTAATGCAAAACTCACTTTTGGGGGGTTGAAACTACAATTATTCTACAATTATTGGTAGATATATTACAAAAAAAAAATTTGTGTTTCCATGCTGCAATACAAGTGAAACAATTTCGTATTTAAAACGTTTTCACTTTTGAGATACAGATACGAGTAAACATATTTTGTGCTAGTGATGGAGAGGGGGACTACTGATTACTCTCATGTTCTTGGAAATTAATTGAAGACACGTTTTTCGGTAGTTAATTGTACAAAAATTTGTCATAATTCATACATACTTTGTTTAAATTTAAAGGTAGCCTATAGCTTCTTCATGGAAAATCCCTTCGTGCTTATTCCCAGAAAGTGTCATTTTGGGCAAATATATGTAAAGGATGTTTTGTTAGAGATTTGTTATTTAAACTGGTAACACAGTTTCTACTGATTGTCAATTTGACAATTGAAAGTTGATTTGTTGTTAATCCGTCTTGCCATTTTACGATGAATCGATTGGCGCCAGAAAAACACGAGCAAATTGTGACAGTTTATTTTGGAAACCATGGTTCGGTTCGCCAAACTTTCGCTATGTCGATTTTAAATTACCGTCAATGGAGAGCGCTATAGAAACATGATTTCTGACTTTTTCGTTCTTCAGTGGAATGACATGGCAGAACTTTAGTTTCAACAAGATGGCGCATCACAACCAAACTAACCACTACATCATACCTATATGGTGCCACCGAGTAAAAATCAGTTTGCGTTCGAGATCTTCACCATTCTTATTATCTTCGGCACGATCGAATAGGTCATATCTAAAAGTTATCGTAAGCAATTTTGGTTCGTCTTTAAATCCTTAAAATTTGATGCTTCTGTTGTGCCACAAGGCAACCATTTAGGTCCTGTGTTATTTATGATTGCCATTAACTACTGCTTGTGAAATGACCGTCTATATATTTTTAGGAACAAACTTTTTGATTTACCTATTCTTTTCTAGTAAGGCTGTCCCCTACTTCATTGGTGCGGTATTACAGATACCGGGATACCAAAGTCGCCTTCATCTCCTCACTTGTATGATCATTTTGGGAATAAAATCTTGCAGAACTGTTTCTGGCGACGCTGACGTATGTCGCAGATGTCAATTTATTTGCAACGCACGCACCGAATAACTGCAGATTGTTCGTACCGCCGTCCCCTTCCCTTAACTATATTGCACTCCCTCGCATGTTAAATAAATCATGTCAAATAAATATGTTCGGCATATAATCTGTTCCGGACGAACATACAGAAAGGATACCTTACAGGCAAATGAGCAAGCAGTTGAGGTCTGCACCATTTAAAATCACGTCGGGAATCCAGCTTCTCATTTGTTTTTTGACCTAATTTTTGCAACCGAAATCGTAGGATAGGAGAGCTCTCCTGTTTGAATGTTGTTTTTTACATACACATTTTTGGACGCAACAGATCTATCCAATGCTATATCTCAAGCACTCGAACAGTCATAATAGGAATAAAATATCCTTTTCTAAACTCAGCAGTAGGTGGATGCCTTCAAGTTGGGTCTGCCTGCAAGCTAGTACGCCCTGTCTTTTTGTTCCAACTCCGAGTCTACCACCTTTTCGCTCCTCTGTCATATCTTTGCCCACTCATTCTTAATCATCACGCGCTCTAGCCGCTAACCCCTACCGAGTTCCGTTTCCTGTTGCTTTTTCGTTTCTCTGAATTCGGAATTATGTAGATACTGCCTACGAGCCATAGTAAAGAGTTCGCAAATTTATGAACCAAATCCCACTGCGTATTTAATGGGACTTAGTTCATTTTGGCTGGTGGGAGTTAGTTCCATGTGGAACTTAGTTCGTAGGGCTATAATGTGCACTCGATCACTTTGAGGATTTTGTCTGCTTGTTTCTAATTTACTCCTGGAGTATAAAAAAAAAAAATAAATAAATAGGTGGCGCAACAGGCGGGTGACACCCAAGGCCTAGCTTCTCGCAACCATTCGTTTTGTGTGAGTTTCTATTTTTGGGACGAATGGAAGGGACCTACAATTTTATGCCGAGTCCGAACGGCTGAATTGAGAAGCTTTTTCATGACAGTCATACTCTCGGATGTTTGTCAGACGTGGCGCAGTAGAAAAAACTTTTTAGATGTAATTTGCGTTTTTCCGGGGATCGAACCTGGGATCCCTCGCACAGTAGTCCAGCACACTAACCACTGCGCTACTGCGCCCACACTCCTGGAGTATAGTTTTTTAAAATTGTGCGTTTGGAAATTTGTATCTTTGGGGCTTAGAATCTGTGATAAAACACACACTTAATTGTAGCACAATGCGCACGGTAATCCCTTCAATCGACAGTCTTTATTGAAAATAAAAAGTTCTAAAGCATAGAGCAACTTTAAACAGCAAAAAAATCGTACTATGCGTTTTCTGGTCCGTAAACCTCAAGTAGTTATATGTAACAACTCGTATCCATCGCTATGATGTGACTAAATTCTGGAACGGAAAGTGATAAATGCCTTCATTTTGGTGGTTGCTAAGTATTTAAAATTGAATAAGCCCCTTTTGCACAGACTTTTCAATAACTGATGTCTATAAACGTAATCCAATATACAAGTTCCCTTAGATATAAGACGTCTTATTACACACACTAAACCCTGCTTAGCATTGCCAGTTATGTTTTTAAACGCTTTTTATATAATACAAACGTCAACATTTAAAACAGCACCTTATAATCACACTAACTGCATGTAACTAATTGCTTTCCTTTTTTTACTTTTTTTATTTCTTTTTATGTTGCGTCCATCTCTTTTAACCCACCACCTGCACGATTGTTCCTCCCAAACATAAAAAAAACACTGACAATCAATCAAAAAAAAATCAATCAAATAAGCTGCTGCAATACGCGGAGTACCCATACAAAGAGCAGGAGCTGGAAGAGCTCTATTCCCAGCACCAAATACTACCTCAGCAGCTGCTGCTGCTACTGCGGCTGCAGCAGCATTTGTTGCAGCTACCGGAAGATTACCAACGTCAATGAATGCTGCAGCAGCAGCACAAGCCGCAGCTAATGCTTTGCATGGATTCACACCGTAAGTAATATATACAGATACACCACACGTGCAAGATAGATATTAGTTACACACTTGCACACAATTTGCTTGTAACAATCTGAAAATTGTTTTAATTCTAAACATAGGTATTTGGCATGCAAATCAAATGCAAACAATTGCACACTGACAATATCCTTTGCATTGTTTATGTAAATAAATACCGATAACTAAACATTTATTTTTGTGTTTAATTGTTTTCATAGAATGGTAGTTTGTGTTTGCCATATATAGTTATTTATTTATTTTTTTGTATGCAGTTGGGAATTTTGTTTGCATACAATGGAATTTGATTTAATGAAAATTGTTCTTTGTTTTTTTAGAAGTGATTTAATTTACACAAAGTACACATGTCTCACACGTTTATTTACATTTAGCATTTAAATTGAAACAAACAACTTTCCAGATGAAGGGGCTTATAAGGTTGCAACTTTTTAGAATAAGCACTTTGAAATAGCAACTTTTTCCTGTGTTCATTTATTGCCAGCAGGATACGCATGTGAAACAAACAGGAAATTGGGAATTAAACTTAAAACTGATTGCAACTACTGTGAATTGAGAAAACATTTGTGAATTGCCTTATATTCATTTAGATTACAGATGAGTTTGTAAAGGCCATATTTCGAAATATGGCCCTGTGACGCTTGCGGAAAGCGACGCGGCACCTTTGTGTTTGTAAACACAGTTTGTAAGCCGGCATTTTACTAAAAATTCAGATAACTGTCATTTCTCACGAGAGCTACTTAGAGGTATACCAAGTACAACAAGTCAGAACAACTTTTCCTATAAAATTGAAAATTTGATGGAGAAAAAGTTTCTATAAAACTTTGCTAAAACTTCACATTTTACTTCATATTCAGAATGATACATATGAAAGTAGAATAAGTAAAAAAAAATTAAAATGACACACTCAAGAGTGCGACATCTCTTGCGAAGAATTTACTGTAGAAGCTCACTTTTGACACATGCAAGTAATGTATAGGCATGCCAATCTTTATTGGATATCTTCCTCGTCGTGTCTAAATTGGATTTATGCAGTCGCCCCATATGTGATCGTGGTCCCACAATAGCAATATTTATCATTATTAGGACGATTGGGCTACATCCCCAGGAATTGCTCTCTAGAGCTCGCGTTATTTTCACATCTATCTCTTCTGTGCGAATCTTTCAAATGAGTTTGCTGTCTAGTTTTAGTCCGAAATACTTAACTTTTTTGACTGCACCCGACAAACTTATTGGCATTTTTTAATTTTTGAAAAGAGGCCAATCTACGTCCATTGTACTATCAAGCAAAAAGCCCTTTCTTGGTAATATGGTGGAGAAACTCTGATATGTATTATGGTCGGTGGCAGAATTATGATGTACCCCGTCGGGATCGAACCAACGCCGGTCGAGTCACAAGCAATGACTTTAACGGGTTAGTAATAAAATCTTCTTTTCCAAAATCCCCTTTCCAAAATTGTCTATGCTGAAATCCCTTGCCCCAGGGACAAAATTCCCCACTTTTAGATTTGGTGTCATTAATTCTGTGGCCGCGACACCTAAAAATGGTGTTAAAAAGTGAGATACGAATGGGGGGACATGCACCGTAGGATTTGGAGTAGGTGCAAGGTTGGGAATAGCAAAGTTTAGTTTGCTTGTGGGAGATTTTGGCATAGGGGATATTGTCCTGACAGATTTTGGAAAAAGAAGAAAAAAAAATAAAGATTATGTCCAATAAGGAATTTTGGAAAAGGGGATAACGTAGGGATCTCGACTTTAACACTACACCATGGCCACCGCCATGAAAAAGGTACTCACAAAAAATGACTGTCATTTGCACAAGCTCAACGGACCCTTTCAATTGTAAAAAGGAACGTAAGACCCCTATGGTACAATTTCTTAATTTCTAGTTTTGTTTCGTTAAGAAACTAATACAGATAGTGTTTGTGCTTTTTAGAGCACAGTTCGTGCAGGCCTCTTTAATTAAAATTTTGAATTCTTTTCTAAGGACGAAGACAAATTTGTAGTTGCACACTTTCCATAGCTTATTTCAGTAAAATGTGTCAAAGAAAGCAACAATTGGCTTAGAAAGCAGTTGGTGGCACTTCAAATTTTCACTGACACCGGCACAATAGAGAACAACGCATAAAGTGCATGGACACACTGTCATGGACATGACATTCTCATAAACTATGTAATTGGAAAAGAAACGAAATTTTATAGGTTTTACCTGGTTTATTGTGGGTAAGGTTAATAATAAAGGGCGAAACACAAATTGAAAACATTGCAAAATGGAAATTTAGTGTTTTAAAAGTGTTTGCAAAAGTTAAACGGTTAAAGCCCGTTTCTGACGTTCTTACACTATCAACGCAAATATCAAATGAAGATTTGTATCGAAAGCGCAATGGTGCAGTAAAGAACCTTCATGTCTATGCTAGGATTATTTCTGAAAGTGGATTTTCGTTGCATTTTCTGTGCCATCTGACCCATCTCTCTACGCCTATAGATTGGCATTTATAACTTTTTTTCTCAAGGCATAGAACTCCGAATCAGAATTTAATTTGCTCTTCTAGCTACTTGGAGGTGGTCGAAACGTTTGAAATTTAAATGGCTCTCAATTACTATCGACTTCCTAGCTTCCTACCATTTAAATTGGAATAATTTAGTAGGACTGATTTGTTTGGTCGTGAACTGGCCATCGTGTGAAAATCGGCAGTCACATTGGAAATGATTCACAATTATCGCCAGCGCCCAAAAGCGCCCGTGGGCGTATTGGCTCGAGGGTTAGTCTGCTACACTACTGTGCGACGAGTTCGATTGCTGGAAAAACAGGAATTAGATCTTAGGGTTTTTCCACAGCGCCGCACCTCTCGCGAATATCTGACAACCATCCGAGAGTATAAATGTCAGAGATAAACTTCTCGCAATTTAGCCGTTCAGACTCGGCATTGTAGGTGACTTCCACTCGTCAAAAAAAATTAAAAACTCACACAAAACGAATGGTTGTAAAAAGCTAGGGTGCCTATGTTTCGCCATCTATTTATTTGAATTTATTTCTGAAAATACGACACGCTCTAGGACTCTCAGTTTAATCGTCGATCCAGTTAATATCAAATTCTTATGTAATTTATGTGTGCTTTAGCAGTGTCGTATAAAGTAGCAATCTTTTTATCGATATTAAATTTGAAATATATTCGCAAAAAGCAAACACCACCATATGCCGTTTGAATTTCACATAAATTCGTAATTTCCCCTATTGTATATAGGAAACAATCCTTGGCCTATTTCCTTATCACAATCCAGATTTCTGTTAGAACCTTTTCTAAGGAACAACCTCTTCTAATTCAAAAAGTCCTCTCCCCATAACTTTGTAACATTTTTTCTTTATTTGCTATTTGGGTTCAAGATTAAGTAAAAGTTCTTACAACATTGGTATCGTTTTTCATTGTATAATGGATGAGTGAAAATTGATACATCCTTACAGTGTAGCTATAGCAACATCGTAAAGCTTTGATTTTCCAAGAAAGGGTGGAGTTCTGTGACCTTAGCCCGGGGGATATAACGAAGTAAAAGACATTTACGTTACGTTATTGATTTATCTTTACTATTTGTTAGTCCTTTCGCTGGTGCTGTTGCTCGAGGCTATAAAACCAACTACCATCGTTGACGTGGCTTCTTGTTATCAGTTTAGTTTTCTTCTTTCCTTTTTTTTTTTTGCTATACAAACGTGCACCTCTTAATGCGAAAAAGTAAAGTATACTTTGCTGACGAGTTATATCGAAGTGGGTAAAATTTTCTCTTCTTTGAGGTATAAAGAGATTCATCAGAAAATGTAAAATCTAGACGAAAGGAGTAGAAAGGAGGTACTATTATCTCCATGGTAACTACTCTGAGACTTAAATGGAATTAAAATCAGTTATGTTTTCATATGGCTGATAAATCATTTCTCTGAATCGAGTAAGCTGGAAAATGTCAGTTGAACTTTGCAAACTAGGGAATGGCTTCCCACAAGTTGGGAACTTTGTCAGTTGAATTTATTTCTTGATTGCTGTACATTTATAGAGAATGCATTTTTAATCATCCCTATCGCGAATAATATTTCCCCCGGAATGTTTCCCATTCAGCAATTTGATTTACATTGCATACAAGAGAAATATTTCCATCGGAGTTTATTCACGATACCCCTAAATATGTACTCGAACGTAATTGTACTTTTACTTGTACTTATTTTTAAGAAGAATTACAATAACTATTTTTTAAACAAACACTTTGGTTGGAATTGTAGCTATTTTGAGCAACGATACTTCTTAATTCGGACACAGATTTTATGCATATTATGTTCCGCAATGGGTTCTATGAAATCTGCAATTTGCATGGTCATTCAAAAAATATTAGTCGTTAAATTGACTCTTTCGGTACATCAATTCGATAAAATCACCTGTGTAGTAAGTAAATTTAATAAACTACCTAGCTAGGATAAATTAATTATTTGCGTTGTTCGAAATAACTATAATTTAAATTGTTGAAATTTCACCGCGCTTTGGCGTTTTCATGTGGAAACTAATTGCTGGAAAAGTTTTACGTAATCATAAATAAAATGTGCAACAACCAATAAAGTGATTTAATTACCTACTATTACTATAATATAAAAAAAATCTATTTTGGAACATCATTTATATGTAAAGTCCAACAGTTTTATTGCGCAATCCAATACGGACTTTATTTTAGGGCACCCAATAAAGTCGTCTTTCCTGTATGTAATGAATAATTGTAGGGCAGACATTTTGAACGTGCTATCAATATTTCGTAAACAGAATAATGCAACTACAGCGACACTCTGACTTTTATTCTAAAAGGGATTCACGTTCTTGTAGCTTTTCTATTTTTTCGAAAAATTTTTTAAACTGGAAATTCGTGAAAAGTTGCACCACCCTTTTTTTTAAATGATTTTAAAAATGGTAAACAATTTATAGTTTAACGTTACCTTATCCCCTTTTCCAAAATCCCTTATTCATAATCTCTAATTTTTTTTTCTCTTTTTCCAAAATCTCCCGGGACAAAATCCCCTATGCCAAAATCTCCCACAAGTAAACTAAACTTTGCTATTCTCAACCTTGCACCTACTCCAAATTCTACAGTGACCACAAGCAGGGGGGTTGCAGGGAGACAGCAATTGCGTTAAATCGCAAGATCTGGATGCCCAATTCTGATCGCAAAAACGGCCGTTTACACGATGACTCATGCCATGCAGTAATTGAATTGTTTCTCTGGTTGTATGGCATGTTGGTCCCATCCATATCTTGTAATTTGGTCACTAACAACTGGGTTATGATGTCACGATAACGAACACCAATAATTGTTACTGCCTGACCAGCCGCATTTTCGAAGAAGAAAGGTTCGATAATGCTTTCAGTCCAAGCTCTGCACGAAACAGTCACGCGTTGTGGATACATTTGTTTCTCAACAATTACTCGTGGGTTTTCTGAACCCCAAATGCGACAATTTTGACGATTAACGAAGTCATCAAGATGAAAATGAGCTTCATCACTGAAGATGATTTTGTTCGAAGAAACCTTCATTTTTTTTTTTTAAATATTGCTCAACAATAAAATGCGTAGTTCGTATAGCGCTCCATTTTTACTCTCCCCAAAATATCAGCTGTCACATTGTTATCTTTTTTTCCGTTGGCAACACTCTACTATTAAATGGCGCAAAATTCAAATTTTGCGGGAATTATGGGACACCCTTTATAAAGTGTTCAGTTCTCGTGTAGGCAATTTATGTCTAACATGTGTTCTCAAATTAAATATGAAATAAAATATTTTTTTATTTTAAAGCCGGCACCCTTATCGCCCCAATAATAATAAATCCGACTACTCTCCTTTACCCGTATGGGGATTGCCGTTGTAGAGGATTGAAGATCGACAGTTAAGGAGGGTTCACTTGAGAATCTTAAACCATACTACCCTTCTAATGTATAGGCGGAATATTTGAGAATGTTTACGATGATGAGGATATTAAGTTAAATCGTAAGTCCGTCGGACTTTCAAATACCCTTTTGATTGCATGACTGTGTCTGTGTGTTTGAAATTGTTGGCCGGCAGATTGCTGTACCTACTGTACTTATGGCTATAAGCGTTTCAAATGTTCGATCACATTTTATGACGCAGTAAACTAGTTATCTGAAATATAAGTGGCCAATAAAAATCAAAATTGCTGCCTTCGAAAACCGAAATCATAATCCCTCAATAAATCGTAATGGTTCTTTGTTAAAAAAAAAACATTTACTGTTCACAGTTAAGATTTAAAAAGACATCCTTTACAAATGCACCAACATTGTCTTTTCTTAAATATTTCAATTATTCGCAATCTAATTTGAGAATAATTCAACAACCAAACGCAATTCTTATTATTTATGATGGAATAAAGTCGACAAATGAAATTGCTATTTAACGCTACAAAAAACACTTATAATTCTTGTTAAAATTCCTTTCCAATGAAACTCCTTTATACAACAGGGTGGAACACTTGCGTCGACAAATAGCCGTCATTAAAAAAAGCTCGAGAAAATTCTGCTAGATGTGTATCGCCTGCCCTCCTGCGTCTTACGACAAAGGTTGCTTTGTCGAAAAACGCAAAAAAATTATATTTTTCCTCCCTCAACAAGGGACGTTAAAATATTTTTCATTTTATCTATTCCCATTGTACTTTGCATTGAATAGAATACGTATCTGCCATCGTTTCCGTTTTGATGACTGTTTCGCTTGCGCTACCAATTCGATCACTATGTTATAAATATTCCAGCAAAACCGTTTTGCGTTCAGAATTGGAAATAAAAAAATTAATTTAAAATCATCCACCCAAAAAACAAGAACCCCGAAAAGGGTAGTACTGTAGTTAGGAAATGAAACGAACAGCATGTATCCCAAGGTTACATGTAACGTAAAATTATTATAAAAGCCTTCATTATCGACAGACATATATACATATTTGCTCACAGTTTTATTGTCATACATAAAACATTTCCCATGAAAATTAATCATAAAGGAAATTTATTGAAGTGAGAGAAGGTCTGCGAAAATTGTCCCTTTTTATATCGCATGTTGAAAACAAACAAGAAAGAAAAAATCATTCGCTATCAATGAGCACATCAATCCATCAGGGTGAAACACTTGCGTTGAGTTAGGGCCTCTTAAGAGGATTTTTATGTTTCGAAAAGAAAAATATAAGCCCAAAAGGTTGAGTTTTAAGTTGTTATTTTTAACGTGGCTTCAAACAAAACGGAAAGAAAAAAATTTATGCGTTTTTTAATATTTAATTATTTGGTCGATTAAAGTTGAATTAATCTTTAATGTTGACGTTTTTTTTCTAAGGGAGCAACATAATTTATTAAAAAATGCGACAAAGTGGGCTGATTGAATTGACCAAAGGTACGTCGTTTCAGGAAAACTTTTTACTCAGACATTTAGGGGTGTGTTACAAAGTATTTAAGCAACAGTGATTTGTAATATCTTGAAGCGATAGTTTCCAATATATTCTTAAACCCCTACTCCGAAAAGGGTTTCTAAGTTGTAGTACAATAAGCATAATATGTGTCATGACGTGATGAGTGATTCGGAATTTTTATTCTGTGAGTCCTTTTTAGCCGACTTAAAGCTATTTAATTGTAATCATTTAAAAGGATAAATTCATATTCAATCAAATGATTATAGCTATTTTAAGCGATATAAAGAATTGTCTCGAGTTGACTTTTCAAACTCCATTGAATTATCAATTATTCCCTTCACTGGGTCAGTGTTGACAACTGTTTCACGTCCCTTCAGCGTTCCTTTTCAATTGTGTTTTTCGATTCTTCCGTATATTGATTGCTTTGAGGTAATCGAAGAGGAAATATACATATACAAAAAGTTTAATGTCAGAACTCAAATGTTTAAAGGAATTCTGTTAAATTTCAACGGTTCTGTTAGAATTTGCCATAATACCAACCAAAGTTGTTGTAAAACAGTTGATTTTAGTTGATCTTAGTCACAATCCGTGGTACTAATAATCAGTTTTAGTGTCCAGGCTAACTTTTAGGAAGTCACAATGACGAACATTTCCATATAAAATTATCCATTGTGACCGTCAAATTATTTAAGTTGAAGACTAAAAATTATTATTGGTAAGGTCCAATATCAATATTTTTCATAAGTGGCTATTGTGACCTACTCATTGAACATTTAAGTGTCCTGCGCTGCGAAATGCGTGTTGCATGTAATAGGTGGGCTCATCAGTAGATGAAGCACAACTTTGGGGCGACACCCAGGTCGCTTAGATGTTTAATAACGTAATGCTTATACTCCACAAACTATTGACTTCTTAAATTTATTCTTGACTTGAAAAGTATTTTATATTGTGACTCACGACAAATTTAAGGTTAAGACAAAAAGTTATTTTCAGAAAAAATTGTTGTTTATTGGTGAGACTTGCAGGAGCAATATGATGCACGTCGTCCTAAAAGAACTTGATGCTGATACTAAATTTTTGACATCGGGCCTGCGTAGATTTAGTATCTTATTGGCAGCTGATTTAAAAGGCTGAATAGCTTTTTTGGCTTGTCTGAGGCCTGAACTAATAGTTAATTTGGGGATTGCACAGAAGGTTCAGGTCCAATAAAGAGGTTTCCGAGGCTCTTCTGGCCAGGGCTGACTTTATGCGACTAAATTTGCATTTTGCCCCTTTTTTTCTTTCTATCCCCAATGAGACGACTTTTCCGAAATTGTCCATATTTGCCCCTTTTCTGTATTTCGTTGATAGTTCTTCCAATTTTGGAAAAAAAAACACCCTTTTGTATGAAATACGAAATGTGACATAATAAATGCTTTACGAAACTACTTCACAATTAATTGGGATCTGAATGCGTCCTTTTTCTATCAGCCAGTGGTATCAGCTATTAGCTATTTATGTCCTATTGTCATAAGTTTAGGCATTAACAATTTAGCTATAACCATGTTCAATGCAACAATAAGATAGAACGAGATGAAAATATGCGTAAGCCACTTAACTTTAGTGAACTCCCTCGTTTTTTTCTGACATTTGTGGGCAAATTAGTATTGCCCCTTTTTCTACGCAAATCCCCCTTTTTTTGCGACTTTTTCAAAATCTTTGAAGTCAGCACTGCTTCTGGCTAGTTCATCAGGTTTTTAATATCCTTTATTTTTCTCATGGCCGAGGGGGAAAAACCATAAACCGGTTTGGTAGACACTAATTGTTTGCGACGTATTAAAGGAGTGCAGTACTGATCAATAATGGGTGAGCTAAGTGCTTTTATGGCTGATTGACTGTCCGTTAATATATGGATGTTAGCGCCTTTAATACCTGAATTGTATATAAGGGTTGCCCATTCTTTAATGGCATGGAGCTCTGCCTGAAATACACTGTGGCTTTTTCCCTTATGTATTTAGACGTTACGATTCGGTTCATGAATACCAGCTCCAAGCGGCAAACGCAAAATATTGGCTCTTAAATTATACTCGTAGATATTTCAATTGAAAGATGCAGTTTTATACTAATTTTGGCATTGTGAGCCTGTGCAGCAAGAATAATTATTAGCACCGCACAGTATAATTTAAATAATCAATATTTCAGGCCGCTGTGAAGAATTTTTTTATTTTGGATGCAATTCCTGGCACTAGAATTATTATTTCTGACCAAAATATTTTGCTTATGCCCCTGAGTCTGTTTTGTCTCCTTTTTTTTTTAGATGGCGCTACAGTCCGAGGTGGACCTGGGCCTCAACCAACACGCCTCTCCAGTTGGTTGATGTCCCCTTCCACTTGTGCGCGCCACCTAAGGCGAGGTCTTCCTCTACTGCGTTGTCCCTCCGGGTTGGAATCGAAGACTCTTCGGGCCGGAGCGTTGGTGTCCATTCGCTCTACATGTCCTAGCCATCTTAGTCGACTGATACGTACTTTTCTGACCAAGTCGATGTCGCTGTACAGCTCGTAGAGTTCGCTGTTAAATCTCCTCCTCCAAAGCCCGTCAACGCAAACGGGTCCGAAAATCACTCGAAGAATTTTGCGTTCGAAGCGCCCAAGGAGATCTTCATCCGCTTTTGACAACGTCCATGATTCTGCGCCATAAAGCAGGACTGGGATGACGGGGGTCTTATATAGAGTCTCCTTGGAGTTTCTCGACAAAACAAGTCTGTTTTGTCTCAATCAAAATAAATCAGAATAAGCTAAGTCCGTAAAAGTTGTTTCAACAAAGATGCTCACTTGAATTTTAGTACAGCGTCGAAGGTGAGAACTATAGTAGTATTCAATGAAAGTAAGCCCCTTTAAGCCAATGTGCGATTGATAAATTTATTGGGATATTCCAGGACTTAAGTTTATTTTCGGCCACATATGATGCCAGCTTAAGCCTACGTAATCCAAAAATGGATGACTCGTAAGCTATATACAAACACAAGACGATTAAGATTTTTCCAAGTGCAGTTCAAGTATGGAAGTAATATATTTTTCAAAAGAATATCGGAACGCTGTTGAAGCGTTATAGATTCGCCTTTCTTGAAAGTATCTTTTTTTTAAAAAAACGTAATGCATACACATATTATTTTCTTCGCAATGTATCCGTCCTCTTTACCTAAAAGAACCTGTTTATTTTCTAAGATAGGTATGTACTTCCTACTCCAATAGTTATATAATCTTATACAATATCTACCGCAGTTCTAATTAGAGAAATCAACTATGCTTGGTCTATTCAATGAACCGAAAAACGTAGTACAATTAAAATCATTTTACTCGTATTGGAACTTTTCAGTAGAATCTGAAAATCAATTCAACTTGCAATATCGTATTTGTCTTTGCTAATATCTATCAGAAAATCAAAGTAGCTTCCTTGATGGGTAGTCGTTATCCTTCACTGATTTTGCAACCACAACCATTTCCATTAGCTGAAATTGAAGAGACTAATTTGCTGACCAAATGTGGTACGATAGAATTATTGTCACCGATTTTACGTATATGTGGCTCCTGCCTCCGTGATAAATCAAGGACAACAACATTTGTTAGGTTGGACGTTCTATGGGTCAACATTCATAATGAACTAGTGCTCTTAAAGCACTTACGACACTGTACGTAAGTCCGATTTACTTTAACATAAACCTAAGAGTGGTGTTCGTGCATTTTGTTTCAATACTACGAGTATTGTAGGCTTATTATTTGTAAAACTACGGTCTGTGATTTAAAAGAGGTGGGAAATGTAATTTTAGTTGTGATTTGTCACTTTACTGTGCTACGGACACAATGGTCCAGAATTTCAGGTGATTTTACTGTTCAAATGCAGATTAATGTGTTTGTGTATGTACTTCCTATCGCACCGAGGAGCTTAATATAGCTTGAGATTTTGCGCTTCTCAAGCTAAGTATAGGGAAGCAGAATCGTGTGTGCTACCATAAACTGACGGATTTACTGCCTAAGTAAAAGATTAGCAATGCATTTGCGATATGCTGCTAGGTTCCACATTTCACTTTCACTCGAAATGAAATCGGAAATGAATTTTTGTGCTCTACATTTCACTGTATTCGATTTCTATTTCAAAATTTTCAGAATTGAGACAGAGTGAAATTGTGATTTCGAAAAAATTTCTGAGTTTCCGAATCGCTCGAAATGCAGAACACTAAAAACGAATTCACTCGATTTGCAATTTCGATTTCACTCTCGATTTCTGGAACCTAGCTGATCCTGATAGTTTTTAATATAGTCGTCTAGCTTCTATCGTTTTTTAGCTTAATCCGCTTTTAAAGCTGGCACGATGCAGTTGTATTCGGAAGAAGGTGTCGTTCCTAGCGGTTATCTATCGAACAATAGATCATCAAAATTCACCATACGAAAGAATTTAAGTTGCCACAAAAGTAGGTGTCCTCTAAGTGAAGTTACTCAATGTGCCTTATCAATAATCATTTTTAAACTTAAATATTTTGGCTTCACAATCTTATATGAAAAATTTAGCTAAAAGTGATTATTAGTAAAACGCAATGACTAAATTAATGTAGGGGGAGTTACACAAATGATCATAAAACCTATTATTAACTATTCCATTGTTATTTAATCATTGACCCCCCAAATTAAAAAACGCTAAGAAAAATGTATCAACTGACATCGTCAAATGTTTGCAAGGGTCCTTTAATGGGTAACTTACTTTTGGAAATTGTCTATCAACTCAGGGTAAGGCTTTACCCAGGCGTCCGAACTTTATCGTTATTTTCACGCAATTCTGGATTTACTAGCTTATCATTAGATGATTTCTTTTAGTTGATTCTCAAATAAAATGATTAAAGCTCCGTTACTAAAGTCGTATAACAATGGCCCTATAAAGTGTGTCTAAGTGTGTCTTGACTATGCGAAGACAGCCACCTAATCTAAGTTTTTAACCACATAAACTACTGCTACTTGTGTAATAAAACCACTTTAGCAGGAATACTCAAAACCCAATAAATAAAGTACATATTACAACGAAACTGATTTGTTAAGGAAATAGAAATGCAATCTTTTTAATTTTCATTTTGTCCAAGTTTATTTAAACATAAGATTAAAAATAAAAACGAGAATAAAATGAATTTTGCTTTTACCGAAATGCTCTCTCTTATTTGTATAATATTTAACAATATTTATATTTTTCAACTAATTATGCAATTTAAATTTCTCTTTCGATATAGCATGTACTATGATCCATTCTTAGCTGCCGCCGCTGCAACAGCTGATCCAAATCTTCGCTTCCAGGTAATTGTTAAATCAAATATAATTAATTTATTATTTATGTACATTTTTCTTATAACGTAGTGTATCCTTTGTTTTGTTTCACTCGTAGTTATTTATAAAATAGTTTTATGTCCTCTTGTCCTTCTTTAAATTCATTACAAAAAAAAAAAGAAAAACAAAATATTGTCCCTGAAAAAAAAACAAATAAATATTTCTTACAGGCAGCCAAACCAGTCACGGAGGTACCCGCACAACCAACAATGTTAAATGTAATTTTAAATATTTCTTTAAAAATATTTATATAATTTTTAGTATACTTATACGTAATTAATTTTGCATTAAAATTGTAGTTCTTATATCGGATATAATGAACATTTTTTTTTTGGTTCATATTAACATTTTACGTACATTTTTTTTCTAATTGATTATACAACATTTTTTTTAATCTCTAAAGATATACGAATTTATTATGTAATATTGTCGCCTTAGTTGTTATTTTTTTTTCTCTATTTATGGTGATTACGGGTTAGCTAGCATATTTTCTTTAATTGTGTCATCATGGTTTTTTCTATGACTAAACTGTACATGAATATAAATATTCATCAATCATCATTCATTATTCGTAAAGTTTAAATAATTTGTCCCTTTGGTTGTGGTTTACAAATATATAGTGCAAGGTTTTCAATAATTTTACACACGTAAATAAACTAAGGGCTTTAAACTAAAATTAAATAATACTCGTATAAATAAAAATACATAGTTTAATAATGCAAATTTCTCCTAGAGAATGAGCAAACAATTTTTAATGAAAAGTAGACTTTTGTTTATTCTATAAATTTTTTTTTCTCTTAGTGATTACTAAGCTTTTTTGTGTTATCCTGTTTTACACAGATTCGTGGATATATGTGGTGCATTAAAGTTTGATTTGGTTTTGCATTGGGTAGGTGGGAATAATGAAATCTCTCTGTTAGTTAGTTTTAATGGAACAGCGTAAATTGAAATGAGTGATAGGCAGTGCACATCCTTTGTGGCATTAATACAGACAAAAAAACTTCTTTGAACTGCTGCATCATCAGCAAAACGGAAAAATATAATTTCCATAAAATTATCCAACTGCAACTGGAAAGAGTTGCATTTTTCCGTTTTCCTGTTGAATTCACCCGGAGTGCATTCTGTCATATATATAATATTATATGTGTGATAAAATTTAATACATACATTTAGATAGATGCAAATGTGTGGAATGTGAATTATCCCTCGGGTAAAGTTTGGTGTCATTAATGGAACTTTTCACTTTGTTTAAATTAAAAGTGAATATTTTAGAATTCATATTGCAGGGCGGGATTTCAAATTAAAAAAAAAAGATAGAAAATGCTTACATTATTCAACTGACTATGCTTTAAGCTAAACGAATCCAAATGCGAATATATACATTTTGATTTCCATTTAAAGTTGAGGTTAAACTTTGTTTAAAATTTGTTTTTGAAACCGAAGGAAATTATTGCGTAAAAGTCGATAAGAGCACTATTATTCACTAATTATTAAAAATATAAATATCAACAGATTGGGAGCATCTGGAGGAAACATACCCGAACGACAAGTTTGTTCACTTTGTAACTAGAGATGTGTGGTGTTAACGACCACGAGGTGCTTATTTTCGTCACCGTTTCGGCGTTAAGAAAAAAAAACAATGTGATTAATTATATTGCTTTCCGTTAACTCGTGTCACGCGTCCAAATAGAAGCTCTGTGATATTGACCTAAAGCTCCAAACATAGTCCGAGCGATATCCAAAACCACTACCTTCCTTCAAAGTGGCAACAGGAAGGATAAGTTTTTGCGTTAATCAAACTATTTTTGTAAATTCAATTTAGTTTGTATCAGACAGAGATTTTCTTGTGAGACATTAAAGGCTCATACACAATTTTCCAACAGAAAATTCTCTAAAAATGCCTGATAATTCTCCTGTTGGGAGTACCTATTCTATTTCTATCCATTGTAAGAGCGTGTTTTCATCTAAGGGTGCGTTTATATTGGAGCTGTGTTAATCTGCAGGAGAGTGACGATTTAACCGAAGTTTCGCTCTCTGCTTTTATGTTTGTTCAAGTTGGAGCTTCAATTAAGACAGAAACTCTTGTGATGATTTGCGTCTTTGATCCCAGAATGCGGGTCTGGCAAAAATTCAACTAATGTCGAGCGTTTTAAATTGATCGTCGACTCATTTAAGAGATGATTTGAATTCTGACAGTCAAATTCTGGTATCTAAAGTAAAGGGTGCCCCATAATTCACGCAAAATTTGAATGTTGCTTCATTTAATAGCACAGTGATGTCAATGTGACAGCTGACAGTTCGGGGTTAGTGAAATGGAGCGCTATATTTTTAAATTATTTTATTTTTTTGTCAATATTTCAAAAATAATGAAGGTTTGTTCGAACAAAATCATCTTCAGTAATGAAGCTCGTTTTCATAATAATGGCTTCGTTAATTGTCAAAATGTTCGCATTTAGGGTTCAGAAAACCCACGAGTAATTATTGAGAAACAAATGCATCCACAACGCGTGACTGTTTGGTGAGGATTTTGTGCTGGAGGCATTATGGGACCATTCTTCTTCCAAAATGCGGCAATTAATGGTGTCATGATAACCCAGTTTTTAGTGCCTAATTTACAAGGTATGGATGTGACAAACAAGATGGTGCCACATGCCATACAGCCAGAGAAATAATTCAATTACTGCATGAGTCATTTCCTAATCGTGTAATCGGCCGTTTTTGCAATCAGAATTGGTCATCCAGATCTTGCGTTTTAACGTCATTGGACTTTTTTCTTTGGGATTTTTTGAAGTCAAAGGTCTAGGCAAACAAGCCCACGACCACCAATGGAAATTGGGAGGTGTATTAAAGAAATTCAGCCACATTTATGCGAAACGGGTTTAGAAAACTTCAATGAAAGAGTACGTATACTCTATGAATCAATAAAAAATGTAAGCTTTCTAATTAAAAATCTTTATTTTCTATCAAAATTACATTTTGCGTAAAATATGGGACACCCTTTTATGCGAAACGGTTATAATTGATGTCCAGTTTCTGTATTACTGAACACCAATTACTGAATGCAACAGAGAGCTGCAGCTTACCTTCGTCGGTCGGTTGCTCTTAGTTCTGTAGCAGTAAGAGCTACAGACTACAAGCTAATTCCTGCTGTATTTTCAGAAAACTGTGCCGTGTGCAATATTTTGTGAGTTACAGTTGCAATTATGTACTCAAAACTTATGGCTGATTGCCCCAATAACTGAGAATCGCTGTTAATTTTCACAATTAACGAAATTAAAAACAAAATATAGGTCGGAAAGTTTGGAGTTCAGAGTCAGACTCCTTTGAGTGCTAGTTTTAACATTATAGTTTTAGTAGTCCATTTCCCTTTTTTCCACTGGGAAAGCCATTTCTGTGTTTTCTTTGTCAGAAAGTAAACCACGCAATCATTTGCCCACCAGATGAGGAAGCGATAATTTTACCAACAGGAACAACCCTAATAATATGAGGAAAACTTGGAATAACCTACTGTCCAAGTTGCCTGTCGACAGTAGTTTTACTTTTTATGTACCGATATTAAGTTTTAGTAGGTACACACTCCTGTTATTTTCTATCCCTATGCAAAACCCAAATCATACTCCTAATACTAGAACCAGAAACATGAACCTTTTAGTTTCTCCTCTTTCGATCGTACACTCAAAACCAAAATATTATACTTTTTTTTTTTATTTCAAAATTTCAAACTAAACCTTAAAAAAAAATATTTAATTCTTCTTAAATAATTAAACAAAAATTAAAATTTTTTTTTGAAATTGAAACGGTAAAAACAAAAAATTTTGTTCGAAATTCAAATTACAGCGCCGCACAGTGACAACGTTAAACAGTAATCCACATTCGATCAACCGCATCCAGGTTCCTCAAAATGTTTTGGTAACAACATTGAAACATTACCTACGAGTTTTTCTTTTGCGTTTTTGTTTGTTCTCTGTATATTTATGATTATCAGCATTTAACAGCAACAATTCGTGTGATTCTAGTTTGATAATTGAATTTTAGTTGGTATTACATTTAGTTTGCAAAAATGATGTGCATATGTGCGCGTATGTGTGTGTGGAAATTAATTGCATGCTTGTACATATTGATTGTTTAAACAATAATACATTCTTTACACGCAGAGTCCTAGTGGAGTGTTTTTCTCGTGTGAAAATTTATTGAAATACACTTCCGGTAGAACTTCAATTGTATCTCCGAGCAAAACATCAGGAAACCACTCTTTCTCGCTCTGTTTTTTTTATTGTGTCTAGCTCGAGTTGTTAATTTCCTGTTTTCCCATATATTTTTTTTAGGTGGATTGTATGTTGTTGTATATTTTTTTTTTGTCTCGTTAGTTCTGGGAAATATTTTCCATAGCATGCACGCAAAATAATCAAAAAAAAAAAATTCAAAAAATAACAAACTAGCAAAAATGGTAGAGAATAAAAGCTTTTCGTTACTGAGCCACATAACATTCAGCGGTTTTGGTACGGTTCCTTTGACTGCTCTCTAGAAATATTGTATTATTCACGCTATGTCCTTTGTGTTGTTGCATAGAGTGGAACACGTTTCATTGTATTTTAGTTTATTTTTTTCTATTTTCCCATTCTTGGTATAAACATCGTTTGACTATCACACTTGTTTCCTGTTTTTCTCTCTGTCTCACTTTCACTCCTATAAATTGTAGTTTCATTTTCCATTTTAGTGCAATTTATTTGATACGCAAACCAAAATAAAATCAAAAACACACGAAATAAAACGAAAATTAAAAGAAATGAAAATAAAATTTGGAAAACAATTTTCTCTTTGTGTAAATAGGCCACAGCACCACTGTTAAAGACGCCTTTGTCGCAGGCCCAACAGGCATACACCGCAGCAACCACATATACAGCGGCAGCACGCGCATATAATGCTGCCGCTGCAGCAGCTGCACAGCCCGCTTTAGCTGGCTACGCCACAGTTGCTGGGTAAGTTTTCAAAATTTAAATTCAATGGAGGATGGTGCAGACTTGATGGTTCTTGATTGTGAATATATTTTATGCAATTTTGGGGGTGGAGGAAATTGGCATATAATACCTAAAAATCAAAGGGATGCTTGGATTGGAGGGTTGATTTGCCGAACTTTGCCTGGCGTGAAAGGGGTTTACGTTTGCTGTTCAAATTACCTACATTTTTAATGAATATGGATGAATTGAAAATAATCTTTGAAAATTTAGCGTTTTCAGTTTAATCAGTTAGATGACATTCTTGCTTATATGGTGTTTTTTAAAGGTATAGCGCTGTCAAGTGACTTTCAACATCATACTTGAGAAAATTATGCGAAACTCACAGGCCAACATCAGGAATTTTCCAAAAGTCTGTGCAACTATTTGCATACGCTGATGACATCGACATCATTGGCAGAACACAGCGAGCTGTCACTAGTGCGTTTGTGAGTATTAGCTCAAAAGCGGCAAAAATTGGTTTAGTGGTAAATAAGGGCAAAACAAAATACATGCTGTCAACAAGAAGGGACGCACAACATGGACGAATCGGACAGATCGTCACGATAGACAGCTATAACTTTAAGGTGGTTAGGGACTTTGTCTAACTCGGCTCCGCTTTAAACTCTGATAATGACACCACAGGCGAAATCAAACGAAGAGTTGCACTTGCCAACCGCTTTTTCTTTGGCCTAAATAGGCAACTGACTAGTAAGGCCTTTTCAAGAAGAAAGGAGACTCTGTATAAGACCCTCATCATCCTAGTCCTGCTCTATGGAGCAGAGGCATGAACGTTAACAAAGGCGGATAAAGATCTTCTTAGTCGTTTCAAACGCAAAATTCTCCGAGTGATTTTCGGTCCCCTTTGAGTTGACGGGCTTTAGAGGAATAGATATATCAGCGAACTTTACGAGCTGTACAGCGACATCGATCAGACATCTGACATCACTCGACTAAGAAGGATAGGATATGTAGAGCGAATAGACACCAACACTCCGGCCTGAATAGTCTTGGATTCCAACCCGGAGCGACAACGCGGTAGAGGAATACCTCACCTTGATGGCACAATAGGCTCCTTTAGAGAGGCCGCAGTGCCAGGGCCGGTAAAGGCTCTCCCGACCAATCATCTAATCTAGGCACAAGTGGAAGGAGACCTCAACCAACTTTGAGTGCGTAACTGGAGGCGGTTAGCCAAAAATCGGGCTAACTGGAGAGTCGTAATAAATCGCGATCGCATGCATGGATATTCTTTCTTGTATGTCACTCTACCTCCCCATCCTTTTTCCCGTTCTTGTTTTCACTGTGAAAATGTGTGTTTTTTTTAGTAGCCTTAGGTTAGGTTAGGTTTACGGGTTGGCAGAGCAGGGTAGTCCTGCCGTGCTACACTCAGGTCCTTGTGGACCCATTGTGATACCCAGGGGGTTAGCCGTTGATGTTGTTATGGTCAGCTTTATGTCCCTTCTTATGGTGTTCACTCGACGCAGTCCAGCCATCCTGACGTCCTCAAAAACCTGTAAAGATCAGAAAGTGAGACATCAGAAAGTTCTTGTAGGTCATGGAAGTAATGACTTCCAAGTGTTCTGTTCCTCAAGTGACAGAGACTCGGGCAGTGACAGAGGAAGTGAGGTGTATCCTCATGAACCTCTTCGTCACCGCAGCCTCTACATATATCGTCATCCTTGAGATTTAGTTTCATTGTATGGTTCCTTAGGAAGTTATGACCCGTTAGAGCCGCTACCAATTTAGACAGCGATGACCTGTCAAACTGTAAGAGTTTGATGGTCCGGCCGCTGTCATATTTTGGCCAGAGCTTCCGTGATACCTCGCAGGTAGTTAGTCCCTTCCACCTGTTATTTGTTTTCATGCGAATCTTGTTCTCCACTCGCTCTCTAAGGCTGCAGAGTGGTGGCTTGATCGACTGTAGTGCTTGATCATGATCCATTGCGGACCCTTTTCTCGCTAGTTCGTCGGCCCTTTCATTGCCGGCTTTGTCACTGTGCCCAGGGACCCAGCATAGGACCGTGGTGTGCTGTGAGCAAAGAACCTTAAGCTCTTCGCGACAGCGGTGAACTAATCTGGATTTTATCTCAGTAGCAGAGACTGCTTTGATGGCCGCCTGGCTGTCAATGAAAATGGTAATATCATTTCTTGGTATTGCCATCAATGACACCTTACGGGCTGCCTCCGCGATTGCCAGGACTTCGGCTTGGAAGACACTGCTGCTATCAGGAAGCCTGATTGAGCATTGTATATTTAATTCCTCCGAGAATATACCTGCACCGGTTCCACAGTCCATCTTCGATCCATCTGTGTAGATGGATATCGATTTCCTTTTTGTGGGTTCATTTGTGTTCCATTCATCTCTACTCGGAAACGAGCAGGTGAATGGTCTATCAAAGTTTAGATGTGGGATTGTATAGTCAGAAGTGACATCATTCCCAATGTATTTCCCTAGAATCTGTGCGTGACCAAAGTTGCCCGGGTTCCAAGTGCCGGTTTGGCTAATTCTTAAGGCACTTTTGGTAGCAGATTCCTCCATGTACAGGTCTAGAGGAGTCAGATTTAGAATTGCCTCCAGTCCAGCCGTAGGTGTGGTTCTCATCGCACTAGTTGTCCCTATACATGCTAGTCTTTGTATTTTTGTCATTAACTTAAGATTGGTCGCCTTGCCCGCGGCTTGCCACCAGACTAAGCTGCCATATGTGAGTATAGGCCGCACGATTGCCGTGTACATCCACAGGATTGTTTTGGGCTTCGGCCCCCACCTCCTGCCAAAGATGCGGTTACATGCGTAGAAAGCATTAGCTGCTTTCTTCACTCTTTCATTGACATTCGGCTTCCAATTAAGTTTCCTATCTAAAATCATTCCTAAATATTTCGCCCTATCCGCCACCTTCAGAGGTATTCCCTCGAGAGTTGGTGGCTCGAATAGTGGTATTATTCTTTTGTTTGTAAACAGGACAAGCTCAGTTTTCTGGGGGTTAACCCCAAGGCCGCATTGCTTTGCCCACGTGTTGAGCACTCTCAGTGAGTTTCCTAATAGGTCGCTTATGGTCGGTAAGAATTTCCCTTTTGCAATCAGGACTACATCATCTGCATATGCAGTTACCGTGACACCCATATTATTGAATTTCAGTAGTATCTCATTCATGACAAGTACCCAGAGTAGGGGGGAGATGACGCCTCCTTGCGGAGTGCCTCTCGAAGCTGTTACTCTAAGGACAGTGTCACCTAGTTTCGCGTTGATATTTCTTTCGCTAAGTAAGTTAACAATCACATTGGTGATAGACTGGTCAACGCTTAGATCCTGTAGTGCCCTTTTTACTGCGCACGTTTTGACATTATTGAAGGCTCCTTCAATGTCTAGGAACGCAGCTAGCGTATACTCTTTGACTGTTAATGACCTCTCTATAGTGCTAACGACCTCATGCAACGCGGTTTCCACCCCTCTGCCCTTGATGTAAGCGTGCTGAGATTTGGAAATCGCGCTGTCATTCAGTCGACTGCGTACAAAGACGTTCATTAGTTTTTCAAAGGTTTTCAACATAAAGGATGTTAGGCTTATAGGCCTGAAGTCTTTTGCGGTGGTGTGACTAGATTTCCCCGCCTTCGGAATGAAGACGACCTTGACTTCTCGCCAGGCTTTAGGAATATAGCCGCATTCCACACTGCGAGTAAACAGTCTTTTTAGGACCGGCGTAAGAATGGTCTTAGTTTTCTGGAGCATGATTGGAAAAATCCCATCGCCTCCCGGGGATTTGAACGGGGAGAATGTATCGATTGCCCAGTTTATTTTATCTTCGGTTATAAGTTCTTCTGGAACTGTCGCTGTTGCGGTAACAAATCTAGATTGGTTTGTCTGATCCATAGTGCATCCTGGAAAGTGAGTCTGCAGCAACAGACTAAGAGTTTCTTCACAGGATTGTGTCCAGTTTCCATTATTGTCTTTGAGATATCCCGGGACTGCGGATTCTTTGCACAGGATTTTCCTAAGTCTAGCTGTTTCTGTGGTGCTTTCTATGTCGCTACAGAACGTTCGCCAGGCAATGCGTTTAGCACTGATTACGGCCTTTTTGAATCTCCGCTGGCCGGCTTTATATAGGTCCCAGTCTGTCTGGGAGTTCGTGGCTTTTGCCAAATTGAAGAGAGCTCTGGTTTTCTTTCGGATTTCGAAGAGATCCTTTGTCCACCATGGTGGAGAAGTTCTATTCTTTATTGTCCGTAGAGGACATGCCTTATCGTATGCTTCGCTTAGGACCGTGTTCACCATTTCGGTTGCTGCATCAATTTCATAAGGCGACCCTATTTTTTGCAGATTCAGTTTCCGACTATTCCTCGTTACCTCAGATAAGAATGTTTCCCAGTTAGTCATTCTGGGATTTCTAAATTTACCTAACGGAGCAAGTTTTTCGTCAACGAGGAATTCTATGATTCTGTGATCCGAGAAGGATGGTTCTGTTGAAACTTTCCATTCTCGCACAGTAAGAGTTTGTGAGTTACTATATAGAGTAATATCTAGGACCTCACGTCTATTTCTAGTTATAAATGTTGGCTCATTGCCAATATTGGCTATAAGTAAGTTATTTCTTATAATAAATTCTAAGAGGGACTCACCTCGGTCATTAATATCGGAGCTGCCCCAGAGTGTATGATGGGAGTTGGCATCGCAGCCTAAAATTGTGTCCCTTAGCCTTACTAATGTTAATGTTAAGTTAGGTTAGGTTAAAGTGGCAGCCTCTCTTAGGCCAGAGAAGGCCCATTGTTATACCACAGGATCAAATCAACTACCCGTTGAAACAACAGGAGCTAGGAATAAAGCGTTGGAGGCAACTGTTGCTTATATTACCAAGTTCGCCGACATTGTCGAAGAAGTATTCTCCAAGATGTAGTTTTCTATTAGATGAGTGCACGTGAATAGCCTCCTCATCCTTCTCGTCTATTCAGCTTCTACAGAAATCGTTTGAGGCCCAACCGGAGAGCATGCCTTCCAAGAATACAGTGCCCACTAATGACACCTAGTAATGTGCTTATAATGGATCAAAAACCTTCTTTGAAATCTTCTTTTTAAATATATTGTAGATCGTAATGTATAATTTTTATTAGATACAGTGAGCGTCAAAAGTGAGTTCTTAAAAATCAGCAATCTGTAAATAGTTTGATATCGAAATAACAATAACAAAACGTATTTCATTTTAACAGGATAAAATGCTTTGCAATTTCTTTTATATTTAAAACAAAAAATTTTCAAACTCCAATGAAAACATCATTGGTGTTGACTCACTTTTGGTGCTCACTGTACGTGGAAAATTGTAAATTCATAAAATTTTCGCTGCGCTCGCAGTGACTCCAATAATATTAACAATTTTTTTAAAATGATTTATACTATTTTTTAGGAATCAAAATGTTGGGGAAAAAATATTAAGAAAAATAGCACTTTCCAGAGAAATCTTTCTATTTGCCGAAGTGTTTTATAAAATCATAATTTTTATTTTATAATATTTTATTTGTTTTAAATTTCTAACAACAAAATTCTGAAAATATTATTATTCGATTAGTTTGAATTCTTTTTCTAACCTCCATTCCGTTGTATTTTTCCAGCAACAAAAGAAGAATAAATTCTCAAATCAAACTCCTCAATCTAAAGAATAAAAAAATCTCAACAAATTTTACTAAAACCCTCAAGAAAAAACGTCAAGATTTAAAACAATCAAGAAATCTCAAGCATCACTGCGTGTTATTCTTTCATATTAGTAAAAGTAAATTGAATTTGTGTTAATACTTGTTTTTTGTTTTTGTTTTTCTTGTGTAATATTTAGTTATGCCAGAGAATATGCCGATCCATACTTGGGACATGGTATTGGACCAGTACCCGGATATGGGGTAAATGATAAACTGATGGAAAATTTGACTTTTTCTCTATCAAATCAATTTTATTTTTTCAGGCACAAATGTATCGCGGAGGATACAATCGTTTCACGCCATATTAAAGCATATATCCATAATAAGAATTTATCTAAATACTCATCTCTAAAACTAAATACTCAGCATAGAACTTTTAAGGACTTATTCTCACACACACATATGAATCAAACTTTGTTTCAAATCAAATGGCATACAGAAAAAATATGCTATCGCGTGTAGTTTCAACAGAGATTAGAGATCAAGGAGGACTATAAGAACAAAAATAAAACATCCATGACTATTATTATGTAGAATCTCTCACAAAAAGAAAAAAAAAAAACAAAGATATTGGTAAACAAATAGTAAGTTTTACCATCCATCATGACTGCGTAAAGATTATTATGTAAAAACAAGTTGTTGTTTTTTTTTTAAGTGAAAACTAATTTTACTAGCGAAGCCAAAAGTAAATGCAGTGTCAGTGTTTTTCTCTCTTAATTTAAGTTATATAGTTTAACCGCAAACAAAAAAACTAAAAACAATAATCACAAAAAATATTCTTGTTCCACACAAGGTATTATAGTCATTTTTTATTATTTTCCTTTAAGTTTTTTGAACACTTATTGTTCTGAGATAATAAAAAAAAAATAAACATAAAAAAATATTAGTAGTAGACTTAAAAAAAATATATATATAAAAAACAATTGTGTATTATCATGTCTTCTATAAAAAAAAACTTATTTGAAATTTAGCGCACAATGTTGTTCATTTTTTGTTGTAAATATAAGATGCTTATTTTTTTTTTTTCATTATTTCTTTAATGGCAGCTAAATTGAAGTAAAGTTTGAATTATTTTTTTATAACCATGACAAAAACAACAACAAACTCATGTATGTACTTCTTTTTTAATTAAAATTTCCTATTTTTCGTTTTATTTATATATATATAAATATTTAACATACTCAAACAGTTGAATTAATGCTCAAATAAAATTATTGTAATTACATATGCACCATTTATTTAAACATGTTTTTTTTTCTATACAATATAGTAGGTAATATTTTTCTATAAAAAAAAAATACAAAACGAAACAAAAAGTATTGAATTTTATGCACAAAAAGTCATAGACAGACAAGAAAGTGTTTAAAGAAATTAAGCTACAATGGAAATAAAAAGAAAAATTTATCAAAAATTTTGAAAACAAAAAAAAATAATAAAAATTTGCTGACTATTTTTGTCAACTTGAATTGAGTATAAATATTAGAATTTTAGTACATACGCATAATCTACAACTTAGTTCATTAAAAGAAGTATATATTAAAAAGAAAAACTATTTCTACATCTATTTGTTTGATGTAGTGTTTGCTCAAGTAAATATTTAAAACAAAAATACCTTAGTATAGGCAGTAAGCAAAATGTAATAAAATTATATTTTCAATCGGATAAATAAGCCTGTCTTGATTATAAACAAAAATCGCACATTTTTCACGAACTTTCGCGCACATGACAAACAGATAAAAATTTCAACAAGAATACACATTACAAAGTGTATATCAAGATATTTTCACTCTTTTCAATTTGAGTGACTCATTTTAAATATGAAAACAAATATATATATATTTTGAGTAGTTGTTAGGATTTAAAGTATATATATATATATATATAAAATACTCTCTTTAAAAATATGTGAAGCCAAAGGATTACTTTTAGTTTTTTTTTTATTTTTATTTTCTGTCTAGTTTATAAAGGTTTTTTTTTCTGTTTCATAATAGATGTGTTTTTATGCTTTTAAGTGTTTAGAGTTTAATAATAAATCTTTGTTTTAATCGCGCAAAATATATATTAAAAGAAAACATCCATAAATTGCCAAATGTATAGCTTTTGAAGTAAAAAAAAATAATAAGATAACAAAGCGTATACCAATAAAAAAAGATAAACGCACTAAGCAATAGACGGTAGTATATATCATTTTTCTAAAAAAAAATCTAAAGTAAAACTTGTGTAATTTACTTGTGTAAAGTTGTTAAATTTTAGGAAATCAAAAAAAAACAAAACAATCTCTTTCGCCCAAATAAAAAAAAAAAAACATATATTTTTGTCTTCTTGTAAAAATAAAAATTCAAATTGTGCATTGACTGAATCTCACTGCAGCTATATTACTGAAAATATCTTCTTTTATTTAAAATACAAAATTATTCCTTAAAATCGTAAGAACAACAAAGAAAAATCCCTAAAGTAGAAATGCTAAAAAAAAACAGAAAACTACAAGTCCCCAACAAAAATATCGTATCTACTTTTAAGCTTAGTGGTAAATAATATAAAAAACAAAAAAAATTATGAATATTTTGTAGAGTATTATAAAATACCAGTTTTAAATAAAACACAGAAAAAAATCCAAAAAATGAGACACAAAAAAATATCATACACACACGTTTTAAATAAAAAAAAGTAAATTTAAAGTAAAATGTGCCAAATTGTACGATGTATCCATTAAACTATTATTAAAGAAAAAATAAACATATAAGTGCATATGTATGATTTTTTTTAAGTAAGAAAAAAAATCTCTTCCTTACAAAGAAAATTAAAAAAACAAAGTCACAGAAAACACACAAATAAAAGTAAAGAAAACAATAACACCTGGATTTAGTCTTTCTGTTTATTTTATTTTTTTACCAAAACAATGTAAATAGCTGATATTAAAAAAATAATAATAAAAAGAAACTCAAGTCAAACCCACATGCCATTTAAAAAAAGAAAACAGATTCTCTTTCAATTTATTTGACTTTCTTTAAACAAACTCATCAACAACAACAAATCAAACAACACCGCATTAAGAAATTATATAGGAAATGCATATTCATATATATATATATATTTACCGATATACAAAACAAAATATATTTAAACACAAGACAAAACATTTTAATTAATATTTTAATAGAAACAAAATCACAATTCAAACAAAAGTATTACCAACCGAATAAGAGAACCGAACACATACAATACACAATTACAACACGCAAAAAAAAATCACAATTTTCCTTGGTTTAGTTTATAATTTAAAGGTAAAAATAAATAAAATACCGAAAACATAAATAAGGGAAAAATTACTTTGTTTCTTTTATTTCATTTTTGAAAAAGGAAAAAAGAAAAACTAAAAATATATATATATATATTCTTAAAATTTAGTATTGGTTATATCAATTTTCAATTTGTAAGGTTGTGAACTGTGAGAAATACAAAAACAAAAAAAAAAATAACAAGAAAACAAATGAATAAATATAAACAAGAAAAAGTCTCTTAAAAATTCCAGAAAAAAATGGATTCTGTTTTATTTTATTTACTTATTTGCAGGTTTTGAACTCAGTGGGTGCAGCGCTGCCGACTTCAATAGCAGTATTATACTGCGATTTTTTCATTCAATACTGCGTACTTCGCAAAAGCAAATTATTCTGCTCAACCCAAAGCAAACCATTGAATTGCGAATTAAAATATGTAATAGTTTTATTTTATAAAAATTCTGTCACTGCCCTTATTTCAGTGAAATGCATTTGTGAACTGAACGCGTCTTCCTTCCTGTTGTCATTTGATTCTTAGCTGTGGCACTGTATTGCTAAGAATATTACAAAGAACTCTGCAAACAGAGACCCGTTTTACACGCACCGATTTTTCACTTTAGTGTCGAGAATGTGATGGTAAAGGATATGAAAAGTGCAGGGGGTAGCCGATCACCGATGGGCCGCGAATTCACATCCGATTCTTGTATTCTCTTTTCGCCCTCTTCGAAATTTTGCGCGTTTGCTTTATTCTTAAACCGTACTCGATCGCGCTGGACATCTGCATTTGCTCTATTTTCGAATTGTGTGCGGTATGCGCTGCGAAAATGCAGCTACCACCGGGAACGACAAATGAGACACAAAGGAAAAAAAGACAATTTGATAATCAAGACAATAAAGTGAAAACACTGGACAAATGCACCATAAGAGCCCAAAAGAGAATTAAGAAGTGTCGGACGACAAAGCACGCAACGTAGATATAAATCGGGTCAAATTTTGTCTCGCATCAACTTCAATGACAAAGTTTTAGTTTTTTTTTTTAAATTCCCTGCCCATTTGGCTGAATAAGCCCATCGGAAGGGATAGGGTTATTCTAAGTGACGTGTGACTTCCCTAGTGAAGGCCACTATGTCCTTAGTAGCGGAGTTCCTGAGCTCTGCTGGTAAAAGTATCTCCTTGTTGAAGATACGTTTTCTTAACCAATGAAGTGCAGGGCAATCACAGAGAATGTGTTCGGAGGATTCTACATCCTCAAGACACAACCTACATTCTATCTCCGGGCACAAGTTCATTTTGTTAAGATGATATCTCAAGCCCCAATGGCCTGTGAGAAAGCCACCAGCCTTCTGATATTATCCTTATTTAGGTTGAGGATTTCCTTGTAGGAGTAAGGTTTAATTAAACTTTTGGATTGTCTTAAGCCCGGAACATTTTCCCAGTGGTTTAGACGAAGTTGATGTTCCCAATTGTTAATTAGACCTAAGGCAGTAGCCCAATTGACTCTGCAATAAGTTTCTGGTCCACAGAACGCGGATTCCGAACCAGCCCTAGCTAATTGGTCCGCCGATTCGTTGCCCTCAATACCTTGATGACCAGTTTTAGTTACATTGCAAGGCATTGATCAAAAGCAATTAGCTTCAAGTCTTGTCCCACTGACTCAATTTCCTAATTTTCTGATAGGTATCGATGAGGAGTCATTATGAAGAATGGCGAAATCTGTTTACCTAATTAAGAAAATATTTCAAAAGACTTGGAGCTACAGCAATTTTGGAACCGCGCTTTCCAACAATGAAACGCGTTGGGTGAAAAAATGTTTCCATTAATAAAAGATTTTATTGGTTAAGTTCTATCAATTCTGAAGGGAAGTTTTTGGAACAAAATCTAATAAAACATAAGAAAAAAATGCTTTAATGACGGCTACCGTGAATTCAATTCTTATGTCAAAAGAATTAATAGACGGTAAAGATTCCGAAAAATGGGAACCGTCACAACGACAGCAAATTATAAAAAAAAAAATAAATAAATAAAAAAAAGCTTTCATTCTTAAAGAGTACTGCCCGGTACTGCGCAAAGGAATCGAATTATACTCCCAATAAAAATCTGAAACGGCAGCTCTGAGTTGGTGTGCTGGAGCGAGGGGTTTCAGGTTCGACCACCGGAAAACACAAAATTACGCCCTTAAAGTAGTTCCCACTGCGCCACCCTTTTGCAAAAGTTTTGACTGGCTGTCTGATATAAGTTCAGTTTCGGGAATGAAATTGAAATTTCCATATTAATATTTTTTTTTTATATTGCTCGCTACAAAGTTGGTACGAAGGAAGTCTGACATTACGAAAGTTAATAAACGCCTTGGGACATTTCACTCTCCAACAAGCAATTTTGTCTTACCAAAGAAATACAACATGTCAGGTAAAAAAACTGTTTAGAAGTTTCACGATGAAACATGAAAATAGTCCACGAAAATCATCTAGAATAAAAGAGCATTCATTAAGGCACTGTCCAATGATTTTTGAATGTCTGTACTCTATAGAACAAGTAACCGTCATTTTTTTTTTTCGTCTTACATTGAGGGTGGTGAGGCGACGTTATGTAATTTTAAACGAAAGTGAAATGTTGAGTGAGCCTTAAGGCAGACAGATTCACATAATCATTTAATTTCTTAATTAAGATTCTTTCAATAAGTTTACCCACGTTAGACAGAGAAGCTATTGAAAATTTAACTTCCCGGTTTTTTAGGTTTCAAAAGATTTTCCACTTCCCATTCCTTTAAAAAAAAATATTCTTATCGTCTAGGTGGATACAGTTGTTGGAGTTGAAGATTTGATAGTTGATAACCACGTCGTAGAGTATTTTTGTAATACGTATTTGTAAAACAAAATGTCGACGTTGCATGTTTATCCAGTGTGAGTATATATTTTCTTCGATGACGGTAAGCATGTCTGTTAGGATTTTACTAGGGGTTGGTTGGGCAAGACCCAAATTAAAATCATTCAATCCACCGCAAGAAAATGCAATATAGAAGCCAGTTTTAAAATGACTAGCACTTTAAAATACAAAACATAAATACCTACAACAGTTTAGAAGACGAACACCTTATTAACCTCGTCTTCTTGATTTAAACTGTTGTAATATCGCGACCATTAGGACTGTTCAACACTTTTTTCGTATGGTTTTGTTTGGATTTAAATTCCGTGTGTTAAACAATTTACCAAAAAAAAATCCCCCTTTTGCTGCCGTAAATACCTACCTACTTGTCAACCATCAGTTGTTGGTGTGGAACTCATGTGGAATGTAAAATAAATGAGAGAGGAGGCGTTCAAGGAATAGAATACCGATACTAAAACGACACTAAAGCGACTCGACTCAAAAAACGCCAGCTGTCGTTTAATATAAACGCCACGTAGAATAAGGGTGATTATCAGGATAAGGACTCAAGAATTTTCTGTATGCAGTATGCATAATACACTACAACAAAGAGAATTGGAGCTGCTCGCAAGCTCTACGAGAAAAAGAGGCGTTAAGACAATCAGCTCCTCAGGAAGAAAAAAAAAGCAGTGAAAGTGTGCGTTCGAAGACGCTAAGAGACGCCAACCCAAGAACTTACCAGAAAATATAATAAGATGTCAGGCAGCAAATTCCGTAAAGAAACAGAAAATCAGTCAATGCTGAGAATATTGAAAAGTCATTTCTGCAGACACTTCAACGGCGACAAACCATTTAGTTCAGACGGTGACAAACCAAACCGCGCCGATCAAGCATCTTTCGATGACTCTTGATGGAGAGTATGTATGTAGCAACTCCTTTTGAAGATACGTTATGATCAGATGAATGTGTGCCAGATAAATGGAATGGCATTAACCATGCTATTTTTTTAACACCATACTTGAAGGAATTGTGCGTTTTAGAATAGACGATTTAATGGCCTAGCGACATCGACGTTGTCAAAAAATTGCGCATTTTACATTTTGAGCCGAGACGCACGTAGCTGGAGAGGAGATAGTTGAGACTTGGTTCACCCCTAACCTTATAGCCGCCTGAGTAAGAAAATCGACCAGCGAATTGTTTGTTCAACCAAAGGTTAATTTTTAAATAGTTTTTAGTAGGTACATCATTTTGAAGATTATTGCATAATTATATTTTTTGTAGGAGACCTAAACTTGTTTCGAATCTACTGTAAAGGTAATGTTTACATTAAAAGCTGTGATGGACCAATTTCAATATTGACTGGTGGGCAGGAAGAAAGCGCGTATCCGGGTCCCTTGTCTCTTTTGAAAACCTGCCAATTAACACTTTTGCAGAGTTCCTTCGACAGCACAAAAGATGCGGCATTTAATAGTAAGTATCTATTAGGAACCGAATAAAAGAACTTTTCTGTGGCCTTATCTCCTTGATAAAGGTCAATTTGTGAGATTCTATATGAGCCTCAAAGTTGTTTCCAAGTTTACTGTCCTGATGTGATGTGGCTTGTTAAAGACTCAATTTCTAAGATCCAGAATTGTAGATGTGTGTATGATTTCAATTGCAAATCAAATGTCAATGTTTTGACATACCTATTTAGTTTTTGCTTTAGTTTGAATCGTGTGCGTGAATGTCGCTGCATGATGCAACCGCAAACATTCGGCTGGGATTCGAAAAGAAAAAAGACTATTCTGTTCAACTTATCTCTAGTATTCACTTATTATTGAAAAATATAACTTAAACCTTTAATTCTTAGCCAATTAAATTCAATCACTAATTTTTCCATCACTTTCCACTTGTTTAAATTTAAATGCACAACCGTTTACAGTTCAAAATGTAAGCTGTTTAATTATCAACTGGCGCCATCTTCTTCCAGCTATCGTGATTCCGAGTATATTCTAATTGGTTCGAGAATAGACCTTATCCGTCTCGAGAATATTCACAATAATGAATTTAATGTAAACCGCAATAGATGGCGATAGTAGAATATAGTAAAAAAAATTATTTGCACTACCTTTCCTACTACCATAGACACATTAATGTGTCTATGTCACATTAAAAATTAATGTGTCTATGCTACTACTCCTTACTGCCGACTTCAAGTGGTTAGAGTTGGAATAAGAAGATTAATCTTATGCGGTGTTTGTACCAACTAGCATGACATACAATATATGATCAAAATCTAGATGGCACTAATGCCAGTAAGAAGAAAATTATTAATTCGTTGAAATACTTCCTAAAGTGGGTGCACGTACAGTGGATTTTTGGTCGTTTCCACCGCACCTAAATTCAACATTTCAGCAGACAAAATTTTGAAATCCAATTTTTCGTTCGCACTAAATGTTCAACATTTCAAATGACAGTATAAAGGCCCCGACCCATAGAATCCGTCGCAACCGTTGCGTCGACGGATTGGCGTATTCGACGGAACGAACAGTCCCATAGAATTCGTCGCATACGTTGACAGCCGATGATATATGAGAGACAGTTTCTCTCATTATCTTATATTTCGACCAATGAAAATGCTTACTCTCACGCTCTGCCAACTGTCAACGGTTCGACGGACAGAAAAGTAGAAAGTAAACCTACTTTATCCGTCGCATCCGGCACGTTCGTTGCTTATGGGTCACGTTCCATAAGCTACTGTGTATTCTATCAACCTGTCAGTCGAAAACATTGCCGCAACGGATGTGACGGATTCTATGGGTCGGGGCCTTAAGGCCGCGTTTCTGTTTGCAAGTTAAAAAAAAAACTTGTTCGGAGCGGAATAAATTGGAAACTCACACTTTTTTGAAGTGACCTCTTGTTAACAATGGCGTTGTTTTGTAATATTGTTGTATCGCAACAACAATTATACGCATTGTCTTCCTGTTCTTTCAGGCACCAAAAAGTGTGTGTATATTGTTGTTGCGATTAACGTTTGCTTCGATGCTGAGTGCTGATGTTGAATTATGAGAAACTCGCCCAGGCCCACTTAGATTTTGGTTTCAGCACAGCACGCATCGGCACAATCACAGCAGTTGGTAAAACAATAAACTCTGTATCAAATTTCAAATGAATATATCGTATATGGTTTCATTTTGGTTCTATTGCAATTTTCATTATCGTCTCGTCAGGCATAATAATTGGAATTTCAACCGTTTTACTTGCAAAATTCACTAGCGCCCAATATGTGTCTGTAGTATTCTATGGAGAAATCCAAGATGGTGTATCATTTTGTTTCATTTAGGTACCTACTTTTCGCTCCGAAACCAAGAGCGCTAGTTTATGTTTGGCGTTGTTTGTATGAACTAAGATTTCACCACCAGTATTTCACCAAATATAATATATCAATGCCTATAATAATTAATCCAATTGCCGTTAAAACTAACAAAACAAAAAAAATTACTGTGAATGCGGTTTAGAATGCATTCACAGTATATGAAATGAAATCGTGCCCTTAATGTGGCTCTGCACCAGTGCTCTGAAAACTGTAATTATCGAACTACATCACCGACAGCAGCGTGTATTAAGAGCACATTGTGACATTTCTCTCTTAGATTCACCCATTTCAATTTTCACGCACCAAATTTTACGACATTTCTCCTCAATTTTTCAGTCAATTTTCACCTCTGCTGTGCATCGATTGCGCATTTTTTTTCCACAATCGTTAGTCGCTGTCATCGCTGTCGTGTTATTTACTGAATTTTTGATAAAATACATAAGTCAACATCAAGACCGAAAGCCCTCTCTAAAAAGCAGGAAAAAAAGTTAAATTTGTTATCATCTCTGTGTTTTTATCAGTTCGTTTGGTTTTTTTTTTCGGTTCCATATCTGCCTCTATTTGGGGTTGTCTTCGACGTTATCGTCGTTAACATACGCGCAAAATTCTCTACAACAGTTTTTCTGTTTAGCTTTAACGCTCCCCTATAGTTTTATCCTGCTTGTGTGTGGTGCTCGCTCGCATATAGAAAACAAATATTTTTCCAATAAATCAGGAAAGCAAAACAGATTTCCTCGGTTTTCGTTGAAAACATCTGGCGCAGTTTGAAATTTGCTGCAAAACGAAGAAAACGCGCCCTCGCCATCGTGAAATAATCCAGAAATATTTGCTGCTGCTACTGCTCTACATCACATTTTGGTTTTCCTTCTCGTTTTTCATCTGTTTCGTTCGTTTCGTCTCGTCTGTGTGCACGCCTCGCCTTGCTCCTATCAACGATCTTTATCTGTTTACAATAAAATTTGCGTTGCCCCTGGCTGTTGTCTCGTCCCTTGCGCGTTGCAAAAACGAAAATAATTTTTGCTTGTGTTTACATTGAAAGCATTTAATAAAATAAATCGAGCCACGTTAGTACGGTGCTTTATCCTCCTTTTTCAAATATTTATCGCATCAAAACGAGTGTGTGTGCTAGTGAATCATAAAAACAAAGAAAAAATATAAAATTATTAAATAGTGTTCGACAGAATTTTGTCCTTTTGTTTCAAAGAAAAGGAAACATCGACGAATCCTTCACTGCCCGGGAGATCTACGATAAACGAGAAGAAATAAAATAAAAATACCTACGTTCTTCGTTCTCTGCACGTTTTTCTCTCTTTTTCGGTACTCTTTCTTTCTTTCTGCGATTTGTTTATCATTTGAAGAAGAAAGAAATCGTAATCGCCTCCTCTACGCGGTGGTCCTTCAAAGAAAATTTTAACAAACAATCGTTCGCTTCGGTTTATTGAACTCGTGCTTTTGCCCAAGGATTTTTCGTTTTCCATCGCGCAGACACATATTCCCAAAGAAAAAAAATGGGAAAACTATTGAGTCTTCTCGCACGGGACGATTCCAATTGTTGCACAGCGAAGTCCTACGACGTATTTCTAGATTTCGAAAATGCTGCTCCAACCGACACAGAACGGGAGATTTATGACGAAGTGGAGCGTGTACTAAAGGAATCGGAAGCTGTACTGGATGAAATTCAAGTCTATAAGGTAAGTTGGGAGGGGCACAGAAAACACATTGGTCTAGCTTAAATTATTTGGAGTTTCCATAGAAAGCGCTTTCACAAAGACTATTGTCGAAATGTCAATGTCGTTATACCCAAAGTCAAAGTTGACCGTCTTGTTGAGTGGACGTAATTAAAATAAAACGAAAAGACTCAGTCTTAAACAACTCTAATGTGCGTTAAAACAAAGCTAATCTTATTTGTATAGCCTGACCAATTCTAAGTCGGCAAAATATTTCTAAGCATAAGTGATTCTGTTATCTATAGAACTAAGAAAAAGTGTATAAAAAAAAAAAATCTCAATAAAGTACATACATACATACATACATACAAAGTCAAAGTTGATTACTTAAAACAGGAGTGAGTGGCTCGCTTCAAGAAGAATGCTCGTAAGCATTAAATCCTGTTAGTCGAGTGCGGTATAGAGTTCCTCAAACAGGATCATGATTTTGTAAAATTTCGTAATGTTTTGTTTTATACTTTGTCGTGTGTCAATTGCGCTCGTCTAAATTTCTAACCCTATCGTACCTAGTGAAAAACAAATATTTTAACTGTCGACAAATTATCCTGGCCCGGGAGGTAAGATAGTAAATTATCCTATAGGAAATGTGTTCATTTTCTTTTGCTATGTTGCTGTAGAGGTACCTATTATAACGCTGAATTTAAATTGATATTTCTCTGTCTTAAATTGCAGTTTGGTCAACTTTCTTTTCAACACTACTTGTCGTTGTCAAATTAGCCAAAGGATAATTACCTAGCCCAATTGAAACACGGAGTTTTAAACGCACTCAAAGAGTCGGGCATTTGTCGACATAATTCTTTAGGCTAATACAAACGTGCAGTTTTAATTGAAAATTAAATTTTTCAAATGAAACAATCAAAAAACTTTTCAATTCAATTCAATGCTAAGGGCCTTAAACATTGCACACTTTTATAATTGATTTTTAGTTACTCACAATAACAATATTCCGCATACAAAGTTTGGTAATTTTATACCTTTCGGTATTTAGCTCGAGCTAAATTTTAGCTCTCATACCAAATTCTCTCCAAAAATTAGCTAAGCTAAATTTTAGCGAATCCAATTAGCCGCGGTACGCTGCTTCAGCTAAAAAATCCAAGGGGCTTATTCCCAAATGCTCGGCGGATTGCTTTTCATGGCGGATTGGTATTTTTATATTTGCAAAAGCGAATCGATCCATTCAAAAGCGATAGCTATTGACAGCTTTTGGAAATACAAAAATATCAATCCGCCATGAAAAGCGATCCGCCGCGCATTTAGGAATAAGCCCCCAATTTTCATTTCAGACTGTAATGCAGTTCAGACTGTACAATGTACAAAATTTAGCTTGAAAAATGTGCCGAAATATCAATGGGCGCTTCAAATTGTGACAGATCATGCTGGTGTTTTTTTTTTGTGTTGCGGAGAAGTAAAAAGGATAAGGTTTTTTAATGAATACCTCGATGAGGAATCCTTTGAAAGTGATAAATTTGAGATCAAGCAATAGCAGACAAGGAAAAAAGAAAGTGCAACGAAATAACAGTTTATATAAGAAAGATATTTTCAACGAACAGCTGATTTTGTGACACTTATGTCAAAATTTAGCTAGGGATTTAACTAATGTTTGGAGAAAAAAATTGTAGAGAACATATATTTCAATTAAAAAAAAATAATATTTTTAATAATATTTTAGCTTTGAAAGCTGAAAAAAATTAGTTTTTAATCCTCTAAAACTTTTCTTACTTAAGAAATCGACTACTTAAATTTTTGTCCGTAATCTACAAAAAAAAAACAAACGAAATTAAACAAAATTTACCTAACAACATTTAAAAAAAAAATCATGAAAATCGGTCTAAATTTGGATTTTTTTTATAGCCAAAAAACATGGTGACCGAGAAAGTATACTGTTACGCAAAATGTACTCCTATGAACAATGAAAAGCATTATTAAATTAGAAACGTTTGAACGTCATTCGTAAACGCTGTTAAATAGCCTGGATCGTCACATGTTCCTGTCGAATATGTATGAAAGTGTAGTATGTTTTCAGAGCGTCTGACAGCAAAGAAAATTTGTTGTTCTGTCAGACAGCAAAATAGCATCTATTGATATGAATTCTCAAACCAGTGACACGGTCTGAAACCTTAAAAAATAATGAAATATCAAATTTGTGCCAATCTACAAAAATTTAAAAATTTCGTCGTGGCCATGATGGAATAAGTATAAGGTGGTCTCGTCGGCTGCCGATGCCGAATCGTTCGTTTTTTGGTCCCTTAACGTTCAGTGAGCGTTTGCTTGTTGAAGGGGAAGGTTGTGTGCCGGCGAATTTGTTTGCAAAACGTCAACCCTTGTGCAAAAAAAAAATGTTTTTTTTATTAGGTATAATAGGCAACTTCAAACCAATTCCACTCCACTTAAAGGTTAATCAACATACTCATGAACATACTCTCTCTGCAACGCTGAACCCTTTCACACGCACTTATTACTAGTATAGTTAAGGGACTACTTTTTGCCGACGAGACCACCTTATACTTATTCCATCATGGTCGTGGCTCTAAACTGTTGCCTGGCACTAGCATTAAAAAAATGTATCCCCACTCTAGATAAACATACCTTTGTAAATAGCTGTCAATGTCAAAATGTGTATTTGCAAACGCCTTTCAATCATAGGTGCACTAAGGGAAATTGCCATAAAAGCACTATAGTATTTCCTACATAATGTAGTGTGTATAAGTATACTACAGACCTGGCAACACTTTTTTAAGAAAGGGCGGCGAAAGTACGATAACTTATGCTGGGTTTCCACTTGTCGATTTGAAATTAACAATTGACGTATTTTTATGCTAATTAAAAAATTCGCAAGTGGAAATAGCGAAAAATTGCTTGTCAATGAATTGACTAACAGCGTTTGTCAATAACTGACAAAGAAACCACTGGACAAGTGGAAATATGTAGCTGAATTGTCAAACAAAATGTCACTTTGTCTATAATTGACAGAGAAAATTTAATTGGCATCGAGTTCATAAGTTGGTCAATCAACTGACAAACGATTTTTTGCCAATAATTGGCATAAGTGGAAATGAACTGACGTTGGTGTCGTTCAATGACATAAACGCGAGGGCTGTCAAACTTTGTCAATCAACTGACATGTGGAAACCCACCTTTAGGCGCCAAAAATTGATAATATTTTTTTACTATGGGAGGGGGTGTCTATCTCACCCCGTTTAGAAGGGAGGGGTAACTAAAAGAAATTAAACTTAAAATGAAAATAAAATTTTAAAAAGCAATGGCAACACTAACAAAAAAGTGCTATAGCATTTTTCATAGCCAGGAATCTGTTCAAACGTTCATTCAAAAAATGTGGCCTTTCGATCGTGAAATTGTCAGAAATTGGCAGATCAAACACAGTTATCCACAAGTTTTTAGCATTAGGTGAACATTATGGAAAAATGCAGTTGAAGCATGCAGAAATAAACTGTTTGCTTCCCAAATAAAGTCTAAAATGTTGTATCAGCGGTAAAGGACTTAAAACTCAATAATTGACAAACAGAAAGTACGCATCACATATTGCAATTTATAAAAAATCAAAATGAATCTGTCATTTCTCATAAATAATGTAGGTACTACAAAAATGTTTCCTGACTTTTTCGTAACTTACTCTGACAAACACTTTAATATAATTTTGTTTGTAACTATTTGACAGCCAATACAAATTTGACATTTTGTTAAATGTCATTAAACTTTGGCCGCGTTCCATTGAGCGCTAGTTGACTAGCTGCATACCAAAATCCATATAATAAAAACTGACATTTCAGCATTTGCACTAGAGCTCTAGCACATTTTGTGAAATATTCTTTTCTGGGAAATTGTTCAATCTAGCGCAAAATGAACTGCTAGATTGAAAAAAAATATCGAACTGCCAAAAGTGAAAAAGTCAAATATTTCCAATTTGGTGTAAAATAGGAATTCGAGCTTCTATTTCTATTCTATTCTATTTGTTTATTTAAATTATAGTGTATTTATAAATATGCGGAATGAGATAGCCCAAAATACATTTCTGTCTCTCATGAAGATGAAATAATACGAATTCAAATTGGTTCTAATGTCACTTTGCCGCTGACGTTAGATCTCTATTATCTGCTAGAGCTAGACTAGACGACTAGCGGACTATTTTTTCCACCATTTTGCAGCATGTAATTTACAGCTGTTTGTGATGTGATGTGATATGAGCCTTTCCCAACTTATCCCCATAGAGCGATTTTCTCGGCTTCGTATTGTGGGCAATGGAAGAGTTCCTGTTCTGCCTTTCGTAATATGGACAAATTGGGATGGTTTCATTACCACGTTTTAAGTGATGGGTATATTCACTGTAATAGCAGCCATGATCTCTCAATAACTGAGTAAGATATAAGTTTGTTTCGCCATGTGTATTATAATAGTGGGCCGTCAAAAGGGCTTAAATTCGTTTCAAAATGATTTTTAATCAAACATTTAACCCCTATTTAAAATGCTTGCTTTAAACATTGTACCTGTAGGTACACATTTCTATTGCACTTTCTATTATAACAATTTTAACTGAAAACTCGTTTCAATATCTATTGAGAGAAGAGGAATGATTTTTGTGCAACCAAACACTTTGGTTGGAGCTATTCGGAAAAACACCAAACATTTGTCGTCGAACTTCTGATAGTCCGTACACTCCTGTTGGAATATGTTTATATTTTACCCTTTCGAACGTCTTAACCTTTGTGTTATTGCTGTCGGAAACTTTCCACCTGTTGAAGTGATTATAAACTAAATAGCCACCAATAAATCAACAAAGGGCTTTCTGCTACAATGGACCGGACCGCAACTGGTCTGAATGCTCCAGCATTTGGAATCCCCTTTCAAAAAAATAAAAATAAAAATGTGACAGCGAATTCCATCGACTAAAATGCACATTCAGTCACAATTGCTGAGCAGACTGTATAAAAAAACACTTTAGACAATCTGAAATAAACATATTTTTTTGGAAACAAAAAACGAAACTTTTTATAGCGACCAATCTACAGATAGCCACCATAATAATATTGCCATAGCATTATTATTTTTTGTTATCCCCATTTGTGGGCACTTTGGCTTCAAGGTCACCACAAAATACTCATATACTCACAAGCCTATGTTCAAATAATTTTCAGGTTCCCCCAGTCCACTGAGATTTTCTCCTCCATCTGTTTGTATCCGGCGCATGAGTCGCCTCTGGTCTCCGAAGCAAAAACGGAAGTGCTTACATTAATAAATTTACAAATGTTTTCACCGCATTAACATCCCTAGCCATTGCCAAGGAGGGGGTTGGGGACAAGGCAGACCCTCGCCGAATAATTTAAAATGACAAAACATATATCTACGTTATGGTTTGAGTTTTGAACGAAAGCTCCCACGAGACTACCCTAAACCATTTCGCATTCCGACTCTCACAAACTACTGTAAAGGGCATGTATGTCTGTCACTTTAGGGAACACGAATGGCACATGTCATTGTTTATTTTCGCCTTAAGGCCGCGCCGCGCCGCTCACTCCGCCTCTGATAGTTGACGTTTTAGTGTGACCGGAAGTAGCACATTATGAGAAATATTTTCGTTTCACAAGCTTTAGGAATAAATTTGTGCAGCGCCTCCACATGCTCGCAAATGTTTCAATAAAAAGAGTTGGGGATTGAGTGCATTTAGAATTCTTAAATATGACATTCACTTGGTCGCCCATTCTGCATGATTTGGGGCTCAACTTTAACGTGGTGGGCTGTGGAATTTATTCTGAAATTCATTGGAATGATTATCGTATACATACTCGTATGCATAAAGATAGGGGGGAACGTATAGCTTCTTCTTTCACGGAATCGTAACAAATTGTCACCATGTACGGGGGTTGAGTTCAGTTGGTGAGCTAATGTTGTGAGCTCCATAGAAGCAGTGGTTACTTGGGTAAATTTAGCACCACTAAATAGACGGTTGGCGGTATCAAATTATAAGCTTTAATGTCACTTTCTATGTGGGCAAAAAGAGAGTCTAATATGCTCCCAGTGGGTGTCTAGAATGGAGATGGTGGGAGTGGAAGGAAACAGACTATGTTTGGGGAGAAAGTCACTAAATGTTTATGGGTGTGAAAGCAACGATTCGTGATTCGTGGCGATATTGTTTGTATATCATATTCAACTGCGCTGACATTTATATTAAAATGTGTAGGTAGAGGCTCATGTCATATGTTGAGAAACATCATAAACCCACAGATGGGAAGCTAGACTTGGGTATTTCCTCAGGCTGTCAGATTACTACACACCTTTGAGGCAAGCCTGGAGGGTGGCCGTTGCGGGAAGCTGGTTAATATGCTGATGTGCACCAATAGACGTATACAAGATTTCCACAATTTCAAATAGGCACGTGGAATATTTCTTCCCTCACGGGGACAGTCCTTGATCATGTTAGGAGTGCTATTAAATGCCTACTCTGTCGGAAATGGAGGTAACTCTAAAGGACTATTCACATGAGAGCGAGCGAACGAATTACTAAAATGCGAACAAACCATTTTTGATGCATTTATGAACAGAAAATTTCACATTTTACTATTCCAAGAGGAGGATAATTAATTGTTCCATCAAAATATACTAAGAAAAAAAATATATATATTATATAAATAAAAATAGTCTTAATAACGAAATTTCGAATTCCAAACTTTTTGCCGCGAACGAATACACCCTGGCGCGAATTGTCAGTCTATTCACAATCCACATCATTTAAATCGCGTTCCACAACGTAGCGAATAAAAAATTCGTTCGAACTTAACCTTATTCCAAGAGGAGGATATCTTGGAATAATAAAATGTGGAATTTTCTGTTTATAAATGCATAAAAAGTGGTTTATTCGCATTTCATCAATTCGTTCGTTCGCTCCCATGTGAATGGTCCTTTAGGTTAGAGTAGGTATTCATTTTTTTACCATTAGGAGGCGGAGTTGCCATCTAAAAGCTTAAAAGGCCAATTCTACCTCTAATTCCACACCAAAATATCCATCAATAAACCATTTCGCATTCCGACTCTCACAAACTACTGTAAAGGGCATGTATGTCTGTCACTTTAGGGAACACGAATGGCACATGTCATTGTTTATTTTCGCCTTAAGGCCGCGCCGCGCCGCTCACTCCGCCTCTGATAGTTGACGTTTTAGTGTGACCGGAAGTAGCACATTATGAGAAATATTTTCGTTTCACAAGCTTTAGGAATAAATTTGTGCAGCGCCTCCACATGCTCGCAAATGTTTCAATAAAAAGAGTTGGGGATTGAGTGCATTTAGAATTCTTAAATATGACATTCACTTGGTCGCCCATTCTGCATGATTTGGGGCTCAACTTTAACGTGGTGGGCTGTGGAATTTATTCTGAAATTCATTGGAATGATTATCGTATACATACTCGTATGCATAAAGATTGGGGGGAACGTATAGCTTCTTCTTTCACGGAATCGTAACAAATTGTCACCATGTACGGGGGTTGAGTTCAGTTGGTGAGCTAATGTTGTGAGCTCCATAGAAGCAGTGGTTACTTGGGTAAATTTAGCACCACTAAATAGACGGTTGGCGGTATCAAATTATAAGCTTTAATGTCACTTTCTATGTGGGCAAAAAGAGAGTCTAATATGCTCCCAGTGGGTGTCTAGAATGGAGATGGTGGGAGTGGAAGGAAACAGACTATGTTTGGGGAGAAAGTCACTAAATGTTTATGGGTGTGAAAGCAACGATTCGTGATTCGTGGCGATATTGTTTGTATATCATATTCAACTGCGCTGACATTTATATTAAAATGTGTAGGTAGAGGCTCATGTCATATGTTGAGAAACATCATAAACCCACAGATGGGAAGCTAGACTTGGGTATTTCCTCAGGCTGTCAGATTACTACACACCTTTGAGGCAAGCCTGGAGGGTGGCCGTTGCGGGAAGCTGGTTAATATGCTGATGTGCACCAATAGACGTATACAAGATTTCCACAATTTCAAATAGGCACGTGGAATATTTCTTCCCTCACGGGGACAGTCCTTGATCATGTTAGGAGTGCTATTAAATGCCTACTCTGTCGGAAATGGAGGTAACTCTAAAGGACTATTCACATGAGAGCGAGCGAACGAATTACTAAAATGCGAACAAACCATTTTTGATGCATTTATGAACAGAAAATTTCACATTTTACTATTCCAAGAGGAGGATAATTAATTGTTCCATCAAAATATACTAAGAAAAAAAATATATATATTATATAAATAAAAATAGTCTTAATAACGAAATTTCGAATTCCAAACTTTTTGCCGCGAACGAATACACCCTGGCGCGAATTGTCAGTCTATTCACAATCCACATCATTTAAATCGCGTTCCACAACGTAGCGAATAAAAAATTCGTTCGAACTTAACCTTATTCCAAGAGGAGGATATCTTGGAATAATAAAATGTGGAATTTTCTGTTTATAAATGCATAAAAAGTGGTTTATTCGCATTTCATCAATTCGTTCGTTCGCTCCCATGTGAATGGTCCTTTAGGTTAGAGTAGGTATTCATTTTTTTACCATTAGGAGGCGGAGTTGCCATCTAAAAGCTTAAAAGGCCAATTCTACCTCTAATTCCACACCAAAATATCCATCAATACATATTATGGTACCGTCGCTGATAGATTCTTTGAAAAAAAAGCAAAAACCTAAAAACAATCAATTGGACTAGTAATTTTTCAGAATGCTTAAGCAAAATTTGGGCAAATTTGAGCAGATCCTGAGCATAGGCTCAGGTTGTTCATCGTGTTTGGTGTGAGGCATTTTACATTGTGTCAACTAAATATGATGAAGGAAACGAGGCAATATAGATAAACTGGTCAGATGCGGCTATAAATTGGACATGCTATTAACTGACAAGCAAGTACATACTACCAGCTTTCCACACAGCTCAAAACTTCACTGGTAATACCATATTTAACTCGTCTAAGGTTCCGAAAAGCTGTTTGGAAGAATACCGCGAAGCAAAAATCCCCCAATTCGTATGAAATCGGAGAATTTTCCGTTTCGAAGGATACCTCGCTAGGGCTGAGTATCCAAGTTATAGATTTCCGAATAATTCTCCAATAGCTAATAGTTGTCTAATTTTTTATTATACGTTATCAAAACAAGTAGCTGGAAAAACAAACGACAGAAATAAAAAAAAATCATTTAATCTACAGTTTTCTTAACTCATTGTCGTCCGAAAAAAAAAAACTTTAACACTAACACCATGAGTCATAAAATCGCAAACAGTTTCCCAATTAGGTACTACTTCCCTACATTTGTTATTCGGATTAAAAGTCAAAACCTATATAGAACTGCTTCGATAAAAAAAAACTCACAATCATATACTCGTACTCGTTCATTTTAGCAACAAATGTGTGGTGCACGCAGCTCAACGAATCGAATTTATTCCTTTTTTTACGTCATATAAAATCCATGTCCGTTCTCACAATATTCTATTCATCGCGCATACTTATTTGCTAACAAAAATAAATCAAAAAAACAACTACCGGCTTGAAGCTTACAGCGTGACTCAGTTTGGTATAGGTGACTAAGCCACTCTCAGTTTCATAGAAGGCGCAGAAAAAAAACACTAAAGTGACGTATAGATAAGGTTTTTTTAGGATTCATAAAGTATCTTTAGCGAGATGAAATAACCGCGACTAGATAGATACCGAAGGCTTAGTTTGATTATGATGTCATTCTCTGGGCTTTGAGCTATAAAAGCGGTAAAGATTCCTGGAAATTTACGATTTTTACTGACGACGGCATAGATGAACCCTTTTAGCTGGTTCATTTTTAAATCAATGCCAACAGTGCGGTGTAGTGTTTCATGTCGAATGGGACTGAGACATCATGCCTTCCCTATGTTCCCACAGACACTCATGAGTCGTTCAATATTGAAGGGTCAAAGATCGAATTTAAATTGACTCATTACTTATGCACAACAATCATTTGATATAGTTACTTCTGTTGAGTTCAATGACGAATGGGTATAGGGTCAGATGATTCCGTTGTTTGGGTTTGTACATATACATATATACATATATGCGAGTGGAGAAGTTTGGATTAATTTAATCGAACATTGCCTTTGTCGCTGGCAATCTGTTAGTCATTTCATTATACTTAGTAGGTATAAAAGAAGAGACGCGTGAAATCAAATTTTCCATTGAGGCTCATTTTTATTTGTAATGAAATAGCGATCTATTTACGTGTCAAATGGGCATGATAATAATGGTTCTGATTTCTTAGAAATTGCATTATGAAACATCAAATGCAACAAATGGAATGGCGCAATGACGAAGGGTTATGCAAAGCATAAATGAAGGGGATGAAAAGTTTTGTATTTTAGTCGGTTTTCGAACACGTCAAAGGAGTCTGTTTTTCATGTTACTGTTGTATTTTTGTATGTATTTGAAATAGTTAAATCACCCTTATACCCAATTCACAATGTCGCTTTGCGGCGCGCGTGCGTTAACAGATTGAGTAGAACCAATGCTTTTATATAGTGCAAGCCAAAATGTGGCTTCAGGCTTCGGATCGACTTTAGATCGTCAATATCGTAAAGTTCAACGCGGCGCCCAAAAAGAGCAACTTTCTACTTTTAGCGGCGTTCGACGGTTTTGACGTTTCATTTTCGGTTTGGTTTGTTCGATTTGATAATACATATATAAACCTGTCTCGCCTAAAACGACTTTCATGGGAAGGCATGTACCTGTGTATCTTTGTGCATTTAATGGACCAGCACCAGACAATTCTTCCACAAAATTCTCCAAAAAAAATTATTCTACCACAAGTAAAATGAAAATATCTAATATTGTTATTATATTATAAATTTTTTACTATTTTGTACAAATTTCCTCTTAATTCGTGCATTAAGAATAACCATTATAAGCAAAAAGGTGTAGACTTGCGTTATGCTCTGAATTCGTGTACTTTCATTAACCAAAATCTAACAGAACTTTCAATGTGTCATACTCTAATCTCTCAACGCGCCTTCACTCTGAAGCGGCATTTAGTTTTGGAAAACTCGCTTGCGCGCTTTGACATAAAGTATCGTAAAGTTTCTAAAACGCCTGTGAACGCACCCAAGCGGCAAAGCGACGTTGTGAATTGGCCTTTATTCCCATTGGCGTTTGTCGTATACGACTCATGTGTCGTGTCGTGTTGTAAAAACGATTTTCATATTTTTTTCGAACTTTTGTTAACGATTTTGCTTCTTTTTCTATGTGTTCAATATAATTTCAAATCGCTGGTCTCAAAAAAGTTACAAACTCTGACTTAAAACAGGAATAGGGGTCAATATTTCCCAAAAGTTGTAGTTGTGATTTCCAGAACAAGAATTTCTAGAATAATTCTAATTCTGATTCTGCTCACGGATGCTTGATACATATTTGAAAAAAAAAAAACGTTAAGTTTAATTTTCGGGGGTTGAACCGGTTACCCCTTTCTCAACAGTCAACCACTGAGCCACTGCGTCCAATTTTTCTGTTAAATGGGATTTAAAATCCACGAAAATTTCCTGAGCGTGTATCGAAGTTTCAGTGTATAGTTTCAGACCCTCTTATACAGAATGTTGTATCTAAAGTTAAGGGGACAAATGGCCTTATAGTTATACCAGTTAAAGACAGGTCTTAGGAGAAAAGACCTTGAAAATGAACTGGCGCGATTGGGTTTAAGATTATGGTCATTTGAACGGTAATCTGTCTCATATCGTCGTTCTGTCTGTCTGCAAAATTAAGTTCGTATTCGCTGTTTAACAGTCTGCAGAAGAATTTTGTTTATTATCTTAAAGACTGACTATTAAATCAGTCTCTCTTTAAGTCTTTCTTCGGGTCTTGCTTCATTGGTACATTTTCGTAAAACTCCTGCAAATTCTTTATGAAACTAGAACTCACTAGGACGCAATCTTTCCCACAGCCGAATCACTCTTCAAAAAAAAAATTTTTTTTTCAAATAGCTCTTCACCACCGGTTTTGGGTGAATTCAATTTTGACAGCTCTTTGGAATCAATTTCAGTAAAGAATGCCACACCCACTAAGGGACCATTCACATGGGAGCGAACGAACGAATTGATGAAATGCGAATAAACCACTTTTTATACATTTATAAACAGAAAATTCCACATTTTATTATTCCAAGATATCCTCCTCTTGAAATAAGGTTAAGTTCGAACGAATTTTTGATTCACTATACTTTGTGGAACGCGATTGAAATGATGTGGATTGTGAATAGACTGACAATTCGCGCCAGGGTGTTTTCGTTCGTTGAAAAAATTTTGGATTTCTAAATTTCGTTATTTAAACTGGTTATAAACTTGGTTTCTTAATAAATTTGGATGGAATAATTAATTATCCTAATCTTGGAGTAGTCAAATGAGCAATTTTCTGTTTATAAATGCATAAAAAGTGGTTTGTTCGCATTTTATCAATTCGTTTGTTCGCTCCCATGTTAATAACAAATCTGCACCCAAATAGACCCTGATTGTGTTCTCCTTAGCAACCCAGTCTTTAAAGCTACAAACAACAAAATAAAATTCCGGGAATGTAGCCCACGTATTTGGAATGTCATCTACTAAACATCGACCCAAAATCAAATGCTCGTTCATATTATATAAAACTTCCCTACTCTCCCTCCCTTTTATAAGTCGTCCATTAAAATTTATTGGGAGTGAGCTAATAACCACCATTTAACCCCCGATAAAATCCAAAAACCGAGAAAAATTGCTCGCAACTGCCAACACCCAAGAGGTGAGCCAATTTGAACAACAGCCATCTGCAGGAAATTCTCACGTTTACAATTTAATTTTTGGCAGCTTTCCAGCACTCGATAAAAATGCCGAAAAGCGTTTCCACTTAAAGGAACACAAATTTAAGGGAAACTGGTGAAATAAATTTCAGCAATTCACGTGGTGAATGAAGCGCTGAAAAACTCCTGTTAATAGGTCACAGGAAAACAATCGGTTCTAAGTAGTCCGTAACACTAAAACCGAGAAATGGAATTGTAACCCTTTTTCGGTCGCCGCAGCGCCAGCCAGCGATCCGCGTGGTTGCTCTGTGTCTAATCAATTTGTATTGATTTATGGGTGTTGCTGTTAGTTGCATCATTATTTCATGATACCCGTTTAGCTGGTTCAGCTATCTCGAAGCGATGAACTCTCTTCCTCAGATTGTCGTGCTTCAGTCGGTGTGTTCGCTTTATCTCGGGTCGACCCTAGTTTTATGTTCGAAATGCATCGAATAAATGATGACTGACATTAATTTGGGGCGTGACGAGAAAAAAATTCGTTTCCCTATCTCTCTGCGAACCAGTAAAGCACGAAATTTATCAAAATGTCAACTTGCTGTACAAGTGTAGTTTTTTTTAGTTTTTTGTTGTTTTGGATTGCCTGTGTTATTGTTTTGGAGGAGAGATGGATTTGCTTTTTAGGTCACATGGCTATTGCATAAGAGACACAATCCCTCTATATAGAGACTGAGAGGTAATTAATGTCGCTCTTCCGGTTCGAGGCTGCCGCTGATGAACTGACAAAATACCAAAAGGGTGGCAATTAGTGGCGGTTCTGTAATCTCGTTGCGGGATGATGGAGAGGTAGTCATGCAATGCGACTTTTTTGAACCTAGATTTGGGATTGGGCTCAAATCGCCCTTTATCTGTGTAGCTATATTGTTTAACAATTTTCTTTCGTTGTTACAGTTGAGTCGGATGAATGAACCTAGAACATCAAGCGCAAGCTCCCGGAAATAATTAAGACGAACTTGAGCCCATAAGTGCTTTGAGACAAAAGATGCGACTACCATCAGTCTAATAGTGTTCCTATCACGTAGACTTGTCCACTTAAGGAGTGTATAGCATATCCTTATACACATATCTTAAAGTGTGCTTGAAAGTATGTACCCACAGAGGCGAGTAACCTAATTATTGCAATTTTCCTTGCAGCTAGTGGTAAAACGGATGAAAATGACGGCCAACTATGCAAATTTTTTTTACTGATCTTTCACCAGTTATACAACCGATGCCAGGAATGGTGGGTTGTAGATTTTTTTTTCTTCACACGTCCTTTTCCAATTTATCTTGCAATTTTTCATATAGTTATATGTATGTGCGGTTATCAGCTTCCTTGGATTGAAGATGTTGGGGGATTTCGTTTTACCCCAAATGGGAAAAGTGTAGTGGTTCGTGTCATTTGATGACGAGGACGACGATGATGGGATTTCAAATGAATTTCTAAATCTTTTGATATTAGATCCTGGTTCATTGGGTTTTATTGTGAAATTTAAATTTCAATATGAAATTTTAAATTGATTTTCTCAATACGCTTATTTTTTTTCCGGTCGACTGTCTAGCCTTTTGTTTGTCCAAAGCTAAAACTTTTATTTACATTATTTGACAAACCACAAGACTTTCTAATGAAATATTTAAAAAAAAATTACGTTTATAAACTATCCGTCGACTTGGGATTACTGGCGATACATAAACTTCGGTGATTCCTCTATTGTCTAAGAGGTAATGCGTCCTTGAGAAGTAAGTCTGTAGAACTAATCGTGCAGTTTTTTTATGATCATGATGTAGGCTGTTATGTATAACAAAATTTATGCCTGCATCTGGATCTTTTCTATCCTTTAAAAGAAAATACAATCTTCTGAAATTGATTTCTCTGGACTTTAATCCATGTACATAAAGAGTGTCACATAATTCACGCAAATTTTTAATTTTGCGTCATTTAATAGTAGGTACAGTGATGCCAACGAAAAAAAAATTACAATGTGACAGCTGACAGTTCGGGATTAGTAAAAATGGAGCGCTATTGTTGAGCAATATTTTAGAAATGAAGGTTTGTCAGCTACAGTCCGCAATCATCTTCAGTGATAAGGCTCATTTTCATCTTGGTGGCTTCGTTAATCGTTTTTGTGATCAAAATTGGCCATCAAGATATTGCGATTTTACGCCATTAAACTTTTTTCTTTGCGATTTTTTGAAGTCAAGGGTCTATGCAAACACGACCACCAACGCCTTGAAAGAGGAAATTGGGAGGTGTATTAATGAAATTCAGTCACATTTATGTGAAACGGTCATAGAAAATTTCAATAAAAGGGTACGTACTTGCCAGCAAAGTCTTGGAGGCCATTTATCCAATGCGCTATCCCATACTTAACCCCAATCTAACTCTATAAATCAATAAAAAAATTAAGCTTTCTACAAGATTTACAAGATTTATTATTTCAAAGAATAGGTTCACAGTAAATGTCCTTTCTGATTAAAAATCTGCAGTAGCGCAGTGGTTAGTGTGCTGGACTACTGTGCGAGGGATCCCAGGTTCGATCCCCGGAAAAACCCAAATTACATCTTAAGGTTTTTTCTACTGCGCCACCTCTCGCGAACGTCTGACAAACATCCGAGAGTATGACTGTGCTGAGAAAGCTTCTCAATTCAGCCGTTCGGAGTCGGCATAAAATTGTAGGTCCCTTCCATTCGTCCAAAAATAGAAACTCACACAAACGAATGGTTGCGAGAAGCTAGGCCTAGGGTGTGTAACACGCCTGTTGCGCCACATATTTATTTTTTATTTTCTATCAAAATTACATTTTGCGTGAATTATGGGACACCCTTTATTATGACCTTATTTATTATACCCTCCACAGGAAGGTATATTCATTTTGCCATTACATTTGTAACTCCAAGATTTAGCCATGTCCATCGGTCTGTCTGTCTGGCTGTTGAAAACACGAATGACATTTTGTGAGAGGACTTATTTTTACCGTCGTCAGGTTGGTATTGAAAGTGGTCCATGTCGGTCAAGTAGTGCTGGTGGCATCCATACAAAACCAATATTAGACCCATGCGACAGTAGTCGCCTATCCTCTGTTTCTTTCTTTTCTTAGCTTGTGTCAAAACCAATGACCCACCCTGGCAACTACAAAAAATAAAAATAAAGTGCATGCCTGTATCGCACAAAACGTTCTTGTCCACTGACAGTATAAAGAGACTGAACCTTTTAAGTAAAAGTCTAGTAAGGGTCTGTTGATCTTTCAGGGTTAATGTAGCGTTGGTGATATGCCGATCTTTATACGGATTTATGAATAAATAGAGTGAAGCTATGTGAATGCAGGTTAAATTAGGGTTTACCCTATTCTAATATTAGATGAAAAAAGCCGATAAGTGGGTGTTATTTTCTTAAAAGGAATTGGGAACAATTACAGTTCGCTTGACGACCGCGAGGACATCAATTTTCCAAAACTCCTTCTGTTACAGGACAAGCAAACTTTGGAACTCGCTTCCTGTAGATATATTTCCAGAAGACTACAATTTGCAGCTATTTAAGTGCAGAACTAACATGTATCTGCAAGCATCTCGGGGCGCTGTTGAAGGCGTTATAGGTTCGCCTTTCCCGGGAGAAGTATTTAAAAAAAAAACTGGGGTTTTGAGTTTACAAAACTATTCAGTGAACATAGAGCGGGATTTGGGTAGTCATTTTGGACAAACATGTATAAAAAAAAACTAAATACAGGATCTTATTTAGAATAGTTATGTCATGTCAAATATGTATTTCATTCAAAATTTTTAGAGCGGTTTTGGTAACAAATATTGCATTGTTTATACTGTTTATATGAAAACTGATTGCACAGTATTGTTGAGAATATGTATACATATTATTTACTGTTAAATTTTGTTTTCCAAGTCAAAGGACACAGCCATTTTGGAAATATTTATTTTACTCCAAGAAGGTTGCATGTCTAGTTAACTTAAATATTTTGGCAGAAATCGCTAGAGACGTGTTTGAAAAATTCCAACTTTCTTAAGACCGCTGTAAGTACCTATATAAAGTAGGTACTATATTGGGACTAATATAGTCAACGTGACAAAGAACGGAAACAGACACAGAAACGAAATTAATATGATTCTGTTACTATACGAGAAAGTTAAAAACAGCCAAGGTCACAGTATAATAAGGAACCTATTCCCAACTCCTTAAGCACGCATAAAAGTAAGTTAGGTGCCAATTCCAATAATATTTGCTTTGGTCTATGGGCATAAGAAATTCCCTTCAATTATACCCTCAGGAAGAAAGCAAAATCATATTAGTTACACGATATAGAACCCACCTTTTGTTGAGCGCAGGCTATGAACACAGAATACATCAGCAAGAGCTTAAAAAACAATCTCGAAAAGGGTGTGTCAAGAAGTGTCACTGTCTGACTCAAATTCTATGTAGTCTGCCCATAGTGCACCACTGTTCAAGCGGTCAGTAGTGGAAACCGATTTAATTTTCTGCTTGGAAAATTTCCTCATTCATTACACGATTATACTTGTTTTATTTTTGTTGTCCAATTTTCTCTTTTATTTTCTATGTATTTGCTTGTCCGTCCAATTAACCACCTGATCGAAGGTGTTGCGCACTGAAGAGCAATTTGTAATTGTATTGCCTACTCTAAGAAGGCTATCCACCTTTTCTGTGTGGTTAATACCACTTGATATCATCTTCAATTTGTTTGTTTGGTTATTATAACAATGGTATTTGTTTACGAGCTTATTACGCAAGAGGTTGGATTGTATATGGAATTTTCGAAATTAATTGGGACTTGGGGAAACCAACTTTATGAAAAGCCACATTAGTGCTGATGACAAGCTCATTGAGTGGGTGTCTCTTCTTTGGCGAAGGAGCTTTAAATTAGTCAAGCAAACTGTTAATGGGGTTTAATTTTAATGACATTTATGCAACGAGTAAGAAAGCAACTCGGTTGAAAGTGAGACTGGATTTGTGTTTACATAACCCAAAAGGTACTTATTCGGTTGGATATACATACATTGCGTATACCTGAGATAAATCGTTTACCTGACCTTTAAGGGAAAGATACATTGAGTGCAAATTAGTGTTAATTAAGAATTTTGTTTTGCATTTGTTTACAGTTTGAATTTTGTTCCTGTTCCGTTCCTGGTGAAGGGTATACAGTAGCTCAGTGGAAGCCTCATACTCATGGTTCAATCCACTGCAAATGGAAATAAAACACTTGAAGTTGTTTCTCTTCTCTAATGAGAAAGTTTTACATTCCGCATACAACCGTCCATTCCGCTTTTGTTGCAAAAATGTCTATAGGTTGTCGGTTGAGATACAGATCTACTCTGAAATGTAGCTGAGAGTTGAATTTGAGCTAAATTGAGAAAAATGGTAAACAAAATATATAGGTATCATTGCCAACCAAGATAGATACTTTCAAAACGGTTGCTTTTTGGGTCAAGCTGTATCTATTTCCATCTTTTCCACAAACTTTCAAATAGTAACGGTTTTCTAAATCCTCATAAAACTTATTTGCATTGCAACAGTCTCGCCGTTATAATCGATTCCACCATACACCACTCGACATCACAAATCACACGCCATATATACCTATTGGTAGTATACATTCGACTCTACACAAGTAGGTAAACTTATGCATAAATCTAAATGCAAAAGTATCTACCGAACAAAGAAAAGAAAAATAAATTAACTGGTGCATTACCCGGAATGCGGATTAGCGTTGTTCAAAGCTGGCGTTCATTCACCTGCAGCCGGCTAGAAAACAGACTTTAATCGCATTGATTCGCCTTACCAAAAGGTAACCAAGGTGAAAAATTCACTGCAAAATTGTTGCATTTGAATAGAACCAACTGTGTAGTGGTAGCCAAAGCGAACTGTGCAGTTAGATTGACAGCGGGATTCGTGTTGCGTGCAATAATCTGGTTTTAAACGTCATCAAACACAAAGACCACTGTGCCCAGTTGGCTGCTCATTAAACCCGAAGTGGAATTAAAGTGATTCATTCATTCAGTGTGTTTATGATTACGAGTATAGACATAAAGGATATGAACACACTTTGTTGCGGCTTTGTCCGAAGCTAAATTCGAATGGATTGCCTTTGCCATTTATGGGTCAATTGTAGGAACATGTATTGTAGTATCATATAGGTGCGACTCATTTACCGAATAAGGGCCGAGGAGAAGGCGAGCTGTTGGAAGAAAATCCATAATTGCAAAGTTTTGTGGAAGAAATGTATGTAAATTCCAATAGCTTTCATAAGGCCGATCTTCAAAAGGTTAACCAAGACCGTATGGACTTACGTAACAAAAAGTTTTTTTTAATTAGAAAGCTTAAATTTTTTATTGATTTATAAAGTATATGCAGATTGGGGTTATGTATGGAATACCACATCGGATGGCTTTGCTGGAAAGTACGTACTCTTATTGAAATTTCCTATGACCATTTCGCGTAAATGTGGCTGAATTTCATTAATACACCTCCTAATATCCTTTTCAAGGCGTTGGTGGTAGTGGACTTGTTTGCATAGACCGTTGACTTCAAAAAACCAAAAGAGAAAAGTCCAATGGCGTTAAATCGCAATATCTGGATGGCTAATTTTTATCGCAAAAACGGCCGATTACACGTTTAGGAAATGACTCATGCAGTAATTGAATTGTTTCCCTCGCTGTATGGCATGTGGCTTTGTCTTGTAGAAACCACATGTTGGTCAAACCAAGGTCTTGTAATTTAGACACTAAAAACTGGGTTATCATGTCACGATAACGAACACCATTAATTGTTACTGACTGACCAGCCGCAATTTCGAAGAAGAATGGTCCGATAATGCCTCCAGCCCAAAATCCGCACCAAACAGTCACGCGTTGTGGATGCATTTTCTTTCTCAACACTTACTCATAGGTTTTCTGAACCCCAAATGCGATAATTTTGTCAATTAACGAAGCCATCAAGATGAAAATGAGCTTCATCACTGAAGATGATTTTGTTTGACAAATCAGTATCCACTTGTTGTTTTACCAAAATTCATTCAAGGAACTCTCTTCGCGCTGCATGGTCAGTAGTTTTCAGTTCTTGAGTCAATTGAACTCTGTAAGCATGAAGTTTCAAGTTTTCGTGAGAATTCGCTGTAGAGAGCTTCTCGAAATGCACAATTCTTGACTACGGTGCCGAATTGATTTTCCTGAACTGTCAGCAATACTCTCGCGAACTGCTTCGATGTTTTCTGTTGAACGAATTGTGACAGGACACCCAGTTAAGAGTTTTAAATGACTATGACGGTCATATTTTGTTCGAAAAATTACGAAATGTAGCTGACAAATCGTCATTGTTTTTAAAATATTGCTCAACAATGAAAATGCGTTGTTCTTTCGTATAGCGCTTCATTTTTACTAACCCCGAAATGTCAGCTGTCACATTGTTATCTTTTTTTCCGTTGGCATCACTGTACTGTTAAATGGCGCAAAATTAAAATTTTGCGTGAATTATGGGACACCCTTTAGTTACAAATTATCTAGCCATCTTCGAAAAGAAATGCCAAACACACTGCAATACTAATCAAGTCAAACACATGACTGGTAGTAGGCTGTTTTCAATGAAACCTTCTTAATATATGCTGGCAAAAAATATGTAGTACATAGCTGTCACAAAACTAAATTGAGTATTTCCATAAATTTATTTAGCCAAATATTCACAAGTCTACTGAATAATGCTCGGTTTTACAGTATCTACAAGACTAAGTTTCAATTCTCCTTTATACCAAGTTTCCACTGACGAGATCTTAGCAAAAATAAGAAGATTTATTTGACACTAATATCAGCTGTCAAACTCACTCTTTCGAATAGGTTACCTTGTGTTTACTTTAATAAAAAACACCTTTTAAAAACAAGTTTCTGTACTCAAAATCTAAACCAAGGTGGGGCCGCCAACAACCCCTAAATAGAGCGGCAATCTGAAACAATCGTCGTAGAAATTTTCATTTTTGTTCAAATATAATCGTTTTTGGAGTTAATGTAGCTCAGCTTGTAAATGGAGTAGAAAGCTGAGTGATTTATTAAACTACACAGGGGAGTGTTGCCTATTCAAGATTTTTTGTATTCATTGAGATCTCTGAATGTTATGACAAGTTAAAGGAACTAAAGTAAAAGTAGGAAGTTTGCACCTTTCCAAAATTTAAATATCCGAATTTTGTTCTGTCATATTTTTACTTTCCGGCTTATCAAATACGTCCGAAATCATCACAATCACAATTATTGCTGGTCCAGTCAACTGACTCGAATGCTTTTGTCGATCATTTGTAAATGTCTCTCTCATTCATATTAAGCTACGTCACCGACGGTACAGTTGTAACATTCAACCACACAGTTCCACCACATACATCAAGTCAATCAAACTGTCATTATTATCTGCGTGTTCATATGTGTCACATCAATGAAGTGACACCTTACTCCCTTACAAGGTGAAATCCATAAACGATCGATTACGCCAGCTTCTTTTTTCCCTGCGGTTGCCTCAATGAAACCGAGATCTTCAACACTCAATTGGCAAACAAAAGACGTATAAGAAAAAGAAAATCAGAGAATCTCTAAGTAAACAGACGCGTATAAGCTGCAAGTGACTTAAGTGTAGACTTGCACCGCTATGCGGCAGACTCAAGTACTAAATTGAAGCTGAAAAAAAAAACAACAACATTCTTAACAAGTACACATTCCCCATTGAATGTGGGGGCCTCGTGAAAACAAGTATAATATAAGAAGCTACCGTGATGGGCTTCAATGACACATGCCATACTGATCTGTGGACACGCACGAGTCATCGCATCAGTCTCATAAATATTAATGATAAAGTCATTCGTCGTTGTCTTTGTTATTGTTACTGTCATTATGTTAACCATTTGAGTGCCGGTTTTTTAGAATTTCCAACAATTTACACTCAATGTGCTGAAAAATGAGGGAGAAATTGATAATAAGACGAGTAGAGTACAGAATAGACTCAGGGTGGGAGTGGTATTTCTCGCTTTGAATGAACTTTGTGTGTTTGTCGTTGTCCTTGTCCATTAAAGAGAAACATTCATAGTTTATGTTTGGAAAACTGGTTAAACTAGATTTATGGTCTTAATTACAAGTTATCATAGTAATTTGATTAGGTCGTTGAAAATTATTGGAGAATCTTCAAAGATATAATAATTCTATGGCCGACCTTTCGGTTAAATTCGAATGACAACTAAGATTTGTTGACAATTACAATTACTGTCAGTGGAATGAAGAGTTACGGGCCTACATCTAGTTTTAGTTTTAGTAAGTGACAATGTAACGAGAAACTACATGTCCTAAGAATTAGTTAAGTGATGACAGTTCTAACCATACGAGTGGATTGATATTAGCCTCCATATCAATCCACAAAAGCGTGATTTTAGTTTTGCAAAAATAAAAAATGGGAAATTAAAAAAATATGTTTTTGACGTTTAATAACTAACTTGTGCATATTTTTGTTATAAGGGTGTGTAAACTTTATTTAAATTACTGACAGTAAACTTTTTGTGCACTTTTTGTTAGTTTTTAGGCACTAGAAATGCAAAATGACAAAAATAATGCGTTTGACAGTTTACATACATTCCAATAGAATTCTAAAACGCTAAAACTGTAGGTTCATTGTTTGCCAATAAAGTAAGACAGGTTATACAAAATAACTTCAGAATAAGACAGAAGCTGAAATAAATTGATCTGTATCTGGCGGTGTTTTAAAAAGTGTTTTTTGAAAGATTGTCGTTGTAATGTCGAGTCCAGTTAGTTACATACATACTTCATAAAAAATTTGTTACGTACATAAATCAATCGAAAGTAAATGCAGAAATTGTTAGTGATACATCATTGATACAGCATACATTGACCAACAAACTTTTATTGCATTTAAATTAAATCAATCACATCAATTAATTTTCAAAATAATGCGGTTTTGTTTAATAAGCTCAAGTTATTCGTTATCAACAATTTCCCAGGATCTAATTTATCCAGTTTAAGGTGCGAAAGAGTTGTCAAAACACTAGATTAATCAGCTAAACCCGCCAGCTATCCGTGACAGCTTTACTTCATCGTTAAACTATCTACGTTGAGTTTTCTTTATGAATTATGCTCTACTGACAGGTTTCAAGCCAATTAAATGGCTAGTTCATGTGTTACCAACTTTATAATTGACACTCATAAAAATGGGCTACTTCATTCCTGTGGAACGTTATAGAAATAAAAAAAAGCTGACACACGTGGTTCGTATGTCATTAAAAAAATATTGCATGCATTCACACGCATCCTCACAAGAGTGTCTATGTGAGGGTGCGTGTGCTTAACAAAGTAAACGTGTGACTAAGGTTGAGCGTGTCTGAAAATTTAATTACGTACAGATTACATCTCAGTAGGTTCGTTAAATAAGAAAATTCATCCAGTAATTTGAATTGCATTACATTGGCTAAACAAATTCTCATGAGCCGTAAAACTCATCTGTCAACTGACCCTTCAATTAAACTATTAACGACTTACATTTTCTACATCATATTAGTTCAAGCTATAGTGTAACTCCGTCTACTAAGTTGAAGTGTCAAACGAAAATTCCCACTTCTGTTTAGCTGCTTATCCGTTCTGTCGCACTTATACAATCCACAATCCACTTGGAGGAATTGTTTAAATACGTCTCATTAGTTCAAATGACGCATTGGTTGTAGACCAATGTTCACACTGACATTTGCTATCTGATGATGTTATTCTATTACATTTTTTTTTTGTGTTCTTATTTTTAAATTCATTCCGCGAATGTTATCTTATCGCGTTATACTGGCGTCAGTGTGCACAGGAATAACCAAAATGTGTTTCTGTCTTATCACTTGGGGCATTTTATAAATTGGAAGCACAAGAAAAATGTACATTAGGTACACATTGATATGTCTATAAGTTTAACATACTATATATCTGTCTCTCGATGGATAGGAGTTAGGTATATTTATGCTGTTCTAGATCACTTAAAACTGAATTACATGAAAAGAATGGTTTTCTAATAAAGTCAAGCGTCAAGCGATTTGGAACGCCCTATACATTGTACATATAAAGACAACCAGAAAAAAACGTGTAGGTATACATCACTGACACACGTGACTAACTGTAAACTTTGGAAGACAACATATAGGCTTACACCACGCGTTCACAATATACGAGTATCTAATATCATTGACTAGAGTAATTGCGCTATCTGGGGAGTATTAAAGGCAATAATATGGTTTTTATGGATTAGTATGGTGTGCCGGTGTGACAGTTGGTTGACAAGTAGATTAAGAGTAATAAAAAAAGAAATCAACAGTAAATGTGAGAGTAACCATACACAGTAAGATAAGGGAAAGATAAGCGGAATTTATGAAGAATGACACATGGGACTATGTTTAAATTGTTTGTAGTGCGCTTGTTTTTGAAGATGCCTTTCAAGTTGATGGGAGTATTTATTTTGGCTCTAAATTGGGAATGATTTTCACAAAAAATGTGCATTCAAATTTTACAAGTTAGAGCTTAAACTTGATTTTGTAAATCAGACGTTCCACCATAGAGGTTTTTGTCGCATTACACTTGCATTTTAATAAATTTTTTTTTAGTTTAAGATGGCAATATTTATGTAAAATGTAAAATTTTTAAGAGGTGTGAAAAATTGTCACAGCGAGTTACTAAAAATGTTCGTTGACAATATGGCCCCTATTGTGAGTGTCGATAGTTGATCGTTGATCGACAACTGTCGATCGATCGATTTGACAGTCGCTTGTAGTCGATTACAAATGTCTGGTCGATGCTTTCTCTTGGAAGTAAACAAATTTTGTTCGTACGAATAGCTAAAATCAATCGACGTAATCGACAATTGTCGTAACGATCGCTGATCGACAATCACAATATGTAAGTGCCTATATCGCCCAGACGAATAGACGAATAGAGTGGCAGCACGTAAGTTGATACAATCGAGCTCTGGCAGCACCTAATTTGTCTCAATCGAGGATAATCAATTTGTTTCAATGAAGTTCTTGGAGCTCTTTGTTCAACAAATAAGTCCTCGGCAATTTGGGAATGGGATGCGGATTGAAAAGCCTCTCTGAAAAAATCTGCCGCATTTTCTCTGATGTTCTTAAGAGAATTCAGAACTTCTTTTGTGCAGTCGATTTCAGAAAGGAAATCTAAGGATTTGTTCTGTAGGAAAACTGATAGGGGCAGCGTTAAACTGAATAGTTTTTTGCATGCAATGAGGCTTACTTGGAAATCCCTTTTTTGGACCGCTGCCAAAAGTGTTGATGCTTTCGAAGACACCGCCCACGTTCTGCTCGTTATTTCTTCAAGACTTATTGAAATGTATTTGAAAAGCTCTACAAAGGAAATAGTGTCATGAATCTTTTTTCCCAAAGGCGTATATAAATCGAGTTTTTGGCTATCTGGTGCGTGTTTTTTAATGACATTTTTGAAAGTAATATTTTCATTTGCATAATTGCGGAAGAAATTAATAATTTCACTAAATTGCCAATTTCAGAAGTTGGCATGGCATTAGACAGAGTCAGGTTCAAGAGATGGCTTGCAGAGTGTACATACCTAGCGTTTGGTTACTGTATCTAGCTAGTACCTGGATAGTCTTCTTAGTTTTATAAGTTTGAATTTATATTAGAAAGTTTTAGTTTTTTGTTTAGATTTTCGTGGGAGTGGTTTCAGCAACTCAAGCCCTCCCCCCCTGGCTTCCTGGATGACTTATTTCTTTTGAAATATACCCAGAATTTATTATACTTTTTTAAACTGATTGCTGATTTTAAACTCTTTATTTTAGCATATACGGCTTTAAAGACCTATCATTTCGGCGATAATCGTCTGAAATGTTCATAAATCTGTGAAGAAAAACTAAAACTAAACCCTTTGACAGCCGTCAAAACAATATAACCACTCTGTAGAACTATAGATTTGTCGTAAAAAAACACAATACAATATGAAGGCTTACTCGTTTCTCCTACTTAAGTAGAAAACTTTTTAATTAAAATTCTTTTCATTCATTCACCTCTAAACAGCTAACTGTGGAAAAAAAATCCTCCGCATAGCAAATCCCTCAACATCCTTATATTTTGACATTGAATAGACCGACCAGCTGAATATACCACCAAATAGCACAATGCAGACTTTTCGAGACCAGACGAACCCCGAGAAGTCACTATCATTATCCTCATCATCAAAAACAAGACACACACACTGATAAAGTAAACAATTGCTCTGTGGGGAGAAAACATTTCTAAATTGGCAGTCTTTATGCACAGTCACATCACAGCGACTGGCTCTAGTGTGCCTACTGGTGCTATCATCGTCCTACTCGGCCACATCGTCATATATATGTATGTAGTTGTCGAGTACCATTGTCTCAAGGTGTTTGGGGATTAGATTCATGTGCACAACGCGATAGTGACATAAATAAATGCAAACCCTAGGCGTTGTGTTGTGTTTCTGAATTTCTGTAATAATTATAATGATTTTTAAATCTGTTTACTCTGCTTATATTGCGGATGTACTTCATTTATTTATTTTTTGTTTGTTCGTATATGTTGATATGGGCAGTCAATACATTATACAATTCGTGGTTCTAGAGAAATTTACGTACGATCATAACACCGCGTCTCAACGAGCAATATTTCATAGCTTGCCATCTGTCATTTCTTATAGAAAGAAATAATGATAGTATGCACTAAAATGTAGGGTGGGCATTTCAAAGCTTACTATAAAGGGTCCGCCAAATAACTTTTTTTTTTAAATGCTATAAAAAAAAAACTACTGAATATTTTCTCAAATTTCTTTTTTTATTTGAAAGTACAATCCATGCGGTTAATAATGGAAAATAATTTCATTCAAATGGCTGCCTCGGCTGGCCATGCAGTAGCCTACACGATCGCTCCAATTTTTAAGCACATTATCGATTATGTGCAGCTGTATTTCGCCGATGGCTTCACGAATATTGTCCTTTAAAGCGTCAATTGTCTCTGTCATGTCAGCGTAACACTTATCTTTTACGGCACCCCAACGGTGTCAAATCGCAGCTCCGCGGTGGCCAAACGACATCAGCTCTGCGGCTGATAATGCGATCTTCAAAAACATGGCGCAAAACATCGAGTGTAGCTTCGGCTGTGTGGCACGTAGCGCCGTCCTGTTGAAACCAAATGTTGCCAATATCCTCCTCTTCAATATTTGTGAACAAAAATTCGTTCAACATGACCCGATAACGATCGCCATTGACTGTAACGGCCACTCCTTGCTCATTTTCGACGAAAAATGGCCCAATTATGCCTCTGGACCAAAATCCGCACCAAACAGTGACTTGTTTTGGGTATATCGGCTTTTCAATGTATGCGTGCGGGTTTTCTGTGCCCCAAATACGACAATTTTGCTTGTTTACATACCCGCCAAGATCAAAATGAACTTCATCTAAAAAGATGATTTTTTTTGGCAAAATCGGCATCTTCTCTAAGTCGATCGCAGGCCCACTTAGCGAAGCGAAAACGCATTGGATGGTCAGTTGGCTTCAACTCCTGAGCCAATTGGACTTTGTATGGCGTCATACCAAGGTCTTTATGCAAAATTCGTCTCAATGATGTCTCCGAAATGTTCAATTGTTGAGAACGACGGTGAATTGATGTTGATGGCGCTTCACGCACACTTTCTGCCACACCAGCAATTTTCTCGTGTGTACGCACTGTTTTTGGCTTTTCACGCTTTGGTTTATCGATGAGGATGCCAGTTTCTTTCACTTTTTTCACAAGATAACGGTGATTTTCAAAGTAATGTCGCAATATTTCCCAGCGTCGTTCAAGCGTATACACAACCATATTCGTTCAGCGGAAGGATAAAACTAATTATCTGTCAAATCAGACATGAGCTAAGTGTTACCATTCGCGAAATAAGCACTAGTTGAAAAAAAAAAAACGTTAGATGGCGGACCCTTTATTTCCATAGCCATCCCACGAAAACACATGCGTCACAACAAAAAAGTACACCCCATAGAATACTATCGATAGCAAGCTATGAGCTGAGCAATAGATAGAATACCAAGAATACTATTTGTGGTCTCCACGAGCAATTTTCATAGCGTACTATATGGCGTTCTATGAAATATTGCTCGTGGAGACGCGGTGTAATAGATTTTCTAAATGGCGTGGATGTCCTTTTCAATATATTTTCGAAACTAAAAAGGGTCATAGATAGACCACTATGCGAAAAACTCGAATTCGTTCCCAGAGATTTGTTGTAAGATAGTTTATTTTGATTGCTTGGTTTTATTATTCATCTTAATAGAGGTATCCAAAGTATTGCGGTATATTTGTGTCATTAATCTGGCAATCTGTAGATTTGTCAATACACAAAGAGGAAAATTTACCAAAACAACTGCCGGTTTTTTGTTTTAATATCTGTTGAATGTCATTAATATTGCACGTCTATTTAACCATCAGATATATTTAATACTTATTTATAATATTTTCTTTTATTTCCAGGTATGTGAACAACCTATTCCATAAAAGGGTGCACTATGCCCACGTAAGTTAAGAAAAAATATAAATATCTGTTTAAAAGGGTCGTTAAAATCGTCCAGTCATATTTTTTTTTCTAAAGTTAAATACATTAATCAATTTAATCGAGACTTTGAATGTTACTATGAATGTGTGCACCTTTTGGATTATTCTGTAAATCCTAATATTCAGGGAAGAGGATTATAAGTATCTAAAAGACATTTGTATATAGAATATATATCCATGTTTCGTATGGATTTGATGAAACTTTGCATATATCCACGCTCGCACCTATACTCAAAATCCAATAGTTACCACAAGCAAGGAGGTTGCAGGGGGTCAACATGCTCCCGCATACATTCACATACAATCCGCGGTACTAATAATCATTTTTAGTGTCCAGGCTAACTTTCAAGAAGTCACAATCGCGAAACTTTCCATATAAAATAATCCATTATGACCGTCAAAATATTTAAGTTGAAGGTTAAAAATGATTACTGGTAAGGCCGAATATGAACAAATCAGAAATCATGATTTTCAGCGAAAGAAGTGGTACTTTAGAAAAATGACCTTCACAAAACATAAAGAGAGTCGAAACTATGCGGCAAAAAACACCATAAACGCGATATTGAACAACTTATTCAATAAAAGAACCACAAACCCCAATATTTCGAAATATGCCCCTATGACGCTGTTTATGCGCCAAGTTTCTTTTTATCAATGTTTTAAAGAAACTTAGCATGTACCCAACCGCGCACCTATACCGTAACCTAGCAGTGAACCAAAGCAGGGGGGTCGCAGGGGTCAGCATGCCCCCCATATTTATTCCACTGTTTTTTTTATTGTGGACTTAAGATTCAAATCATTAATGAGCAAAATAAGACGCCAGGGAATGATGTAAATATAGCCCTATGACGCAAAAAAAATCAAGGTCTTATGACGCTTTTGCAAAGTGACATGAGGCCATATGTGACGGCACCACATTACATAGGAAGGACACTGTTTGAGTACGGAAGCAATCGACTGCCGGATCAGCTTACCTTAAAACTGATGGCAAAGGAGTTACTTTTTGTACGAAATTTGAATAGAGTGCAGCTTTCAGCCTTAGCTGGAGAGATGCCAATACATCACAAACGGAATGGAATTATAAGAGAACAGAATTGTTACCCAAATTAAAGTCAAGTTACCATTGAAAAAGGATACAAAAAGGAAAGGAAAATTAAAGGTTCTATAGAAATCTAGATTTAGAAACGGATTAAGTGCTACTGCTTTTAAGGCAAACAGGTAAAGGAACTGTCCCTTATTCAATCTAAAATAAAATATACAACATTTCATAGGGAGATGTCCTTTTCTTAAAGAATTTGGATACATATTAGCATGGATAATGATTTATTTGTAGTAACTTAACAAATACTGAAAATAAATTCAAAACAAACTACCCAATTTTCAAACCACTTTTAAAGAAACTATCCCCTTCATAAACACATTTATTCAGTTCATAGGATATCCATCAATTTATAGAAAACACGATAATTTACCGCATGTACGGAAGCCACAATCATAAACATGAACATTAATTGCAAATGCAGATGGCTGCCATAAAAGTACAGCAAAATCTCTTCATCATCGCACAATGATGTACATTATCGATTAATAAGTATCTTTCTCGCTTCGCATCTGCGTCAGCATGGTGTGTCGGCGCGGAGTAAGTGAAGATGCAATTATCATCAAGCGAATTACCACACCACAGCAATGAGCAGCAAATAATTAATATCGCATATAGGTAGACAAAGTGTGATGAAACTGTCATCAGTTGGTAATGGAAAACATCCGTCCATTCGTCCGGTTGGTCCTTTTAAGAATCACCGATTAGAGTTGCAGCTAATAACAGCATGTACTAGCTACTGGTTTGCCATTAATAATTATGGAACTCTGTTAGGGGAATGGACAAACGTCAATCAGTTGACGGTGTGTGTAGTATGGAATTTTAATGCCACAGTTCCATATAGGCAGAGCTACTGTGGTTTTTTTTTGTCAAGAATTTCACCTCCTCAGCAGACAGCAAATATTCACAACACGGAGGTGGGTTGCATGATTAAAACAACAACCGCTTGTACTACACAATCACGGACAGAGCAGCACAATCCAACGTTCACGATGGTTTCCTTCCTTGATGACTGCAATTTACCCACTTCACGTAGTCTAGGGTATAGTACTAGTAGCCCTTTGTGGGGGTGAATTCCTTCCCCTTTTGGTTAATAACACTCCAGAAGAACGAAGCAGAGAACTTGCGGAGTTCTTATGAAGAAATTTATGCGAGATTCAGTGACCCCAATTGTACGGATCGTTATTCGAATATACGATTCGCTGCAGAAAGAAAGGAACTGCGGAATTATTCCTTGCATCTTCGTGTAATGGTTCGCCTCAATGAAATAGCGAGACACACGAAACGCTAAAGTTGTGTATAGGTCTGCACAGCCTGATAGGGAATGAGTATTGAGTAGGGTTTATATCGCATGGAGACGATCTGACGCCAGTTAGCAGTCGTCGTCGTCGCCGGAGTATTGTCCCGCACAGACGAATAGTGAAAGGAATGGCAATGGAAATGTAAGTGGGTTATATCCGGACTTTGTTGTAGACTTGTACAGTAAACCTTCTGCGTAGCTATAGACGACGTTCATAGATTTAACAAACTTCCTTTCTGCTTATTGTTGGGCAGGGATAGTATTAAAATAGTTAACTAGGACGGTAGAAACTTTTTTCTGTGTGTTTGTCTGGTATGAAAATACATAGTGAAAATTTATGTTAAATTGTTTTAAGTCAGTTGGAGAAATGTAAACCTAACTTATTGCGGTTGAAAAACTTGCTGCGAACTTAGAAAAGTTTGTTTAAGAATTGGGAGAAGAGACACCAGAAAATATGCTTTGACATAAATATGAATGCGGTTACTACTGTATAGTAGTGCTCTTGATACCCGGATACCCGAGTAACTACCCGGGTACCCGGATACCCGCATTTTCGGGTATTACCCGGGTACCAAATTATCGGGTACCCGTAAGGTTTTGGGTACCCGGAATGTTTCGGGTACCCGTGTTATATCAATGAATTGAATTGCTATTTTTTGTCAATGCATGTTTAATAGATTTATATTGATTTCTACTATAGAATACGGTACATACCTACTTTCAATTATGAACTGTGTCATTGACATATTTTTTATAGCTGCTTCCCTCCTCTCCCTGTGGTATATATTCCCCACTAAAGCTGGTGTAGTGTATTCTTAATTTTATATTGAAGTAGAGTATGACTGGACTATCAGCTCCATATGCCCCATCTACAAAAAAGGCGATCCTAAGTCTTGCAAGAACTATCGAGGCATATCCTTGCTAAATGTCGCATACAAGATCCTATCCAACGTACTGTGTGAACGTCTAAAACCGTTCTGCAACACACTAATCGGCACGTACCAGTGTGGCTTCCGGCCCGGCAGATCGACTATAGACCAAATTTTCACACTGAGGCAAATCTTGGAAAAGACCAACGAATTTCAAGTCGAAACTCACCACCTATTCATCGACTTCAAAGCCGCGTATGATAGCATACATCGTCAGGAGCTCTATATGGCGATGGCCGAATTTGGAATCCCGGCAAAACTGATTCAGCTGTGTCGCGTGACGCTGGAAAACACGCGCTGCAACGTGCAGTTTGGAAGCAGCTCTTCCGAACTTTTTCAAACATGCACCGGATTTCGGCAAGGAGACGCTCTATCATGCGACTTCTTCAATCTCGTACTGGAGCAGATAGTGCGCAGGGCAGGTGTCAACACGGAAGGCACTATCTTCAACAGGTCCGTCCAGCTGCTTGGCTATGCGGACGATATTGACATCATCGGTCGCTCCCAGCGTGCCGTGATAGAAGCGTTCACGGCACTTGAAGAACAGGCGAAATCCGTTGGGCTTGAAGAAAATGAGGACAAAACTAAGTACATGCTATCAACAAACTTACATCTGTCCACCGCCTAGTACAAAACGTCACTATTGATAGCAACAATTTCGAGGTAGTTAAGGAGTTCACCTACCTCGGAGTAAACGTAAACCCCACGAATGATACCCTAGTGGAGATCCGGCGAAGAATTACCCTAGGAAACCGTTGCTACTTCGGTTTGGCAAAACAACTGGGTTCAAAACTCCTAACTCGAACGACGAAATGTGTGCTCTACAAAACCCTTATCCTGCCAGTTCAACTTTATGGCGCCGAGTGCTGGACGATAAGCAAGAAGTGGGAGCTGATACTGGGCTCCTTCAAAAGAAAAATACTTCGGCGGATTTTTGGTCCTGTGTGCGAGGAGGGCGAATGGAGGAGAAGATACAACCGCGAACTCTATGAGCTGTACCAAGATGTGGATGTAGTCCAAAAAGCCAAAACACGTCGACTACATTGGCTCGGCCACATCGAGCGAATGGACAATAATGCTCCAGCTAAGAGGATCTTCGAATCCCAGCCCCCAGGTTCGAGAAGACAAGGAAGACCGAACCTCCGTTTTAAAGACCAAGCCATCGCGGATGCCAGAGCGCTTGGTCTGGACAATTGGAAGCTGCGTGCCTGGCATTGTAGAGGATGGAAGGCTGCAGTGTCTCAGGCAGAGACTCTTCACGGATCGGGAGCCCGATAAGCAAGTAAGTAAGAGTATATTTGGCCCTTGGGTACCCGTTACCCGCTGTTTTCGGGTACCCGATAGCGGAAATCCCCGGGTACCCGCTAACTTGGGTACTACCCGCATTACCCGGGTACCCGGACACCCGGGTATTTGTTGAGATTGGTATTACCCGGGTAAAATCAAGAGCACTACTGTATAGTTGTTCGATAGCATCGATTTGTGGTATAACTTTAATTTTGGGGGATAAGTTGAAAAATTTAATAACAAAGACTTAAGTTTTAAACGAAAGTTGACTAAACATTTTCTTACAACTTGTCGGTCCCATTTTTCATTTCAAAAACGTTACTGTTAGCGGTTCACTTAATTAGAAACTGACAACTTTGGAAAGTAAGATTTGATTGAAGAAAAAACAATTAATGGGGAATGAGGGATTACTTAGTGGTTAGTTAAACAGCAAGCATAAAAATACCAAGCGAGCGGTATAATAAAGTAAACACTGAAAGAACATCTACTACACATCCCATAATTCACGCAAAATTTGAATTTTGCGCCATTTAATAGTATTTACAGTAATTCCAACGGAAAAAAGATAACGATGTGACAGCTGACAGTTCGGGGTTAGTAAAAATGGAGCGCTATACGAAAGAAAAACGCATTTTCATTGTTGAGCAATATTTTAAAAATAATGAAAGTTTGTCAGCTGCAGTCCGTAATTTTCGAACAAAATATGACCGTCATAGTCATTTAAAACTCTCAACTGTGAAGAGAATAATTGAATTCAGGGAGACTGGATCAATTAAATACTCTGGGTGTCCTGCCAGAAACTTCAAAACAGTTCGCGAGAGTATTGCTGCCAGTCCAGGAACATCAATTCGGCACCGTAGTCAAGAATTGTGCATTTCGAGAAGCTCTTTACAGCGAATTCTCACGAAAGACTTGAAACTTCATGCTTACAAAGTCCAATTAACTAAAGAACTGAAGGCTACTGACCACGCAGAGTGAAGATAGTTCGTTGAATGGATTTTGGGACAACAACAAGTGAATGCTGATTCTTCAAACAAAATCATCTTCAGTGATGAAGCTCATTTTCATCTTGATGGCTTGATTAATCGTCAAAATTATCGCATTTGGGGTTCAGAAAACCTATGAGTAATTGTTGAGAAAGAAATGCATCCACAACGCGTGACTGTTTGGTGCGGATTTTGGGCTAGAGGAAACAATTTAATTTCTGCATGAGTCATTTCCTAATAATGATAATCGGCCGTTTTTGCGATCAGAATTGTTTGTTTAGTGTGGTTTATTGAACACTGTTGATTTACGCAAAAGTTCAAAACGGGAAATAGTAAATATTTTACAAAATCTATAACAAATGCCGATATTTATACAAACAGAACTTTTCTACAAGTTCGTATATACATTTTCCTTCTAACTTTTAAAACGTCATCGTTTTTCTGTAGCAAATCTGTTAAAGTTCCATTATGTAAGTCTGAACAATCGCTTTTTGTTTATATGCATAAGTATTATAGAAACACAATCACTTTATTAACAATAAAAAACAGAAACAACGTCAAACGACAGCTTTAATGATGTGCGTAAAGTAGGTATGTTCGTTTATTAAGTTTCTGCATTCAGCGCAATGAAAGATATCAAAAAATTTTGCGTTTGGATTTGGAATTAAATGTGCCCCTGCAAATTTGGTTAATTGGACTTTTTCACAATAAACACAAAACAAAAATTGTGCGATCAAGAAACAAATTGGCTTCCAAAAGAAATGTGACAAGACAATTTCAATATTTGCTGTCATAATTCCAAAGCATTTAGTTTTGCTTAATTCAGCAAACGCATTCATTCCATAGACTGCTCCTTTGAATGCTCTACTCTACACAGTGAAAGTAAAGTTGTAAATTATGCAATAACACACTTACTTTTATTTAAAATATTTGACAACATTTTCCCTTTTGCTATGCAACACTGCAACGACGAATCATTAAATAAACATTCGTTCAATTGAACTAAATTTAGCTTAGAAGAGAGTGGCATTTCTGGGCCACCATCGTTCCTTCCACCTTAACCATAAACACTTCATCGGAATGTGCGCCAACACACTACTGCACACGTCATGTCAATCAAAAGAAAAAAGCACAGACATGTGCTTTATTTTTAGCGCCAAGAACTCTACTTATACCTTGTCGACTGACTCGAAGAAGGCACTTCGCCACCGCAAAGTAAGAGGTTCTTCTTCCATCCGCCGCACTAATTGCACTTTTCGGACGGCTCAAAAACGAAAATAAACTCGAAACTGAATGCTCAGATAGACAGACCGATAAACAGCTGTGTTCTGAAAACATTCTCATAAACGGTTTAGCGTCGAATTTTGAATCTCTAATTGCAATGCAATTACGTATGCAATTTAGATTGTGTCTGGTTGTGTGCGGGAACAGGATATGCAGGTTGCTTATCCCCCCACTGTTCTTTTTCGTTCAACCATAAAAGCATTATTTCGCGCCCCTAAGAGGGGTTGAAGAAAATAAATCCCTCACATATGAATTGCAATTTGCTACCCTATTCGGCTGTAAAATGTGTCGAAGCCAGAGACGACGATGTGATGTTGTTTTATGTCTTTCCTTTTTTGTTCAGATATTTTCTCATGTTCTGTCCTATACAAAAAAAAACGGATATACAGAGGCATTATTTGAGTTGGAAATTTATGTATTCATTCATGCCTTAGAAATGCTAAGAAAGCCTCGTTGAATTTAAAACTCTTGTTTCCGTCGTCTTTTTTTTCGAAATCTGGATTTTATTGTCTTTTTTGTATGGCATGTCTAGTAACTTGGAATTGGTTACACAGGGTTGTTTCATATGGTATAGACTGCTCCCTAGTGAACACTGCCGTTGGATAATTTGAAACATTCGCATTCGTACATGTGCTGCGATGCATGTGGAAAAAAAATGTTGATAAACAATAAAGATGTGATTGAAAATTTGTGTCACTTCTTAGTTCTACTTGGCGCAAAAAAGATCCACTCCAACTACAGTGTGGTCGCAGATTTCAGCCTTGAGTTTATAAGCTGAAAAGAACTGGGAAATGTATACAAAATTAAAAATATGAACGAAGAAATACAAATCAATCGTTCACTAAATTGTTCCAAGAAACTGTTAAAATTCAAAATCAATCGCAAAATATTAACTCGCGAGTCTACTACTCTACCGCAAGTAAAAAATTGGAAGCGTATCTACCTTCTGAAAGAACTTATACTCAGTATCAGTACAGAACAAGATACTGACGTAGGTATACAATATTTTCATTATTGTTCACCAGGGCAAACGGTAGATCGGATTTTCAGACGACCACATATAAACTTTTTAAAATTAAATTAAATATTTTTAAATAAAATAAAAGCAATTTTGTTCTTCATTAATTTTTATATGAACCAATTCTTTCTTCAATTTAAAATTTCTTCTTAAAGAATTTCTATTTCTGAAACACAAAATGCACTGAACGCACTCATTGTTAAACTTTTTTCGTGAAGTGACAGATTTGAATTTTGAACCAATAATTGTTAAAAAATTAAAACTTTGTTGCGCACATAGTTGCCTGCGGTCATTTTCGCAGCTGTCATGCTGATTTTTGTTGTTGTCTGCACACAACTTTAGGACAGAAGAGGTTAAGACATTTATTTATGCTGCTTTTAAAAAATACATACTTTGAAAAAAAAAAAGAATCCAATTTAAAAACTTAAATGAATCACAATAGATTGTGAATGACAGCCAGGTATAAGGGTTCGTGGGATGATTTCCAAGTTTTTACTGTAATCACCATCAATTCTATGCTGTAAAATTTTGAATTTTCCGCATGTTATTCGTACATGCAATAAAATTGTTCATCATGGTAGAAGGCTTAAAAGAAGATTTTTCAAACAGAAGGTCGCTGGTTAAAAAGGCATATGTTTTTACAATACATAATTACAAACGTTTAGGCTGCAAGCCTATGGTACAGACAGGCTTACGTACGATCTGAATAACGAGACCCACTTTTTATACCATCCTCAGTGTTGCCAGCAAAAGGTTATAATGGAATATCCCAGATCAACCGTTAAAAAATCTCTTTTCTATGGACTTTATCCCTTTTTGTTAGAATACTAGAATAAACCCCCCCCCCTCGCTAAAAAAAAAACAAGAAAATAAAAGAAACGCATTTCAAACAGAAATAACGTTTAATGACTTCATTTTTGCATTTGGCCTTTCCGAGTTTTCTGGAACCCTCGCTATCCAATCTTTATATTTGTCGTCAGTCGTCCAACTCGAACAAAATTTCTTCTTATACGATCGCTGTGATGATTCCCCCTTTTCCGCTCTTTTAAAAACAAGCAATGAGGAATGACCTCTCAAATAAAAAAAAATATGTACATAGTTTCATTAAATTTATCCGACAAAATCAACAAAAAATCAGTTTGGAAAATATGAACGACAACGAACTAATTCTAGATGATTTTGTTTTGCTGTGAAGTGAGCACCATTTCATTTCTTTTAAGGTACCTATGTTCGTATTCGTATGTTGTAAGTATTTTACGCGTTTCTGTTAGATGGCTGCTTTATCACTAGAAAGTATTGTCTTTACCTAAGGGTTCGTTTCACTTGTGTTTGAAAATCGTTATTATATGAAATTTGTTACTATGATAAAAATCCCTTTAATAGCTAAAATGTCCCTTTATCCCTCGGACATATTCAAATTTGCAGAAAATCCCTCAAAAAGGGATAAATCCCTCAAAATGACATCACGCTCCACATGAAGAGGTATATTTACTTTGTAACGCCAAGAAGGAGTCACAGGAGACCCCAAAAATATTCTGAATCAGGATTACATTCTGAATCGATTTAGTCATGTCCGTCTGTCTGTTTGTTGAAAACGCGATAGCGTCCAAACGAATCGACCTAGGCGAATGAAATTTTGTGAGGCGACTTATTTTTACCGTCGCATCGTCAGGTTTTGGGACCTCCAACACAAAACATACTAACTCGAATGGCAAACATATTCAATGACTTTTATGCAGTGGAGTGGAGGGTATCAAAGCATCGGCCAGACCGATGATAACACTTTTACTTGTTTTAGTTTTCACATCATCGTGTACGAAATCTTGTACGAAAACCATCTTTCTCTTCCTACGTATACGAGAAAGTTAAAAGAAGGCCATATCTGAAAATTCTACACCTTTAAAGTGATGTGCTCTGCAAGCATCAAAGTTCGGATTCCGAGGTAGGTAATCTTCTGAAAGTTTATGAGCGAAGACGAATATCCAAAATTAAAAAAAAAATACTTTTCACTTAACGTCATTCCTCTGTTGAACTTATTTATGGGAATCGGCGTTTATAAAAATGAGTGCTATAAAAACGAAACATTGTAACTGCATATCTGAAGAAGACTATGAATTGGAAACCTGCTTGAGATTAGCAATAAGTAATAATACTCCTAATTTACAAATTTAGTGGACGATATAGAGTGTCATGCTTCATCTTCTAGTTCTAAGAACTGCCTAATGTCTTAAATGTTTCAGCAGTAATGAAATATTTTTTTATTTGTTAAGCTAACTTTTTTCTTTTTGTTAATTTTTTTAATTCTGAAATAGAAAAAGAATACCTACCTAAAAAAAAGTACCTACTATTTTCTTCCTAAAAAAAAAAAAACAAATTGTGTGGCCAGTATTGGCAAGTGGACCGCAAAGTTTTGTAAAAGGTTAGTAGTAGTCCGTCACCTGAAAAAGTTTGCCCATCCATGTTGTACACGGTCGTGATGTACAGTGAGCGTCAAGGGCAATTGAACGCCAATCGCAAATGCTGTTCATTTATGTCTTGAAGTTCGGAAATTTTTTTTCGTAAATATCTATGAAATATTTTTTGTTGTCGAAATAAAATACATTTTTTTATTGTTATTTAATACATATTACATTGTGTACAATACAGATTGTTGAGTTTTTAGACCTGTTTCAAGACCCAAAAAAAAAAAACATATTTTTGACGCTCACTAAAGATCCCCATTGGTAACGTCACACATTAGTGTACCGCCACCATTCCAGTGACCATCGTAAGATGAGATAATGGTACTTACGTCAGTCATAGAACACATGCATTACATTTCCGAATCCAGAGTCAAGGTTTTTCCCGTGACGTGACTATGAATTTGAATTTGTCAGATAGAATTCACAGTGGATTTCTGAAACGTATTGCAGCCTGGGTGTCTATATCGTTAGTGCATTAATACGTCCGCTGCACAGTGGGGCAGCTTATATGGCAGAGTCGGAATTAATTCAAAAAATGAAATGTGAGGGATGAGTATGTCTTGTTTTTTTTTTTTGTTATAAAACATCCCACTGCACCATATGCTCACTCATTTTACTCTATTAACATGATCTCCCACTTCAAACCATTCAATTGAAATTCGCACATTAGTTGTCTTTAAAACATGAGGTAAAATAAGTGAAAAAAAGTGTGGTGTTCAAATAGCTGTAACTTCCTTAATAATAACGTGAAAGCTTTGCCGAAACATGGAATCGAGAGCTTCTGGTGCGTAGTTTATAAAATTCATTCTAAATTTAGAATTGAGTAAGTATTTTTTTTAAATTTAAAAGTACATTTAAGTACATTTTTAAACCTCAAGGTTAAAGTAAGTTTCCACACGCTTCCACACCGAGATTTGAATACAGTCATATAACTTGACTTATTGCCTACATAATTCCGAAGAAATTGGGTGCTCATAGGTGCTCCCTTTTTTAATTTTTATTTATTTCAAAACGACCATTTTATTAGACATTATTAGAAAATTCGTATATTTATTTAACTGCTTACGTTTTGGTGCAGGTTTACATTCAAATGACCTATTTTTAACTCGGATGGAGTTATTTAACAGAAAATTTCATTATTTAAAATTAGACCCTCAAGCCCGCACCCATTGCCATGTGTAAAATGTAAATGAGCTAAACCATATTATTTCACAATTTTCATCAAGATTAAAAAAAAATGGGATCGCAATGAAACCCGATTTAGACACAAAAGTCATAAATGGCTTCAAACATCCATTGGTTTCAAACAATATAACGTTAATCTCTTAAAAAATCGAGGGCGTCGGGAGAGGGTCTTTGAAAAAAGTTGCAATCGAGCTAAGCTTTTGAAAACCGAGAATATCATACGTTTTCTGGAGTTAGAATTTGCTACAAAATTAAAACTAAGAGCTGAGGTCATTCGTCTGAATCAAAATTGATGGAGGACGTATTGCGTTCACCTTGCCGAGCAGGTAGTTATACTAGTAGTAAAGCCTATGAGACATACGAAAAAAAAGGATGATTAAGATGTCAGGAGAAGAAGCCCTTTCAACTGTTGTGGAAGCGAAACTAAAAAAAGATCAATATAATATAATTAGAAATAAAGACCCTGAAAGGTTTCCTTCATAATAAAGGAGTTGAGGCTGTAAAAAAAGATAGCTATCTAAAACGAGAATATATACAAGTTACGGATTCTTCGGCTGAAGTAACTGTTCAGGCTCTAATAAATCTCACAATTGAACGTTTGAATCAATCGCAAAAAAGTGACTTTGCGATTAAAAAATGAGCAATTAAACAATTTGTATTTGGTATCAAAGTGGGGGTTCGATGGCAGTTCAGTCCATGCCCATACACAATCGACACTGCGAACTACTTTGTACCTTTCCCAGGTTTTATATGCCTCCAACTGTTCACAAGCTTTTTATCCATGGACCAGATGTTATATCAGCTGCGCTTCTTCCTATAAGACAGTTATCCGAAAAAGCACAGGGAGTTAAAAATAAGGATTTTAAGAAATATCGCGAAAACCATTCTAGGAAATGTTCCCTCGAGAAGAGTATACAAGATATTTTTAATCTACTGTTTATAACATCTGATCCCTTGATCACAAGCTTCAGACAACTTCCGCAAAAACAACTGAAAACTTTTCTAAAATCAGTTTTCGATTTGATTACTAAGCCAATTCAATGTAATTCTGGGACTACTAACACGAGCTTAGAAAGTGATGATGATTACTCATCAGATGAATCCAACTTTTAGTTTTATTTCAAAAATGCACATTACGAAATGACAAAATGTAATATTTTTTAATTCTAATAATAGTATGTATCTAAGCTTAAAAAGTATACCTAAGAAAAAAACATACGAAACAATGTAATTATTTTTTGTTGAAAATCTAAGTTTTTTTACTTTTCAATAATGGCTTCTTAAACAGAAAAAACAATTCCAGCACACCTCATCCATTGCATGATTTGATTCCAGTTTTCGGGGTATCTTGCCCCACTGTGCGCTGTTAAGAACTTAACTCATAGAATCCGTCGCGTCCGTTACGGCAGCGTATTCTACTGACAAATGGGTAAACATAGAATTCACACGAGATTATGGAAGTTGACGGTTGAACCGGCCATAAGCAACGCATAATGACGAGTGGATAAAGTAGTTTTACTTTCTTTTTTTGTGTCAGTTGCTTGTGGTGAAACCGTTTTCAGGTTGACAGGATGATAAGTTTCACAAATTGACAGTAAGTCACTTTCATCTCATTGTACGAAATACCAAAGTTTGGTGTTACTTAGGAGTCAACCCTGCCTTGAGAATAACACCACCTCTTGATTGAACTATGTATGTATTTCAAAGTTCCACTGACTGACTAAAGTCCAGCTATATTCTGCACTTTCCACTGAAAAACAGATATTTGTGAGTGAATTCATTTCCGTATAATACTAGATATTAATTAAAATATATTTTGATGTAGTTTTTAAGATTTCCTTAGTAGTTTCCACCATACAATTTAGTCATTGAAATTTTTACGACTCGCAAAAAAAAATAAAATAAAATAAAATGTTCTTATTGTAACTCGCGAGGGCAATAAACGAACAAAATTGGCAAACATTCCTGCATCACAACAAAGACGCACTATTCATAAACCGTAAACATTTGCATAGCACCCATAAAAGTTATTCTAATACGGAACACTCATTGAAATCAGTTTTTTTTTTTTAATAAAATACGTTCTGGTGAAACATTTACATATTTTGCGGTTATACGAGTCTATAAATATTGTTATACATATATGTACTCGTATATATCTCCCCCTCAAAAGAAATATGCACGAATATATCTGTTGAGTTTTATAAAAACATTTATATAAGAATACATTAAAATATCAATTAGTTAGAACCGTTGTGGTAATAAGGAATTAATTTTTCATAACCTACAGTGTTGTAGCATACAGTTTTTGATTCATCAACTCAGCACCGAAAAACTCTATCTCTCTCCTAATTTCAAATGTGGTTTCATTTCCATGTCTCATGGATGATTCAATTGCCTGGAAAAATACCTTAAAATGTATATCTGCATTAAAAACGATGGAACTTCATGAAATGTTAAGCCTACTCTCGTCGTAGAAAATTAAAAATGTTAAGCAGTTTCTATTTGCATTTAAAATGCATCTCTTAGATACTCATCTATGCAATCTGCATTTCCATGGAACCTTGAATTTAAAGCTGGGTGGTGAATGGAATGCTTCAGCTAAGTACACACTACTACTTGAAGAAAAACAGATTCTCATAAATAACATAGTTTAAGGCAACGAGAAGAAGGAGAAGAAAAACTTTAAGTTGTGTTCAGTGGATTATAGCGTAGCCATAATTATTTATATGTGTGAAGTTATTTTTACCAGTTTTATCATTTTGTTTTACTTGCAACATCTTTATAAATGTGTAAAATTAGAATTAGTTAATCCATATCCCTTTTTCTAAATGAAAAAGCACGCGTCTTAGTCATTTGTCATTAACTTGACACTTGCTGACAACTCTGATTTATTTTTATCGCCTTACCTTTTGACATCAGCTTGCACGCAACTGGAGTCGGTGGGATTGGATTTTGATCCCAGTTCCATATATGTACTTCTTTTCGACTTTGGCCTAAAACCCTCGCTCATTGTTTATACCCTCCACTCTCCACAGGAAGGTATATTCACTTTACCATTACATATTATTAAAATCAAAAAAGAGTCACCGGGGACCCCATAAAGTATATACATATTATATTCTGAATCACATTCTGGTTGGGTTCATCTCTCTTTCTATCTACGATAGCATCCAAACGAATCGACTTAGGCGAATGAAATTTTGTGAGTGGACTTCTTTTACTGTCGCGTCGTCAGGTTACTTTACTTTAGTTGGCGCTACAGCGCATTGTGCTTCTGGGCCTCAAGTAGATTTCAATAGATTTCGCAAGCTTACTCGATCTCTAGCTTGCTGTCTCCAGTTTCGAATACCAATTCGGCGTGCGTCGGCCTCAACTTGATCACTCCACCGGAGATGAGGTCTGCCTCTGCTTGTGGTTCTCTCAGCCTCAGGCGTTGAATACCTTACGGGCTGGAGCTTCGATGTTCATTCGCTCAACATGCCCTAGCGTGCGTCGCCAGGTTAATATTGAAAATTATCTATGCCAAGTAGTTCTGGTACCGCCCATGCATGTACATGACTTTTATGCAATGGAGGGTATCAAAGCATCGGCCAGGCCGATGATAACACTTTTACTTGTTTTTCTTATTTTTTAGTCAGCCTCTGGAAATGTTTATCCTTCACATAATGAAATAGTTACGTGTTCGTTTGACAAAGTTTCTGTGGGAATATAAAGAAAATACTTTTCAATGGATAGTGAGAGACTCTCGCATTCAAAAACACTCAAATCACTTTACAGTCTCCAAGTAGATACCTAAATCTTTCTGGTTCTCAAAATTAATTTTCTTGAAAGGTCTAAGGCAACGTGTTTTATCATTGCAACCACCAAGCAGTACTTTTCCTAACATTCCATAAAAGTAAATTCCTACCACCTAAGAAAGCCCCACAAGCCAGACACTTGACAATTTCCCATTCGTTGCATAAGGATGTTTAAAGAGTTACATTGTCGCCTCTGGCACAAAAGGACATTCACATAACACCAAAGTCTTGGTTTCCCTTGCTCCTTCTTGTGTTGGTCTTTCTTTACATGAATGAAGCACATTCCAGCAATGTTGCACCTACCCCATTGCAATTATTTCCCATCCAACACAAGTCCTAGTCCGAACCGAATTTCTGAAAGGGAAATTCCGAGAAGGAAATCCAACAACCATCAGCGAACAAACACAAAAACAAAACAGCCGGAGTATGACAAAATGCCAACAACATGAGTGGCTGCACTGGATGAGTGAGATTTAAAACAGCCTGGCGGTGTACGGTGCCGTGCAGTTGAGGAAGACGCAATCCTTTACCCGGAGACATAGACAGTGTGTTTTCATTGGCATGTACCATTACCAGCATTGTGCAAATCTCCGGGCAAAAGTACTTATAACTAAACACACAGCAAACTGAAACAGAAAATGTGACAACCAGGTACGAGTTATCTAAAAACACACTTGGGAGATGCAGTTGCACTCATTTTTTATGGTTTCTTTGTGGTCCTTGAAAAGTAAAACAGTCGCACGTAGCCCTGAACTGAAGCAGCGTAAATGTTTTTTTTTCCAAGTACAAGGACAAAATTGTAAAAGAAACATTGTTTTGTGTTTGGACACTCGGTTTAGTAAATTAAATGGATTTTTTTTTCCTATTTCAATTAAAACTGACTCTGTTGTTATAGTGTAAATAAATAAATAAATAGGTGGCGCAACAGGCGGGTGACACCCAAGGCCTAGCTTCTCGCTAGTTATGTTATAGTGTGGGAGCAATTAAAAAGGAAAAGCTTATAAACAGAGGAAGGACATTCGGAAAGAAAATAGTATGCATCATAGAATGCAGTTGGAATGTTGACAGACTCCTTAATTGCATCAAATGTCCTTTGAGGGCTTCTTAAAGTGGACATAACAAAATAAAACGCTACAATTGTAGTTGCTGCCGATGTTTTATAAGGGTACCGTGACATGACCAATTGTTTGGGTATATAGACTTGTTCCCGAGAAATGAAAAACATGCAGAATTGGGTCACATGGGATATATTTGTTCACTTAAAAAAATATCGGAAATCAACTTGTTTTTTGTAGAAGCTTTGTGCTATCTCAAACTCAAAGACTATACTCATTGTACTGGCGGATAGATACATCGTGATCCACGCGATGAGGTGGACTTAGAACGAATGGTGCCCATTCCATTGTACTGCCACTGTATAAAGAAAGGTCACACTGTCTACTCTCATATGCAATTCCTGTATAGATATATGTTAGTTAGTGAAAATGGTATTGATCTAGTGGGGCCTTCTGGTTGCAGGACAAATGCTTTGCCATCGGTATTTACCAAAAAGCATTTGAGATGGGTCATTGATGATATTATTTTATTATTACAGACCGGACGAGCCTCCTCTATTCAATTCGTCAGCTTCGCTTTTCCCTGGGCCATTAAAATGACTTGAAACCATAAAGGCTATTAACTATTTAACTTGATCGTTAAAAAATACATTTGAGGCAAATATTGATAACAGATATTTACAGCACACCGTCACGAATAGCGAAAATTTGCTCCTGAAAGACGTTACAATAACTCTGCAGTTCATGGGGGTAAATGTCGTTCAGGTCAGGACTTTGTCTTTGGTTTTAGAAGTCGTAACATAGTTGTTTATAGTTGCTGTACTATACTGACGAACGGTCTCAGAATCAATCCTGGTATACACCAATTACACTTTAAGGTTTGTTTTCCCCTAGCACACATCTCGCAAACCTTAGATAAACATCCAAGGGCTTAGCTGTCCTGAGAAGGCTTCACTATTCAGCCGTTTAGATTCAGAATACATTTATGGGTCCCTTTCATTCGTTCCGAAAATAAAACTCACACAAACGAATGGTTTTGAGAAGTTAAACTTAGGATCATTCCTGTTTATTTTATTTTTTTTACCCGTTGTAGGACATCTCTTTGCTCCCACTATGATGTGGCCGGTATCGGTATCGGTAGCAGTTTCTGTAGTCACTGACTTATTGCCACCACAATAGCATAGTATAGTGTAGACCTGAAGGGCTATCGAGAATGACATTTTGTACCTTCACGAAGGCAAAAGCACCCAAGCCCTTAACTAGTCCAGAAGCCATCCATGCAATTCTCTACCTCTGGCTCAGACCCTGGGCAAAACTATTCTTGATCGATATTCTTATTCGACGTTCGGTTACGTAGCACGCCGGCCGCATGCATGAAATGTCATATTCAGAAAACCTACCGGTGTTTTAGGCATAGTTGACGAGTAGGCTCAGTGACATCGAGTTGTATGTAACAAAAACCATTTCTTTCTAATCGATAAATAGCCTCCAGACCAGCACCAAGGATATATGTAGTTTGTAAAAGGGTTGTCTAATGTCCAGCTTTATTACATTTTTTATGTTATCATTCAGTATATTTCTAAACCTGGCCATTTTTTATTTGACTAGTCTTTTCATCGTTATAGTCAAAAAGCCCGCAGTGATTTTTTGGTGAAAAGGGTAACCGATCTACAAAAGAAAATCGCACTTTTCCGCATTCTCCATGTTACTCTTCTTCTAAAACGCCTTCTGACTTTTTATAAACGTTCAGCTAAATCATATCTCAAACAAAAACTACAGTACATACAGTACATAGCGTCATCTGCTCTTTGATTAATGTTTCCTTTATATGTATGTCCTTCTTGTATACTTGTTGGTTGTTTGGCACCAACGGCAAACTTCTTAAAGTTAGTCTTCTTTTTCTTTCTTCTTTATCCGAAAGAAATTACACAGCCAGCAGCTGCATGCGTTAAATATGTCATTATATCCTGTGTCAAGTGAACTCGTCACCTGCTCTGAAATTACAAAAGAAAAAAAAAAAACAAACTAAAAGGCAATGCCCTGCAACAAATATGTTGTTATATGTTATATGTACAACCACAGAAAAATAAATTATGTGGAAAACAACTGTTCTTTAGGAATCCACAAATTCTGAGAATTAGTGCAGCATTCTTATCTCGGAGTTAGCAATGAAATGACAAAATTGTCCTATCAATAATTTGAGAATTGATTTTTTTTAACTGTTATGTAACCGATGGCCATGAAAAAAAGTCTTTAATTCAGCATTTCGGACAAGCAAGAAACTCTATAAATACTAATTGAACTAAAAAGAGCGGTACTCGTTTTCGTATCCTAATTCCTAATTTGTTTGCGAGAAATCCTATATAGGGTGCGTTTCATATTTCAGACGGATTTTGATTGGTTGTCATTTTGATTTCACTGTCATGTCATTTGTCAGTTTACATTTGACAGTCGTGGAGAGTGGTCGATAAGAATACGTTCTGAAACATCTAAAGTCGCAACAATTGGGTTGAAACGTTCTATTGAAAAATGTTTTAATTGTTAAGAAAACTTGGACATTTTTTTTGTCATTAGTGGATTTCAGCTCACAACGGCTTTGCTTGCAACGAAATAGCTGACTCACTGGCTAAAGTTGGCAAGACAATACTGTGCCATGAAATAAAGTCGAAAGAAATAAGGTCGAATCGACTTTATTTCCATTTCAGATTGGAAATAATGTCGAATTGCACCCTTTTCGTGGTCGACTTGATTTCCATAGCAAAATGGTAAAAGGTCGAAATAAGGGAAATTATGTCGAAAATAAAAAAAAATAAACCCCATAAGTGGTGAAACATGTGTGCAACCCCCAGCTTGCTTTTACTGTCAGATTTGGTGTAGGTGCGCTGAAATAATCATCCATTCTTTTTCTTTTTTTTTGGAAATACATACATTCGAACGCAAACATTTTTGGAATTCGACATTATTTCCAATCTGAAATGGAAATAACGACCTTATTTCCTTCGGGTTTATTTGACGGCACCCGAAAATACCATTTATTGCACCTGCACCCTTCTGTGGTGTAAGCAAAAAACATTTCAGGAACCACATCAAGATTTTGGCTCGAACCGAATCCAATAAAGTCTGGTTCAAGACACCTGGGCCTAAGAATCCTGACAGGTCTTCACCAAATTGGCGTCTGACCGTACCCTAGGTAGACCCTATCTTGAGAGTGGCGAATCCTCTCGTCACATACTCATGGAATTTTCGGCTCTATTTCGTCTCGGAAAGAATATCCTTAGCGAGAAAATTTTTACTTTAGCAAATCTTGCTGACACACCCCGAGAAGATCCTTGTCTGCCTGACTGTCTCCGGAGTAAAGAGATGACTCTAGGACCTCATCAGGGAGGCACAATAGGCTCTCTCCCGACTTATAAATCTAATCTAATATTATATATAAAAATTAAGGGAAAGTGTAGCCCCAGAACTTAGTTGTACACTAAGTGCCTGCATTTATCGTGTTATTTTAGATGTTTAACGGTTAGTGGATAACTTTTGGCCGGAAATTACATTTTAAATTCTCATTCTATTGGAAAATCTCTTGCAAACGTCTGACAAACATTCCAGCGTATAACTGTCCTAAGAAAGCTTCTCAATTAAACCTTTCGAATTTTGCTTGAAGTTGTCGGACCCTTTGTTTCATCTCAAAAACGAAAATTCACACAAATGAATGGTTGTAAAAAGCTAGGACTGTGGTCCTTTATGAACATGTTGCGCGACCTGTTTTTTTTTTTTTTTTGCATCAGCGATAGAACATCTGTTCTATATAGAAGGTACCCAACGGGCCCATTACAGTCTCATGAACCTGAATATACTTTTTCCTCGAAAAGCACCTAATTTCATTGCAGAATCTAAGTTGCCCTGAAAGTTCATGTACCCTAAATTCTCAAAGTAGTATTTCCCAAGAATTTTTTACTGTTTCGCTAGGAACTAAACTATTTACGAATCCAAATGTAAAAGCACCTCAGGCCAAACATATTTTTATAAACTAAACTGATGAGTAGGTAGTAAAGGCAAACCATAACAAAAAAGAAAAGATACCTTTCTAAGTATTCCTTTCGGCAATGGTTTTCGCACGTCAAATGTAAATGTAATTGTGATTCATTCATCATAGTTTTTTGCATTTCTGTCATAGCTTTTTGTACATTAATCACGTGTGCATTTTTCACTGCACGCCATCTTCCTTATAAATTATTTTGAAAATCTGTCTTTTAACACCAACGCATGTCCTTTTATTGAAGCAGCTGTCACACCCAACACTTCCGCCTCCGTCATTTCTTTTGTTCTACCCTTACTGTTCTTCTAATTAATTAAAATTCTTCTCACCCGAGCTAAGCGAATTGCAGTGAATGAAATAAATCATATATAGCAATGAATAAAATGGAGATGTCACAACGATAACAAAAACAACAGCGACACACATTTCACGCATTTCCTAACAACTTCCTTATTTGGCTAGACAGCTCTGCTGGCTTAATGGACTTCACATTCATTCGCTCACACCTTATGCGACACAACTTAGCCACGCTCGATTGCAAACCATCTAACTATAGATTGTCCAACGCAGCCTTACGGCTCTCTAGACTCTAGAGGAACGCATGTTTTGACACATAATTATTTTCTGTCATTCATTTAAGACAATAAGCTAATTGGATTTTTTTTTTTTTCGTTTTAGGGTGCTGGCAAGGAAATTCGAGAGGCTATAGCTGACCCATCGCCGCAGTGTCAAGAAAAAGCGTGGAACGCTGTGCTGCCGCTGGTGATCAAACTGAAACGCTGCTACGAACACTCACTGGAGCTGGAGAAAATTGTACCAAAACTTCTGGGCCAATTGGTTGGTGGTAAACTCAATCCTACTCAACACTTGGAGACGCAACAGGCACTGGTCAAACAGTTGGCAGAGATTCTGGAATTTGTACTGAAGTTCGATGAGTACAAGGTAAGTTGGTAGGGCGAAGAGGATGTATGCATCGTTGCACTCGTGCAGCGTGTGCTGCTACCATAGGTAACTCCATCAATTCAAGTGGGTGTTCTGTGGTTGCACTTGAGAGAAACAACAGAAATTATGCAGAGCATAATCAAAGAGGCAACGACACGTGTAGGGAGCATGAATAGTAAGCATAAACGCGGGGGCGAAACGTATCATCATCGCTTGTTGGTAATAACCATTCATCAAATCGTGCGTAAAGATTGCTGTTCCATAAGCGGGTTTCCCGTCATTGAGTTGGTGTGGTGGTCTTAACGTTATGCCAATTTGCGTTTGGCGTGGTCGCTTGTGGAAATTGAAACTGACTTCCTACTCAAGTTGGGAAATATGTTGCGATGATCCGCGCACACTGTGTGGGTATTTTATTTATGAGATTAGGAGGACTTGAGGATTTTATAGAGATATGTTTGTAATAAGATATGTACCTTCTCCTGTGTTTATTTCATTCTTGACGTTAATATGATTTGACAAAGCTCTGCAGCTCTGTTTCGGCAGCAAGACTAGAAATTCGACTTCCTAAGGCTTCCCTAAATATGTATCGGATTCTGCCTAATTGTTCTAAAATTTGATATTCACATCAATTTCGCTTAAACCACACGTAAATGCACTAGGCAATGAAATATATCAAGCTGCTTTGAACGCATTTACCACAGATGAATAGCACATTTTAAGCCTTTTGATCATATTTTCATATTTAGAACGAAATTTAAAGATTTTCGAGTTTTTTATAAGGCGGCTCTCAAATAGTTGCTTATTGCTTGTTGCCTCAATCTGAAAGACGCCTAAAACGTCTTGAAAGTCTGGAAAATCTGAACAGAAAAATGTTGTTTGTGGTTTCGCTTTCGAACTGGAGCTCTCAGACGCCACTACTGGTTTTATTCTAGTTCTTATGTGTTTCTAAGAAACTATCAAATTACCTTCATGAAATCAGAGCAGGAGCACTAAAGATCCCGCCACCTGGAAGGCAGTACGCAAGCCAATGGCATATGAAATATTACACTCTCGCTTTCTTCGCAAATTTCAGATTCACTTAAGTTTAGCACGTTTAAGCGTTTTTCTGGTGAAAGTGAACTTCTCCGGAAAACAACATTGAGCCCACCGAATTATACCCACTGCGGCATAGAAGAAAAGCTGCCGAGTATCATTGCTTTGCTCACCTATATCCGATAGAATCATCTCCCGCCTTCCACTCGTAATAAATGTTGATTTGGAACCAACATTTTTTAATGGAAAGGTCAGCTAACTATGACATGTAGTAGATAAAGGTTACCTCTCACTTGCTACTGCCCCAGAATGTATGCTGTACTTAAAAATCGAATCATATGACTAAGCCCAGGTTCCTAATTTAACAAGTTCAGTCACCATCCTAAGCGTTGATAAAGTAACCGAGTTGTATGTTCGAATCTGAGTGCTACAGAATATATAATTTATGCGAGTCCTTCAACCCCGGTTGGGGCATAGGGCGGCGACAAACTTCCTCCATCCTTCTCGATCTTCGGCCAAATACTTCAACTGTGGCCTCGTTTTACGCTGTGTTGCTGCTTAGGCCAATACTGTTGATTTCCAAGTAGTTCTGGGTCTACCAACTCGCTGTGTACCTTGAGGATTTCATGCGAAGGACTGCTTCGCGATGTTGTCGTTTGGTCTCGTCAACGTGTGGCCAATCCAGTGCCAATGTCAATGTCATTATGTAGAATGTAACGTCAGTGCTACATACGTATGTGGCTTGCTAGATGCCGTGTACTAGCACCTTTAGAGAGCTTGTTCATTTGAACCATTAGAGGGGTCTTGTCCACTATCGTGATAAATGTCATCAACAAGTGTATCATGATGTGTGTTCATCTCAAAAAGAGTATTCAAAAAATTGCTCGTGCCCACATTACGATCAATATCCACTTACATACCATGTGATTTGCGAATGGTTTAGAAGCAGTACACCCCTCCCATCGCTGATCCACTGAAACGAACGAAGCCCGAAATATTATTGAGGCAAAAATCACGTACAAATAATTTAATTTGACTAGCCCAAACTGGGCAACCTTTTCACTATCACTTAAGAACAACGCAAACCCATTGAGTACCTACCTGACTTGACTCCAAACGATCGAATTAACAAAATAACGAAAACTTAAAATGACCTACAAAAACAAAAAAGCACACAAAAATCAGAATAGAAGCATACAAAGTATGTAAATCCATCTAGATCTAGATTGAAAGGTAGAGGTCATGGTAATCCGAATTACGGACGTAAATCTTATGTCCGATATTAATTGCCTGCATATTATTCATCGTTTGTGGTCGGAAATTTACGAGAGTGCTATAAAAAAAAGTGAAGTCAAAGAGCAAACAACAGACGCAGTGCAATTTGGAACTATGTACATAGGTACCATAAATATAAATGCCAAATTTTGTGGTATAAAAGCCAAAGACTGCTCAAAGTGTAAATCAGTTTCTAATCAGAATTGAGTTTGGTAATTTCTAAATACCATGTTGCGGCTTGTAAGTAACTAAAGTCAATTGAGAAAAGAACAAAGCAAGAATAATATCATTCATTTTAGTGGATTATTCTGTTGTCGATTGCGTCATCGTCGTACAGTCAATCGTCATATTTTGAGTCACCAATTGTTGTGGAAGATATTCCTGAAGGTTTATCGCCGCAAACATACACAGTCCTGCGAGGAGAACCAACATCTCGACCGCAAGAGCAATTCGGAGAATACAATACTTTCAATTACCCCAGCAGAACCAATTTTCTCTCAAATGGAAATATTTTCAATGTGCCACAAATTAGACCACGTAGTCGTCTCAATACTGTGCCTATAGCTAGGCAGTTCTATTCGCAGCTTCCGGTAGCCAGAAGGCGTGTCTTGCCTTTGCATTCAACTGGAGTGGACTACGACTTTGACGGGTATAATTATGATCCAACTCAACCGGTGGTGTATAATCATTAGTGAATGATTTTCGATTTTTTATAAAAATAAAGCTTTGCTTAAAAAAATTTCTTAACCTTAAAGTGTTTGTTTGATAAAATCTGTCCTGTGAAAAATCGGAAAATCGTAACACAGCAACTTTTTTTTAACTTTCTCGTAGGTATACGTAATAAGAGAAAGATGATAGTTTTCGTACAAAATTTCGAACTCGAGATTTTGATCAATTCTGATATTACGATGATGTGAGGGAACTCAAAAAAGTGGGTCTCGCAATTCTGTTCGTCCGTATATCTGCCTGTCGCCCATCCAGGGGAATCTAAACGCTTGGACGGATTTGTTTCAAACTTCGTATTTAGAGTTTGTGGGCTTCCCGCTAGGAGGCTTTTTTAATGCTAGCCCTAATATTAACGTTACTTCCTATATAAACATTTTACGAAATATTAAACAATTTATTTTTTTTCGAAAACGGTTCAAACGATTTTAACAAAAACTTTTTTTTATTTAATATACATGTACATACTATTGTCATTCTTAACTTGATAGCAAACTCAGTTTTTATCTAAAAAAAGACTGCGTCCTTTGATATCCACCCAAATCCCTAATAATATGTAGTAGGTACATGCAGCGTGACCGTTGTGAGACTAAAGTTGCAATTTGGCACTTTTTATACCACCTTGGCACAATGAGACCACTTTTTTAAAATTTAATGAATTTGGCCATTTTTCACATTTTTAAGAAACTTCATGAAGGGATGAAGGGAAAATCTCAACTTTTGGACTTTTCCCAGTGTAGGATCTAGCATTCTGCCAAGTTTCACGATTCTATGATGCCTGGAGTGCTTCATAATTTTGATAATCATCATCTAAGTGAGGAAGTGAGTGAGTCAGTCAGTCAGTTACGGCTTTTGCGATTTTTGACGTCCTGTATGTTGAGAACCACTAATGTTATAGAGGTGAAATTTGGTAAGGTGGACCTTTTTAATGAGCTTGGTGAGGTCGAAAACAGCCTTAGTTTGTTCCTGTAAGAAGGGTAAGTGCCTTTACTAGAGAACTTGGCTGGGGCACTACCGTGACCTTTGATCTGGCGAACTCCATTCCTTCAACGAGCAATGCGGCGCCTCCAATTTCGGAAACGGGGTCAGAGCGGTCGGAGAATGATTCTGAAGATTTTGGATTAGAACATTCTCCGCTTAATGAATTGATTTGTTATATTATTGAATTGATTTTACGTTTAATGTTTTTTGGTATGGTATGTTTTATTCGACTGAATTCTTATAGTTTTAAAAATAAAATTTTACCAGTATATCTTGTTTGTTTATTATGTTTACTTTGAAGTTATTACTTTAAATGGCTCTTTTTTTTCTCCGTGGCCCTTTTCCTTGCGACTTTTCTAAATTTATCAACGGTAACGCTGGGTACATGCTTTAAAAAACTGCTCATATCTCAAAAACGCTATTTTCGATTATGATAAAAATGTAACTGGCAAGTAATGCTTAAATCCATAGTAATACAATTTGCTCAGTTTTGAGCTAAATATGTAGTTGCAAAACAGTGTTTTTTGAAACATGAATGCGTCCTTCGATTTCTACCCCAATCGCTAAAAATGGTATTTTAAAAACTGCTCATATCTCAAAAACGCCATTTTCGATTTGTTTATATCCTGAAGAATACGTCGTACTCAGTTTTCAGCTAAACAGTTTAGTAACTGTGCTTTTCGAATCCAAAGTTGTAGCATTTGTCAGCATAATTTTACAAAAGCCTGAACTGTAAAACTGATCCAACGATTTTAATCAAAATATTTAAGACAACATAAGCTAAGCATTCTAAACATGATCTCGTTCTTGTTTTTTCTCAGAAAACTCGAATGTAGCCGTTTTATGAATATTTCTCAAAAATGACTATACCCAACCCAAATCCCCCCATCTGTATTCACACATGGTATATTTTTGTAAAGGCCAAAACTTCAGTGGCAATTTAATTCAGCGTTGTTATATGATCTTAATTATCTTATTTTCTAAGATATTGAGGTGGTCTCCAGATGAGAAGATATTCATTCAATTTTAATGCATTTTTTACGATTTATAGAATTTTAATAAGATTTGTTAAGATATTAGCTTTGAAATAAAAAATTAATTGAAAAAGAGCTCACTTCGAATAAATTTGTCCATTCTTCATATTTTTGGAATTGATGATACCAATTTTCTTATATTGCTTATTACAAGTTCAATTAAATTTGCATAGTCTTAGCCCTCAAAATTTGTTGCCAAACATTAGGCGTTTTTCTTTTTTGGTTCAGAACTGCGCTCTGAAATGTGACTGTAAGCGGATTTTTACTCAGCCTGATCAGTCAATTTATTCTGAGCTCATAACGCACGCTCTGATGATTCTCTGAACGAGAAAAGAAACACAAATTCAGAGCTCTCTGAGGTGATTGAGCTAAAAAGGAAACACGAACTTTTTTTGACAGTTCAGGCTCTGCTCTGATCTAAAAAAGAAAAACGCATATTAATGACATCGATTGTAATTTCAGTTTTCAAATTACATCGATGATCTGCAGAGTCCCTAGTACAGTAGAACTTACGAAGTTAATAGTTAGCGAGCTTTGCACATCCCCGGGACTGCAGCTCTTCTGAACTCAAAATATGAATACTTCCCCTTGTCAATCTTTTTGACTTAACGGCGGTTTAACTATTCCCATCAAATTGTTTCAAATATCGAAATCTGGGAAAGATGTTGATAAAAATCGGTCTGTATTCATAGGTTTACCTTTTACCTATTCATTCATATCTCGAAAACGGTTTTACGATTTTTATGAAATTTTTCATAGAAATATAGGGTTCCAACTCAGTTTTCAAAAATCAGTAGATTTAATATAAATTTCAAAAACAGAGCATATCTAAAATACCTTCAAAAACGCTGCACAGGCACACCTAGTTTTTGACTAGAAAATAGGCTATATTTTCAAAATTTCTTTAGGTTTATTTATAACTGACATTTAAGATGAATTAAGATATGATATCGAAAGTTGTAAGATCTAAAAAAATCTTTATAACAACACTGATTTAATTCGAAATTTATCGACTACTTGTGTCCTTCAAGTTTCAGTTGGGGTGGGGATGAAATTTGAAAGTAATAAAGTGTTGTAGTGAATACGTATGTTTATGTAGTATGTATTACGTTATTAATTACACCTTGAGTGAGCTGGGTATGATTTTAAACGTAAAATTTGCAGAAATGACTCTGAGATTCTGCGAGATCTCCAATAAACGAGAATGTTACGTGCGACCCAGTTGTGCACATTTTTTAAATAGAAGCTCATCACGTAACTTTATTGCCGAGACGTTGTACTTCAAAAACTTGCTTTAGATACTTCGGTGGTGCAGGTCCGGTCCATGGAAAGCTGCATTCCAGCTACTTCAATAGCAAGGCTGTTGCTGTTCCCTGCATAATTACACTAATTGGTTTTGATACCTTACCTCGTTTTCGATGAAGGTTTCCTTTCCATCAACTTTGGCACATTATGCGACAAACTTTAATTTCAGACTGGACGGGACAACGGCATTTATAATATCTTAACAAATAGTTTCCCGTCCAAAGATCAAGCAAATTTCCACTCTAATAAATAACAGTTTTTTTTTTTGTCTAATGCTCCAGCTGAACATATTAGAATTCTATCGTTCCTGGCATACGTGCACATTTGAAAACCATTTTCATAATTAAAAAACGACATCCCACAAGCTCGATGCCTCTGATGTGTTGTATTATTTTTAGATATGATTTTCTCATAACTGCCATTAGTTTACGCAATATGTAGGTCTATATACTAGTGTAACCCTTCTCCCGACCAACTTCAATATATGTAATCAGATGAATCGTAAATTTCCCATTCGCGCAACTATTATCATTTTTCCGCAACCCTACCTAACTTTGTAATCAAGCCCAAGGATACAAAGTCCATCTAAACCTAAAGGGATGATATATGTATGTAGCATGGTTTTTGCTTCGTATCACGTGATCACGCCTGACTTTTTTTGACGATGATAAAAGGGCTAGAATCTAGAAATAGTGGGCGGCATTCATATTCACCATATGGCTGTCATTAGCATGGTGGCTGATAAAAAGCCCCCCATATTGTTCGTGTAGTAAAACATAAAGGAAGCAGCAGAGTTGAAACATTCTTGTTTTTTTTTTTTTTTTGTAATTTAGTTTATCGAAAGCTAATAGCTTGGTTTTGTTATCGTTTGCTTTTTTTCATAATTTGTATATCGTACACATGCAGCAGCTCAGGGGATATGACACATGCTTTTATGTTGACCACAACGTAGTGATAGTATGTATGTTAAGTTTCGTGAATTTCACAAATTTATAAAAGACAGCAAATAAATAAATGTCGGAACTGTTAAACTGAAGTCTCGGTCTGGTGATAGAGTAAAATCGATGAACACACCTTGGCTCTGGGGTGGGTATTCGTCAAAAAACCTTACCTACACCAAATTGTTTCTAATTGGAAATATGAAAACCATTGATAAAATTCAGATGTGTCAATATTTTTTTAATCATGTATATATATCCAGATGACGTAGATATATATATACATATGTATCTACGTCATCTGGAGTTTAATTGCAATTTGCCCCAAAGTAAGGGGGTATTTTGAGATGTTGGGTGGGGTGCGTATTTATTTAAAGAAATTTTGCATATACAGTGGCTTCCGCTTTTTTGGGACACATCGGTCTAGGCTGTTTTATCCCAATTAAGCGGCTGTCTCAATAATACGAAGTGATGATGAAGTATGCAAAAAATATCTACAACAAGAAATTATTTCACATTATACCTAATGTCGATTATTTCACATTTTCTTGTCGATCTAGTTCTCTCGCCAACTTACTATAACCTATAGTAGCACTCCTAGCAACCGGAGTGCAAATAAAGTGTCAAATACATAAGTGCTACCAAGTTTCGCAACAATATTTCAATTTTTCTGACCACCAGTATACAAATACAGTAATTTGTTTACATTGGTCATTGGTAGTTTGAAAAGTATATAGCGCTGATCTTTTGCTTATTCGAAATAAGTTCACGAAAATAAGTCGGTTTTTTTAGCTTAAGCCTAGTACGCTGTTCTAGATAAATTTTAGCTGCCATAAAAAATTCCCCCCAAAATTTAGTTATGCTAAATTTAGGCGATTCCATTTAGCCGAGCGGTACGCAGCTACAGCGAAAATGTCCAATTTTCATTTCAGAATGTACTGCATCTGCATGTATCTGTCAAAATCTCGGTGAAAATTTAGCGCCCCCTTTAATGGTTCGGCACATTTTTTCAAGCTAAATTTTGACAGATAGTGTTGCATTTTTTTCTGCTGTGTTTTTGTGTTGCGGAAAAGTAAATAAATAAATTTTTGCAATGAATATATTGACGAGGAATCCCTTGGAAGTGAAGCATTTGAAATCAAAGAATGCAGACATGTCAAAATTTAGCCGCTCGAGCAGCATACTTAATATACTTAATTCAGTAGCGTACATAGTCAATTTAACATATCGAGCTTTAAATTAGTGTTTCTTTCTTAGTTTTGAGAATGATTACAGCGAATGTATGGGCTCAGAATAAATTTACTAGCCAGTCTGAGTAAAAGCATAGTCACAGTACTAAAACGCTGGTAGAAGCATCGATTGTTGTATTCACTTCCAGTTAAGAACTCAAGTGCTGTTCATAAACGCGCTCTGAACCTGCTTAGTTTTTGAAGTGAACTAACTATTGGTATATATTGTATTATTATAGTACGAATAGCTCACACGTCTCCAAGTTTCCGATGACAACTTTTGTGAGCCAATAAACATGCTTCGCAGATCCACAAAAAATAAATTCCAGAAAACATTATCATCATTTATACTCATGGTCTTATGCAATCCACTTTCACTCTTTATCTTTATGTGGCCAGGTTAATGATCTTTCTTGAACGAACCATCAAATATTTTTTCGATTCCCGATTTGATTGCAAACAACCGCACACAATTTATTTCATTAAAAAATAGAAAGACCAAATTAATTAGTAATTACCCCGTTGGCAACATATCAAAGAATTTTGTAAAGCCCTATTGGATGCACATCAATATTATGGCTGCAGGCAATTACTATAGAGCTAATTTGCTCAAACTTCCTTAAGTGCCATTCCTAGGAATGCCTGTGTGTGTTCCACAAGATGCAATTACTTGTCACGATCATCTATTTTTGGCGCCACACACGCGAAGCAAACGCAAGATTCTTCAACTTTGTGGTACCCCAATCGACTTGGCATCGATTAGTTTTATAATAAATAAATCATTTAGCGTGCTCAATGGACCGTGTAGAACTCAAAAGACCCTTTAGTTTAAAACATTAATTTGCTCATTTGCCCGTTAACCTAATTGACATTTGTTTTTTAATTTCAGATGAAGACCCCAGCGATACAAAATGACTTTAGTTACTACAGACGTATTGTGAGTCGGCAACGCATCGATAGCACAAATAATCTTCTGGTCAGCACAGAGTTGGCAAACCGTATGTCATTGTTCTATGCCCATGCGACACCAATGCTAAAAGTGCTCAGCGAAGCGACGTCGAAATTTGTCCACGACAATGCCGATGATGTTGAGAATACCACAGAAACTCTGGGCACAATGGCGAAAGTGTGTCTTAGGATGTTGGAAAATCCGTAAGTTATTCGAAATTTAAAAAAACAAAAAAGTCGTCTTTAAATACTGATCTGTAATTTCCCGTTGTCATTATTATATGTATACGATTAGTATGTCGCGTTAATTTATAATCATCCCTATTCCCGATGTCGTTTGTCGTAAACGATCTACATTTTATTTCGTTTTTAAATTGGGGTTAAGGTGGGTTTCCACATGTCGGTTGATTGACATAGTTTGACAGCTCTCGCGTTTATGTCATTGAACGACCCGACCCCACCGTCAGTTTATTTCCACTTATGTCAATTAGCGTTCGTCAGTTGATTGACAAACTTATGAACTTGATGAACTTGTCAATTATAGACAAAGTAACATTTTGTTTGACAATTCGGCTATTTCCACTTGTCAATCCAATTCTTTGTCAGTTATTGGCAAGCAATTTTTCCCTATTCTCACTTGCCAATTTTTTAATTGGCATAAAAATACGTCAATTGTCAATTTCAAATTGACAAGTGAAAACCCAGCATTAGTAAATTTGTTGGGACAAACAATTGAATGTCGCTGAAGATATTAAAAAAAATGTTGGCGCAACAAGACCGTGTAGCACCCTAGGCCTAGTTTCTCACAAAAAAAAAATTCTTTCAATTTAAATGTCAAAAATATTCTATTCTCATTTTTCTTTCTTCCACAGCAAACTTCTGTCACAAATTGAGCGCGAGGAAACTCATCTTCTAGTCCTTAGAGTAATGGTTGGCCTTGTGATCCTCTACGACCATGTGCATCCGGTCGGTGCATTCGCGCGTGGCGCCCACGTTGATGTGAAAGGATGTGTTCGATTGTTACAGGCACAGCCGGCTATTAAAGCTGAGCCCCTTCTAAACGCACTGCGCTACACAACTAAACATCTGAATGAGGAGAATACGCCGAAAAATATTCGAAACCTCTTGGCGGCATAATAGTCACTTTTCGAATAGCCACCAGTACACCCTTCTTTTAATATGAGTGCTGATTGCATTTTAGAATTATACACACAAAGATCACGCAAAAGGAATAAAGCATAGAAAACGTAGAAATTCTGAAAGTATGCAATGTTTTTCTTTTCATTTTGTTTGTAGATTTTAAATTCGTTTTAATATTAAATCTAGAATTAACAATAAGTATGTAAACATTATTTTAATATATCAAACCTTTTTATAATCATAAGTAGAACTATGCATTACGTAGAACCATTAAATACAAACAAAAACATAAGTTTAGAAGAACAAGCGAGTCTTAATCCCCATTTATGAAAGATATATAATTATAACCAACCCCCTCGTGCTTTAATTTTATAATTTATTAATTAAATTGAGTCTAGTGTAATTCTTTCAATTGTTATCGTTTTTTTTTTTTTTTTTTTTCTTCTTAAATTTTTTGTGCAAAAAAAACAAAAACTGAAAAACTACTTACAGCGCATAGTGTTTAAGAGCAAAAAGCACTTGAGAAAAAATAATTTAATTACACACAAAATCAGCATGGCATACAATTTTAACTTTAGTGAAAATAAAATTCTGATAAAATAAAAATTAAATATTTAAATGAAAACAAGGAGCGAAGAAAAAAGGAAACAAAGGAATATACAAAGATATCTAGCGTAATTAATGCGAATTATAAACAAAAAAGTAAAAGTATATATTTAAAATAAAAAAACATATATACAGTATATATGGACTTCTCTAAAACAAAGCAAAAATGATAAACAAATACCACAAAACATGAAAATGCATTTATTATTAAATTATATACAAAATGAAAGGAGATTTTTGTTTTGCGTTTTTTGTACCAAAAATAAATTATAAATGATTATAACAACTATATGAATGCAAACATTTTATTGTAATCTAATTTTTTTGAATAAAAACAAAGTAATAAATATTTAAATGTTTAGTTTTCTTCTTTTTTTTGAAAAAGAAGAATGGTATGCGAAAAATTACAAATAAAATTTATATAACTCTGCCGGAAATAGTGGACGATTTTGTTTTATTTCTATGATTTCAAAACGCTTGCAAATAGATGTGGCTTCAGCCAGTAGTCTTCTGGAAATATGTTTTCAGAAAGCAAATTCTTAAGTTTGCGGTTGTCAAGTGGACTAATAGAGCAATAGAGGTGATGTGAATGTCTCTATTGCAGGGGGCTCATAGGCACATCTGCCATGGTAGTACACATATAATAGGCACAGGTCAGCCACTAGCCTTTTTTGGTTAGAGAAAATGTATGGCCATTTTGTTAGATAATTACCGCTATTTCCGTTTAACAAAAGTTAGAGACAAATTTTTTTACGACGACACGGCACGTGAATCGTATACGACAAACGCCTACGGGAATGAGGGTTAATGAATAATTAATTCAGCCCTATGAAATGATTGTTTTTGAAAATTTTCCTGGTTGCCAGCTTTGAAATGATTTCTGTCAGATTGGCTGAATTCCAAAACGCAGTACTTCTGCATTACTGCTTAATTAAGCGTTCCAAAACGCAAACGGGCTACTATGATGCAGTGCATACTTTTCTAAAACGCATGGTGAACGCATCAACTGCGCAAACAAAAGCAAACAGAACATCATGAATTATTATGATGCAATTGACACTTAATTTTAAACCGCCAATTAAAATGGATTCATCCCTGGAGTCGTAGTAAAATAATATATTTTGTAATAATTTGCCAATTTTACTTTGATTTGCAGTAATAAAAAGTGGACGAATGAGTCCATTAAATTAGATATTATTGGTGAGTACCCGAATTGAATCTGAACCCGATTTTTGAAACAAAAGAAGGAAGAAAAAGGTGCTGTGGAGAGTAGTTTTGGGGGAGATCAAAAAAATGAATTAATTGGTGTTTGAGACCTTCAATGATAGTTCGCATCAAAGTCGTTCCAAAACGTCAAAAATTGCAAAGCATAACAAAAGCAAAGCAGCGCAAAAGCATTCATAGCCTTGCATCAGAAAAGCAGTGTGCATTCACAATGCGCATTTTTTTTACGTTTTGGAATTCAGCCATTATTAATAGTACTTTGTAGCGGAGCTATCTCTTTGAGAGCATACATTTTTTACGTTTCCTTGTGAAATAAGACGAATTTAGTTGGCTCTCACATTGAGGCAACATTTAATAAGCAACTGGCATGGCAAAAGGAAACACGCAATATTAGGTATCGCTCACAATTATTTTACTTTGAATTAAATTAGAAGTCTCAAAATAATATCACATATCGATCGATTTGCGTTATTTAATTTCACACTTTAAGGCTTTGTTTTGTTCTCCTGCAGTGGTCTTATTGGCCCTAGGTGCCCTAGGGCATTAAGCAAAGCTATAAAATATAATTTTCCCAGCAAAGCACTGGCGAATGCGAATGCCCTATGTTAGGTCTCGCCATCTTGTATGTCATTACATTTTATATGAAAACATAGCCTTCCTCTTAATGTTCTCATTTTGTTCTTTCACATGGGCTTTAGCAATTTGCCCGCGATTCTTCCATCGACATTCTTCATTATAAGAATTTCGCACGATAGGTACTCATGTACAGGGATGCCAATTTTACATAAGTTCGGTCAAATTTGATCGAAGAAAATTTTCGAATTCTGTCCAATACAATTCTTTTTGCCGAATTTGACCGAATTCCCATCAAATATATTTTTATCAAATAAATGCAATGCACACCGAACAAAAAAAAAACCTAACGAACATGCATTTTCGTAACAAAGAAGACGGTCGAAGTAAAATCCAAATCCACATTATAACGACATTGCATTAAAGCATTTCAAGTTTAAGCGTATTTGTGTTTCCTGCATTATTCAGCCAGACTTGAATAAATTAGATTAAATAAATCTAAGCGGCTCAAATTTTCTCAATATTTTTTATTTAATAACAAATAAAACATAAATATGTACATAAATAAATAGTTGGCGCAACAGGCGTGTAGACACCCTAACCCTAGGGCCTAGCGTCTCACAACCATTCCTTTGTGTGAGTTTTTATTTTTATTTTTTAATTTAACAAAATGGAATTCAGTCAAATTGCAGATTTTGGTCGAAAATCAAATTTTCTAATGGCAACACTACTCATGTATCGGATGCGATTTTCAGATAAACTCGCCGGCGATAAACGATTTCGGGGATCTCGAGATTTAAAGATAGAGAGCATTTGAATAAAAATGGTCTTCATTTTTGCAATGAAACATAATTCATAATTAAAAACTGTCGGGAAACATGTTTTGATGCTCAAATAGCAAGATACTCTTTTGTTTATTGTAAAACGCTTCAAAACTGATTCGGTTTTGTCTTCCGTTCCAGTCCCCATAACGATTATGAAAACGCAGCACCATCATAGAATCCTATTTATATTTCAAAAACTAGAGTGATTTTGAAGTTTCACGGATCCGTTGATTCGACTCTTATTAACTGGCGGTTTCGATCAAAAATGAGTAGGTAAGTATAAAAAGAACGCAGAATGATACCCTAATTCGTAGCCGTCCCTAAATGATTCCATCAGTCCCTTCCCTGTCGCCATCAAAAAATGCAATTAAAAATACATAAATTTATGTATATAAAAATATAACGTAAATAGATAGATGCAGTCTCCTTTCTTATGTTGTCGGAATGATGTAAATCTTGACTTAAAAGGTCATTATCAGTTCCTCAATAACATCCTTTTACCAGTCCAACCAAGTTATTTATCCGTCTTCGATTAAAACAAGTCGATACAAGCTGGAAAAAATACTGTAGGTATGTAAAATAAAAACGAATTGGCCACTTATGCAAATTGTTTATTCCATTTACTAATTTTAACAAACCTAACAACAAAACTTTTTTGGAGGGAACACGGAAAAAGGATTTGTTTTTCTTTGATTTTGTTCTAATATCAGAAGTTTAAGGTAAAAACATCAAAATATATTTATTTACAAAACTGGCAGACATAGGCTTTTCCCCCCCGTCAAGATAAACCGGCCCACCGACTCTTTGTGCTTATTTAAATCCTTTCCCATTCTACTCCTGCATATTCCTAAAGACTAGTTCGCCGGCGCGGCTTTTTCAATGTATCTCAGTTATTATTAGGTCTCGGCTTTAAAATTAGTTTGCCGGTGTCGTCACAGCTCATGTTGAAGTCGCCCAGTACAAGTCGCATACGGGATGTTATGATTTGCGGTGCTATCACAAGTTTGTGAATACCAAACAGGAAGAGGATAACTACAAGAAATATCTCTGTTACAACACTAATTGCAATTGCGAAAAAACAAAGAAAAAAAACTTACTCAGCGTCAATGTCGCGCATGAGAATACTGGATGGATGAGCAGGGATTCTGTCAGTGGTACCACTGATGTCTTTGGATCACGTAACCAATACCATGCTCCAATGGCTGTGCACATTGATATCACTGTAAGAACAACTGAAAATTTAAATTTAAAGTCATATACTTCGGTATAAATGCAATTGAATGTGGAATGTAGATGCACTTACTTCGCCATCGTAGAGTTGATGGTCGATATGATGAAACTACTTCAGTAAGACGTCGTTCAAATGCCTTTAGATCTGAAAGAAAATGAAAACAATGGATGACAATGGTTTAGCCAAGAGAAAGCAAAGTTCACCGCTCTTTTCTGTTTCGTACTTTGATTACCTTCACATGCCGATGGTTCCATTGTAGGGTCTCGGATAAAAAGTTTTCTTATCGCTTATATGAAGACTTTGTCAAGGCAGTATAAATGTATTTGTGCTGCAAATTTTATTGATTAAGATAATTCAATTTCTAGTTAACTGTTTACAATAATCTAATTTTCATATTATTGATATTATTTAAAGATTTTTCATAATATACGAATTTTAAGAGAATATTATAAAATAACACACAAAGTAAAAAGATGCTGCGCTTGTACTGACAGCAGACAAATGTCAGACGAATTCGCCGGAACTAGGAGATGATTGGGTACAGTAATGTATAAAAATGTAAACAGGACTCGTTACTTTTGTTTGGGCAAAAATAAAGCTTTTTTTGTGTGATTTTCACAAAAAATCGAAAGCACTTTTTTTGAATATCGATTTCTTTTGAGAGTTAATAGATATCAACCAATAAAGTACGTTCGCGTTTAACAGCCACGTAGTGATTTCGTAAAATCGAAACACTACTTAGGATAGATTGTTGTTAATTTTAGTTTACAAATGTTTATTAATTAATTTGAGAGACCATTTCAAATGAATCAGTGAACAGAATGTAGCCGACAGCTACACATTATTGCAAACACACTAGCCAAATACGGGCAATGTAAAATTCCATACATCTACCTTTAATTAAGGAAGTTTAACGACGGACTATACGTTATTTTCATTAAGGGGGATTCACTTAAACGCGTAAAAGCCTCATAAACTGCAGAAATTTACCACCTCGCAAATGAACTGTCAGATTTTGTTTGGAGAATAGGTTACGCAGATCTCATAATTTTCCGCGACGATTTAGGCTCGGAAATTAACCGCGGAAAATTACACGTTTATGTTTTAAAACAAAATAATATACCTACATAACAATGCCATGTTAAAAGAGTTCGCCTGTATTAAATGATGATGGCTCCATATTTACTATTATGTTCCTAACAAGATAAAAATGAATAGGGCATTTATTTAACAGGGCCTATTCTATTAAAAGTGGTAGGTACTTACGTTGTTAAATATGTAAGTATTTCTTGGAAATTCTACTTCATCTGACTCGACCTTAAGCTTTTCGTGATTCGCCCAAGTAAAATGTTGACAAATAGCGATGTGTCAAAAATATTTTCACCGCCACCCACCCCAAAAAATGTAACTATCGAAAAAAAATCTACAAATCAGAATTTATAGACTTTTTCACAGCATTTTACTAATCCAATTAGTTCGTTAGTTAACTTGTAACCAACTTTAGAAGTTACTATGTGCCATAATTAAGAAATTCCCACATAGCTTTTGAACACCACGAAGAAGACAAACTGAAATGACGAAAGTGCTGGTGGGAAGGCTTCTTTTAGCTGCTTTTCTATTTGTATATGGTAAGTACAGGAAAAAAGAAGAATACATATTTGCTAATATGCAGTATTTCACACTCTAACTTGCAGCAAATCCCGCACTAAGCGATGCAACCCGCGTTCTCGAACTTAGCGATCGTTTCGTTGATGTCCGACAAGAAGGACAATGGCTGGTGATGTTTTACGCTCCATGGTGTGCCTACTGCAAACGCACCGAGCCCGTTTTTGGATTGGTAGCACAATCACTACACAGTACAAATGTGCGAGTAGGTCGTTTAGACTGCACCCGCTTTCCGGCGGCGGCCAAAGAGTTTCGTATACGTGGGTATCCCACTATAATGTTCATCAAGGGTAACATGGAGTTCGTGTACACTGGGGATCGCACGAAGGAGGATCTGGTGGACTATGCTCTGCGAATGAGTGGGCCACCTGTACAGTTGGTCACACGAACCGAAAGTGTGGACATGTTAAAAGATGCCCATACATTGTTCTTTATGTTTGTCGGACAGCAGGAGGGCATTGTTTGGGATGTCTTCTATGTGGCGGCAGAATCCTATCAAGAACATGGTTTCTTCTATGCGACTACTGAAGATATTGCTCAGCAGCATTTCGACATCGAACATTTACCGTGCGTTCTGGTGTACAAAGAGGAATCACAACATTTATACCCACATGCGCATATCGCCCATGAAATGGACCCAGCCGAGGTCAACGCCACAATTCACCATTGGGTGAACGTGGAGAGGTTCATTACATTCCCAAAGATTACACGGTTTAACATTCATCAGCTAATGAAGACGAAGAAATTCCTGGTTGTCGCTGTTGTTGAGGAGGACAAGCTCAATCAAGTAGCCACTCATGAACTGGAATTCCGCGATATGGTTGAAGGTGTTATTAGAAAATATCGGGACCGCTATCATGATCAGTTCCAGTTCGGTTGGGTAAGTAGTCTTTTTTTTTTTTAAGTCATATTATTAATAAGATAGCTACCACGAATTTTGTTTGAAAGAGTTCCATCTCTATAAAGGATTTATTTCATGTCTAGCTGCTACTTGTCCGATAAACAAAAAAAGAAATCAAATATTACTATCCACTTAATTTTCAGATCGGCGACCCCAGCATCGCGCACTCCATCGTTATGGACGCACTGCCAACACCTCATATCATCGTCATCAATTCAACAACTCAGCACCATCACATTCCCGACGACGATCCATTACAAATGACGCCACAATCGCTGCACATCTTCCTCGAATCGATTTGTAATCAAAGTGCCAACGTGTACGGCGGCGATACCTTTGCGGTACGTTTGTATCGTGCCTATTTCGAAGCCAAAAAGGGACTCAAGGAAATGTGGCTTGGCAATCCGGTTCTGACCACAGTCATGTTTGGCCTACCAATGGGATTCCTCGGCCTGATTTTGTACTCAATCTTCTGTGGCGACTGTCTGGACGCCTCCGAAGACGACGAGGAAGATCACGAAAAGAAGGAATAAGATGCCTTGCCACTGAGTTGCTCATCTCGCCCCTCTCCCTAGTAATAAATGTGAATGTTGTACTCTTCTGTTGTGATCTCGATTTGTTTTTAATTGTTTCTCGTATTTATTTTTTATAAAAGATTTAGTTTCCTCTTTTGTATTTGTGTGTCCCTTAGTACAGTTTAGTTGTTAAAAAGGAAAAACAAAATGAATTAAATTAGCGAAATGATGTGTAAAGAAATATCTATAACGAAACTGAGCCAAGACCAAGTGTTTTTCTTTATAAGCGTAGTTATTCGGCCGGTGATATGGACTCCCATGTTCAACAGCAATCAGCAGCCGTAGTCATCGTCGTCGTCTGAATCGATGGCAGCTCTGCGACGATCGTATCGCACAGTGGACGTACTCTGCGGCATTTGGGCATTTACCTTCTCCAAGATCGACACAAACTGAGCGTCGTCCAGTTTTCCTGCTATCTGTCCCATTTGGGCCATGCGAATTACCATGTTCTCGAAAACTTGTGCCTTTTCTGGCTTGCTTAGCTTAAGAGTGTTTACTGTTGGAAAAGGTTTAGATTACACGTAAGTTGCAAATAGTTATAATCACATACATCTAGCTCTAGCTTGCTGATCAAGGACCTGGGTAAGAATTGAGTTCTTCATGTCTTCCTGCTGACGCATTTGTTCTTGTTGCTGTTTTTGCTTCTCAGGATCATTGCCGCCGCCACCCTAGAATTACAAATGAATCGATAAGGATGAGTCATATCAGTTTATTGGTTTGCGGTAGTGTTTTTTAAATATATTTCAGAGAAACCTTTCTAAACTATTTATTTTCAATATGAGTAGTTATTTCGTTGAAGTTTTCAAACAGTTGGTCTTCGAAATGATGGCTATTTTTGGAGTATTAACTCTGCCGCTTGCGGCCGCATGTAATTTGAGGATTTTGTGTATAAAACTTACGTATTGTGACTGCAGTTGAGCCATTCTTTGTTGGCGGAGTGCGTCTAGTTCAGCATCACCCATGTTTGATATAAAATTCTTTTGAGTATTCTTAGTTTTAAGATATTTTCTTTAAAAAAATGTGTAATGAGTTTGGACTTCACTTGTATGTTGGATATATGTCCGTTTTCGGAATTTTTGACATGTGTCAAAATTGTAGTTGTCATTAATACGAATACGTTACGTTATACTACGTTAACGTGATTGTTATCGATATTCAGTGTAATTGATAAGCGGACGAGTTAAGAGAGTATGTATTATGAAAACAGGGGTATAAAAAAAATATCAACCTGGGGTTCAATTCACGATTGGTGCCGCTGTAAAGTGTGTTTTTTGCATTAAATATTCAATTAAATATAGCTGCGTTTCTTTCGTCCCCGCCAGCGTTTCTATCAAGGATTGTCGAAAAAAACGGATGTTGAAGAATGAAAACATGAGTTGGCAATGCATCAGGCTGACAAGTAAGTAAGTAAGTAAAATATTTTTTTCTGATTTGTTTTGTCTTGTTTATTATGTTATTAATAGTTTTTGTCAAAATGTCAAATGTCATTTATTACATTTCCATACAAGTTATCGATAACTTGGCAAGTTTTATGTTGGCTCCACGTTTCTCTATCCCCGAGAAGCTGTTAACCCCGATGATTATCCAGATTAAGCCTGTATTTAATAAGGGATTTCTTTTAGTAGGGATGTTTTATTGACAATCTATCTCAGTGATGTAAAGTAAAGGAGAATCTTCAGCACGCAATTACAAAAACTATATAGAGTTTGAAAGTGTCAAACAGTGTGTAGGTTTTGTAATTGCGTGTTAAAGATTCTACTTTACCTTACTTCACTGAGATAGATTGCCAATAAAACAGTCGTTGTGTATGTTACGTATTCTATAGCCGTGAGGGGTCGAAAAAAACCCAGTTATTTTAAAACTCCCTTGGTTACAACAAGAACACTGTGCATTGCGTTGATTTAAATGTATGCAGGTACCTAGTCGAATAAATAAATAGGGTAGATACTCTAGGCCTAGCTTCTCGCAACCATTCGTTTTGTGTGAATTTCTATTTTTAGGACGAATGGAAAGGGACCTACAATTTTATGCCGAGCATGAACGGCAGAATTGAGAAGCTTTTATGACAGTCATACTCTCGCATGTTTGTCAGACGTTCGCGAGAGGTAGCGCAGTAGAAAAAACGATGTAATTTATGTTTTTCCAGGGATCCCTCGCACAGTAGTCCAGCACTTCGCTACTGCGCCCACGAGTCTAGTAAATATTATGTCGTTTTCGGTTGGTCATCCAGAACCGTCCGGAAGAGCTCTTCGCGATTCTAAATTCCAGAAGCAAAGTTCTCTTCTTTTCAGGAGAAGAACTCTCAGTTGAGTGCCAATCGAACGCTTTCAGAAGCGTTCGGATTGCTCACGGACGGTTCTGGACGACCAACCGAAAAAGACATAATTTACGAACACAGCTCCGATTCGATAGCTACGAAGAAATGACACATGTCAAATTTTCAACCGGTGAAGAAGTTACCACGTGCGGTATAGTAGTTGATTCTTGTTTATAATTTATTTTTTCGTAGAAATCCTTTAACTATTCTGTAATTTAAAGTTCAAAAGCAATGAAAATGAAAGAAGAAGATCAAGAAGCAGATGGTCGTACAAAAATTCACAATGTTCGGTTTTATAATTTAACACCACGATCAATTCAATGCCTTGCCTACAATAAAATTCTCAAAAAACTCGCGCTTTCAAGGTTCGTATTCATACATGAGATTTCGCCAAGAGTACTAAACTTTGTTTTCCACAGAAATGATGGCACCATTGAAATCTGGGACATGAAACATGCACCTTTCCACGAAAAAACCATTGTCAGTGATGAACAATCGTCTATCGAAGGAATCGCATGGTCCGGACAACGTTTCTTTACTGTAGGACTAGGAGGTCTATTGATCGAATGGGATTTAGTGTCTTTGTCTATGCTTAAGTCGCAACATGCGACGGGTAACTCTATATGGTGCTTAGATATCAACATAGAAGGCACACAGCTGGCAGTTGGGACTGAAGAGGGTTACATAAACATCTTCGACATTTCCGATGATCAAATGGTCTACAGCAAACTCTTCGACAAGCAGCACGGGCGCATTTTATGCTGTAAATTTGATGCTACTGGGGAACATCTAGTAACTGGTGGAATTGGTGCCATTCGCATATGGGATGTGAAAACGGGGCATGCCATTCACAAGATGACTCTCAGCCGATTGAATATGGCGAAGGAGGTGATTGTGTGGTCTATTCAAGTGTTGCATGATATGACAATTATATCAGGTGACTCCAGAGGCGTAGTCACATTGTGGGATGGAAAGAACGCGGCTCACATAGAAGAGCATTACGTTCTTAAGGCTGATGTGCTTGCAGTAGCTGTTAACGAAGAGGAGAACATGTTCATATGCTCGGGTATTGAACCAATTATACGCATCTACGCATTGACTGAGATCAAGCGAGAGGATGTCATCTTGCACAAGTGGGTGAAGTATCGTCAGAGGAACGTCCACGACCACGATGTGAAAGCGTTGGTTTGTGTAGGCGATAAGATTCTGTCCGCTGGTTTGGATGGATATCTGGGAATATCCTCAGTTACTCGTAGCAAAGCACTCATTGTAAAGCATGGCCCATTCCTGCAAGGTACCTGCGCTACCGTCGCCGCTGAAAAGAAACTCCTTCTTCTGCGGTATCCCAACACAGTAGAGATCTGGCGATTGGGAGAAACTACTGGCGTGCGTGAAATTGTCGATGTGGAGCCCCAACAAGAAGAAGAGACACTAGACGAAAGCAGGAAACTGTTGGCTCTTGAAGTTGGTCCACAAAAACTGCTTGAGATGAAGAGCAAGTACGGCCAGACGATAATCTGTAGTACGCTATCTCCCGACGGAAACTGGTTGGCCTATTCAACACTCACAGAAATCCGTCTGTTCTCCTTTACCGCCGGGCAAGGCGAAGACGTATCACAGCTAACCAGAGTCAAAGTACTACCAGAGGAATTCGCTGTCTGCAGACATATTCTCTTCACTGATGACTCAAGTACGATGTTCCTAGTGAAAGTGAACAACACAGTCGATGTGTTCAGCATCCTGTCTAATGGAGATATTGACTACTCGCACACAATTGAAGCTGGCAAGTACATCAAGGACACCATCCATCTGGTTGACGTTTCCAAGTGTGGCAGCTACTTTGTAACCGCTGGAACATGCCGCACCATATCTGTCTGGAGTAAAAAGGGCAAACACTACAAGCACCACTTGAATTTGCCACGGTACACGGCACCCACAACAGCTGTGGCAATACACCACGAACATCCGCGCCTGGTGGCCGCATTTTCCGATTCCAAAATCTTCGAATATGACCTAGAGGAAATGTGTTTCACATGCACAGACAAAGACTATTTTGTTAAAGACTCGGAGACGCACTGTGTAAATAATATTGTCTTAGATCAACGAAACCCAAATGTATTTGTCCTGCACAACGATACCAGTCTGTTTGTTTTGGAGAAGTGCTCACCTGAGCTGCAAGAAGGTTCTAAGAAAATGAAGAGACCCGTTGATCAAAAGGTCGCCGGGTTAAGACTTAAATTCCAAAAAATCTACCAGGTAATGTTGGCATTTAAATCGACTTTTTGTTGTTACTAATCTTGTAATTTGTATGTAGCATTTCATTCAACTGACGTGGCTTAGCCCTGATGAACTGGTGGCCGTTGGTGTGAACCCGCTTTCGTTGATCGAGCAACTACCTGGGATATTCAAACAGAAGAAATTTGGAACGGCGTAGTGTATTTTTGTAGAATTTGAGGCATTTTAGTTAAAAAAAAATAAAAGAAAATTTATATTTTTAAAGTAAGACCAATTTTAGAAGACAAAATTTTGAAGAAGAAACAAGTTGTGCCTTAAGGCAAGCTGTTCACATTGAGCAATGATTTGGCCAAACCAAGTTACCGGCGTTATATTCAGCGGCCTAATGATTGCTTTGGACGAGGATTGACACTATCAATGGATTATCGGGTTTAGTTGTTAATTGACCAGTAAGCTTATTATTGTTTCTGCGAACATTCGGTGATCCTTGGATAACACCATAGTTTCAGTTAGACGCTTCAATTTTTGAATTTAGACATCAGCTTAACTGATAGCTCAAATAAAACTGAAAATGAAATGATCGTCTAAATGGGGCTTTATGCTGACACATAAGAGATATGATCAAGGTAACATGTAAATGAGTTGATTTGGTAAGAATTATTCCTAAGAACGTGAAGCAGACTAGAGAAAGATATAGGGACGGGGTTATTAGGGTTTAGAATAAATGATCCATGTAGATTTATGCTAGGTGTGCCTGAGCACTTTATCGAAGTTATCTTAGGTAGTTAGTACAAGTTGGAATTTTAGTTAATAAAAAAACTGCTTAGCCGGTTTTACAGTTTAACGCAAAAAGGTGTATTACAGTGATAGTTTAAACTTAAGCTCTAAGAGCTATCTAAAAATCTTGAGGTCATTAACGAAACCAACGTTATTGTGCTCGCCTGATCGGTAAATATGTCCTTTATAGGTTTTGTTTCGGTTTGCTTTTAACTCAATTTTTTTTAAAATGTTCTTGACTGAAATTATGGCTGAAGGTCCAACGACTGCGGTGGTGGGGTCATGTAGAGCGATTGGACGTGAATGCTCCGGCCCGAAAAATCTTCGAATCCACACCCGAGGGACGCCGCAGTAGAGGAAGACCGCGACTGAGGTGGCGCAAGTGGAAAGGGACCTTAACCAACTTAGCGTGCGAAACTGGAGACAGCTGGCCAAAAATCGTGCTGGCTGGAGACGCTTGTTGGTTAAGGCCCAGGTCCACCCCGGACTGTAGCGCCACGTTAAGTAAGTAAGTAAGTCGTCTGAAATTAAGACAACTTTACACCACTTTAAAACTGAAACTGACCCCTAAATTAGAGCCTTGGGGTACTCCTATATCCACACTTCTTTCACATGACTGATTCTCCATAATTTTCGTAATTTGTGATCTTCCGTTTAAATATTATTCAAATCATTTGTTCTCTACCTCTCTGATCTCATACTTTTGTAGTTTATCCAGTAGTATCCGCCTATTAAAAGCTTCAAACGCTGTTTTTACTTACTTACTTACTTAGATGGCGCTACAGTCCGGGGTGGACCTGGGCCTCAACCAACACGCCTCTCCAGTTAGCACGATCTTTGGCTAACTGCTCCCAGTTGCGCACTCTAAGTTGGCTAAGGTCCCCTTCCACTTGTGCGCGCCGCATAAGGCGAGGTCTTCCTCTACTGTGTTGTCCCTCCGGGTTGGAATCGAGCGTTGGTGTCCATTCGCTCTACATGTCCTAGCCATCTTAGGCGACTGATACGTACTTTTCTGACCTGGTCGATGTCGCTGTACAGCTCGCTGTAAAATCTCCTCCTCCAAAGCCCGTCAACGCAAACAGGACCGAAAATCACTCGAAGAATTTTGCGATCGAAGCGACCAAGGAGATCTTCATCCGCTTTTCACAACGTCTATGATTCTGCGCCATAAAGCAGGACTGGGATGATGAGGGTCTTATATAGAGTCGCCTTGGTGTTTCTCGACAACGCCTTACTAATCAATTGCCTTCTTAGGCCAAAGTAACAGCGGTTGGCAAGTGTAATTCTTCGCTTTTTTTATATCAAGGAAAATTGTGATTGTTATATTGCCGTTGTCTATTTTCTTCTTCCACTCGTGAATAGTCCATATTAATGCAGTTTCACATGAATGTCCTTTCCTAAAACCCGACTGTTGTTTTATCACAATATTTTTCTCTTTTACGTGCTTGATTAGTTGCCTACTAACTACTTTTTCACTGTCCACCAGCAATTTTTATGACTCCATATTGAGTGTATGTAATTTTAAAGTTCCGATGTAAAGCGATGAAAGGGCGATCTCAATGTCCACTTTGTAGTTTGGAGTTGTACTGTAAAGTTTGTATGCAGTACTTGTACTCATTCGGGAAATCGGTCAAAAAATTCAAATTACATACATGTGGTCACGTCAATCCTGGAGTGGAATCCTGGGTCTGTTAGTCACAAAAAGATTCCTTTGACCTTCGTAAGGTAATAATTTATTTTTTTGGAAATTTCACGATTCATGAATATATATCATACCTTCAGAAGACATATAATGTACACCTAAGCCCAAGACATCATGAACGAGAATGAGCTAAAGTGAAAACCGTTCCTCCCCTAGATGGGAATTAACACCACACAAATTAAAGCATTATAACTAAATATTTATTTATTCATGTTGAAATATATTATGCATTAACAAAAAAAAGTGTCATCATTGCTGGAGCGAGCTTAAAATAAACAGCAAACTACAAATAAGTTGTCGATAACATTGAAAACAAGCCACTACCATATTATGCTATAGTACATACTAAGCAATACCTAAACAAAAATTTCAAAATGTTGTACATTAGTTTGAACAGTTAACCTAAGCATTTAAGAGTAAGAAGTAAGGCGCGTAATTAAATTAGGATTGGAAGGTTCTTTGTTGTCAGCTTCCTACTGCTCGAAGGGATGAGTGTTGAATTGGAGGAGTGAAGACTCCGCGCTGGTGATTTCAGTATCGATTGATGCTCCATTTGGTTTAACTTGGATGGAATGCGCGCCAATCGGGGATTGGGTAGACGGACGTTTTCTTTTGCCACCTTGTTACGGTGAGAATTGCTTGAAGAGGGAAGTGCAGTGGGCACTACAGAGGAGCGTGATGCTGGTTCAATACACTTTTGAAAGAGCTCATAGTTGTCGGTGTCTGACAAGTCGGAGCTCTCTGTGATGGTGATTTTTGGAGCACCAGGTTTTCCCAGGCGGGATGTGGAGCGTCGCTTCTTGTTGCCAACACTTTGTCTTCCTGATCGACGACGAATTGTAGTTGCTATTACGCGATTCTTCTTCATCGGCGATTTGAAGGGCGTTTTTGTGTTGTTTGCTGTTGACTTGGCGAATATGCTGGGACTGTTGAGAACATGCATAAGGCTGCGCTTGGCTGAAGGGGTTTGCCGGTCTGTTGTTGGTAGCTTGCGCTTGTTTGAATGGAGTAGGGATGATATGCTGGTGGTGGATGGAGTTCTTTTCATGGATGACACCGACATTGGACAGTTGCGGACGGACATTGGTGTACGATTGGCCAGAGGGGTTTGGGGATTCTTCCGAGCACTGCTAAGCTTTTCCTTTTCGAGACGCTTCTTCTCCCAATCGCGAGAGATTACTTCAAGGATGTCCTCGCCATAGATTTGGAACTTCTTGTGCTCCTGTTCCTCATAGGCGTTGACTAATTCTGTAAGGAGAGCTTCTATTTTAGGCAACTTACTTGCGATGGTCTTCCTTTCCTTCTCCTCTTTCAGCAGCTGTCCGCCGCGGTTATTGTAGCGTCCCGGTTCGGATGCCTTTTGCTCAAGTGCGGTCATTCGATCCCACAGCACTCGGCGATCCTCGAAGAGCTGGAAAATCTTCTCGTTGTTGTGGTAGAAAGTTTTCAGGTCCTCCAGTTCCATTTCATGCAGGATGAGTAAGTCATCAGTATAACAGTCACTGTAGAAGTTTGAGAATCGATTCCTCTGCACCTCGGACTTCATGCACTTATCCCACCATTCGAGAATCTCCTTGCGGATTTGCTCGACAAATAGTTTGATGTTCTGTTTCTTCATGGTCTCGCATCGGTTAACTTCCTTGTGTAGCATGGCATAGGTGGACTGTGAGCATTCTGTGTACTTGCTGAACTTGTGTCTGGTTGCCGGACTAGTGTTCAGGCGATCCCAAAGGGAATTTAGTTTCCTTTTCATACCTTGAATGCTGTCATCTAGTTCGATGACTCGTTCACTATAGCGATTATGCATTTCACTGAGTCCATCAAATGTTTCCTTGCTGAGTTTGATTTGGCGATAATTTAGGAGCCTGTCTTCGTTTTCGGAGAACACTTGAACTTCGAGAATTTGAAGGAAATTTTTAATTTCACGACGCATCGTTGATACTTTATGCAGCCTGTCGACTTTTTCCGCCTTCAGTCTGTCCAAGTGCCGACGAAAATCGTTGATCTCCTCCTCAGACGGCAAAGGATCAGCAACCAATGAACGGGGCTCTTCTTCCAACTCGCTGCACAGTGCATCCTGCTCAAGTAAAAGTTCGAATATTTGTTCCCTTCGAAGCCGTAGAGTTTCGCGCAACTCTAAGAGACTTTCATCCAGCTCCGACTGAAATACCATTAGGGGAATGCCTTCGGAAGGCTTTAGATTGATATCGACTTTGAGCAATCTCTTTAAGTTTTCTGCTTCTTCACGCAAATCTGCAATTTCCTTCTCAATTTGCTCATGTTTTTCCATGGATTCTACGACCAAGTCCTCGAAGAAATTTTTTGTGTGTTCGGTAAGCTTCACGAGGTTCTCCTTGCACGCATTTTCATCGAATATTTTCTTCCAAATTTCCTGCAATTCACGCACATAACTTTGTGTGAGGACTTGCATATCCTTTTCTGTTTCATTAAAAAAGTCTGACATAATGCCGTTATTAGAATTTTCACTGAATTACGTTATTTTTAAAGATTTTTTTTTAATAATTAAGATCAAACGGACGGAATTTGTATAAAACTTTGTGCTACGAGTCGCCAAAAAATTCGTTATTATCCATCCAATTTTCAAAATTGTTGTGTTTCTTCTTGGGTGGAAGAATTAAAGGCAAATAAAAGAGATGGAGAGAGAAGCTGTGAAAGAACGGCATTCAAGAAATGGCTGTAGTCAGTAAAGAAATACAATGACGGGTAGTGTTCGTGGAGTATTGTAATAAGCCTAAATGGGAGGATATAGAGGGAGCTAGGATTTTGAAAAATGACAGGAAAGTGGATGTGGACTGGACCTTAGGATGGGAAGTGTGAGAGAGAGAGGGTTAGAATGCAGAGAGCGAGGAGCACGGCATGCTTGCTTAGCACGACTTAGCTCGCCGGACGGGGAGGTCCTTGTCCTCGCTACTCTACGACCTATTACAAAACATATATCATGCCAAAAAAAACTAACAGGTACTTACTTTGGCTTTTGTACCGGAAACGGACGGACGTCCACCACTCTGATAGGCGCTGCGGATGTTATTGCAGCGAGGCCATTTCCCACCCCACCTGGAAATCCGGTGGCCTTATATGTGGATTTCCCCGAGATAGTTATCCGCTTCGACATCAGATCATCGCCTTGGACTTGCCATCACCTTACCGCACCCCTGAAATTTCGCCCTTAATAAGCCATTATATGATCTTATCGATCATATAACAAAAAAAAACCAAAACACGGATATTTATCATACGCGTGAATTTATTCAGGATCTAAACGTTAAATTTTTATAATTAAAAGAAAATGATAACATAATAAATATATAAATAAAAAAAAAAAAAATATAAAAGAAAGCTACAAAAAAAAAAAGGAAAATATTTAAATTATTTACTAGGTGGAATTTCGCCGCCCTCTACTGTACTTATTAATAACCTTATTTCGGTCAACGAGAAAATGATATTTAATTCTGCCTACCTAAATAGAGCTCTGCGTAGGTATACTTTTAGGGTTCAGCGAAATATCGCAATAAGAAAAATTAATAGGGGTCGGTGGAAAGAACCTATTACAAACAAACAAACAAAAATAAATAAATTAAACAGAAATCCTGAATACACGCAAAAAAAAATTTGTATTAACAATCTTAAAACTAGGTAAATGAACTGTATGTAATTCTGTATATTAAATTTATCTTGATTATTAAGTCATTAAGCACTAGGCAAACGAATATATGTTTTTTGCTTGTGCTTGTGCAATATTATGTATGGGTTTAACTAAATGTTTAATATATATAATATATAAAAGGGTCTGTACTCTGTACATTCACTGTAGAATTTGACTATCTTGACTTTCGGTGCTCAAGGTCACCTTTACGCCAATGAAGAATTTTTTTTTTTTTGATGTGGGGAGATTAATTTCGACACTCGCCCTCAGTTTTTTTGTATTTGGTTCGTAGAATTTTCCGCAGATTATAGGTAGCTTCGGCATAAATTTCGATCCGAACTAAAATCGCGGTCCGGTAAAAATGGGGCGGTCACGACTTTCAAGTTTCTTAGTCGATGACCGCCAAATTCACTTTGCAGATTATCTTGCTGCCACCTATCAAAAAACTATGAATTAATTCCCTATTCCAAAATTCACGACTTATCTTTAACACTTACCCCAATATATATTAACAGAAAAAAAAATCCAAAAAGGTACTCAATATATAATATTAAAATCACTGCCTTTTTATTTCAGGACTTTGTGTTTCTTTGTTGTAACGTACTTCACTTTTACGTACTTCACTGTAGCACTTTCGCACTTCGGCCGTATGAACTTGCCGGCGGTTATTTTATCAATGTACAGTGTCCTCTTCTTTGAATTCTTGGAACTGGAATTCGTAAACGGCAGTAAGTGGTGTGACTGTTGCTATAATATTTTTGTTTTTGTGTCTTGCCGCTATTTGAGAGCACAATTTCAAATTTTAAATTTATCGTTTTCCCTTTCTAGGTTTGAAGATAGAGGGCTCGAATTCGCTTCATACAGGGAAATTCCCTTAGTCGGGACTCAACCCATTTTGGTTAAGGGGAAATTTGGGAACAATTAACAAACAGTCACATCGGCTCGCAATACATTTGACGTTTTGACAGACAGACAACCAATCAAATGGAACAAGAACGCGACGGAGAAGGTAGGTTTTCCAATTCATTTTAGTTTTTTTTTTTTTTTTATTTCGTTTACCATGTTGCACATTTACTTTTTACATTTTTTTCTTGCTTCTAGGTGATCATAACAGTATATAATACAAATCTTACGTTACGTTATAGATTATGACTTTTATAGCGGTGTATGTTCTGTAAATAATATGAACCATAAATTGGCTTGCCATATTTTTCGAATATAAGTAGCTTGTATTCATGAAACAACAAGACAAGATAGCGCATTGAAGTTTTCATTTTTGATTTGTTCTGCGCATGTACGTCATAGTTGCGGAGTGTACATTTTGACTCTTGGTATTTACGTGTGTTTTATATGGAACGAGTTGTGTTGGTTCTTTAAATGTTTAAATAAAACGGAAAATATAGAAGATATAGTTTCGGAAGTCTGTGAATGTGCAGAATGTGAATTTATCGTCCATAACATGTGTCTTTTTTTTGTTGTTCCTTTCAATTAAGTCGCAGAATTACTTATTTTCTGCTCAGCTCGACGCGTCATATTAACAAAATTGATGAAAAAACTTGTGTTTTGAATTGAATGTGAATAAAATGTTAAAAAAAAAACAAGTAGTTTCGTCAATTATTTATTCTATTTTGGTTTTCTTGTGTTTTTTTGTCCACTGTTTGTCGATTAAGGAAGCGAATGCAAAAGTGCATTCGCGAGCGGAAGAAGAGTGTTTTTGATACGGATATTGCAGTTAAATCAATTCAGTGGTTAATATAGTTTCACTATTGTCTTTTATCATAGCTTCAGATGGCTTTGGAAGACCAACCATGCTGCAGACTCTAAATCCTACCAAAGAAAGTACATGTCGAAGCATAAATGCAAATGCATTTATAATGCCAGTTTGCCTACCCTTTTCATGTTGAATAATATTTATTAAGTCATTTTTCACAAAATGCAGTCTATAAAGTCTTTATTTTTCTATTAATTGGGCCTTATCGTTTAAAGATAAAGATTCTTTGCCTTAAACGATTTTTTTTTCTTACAAAAGTTATGGAGCTGTTTCTAATGATTCTTTTTGTTTTCCATTAATTATATTTGCACTCAAATAAAGAGCAAATATCCCTTTTACAAATGTACTATTATTTGTTCAATCAATAACAATAATAATTTAACAAAATCGCAAATTTGTACTTTCGCGCCAATAGTACATCCATTATCTCCGCAGCTACTACGTCATAATCTGTTGACAGATGAATACCGATGAACAGCAAGAATGAACGACATGCGCAATGCGATATCTTGTCTTGTTGTATCATGGCTTGTATTTGCCTTAAGTAGGCAGGAAATTAATTTTTCTGTATTTTGCAAATGAACCACTTTACGTTTGTATTAAAAGAAAACGACTTCGCGATGACTGATAATAACAACATAGTTACTGACTCCTGTTACAAACAAATTATGTGAAACTATTGATGAAAATTCACAAAACAAAAAGTTTCATAAAAAAATGTAAAAAGAAAATTCTGAAATTTTGATTTGATTGAAATTTTGATTTGCGCTCGAATAAAATGTCAGTTTTGCAAAAATGGTACTAGCTTTGACTCATGTTGTACTAGAATTTGTACTAAAGCCGTTTTCAGTAAAACGGTTATTGGTTATTGGTAACTCAAAATTTTAAGTAAAAACTAAAGTTAGTTTCGTAATGAATTAAGGTGGGTTTCCACATGTCGGTTGATTGACAAAGTTTGACAGCCCTCGCGTTTATGTCATTGAACGACACCAACGTCAGTTCATTTCCACTTATGCCAATTATTGGCAAAAAATCGTTTGTCAGTTGATTGACCAACTTATGAACTCGATGCCAATTAAATTTTCTCTGTCAATTATAGACAAAGTGACATTTTGTTTGACAATTCAGCTATTTCCACTTGTCCAGTGGTTTCTTTGTCAGTTATTGACAAACGCTGTTAGTCAATTCATTGACAAGCAATTTTTCGCTATTTCCACTTGCCAATTGTGTAATTGGCATAAAAATACGTCAATTGTCAATTTCTAATCGACAAGTGGAAACCCAGCATTAAACACGAGTTTAGTGATTGTTTATTGGTAGGCCCAATATATACTCAGTTTAGTTGTTCACAGAGATAATACAATTTGTATAGATAAACTGTGACAAAGAATTGTTATCCGTCTGCACGCACACACACTCAGGCAAACAGTCAGTAGTGGGTTATGATTTCGGTCTTGTGTATCCAAATATATCACAAATATAAAAACAAAATAACTTGCCCACATGTATACGAATGACTCATCATACAAATTATTATTTTCAGTAGTTTTGGGTTTTCATTTATTACTACCTACGCATATTATCTACGAAGCGATAAATATGTCAGTTTGTTTCGTGTAACATAATATTCAATACATACGATATAATGAAAGCAAAATAAATAAAACTTAGCAGAAGGATAAAATCTGGGCAATAAACAGGATATGTTCCCTATGGTTACATAGAATAGTAATAGTAGTAAGAGATAACGAATGACAGATTTGGAAATGTCATGTTGATTTTTTTCGATGGTGTTTTTGTGTTCAGAAAAGTAAATAAGGATGAAGTTTTTCAAAGAATACCTTGGTAATTTGAGATCAAATAATAGCAGACAAGGAAAAAAGAAAGTACAACGAAAATATAATACTTTTTCCCGTCGATGAATTTTTTAAGGAATTAATTTTCAACGAACAGCTGTTTTCTGTGACACTTATATCCACAGCGCACTCTATGTCAAAATTTAGATAGGGATGCTTGGAGAGAAAAATTGGAGAGCCGCTAAAATTTCGTTTCGTAAAGTTTCGCTCGAGCAGCTTACAAAGCGTACTAAAAGTCAAAAAATTAGCCTATAGGATAATTTGTTGACAGCTGATAATTTCGTTTCCCACCACGATAGTGTCAGAAAATTATACGAGGATAATTATTTACCTAGCTCAATTTGTCTTGTAGGTATGTAACTAATTTTGTTTTAATCTAGTCATGGATACGACTTTTGCAATAAATTTTCTTTTTCAAACAACGAGCATTTAAATACGACTCAACCGTGCACTGCTAGTTTAGTAATTTGTTTTCTGATTAAAATGACTTCTTGGTATCTCTTGCTCCCACAAACATATGTTATATTCAAACGTTTCACTGATTTTACAGCAAAGTGCAGTGAGTTTGTGTTCTGCCATTAACAATCCCAAATTATTGCACTGCTTTACTGCACTGGGCGGGTTGTACACTGATAACTGGCAATACTGGCATTGTTCTATCGAGTTTTCAGATTGTGTGTGGAAAATTTTACATTTATCTCGCACTCGCATACGCTTGCAAAAATAACACATGTTCAATTAATAAACAAGAGGACTGGAAATTGAAAGAAGAGCCACATAAAACAAATCTATGTAAATATTTATTAATACATAATAGAAATCTTGAGAGCTCCTTGAACAAAGCGAGACAACCCCATAAAAACCGACCCACACAGTCGCACAGCTCAGGCACTTCCCTTCTCGCATTTACTACGATCCGAATAAAGCAGCAAAGTGTGTCTTTCGCTTTCCAAAATCCACCTTTCATTCTCGATTCGATCATCGACGGAGGAGTAGTGTTAGTTCTAATTAAATTCTACTTTATATTTGTGCAGATTGTGTATGTGCTAACAGTATACAAAAAAAGAAAACACCAAAAGCATCAATTTTTCTGTGAAAAATTTACAAATTGTGTTAATTTTGTGTGCGATCTTTAATTCTGTTTTGATTTTCCCAACTCAAGCAGCAAGGTGACAAAAACAAATTGGATTCTAGGACTGTGTCATCTTTTTTTTATTCTTGTGGGTGGTGTAAAGTGTGGAGAAAATATATTTCTCCTGATATCTGGGATATTCCTAGATTTTTTTTCAATATATCCTTGGAAAAATAACTCTCTAATTTGAATTTTATTCAAAAATATAATTAAGAAATATTCGCACCCATTACAGACGAAATATAAATTTTTCAAAGGCAAAAGTTCACAAAGAAAAAGAATTTTCCTTATTTTCATTTGTGTATTCTAAATCAAATATGGCGGATGTTGAATCGTCTAGTTCGGCTGTACAACAGCCCCCAACATCAACCAGCCATCTCAACTCGATTCCATTGATTGCTGCTGAACTTATGGTGGACAATAATGTCCAGCTGAACATTCAGCAGCAATTGCAGCCCCAATCTTCGTCGGGGGGCGGTGGTTCGTCTAGCGCATCATCGTCGTCATCGTCGGTGGCAGCAAATTCGTCGTCAGCCTCGGGTGCTGGAACGACAAGGACATCGTCCGTTGTCGTTGGTGGAGATTCCAATGAGCCAGAGGCAAAGAAACCTAAGATGGACATGATTACAGCTGGTGCTGGCACATCGGCTACTACCACACAGCAAGAGAAGCTCGAATATCGTTTGGGTGGGATACTGTGTTGTGCTGTGTGCTTGGATTTACCCAAGACGGCCATGTACCAGGTGAGTGTGTTTGCGGAAGCTTATAGTGTTTGTGAGAATGTTTGTATGTATGCTTCATATTATTTGGTTTTTATCGTTGATATTGCATAAACAAGAACGTCCTTGAGTTGGGCGATTGCACCTATTACTTTCTCGAGAAAAGTTCTGATTAGAGTGCCCAGTGCCAGTCCAGTGGATAGACATTTCGAAAATAGGTAAGGTGGAGTATCAATGATGAAATTTGCATTTTGCGTCTAATCGTCAGCGAACTACAGCATAGTGCATTTTCGAGAAAGAGATGGAAGTAGGCTACGGCACTATCCGCATATAGCATAGAACAGGGAAGGCACAGTTTTTTTTTTGTTTCTTTTATTTTTACTGCGCTGCTGCTGCTATTTCTCGTTTTTTTTTCTATTCCGTTTTCATTTTGAGTTCTTATAAGGTTTGATTAAAAATAAAATAAAAACGGGAAACAGTGCAACGACGCAACAGTAGTGCTGCGCAGCACAAAAGAAAAAATATACCCATATGATGAACAGTGAATGTAATCTGTAAATGAATATGCAAGGGTTGGTTGGGGGTAAATAACTGGCTTAAGCGAATACTACGTGTAGATTTATGTAACATTTGAAGTCTTACGGCGTAGAATGATCACTATGTACGTAGGTACTATTGATTTGTTGCTGAAGTTTTCTATTTAAATAAAATGTAAGCGCTGTGCTTTTTGATGCTGCTATCCGAGATAGGAAGCGATCACCTACTTTTGTTATCAAAAACCGAACACTATCCAAAATTCTAAACTAAACAAACAAATAAGAAGCGAATTCACATTAAAAAAATACGATTGCGTTTGGAAAATACCAATAGGATCTAGGTACTCCATTGACATACATAGACTGCTAGTGAAATGTCAGTTTCATACAAACCTGCGAGGAAAAATGAAGTAAACATAAGCCTAGCCCTTTTGGTTCAGTGTGGCGAAAGTATGCAACCTCTGCGCACCATTGCTATTTTGTACATAGAACACAGTGCCATCCATTATGGAAACATTGCAACTGCGCGAACTAACGATAACGATAACTCGGCACTCAAACAAAATCTCACGAATTGCTCAATGACGTGTTTTCGTTTCTTTCCGCCGTGAACCGAAAGAGGGAACTATAACACAGAACAACAAGTCAACAGGCACTTGTAGAATTATGTTTGTTTAACAAGTGTAGATTAAAGGCGTAACACAATAAAAACCGTAACAATTGTTAAAACCCGAAAATTTCCCTAGATTTTTTTCAATTAGTTCAACAAGTTAGTCAGTATTATTGTCCCCCATTGGCACCCGAAGTTACACCGACGTTGGTTAGTTCGCAATGTTTGTGACATGACAAACCTATGAAAGCGAATGCGCTGCAATTACATATAAAGTTTTTTTTTTTTAGTTTATATTAGCCTTGTTAAATAAGAATATCTCACCTCTCTGTGCAGCTTGTGCAACTAATTGGGCCTTATACAAGTTAAATTATTTTTAGTTGGGATAATTTTACTATCACCGTGAGTGAACGTCACCTATAACATGGTAGATCCTGTCCCAAACTAATGTTATTCTATTAATATTTTCTTCCTAACTTTTGCTTGTTTAATTCTAACAAGTCGATCAACGTCGGTTAAAATTAACCAACTTTTTAACAGATCCATTCTCTTTTCTTTAGACACTTGTTGTTTCCAGTTACAGAAATGGTAGAATTTATAAAATTTCCCACTTGTTGAAATGTTCTAAAACAATTGTTGAAGTGCCCGCAGACTAGTTATTACGTGTTACGCAAATTTTTAACAGTTGTTGAATTTCACTTGTTTAACAAGCACTTTCCTTTGTTTCCTATTCCCTACGGCCTACATAATATCAGTCAGGTCTAGGTGCACACGTCATAATTAAATATGGATGTACGAATGCTTTTCTGCCGACTGTGCAGTGCATTTGTTTCTGTACTCTTCATTTGCAAATTCTTACGTATATGGACTAGTAATCTAATAAAATATGTATAATCTCATATTGAACTTGATGCACCTATACAACAATTGCATTTTTTTACTACATACCTACCACTTTGTTATTTATTACATACCTATATATTAACTATTTGTAGTAGGTATGTACCTACCTACCTAATTATCAATTATCTAAAATGAGTTGTTGTCAGTCTGCTTTATTTTACATGTTTTGATTAACAAAGCTACCTATGTACATTACATAAGTCGTACCTAGGTTTGTATTTATCTAACCAAATGAAATGTGCATAACTGTATATATGGATTAACGGAAAAAAATATGTACATTGTGTACCTATATATTAAACACCCTTATTATCTAGTCATCTCTTTCGGTGGTTTTTGCTCTCTTGTGCGTTTATAAACAAACAGCAAAACGCCAACAACAATGAAAGGCAACAAAACTATCCTCGTTCACGAGACACGACACGACATCACTATCCCTGTTGTATATATTTTATTTTGGTTTTTGAACTCTTGTTTCTTGTATGTATGATAACAACACATAACCATTCATATGGTTAACTGTGTACATTCGTTACTCACTCTCTCATTCACAATACATTCAACGGTATTTAAATCTTTCGTCGAATAAAAACGCGATAGAAAGGGTCAGCTGATTTTGACAGCCAACAGCACAGTACCTATTATACATATGCATCTGTTGTGTATGTATATAACAAAACAAGAAAAACACTTCGTGCCGTGCCCGTGCCGTTTTGTTTTTGTTATTTTTATCAGCTGAGTGAGAGATATGACAGTGTGTTGACTTTGTGTTCGAGCTCGTGCACAACTTCTCTAGCTGGGCATCCACCATCCATTTGTCGATTTGTTGTTATTGCTTTCTCGCTTTAACATTTACTTGCCTCTCTTTTCACATTTCATATTCAATATCAATTTCTTTGTTTAGATTTTGTTTTTTTTTTTTTTTAATATTGTTCTTATATATTGTGACATCATGAAGCAAAGTAGTGGTAATGGAATTATAAAGCATGTGTGTACATACATTCGGACTTTAATTTATATAATGGATATACCTACATAATATGTATATGAATATAAATTTTCTACGTTACAATTTACAAATCAATAGAGGGGAGTGTGAAAATAAAAGCACTACCTACATATTAACATGTGATTTTAGGCAAAGACAACAGAAAGAGATAGTCACCCTATTCCCGATGGCGTCTGTCATAAACGACTCGTATTTCACTTCGTTTTTTGGTCGATTTTTGTAACATTTTTTAAACAAATGAATTGAAATAATGGTGAACACATAAGAAAACAAATCAAAACTGTTAACAAAAGTTTAAACAAAAATCTGCACATCGTTTTACAACGACACGAAACATGAGTCGTATACGACAAACGCCAACGGGAATAGGGGTGAGTAATAAGAAGCAGTATTCTTATGGGTAATTTAAGGGTTTAAAGTGCAACGAAACGTAGTAAAAAATGTAATTTTATTTGCGTTTTATAAAATAGAAATGAAATATACCCACCTAGGTACCTACATACCTTCCTGCCTAAATAATGTAAAGTGAACGTCAAAAGTGAGTAACACCGATTCTGTTTTGAGTTTTCTTTATAATGTACCTACCTAGTAGGACAAACATCCGAGAGTATACCTAAACCTCCTAACTGTCCTGAAAATCTTCTCAACTCAGCGTCAGCCGTTCGGACTCGGCATATCTCGAATGGTTGCGAGAAACTAGGCCTACGGTGTCTAGTCTACCGCCTGTTGCGCCACATATTTATTTATTTTTTAATGCATACGTACAACACTACATAATACCTATATAAAGATAATGGAAAAATAAGTTAAAAACAAATCTGACTTAAATAACCAAACTTAACTTTTTAGAGACCGCCGTGGAGTCTGAATCTACTTAACTTTTGCGTAGGTATATGTACATACTTAACTTTTTCGGGTCTTAACTATTTCGAGTCTCTACTTCAGCGGTTCTTAAACTTATTAAGCTGCGGAACCCTAAAGAAGGCCCAAATATATTTCGGAACCCCAACTCTAATGGCGATTTCGATTACAAAAAAAAAGAACCACTTTTTCTGGACCCAGCTCAGATGCGTTCGTTTGGTACAAAAAAAGCGATCTTTTCAGATTTGAGAGCACTTTTGCGAATCTAGATTTTTTTCTCAGAGTTTTAGAGATTTACCAACTTACATATTGTGATTTGTCATTTGGAGTTTGATTGTTTACGGTTTACGGAAAGTCTTTGGCCGAAAAAGTTAGAGCTAGTGGAAAACAGTATTATGTAAAATAAATAAAGCAAAATATGGATGAATATGGAACAAATAATAGATATATGTTATTTGCATATTCATGACGGAATGCTTAGGCGTTATTATTCATTCGCGTTAATACGGATTAAAGGTTACACCCAGGTTTAAGTGAGTTTAACCCAAAAATTAAGCCCAAGTCCATAATATTTAGTCTTACCCGATGTTTTTAAACCTTGTCAGCGCTTAATCCGATTGACTTTAAACTGCACTTCGTAGACCAGTTTAAGTACTTTAACCCGTGTTAAAAATTGTTCAAATGTAAAACAAATGTATTAATATTTTTGTACACGAGTCCACTCATTTCACATTGGACACAAAAACAAGTGAAATTTACCAAATGCTGATGTCTCAAGAAATCAAATCAATCTCCTATATTAGTCAAAAACAACAAAAAACAAATGTCGTTTTATGTGAAATTTGAATTTACGTTGGTTTAAAACGGGTTAAAATCGGTTGAAACTGTTTTAAATCTGTTTTTGATCCAGCGGGTTTAATGCGTGTTTTTGGGTGAATATTATGGATATAGGTTTAAATTGTCGGGTTTAAAGAATGCAGATTAATGATCGGGTGTCAAATCAACTTAAACCTGATTTACATCTGGAGTGAATAATTTGGCCGTTAGTGTCGTAGCTCGTAGGCTGGGTTTCATTCGGACTATATTTTCATTCTTTGTCAGATATTATGCAGAAACTTTACAAAAACTGTGCATGAACTATACCCACTCGCATGAATTTTTGTGCCAAGTTCATTCTTTGTAAGATAAGATGTAAGACCTACCTCATAAAAGCTATGCGCGAACTATGCATACTCAAACGCGGGTATACATCATGGATTGTTGCTCGTAAATTTCTTTGGAAAGTGAATGTTGCTGTACCATTTTTGTTTGCTTTTTTAAGGTTCCGTTCCCACAGGGACAAAACGGAATTTCAATAAAATGAAAATATAATCGTCAACAATTTTTTGCGCAAAAATGTTCCTAATTATAGGTTACAAAAATTATTTTTGTGTTTTACTACCTATTTTTAATTCAAGAAAGTTACGGAACCCTGAAAACAGTTCCACGGAACCCCAGGGTTCCGCGGAACACAGTTTAAGAACCGAGGCTCTACTTTATATAAAAAAATTGTTTCTAAACTATTAAGATAAATGAAAATCTTAGTGGTTTTTCCTTACTTTTGACGCTCACTGTAGGTAGGTCGACGTACAATTGATACTTTTCGCGAGATTCAAATTAGGTAGGTACTGTAGTGACCCCCTATCTTATCTTCATCCCATTTACATTTTTCACGCCTTTTTTTAGCGATGCCAAATCAGAGCTAACCAGATCATTCAGCTTCACATTACATATCTATTTTTCTACACTGTTCAGATGTTTTTGACGACTGCTATCAAAAAATGATACATTTTTAAACTCTCGCATAAAGCGGAGTTTATTTACATGGTCATGCTAGCAATTAACATTTTTTCAAGTATGTAGGAAATAATCTGATAGTGTAATGACAGAAACATGTTTCTAATAAGTTTGTGTGCTAAGTGAAACAAAAAGAAGCGACTAACAGGGGACAACATCATTAAATGAAAACTGACAGATTGCGGAGGTCCCTCAGAAGATAATCTGTATACATGGGCTAGCAGTCTAGCACTAGCCCTAACAAGTCTAGGAATTTGAAAATTGTATTCAATACCAAAATCAACGCGTCTAGATTTATGTTTTTGGTATGATTTGTATTTCAGTTTAGGGGCCAGTTATAGCTGTCATTGAAAGGCAAAATTAAAAATTTTGATTTCCGATTTTAGGACGTTTAACCAAACAATAGTGACTTTAATGTTAAATCACTTTTAGAATTTGTTTACAAAATTATTAATTCACTGATGTGTTCAATAATCAACTCTAACCTCAAAACCTAGACTTGTTTGTTACTTCATGAGGTTGGTAGATCATGCATGACAGAAAACGAGTTGGAAGTGTGTTAATTGAATAGTTTAAAAATATTGTAAATTGGGCGGCATTAGTATTTTGACAAAACTAAAGTTTTGTATCATTCAAACAGAATTTAAATGACCTTTCCATTGATGACAACATTAACATGAAGTAAGTTCAAATTATGAGTACAATTAACTATAGCTTTGTCAAAATACTTCTGCCGACCATTGTAGGTACCGTCAAACTGCCTAACATTGACCACTTTTAAATTTCAAATAGCTGTATTATTTACGTTTTTTGCATGAGCGGGAAATAAAGTACACCAGAATAGGGGCTTACCTTTGTACTTTAGTATTCCAAAGCTTAAATATGTTTAAATAAAAACGTAGAGGTAGTTTCTTAACAAAAATAGGGTGGTCAATGTTTGACTTGGTTTTGGGTAACTTTGACCGGCATGTTTATTGTTGATCAAAAATCATAAGTTGAAGTAGGTAGTTTTATTTAACTTTAGTTTATTTTATTAACTGATATTATTTCACAAAGCTTTTAAATTTGTTAGAATGTTATAAAAAATAAACTTAAGTTAGGAAATAATTTATATAACACATATCTACATAATACTGAATTAAAAAAAAATAAAAAGTCTTCAGACTCATAAAGCAACAATTTTCTTCTAGGCATTGGAGTCGATTAAAACAATACTAAAGTAAAATAATTTTTAAAATCAGCATATTCCCCCTTTACTTCTCCTTTTCGTCATGAAGTAACATAGGTACATACATGTACTGCTCCGGTGGGTGACACCATTACAACACTGAAAGAATGTTTAAAATTGGAAGAATAGATCCAGATAGACCCTACCCACTTTACCACCCTCCTTAAGTAACCTATACTGAACCCGTAGTTGTCGCCATATCAAAGTTGAAAGAAATGTTAACTTCAGCCGAGTAGTTCCACAGATAGGTCCTACCACTCGGCCACTTTACCTCTCCCCACTTACCCTCCTAAATTAACATCTATTGATCCGGAATTTGTTAAAAATCGGCCGAATAGAGCCGGAGATCCCTGCCACCGCTTTACTCTTACCCCTCCCTACGCAACCTGTCGCGATCCGAAGGGTGTCTTTATGACAAGAGTAGTTCTAGTTCTAATGGGCAACAAATCTATGAATCGGTCAACATTCTGAAAAATCGGATGAATGGTTCTCGAGTTATGGATGGACCAACAGACGGACGATGTATTGTATAGTGGTTGCCTTCCATTCGTCCCAAAAATAAAAAAAAAATTACACAAACGAATAGTTGTGCGATGCTAGCCCTAGGATGCCTATCCAGACCTGTTGCGCCAACGATTTATTTATTTATTTACATATGGATAAGCCTATAAAACGGCGCAAAAACAAGTGGTCAATGTTAGCCACTATGCTCGTTTAACTTTGACCACCCGGTCAAAGTTTGAAAGGCCTCGGTCAAAGTTAGCCGTTTACTCATAAATTCTAACATAATTTCCAAATTGATCTCAAAAACAATATTCAGCTTGATATTTGTCCCAAAAATTATATATTTTTGAAAGAAAACATATTAAACTACTTAGTAGTCCTAAAATGTAAACGAAAAACTATTCTTATAAGGCTGAAAAAAATTAAAGTTTGGAGTACACAAAAAGTACAACAGAGACGACATTCATTGCATTAGTTGCCACATAGAGAGAATTGTCCCTATTCTCTCAATCTTTTTTTCTGCCATCTGTGAACAAATAGTGCTCAGTATAAAACCATAATTATAATTCTAACTTATACCAGAGGCCGTTTACGTGAATAGAAAAAGTTGGTTTACTTTTGGTCAAAGTTACCCCCCCCAGTCAATGTTAGGCAGTTTGACGGTACTGAGCATAAACGTTTTGTATAAATTTGACATTTAATAGGCAATTTGCACAATTGCAATTTGAGCTTGTGTCCTTGGTCTTAACCAGAAAATTCATAAAAATGTTTAAGTAGGTACATATTCTCTTAAAAGTTTGTTTAAAAGAAAGTGTTTTCAATAATTTTCGTGTAATCTGCAAAAAACAATTAATATTCAATAAACGGCAGTCGTTAACTATGCGTTTACCATCGTGCTGTGGTTAGTGTCTAGGGAAGTTGGTTAACCCAGCAGCAAGGGTTAACCCACCCCACAGTGCGGAGCAGCAATGCACAGCGCGATTTGTAAAGAAAAATAAATATATAATGTCAGAGTTCATCCAACACTACAGCGGAAAAGAGGTTTTTGTTTGGTTTTATATTGGACCTGTATTCGAGAATGTATGCCCCAGCATTTGGAATCCAAATTTGATAGAAAAAAAGGTAAACAGACTTCCTGATACTACCTACTTTTTAATTTAGGATTTTTTTGATGAAAGTATCTACCCAAGTTACATAGGATATATAATTATTCATAAGAATGTTCATTGTACATAATAATATCTACTACTGATATTGGTCTGAAACGTTTTTTTTTTTGTAAGACAGATTACCTATGTCTTATGTCCTATTTCTCTATTTTAAACAACAATCTTCCTACATTATGTTGTTTAATTTTAGATAAATAGATATGTAGCTGTGCATGTGTACTCTAATACATCAACGCGATGCTTGTTTAACTGGTTTCTTTGAGATTTTATGACATCAATGAGGTAGATGCCCGAAACAGAATCCATTCTAAACAACAAAAGTCCATTCACATAGAACCATCATGCGTTCTGTTCAAGAGGTCATCGACAATAACAAATCAACATGGAATACTTCTAGGTCAAGACAAAGCATTATCAGCTGTTGTTCTTGTTCTTGTTTTTTTTTTTTTAATTAGGTATTTTCTTCTCATTCAGAATACAATAAAAATACATGTGTATGTATGTACATACACTATAAATCCCACTTTGTGTGCTTAAATCAGTAAATGACATTTAAATTGATTTGAAAATGCACCCTTCTTTCAAGAAAACGATAACATTCAGTCTCCTATTTATTACTTGCTGTTACTTTTATCAGACATTGACAATACAGAAAGAATTATTTAGTCATTTGGATGGCATTGTATTCAAATTTAAAATGCGACCACTAATTGTGTTGAGGTAGACTTTTCAATGTCTGATCACGATACGTATAACCTATTCGTGTACATATAATTTTCTTGAAAACTCACGCATAGTGACCTTCAATATTTTTGTCCGGGGGAATGTCTAAATCGCTTAAGAATTTTCGGTTTTGTTTTTGTCTGAATGTCTTTTCTATGGTTTGCATTTGATACGTGCGCAAGGAGTATTTAAAAGACTTATAAATTTAGAATTTCCGAAAATAGAAAATCCTCTGCTACAATTACGAAATGTTCGTAAAATGTATGAAAGATCACTTTTCTAGCGGAAACTGTTGTCGGCATTAAAAATATGTATATAAAGACGGACACTTTATTTGCTATTTCAATATCAGCGTGTTATAGACGACAATTTAACTGCATAGAGGTAAACAAATAAAATTGCGTCGTAGTAAATTAGAAAGTTTTCTGGTAGTGAGTGTGCCATTTAATTGTTGATCGTCATGCGGTCGAAGTCTGCCAAACCTTCGATAAGATAAGCTATTTGTAATTACTACATTGAAGTAATGGATAGGTACCTATACCTACGTTTTTGCAAATCATTTTTTGGTCCCGCATATGTTAGCTTATCTATCAATAATTAATTTGTTGCATAACTACTACCCACTATGTTGTAGGTAATCATTTTAGTTTTCATCCTAACTTTCACGAACTCAGAATATATTGCATATATCAAATCTATTACAATTTAAAGGTGGGGACTATGGGCCTTATTTATAAAAGACCTTAATAATATTGGCGCAAAATTATAGTCAGATAAAGTATACTTGAAGCTATTTTAGTACGAAACAAAGTCAGTACTAGTTAATTTTGTTAATTATAGTCAACATAAAGCCCACTTTATCGTTGTTACCTGATAATAAACTTCAAACTATGAAAAGTACCTATTATCTCTTAGTACGCACTAAATCTGTCATTCTTCAATTTGAGGGCAAACTAATTTTTCTTTTTTTCTTTTAGAGAATTTTAACGCGAAATTGAACAAAATGTTTTCCGAGGATAAAGATGATAATATATTTGAAGACTTTGAGCTATTAAGAAAATATAAAATATATAAAACCCGGTCAAATCCTTTTAAAGAACTTTATGACGATTTTGACTTGATGTTGCTCCACCAATTTTCGCAGACTTTTAGCGTGTTCCAGGCGGAAATAATGGCGATTAAAGAAGCCCTATCCTGGCTTAAGAAGAACGTGTTATCCAAAAAGGATATCCGTATTATTTCATATTAGCGCTATGATAGGTGGCATCACTGGACAGGACACTGTCTTATAGGTAGGCATGCAAACAGACTTGGTACTTCTTCAAATGATTTTTGTAGAAGCTGTAGAGATGAGGAGGAGGAGGAGGAGGAGGAAACTGTCTCCACCTTCTCTGCTTCTGCCCAGTTCTTTCTCGGAATAGGAAAATACACTTAAGAGCTTTCTTCTTCAACGACCCGAGACCTCATCACTAATGATAACAGGAGTTATTGCGCTTCAGTTTTGGAGTTAGAGTGTTGCTACTTAGTATCTACTAACCTCCCCTAATAGCGGGCGACTATAATTTATAATTTTGAGCTATTTTAAACATTCACATTAAATATTTTGTAGATCACAATAGATATTTTTTTATGGGAAAATGTGTGAGTAAAGTAAAACTGTGAAGTAAAATTTAACCTGGACACTATGGGCTGGTTTCTTCAGATCTGCTTGAATCTGCGGTATAGTTACCATAGATTTATGTTGATTTCCATTGCGCTTTTACCCTTTTGCTCACAGAGCTCAGATTTTTCCTGCCCCAATGGAACATGAAATGAGATTAATTTTTTGTGGTAGGTGAGTGCACAGAGGAGAGTTTCATACTCAGGCGCTCGCTGTAGGAGTGTAGGCTCTGGCTACTGTAGGTTTACTTTCTACTTTTCTGTCCGTCGCATCCGTTGACAGTTGGCAGAGCGTGAGAGTAAGCATTTTCATTGGTGGAAATATAAGATAATGAGATAAACTGTCTCTCATATGTCATCGGCTGTCAACGTATGCGGCGGATTCTACGGAACTGTTCGTTCCGTCGAATACGTCAATACATCGACGCAACGGATGCGACGGATTCTATGGGTTGGGGCCTTTTAACCCATGATATGATTATGTACATGTTACCAAAAAGTTAATTTTTTTTTGCGCACACGTCGTAGTCATCTGTCAGTTGAAAATGCGTCGGCAAGGCGGATACGAACACGAAGTAGCACACTCTTTTTTGCGTTGTATTGTCGTGTTCTTGACTGCTATGTCAAAACTTGAACAAACAGAATTCCAGAATATCCTTGGTTAAAGGCCGTTAACCAACAAAATCGGCTGGTTATCGATTTCTTGGGTTTACAAACCATTGTTCACTTTCTAAGAGGTTTACCTTTAATTTTTCAAGTTTTGACAGACTTTTGGTCATCTGTATATTTCTACCTACAAAAATACGCGCATAGTCGTATAGCTATGTATAGTAGGTATACTATGAATCAAAATGATTTACCTATTAGTATGGGGTTCGCCTTATGTATTATCTAAAAGCAACATTTTCCTTTCCAAAGCTAGGTATAACGTTGACATAACCGATATTTATGTATTGAGCTTCCAAAAGTAATGAAAGCATAGAAAGTAAGTAAAATATTATTCAATACAGTCAATACTTTTGACCCGAACGTGAATTTCGCATCGAAAATTTTTTCAACAAGGGTCAACGGTCTGATGTTTCATCTATATGGCGCACATGGCTTACATTTTGTATTTTTTGTTTATTTATTTAACTTTTTTATATTTTGTTTGCACTTTTCCATAAATAGCACACGTTTGGAATTTGCAAAAGCACTTCCCGTCTAAATACCTTTAACCACGTACTTCGCAATTTGCGAACGTTTTTCGTAATTAGAATACCCATATTCAATTAAAATGATTTAAAATGCACCGTTAGTTTTATAACAATTATCATATTCGATTAATCTGCATTAAACTAACCTCAATTTTTTTATTTATATAATGTATTTATTGTCTCCAATTTACAATTATGTGGATAAATATGTAGATATGTTTAAAAGAGTTGGTAGTACCTAGAATACATCCCAATATCTTCAGTAATAATATTGGAATATTCGTAACAGTTTCTGTTGGCCGAAAGTACTCATCGTAAATATTTTCTGTGACTGTGAATAATTACGATCTTATGACCTTGTTCACATTATGTATTATTAATTCGCAGTTTTAAATGTTTCCCCTTTGTTTGTTCTTTGTATAAAAAAAAAATAAAACCTAACCAGGTTATTGAATGAATGGCATTTTATTTTGATTGCGTAAGAACTTGTATGTACTATGATTCAGGTCAATAGGAATTTGTTGAATAAGAAGTGTAATTTGTGTTCATCGAAAATTCAAAAGTCAGTCAATTTACAACTCAGCAAAATAAGCCAACGAATTATGGATGTGGTGTGGACTGCTTTTATTTAACTGTCTTTGATTTGGTCAAGGCGTTAGTAGGATGAAAATGAATACATATATGTACATAGACAGATGACTTAATTTGTACTTTATATATAATAAAAGTAGGGTTTTCAGATAAAAAAAAATAAATATGTGGCGCAACAGGCGGGTGACACCCAAGGCCTAGCTTTTCGCAACCATTCGTTTTGTGTGAGTTTCTATTTTTTGGGACGAATGGAAGGGACCTACAATTTTATGCCGAGTCCGAACGGCTGAATTGAGAAGCTTTTTCATGACAGTCATACTCTCGGATGTTTGTCAGACGTTCGCGAGAGGTGGCGCAGTAGAAAAAACTTTAAGATGTAATTTGTGTTTTTCCGGGGATCGAACCTGGGATCCCCCTCGCACAGTAGTTCACACACTAACCACTGCGCTACTGCGCCCACAGGGTTTTCAGATATCTACTTTTATTTAGTCTGTTTTTTTTAAATGTTGAATGATTGTAGGGGCAGGTATAAAAGTTTTTAAGTAATTTTTCCATATATGTAATCAGAAAACTCCAGTTTTGAGTTCCTTCCTTTTGTCTTTCCAAACAATATTCCAACGCCCCAAAGATATACATGTGCCACTAAAAATGTTACGAGGTGTAAAGGGTCACAAAAAACGATAATCGCGATAATCGGTAACTTTTATCGAAATAGTAGTGCTTATCAAATTTATGGCTTATGATTATTGCATCCAAAATCTATGTTTTACTATTTTTCGTAAGACTAACGGTTTTCGAGGAAATTCAATTCATTATGATACCTACGTACCACACCTTTTCACATATACCACCTTTGGGATAGAGTACAAGACAAGGAGTACACTTTTTGAATTGAATTTTGTCGTACAAGGTTTGTTAGACGTGGCCAGCCCTAGTGCGCACTGAAAAGTGTCAGTGAATTTTCGTGGCTACCAAAAAACCCGAGAATACCCCAGTAATTCAGTTTCATGTCGAACACGAAATGTTACCCTGAGACGTACCACTGACAAAAAATTTGTAAAATACAGATTTAACACAAGCAATAACATTAAAATTGTTTAATTAATGATTGTAATGTTGAAAAATACATTTCTTTTAACATTTACAAATGCTGCACAAGTCAATAATTCGCAAAAATATGATTTCACCCAAATGACATCTACGATTGACAACTAAATCCAGCACTGAACTCTTGCCGTGACTGAATACCTGGGGTCAGCTCAGTGCTCAACTGGGACGTTCCAGTGCTCACCACGAACACAGGTTTCCATTGTCAATGCGAACTCAGTGCTATATCGAACGCGAGAGGGCTAACCCAGTGCGCACTAGTGCGCCATAGGGTCCACATCAAACAAACCTTCATATTAAATTTATTAAATGGAAAACTTAAAATAAACTTAAATGAATTATTTCCTTAAGTAGGAGCTTGGTATGTAACACACGAGTTAAGATTTTTTATGGATTTAGAATTGAAGATTTTTTTATATAAAATTATGATTGTTAAAATGATTTTCAGTGAAGATTATTGACAGAGAAGAGCTATAGTGTTGTACCAACAGAGGTTTTTTTTCGAGGTAGAATTAGAAACATAAATAAAAGTTCTAATAGCAAAGATGATTCGAAAACTTGTAAAAATACTGCCAATTTTTTTTAATGACAAGAATTACATATACATACAGGCTGAATTATTATCTACATCGACTCTAGAGCTAGTTTTATTGGTAAGGCCCACCAGTTATGCCCGATTTCACTCATAATTACATTTTAGCTAACAGGGTATTAGATTTACCAAACTTCTCAAATAGAGTTCCCTTTCATTGACATTAGATACAAGCTAGGTCTTTTTTTTTTTCAGAATTGACGAAACATTTTTCCGATTAAATAATTTATATAAATAAATGTCGAATTTTTTAAGATTTGTTAATGCATTTTGAATTCTGCGAGAGCAAATTAGGTTTGAGAAGTTTGTATATTAATTTGTTGTAGGAATACTTTTAAAATATTAAAGGTTAAATATTTTAAATCATTTGATGACCAGGTCAACTACTTGTCAGTAGATACATAATTTATGGGAGGTATAGAGGTAAGAGGTTCTTAATGTAACACTGACAGCTTAATTATTTAAAGTTGGCAAGTATAAACATATCAAAAGCTTAATGCACAATTTTCTAAAACATAATATTTTGAAGGTATAATTAAAATAATATTTTGTTTAATAATTGGCAAATTTAGTATAAAATGATTTAACATTTTTTAGTAGTAATAAAACCAAACTAACTTTTCATTGTTTAAATCACAAAGCTTGTATGTACTTAAATAAAGCTGCAGTTTTAAAATAATATCTATATTTATTTTTAAATATAAAATTAAGTATATGTCACTGTGAGAACACGATTGCCATTAAAATAATTAGTTGTTAGAATCATTAGCTTGGCTAACGAACTAAAGACAAATAAAAACGATTAAATATACAATATGTTTTCATTTATTTATGTAATCGTCTTTGAATTAATTTAAACAAAACAAATGTGTGAAGAAACAAGAATATACAAATTTAAATAACAAAAAGAAAAAAAAATTGAATAAAAAAAAATGTAATCAAGCAAAACACGTCTATGTAAATTCTGTTTGTACTTCAACTCATAAAATACGCAACAATAAAGGATACAAAAAAGTATATATATTCAGAATGCCTAAAGTATTATTGTTTTATTCGCTATCCTCCTCTCTCACTCTCTCTCTTATGTCGCTCATCATTTTCAGAGAAAACTTTCGAAAACTCATTCAAGAAAATTAGCGTCGTCTTGTCATTCACATTTCATTTGGTTTTCTTTTTTCTAGGAAATACAGTATAATAAAAAAAAAGTTTCTAATTGGTAAAAGATTTTTTTCAGTAAAGTATAAACAAAAAAAATATTCACAATATTATGAAACATAATTAATCAATTTGTTCTTTTTTGTATTTTTTTAAACAGACAATGTAGTGAGTTGCAAAAATCTCTTAATTAATTTAGAAAACAAATAATGCCAAATTTTAATTAAGTTTTTATTTATTCGTCATATTTTTTTTTATTTTTATGAATTTGCAGTGTCAAATGGGACATTTAATGTGCGCAGCTTGCTTCACTCATCTCTTGGCTGATGGACGGTATGTCTGGAATGATTATAAGAATATATTTTTTAAAATTTCCAGTTCTAAATAAACAATACAAGTTACTAATTCTTATATATATATCTTTGTAGTTTAAGAGATCAAATAGCTACTTGCCCTAATTGCCGGGTGGAAATCTCCAAGAGTACTGCGTCCAGAAATTTAGCTGTGGAAAAGGCAGCTTCGGAGCTTCCAAGTGAATGTCAGGTGAGTTAAGTGTTAAAATTTTAAGGTTGCTACTTAAGTTGTGTCCGACTCGGTCTGTTATCGACATATTCTAATTCTTTTCAAATTACATGTTACTTTGACACTCAATTTATTCATTCATTCATTTCCAATTTCAGTACTGCAATAAAGAGTTTCCCTACAAATCTTTGGAGCGTCACGAGCAACACGAATGTCAAGAACGTCCGACAAATTGTAAGTACACACGAATCGGTTGTCAATGGCGTGGACCCAATCATGAAAGTAAGACTTATTCAGACACTCATTTATATAGGAGACTTTTTAATACATTTTCATCCTCAGCAACAGAACACGAACGCGTTTGTTTACACCCACAAAAATCCGGCTATGAAGTAATGTCCGCCCTGGAAGCCCATGATGCTAAAATGAAAGACGAAAAGAAAATGTTTAACACACTGATTGATCTTCTGAGCTATGAGAAAATTATTTTCAATGGTGAGTTGTTATCTCTGCTAACACATTGATTGCATTTCAATAAATTTATTTTCGCTTTTTCTAGATTTGCAAATGAAACCCTACCGAACAGACGAGTATGTTCACAAGCTATTCTACGAGACCGCTCGATTTTCTGCATTCAATCAACAGTGGGTTGTCAAATCGAGAATAAACAACAGTCAACGTGATCCACACCAATCAAACGAAAGGACAATTACTTATCAAGTAAGTGTATTTTGATTACATCATGAGTATCTGGTCGATTTTAATTACAAGGTGTTGACCAGTTGCCGATGAACCGACTGTACACATTAGGATCACAAATAATTTCTTTTTGCCTTGCAGCTTATTCTGAAAACCAAAACGAGTTCTCCACTGAGCATTCACTTTTTTGCTCTGAAAGGACCTTTTTCTGATATGAAAGTTTCTACACAAATCTACAAACATGACTTCACAGAACAAGTAAGTATTTTTCATGTTTGCTCTTTATTGTTATGTTGTATTTGTATTTCTGCTCTTCTTACTTATGTTGGTTTATACTTCCGGTGACGAACGGTGGTTGATTTTGACCCATGAAACATTATCTCATGTGGACAAAATTGAGTGCATATTAGGCACTAAATCCCGAGCGTTTAAAGCTTACTTGTGTCAGTGGAGGTCACTTTCGGCTTTTGACTGAATAGGAGAAGGGAAAGCATAACAGAACTTACAAACTTTACAAAAATTGTTGGATGTGCATACATCTTTGCATGCTAAGACCATCGGTCAATCAAATTTTCTTCTTATTCAACTGAACAACTGACTCCTCCTCATAGTAAAATTCACCTGGCATAACCGGGTCTATCGACATTTGGGAGGACACTGCGTTCATTTTATATTTAGCTATGGAAATTAAGAAATTTGTGCCCGAATGCTGCCATTTTTGTCGTCGATGTCTACGTTTTCTCATGGAGCCGCGCGTTAAAAATGCAATAAGGCGCCAAATCCTAAGTATATTTCGTAGACACGTAGACTTGGACAACATTACAATCGCGGACTTAGCCCCGCCGATTCAGCTCTCTACATCATGTTCGGTTTCGCATTCCAGCAATGCTGTTTTGAGATAATGAGCTAGAATTTCGCCTGAGTTATGATGCCCAATGGAAAATCGCATAACAACTATCTGCAAGGGGCGCTGTCGAATGTTGCAAATGCTGTACACACTATCGCCAGCGACGAAAAAGGAGTCTATGTTAGGTTAGGTTGAGCTTGTGAGCTGGCGAGGGGTATTCCGTGCCACACTAAGGTCAATACTAGGTTAGGTTAGGTTTGTGGGCTGGCGAGGATTTTCTCCGTGCCACACTCAGGTCAATACTGACCCATTGTGATTCCCATAGCGGGAAAGAGGTTATCCCTTACCCATTATAACCCTGTATTCAAATTACTTACTGCTACATACAAACCATCTTGTTGATTTGACGAAGTTCATTATCTTGTCTATTGATGTGCTGGAAAGCTCGTCTAGGTCGTTGAAGAAGTGACTCCCTAGGAATTTATACCTGGTATGTTGGAGACTTGGGCAGTGACATAAGAAGTGGGTTGTATCCTCAAGAGCTTCCTCATCACCGCAGCCTCTGCAAAGTTCTTCTTCCGTTAAGCCCATTTTCTTCATATGGTACCGCAAGGTGTTGTGCCCTGTTATGATACCTACGAGGGTGGACAGGGATTTCCTAGCCTTCCGCAATATCTTCTCGGTTTTGGATTCATTGAAGGACGGCCATAGCATTCTTGTGGTATTACAAGTGTTTAGGGTGGCCCATCTTGCGTTCGCCTCACTTGTGGCTTTTCTCCCTGCTTCAAGCTTGAGTGTGCAAGGCGGGATGTCCACAGAGGGATCAGCTTGTTCTGAAACAGCTGTCGAACCTTGTCTTGCTAATTCGTCTGCTTTCTCATTGCCTGAAATGCCTTCATGTCCCGGAACCCAGCAGAGTGATACCTTGTGCTGTGTACCAAGAGCCTTGAGTTCTTCGCGACAGCACTTCACAAGCTTCGATTTTATTTCTGGTGCAGTTATGGCTTTTATTGCTGCCTGGCTGTTGATAAAGAAGGTAATACCTTCAGGTGGTATTGCCCTTACCACAGACTCACGGGCTACTGTTGTCACTGCCAGGACCTCTGCTCAATACTAACCCATTGTGATTTTTTTTCTAAGGGAATTTTCCAAATCTTGGAGCACTCAGACCAATCCCGGTCCATTGTACTAAGCAGAAACCCTTTTTGGTGTGGTGGAGAAACTCTGATATTATTCGTTTCTCTTTATGGTCGGTGTCAGAGTATTGCTGTCCCCCGCCGGGGCTTGAACCAACGCCGCTCGGGGTCACTAGCAATGACTCTAACCACTACACCGTGGCCACCGCCAACCCATTGTGATGCCCGTAGGGAAAAGAAGTTGTCCCTTACCGGCTTACCCATTAAAAAAGAAGTCTAACAACCAAACTAAAGCAAAGAGCATAATTGGATCAGAGCGGTCAAATGCATTAATGCAGTTCGTCTGACAACAACCAAGGCGCGTGGATAAATTGGGCCTGCGACAATTTTGGAGCTCGTGTGACATTGGCAATAGAAATAGACATATCATCCGCCTTTTCGAAATCAATCAACATCCGCAAATAGGTCTGCAGAGGAGGAGTCAGGGAGCTAACTATGCACTACGCCGCTAAGCGCATTTTGTATCTATTGGTACTATTCAGTTCGCCGGCGAAAACTAGCGCACTTCGTCGTAGACACCCTAGGCCTAGCTTCTCGCAACTATTCTTTTTGTGTGAGTTTCTATTTCTGGGACGAATGGAACATACCCGCACTAATCTAAAAATGCGCCTCGTCGTTAAAGATAATTCTTCGGCCAAAATTGGGGTTCTCTTCCCAACGCTTCCTGAGTCAAGTCAGCGCCAGCGATTGGCTTTGTATATGTTCATTAACTTTGAGCTCCTAGGTTAGTTGGATATTGTATGGGTGTAAGCCCAAGTCCCGATGCAAAATTCGCCAAGTTGAAATTTGCGAAAGGCCGGTTTCTTCTGCAAGGCGAGGAATCGATTGGATCGTGTTTTCCTGTCCACTCTAATGGACCGCGGTAATGCTCCCGACGAATCTAGCTGGCAACGACACGTACCGATTGAAAACCCCTTATTTAATTCTGAGTGCCAGGCAAATATACAAGCGCCAGCCACGAAGCAAGTCTGACTGGAAATGCGAGAAACACAAACCCGCTTAATCTTCGACTGCAATGACTATTGGATTTCGCTTCGGTATTCGTTAGAGCAAGGTAATGCTTTATTCGGAGTTTACATCAGTGAAAACGCGCCAGGGCAGTTTGCGAACCTCTACGATAGATAATAATTTGATGGCGAACTAGTTCTCAACGGTGCATTTGCATGGTAACTAATTGCATTTGTCTTTTTATTTCCTGTGATATGAGAAACAAATTGTTATGAAAATGGTATCAGAAGGCGGGAAAATAATGTAGCTTTTTTTTTTCTTCTCGAAAACATGTAGTTCAGTCAGTAAAAACTCTTCCATATACTTGGATTCATACTCACATGCAATTTATGGAAAACCAACATGCATCTGTCATTTTTCATTGTTACTATACTACAAAAGCGTTCTCTAACGTTTTCGTAAGTTTTTCTCTTTGAGAGATAATTCATCCTCACTATCATCCCCACTATCATCCCCACTGTCATTTTGACAGTCTTTTCCATTTTTACTACAAAAGTGAAGGAACAGACCTTATTACTCAAAGAAATTTGTTGAGTAAAAACTAGTAAGATTCTCAGTGGAGGGGTAATATCTTGCTGCTCCCTCTTTTACGAATTTTTCCAGTTAAGGAACGACATTGAGTAAAAATGCGTAAAAATACGTAAGATTTAAAAGTAAAGAAACAGACCTACTTATAAGCACAAAAATACTATTTTCCGGTTTCTCTCTTCCATTCGTAAACTGCAAATCTTGTTTCCAGATTTTCCTTCTCCAAGTTCAGGGTTAACAATTAATTTATGACTATCTACTTTTGACAAAATGTATAAAACCACGTTCAATTTATTTTTTAGAATTCCGAAAGTGATTATTACATTCTACCCCTGCCAGACAGCTCCGAATGCAATCGTTTGCTTTCAAACAAAGCAATCAATTTCAGGTTTGTATTGATATCTGTTAAATAATCGAAAACTAATTCTGTTTCTCTTTTTTTCTGAACAGACTTTTGATGTTCTTGCTCAATAAATAAAAAAAATATTTCAAATCTAAGGAAACCAAACTATCATAATAATTGTCCAATCCCTTTGTATCTACTACATTCAGAGATAGAAACAAAACTATTTTTCTTTTATTTTTATTATGTTTATTTTTTTATATTTTTTGTTTGTTATTTTAAATTACCTTTCCATATGTGGAAAGCTCTAAAACTATTTTTATAATAAAACAAAAATACATTCATATTTCTGTATTACTGGAAGCAATCATTTATTATTCATAACATCAGAGATTATAGTTTTCAAATCAATTTGTCGCAACAAAAACGGATTTTAATTAAATATTTAACATTTTATTTGTTTGAATTATTTTTAACACATCTTGTCTAAGAAAAATACAGTTCAGTTCAAACATTCTACTTTAAGTTCCGAATTTAAGCATATACGAGAAACGCAATACAAAAACATTGAAATCATACGTTTTCTTTGGCCATTGGTTTACTTTTTCCTTAACAAAACAACCGAAATGTATGCAAATGTATAGCATTTCTTTCACTAAGGAAAAATAAGAGAACAAAAAACATAAAAAATAACGTAACTTGTGTAACGAATATTATAAGCAAAAGAATCACATAAAACAAAAATAATAATAATAATAATAGTTGTATTAGAACAAGAAAAATATTAAAATCTACAAAACATAAAACTAATAAATTAGATTTTAATTGATCTCACTCGATAATATTATTTAAATTTTAAAGTTTTACCATATTAAGTTTTCAAGTAATTGTCACAGCATTTTTATTTAATTGCGCAATAGTTTAGTAGTTGAATCTACTAATTTATTATATATATAAAGTACTACACAAACTGTTGCTACTACAAACGAAATTTGATTTTATGCTTCTTCTCTTGTTTGTTTTCTTCTTTTTCATTTGAATTTAATTAGCGATATGATTAAAAGTAAACATTTTTAACTTTTTAAGCATAAGTTAAGGAGAATTTATATTAGGAAAATTTATTATTATATAACATCCACTAAATATATATTATATAATTCTCTAATATTCACTGTGAATGAAATGAAAAATGGATAAATTAAATATGTATTATTAATAAAGAAAATTAATAAAAATTCAGAATATATTTAAAATCAGAAGAATTCAAATGTTTTTTTTTTTTTTAATTATTTTACTGGGTATGTAAATATTTTTCATCGTAGATGCCTGTAGGATATGCAAATTGTAAAGGGTAAATTTCGAAATGATTTTACTACATGGATGAAACCGAATCAGCCATTCTGTAGTCTCCGTAACGCGTGTCAATGATCGCGTCGCAATAGTTCACAAAATGTTTAGCCCTTATTGTGATTGTCGATCAGCGATCGAAATGTATTAGCAGATTCTACAGGAACAGGACTACACAATATCCAGGAGAGTAAAAGTGTCAATATAGTATGGCTGGGATCCATTCCCATAGATCACTAACGCCTACCATATGATATAATATCAACCATAAACCATATTTTTGTTCAAAAAATCATTTTTAAACTTTATCGGCCCTAGCGAGGTATCCGTCGGAACGGAAAATTCTCCGATTTCATACGAATTGGATGATTTTTGCTTCGAGGTATACTTCGGAACAGCTTTTCGGAACTTTGTTCCGACAAATATGCAACGCACACTGGCGTTTTGCGTTTCAGTGCGATCAATTGCGTTTTTACTGATATTTTTGACAGCTTCATACGAATTTTCTTCCGATATGCTCCGATAGGAATTTGTTGCGGAATTTGTTTACAATTTGCAGTGAGGTATTGATAAATAGAAATAATAAAGAAAAAACATTTTAGCAAAGTAATTGATTGTATTTGTTGCTTACATTTGTGTTTCCAGGGCAAAAACAAACGAAAAAAGAAGAATTAAATAGAAAAACCCCGATGTACCATGAAACAACATCATGTCAAATTTCAAATAGCGCGTCGTTGCATTTTAATTATTCTTTCCGAATGCGGATACCTCGAATGTAATTTGAGTCTCCGACGGAGTATGCGTTGCGGAGAATTCTCCGTTCCGACGGATACCTCGCTAGGGCCGATTATTGAGGCAAAGGTAAGTGTTGTAAACAGAAAAAAAGAAACAACTGAGTTAAATCAAATCGGAGATAGCTGTTATTAAATAATAATATAATTTAATATTTTCATTTTTCATTGCGATAAAATACTTGGAAGTGAACGGACCTTCACTTAATTTTTTAGTTCTCAGCAACTAGGGTTCTCAAAAAATTTATAAATAATTTTCAATATTAATTTTGTTATATAATAAACTTTATTCATACAAAAGAAAATTTATCATTAATAACAGTAAGGACTTTCGATCTGCTCCCATATCTACTTTTTTGGCTTTTGAACCAGTTTTGAACATTCAATCTTTAGATATTGTAGATTGTAGGGGGGAGGTGGTATATTAAATCCCAGATTCCTACGGCTACAAGTGGGCCTATTGTGATGTAATCTTCAGATATAAGCAAAAAACTATTTTTCGAATTTCAAAAAAGATTTACATAATTTGAATCCAATGTACATCGCTAAAACAGTACAATCCATGCAATAATTTATCATCACCCCTGGCTCTATTCCGGTTGGTGCTATTGCTTTGTGTTGTTGTAAAACGATGTTTAGATTTACCTACTAAAACCCTTTTGAAAAGCAATTATTCAACATTTGGATTTTTCGTCGATATCATTATTCATATGAAGTTTGTATGTTTCCATCAGTTTCCACCGACAAATGAAAACAATTTGCACAGCCGATGTACTATCAAATAACGCACTAATACTAATATAATAATAAATCTGCTTTCATGTTCCATTTGCCACGAAAAATCTGAGATGTGAAATAAAAATCTGATGTGCCCAATGGAAAACGACATTATTCCTTTCTATGTGTTCATTTCAATGCACTTGTCCCAAAAAAGTTACAAACACGGACTAAAAAACGAAGTGACGACGAACGCCAACTGGAATAGGGGTGCATTTTTCCTCACCAATATTTCTATTTTTTTTTTTTCAAACTGTGTGGTTATGAATTTGTTAAACTACACAGTTCCAAACACTTTAATACATTTCAAAGTTTTTGTATTTTCAATCCACATAATGCAAAGGCTACCTACCAGTCAGTGAATTTCAATTCTAATAAAAAATAAAAGTTGTCAAACGCTCATAAAAGTAGAAAGTTGCTCTACTTTACGATCTAAAGGCGATTCAGATCCTGAAGCCGCATTTTTGCTTGCACCATATGAAAGCGTTGGTTCTATTCCATCTGTCAACGCACGCGCGCGGCAAAGCGACATTGTAAATTGGGTATCAAGGGCTCAACCCATAGAATCCGTCGCGTCCGTTGTGACAACGTATTCGACTGACAGGTTGATAGAATACACACTACACAGCAGGTGACCCATAAGCAACGTACGTGCCGGATGCGACGGAAAAAGTATGTGTACTTTCTACTTTTCTATCCATCGCGTCGCATCCGTTGACAGTTGGTACAGGTGTGATAATAATTTAGTTTTTTCTCTTCTCGAATGCTTGTAGCACAAACCAGTAAGAATAGACCGTCGACTCCTCCCACATAACGGACTTTGCCTACAAGCTGCCGGCGAGACCAGGATTTTTCATGCATTGGTGCTGTACAAAATCAAAGGGGCGCCATTAACGCACGCATACTTGAAAAATCCTGGTCGCATGGTATTGCATAGAAAAACATTGCCGCCATTAATTTTGACATTTACACGTATTCACAGACAGGGAAATTCTTTCCGGGGAGAATCGGGTAGGTGTACGGGAAGTCGGCGGTCTATTCTTACTGGTTTGTGGCTTGTAGTTCAGCCAGTACAAATTCTTCCACATACTTGGATTTTTACTGGCATGCGATTTATGGAAAAACAAAGTGCATCTGTCATTTTTTATGATTAGGTAGTCGTAGTAGGCAAGTAGCGCCTAGTAGTGGTTATTGTGCGAGGGGTCCCAGGTTCGATCCCCGGAAAAACACAAATTACATCTTAAGGTTTTTTCTACTGCGTCACTTCTCGCGAACGTCTGACAAACATCCGAGAGTATAACTGTACCGAAAAAGCTTCTCAATTTAGCCATTTGGACTCAGCATATAATTGTAGTTGTAGGTCCCTTCCATTCGTCCAAAAAATAAAAACTCACACAAAACGAATGGTTGTGAAAAGCTAGGCCTACACGCCTGTTGCGCCAACTACCTAACTATTTATTTATTTTTAGATATTACCTACTACAAAAGCGTTCCCTAACGTTTTCGTAAGTTTTTCTCTTGGAGAGAGAAAATAGCCATTTTGTTTGACAGTCTTTTCCATTTTTACTACAAAAGTAAAGGAACAGACCTGCTATCTATGAAACAAATTTTTCTTTTCGTCTTCCTTGTCTGTAAATATGTAGGTACCTATTTTAAGTTGTATTGTATGTAGTTCTAGTGACAACTGTAAGCAGTAAACATGGTATATAATAGGCCTGTTTAATTGCATATCTATATTAGTGAAGTAAAGTAAAGTAGAATATTTAACACGCAATTACAACAACTAGGTACACACTGCTTGACACTTTCGAGAATCTATACATGTACAGGTTGTTGTAATTGCGTGCAGAAGACTTATGTAGGACAAATTACACATTTGAAATGATCGGAGTGAAAAAGTACTATAAAATTAAAATCGTAGCACTGGTTTGGCATTACCATACCAACCCATAAAAAAACTTTGTTGTGGTGTGGTAAACAACGTAAACAATAAACAGCTAAAACCAACGACTTGGATTTTTCTATATCAAAACAATATTTTACTTTCTTTTTATTCTAAAATGATTACTACTACTACACAAATTTATGTCCGGCAATCCAGCTACCAAAATCCAGACCAACCTCTAAGACTTGACACAGGCCGAAGCAGGACTTTTCAGTGCAAGGAGCATATGGATAGTGTGTCCAAGAAACTAATTGACTTCTATGTTCTGCGACATAACTCTGATCGGTGCGATATACGGCTCTAAATTAGAAGCGCACCGTATGGTTCTGACGGCATCTAGCGGTTATTTTGATGCTATGTTTCGTAGTAATCTACGAGAAGCTAATGCCAAAGAGGTGACATTTCCACAATGGGATGGAGAAACACTTAAAACGATAGTGGACTACATTTATATAAATTCGATAGAGCTGCACAATGAAACAGTCGAGAATGTACTGAAAGCGGCTGACTTTTTCCAAATTAGCGAATTGATAGCTGCATGCTGTTGTTTTATGACAGAACAGCTGGATCCATGTAATTGCTTGCGTCTTGTATTCTTTGCAGAGCAGCACAATTACGAAGAGCTATATGAAAAATCGGTAGATTTTGCATGCACCAACTTTGAAAGAGTTTGCACTGAACAAGAGTTTCTTGAACTCGATGTTGACCAGCTAATACGATTCCTTAAACTCGACGAAATATGTGTTTTTTCGGAGAGATCAGTTCTTCGCAGCGTTTTAGCATGGATTAAACACGACGAGGCAAATCGTCGGCCGTCGGTACTTGACCTTCTTCGACATATTCGACTTCCACTGTTGGAAGCACGGTACATTGTTGAAAGGAATCTCTTTGCGTAGACTTTGAGAGCTCAACGATTGTCTTAGACTGGCTCCAATACCTCTTATCACCGCAGAGTCGGGTAAGATTTCCATACGCTGTTATCCGCCCCAGGCAGTCATGCAGGAAACTCATCTTCCTCGACGTTTGGGAGGGAAACGCTAAGTTAAAAGTTCAAACTTACGATCCAGACTTGAGCGCGTGGGCATTTGTAGACTGGCCGCAACCAATAAAACGAAAAAAGTTCTTTGCTGCGACTGTCGTGGATAAGCAGCTGATTATAGGTGGAGGCGACACTTATGAACGCACTGAAATGGACCTCGAGTGCTTGGACCTACAGGAAATGACATGGAGACCTCTCCCATTGATGAGACTACCTCGACGTTTGTTTGCACTGTGCGAATTGAATGGCTTTTTGTACGCCATTTGTGGCGTTGATAAAAATTCATCAGGTACGGTGGCGAAATATGATTTTATATCAAAGAAATGGACTGATGTGCAGCCCATTTCTGAGGGATTTTTGAATGTTCAGGTAGTAGCCCTTGATGGCCTTTTGTATGCAACATGCAGTGAGTACCAATTTTTAGAGTGCTATGATCCACTCACCAACAAATGGACGAGGCTGCCATCTAAGAATATAAAATCCACACAGTTTGGCTTTGGCGCAGTTGGCGGATGCTTGTATTCATGTGGTGGTCACTTTAAAGGTCGGCGTCGGGTATGCACTACGGTTGAGCGCTATGATCCACAAATTGGTGAGTGGACAGAAGTGGCTCCGTTGTCGGTGGGACGTTCGAGTATGGCGGTTACTGGTTTGGGTGGTCGTTTAATTGCGAGCGGAGGGGAGGATGGACACAGCTTTTTAAAAACAGTCGAAGAGTATAATCCGGGGACTAACACATGGACTACCATGCGTCCATTACTCGCTGACGCGGATAATTGCTCCTACTTGATGGCGATTTAGGCGAAAATATTTAATGTTGAGCATTTTTGTGACAAATATATACACTGACTGGAAGTGTATTTTTTTTTTTATTTCCCAATATTCTGCGTTTTGTCTAGAGATCTTGATTTACAGCTTCAAGAATCGAATGTATAATATGGACGTTTGCGCCACGTTCAAGGATTAGGATTCATTTAAAAAAATGCTTATTTAAAAGATGGCCATCTGTCGATTTATACAAAATTCTGAACTAGAACTACTAGCCATACTTGCTACGCAAGTTTCTGTGGTGTTTTAAAACCAGAAATATAACAAGTTCCGCAAGAACTTACTCCATTAGACAAGCAAGACGAGCTTCTATAAAACATGGTTCAATGGTGAACTGCGTTAATTAGGAACTCTGACAAACTGAAACGTAACGAGTGCACCTTTTCTGTGAAGAAAAATAGAAACAAGAACAAATTGAAAACATAAAACAAACAATTAGAATTACCCAAACGGGCAGGTGCCTCTGCCACTTCGACACCCTTAAAAGCTAAATAAAACAACAATTTATAGTTTTTAAATGACGCAATTGGCGTCCTTTTATTTATCAGGATAATGAAAGAAAAATGCAATCATACATCTATTAAAACTGTATCTTACGGTTAATTAGTTCAACCACCGACAGGTAAGCCTATGGTGAGTTAGAGATATCCATGTTGTCTGACTTCTCCACGCTTGCGGACTTCCTTGGCTTGTCGGAGCTGGAGCGCTGTCCAATCTTTTCCTCAGCGTCGTAGTCTCTTTGAACTACTGTGTCTTCTGGGATTTTCTTCAACTTGCGGGCCTCCGGTGTGCGTGATCGCCTTTTAGTGATCGGCTTTGGAATGGGCATTTCCTTCGCCCGGCTCGAGTGTGTTCGCGATGGTGAACGACGCTTGCTGTGCGACCTACTGGTCCTCTTCTCATCCCGTGTACGATGCGAGCGCTTGTGATCGCGGGAGCGAGATCGCTTTACATTACGTGACCTTGATCGCCGTGATCGAGATGTTCGGGAAGCGCTACGGCGACGGGATCGAGATCGCTTACGACGATCACGCGACCTCGAGCGTTTCGAATGCGAGCGAGAGCGGCTCTTGCGACGAGACCGCGATCGCTTGCGTGAACGTGATCGCTTGCGGGAATGCGACCGTCTCGAACGTGAGCGTGATCGCTTGGACTTACTACGCGATCGTTTCGATCTCGTTCTAGATCGTGATCTACGTCTAGACCTAGACCGGTGTGAGCGTGAGCGTGAAGCTCTACGATCTCGAGAACGAGAACGCGATCTCGAACGCCGGCGCTTGTCCTTGGCCAACATCCCGATTACTGGATCAATGGCCGCTGAAATCATATTCTGAGCTTCTTTGACAATGGTCATGGCCTCTTCGATCTCCGCCTGTGCAGCTTCATTACTCTTCGCCTCCGGCTTGGAGATGGAGTCGGTTGCGTGATAGACGCTTAGGTAGCCGCCCTTGAATTCCAAGCCGTGCATGCGCAGCGCGTGTATGACACTTTGCTGCTCGCAGAACTCAATCATGCAGTACGTTTTTGATTCCTTCTCGGCCCAACGAGCATACTTTACCTCTCCTGCGCGGGCGAAGCATTCCATGAGATCGTCCAAGCGCCACTCGTTCTTGACATCACATACAATGATGGTGCGGCGGATTTCCTCGATTTTCCTTGAATCGTAGAACGACGGCAGGGCCGGGTACTCGGGCAAATTGTTCTCAGACAACTTTGGGTCGTATGTCCGAATAACCTGAAATACAGCCAGAGTTATTTTTGCAGTACTGGAAGGGTGAAATATTTGTCTTACCTGCTGCGGTGACTGCCCTTCAATCCGATTTACCACCTCCGGGGGCAATTTTGAATCGGGTTTCTGCAATCCTGGTACGATAGTTCCATTTTTCGACATCTCCAAAGCACGATACTCTTCCGGAATGGACAACACCGGGATGACGATCAATGCACGGTCGATGAACACCGTATTGGTTAGGTGTTGTGCCACGGGAACACACGAATTTTCTATGTACTTCACGTAGCAGATACGTGATTGTACCGGACAGGAAACATCACGGACCGTCGGATAGAGGCGGATTTCTTCGATTTTTCCAATATTTCCGAAAAGGGTCTGCATCTGGTCCTTGGTGGCTTGCGGGGCGATGTTAGTGACTTGAATCACTTTCGCACCCGATGCTGCTCCTCCTCCTGCCATGGTGGAGAGAGGTTTTGTAAATAAACTTTCTATGGTAAATTGAAGCGTTTTGTATGTGCTTTTATAGCGGAAAAACTGCTCGTTTCAGCAGCTCCGGCATGAAAATATAAACGAAACGAAATCAAACGATTGCTACAGTCTGGCGAAAAAACGCCATTTATAAGAAAATCTCTACCAAACTACACTGAACTGTGAATGTACTTGACGAAGAATACAGTTGACGACTATTAAGGCTGCGATAAGACTAAAGTGTGTGGATTTCCGTGTTATCGGATATTTAAGCGTTTTAAACGTTTCGGCATGAATCATCTTTTTGAGAGATAGTTAAATATTGAGATTGTACTGAACTGAACAAGCCAAACGTTTAATGACTCATAACTTGAATAAAGAATAGTCCTATGGCTGAGGTTTTCATTATACGCACTAAAGGACCCTTCACATGAGAGCACATTTTAATATTCCACGATAATTAAAAAAACTTTTTTAAACTGTTTAAAAAACTAACATTTTACTGCCATTGAAAACATTCTCGGCGCGAATTGTCATAGTTTTCCACTTTAATGTAGTTCTTCCAAAAAGTGGAGTTAATTAGTTGAGCAGTTAACGGCTTAATTGCTCATCAGTGTTATTTTGTCTAATTTAAGACGCAAGTAAATAGAAGCCATTTAGTGTGGATTTCTGTACCAGAGATTTATTAACCGAGAAACAGCTATTGAAAATAAAGAAGACATTTCACGATTAAAAATGATGTACTACTTACAAAAAAGTGGTGCGATGTCTTCTCGTATATGAGCTCCAAAAATGCATTATCAATCCTAAATTATCGCATTTTGATCTTCAACCAAACCGCAGCCGATCTTCCTCCGTCATTATTCCTTACGAAGCGACGTCATCAATTTCACTTATTTCCTGTCTCCTGCGAGCAAAAAAGGTGTCATTAATAAAAAAGGAATCATCATTTGAGAGTTCGTTCACATTAACACTTTTCTAAGTCGCGGTAATTCGCTAACTTCAGCCATCAGTTTCCACCATCAATCTCAAATTTGAGTTTAAGTTCAAACGAATTTTTTATTCCCTAGTTTGGTGAACGGAAGTTTGTTTTGAATTGCGAATAAACTTTGATAATTCGCGACAAGGGTGTTTTTGTTTGTGGAAAAAAGTTTGGAATTCAAATTTTCCTTATTTAAAGTGTTGACTATTAGTCAATTCTCCTAATCTACGTGCAATTTTGTGTTTGTTCGTATTTCATCAATTTGTTCGTTCATATTCATGTTCATATTCCTGGTCTCCGGAGTGCAATTTAAATTAAATCGGATTAAACTCCGACAAGGTTAAAAACTAAGTTTATGTTCGGGCTTAACGTTTGAATATTATGGACTTTAAACTTTATGATTAAACTCACTTTAATCCGAGTGTAAACTTTAGGCCTACTGTCCACGTAGCTATGCGCTTCATAGGCACGCTTTCGTCATTTGGACATTTTTGTACGCTTGCTTGCAGCATGCATATAAACAAACGAAGCTCTGTCCACGTAGCGGCAAAGTCGTATTTTCGTGGTCGCAAATGCGATATAGAAATTGGGTGTACTAACACACATTTCTAAACATTATAAAACTCTTTCGGCAAAATGTTTTATTAACGAAACAATTCTTGCATGTGTCTACATTGTTACTTGTCCGGATTTTTTATTGGTGGATTTACATTACCACGCCACGCAATTTTGCATGACATCAGAAAGAGAGATCCATATGCACCAGTCAAGACTAATGATCTGTAAGAGTGAGACCACAAATCTCCATAAAAAAGTTATGGCTGCCTAAATGCAACTGTTAGGCTTGTGCTCTCACATCATTAGTCTGGACTGTGGACAAACGGATCTCTCTCTCTAAAGTCATGCAAAAATGCGTGCCGTGGTAATGTAAATCCACCATTATCACCGCCGTCGCGCATTGTACATGGCACATGAATTCACAAAATTGGCCGCGTTCAATGTGCTTAGACACCTAAATATTTAGGTTACAGTTTATCATTGAACGGAAAATGGCCTAGTACCTAAGCTAAATGTCAAATGCCTTACATGTGTTAAGAATTGAGCATTCACTTGCTGTTTTGACATCAACTGATCAACACATTGGCTACCTACTAAAGAAAAATATAAAATTATTGAAATGTAAAATGAATGTTTCTATTGATTCTTTTCTAAAAGCAGCTTTACAAATTGTCGGGTAAAAACCCTATCTAAAAGACACATTTTATTTAATTATTATCACACTTGTGTACGTGTTGATTTTATTATCCGTAGGCAATTTGTCGTAAGTTTCCTGGGTATCATAGATGTCATACAAAACACCGTCAATTGTAACTTGAAATTTCATTTTTTTATTTTTCCAACTATAATAATAAAACCACATACAAATCTCAGCAAAGTTCAACAATGGAGTGAAAAATTCTTCGATTTCAATTAGCTGTTTATGACATTTCTCAAATCTACTCAGAAACTCGGGCAGAAATTCTTGTCTAACTTTCCAGTCACCACAGCTGATTGACCTCACGAAATTTGCTTAGATTTGCAGTCAAATCGATCAATCAGATGCTGCTGACTAGCTAGGCAAAAGCGCATTGAACGCGGCCATTCTTACTTCTTCGTAATTTCAATAAAAAAAACCTCACTATTATATCTGTTGCCCTGTTTGAGGCACTGCCAGTCTCAAAATAACGAATAAAAATTCACCCAAAATGAATCACTGACAAAACCATGCGTCGTCATGCAGATGACATCCGACAAATGTCATCCGATCGGCCAACACCGCATCGTTCCATCTCTTTTCCACTAACCCCCACTTACCATTTCACAAATGCAACTATTTCTCCTTTTACCCACAATGTCAGATTAATAAATATCCACAAAAAGGAATCCGAGCGAACGAATTTCAATTTTGAACATTTCTAATTTGAAATGAATTCACTCTTCGTTCATTCGTTATTTTGTTTTTCGTTCGTTCGGTTGTTCACCGTCTGACAAACAAGGTGTATGATAGTGTAGCCGTAACACAAAAATTAAAATTAAAGAATTTAACGCGAAGTTTACTATAAAATTCGTTTTATTCCTAATTTTCTTTGAGTTTTTCTTGAATATTTCATTAATTTTAAAATCAATATACAAAACCATTGCTGTGATTCTTTGTGAAAGTATTCATTCACACCCCGATCCTCTGCCTGCCGTTTTCATCTGTGAAAAGAATAAAACGCACTCAGTTTTGTATAAAAAGACGAACCAGACATTTATTGATTTTGTGAACGACACAGTGAAAAAGTTAAAAAATATTTGTGGAATCTTTATGACTTAGCTCTGCCAAAGTTGAATTCATCCATACGGTAAGTTTAAGTTTAATTTTCTTTTACATGAAAAAATGGAAAATTGTTCTTTAAAGTGTCTAGTTCTTGCATAAGGGTGTCTAAATTTCCATTCCATTACCATTGCAAATTGCAATGTGGTAATTATAATTTAAACGATTTGTCGTAATTGATTTGATTTCATTGGAAACAAATCGGTTGAAATTGTTAACTATATATTGTCATATTTGATTGTTGTGTTCTTCGTCGTATTCATGGCCATTTGGGAAAAAAATTAGTCATGGCTAACGAGGCGGTATGCATTAAATATTTCGTCGGAAAACTTTCTCTATTGCGGAATAATTAAAACAACCAGCCAAACAATTAAGGAAAAAAAAGCATTTGTTGTTCTGAGTCGGCATTTTGTTGCCACGACAATGATTCAGAGTCCAGACGAACCTTGTCACCTTATCGTATGGTTTACATCAGTTGTTGTTTATATAACAGTGCCACGTCATAAGGTGACGTAAACTCGTTTTCAGCTTCTCAGGAGCATGCCTAATGAGATGCAGGCAGATGCAAAAGATATATTTGCCGGGAAACTGCTCCAATTACGTATGATTTGATTGTGTGTGTTCTGGTTCTGGTTCTATGAAAAGGGTGTGGAGTGTGGGAAGGATTTCTATTATTGCTTTTGAGTTTTGCTGTTATACAAAGTTAGTACCTACCTACCTATTTCATTTTACAGAATACTTTGACTTTGCATGAATACCTACAGTCATGCTAATATTTTGCCATTTTTAATCGGGGAAATCGGTTCAGGAACAAAAAGAATATTTTCTGCAGGCGTATGTATAACCTATGCGGAGTCCTAAAATTATAGGAATAAAATAGCTTACTGCAGGGAATACTGGTAAGTTGTAAGTCGGCAACCTACTCTTATCTACTCAACAACATAAGGAGGCACTACAGTCCGGGGGTTTACCTGGGCCTCAACCAACAAGCTTTTCCAGCCACTACGATCTTTGGCTAGCTGTCTCCAGTTTCGCACGATAAGTTGGTTAATGTCCTCTTCCACTTGCGTGTGTCACCTGAGTCGAAGTCTCATACAAATAATCGATAACGTTTCAGGGCAAGGCTGAAATATGTACATATACAGTTATGTATATTCATATGTTAGAAAATTGGGACAACCAAATTTAACGGCTGATATCATCTAGAGGCAAAACTTCAAAGTCAAGGTAGCCAGGAAGAACCTCCGCCATAAAGATCTAGATATATCAAAAAACTTATTCAGCAAAGGAAACTAAAACATTATTTATTTTGCGGTAGATAAAAAACTGTAATTGTTGCCCCACTACGTCGCGTCGCGTAGTATTTAATAAGCTCAGCAATCAACGATTATTTCAATCTTCCTTGCAGTTTATCAGGTACATATTTATAAGTAAATTAATTGCGGCTCTATTGACAATGGGTGGGCATCATGTATACAACTTCCAAAACATCTATCTTGGAAAGGAGTTCTAGATACGTAGCCAACTGCAATAATTGCACGAACAAAAAGCCTCACAAATTGAGTCTATCTTCAGGCGGAAGCTAACAATACTGCAGAGTGCACTGCCGATGCACCGTATTGCACAGATCTTTCTGAAGGTGCCAATATATAGCTATACAAAAAAAACCTTGGTATACATAATTGTATACCTACCATTTGTGCCGAAATCACACAAGTTGATTAACTAGGTATATTTGCCACTCGCAACTCGTTAACACGAACATGTTCAATTTTTAATCGAATTTTTTTTGCTTTACACGAGGAACGTTAGTTTTATGTAGAGCAGTATCTTAAAAAAAGTGCTGAACGATTTTGCTCTTGACGAGCTCCGCGAATGATGGCTGGGAATGATATTGAACCGGTCGGAAGAGGTTTGGAAGAAGTTGTAGTTGAATTCAAAACCTAGATACCTGACTGGCTTTTTTGCTGGCAATACCTTTTTAGTTAGAGCTTTAGTGTGCACACTATTGAGTTCACGTTTTATATCAAAGAAGGGACTGAAGTGTATTGCTCGTACTAAATGGATTTCCCAATTGTCTGCACAACCTGTTTCGCCGTCTGCTTCTCCTCTTCGCAGAGTCTGCAGAAGCTGTTATGGTCTAGGATATTGTACGAGGTTATACATTTGCATCTCCTCCATCTCGAATAGTGTCTTGTGAATGCGGCTACATCACACAGTCAGAGATGTGAACAAATTAGTCCTCTAAATGATGATCTGGACAAAATCTTGAAGAGGGGAAAAGACAACTTGGTTGAAATTATCCCTCGAAATGGAACTTTTGGGCGCCCCACAAGACAGGCAGCTAATGCTCATGACCATACAGTACACTTCACAACCGCGGGGACATAAATTTTCCAAAACTCTTTCTGTTACAGGACAAGCAAACTTTGGAATTCGCTTCATTTCCAGGAGACTACAATTTGTTGCAATTTAAATGCAGAACTAACATACATCTGCAAGCATCCTGGGGCGCTGATGAAGTGTTATAGGTTCGCCTTTCCCGGGAGAAGTATTTAAAAGTAATTAAATTTGCATCAGTATGTACATATATTGAAATCAAAGATTTTTTTATATTGTCGATCGGTTATCGACTCGACATACATGAAACGATCATCAGCGAAGCCTCAATCATCATAATCATTTATAATAACAATTTTGCCAACGTCATCGTCGACGTAAATTCAACTAATAAAAACACTACCACAGCAGTGACTGTAACCAAATTGAAAAAAATGTCATTTTGAATGGCAAAGCCACTAGCTAGATAAAAATTTCCCCTATCTGTGTTCATTTACGTTAGTGTATGTGTTCGAGGGCATACGACATACACTTCCATTGAGAAATCTATTTCATTTCTATTTTGATAACTTTTTGGACTTTTTGGATGGGACAAAAACCCGATAACCCATGTGCTCTTCAGTCTTTGTGTTATTGGGTGATCCCCGATAACGTCAGCAGAATATCAATTTTCAGTTTCATCGCAGGTTTAAAATGTTTAAAATACCCACGGAAAAACAATTTTAAATAAAAATACAATTAAACGCAATAGGATCGCGCAATATTTCCAAAAATAGATCTATACAGATCCAATAAACAAGGTTGCACTTGTAACAGTAATGTAAATCGCAATTATGGACCTGCAACGCATAAGAAGATATCTTATTCCATACTTAGTATGGTATGTTGACTAGTAAATTAATTGTTATCATAAAAAATCCGGTTAAGGTTCAACTCAATCAAATCGTTGGCAGCTTTTATATAAACATCCCAATTTTCGGTAGTCCCCATTCTAAAAACCCACTCAAGCATAACACGTCCAGCGCAGTGAGCTAAGAACTAAAATTTAATGTTCCATTATTCAACGAAAATTCATGCTGTGACTCAATGGTAGCGGTAGGTAGGTAAACAATATAGAGAAACAAAAATCGCATAAATAGGATTGGATGTCAATGACGTGGAGTTATACTTTTTGTGCAAAAAGTCGACCTTTAGACTTTGTCGGATGTTTTCATTCCATGGAAAGTTAGCTTTCAATTACGAAATTCGCCAGCGAAAACAAAATCTACAATCTACAAACTCCTGGCCTTGCTTTTTGCGAAAATGTGGTTCTTTTCATTCACCACATCACACGGCACAGCGCTGTGTGTAGTGAGATAATGTGAATTACGCCTTATCACTGCAAGTGGAGAGTGCGTTGTCGAGTATCCACGTCACCTGCTATTTTTTGGGTTACGGCTTAGGAATGCGGTCAGTGCGTCACAGTCACAGTAGTATTTAATATAATTTATGCGATTATGCGTAAAACTGTGCGCGCAAATAAATTTATTTTTAATTCATAAGCGTCGCGCGTTGTATTGGTTTTGGTGTGGTTAAGTTAGTGGTTTGTTGGCATGCAGAATGTCTGTTCCGCGAAATGTCTTAACTTGGGTAAATGAACTTTGTATGCTTTCTGGTCTTGTGATTGACTCATATTTTCGTCTTAAGTGGATTTAGTTGAGTGCTTGCATGAGTTGCAAATATCTAGAGCGTGAACGGATTGACCAAAGTTTATGAGAATGACCACATAAAATTTGGCCACTTCGTTATAAGCTTCTTAAATTGCTTCTTTTCTCCAGTTTGCCTTTGTGGGACTTAATAGCGTTTATAATATTTTCGCGGAGTTCAAAAGCTAATTGACGTAGAACTAAATTATAGAGGTTTTAATTTTGGAAGGCATTCATTTTCGCACATACCCTTTGGTCGTTTCGTTCGTAATTGAAAAACCTAATTATGAAAACACTTTAGACTTACTTGCTTTTAAAAGCTGTTGGATGGAAGATATGCACAGGCACACTTGGGCAATAATAAAAAAGCTTTGAGCTCAATACAAATGATTCATTGGATTGTTGTGTCCCAATTTTATTGGAGTTTGCGGTGAAATCATCAACATCAAAAATGCCGTCATAATCTTTATGAATGCACGTCTTTCTACTACCCCAAAGCTACAAGAATTGAGGTGAAAATATAAATTGGAGCGTGAACTACCTACTAGGTTAAAATTGGAATTAGGAGCATAATATGTACTTGATTTCGATAAAAAAATATTGTGCTATTAAGGATATGAGGTCGATGTATGTGGCTCTCGGCTTTGATTTCGAATGTGCTCTTTTTCGAAATTATAAATGTGTATATGACATAATGACAGCAAAATCCACACTTGTACAATTGTACATTGATAGCCTTGTATTCAGTACGTACCATACAAAATCTTGATTACGTTTACAGTCACATGTTGTTTGAAATAGCGCGACAGGTCGTCAATTGACTGCCATCAGCTGTCACTTAACAAAAATTATCGACAAGCTAAGTGGCTATATAAAAATGCTCTTCGAGCACCGAATGCATATTGAAAAATGGAGATAAGCTTATCTATCTGCTTCGCCATGAGTGGGTGCTATGGACTCTGTTCTGATTATTGTGGTCTTAAAATATACCCTAACGAAATTTACCCAAAATAACAAATTTTTGTTTTTTTTTGGTACTAAAGTTATTAATACGCAGCTTCTTAAGTAAAAGGTGAATGTCCGATCAATAAATATGAATAATTCATAGAAATTTTAGTCATACCCCGTTTAACCTAAAATTAACTTTACAGAAATGGTGCTAAGAGAACAAGTTACTAAATTTCTTAACGGGATGCTCGGACAAGTTGCCTTCAGTTCAAAATTAGATCTGTGTTGATTGATTTCGAATACGTACATGTAGTTAGTTGCACTTGCAGATCATATTGTGTTCCGGTTGTAATGCTTCTTGCATACATTTGGAACGAAAGAAACATTAGATAGAGCGCACAGCGAATGACTAAAGAGTTGTTGAATCAGAATGAAGTCCGTCGAGCTATGAAAGTAAAATAAAAGGTTATTGTTGGCGCAATCGCCTCATTTGACCAACTTTTTGCGCGCGTGCATCGTATGGGACAGAACACTTTTTTGTTGTGTTTAATTTTTATAAAGTATGTGCTATGAAATTTGTTTACACTAAGCGACAGTTACGTTTGAATTTCAATCTAATTGCCGCTGCTCTCTAGAGACTTATGAATGAAATATTATTCAATTTAAGTCCAAAAAATGTACTATTGTCCTAAAGCATATCAAAAGTCGTGTACATTTTTGACATGTGTATTACAAAGTAGCTTAAAATGCGCCGCTTAAATTTCTCTTTGGACACAAATTGTATGGGAGCTTAATTTATGCATTAACAAAGTATGTATTAGATTTCAACGACTAAATTGAACGCTGTTTACCGATTTTTATATCGTTTCAGGACTAGTAGCAAGCTTGTCTTCCAGCCTTAAGTCGAAATGGTTATTACGTAATTAACACTGGGAAATTTCCAAAACAAGCCCAGGGCAGTCATGAAAATAAACATAGGGTCTAATGAGGGAAATGACTAATGACCGTCCCTACTAATTTCGTATCGCAGGTATTTTAGACTCACACTTCCTTCGTGAGGTCATTTCTCTCTCTCTATTTTTAGTATAATTTTTTGTTTTTTCTAATCACTCATGTTCCATGGGCCATTGACATGGTCTATTATTGTTTTGCTGACTTGTACTAACTGTCGAAGAAGATCCGTTTGGATCCGGTTAAATACATTCATCAAATAGTGGTGGAATTTTTAAGTTTCAAGCGTATTACGTATAATAAACCAAATCTCCTCGTCATATTGCTGCTAATTATAGCCAAACAAGACTAAATCCCAATTGAATGCAAGCAAACCAATGAACGTTTTTTGCGACTTGGCTGTTTTCTTATTACAATCCATAATCATGAGTCAAGTTCAAGTTTAATATGCCACTTAGCGCTCGATGCGACCATGCAAATTTATTGCCTCTCGCCAGCTCATTCGACCAATCCTCATCTGGAAAATCAAGTTTGCAGGTTCACCTTTCGTAGTGGGCTTAAATGAAGCTGCATTCACTATCCCAGCCGACAGTCTTCCTAATCAATGCCACGACAATAGAAGTGACGCAAAAAATGTCACCGTGTTAGTATACATCTACCTCGGCCACCATATACGATGAGGTAAGATTTATTTTTATTTGCTGAACTTACGGATGCCTTCGTCAAAGGAAGCAACAAAAAATTGGATAAATTGCCGCATTATGTATGCGAGTTAATTTAAATGTCAGCCAATGTCGTATATGAGTGATATGAGTAAAAGTACGTCTTCGTTATATGTATTATGTTACCATGAGCGAAATCCGATGAATGAGCTGCACTTCCTTATATTCGAAACTGGTTCGTTAGACGAACTGACAAAAAAAAAAAAAAAACTAGCAGACACGAAACAGTGTACAAAAAGAAGAACACCATCAGATCGGATGATCGAATTCCAGTGAAAGAGCATGTGGACATAACCCGAGTCACCGTCACCGATGATGAAATACACAAGAAATCACCTGATCAGTGTACGAAATAATGGCTACCGGCATCGCTGTGGTTATAGCGGTTTGGGTTAAGTTAATTAGCGAGAGGATTTTTTTTGCTTTGTGTGCTGTAATTTTCCAATGCAGTCGCTGATGTGGCTGCTGCGTAAAGTAGTATCTGGCTGAGTGATTTAGCCTTGAACTTGCTTTTAGTCAACGACTGGTATGAGCCTTAACTAGTGCTCTTGATTTTACCCGGGTAATACCAATCTCAACAAATACCCGGGTGTCCGGGTACCCGGGTAATGCGGGTAGTACCCAAGTTAGCGGGTACCCGGGGATTTCCGCTATCGGGTACCCGACAACAGCGGGTAACGGGTGCCCAAGGGCCAATTATACTCTACTTCAATATAAAATTAAAAATACACTACACCAGCTTTAGTGGGGAATATATACCACAGGGAGAGGAGGGAAGCAGCTATAAAAAATAGGTCAATTACGCAGTTCATAATTGAAAGTATGTACCGTATTTTATAGTATTTTATACCTTACGGGTACCCGGGTAATACCCGAAAATGCGGGTATCCGGGTACCCGGGTAGTTACTCGGGTATCCGGGTATCAAGAGCACTAGCCTTAACCACATATTTTTTTTTGTTGTGACATAAAGTTGTTTTATGGTTTTTGTATATAAACGCCTGATGTGCGAAAGTAAAATTATATTTAAGAGAACACATCCAAAAGTCAAGTTTGAAATGAGCAAACTCTCTACTAGTACCCAAAGTTGAATAAAAAAAAACACAAAAGGAGAGAAAAATACTTCTCACACATAAAAAATGTCTGTAAATTGTAGCTCAAGAATTGTCTTTTGATTAGTTGGTAATAACAGATGGGGATGGCCATCTCAGATGCGCCATCTTTCGCGAACGTCTGACAAACATCCGAGAGTATAAAAACTGACCTGATAAAGCTTCTTAATTTAGCCGTTCGGAGTGGAAAAACTCACACAAACGAATGATTGTGAGGAGCTGTTGCGCCAACTCATTTATTTTAAGAGAAGGGCCTAAACATAAAATGTACACTAAAAATTGGTAAATATTTTTAGACATATAATAATCAACAAACAAAAAGAAGGCAGTGAAATTGTGGAAAGATAGAGCCCTAAGCGTTAATTTGTGCCCACCAGAAGTAAAATACAGGCGTTAGTATATATAATATATTCATGGTAATTGATGTCGTTAAAAGAAAATCATTTAAACATCATAGCACAGACATTTTTGATTAAAAATCTATTTCGGCAAAAACAAAGTAAAGTACACAAACAATTACTATTAAAAACGCAAAAAACAAAGAAAATATGAAATGAAAAGCTGGGAAAAAAAGTGAGAAGTGAGGCTTAGAACCAGTCAGTTGAATTTTGTAGCAAAAACGTCACATTTCTTTTCGCCGCTTTTTGAAAAATCGTAATTTTTTTTTGAACCAGCAAAAGCCAGTTGGCAGAAAAATAGTTGCTGCAAAAGCTTACTATAGGACCCTAGGTCTTGAACAATTCGTTTGTCTGCTTTTAATTTTTGAACGAATGGAATGGAACAACTAAGTTAGGTATTGTCAACAATTCAAAGCGCTACATTTTTTTTCCATAACAAAATTGTCTTTTATTCATGCCCCCTATTCCCAAAAGAATAGAGTGATTTCATTCGTTCATTCGTACGAAATTGTTACAGCATTAAAAATTAGTAATTTATGTCTTCGTTTACACTTTAACATCCGGCTCGGTGTGTAGTGCATTTTCAATTCTAATTGTGATTCAGTTTGAATCGGTTAAAGTGTCACCAATTTTTGCGAATTTCGAACTAGAAATATTTGACACGCAAGTTAATAATAAAAAAAAAAAAATACTAACCACTTTAATGTTCACAAAAAGATGAAAGGAAAGTAAAAAAAAATTCTCTCCTACGCGTTGTCTCCTCACCTCATTAAGAATGCGTTAACAAACGTATTCAATTGTATCTCCTATCGCCTGGTATAAGAGCTAAAAATATGCTTTTGTCGCATGCGTGGAAATTCGTACTATTTTCCTTTTCCTTTCTATTTTGTGTCTGGTATTTATTTTCAGTGTCTGTGACGTTTTTCGTTCTATTATCTTGTTTTACTCGTTTGCAATGAACTACTTGTAGCTAATTAATTATCCATAATTTAGTCACCGTCACTGCTCCAACTCGTATCGCAGGCATACGTACCAACTTTCGAAATTATAAATTCCGATTAAGTCGTGCGAGTGTAGATGTACCCTGTTGACATTGAAATCGTTAAATTTGAATTCGTTGATAATTTTATAGCAAAATGTTATTGATCCGTATGGGGTTTCTAGGGAAGAAATGAATTAATATTGAAATTTAAAATTAAATTGAAGTGATTCACATTATGTACGTTTTGCATTTCCCCTTATGAATTTGTACAAGTGACAGATGTCAGACGTAGTACCTAGTCTAAACATGATTTTGCATTGTTTTGAATCAATGGTAAATGTCTTCTTCATTTTTGGTTGACGTAATTTTCTTTTTTTTTTTGCTTAAAATGTTTACTTTAACTGTATAAATATTTGCAAAAATGACACACATTTCGAAGAAAGGTATTATTCGTCATTTGTTTTTTTGTTTCACTTAATCATTTTCGTGTCATCTATTTATTTATTTTGAAATAAATACTCGCAGATTATAATACAATGGTTGCTTAGTAATTCCTAGAAATCATATCGTTTAAATGTACAATTTTTATCACAATCTCTCGTTATGCAATACCAACGATAACACCGGACAAATTACATTCCCTGCAACACGTGCCGTTTCCCCACAATGACACTAAAAAAAAAAACACTTGAAATAATAACAAATGTAGCTGATTTGATATGGTATAGAGGTATTGGTTATAATAAATTAATTTCCTTTCGACTGCAATTGCAGTTGGCTGATTATTTTTATCACTCTGAATCACAATTTAATGTGGACAAAAATTTACTAACAGATATGAATTTATATCCAAAACATTGTGTTTTTTATATATATGTATGTAGTACATGTGAAAATATGTTATCATGTCATATAACATTTGCACGTTCTAACTGCCAGAAAGGCACATGCCAATGATACAAAAAATATACCTTTAAAATACGTGACATTATTTAGTCATATGGTAGTGTTTCTATGGTGTGGCCTCTGATGAGAATGAATTAACGCAAATAAAAAAGTTATCTAGAAACATTTCAATTAGTAATATATTTAGAATCGATATTGGTAGTTGCTATTAAATTCAAACAAATCCATACGTAGGGAAAACAATGGAATAGTTCTTTTATTATTCGCATTTGAAAACAACGACCAAAAAGCCCGCAACACATATAACACAAACACAAACACTTGGTCAACAAACATAATCTCACATCCATATTTGACTGCTGTCTACTGTCGTCAACGAAAAAATGTTCTGAAACTATATTTTTTCCAGTCACTTCAAATAAATATTTTGTTAATCTACCGGATATAGAATTTAACAGCCACTTGGATGTCAATATCCGAAACCTTTGAAACCAAAAGTTCATGTTTAGCTGACAGATAAATTCCGGATAGGCTATCCGAGACTTTATCAGCTAGTCTTGAAACTGGCCCTAAGAATCGATATTGCCAATTTAGTTTTTGTTTATAACTTGAAAAATGATGGTGAATGTAGTTGCTATCGAATTTTAATGCAAGCAAATGCCTGACAAAAAAACCACAGTATTTACTTCAAGTAAAAGGTTTAAGTAAATACTGAAATTGAAGTAGAAGCTCCGATTTTCAGCATTTACTTCGTTTCTTATGCATAAAAATAAGTTTTTACTTGATAGCAAATACTTTAAGTAAATACTGAATTCATTCAAGTATTACTTAAAATTCATCCAAAATCATAGCAAATACTATTTTTTTACAAACGGGTTTGAAAAATGTACGGTTGGCTTAGTTTTTTTTTATTGTACATATCCAACCCCTTGAGCTTTTTAGTCATACTAAACTAGTTTCTTCAAGTGACAAGTGATGGCAACTAAAGAGCTAGTAAATTTGTCAATTTGCCAAATGCATCTTACCAATGAAATATTCACTTAACCACTCTACATTTTCTCGTTCAAAACGATACAGTTGCTTGAAATTTGCTTCGGTCCCCGATCGTCGTTCCTTATATACCTTTGTGGAGTTAACGGCTCTGCGAAATAAGGCCCCAAAACAAAAATGAAATAAGGTCCCAAAAAATTATACAGGAAACAACAACAACGATTTTTAATAAAATTTGGGGTGTTATTTCCTCTTTTGGGGCCTAATTTCCTTATGAAAATTGGGGTTTTATTTCATTATGAAATAAGACCCCAAACGAAAAACGAAAACGTATGCAACCCCCCTGCTTGGGTTTACTGTCAGATTTGGGGTCTTATTTCATTTTTTTTGGGGCCTTATTTCATCGCAGTGGGGCATTATTTCATATTTGAAATTGGGTTATTATTTCATTATGAAATAACACCCCAAATTTGGGGCATTATTTCATTTTTGTTTTGGGGCCTTATTTCATTGGGGCCTTATTTCCTGCAGACGCAGTTAACACGATTAAAATATAGACTTTTCTTCTTTAAATTTGAATTATTATACGACCTTAATCGCTTTAAACTCGATCTGTGACTAAAGCCTCTTAGTATTGCTCCTTACAAAACTGCTAAATTCAAAAAAAAGTAAATGCTATGAAATTTTCAAGTTGGTCGATAGCAACTTGAAAAATGTCCAGTATTTACTGAAGAAAAAAAGTAAATACTAGTTTTTATGCATTCCAAAAAAGTATTTACTGAAAAAATTCATCCGAAAAAAGTATATGCTTTTACTTGAAGTAAATACTTAATTTTTAGTATTTACTCCGTTTTATGCATACCAAAATAAGTATTTACTTAGAAAATCCTCAGTAAAAGCATTTACTGTCTTTTATGCATACCACCCAAAGTCATATGACTCCGTGTAAGTCTACAATGAAAACTCGCAAATCGAAAGTCTGCCATGAGCGTTTTTAACTTCTTAAGACAGGTCAGACGGAAAATGTATACTTGTCGATGTGTCAAGTGGCTCTTTATAGGATTTCATATTTTTTCGAGTGGAACCTAATTTCGAACCAAAAGAACCATAGATGTGTGCCATTTACATTGCAATATCTAACAAAAGGAATAGTGCATTTGAATTGTGCATTATGGCTGCCTTCATGCGGTTAGATGTACTTAGGTCCAAGTTACAAAGAAGAGGAGTATCATTAGTTTCTTGGTTCGTCACAGAAAACAAATTGCTTCCTAAAAAGTTTAGGGAACTTATACTAGGCATATTTTTTTGAAACCTCGCCAGGCAGCCGTTCATTTGGACAGTTGCCAGCACAATTGCCAGCAAGATGAAGCCAGCCGAATGAATTTAGGCAATAAGCCTAAAAGCATACCAGCATTTCGTATAAAATTATGCATTTGGTAGAAATATTAGATAAATTCTGACATTTTCCTCTGGAAAGTTGTGTGCATGAGATAAGAACCCCATTATGGTTTAAGCAAATTGTACGAATTTGGTACCGAGTATTAGTTATAGTACTCGGTATTAGGTGGACCCTCAAAATCGGCAGTCTAACGTCGTTAGTACCTGAAGTAGATCGATTTCATTGCTTCAGCTATTGCCTTTTTTTGTGAAAAAAAGTATATACATCGTAGGTTTAAGTGTAATGAAGATTAAAAAATGGAATTCAATTTTGAAATGGATAATTGGTTCAACAATATAATTTCAAAGACATGGAGAACGAGAATGGTGAAGAAGGGTGGCAATTCGTCGATCTGAGCAAAACATCTATACCATATTAGGCTAAAATGAAATACAGTAAATACTTGGGATGAAGTGGATTTTTTCAGCGATTTCGGTTGTCCAAAACAACGTTTTTTACGACGAATTGCAGCACCCACACTCGCGGTTAACATTTTTTTATACACTCTCAGTTTTAGTCAGTAATCGTTTTTATTCACGATTTTATTAGTAATCGTTAAATATTGCCTGAGCAGCAATTGCACTTTACGATTCATGGCAAGTTGATAGATGTAAATAGCGGTTACCGACGTCATTTGCGTATCAGCCGCTAGTGTGTGTCGCATACTGCCAAAAGTATGATGACACCCCATTTGGACGGATTTATTCAAATGCCAGCAACATTGGCAGAACAGGACATGGCCGCGGCTGCATTTTATCGCTTTGCATTTTCTCCACAGACAATCGGTGCAACAAGAAAACTGACTTTTTCTCCCGACAATTTACATCTTTCTCAAAAAATGTTTAAATAAAAATACAGAATATTCATCATCATCACTATATCATGGAATCCGCCGGGGGGGAATTATTCACGGAAAAAAATATTTCGGTGTCGTCAATTTCCCAAATCCCCGTGTGGGTAATGTGAATGAGTTTCACTGTATCATTGAAAACGTTCAAATCGATTTTTCCCAAACAAAATGACATTTCTCACCCGCATTAAAATCATTGCGGATTTCATAGGTTTTTTTTTTTAAGAAAATGTACCTACATATAAAAAAGCAGACTTATCAAGCCAACCATTTGTAATAAATATGTGCAATATTGAACTTATCCGTAAGCTCCATGAAATCATTCACTGAGGAGCAGTGTCTGTCTAGTATTCTTCTCTGACAACATCGCTTATTTCGTTCTTCCTCTTCTGCTTTAAAAAACTATAGCTATCGTGTCCATTATTATATTAAACACTTTATTTTTATTTAAATCCCTTTTAAAACAAACTTTTTTCATATATGCCTCCGACGAATGCAGCTACACAGATTTGTATTGACAAATGAAAGACAGCCGTTTGAGAGTGAAACCACCTTTTCCAAAAACATGTCGATAAAATGACGTTTCCGTCGGATTCCACGATAGCAGTAGAAAGGTGAAGTGAAGCTCAATTCCGACGGATTCCACGATAGGGGTGATTGAATATATTTTTTTTTTGCTGTATGGAAAATATATTTACATTGGTCTCTATAATCATTTTTAGCCTCCAGTTTAAATTTCTTGTAGGTCACAATAGGAAATGTTATTTGGATAAAATCGCTTCTGTGAGATCGTTAAACTTTACCAAGAGACTTAAAATGTTTATTAGTACCGTATGCATTGTCTATCTATAGTAGGTATGTACATGCGAGTTAAGAAGAAGCAAATAACTATCGATTCCCCATAATAACTTATAACTTATTAAAACAACCTGCCGCTGCAGCACCACTGACACGGAATGACCCTAATTCATAGCACCACCCACTCTCAAGTTTCTAGCATGATACAAAAGCAACACCATTTCTCCCTGTCATTATGATAATAACGGTTTAAGGCATGTCATAGTTATCGTTATTTATTTTCCCACCAAGTTAAAAGTCTTTTCAATTCCTTTTGTGTATTTCTGGACAATATGACTGAACACACACAAAAATGCATAACTACCCTCATGACTTCCAATTATCCCCCTCGTGCATAACAAAATGGATTATAACAAGCTACTGTGCTTTTTAAAGGCCACAAGTCTGAAGTGTGTTTCTCTTTTAAGTGATTTATTGAGAAATTATTTTCTAAAAATATATGACCATACAAAAAGTCAGGTTACAAAAAAAACGCCATCTATTAGCGATGGCCGGAACAATCAAAAACCATTTGTAATAGAATGGACGTTTGTTAGAATCGTATGATTTCTAACAAGACAGAGCACAACAAGAACCTCCCCCTTGATAAAAATAAATTGTATAGACGGGTTAAAAATAGTTGAATTACAATAGAACGGCACTTGGCACAGTATATGGGTCTGGGTGGTGTAAATATTATTCGTTGTAAAACGTCAGCTGCCAAGAATGGGGCATACGGGTGCTAATTGCAACGGAGAAAGCTGACTGTGTACGGCAGACATCAACTAATCATTTGCTCAACAAAACATTATCCGTTTTGTGAATTATTTATTTTAATCTATCGTTTAATTGTAAACAACCTAAATTTGGGCTCGTGTGTATGTTTTTGTTATCCCTTTGTCCTATTTCATATTTAATAGACATGTCTCTTGTTAATGGAGAAATAAATAGCCGAATAGCATGGAGTGGAATATTAATAAATTTTGTGTATTTTTTATCCGTAATTAATTAATTTGGTTTATATACACAAGTGACGTAATGTGACGATGTGTGGACACCTGTATAAGCATTAATCAATTGCGTTGTATAATTGTATTCTTGATGCAGCTGACGCTGAGTTATTAAGCGATTTTTTTTATTAGATTGAGTCAACCAAGGTTTTTTTTTATTGAGAATCATCATCCGTATAATTGGATATTTGTTTCAGCGACAATTTATTTCTGTCTGTGATACAAAAAGAAAGGACTTGCATTTGCAGACATGTAGAAATAAGGTACATAATACATATTCCCTTAATAAACGTCATAAGAACATTTGCTATAGGCGTTGTTCTTTTTTGATTCAGAGCAGAACCTTAACCGTCAAAAAAAAAAGATCGTGTTTCTTTTTTAGCTCCGACACATTAGAGCTCAGAATTTGTGTTTCTTTTTTCGTTTAGAGAATGATCCGAGCGCGCTCTATGAGCTCAGAATAAATTGACTGAGCAGAACAGGCTAAGTAAAAAGCTGATTACGCACATTATAGTCACATTTGACAGGCAAAAAAAAAAACAGGATAAACAAAATAGTTAAAATGGCCGACGGGCGTTGTTGTTTCGGCACAAAAGGTAATCCAAATTAATAAATCCATAAATGACAGCTTTGTGCTCAAGTGTGTTTTATAAATAAATCAGAGCGATCTGAGTACGCTCGGTTCAGAGAAAGATTAAAATGCTCGAGCTCTATTCAGAGCTAAGCGCTGACCAAAAAAAGAAAAACGCCTTATTTAAAATGCAAATGAAAACATTGTTTAACGCTACACAGGCAACGGTTCTTAGGTTTTGGGCAGGTAACTGACTTTAGTCGTTTTTCTTTTTTAGTTCATAACGAGCAGGAACTGTCAAAAAAAAGTTCGTGTTTCTTTTTTTTGCTCAGAGACATCTAAAAGAGAAAAACGCCTTTTGACTCTTTCTTTTGGAAGTGTATACTGGTGTGATTGTCGATTACCTATCGAAAAGCGGCTTTGATCGATATTCCACCATGCATCGGTTTTTGATTTTCGTATGTACATACATATTTCGAAATTGAAATCTTAGCAATCATTCGTTTGTCATTTTTCTGATCGAATGGTTGTATTCAGCAAAGGTATTAAGAGACGAAAGTTACTGCTAAAATTAAAAAATTTGTGTATGTAAATCAAAGCAATTCTACTGACTACTGGCGTCGGCAATAGCCGCGTTCCATTTTACAGTTTTTACTAGATTTCTAGCCTAAATGGTAAAATGCTAGTCATCCAGCAGTCAATGGAACGCTGTCACACGCTCGACACAGCTGTAAAATGAAAACAAGTGTTTTTCATAAATAAATTACAAAGCTAAAAACACGATGTCTTTGAGTGATCTGCTCTAAAGAAATAAGAAAAACGCTTGTTTAATGTAAAACCGTTCTATACGTTATTTATGAAGAAAAATTAAAAAAAAAACTTGTGATCAGTGCATTCATCTCGAATTTTGCAGTCAATGACAGCCAATCGAATCGGAAATTTGTGCTAATTGACTTCAATTTGTCAAATTAAAAAAAAAAAAACTCGTACCAATTGGAATAATAAAGCTGTCAAAACAACATTTACACACATCCATGTTTGTATGATGCAATTGAAAACGTCATCTGAATGAATTGCAATAATGTGAATTTTTTTCTCCACCACCACCAGTTGTACTGTCGATAAAGTGGCAACAGTCTAAACGACAGTCAGCCGCTCACGTGCGAATCCAATTCGAGCACTTCCACATTTCGTTGTTGTGTGTGTGTGTGTTCTATTTAGTCGCACCATTAAATTGCGTCATATGATCGTTTTTATCTTTGCTGATTTTTTTTTTTAATTCGAAGAGAACTATGCTATCAAACAAAACGAAAAGTAAATAATATGAACAAGCAACGAAATTGGGAACATTTTTTTAGGTGTTGTATTTAGTAGTATCAAGGTCAAGATAGCGATTTCCAGAAATAGAAGAAATTATGAAATTTCCGGCCTCCGCTGTGTTTTGGACGAAAACAAGAATTGCTTGGATTGCACACTTGGCAACGGGGGTTTCGAAATTGAAGACGCATTGTATTGAATTGGTTCCTTATTGTCTTTCGTTGGAAATCATGAATGACTGGAGGCCGAGTGATTCCCCAGTGTGTTGTATTATCACAGTAGGCAAGGCACATACTATAATAAAGGGTGTTTTTTTTTTGTAAGAGTTGTAGACTTTGCAATTTAAATAAAAGGTAAATAAGAGCGGCAATATTTTACCTTTTTTTTTGATGCCGTATCTCACGAACTCGATGTTGGCTTTCGAAGGCTGAATTCATTGTTGACTTGTCCGCATTGACCAATTATTTCAATACCTCCATCACTGAAAATAATCAAATCATACTCTCTTGATTGAATGCCGTCAGGCATTCCTCACTAAAGACAATGTTGCCATCGAACGTTTCCTTCGTTTTTCCGGAAATATGGACAAACATAAATGTGGATCGCCTTTCATTCCAACTGCTTAACCCCACAAGTGAACATGACGCAAACGCTGTTTGTCTGATTGTCTGATGTTTTGAACAATACTGAATTAAAAGATGGAGTCAGCTGTCAGATTAGCTATCAGTTGTCTGATGTTGCCATATTAAAAAAAAAAAACTAAAAAATTGTAAAACTATTTTGTTTTCTAAAATCAAGTTAAACTTTTGTTCTGCTTATAAAATATGTGTTTAAAAACGTGATCCCTTGAGAGTTTATCAATCAAATTCGACCTAAACGCGAATATTATTCCCGGATTTCGAAATGAACTCATGTGTGACGCAAATGTCACGTTTTTCCCGCTCAAGATAATCTTTAACTTATTCAATACTAGCTGGACCCGTGCTCGCCTTGCCCGCTCGTATATGTATATTTCACAAACTGGCTGGACAGAAGTAAGTCACTCATACACAGTACCTATCTGTTTAAGAAAAATTGCTTTCGATGTGCGACAACAACCCCAAAGTAGAACTATGGAATCCAAACAACTACCCCAACCCTACCCTGTTACGTCATATCAGAATAAAATTCCTACTGCGTTGCGTGACGATATGCGATATTGGATGTAATGCATTGGATATATAATGTGCACCCTCTGCATTGCCCTCCCTCTCATTGATCTTGTTACTTGTTTAATATACTGCATTTCCTTTCCTTTCCTTTGCTTCCCTCTTCCTATAGAATCCAAACAACTACCTACCCCAACCCATCACAATTACCATACCACATATCGAATGAAATTCTGAAATGAAACCTGTTTTGTATTATACGTCTCTTCTCTTATGGAGATTATTAATATACCCCATGCCATTCTGCAGCACGCACGACTCACCCCATCCCCATCCTTAATCGGACATACAATCATAATATACATACCTACATAATATACAACTGACCATAGCACTCACTGCGAAAACAAATCAACCCTTATCGAATGTGTTTGTTTGACGATCGCAAAAGTATAAACATCCATTCGTAGCAAGGTATATGTGTATGTATATATTTTCACTTCAAAAAATACATTTTGGCTAAAAAACTGTTCCTAAGGACGTGGCTATAAACGACATAGCCTATAGCAGTCTCACAGTCTTAAGGAACATTTAAAAAAAGTTTCATCGAAATCTGTCCAGTAGTTTTCGAGTTTTTAGCTGACAAAGAAAATGCCTACAGTTTTATTATATGTAAGGATAATTGCTATTATCATTTTAAACAAATTGCGAAACTTTCGGTGTGCGATTGTAGTCATGTGTAAATGAATGGCAAGCAAAGCTCATTGTGTAGTAGTACTACACTTTCCTTATAATCTAATTATAATGTCATTGTTAGGTAGACCAACTCGCTTTGTGTCATAAGGATGAACGAGAAGAAATAACAAACAATTTTCAAGGACGGAAATTGTTAGCTTTTCTGTTTTCGCATTCTGTTGAGTTAGGAAATGGAAAAAGTTTTCATTCAGTGAAAACTTTTCGGGAGATTTGTTCATTGCAGTTGTCAAATAGAACAGAGAATTTGAAATAGCTCTTCTGGCAGTATACTTAACCGAATTTTGGAACACTGTATTATAGGCGAAAAATATATTACGGCTATAGGAACAACCTATGACAATGAATGTCGAATGCGAAAGGACGACGAAAAAACAGTGACAAGGTACTAATGCCGTTCGTACATATGTACCTACGTACAAACATGCATCAGCCATATCTAGACTTTATAAGAACCTTTCACAAGCGCCTGTCCCCCAGTATAGGGAGGAATGCCAAAGTGGTCATATATAACGATTGAAAAGTTAACACCTGTGTACGATGAGGCATATTTTCTGATAAAATTGAATTATTCCGATAATCATGAAGAGCTCAATGTTCTTGAAACACGGCCGGCACAAGGCATAGCTCTGCTAGATTCGTGGATATAAAGGCATTCTAGGAAATGAAAAAAACCTGACTTCAGCTATTTCAGAAATATTTGATACTAGCTGAAACCCCGCAAGCTTCGCCAGGCCTTTTGTTGCTTTTTTATTTTTTTTTATTTTTTATTTTATTTTATTTATTTTCGGGCGACAATGTTTTAATTTTTTTGTATTGGAGGTGCCACGCCCCTTTATCCAACTTTGACAAATCTTCACAAAAGCACTCTAGGGCCAATACCTAAGATTATCTGTAAGTTTGATCTCAATATATTCGGTGGTTTTCGAAATATACGATTTTGAATGTTTTTTGTATGGGGGGTGCCACGCCCCTTTGTCCGATTTTGACCTATCTTCACAGGAACACTCCACGACCAATGCCTTTGATTATCTGTAAGTTTGATCTCAATCGATTCTGTGGTTTTCGAAATATACGATTTTGAATGATTTTTTTTTGTATGGGCGGTGCCACGCCCCTTTGTCCGATTTTGAATTTTTTTAGCCTATCCCCTAATCACCGTAATTACCGACATTAAAAAAAAAAATCAACAAAATCGGTTGAAAATTACGGGCGGCAGAGGGAAACATACTTTTTCCACTTTGTTTTATATAGAGAAGAGATTACTTTGAGTATCCCGCCTTGCATGCTCAAGCTTGAATCAGGAAAAAAAACACTAAAGAAGCGACCATCAGATTGACATCCAGGGAAACCTGTATCTTAAGACAGATATCGCCGTTCTTCAGCAAACCGAGAAGGATGGTAGAAGATTCTCTCCTTCTTCGCACGGATTATTATGGGGCTCGTTCGCAGATGAGACGATTCGCATATTTCGCAACGTATTGTACAGATAAATGCCTAAATGCCTTATCACATGGTTAGCTCTGCTTTTTACTGTGGCAATATAGCTTTCGGGCATTGTCGTTCTTTTCCAGGCACAATCATGACAGCGGCATTTGAAACTGGCAGTATCTATACCCACACTATACAGATCTATTTTTAAATTTAGACATTTCGCCTGTTGAACCACCTACACGAAGATCTTTCTCCTCTTCAATGTCTGCTTTATATAATAATTTCTCTCAATACCGAGAGTCCGAGTGCCTTTCAAGGTGCTCTTGGGTTTTGATTCGTCGATAAATCACACCACTTCAAGTACAATGTACATATACACAAACATTAACTCTATTTAAAAATACTCTACAGATCTACCCTCAACTAATCATTTTGTCCTTTCTCTTTCGATTGCAGGTCAATACTATTCAATTGAAGATCATACGATCCCCGAAGTCGACGTCAGCACATTCTTTTGCTCCCGCATAGTATATCGTACGTTGATCAGAAAAAAAAGAAGAAACCAAAGAAACTAAACTAACACTAATTCAGCAAATACACAACAAATACAACACTTCATCAAACACCAACAAACATACGACTATAGTTCGAGAGACCGCAATTTAGCTGCTAAATAAACAAATCAATTGCATAAAACAAAACACAGCGGTCCTTTGTTGTTGTTTTTAATTTCTTTGGCAACTTTTTTTTTTGTTTTTGGCAGAAACAGCATTTGAATACCGCGAAAAACTCAACTTTGCTATGGCATCATCGTCGGTTCTTGCTAATAATTCAATTACAACTCACTCAGCGCTCGGGACGTCCACATCGTCGACGGCGTCGTCGTCTTCTTCAACTTCAATTTCTTCTTCTTCTTCGTCGTCGTCGTCATCATCTCGTAAAAGGAGCTACGAGAGTGCAATTTCGTCGATGCCCACATCAGAGAGTACAATGAAAGCCCCACCAATGAGCAGAGCCACATCTCTGGACGATGCAGCCGGACTTCGCTCAAAAACCTCCACAACAATCGATATGCACAACAGTGACGAAGCTAACAATGGTTCGGAATTGCCCACTATTTTTGATTCGGCCAAAGGAGCCGCCATCGTTAATGGCATAAATGGTTGCAGTAGCACCAGTGCCAGCAGTAGCAAGAAGAAGTATGTTCCGCCGCAGATTATAAACAGTAGTGCTGTTGAATTCACGGTGAGTACTTCTACATAGTGGTGAATGTGAACGCGTGTCTATGCGAAAAAGTGCGAATTCCAATAAATTGTCGTCACGATCGATGACGTCTGGACCTGTTAGCGGTTGCCAGGCAGCAACTCATGAACAGCGGTAGAGTGTGATGCTGTTCGCAAATCGAGAGGCGTTTTAAAAATGAGATCATGACTAATGTCGGCGTAGGGTAATATAAACCGGCGTACGATTAGTAATCATGTTAATTCGTCGTCAAAAAGCAAACAACCTGAATTTTTATGGAGCAAATATGGTTTTCTTTTTATTGTTTTAAATGAGTTGGCACACTGTTTAATGTTTTTTTTTGGGTAGCGCTAGAGATTGCAGTGAAAGTGGGTTTCAGGTTATTAGTGGAAGAGGAAGAACTTCGCGAATATGTGATTTCAAAAGAGACGTGGACGTGGTAATGACGTGGTTAGCGACATGTGTATTTTCGAAAATAAATTATCAGGGGAGACCAAACTCTAGCGAGAATCGTTGTTACACCTCCAGCGGAAGATCGCCTAATGAAAATGCCTATTTGCTTATTATGTGTCGCCTTTAATTGACCCTACAAAAAGTTGAGTCTGCACCTAAATTTCTAGTATGTACTAAAAAAAAAGTTTGGTCACATCTCAAGTGTTATTAGGGGTCACCTTGAAAGTTGGCGATAGTTTAAGTTTTTTAGTTATTTTAAGAGAGCTCGCAATTAAGGCTATCCTCAGATTAAGTTTTTAGCTCTAGTACATTTCACTTGTAATGCGAACAAAACATTCACTAGTATTGAAAGTTATGTTTTACTACCTACTTAATATAGCCTTGCGACAAAAATTGTATGTGCTTATGTCGCCCTTATTAAAACCTTCTTACGGAACTAGTCCGTTCAGTTAGTTCATTTAGTGTAAGCCTCAGTAGGGGCGTGGTAGATTATGAGCTATGTACCTACTACCAAAAATGTTTCAAGTCAATAATAAATTCTAGAAATGAATGAAGTTTGTGGATTAAGCATTAAATATTATTAAATACTAGCAGAACCCCCGCCAGCTTAACCAAACCTTTTTTTGCTTAATTTTTATTTTATTTTATTTTATTTATTTACGGGAGACAATGTTTTAATTTTTTTTTTGTATTGGAGGTGCCACGCTCCTTTGTCCGATTTTGACCTATCTTCACAGGAGCACTCTACGACAAATACCTAAGATTATCTGTAAATTTTAGCTCAATCGATTCTGTGATTTTCGAGATATACGATTTTGAATGTTTTTTTTTTATGAGCGGTGCCACGCCCCTTTGGCCGATTTTAAATTTGTTTAGCCTATCGCCCGATCACCGTAATTACCGACATTTAAAAAAAAAATCAACAAAATTGGTTGAAAATTACGGGCGACAGTTTTTTCCACTTTGTTTTATATACATATATAGAGATTTAAGTGGCCTCAGCTCCAAAATACGGCGTTTCGCTCCGAACATCTCATATCTATAATGTTACTTATTTTTCAACTAAGGGCCACCTGTAGAAACAAAATATTTTTGGTGCCAATTTCGATCGTATCGTTCCTCCTTGTTTCGAAACCAAAAGTAGGTAATGATGAGATATATGTCTGTATTGAAATCTTAATAAATACTGTTCGCCGTATAGATCCATTTTTCAACTTTTCTCCAAAAAATGAAACTTGCGCGCACGTTGATTATAAGATAAACCCTACGATAGTAATTTTAGGGTTTTCACCGTGTCGGTCGGGGGCTCCAGTGTATATCAATTTTACCCCGCTCAATGCAATATACGTTTCTATCCACATATAGGTACATGCACTCAGTTTAAAAAAGAATTGCCGCTATCAGTGCTTCCATTCAACGAGTCAGCAATCTTCCGCCAAGTTCCAGAATTCAATCGTTAACAGACAATTATCATATTTTTGTTGCTAGGCGGCTAGCTAACCTAACGAACCAATATCTATTAGGTTAGGAGATGCCGCTTCTTCGAAGTCGTTGTATTCCCATACGTATAGTAAAACTCATAAAAGATGTATTGAATTGCTTATAGCAATAAGCAACGCTCGTCTACGTATCTTCCGCCTCTGTTGTTTCTCACTCGCTATAACAACATCATTTAATAACTAAGCCCACATGAATACAAATCAATGGCGAGAATGAAAAATGATTCAATCACGACAGAATTGCCGGCTTTTTTTGTTTACATTATTCCTCCTCTCTTTTGTTATATTTTTGGCATAGAAACAAAAAAATGACACTTTTCACTGGAATGTTGGACACGGAACTAACCACTTTAATATTGATTAGAACTACCTTCTAACTATAACCAACCGGTAATTGTTTTAACCAAATTACTACAAGTCTGACAATATTACGTTAATTTTTTATAACCACAGTTAACCATGCATTCAAGTAGATCATCTTAATAATGGTTGCTGTGTAGAGCGTTTAACCTAATCGGATCTACCCTTATTACCGTCGGCACCAATCTTATCAGCTTATGTAAATACTATTTGTTAAACCGATGGATTACTATATACGCGGCAAACACGTGATGCGTCAGGTGATTCTGGTGTAATATTCCAGAGTGAATTTTGCTGAATTTGCGCAATTAGCATATAGGTTAGGGATGATAAAATCAAGTCAGGTTTGTGCTGTCTTATCAATTTGACATTAAACAAGAGTGTTGAAAGAATTCTCTTTAAAATAAATTTTTTTTTGTACATGAAAATGACATATTATGCATTTGACCGTACATTTCATGATGACAGAAAAATGTGGCTAATAGTGACACGTGACATCGATGTCAAAGTTTAAATTTCAAAAGATATACATGCCGATATATTTTAGTGATTGTAAATGTCACTGTCACTCGACTGGAAATCACAAAGTTTTGGAATTTGAATCCATCAACAATGGCCGCGTTCCATTGACCGCTAGATGACTAGCGCGCATGCCAAACTCCATTTAAAAAAAACTGACATTTCATCATTTGCGCTAGAACTCTAGCACATATTGGGATATGTCAGTTTTTTTTATATGGAGTTTGGCATGCCGCTAGTCATCTAGCGGTCAATGGAACGCGGGCAATGATTCATCAGAGTATTCGCGAGCGTTTTTTTCAATTTGAATTGTTGTTTTATCGTGAGTCGATATTATTATATGTGGACATCATATTTGATAAGTAACTCGAGTGTCATTAGTCTAATGACATTTTTGGGTAGACACTTACTCCGAAAGGAAATTGATAAGCTGGTACGAGTTATATGTGACGGAATTTGTTTCGTACGTAAAATCGATTTAATTAGTTGACCGTGTGCATGTTCACGGTTGCGGTGATTCTGCCTCTGGCTAGTAAAGGTCTTAAAAAAAAAACTACTTCTGACAGGAGGCGATAAATATCGTGCAAGCTAAAACCGTATATATTTTCGGGATTACTTACAAAATTTTTTATATATATGTCGCAGTGTTGGTACAACTTGTCTGATATGTCACCGAGCTATCTTAATCGTAACGTACTCTTATGTATCTGAGATAATGGCCAACGTGATTGAGGAATGCGTTTTGAGGGATTCGTCAAGGGATTGTAAGATATTCTTAACTCTTTTTTGAACAAGCGTAGAATATGAAAAAGTAAGCATATTCGGGTCTTAGTTAGCCCAAGTGCTTCTCTTGCCATACAAAAAGTGGGCGTGGCTTTTGCCATTAACGGCTCAGTGTTGATCGAATGGTATTGATGTATACCTCTGAAAAGGCCTACGAGTATAGTTTTTACACAATTACCCTCAAAAAGTGGACGTGATTAAATTATATGGACAAAATGTTGTACATATTCTAAAAATTTCCTTTTTTATTTTTGAATTTCAATCGTTTGAATAGATCTGAACAAAAACTACCTACGACAGACAAACAGACATTCCTATATCGAGACACCTAACTTTTCATGGTCATCATTTCTTAAGCCACCCGAGTCAATGGGGTGCCCCTGAGATGCCCCTGTTCCTTCCATTTCACATCGATTAAATCGAATTTAAATAACTTCCCAATGACGTCAGTCATCATGCTATTCAATTTTTGTTTTCCTACAATATATTCAGAAGATTTCAATTTAAACTTGGGCGTGAACAGCACATCCCCCCCACTCACTTACCACTTGTTGTACGAAATGCTATCAGTAAACAAGTGCATCGCTCTCGATTCTGAGTACAAAAAAACACCTAACTCAATACTTGAACTTTGATGCCCTGAAAATTGCATTTCGAAAGAGTATAGACTTTCACAACGCACCGACAAAAACAAACTTGTTTGCCAATTAATGAGGTTTAAATGAAAACCACGTGGTAAGCTTCTTTTTCGATATTGCTGTCCAAACACAAGTACTTGTCGTCCTATTGCAATTAGTGCAGCTGTTCATTTTTATGTGTTGTTTATTTGTGCTCGTTTGTCGAAAACCGCATACTGCAAATTTATTCTCTTATCTATTTTTACAATTAGCTGAAATGAAAATTGTCTCTTTATTGAAAAAAAAAAAAACACTTGATGTGAATCTTATTATTTTTTGAAAGAAAGAACTCCAACTACAATATCGATAATATTATCATTCTACGATATAATCTCGGGTTAGATTAGAAACCTGCACTTGTTTGTATTATTTATTCACATTTAATTCCATTTAGCGGTGAACTATACATTCTTGGAGAAATGCAGTGACAGCGTTTATTATCGCTGCCAGAACCATTTCAATCATGCAACGTTGGGTCGTTTAAATTTGTTTTTTATGTGTTTTCTCTCTTCTATTCCACTATGCACTGTCAGCTGAATTGACTTTATTTGTACTCACCTCGGGAGGTCTGAAACTATTTAGGCGAATCAGTTGAGAGTTTGTATTCGTCGCGACGACACAACAAGTGCACCGAAGCTAAAAACGCGCGCTTAATTGAGTTCGGGTTGCTATTTGAAAATTCGTCACGATCCATTAAACAGGATAAATTTTATTTAATTGAGATTCACTGTCTAATTGATCGTTTAAAGTGATCGTGTGTGTATTTTTGTTTAAAGAGAACAATGGGTCGTAAGCTGACTTTAACCCCTTCCCCGGACGATGGGGTATGTCGAGCTTTGAATATATTTCAATTGTTTTGAACAACAAATAAATTGTTTAAGTTTTTTTTTTATATACAAATTGAGGTTTAAACCGGTTCGAAAGACACTGACAATTGTTGACTTTTAGGCAGGATTGTAAATCGTATTGGATATAACCTGCTTTACCCATTGAATGCTGTAACCTCTTTGAAGGGCGAAAACTTAAAAACATTATTGAAATGGGAGCGAAAATATGAATTCCGCAGAAAATATAAAATTTGGTGATCGAGTTCCTTCCTATCACCGGTCGGAATTTTGTTTCCGTCTTATTCCGATAATCACACGTAGAACTTTCAGACTCCGTCTGGGGCAACAGACGGGGGCTAGACTGATTCGGTCACCCCCGCCTTTTTCACCGAAGACAAATCGCGACCTCCCTTTTTCGGTACCAAGCAGTAGGTCGGAGTGCTTCAATCAAGCTTCTCTGCTAAGCACCAGCTTCTGTCATGTGGACTGGTCGTCAAAATGAAATAAACGGGAGGCAAACTTATACGGTTACTCCCAGCCTCTTCCAACAGACAATAGATTCACAGACTTTTGGTCAAGCAGCAAAGCTGACTGGTTCAATCATCCACCTCTGCGACGCAGCAGTCCCTCCTTTAGTAATGGCCGTGTCAGAGGCAATGGGCAGGAGGCAGACTGTTACGGTCGCCCTCCACCTTGACCCGAAGACTAAGTCGCTGTAAGGATGTACGAGATGTAAAGATACATAAGTTTTGACTGCCTTAGTCACCACCAAAACCCTCTTTACGAGGTAAGACACCCAAATTCGCAAATTGCAATGATATTCCCACTGTAATGCCCGGCACATAGAATCTTTCTGGCCGCGGTATCACAATGGACCAATTAACTATGGTCTAAATGTGTGCCCCGTTGCTTGATAAATCGATGTACATGTTCGTAACATATTTTAATTGATCATAATCATTTAATTGCTTAAATATGCATATCATTGATTGGCCGACTCTTCTCTTGATATCGGTAGACGAATATATCCTAGCTTATCCTACTTGGAAAACTGAAAACTGTTCAAAGGGTCCAAACTCTGACACCCAACTGGATGTCAACACAATGCATATGCTGAGTTTTAGAGGGAATACATTAAACGCATGTCCGTAAGTGGTACATGAGCCAAGTCTAGATCTCTTAAAAGTCTATTGGTACCTAGCATTGTATCTACGGCACACTGCTTTGCTTTGTTTTTGTCAATTCTATTCAAAATTGGAGCAAGTGGTGTTAGATTGTTCTCTTAATTTTTAGTCTACATTTCTCCACGCACACTAATTGGGATATCTAATTATGTCGGTTTCATCAACTACCGAAATAATTTTTGCTGATTGATCTGCTTTTTCATTCCCATAAATGTTACAATGCCCAAGAACATGCTGGAGAGCGACACCATGACTTTCATAAACATCGTCGCATTTGGTGCTTTGTCGATGCAAACTAGTTCAGCTTATAATACGCTACATTCTTAACGAGTTATAGAAACGCCAACTCCGCTCAAGTATCTGGCCGTCAAATCCATCGTGATTCGGTAAGGAAACTACCGAGTAGGTGCAGCAATTTATGTTACTAGCAAATCCACTTCAGACTTCTGCGGGCTTTCAAATAGTATTGGATATTAAAACTCACTTCAATTTAGTTGAAAGATGTCCATTTATCCCGTAGTTAAGCTTTCACATTTTTGGCACCAAACTCGGTCCTTTAATATGGTAGAGTAAATTCATCAACGAGTCGTAGTTTCATTCTCATTATATATTTCAGTCTTTAACTCCATCAATTGGTCTTAAAATCGAATTTAAATTTCATTTGCAACAGCTTAATCGTAATGCTAAAAGTCTCCATAGCCCGTCCTACGTTATGGATGACAAACTCTCATTACTCTACACATTAATAGTGTAAACAAATTATAATTCCACGTTCAATTAGCTTGACCAATGTCCCAGATCACAAACTCCCCCCTTTCATATTCATTGCAATGACTTCCATGATATAATCACCTAAAAGTCATTCCACAATAAATTACGTGAACTTTGCTATGGATCAGATGATTGCCAATGACGTGTCTGTTTATGAGAAAGTATATAAACAGCGCCTACCCCTGCCCCCTATCCGTTGAAGTGTAACGCCTCAATTGCTTCAATTGGTGAAGGAAACATTCACTTAGAAAAATCTCTGCAATTCAAATTCCTTCACTCTGATGATGGAAGTACAATGAGTCGAAGATAAAATTATTCATTGTCACGACCATACCCTGGGGCAAGAACCAACCACTCAGCCCCGAATGCGAAAAGCAAAAAACACTTCAGTAATCTATCAGAGAAAAGATTTTTCTTTTTCAACAGCCAAATGCTATTAAATTTGATCAAAGTAGAATGTGTGGGTTTCGGTGTTTTTGATATAGAAAATGAGGTGATGCCTCATACCTCATTCCCATCCACCCCTACCGTCAACATGAGGGTGACCTACAAAAATGATTTGCAGTGTGACGGCGCGTTCCAGTGAAATGAGAACATTGGAAATAAATAAACGTTAGCAACCCCTGTCGTATGTGTTGTCATTATTATTGAAGTTTTGCTTTTGTTCTTGCTGACATGCTGCTGAAAAAATGTGTACATACTACAATTCAATTGCGGATGGTTGTGATCAATGGTTTTTTCTTTATTTTCAGACAATTTGCAAGCCAGCACCTTTCTCATCAGATGAAGAAGCAATCGTCGAACGTGAACGATGCGATTACACGAAAAAGATCACCTACCAAATGGCACGTTCGGGACAGACATCGAGGCGTGTACGTGTGTATGCTGATGGAATTTACGATTTGTTCCATCAAGGCCATGCTAGGCAGTTAATGCAGGTAAATAGACATATTTTGCTTATTTGCAGTGTAGTTGAGTGGATAAAAATGCGAGTTATGGATACAAATTTCCTGGTCTAAGACATTTGGTTATTTGTTCTTAAGCTATTGTTCAAAACTGTTGTTGGTTCAGCCAGTGACACCACTTCGTAGCGAGGGCTTCGCTAAAGTAATGATGCATGTATCATGTCTACGATAACAGACTCAGCCCGCTCGCGGTAATTAAAGCAACAAACCACTAGAAATTCTGGGGCAATTACGGAATACATGTAGTCCTTGTGAAAATCGATTGAATATGAATAGAATCTGACTTTGAAATTCCAATATCCATAGACTTGTCAAATATGGACGTCTTGCTATCCAAATTATTTTGTATTTAAGATGCTGATGTTCCGTATCAAGGTTCGAAATAACATACAAAGTTTTCTGACTCCGTTGCTTAGAGCTTTAGGTGCTCAGGAGGCATTTGGATTGTCTCAAATGCCTCAATAGATTACGACCGGGTTCCCAATCGAGTTTAACATTGTTATGGCTGGGTTGGGTAGAGATTGCGTCGTAGCAGCACTTGTCTGTCATAGAGTTTATTTAGTTGGATGACGGTGGTTAAAGTGCTACTTGACTATCTGATCAGACAAGAATACTAGGGTTAAGCGCTGGTGCACTATAAACACAGTTGGTATGGTCCAAGACTAGCCAAACTGTACATACAGACACGATGTTTAGGAAGTAACCTAACCTAGCAACCGTTAATCTAATGAAAATTTGTAGTGACCGTCATCAAATGTACCAATAATTGGCGCATTTATAGTCATCAAATGTATGAAAATACATATGCCACAAAGATTTATTGAGAAGTTAACAGTAAAGTAGGTAGTTGCCGCTGAAGATGGTATAGTGCAACGGCCACATTCCGACGATTTAAATAACTCGTCGAAGTTGTAAAACCCCAAAGGGAGTAGGCCCAAAAAGAGCCCAACAGAATGGTAAACAAAGTCTTCCATGTTTTCCTGCTTTATTTGCTTCAGATCGTCGCGGTCGTCACTCGATACCTGCTGACATTGTTTTGGCGTTGTAACTTTATTGGAACTATGTATTCTAATAAACTCATTGAACGATCATTAAAATGTTCCGCCGAAGGTTTCGTTATAATCTTACTTTAAGATCTTAAGATCGTGATATGTTCAATCACACAACGTCCTTTGTTATAGTGAGAGAGTTTACTAAACTAATTGCAATACAATTATCTGCTACGGTAGAACAATACCACTTTTTTTACACCATTGCATGTCATACACTGCCAAGCCTTGTATACAACTTAGCCAGTGGAAGGTCATGCTGCACTTTTTGTATTGAATAGTGTGCTGAAAAAGCAACATGACGAAAATGTCTAGCTCCATATCCAACACTTTTCGCTTAGACTCTGACTTTCAAACGTTTAATAGGGCAAATTAAAAAGTGAAAGTTATTGTTTTAATGGTACCCTATCGCCTATCCATATTAACTCATACACAAACATACTCCAAAATGGATAGCTCTCAAACTAAAACCTATCTCTTCCATGTTTACAGGCTAAAAACATCTTCCCCAACGTTTATCTAATCGTTGGCGTCTGCAGTGATGAACTGACTCACAGTAAAAAGGGTCGAACTGTTATGAACGATTCAGAACGCTATGAAGGTGTTCGTCATTGTCGCTATGTCGATGAGGTAATTTGAATTTATTAAAATGTTTGTAATTTTCATTTAACACTATTACTTTCCATTTGTAGATCATTCAAGAGGCACCATGGACATTGACCGATGAGTTCATAGAGAGTAACAAAATCGATTTTGTTGCACACGATGACATTCCATATACCGGTGATGGTATTGATGATATCTACGGCCCACTGAAAGCAAAAGGAATGTTTGTGGCTACTGAGCGCACAGAAGGTAATTAAATTGATTTAATTTTTGCTTTGCGATAAGCGATAAGAAGGAAATGACCAAGTGGGCTTCAATGTCAAACACGCAACGCACATGTTGTTTATCGAGTTCCCTAGAACTATGTATACTCTTCAAATTTGTTGCTTGGAGTAGTAAATGTGAATTAGCGAAAATGTTGCTTTTGCTTTGATAGTATTATTTTATTGCAATACCTGTGCAGCTAAGGGAACATGTGAGCAGCGTTGTGGCCATGAAATTTTGAACACAATTAAGTGAAATGTCCGGGTCTAGCAAGAGCGTTGAACTTTAGAGTTAAAGTCTGAAATCAATTCGATTTTATAAAGATTGCAAATGTTATAAAATCTTCAAGTACCTACAAATATAAGGCGGAAATCAATTGAAAAGCATACCATATACTCCATCATCCGTAGCTTAATTGTGAGGTTAAGAATACATGTTTTAATACATTTCGCAGCACGACTTTCTACCTGATTCCTCTTAACTGCTTTGGCTTTGTGCAATAAGTTCGTTTGAACAGACGCTGCAGATAGACATTAAATCTGTCGTTCTTTGCTTGTTCTATAACATGTTCTGAAGACATAGTGTAGTGTGCATACAAGTTGTGGCAACATTACCCTATACGAAGTTCTATTGCATTTTTTTCAGCTTATTTACTAGAACCATGCTACTTCTTTAAAGGACTTAAGATACGAGTTGTCAGCCAGTTCACAATAATCTGTTGATAGCCTATTACCAATAGAACAGTTTGCAAGGCTGTAGTGTTCTCCTATGCTAATCCACTTCACTTATAAATGTGGGTGTGCTATGAGCTACCTCAGTCTCTCGGTGTTTTACATAATTGCTTGAGAAGTTTCATTTGGTCGGCCCATTGCACTTTTACTCACTTTTACTTTACTTTTACTCATCCTGAGCCTAAGTTTCGCCCGACGACATAGTACTTCTCTGCTCCTTCCCCATAAGTAACTGCTGACATTGAGGTCCTCACGAATCATTTTAATTTATGCTCTATACGTATTTGTTTATCAGCTATCCGCTAACTAATTAAACTCCTTCTCTCTCTCTTTTAGGTGTTTCTACCTCAGACATTGTGGCACGCATTGTCAAGGACTACGATCTCTATGTGCGTCGCAACCTGGCCCGTGGCTATTCTGCCAAAGATCTAAATGTATCATTCCTGTCGGAGAAGAAGTTCCGCTTACAAAACAAAATGGATGAGCTCAAGGACCGTGGTCGTCGTGTAATGACCGAGGTCAAGGGTGACATCATCACAAAATGGGAGGAAAAATCGCGGGAATTCATTGACGCCTTCCTTTTGCTCTTTGGACGGGAACGTCTGAATCACTTGTGGAACGAATCGAAGGGAAAACTAATCCAAGCTCTCAGTCCACCCGGCAGTCCCAGTGGTTCAGTAAATGGCGACTACGATGAGTACGACGATGATGAGGATATTCCAGAAGTAAGTGTTGATCAATCACCATCGTCGCGGCGCTCCTATCGCACAGCAACGGCCAGCAGCAATGTGGAGCCAACGGAGCAACGTCATCACACCAGCAGGCGATCAGCGACCGCTAAAGCAACAGCACACAGTTCAGATCCAGATGAAGAAGATGATGAGGAGTTCGAACGAAGGAGCAACTAGGGTTGTCTTGAAAAGCAATCTTTGATATAGATTTAGATATACTATTGACATCCTTTACCTCATTACAATTTTGTCTTGCTTACTTCGATCACTATCTCTCTCGTTCTCTCTTTCTCTCTCACATTAGTATATAGGCATTAGTCTCGTAGTAGAAAACTTTATGTTAGTTTTAAGGACTCTTCAAGAGAGAGCGCATGCAGTTTGTCAAACAAAATATTATAACACTCACTTCTCTTTCTGTGCCTGTGTGTGGAAATGAAAATTGTTTCGAAAAAGACATAAAAATACTGAAAAGTTGTTTAGACTGAGGAAAAGGACTCGCCACACCAGACAAACTGAAAGTGTGTTGTACCTGTGCTACTCCGGTTCCTACTATTCTTTAAAACAATTTATTTTTGTTATCATTTTATTTTATTTGTTTCATTTGAAAACTCTGTTGAAAAATGTTTATCTTAAATATTTGTTGGAGGATAAGTTCTTGTGTAGAGCAAAAACAAGCGAGTATTCCCTAAACATTGGGTATTTTCTTTCCTTTCTTATATATATTTTCTTTTTTGTTTCTAATTTAAGAACTATTTTCTTAATAACACAATACATTGTTTAGCTATTTTAGTTTATAAAAAAAAAATATTTAATTTATTAATTAAAGAATGAACCTATTGCTGGAATATTTATTTCAAAATGCAAACCATTGTTTAATTTAGAGAAGCTACAATAAATATACATAGCAATACAAAACACGTAACACCTAGTATATCTAGTGAAACCAAATGTTTTCTAGTTGAAGCAAATCAAATAAATTATGCAAACGTTTGTAATAAATTAGGCGCGTTTGATAGTTTAAGCAAATAGAAAACTCGTATATACTTATGCTTAATATTTAACGTAACAAATTTGTGATGTCACAACACCAGAATATAACCACAATTTTGAAAAATAAATACAATCTCTTTCAAAAGAACATTTGAATTTAAATTAAATAAAAGTATGTATAAGCAAAGGTATAAATAGAAAACAAACTGTTATACGGTTATTTTTATTAAAACAAATCGCTGACAGCAAAGTGTATGTCGAAAACTTTAAATTTAAAAACAAAAAAAAAAAAGTCTCGATAAAGATAAGAAGTACATTTAAATGCGAACATTTTAAATAAAAATTATTTACTAAATTTAATGAAATTTCCTGTTTTATTTTGAAAGTTGGAAAGTTCATTCCTTCTCGGGCATTTACTCCTTATCTGTTCCAATTCTTACAATTTTCTTCTACCTCTGGGGACTCTTGCTATTGCTGTCCTGTCTGACAACAAATACTTTATGTGCGGTTGATGACTTTTCCATTCCGTCGAGATAATTATCCTAAAAAACTTTATATATCTCTTCTCCGACTGTTAAATAGATGTGAGCTCCTACTGCGACTGTCGATTAAAAATAAATAAATAGTTAGCGCAACAGGCGTGTAGACACCCGCCTAGGCCTAGCTTCTCGCAACCATTCGCTTTGTGTGAGTTTTTATTTTTGGAACGAATGGAAGGGACCTACAATTTTATGCCGAGTCCGAACGGCTAAATTGAGAAGCTTCTTCGGGACAGTTATACTCTCGGATGTTTGTCAGACGTTCGCGAGAGGTGGCGCAGTAGAAAAAACCTTAAGATGTAATTTGTGTTGTTCCGGGGATCGAACCTGGGAGCCTGGGACCCCTCGCACAGTAGTCCAGCACACTAACCACTGCGCTACTGCGACTGTCGATTACCGATCGAAAAAGAGCTTTTATACAAAGTTTGATTTTAGTATTCCGACTGTCGTTTAGGAATCAATCGTTCGTTGTCGTTTACATTTTTGTAATCATCTTATAACTGAAAATATATAGCCATAAATGCATATGTAGCTGATAAAAGTGGTTGAAGACAAAAATTACTGCTAAATTGAAAAAAGTATGCTAATGGAAATCAATTCACTACTTACGTTTCTGTCAACTTCAGTTGCCAATCCGATTATCGTAATAAGGTCACCAACTTGAGGAGTTTTTGTTTTTTAAACAAAGCGTGGAGTTCTGTCGGCAAAACGAAAACGTTTAGAAGATCTGCTTTGGAGCTTCAATTTAAAAAGACTGCAAAGGAAACATTTAAAACCATCGTAGGTAAAGACAGATTAACCACCCCTATCGTGGAATCCGCCGGGGGAAAAAACATTTTGGTATCGTATAATCCGCAAAGTGAACAGTTACCCTTGTGGGTTAATGTAAATGAATTTCACTGTATCGTTAAATACGTTCAAATTGAATTTTTCCCCGAACAAAATGACATTTCTTACCCGCAATTTTTTTTTAAAAGAAAATCTACATAATAAAAATGCTGCTTTATTACACATTTGTAATAAATCTGTGCAATATTGAACTTTATTAAGATCAAAGATTCACTGCTCCTCTAACCTGTCTCGTATTCTTCTCTGAGAACACCACTCATTTCCTTCTTCCTCTTATGCTTCCAAAAATGGAGCTATCGTATCTATTATTGTATTAAACACTACATTTTTTATTTAAATAACTTTTAAAACAAACTTTTAATACCTCTTGTTGGATAGCCAGACAATCTGTGGACTGTATTAATTTGTACCTGCTTTTCCTTTTTTCTGCTCCTGCTTTGCCTAGAAAATTTCTTGAAGAAAAAAAAAGTAACAGACCGACCGAATTTGAGTAAAGTTTTTTATTGATTAAAAATAACAGAAAAAATTAAAAATATGAAACGAAATTGCAAACGACTGAAAAATAGAAATATATAGCAAAGTACATTAAGCATAGTGAATTATGTTAAAGTTCCTTCAAAGCGTCTTTGTTTGGTGCCGGCGTTAACACCTCGTATGCCTCTTACTTATGCAGCTAGACAGATTTGTATTGACAAACGAAAGACAGCCGTTTGACAGTGCGTTTCCGACGGACTTCACGATAGCAGTAGAAAGTGAATAGGTGAAGTGAAACTCAATTCTGACCACGATAGGGGTGAACATTCAAACAGTTGCGCATGGTATTAAGCGGAGCAGAAGCATTAACCTATAATCGACCTCGCACTCCACCTAAATTTGTTATCGAAAAGACTTTAACCAACAACAATTCTGAACCGGGATCATGACATTAACTAGAATGACTAAAATCTAGAATGGTCCAAATCTCGAAAATGAATTTGAAAAATCTCGAAAGACTCTGTATCGAAAAAAATTTAGAAAATAAAACTGCTTTCGAGATTTTTATAATTCATTAAATTTACTCCGAAAGTAATGAAAACAAGTCTAAAATGAATATTTTGTAACTTCTTTATTGAAAATAATAAATTTTTAACAAATAGCCATAACAAAACACATTCGAAACCATAGCTATAACTATTCAACAGAAAATAAGTTTCCATATTAGTTTCATTAAGGGTGTTTGTTCAAACGTATGTAATGAGTAAATCTTGAATTAATATTAATTCTAGATTTTTGCTTTCGAGATTTTTTTTTCTAAATTTTTGCTATTCGATATTTTTTCATTCTATAATTTTTTTTTCGATCTTTTTTTTTTCTAAATTATGGTTTTCTGTTTTATATTTTTCTACATATCGGGGTAGACCCTTCTGAACCATAAAGTGACCGAAGGCGACATACAAAAGCCCTGAAAACGTCGAAAAGATGGCGAACAGAATACCATGAACTCTTACAATTATTTCATCATACCAACTCCAAAGCTAGCTTCGGTTGCTCTTAAACAAGGCAAAATCGTTTTGTTGTTCCACTCGATAAGGCCTAGGTATTCACGAGACGAGAATGGTAATCATAATGTAGTAGATTTATTTTGGTAGAGATAGAAACACTGGACACATCCATATCCACACTACTTATAAAATGCAACGTCCGTCTGTTCGTTTCTCCATAACTCAAGAACCATTCGTCCGATTTTCATGATTCTTTTTCTGATCTATAGATGGGTGGCCAACTTAGTCCGTAGGGTGGGTGAGAATTGCTCAGGAGTAAAGGGATCGCGGGGAATAAGGGGGGTCTCACGAACCGTTAGCCGTATGAACTTGAAAGTTTATGTGTTGATAGATAAATCAAAATAATTACATGCCTCATTCATCGTTTTTCAAAATTCGTCCTATAAGGGTTGAAAAACTTTTGCACCCTACTTTTCTATTTCGACCTTACTACGCTCAACTTGCCATTATACTCATAAATCTACGTATGTCATTTCAAGAAATGCTTTTATTTGTTAGCCAATACTTCATCGAATATTTTGAGCTAAAATTCATCTCTCTGGTCCATCCAGAGAGTGAGATATAATAAATTGAATATAGATCTTATTTGGCCAAGTGCGAAAAAAAATGTTTTCTCGATTGCAGTTGTGCTTAGCTTAGGGGTAGTTTTATATAGCGTTCCCAAAATAGAATATGATTACTCCCACGACTGGCATTCAGAATGCACATTGTACGACATACTCATGTATTGCGTAGTTGAATTTGATGTAGGCAATGGATATGCATAAAACAAACTAAATATGTATATATGTACATCTACGTACATATAAGAGGTTTGTGGTGCGTAAGTGATAGATACATATCTACATATATGTATTTGAGATCTGCAGCTATGGAAAGTGTAACAATATGATCGCGTAGTATAAATAATTAGATCATACCTGTGACGAGTTTTTATTTATGTGAAATCTTATGTCCACTGACTTAGGAAGGACTTTCGGATCAGTTACGTAAGGACTAAGTTGGTGACAGAGGAAGGGTAAAGAGGTGGCAGGGACTAACCCTGAAACTATTTCGCCGATTTTAAAAATTCTTTCAAGATTGTACCGTCTACATCCTCCGGATCAGTATAGGTTAGTTAGGGTGTGTATGGGGAAAGGGGAAACGGGGGTATAGGGGCTATCTTCGGAACTACTCGGCCATTGCCAGAGTTGACCTCCGACAGCCACGTCTTTCACATGGACAGCTATATATTGAATTTTCGCGTGTGAGCTGTAGGCGTAATTTGTTTATAGCTACTTGCGCTCATTAAATAAATAACATGTAGGTATAATTTATGAAAAGGCATAGCGATCAAATATTTTGTAAGCTTAAACAGCCTGAATTTAATTTAATAGAAAATAAATCAGCGGGCGGAGCCGCGGGCGTTGCTAGTATCACAATAAACAAAAATTCAAATTCATTAAAGAAATATTTAATTTATGTATTAAGCTTGAGTTATTTTTAAAATAATCGATCGGAATATTTTTTTATACATTTGGGAATCTTTTTTTTTCACGACTGTACAGAAAAGTTTCAACATGAATTATTATACATCTCCCTTAGCGCTAAAAATAGCTAACTACCCAGTCATTTCTACTTGACTGTGTAGTTACATTGAAGTTTAGCAATGGTTAAAGAAAAATTGCCGAACATACTGTTGGATAAGCTACGCACTACGAAGGGACGTGTTGAAGAGTCGAAGGCGTAGCATGTGAATGTCAATGTGGCTTTGATCTTTTGCTAACACCAAATGAACAGCCTATTTCACTAAAACTAAAAATTCCTGAAATAAATAACTAATCGCAGGATATATCACAGTTTCATCAGCGACGTCCGATCATCGGATTACAGAGCATACTACAACGAACTTAACCACTCTTTCAATGAAAAACGTTGTTCTTGCCGAACAGCTTCCAACTAGCGGTCATTTAACAGAAAGGTTGATTGTGCTTTGGCATTGAATTTAAATAATTTAGCGCATTTAAATTATGTACCAAACCGAAACCACCCACATCATCTGCGTTTTATTTTTATGATTTTATGAAATAAATAGTCTACTACTACCACTGTTAATTAAAACATTGTGGGTGATCACAGAATCCGTCGTATTCGGAATTTTGCTACGAACCCCGAAAGAACTATAACAGAATTCGTTGTAGTGGAAATTTTTGCTACAAATTGAATGCGTAGGAATCATTTCCACTACGACGGATTAAATTCGTAGCAAAAATGTCCACTACGACGGATTCTGTGATAGTTCTTTCGGAGTTCGTAGAAAAATTCCGAATACGACGGATTCTGTGATCACCCAGATTAAAAAAAGCCTAGTACAAGTTCTCCGAATGAACGTTTTAATATTCCGAAGAATCTTTACAAATTCTCCCTTTTACACTTCATTTTGTCGTCACGTCGTCGTCCTAAAAAAAATCGTACTATCGAATTGATATGACCGAAAACATAGTTAAGAGAATCTAGGCCTCGCCTAGGTTCCACCATAAACCTGTGTATCGTTTGTGCGCTTTTATATTTTATTTATCGTCTTTTTATATACCTACTAAAAAAAATAAAAATAAATTTAACAACAGCAAAGTGCATGCTGTTTCCTTAATTTAGCTTATGGAGTAACTTAATCTTTCTTTGCTATTTGCAGCTCTTCACCGCATCGCCACGAAATGAAGGCAGGTATACCACGTTTATACTGCCGCGGAATACCTATCTATTAATTATTTTACTTCTAACTTTAAGAGCGAAATGCAAAAAGTAATTACGTTGTTGGTCGGAAAAGGAAACGTCTTTTCCATAGTAGGTAATAGTATATGGGCAGTTATTTTCCTACTGCGGATGCAAACTTGGAAATAGAAGAAGGTGACGTAACGTAATGCTATATAGGTGTAAGCGTGTAAGGATGGCATAGTTCGAACTCATTTCGAACTTGGAGAGAACCTAATTAAGTTTTCTACTTCTCCGTACAAAGGCGAAAAGTCATTTCAGTCAAATGAGAATGAGAAGCGATATTATTAGTGGAAATAACTTCATTAGAGTGGTGGATGAAGTGGTCAAGACAAATATTTATACCTACGAAGAAGTGTACCAGAAATAACTTCTGCAAGTTGTGTCGAATCAAATTGCACTGTCAACTCAAAAGCGCAGTGGCCCGTTTTTTGGTGGATTTGTATTTCCAAATTCCAAAAGCGATTCGCTCCATTCAAAAGCGATAGGTATTAAGGTGGCACATGCTGCCGGAAACTACATTTTTGTGTTGGGAAAAAACTGTCACATTTTTTGAAAAATAAATCAAAAGTAGAAAAAATAAAAATTCCAAAAGTGGAAAAAACCGGTTCAGTTCAGTAAGCTTTTTATACACGTAATAAGTAAACGCCAAGACGGTCGAAAATGACGTAGATATTACTTTCAAAAAGATCCGCCGCGCATTTGGGAATAACCCACTTGGGTAAATGTGCTTCCAACTCTGTTCAATATGAAGTTCAGAAATAGCTAAGAATAATAATAAACGCAAATGTAACGACTTTTGACGATAATTCGAGTATCCCGAATTACTTGAATGTCACAATGACTGAAATGACGAAACCTTGGGCCATACTCTCTATTTCGTTCCAAAAGGCAAAGCTATTCGAAATTTTACTCTGTAGTCTGTAATACCTTTGATTTTCCGTATAATCAATGCTCTTGATAGTTGGAGATTTTCTTTCGCTTTCAAAATAGAGAGTACCAAATATTCGGTTTCGGAAAATTTCAATTTCGGAACGAAATGCAGTGCAGTGCAGAGTAGGAAGTAGGTCCCCATGACTACGGTTTTAATGCGAATGATCTATGTTTCAAAAAGCGTATATATTCAAACTAACATTATCTCAAGTAAACTACTTTGAATCTCATTGAAAAACGCCCGCAGTATAGCGCAGAATGGAATTATTGTCCTTTTTAGTTTTGCTACAAGCTGTCATGAACAGATATTTTCACAAACAAACTAAAGCGCGGTTGGTTGCATTTACTTAATAAATGAAAGTACTTGTCTTTAGCGTTCGTTGGGAAAAACGAAAGTAATTAAAATTAACGAATTATAAATTATTTAAGGTATTTAAGGTAGACAATTAAAATATTAAAATACCTAATTGGAAAACGTTTTTAAGTGATGTTGAGGTTGAAGTGAGGTTAAGGGACTAAAGTTGAAGGCAGCCTTATAAGATTTTTAGTGGTTGGTAATGCTGTTAGGCAATAGAGCCCTCTTGCAACCCCCCTTTTTGGGGTTACTGTCAGATTTGAAGTATGTGCAAAATTGAATATGTATATTGAAGGTTTTTTTGCCGTAGAAACTCCCACCTACTCCAAAATCTTTTTTATCTTTTATCTTTCTAAATTTTACTGTCGTATTTACAGTGAATGTCAATGAATAACATTGGTTGTTTCTTTGACACATGACATTCGCAATTTTCGCGCACTTATGCCAACTGAAATCGTTTACGGTAGCTTAGATCTGCCATCAGGGTTTTTATACGTTTTTTAATTAAAAAAATCTTCAAATGTAGCGAAAAAAAGGACTAAAGAAAATTCTTAAGAGAATTAAATTCCGATTTGTTATCAAAAAGCGGGAAAATGGTTGTGCTGGCGGGTGGAGGGTTTTTAAGTAAAAAAGAGGTTAAAATCCACCAAAAGCGGGTGAAATGGTCACATTCAGCGTGGTGGCCTCAGGAAGGTTATCGAATAGGAAGTAATACCAAACGCGTGAAGTAAGTATACCTTAGGAATTCCCGTCTCAATCTAATCGCATCACTGTTCGTGATGATTAAATATGTATACTCTTGATAGTTAAAGTCTATTTTTAGATTTCATGAATTGATAAGAAAACGCAATCGATTTCAAATATTTCACTTCCCCAGATACTGGGTATATTGTGGCATGTACTCCCATTTCATAGTCATGAATAAAAGAAATCACTAAATCAAACGCGTTTAACATCCTTCGCCATGTTATGAACCTACTCGTAAAATCTCTCTATGCTCTCTATGCGAAATCCAAGGAGCAAAAAGTGGTTAAACTATTTTTGGGCCAAAACATGTACGTTAATAATGTTTTCTAGTGCTCATTGCTATCGCCCGCTAAGTATCCGTAGTAACTCAGTAAGATCTAAAACGTTTTATGGTGCATACTGCGCATACAGCATACATTGAAATTTTAAAACTTTTTTCATTTGGGTACCAATAAGTGTATGTACCTGCCTTTGAATTAAATTAGTATGGAGACTCGTACTTTGATGCTGAATTTACTAAAGGAAAATTCAATGTAAGTGTTTAAATTGAATTGAAATAGGGATGAAGAAGCCTTGTACTTAGGTACTATATCTTTTACTGCAGATGGTTTCATCTAAAGGAGTTCAAATCAAGTTCCATTCTTTTATGTCCCGAATTTCGACGGCTTTTGCATGGCGGCCTTTTAAGTAAAGGAAATGCCACGCTCTTTTGTCCACATTTTATTACGGGTTAAATTTTGTTCTTGTATTTCAGGTGTCACTTTCTGCTGTCCAATGGCGCTCATACATTATATATACATCAATGTACTAAACTTTGTAACCATAGCTGTAAAAGCTACCAAATTATATAGTTCTAAGTTTTATTTTTTACCAGTATGGGGGGTCTATCTCACTTTGTTTTTAGAACGTCTGCGAACTATTGCTTCAGGTCGAGGATCTATGAGCCCTATAAAAACTGTCCATTTATTGTTTGAGTGCATACTCTTTAGTACAAAGATATACTACAATCAAGTACTAGCCCCTGTGATATGCTGGGTCTCCACTTGTCGATTTGAAATTGACAATTGACGTATTTTTATGCCAATTAAAAAATTGGCAAGTGGAAATAGCGAAAAATTGCCTCCGCACACGAGATGATTTCTGCCGGCAGAACAAATTATATATATGAACTCCTTTTCATTGTGCAGTATTATTTTCACAATTGAAATATTTTGAAAGTTGGGTATGGATTAATTTTATGCCTTGTTTAACCGCTCAACTCGGCAAAACATTTTATTCCGTTTCTTTCCCATCACTTCAGTCCCCTCGCCTACAAAATCGGTTTTATGCCGGCAGAATTAATCGCGTGTGCGGAGGCGCAATGAATTGACTAACTGCGTTTGTCAATAACTGAAAAAGAAACCACTGGACAAGTGGAAATAGCTGAGTTGTCAAACAAAATGTCACTTTGTCTATAATTGACAGTGAAAATTAATTGGCATCGTGTTCAGAAGATAGTAAATCAACTGACGATTTTTTGTCAATAATTAACATAAGTGGAAATGAACTGACGGTGGTGTCGTTCAATGGCATAAACGCGAGAGCTGTCAAACTTTGTCAATCAACCGACACGTGGAAACCCACCTTTACAATCTAGGACAGCGTTTGGCTTCCAGAATCCAGACTTTTAAGAAATTTAAAAAAAAATATGAACAAAGTTCGAGCTCAGTTGTGGGTGCTTAATGTTATCGGGTGTAAATTATGTTGCGATGAACTGCATTGTACTATCTTCCATAACTAAATGTATATGTCAAATTGTCAATACACTGTTGTTCCTTGCTTCCTCATAAATAATAGAGACAACAAAACAAACCAGTAAATAGAAATGTCCTCATACGCAATCATAAACATTGCATCCGTAACCATCTACATGGCAACGCACCCTAACCCTAACACAATACCAAACTTTGTCGAACATGTTGTAAGCTTTTTGTGTGCGACACCGACAACTTACGATATATCTCATATCTGTTAAAAGATTGTATCGATAGCATGTTGGTCTGCCTCTGCACTGTTAGTGTACGACGAAATTCGATGGAGGTAGGTCTGTCAATTGTTGTTCTCTGTTTGCTATTACATGTGTTTTCCTAAGAAATCTTCGAAATACAAAAGAGCCCAAATTATAAAACAATCCAATTTAAAGGGTTTTGAAACTCACTCAATTTCCCATCTACCCATTTTGTTCGAGGTGCGAGAAATATCTAAAAATATTGCAAATTACGATGAGAAAATAGAAGTCTACCCTAAGACGATATCTTTAGACTATGATGACGCAAATAAGTGGTGGTGATGTATTGTTTTACGATCCAATTATATATCGGGAGTAGGACATAATTCAATCCTGATGATGCATCCGCATAGATATCGATTAGTGGAGAATGAGGAAAGATGAACGATTCTTGAACCTTCCACGCTCGCCAAATATAAATAGTCCTTATACGAGACGCTTTCGTTTATTTACGAATAGCAGACAATCAGTTGTCGTTCGTCCTTATCGAAAAATGTTTGTTCATTGGTTTTGTTTGTGAAATAAGCCAATAGCTATGCCATCTGTTGGTGGTAATTATTTGGCCATCAAATTAGTGAGCGGGTGCTAACAAACTAAATTAACAAAGTCAGCACACAATAGATCAATCTCATGGGACATTAAATTTGCAACGCATATTTGAACGGGTTTTAGGAAGGGTAACAACGTAAAATCACGTTAAGCCACCAAAAACAACAATTTAGTCATAACCTGCTAATTGAATACACATTAGTCGGCGCTAAGTAATTCCTTTGACGTAAGTAGCTTATAAAGAATGAAAAATGTTTAAATGTTGCTGAAAGTATTTTTTTTTTATCGAGGAAGTAGATATTTTCGAAATTGGTTGAATTTATAGAACGTTCGTTGGTGTCATTGTGGGAAGAACTTTATAATGGTGGAGGTCGTCTTTTAAAGCGACATAATACATAATTGTTTATAACTACAAGGGAAACTCCTTTTCTGATTTATTTTGTGTTATATAAACTTGGACATTATGTTCTTTGGATTAATAACGACTGGGAATGCATTATTAATGCATTTTAAACTGCCTCCGCACCAATTTATTCAAAAACAGTGATGGCTTTACTCAAAGGGATTTAGCTTTGCAGTGGGATCAATGTCAATTGCTCTTGACATTATGTATACAGCTTAGCTTTATTAATATTCCATGCGATTTCTGTCTGTATACAGGATTATGCAAGCGATAATTCATCGGCCAGATTACTGCATAATATATGCTACTGGTGAATTGAAATTCAATATTTCGGTTTAAGTTCAGGTATTAAAAATTAAACTATGAGTAGGTACAAGGGATGGAAACATCTGTCTACCGCTTATATCAATTGAAGTTTTTTTTGATTATGATTATGTTCAAATAGACATTTTCTGGTATGGACAAGAGGAAGTCTTTAAAAAAGATTTCATATTTGTGTAACTCCAAGCAAGTCGTCACCGAAAGATTCCGCTTAGTTAGCACTAAGCACTGGAACTTTGAGAGTAATATTGTCTTTCAAAACTCAAGTAATTATGGCAAGTGTCTTGCTCTTCCTTCGAATTTTAAACTGTAGTCTGTAATAAAGATTGAATGATTTTTTTTACGATTTTTCAAAAATTGTTCTTTTGAAAACGTAATTTTTAGAAGTTATCGGCCTGACCTTTAAAACAGAAAAGCCTATAAATATAGCTATGTCTCGCCTGTACCAATTTGTTTTAAAAGCAAGTTAAAAAAGAGAATTCTTCTATGAGAAACAAATCATTAATTTCTTTAACTTGTAATATTCGGTGGCGTATACGTAACATTTTTTTTGTATACAAAATGTGTTTCCTATTCTGATCTGCATTTCGCACAGAATTCTGTTTATTCGAAAAGAAATGCATTAACGTGCGATCAGATAATTAAAGGCAAATAAAACTCTCAGATGTCTATCAGAATTCTGCGAATAAAGACGGCTATGTCGCTAATAACAACAAATAGTCATAGTCTACATTTGCTGCGCTCATTCAACATAGCACATGGATGGAACTATTTGAAAAATATTTTTACAAAGCACAAAGCAGTTTTACTGGAAGAAATTCATACTTTCGAATTTGATTTTTTAAAATTTATTGGGACTCAGTATTGAACTTTAGAACGATAAATATTTTACTTAAGCGCTTATTTTAGGTATTAAATTTTTGAACAAGTACATACATTATTAGTATACAGTTTTTACACACAAAAAAAAAAGGAAACAAATAGTACAAAGAATTGTAAATTTTACGTCCGCGGCGCGAGTTATAGATATGAGGGACATTTAAAATAATTACGATGACTTTTACTTTACTTCATTCAACTTGTCATTTTATTCATAAATCTAAATTAAAATATTTTTCGACAAGTCACCTCTTAAAACGAGGTCTAAGTTAGAAACTAGCAAAAATGCTAATCTGACCAAGGTGAATATTTTGCTGGAAGTATGGATTTAAAAATTTTGATAAAATGTTCCGACGGGATAGAAATTGTAGCCAAGGATTCTTTGGTGTTCGATTCAATAAAGTCAAATTCCAGGTAGAGGTAGAAGTTCTAAGGGGAAATGTAAAACAAAAATCAAGTAACTATTTTCATTGATGTGGTAAAGGAGATACTATTTTCGTAGAGCTAGAATCGCTCGAATTGGCTCACTATCCTTCTTTTTTAAAGTGAAGGTTTTATTTCGACAGAATTAGACAATGAAATGCCCGACGAAAACTAATTTCGCAGGACAGATAAAGAAGTTTGCTGCAAAATCTACAGAAGCAATATGACAAAAATATGGTTTGTAGATAATAATTTGCAAGATTGTGTCGATTACACACAAGACAAGAGCCCGGCTCGAAGGACCAAAAATGAATGATAATAAGCGACGAAGTGAATTTCTATGATGAAGGGACAAATGAAAAAAACTGCGAGATCCCAACAAAATTAGAAGTCGATTTATTATTTTACCAGTTCCTTTGAAGCTCCAAATCCAAGTGGACGAGACAACGATTAACTAATTAAATTGCATAAGTGAACAAATGAGCAAGTACTAAATACAATAATGATAAGTATAAGAGAGAGAGAGAGAGAGTACTAAAATTACATGAATATAGAGAAGAGAATAGACTTTACAGTAAACGTTAGCATTCATTTGACAATTACAGCAAGAGCAAAAGATTATATGATGTATGTATATTTTTATAATTTAAACTGTAGGGTATGATTTTATATAATAGGCATAGTAAAACACATTTTATTTCTAAACAAAATGAGATAGGGATATCCACTCCACATACATTAGGAGAAATTCCATAATCGGTTCTTAGATATCGATTCAACTTTATATCCAACAAGCTTCGCGAAGTAATGCCAAGCCGCTGTTCCGATGGGAGAGCAGTTAAAGAAAATACAAGAGGTAACTGATGTTCTAGTTCATGGACACCTGTTAGTCACAGATTATAAATTGAGCAGTTGAATTGAGCATATCAGTAGTATAAGATTTCCAGTTTTTTTTTTAAGTATCTGAGTCCCAAATGAGTACTGCGGCCTTAGGGATCTGCCATGGAATAAGTCTTACAAAACTAAAGCTAATGTCGTTTTCGGTTGGTCGTCCAGAACCGTCCGGAAGAACTCTCCGCGATCCAGAAGCAAATTTCTCTTATTTTCAGTAGAAGAACTGTCAGTTGAGTGCCAATCGAACGCTTTCAGAAGAGTTCGGATTGCTTCCGGACGGTTCTGGACGACCAACCGAAAACGACATAAGTACACACGATTGTTAGATCTGTCAATATGCTCTGACAATAACTGACAATGAGCTTACAATAGACAACTACCTTGCAATACATACAAAATTGCGCATTCAAACCGTTGTAAGATTTTGTCTCAAAGTCTTGCAATTTCATTGTCAGATGGATGCCTTACAATGACATTTTTGCCAATATTGTAAGATATGAAATCGTGTGTACTTAGCTTAAGACAGCTGAATTCTTTTTTAAATTTGAGAATTTCTCTCGTGTAGTTCTTCAGGAACTGTTAAAAATGTATCGATTAATCGGTGGCTTATATGGTTGTGTCCGAAATCTTCGCGAACTCATCTCTAGATGAGCTGTCATTTGGTTGCCGTGGCCAATTGCAATTCTACGGCGAAACACATTTCAGATTGAATTTAAAAGTCGTCGAGCCCGGACACAGCCACGTAAGTTGCCGAAAAGTGAGTATACAAAAACACATGTAAAATTTCACATAAACTTAACAAACTAATTTCCTTCAAACAGAGAATAAACGCATTAAAACTTTATCTGTCAACGAGCGTTTTATTCAGGCGACGAGCATCGGGTCGGCGACAGGAACCATAGGTTAGGGTGTGATTCAACCCTTTTCAGGTTGATTGATTCTTTTGATTTATTGTGGAAGCCTTTATAAATATCTTAGCTTCTTAGCTTGTCAACGCCCTTGATATTATTTCAAAAATGTCTACTTGCTCTTAAATATATTTGCTTTAAAATATCGTTAAATTACAGTAATACCACTGTCAAGGTCCATTTAAATATTAATCGTTTCAAATCTTTACCTCACAGTGACTTAGTGTTTAGTGTTCTGGTCTACTCATCAAGGGGATCTTAGGGTTTTTTTTTTTGTCATTGTGCAACATCTCGCGAACGTCTGACAAACATTCGAGAGTAAAACTATTCTGCAAAAGCTTCTCAGTTCGGTAATTTAGACTCGACGTAAAATTATAGGTAGGTCCCTTCCATTTGTTCAAAAAAATAAGAACTCACACAAAAATTGTATTTGTTTCTCAATCTTCATTATACCCTCCACAGGAAGGTATATTCACTTTGCCATTACGTTTGTAACGCCAAGAAGGATTCACCGGAGACCCTATAAAGTATATATATTCTGAATCAGAATCACATTCTGAATCGATTTAGCCATGTCCGTCTGTCTGTCTGTCTGTCTGTCTGTCTGTCTGTCTGTCTGTCTGTCTGTCCGTCTGTCTGTCTGTCTGTTGAAAGCACGATAGCGTCCAAAGGAATTGACCTAGGCGAATGAAATTTTGTGAGACGACTTCTTTTTACCGTCGCCAGGTTGGTATTGAAAATGGGCTATGTCGGTCAAGTAGTTCTGGTACCTCCCATACAAAACCACTATTAGACCCACGTCTCTCTCTGTCTGTTGAAATCACGATAGAGTCCGAACGAATCGACTTAGGCAACTGAAATTTTATGAGAGGTCTTATATTTATGACCTTCAAGTTCGTATTAAAAATGGTCCATGTCGGTCAAGTAGTTCTGTTACCTCCCATACAAAGTCAATATTTAACCCATGTATCTCTGTCTGTTGAAAGCACGATAGCGTCCAAACGAATCGACTTAGGTGAATGGAATTTTGTGAGAGGACTTTTTTAACCGTCGTCAGGTTGGTATTGAAAATTGTCTATGTCGGTAAAGTAGTTCTGCTACCTACCATACAAAACTAATATTAGACACATTCTAACTCGCATGGCAAACATTTTGCATGACTTTTATGCAGGGTAGGGTATCAAAGCATCGGCCAAGCCGATGATAACACTTTTACTTGTTTTAAAATTTGTTTCGGTCATGATTGTTAATTTTCCACGGAAATTATCGCTATTAAAAGTTTATACAATTAATTTTGGACACAACTCAACTCTGCTTGACATTTTCGAGACTCTGAATAGTTATACCTAGTACCGGACATGTGTCATCCTCCCTTGCTAAATACGGTGCAGGGAAATAAGTCCCCGGGAACTATAAGGTACCTATATTGAAAGGGAAATAAAACCACTCAGAGTTTTCGGAATTTCCATGTAAGGTGGGAAATAAATTCCGAAAACTCTGAGTGGTTTTATTTCCCTTTCAATATACCTAATTTCGCACAAAATGCAAATCTGACAGTAAACCCAAGCAGGGGGTTGCAGGGGGGCAGCATGCCCCCCATACGTATTAAACTGTTGAATGTGTACTAAGTTCGCATAAGGAAGTGGACTTAGTTCCTTCCTTTCATGGGAACTAAGTTCACTTCACGAAAGTGGTTTTATTTCCCACTATGTGGGAACTAATTCCCTCAGTGGACTTAGTTCCCGGGGACTTATTTCCCTGCACCGCTAAATACACTGCATCTATGAGGAATGTGATGTGATCAACGAAATTACAGCATGCCTTGCCCATATCTGTTATTGAAAAACCTGGCGAAGCTGAGATATTTTCTTCCCTGCACTGAAAATACTATCGCAGTTTGATATTACAATAAACACAACAGGCTTTGTAAAATAAGTAATAAAAATATTTGTATTTGAAATTGGAATTTGAATTTTAAGCGGTCGTGCCTTACACTCCGTAATTGGATTCTGAAAATGTTGCTTACCTTTAGTCTTTAGTTTTGCTGAAACAGCCGTGATTAGAAAATATGCAGTTAACAAAAAAAGGTGAGTGCAGTTTTGCATATTTTCTGAATTCATATTGACTCAGGCATACCTACATAATGACAGATTATCTCCATTGAAGAAACTAATTGTGTGTGAGAAAAAGACAAAACCGTCTGTGCTACTCTGATATCCTCGGACTTTTCCATTGTTAACACAAAGTTGTACAAAAGTAAGTAAACCAACCCTTAATTGCTGAAATTTATTTTCCGGGACTATTTTCTTTGAATCCTGAAACTACCTTTTCAGCTGTCACTGTACTGACTATAGGAATGATTTGTGAAAATTAAGCACAGCTAAAAGGCATTTACATTCTGTTTCAAAAATTACTTGACTCACCGTTTTTTATCGAAAACGACAACCCATTCATTTCAATTTTATACACAAAATGCATCGAAGTCTTTTAAAATGTGCTCCCTCAAAGGACATTTTCAGTTTCCTCTACACAAGTTTTCCATTTTGCTTATTAATTATTAAACCCCACCATTTCCCATTTATCGGAAAAAATTCACCCTCCACCCATGTGCTAAAAAAAAAGAGAAAACCAGCTGTAAGCTGTGACGCGGGTAGCGATGATTCTTTTCCTTTAGCAAAGCCCCACTAAATAGGAAATATTGATTAAATTACCAATGCCTTAGCGGAATATGCCTCCAGTAGCTCCCATAAGACCTAGCCAAGTGCTCAATGGTATCTTTGACTTGTATTCAATCAAACATTTAATGCTCTAGGTACTCAGGATATTTAAATACCATAGTCCGAGTTCCAACATCACCTGTTGTGCCTTTAATGTTCTGCTTTTCTATCTGTACTTTCGCATTCATACATCCTCTCCTCGCAGTTGGCATAGTGACACCACTAGTACAAAAAACCGGACAGAGATATCGCAAATATCAGCTTATTCTACCTGTCTCCAGTTTCACATACTCATATCCTTGAGAGCTTTGTGTAGGCGAATATAAAAGAGGCTATGACGTGTGCCAATCTATGATAGAATTAATGTCCACACTTAAGCTTTTAGCATTGTTCTCTTCGTATCATTCTGTACTTCATCACTTTGTCGGGGCAAAAGATGAATGTTCGTAAATTGAGCTCGGAAATGCATTACTCAGTTGGGGGAATGAGGATTTGTTTTCATTTTCCTTTCGATTTTCTGGTCGCAATAGCCATCACCCATCACATTAAGGAAAGCACACATTCAGTTGCTGAGCGGGCTATAGTGAATGATTTCCATTGTTGGCAATTGATCAAGTTCACTGGGAATGTAATGGCCATCGAAAGGATTGTTGGACATTTTGTTTGACCATTTTGATGGGGACATCGATTTTACTCGAACAGTTGTAACTGGGATAAACTGTGTCCTTGTGGAAAGAGGGGGATATCAATTTCAAACTATGTTAGTCTAAATAACTGATAACTAATAAACCATCAACCGAGTGCCAAACTCAATGGGATGCTTTAAGACGTGGATGCTCCTCAATGAATTTTCCACAAGTTAGAAAATCCAAACAAAGGACAGCAAATCTCTCTCCCGCTGTAAAAGCCGTCGGCGCTGTTGTGTTACTGCTCCAATTTCCTTGATTTATTGCGCAATTTTTGCTTTCAATGAAGCAGCTGCCAGTCCAACAAATGTCCGGATATTAAAATGAATCTTCATCACATCACCAATTGGAGTTCCCTTTAGACGAGAATTTATGGAAACAAAAAAATTACTTCCTGCCAGGTTGTGCAAAAAGCAATTAAATTGTTGGAGGTATTTCGGTAGATTTCTCAGCGAAATAGTAAGAATGGAAAAGCAGATAACTTGGTGGCTTATCAATTAAGTCGGTTCACCTGGATCCTACAATAAATAGAAGTGGACATTAAAAGACTTTCAAGCTATAGCGCATACATATTGCCTATAGTACCTACTTGCCAGTAGTAAATAAAGACAGAACCATACAGAACCGTAATAACATTGAAGTAATGCAACTTAAGCCAATGTATGCCGTAACTATAGTAGGGATAGGGTATTAAGGGTACTGTGCTCTGATTGGTTAAACTATCAGACATTTCAACAGATTTGAAGGCTATTGCGGGAAATCGCCTTTTGTAAAGCTCGCTTATGTAATTACGAATTTCGATGAAATGAAAAAGCAACAGAAAGCAGGACTTGATGACGGTGAGGTTGCTAGAGTGGAATGAGACGGAGGGAAACTTCTTATGACTCATTGGGCACTAAATCTAAACTCCGATTAACCGAAAAAGCGATAGGAATCGGGTAAGGTGTCGGTTATAGCTATCAGTAAAGTCCATCCGTAAAATTAAGAAACAGAGCAAAACTGGAACATTTATCATAGGAATTCTAGTGGAAAATGTTTTGGAATTGACAGGAAAAGTTTTACGTTTTTAAAAATTAATAAATTCGAGCAGCTACTTCTCCGGACGGAGCGATCCATGCTTCGGTGGTTTGGTCATGTTAAACGCATGTTTAACCAGGATTCCACGACGTGCTATGGAATCCGTACCATCGGGCAGGCGTCCCCTAGGTAGACCCAGGATGAGATGGTTAGATCAAATTCATAATCTCTCCTCTACCTGTATGGGGATTACCCTTGATGATTTAGAGTCGATGGCGGAGGATCGAGAGCTATGGAGGGTCCACTTGAGCAACCTACACCCGCGACCCACTTAATGGACAAGCGGACCATTGAAAATGAATGAATGAATAAATTCGTTTTCTAGAAATCTTAGTGATCAATTGCTTAATTTTTTTGGATGAACTAAATTTATAATTCAAAAGCAACATTTTAAGACCATAATTGAGTTCAACGGTTAAGTTTAAGTGCACCAAAAATGCAAACAAACTTTTTTTCGGTTGCAGTTTTTTTAGCTATAACTGGGGCCTAAAAGTGACTGTCCATTTGAGAGTAAAAATGCTGCGAGCAGCTCACAAGCAGCTCTCGAGAGCAAACTCGCAAGTGGATATAGTCTTGAGAGTAGTTTGCGGAGACTTAACTTTTTACTCTCGAGATTCGAGCCTTTTGAAAGTCACTCGCAAGTGGACACATGTTATGATCACTATCGGACATTAGCTCGCAAAATTCCAACATGGTTCGTATTTTGCGAGCACCTGTCGAGAGTCGACATGGCAAAACAATGGATATCGGAGGAAATAAAACAATTTGTAGAATTGCCATACACACTCACAAGCCATACCAGGGCTTCCCTTAATTTGGTATCCTTTTTAAAAATATTTGGCCCAACAGATTGAATAATTATAAATGTTCTATTTCACTTGTTGTCAAACGGTTAAAGTCCCTGAACTCCTGATGAGCATCTTCAATTTGAAGCTGCAGCTACCACCGCGAACGACGAATGACGACTAGCGAAAGTACTCTCAAATGGACAGGCACCTTAAGACAGCTTTGGTAGAAAGAGACTAAGTATTCCTGACTCTTGACCAGTTTTGATGTCGGATTTCGGATCTTTTGGTTTTGGGATATTATCAAGGTTCTTATTTTTTGGTTACTTTCATTATGTTACGCAGCCCTCGTTTTATATTATGCAGTGCTGCAGTGATTTCCGTTATTTGTTTGGTTTTTCTGCTCCTGTCCTGGAAGCTGAATACATTTTTTTATATTTACAAACATCGTATGTTTCAACCAAATTTGCAAATTCGGTGACCGCTCAGTTCATTCTATTATAATATTCTGATTATGTACTCCCCTTCAAATGCCCTTACAGCGTTATTTGTATATCAATCAAAAACTACTACCGTTTAATTACTTTCTTATCCTTGCAAGAACATCCAGGAATGTCATTGTTCTGCTTTCTTCTAGGGTGAAAATCATAGTCTCAAAAGGGAGGTAAATAATGTCGTTAAACTCATCAAATTAGTTAAATCTTTTGCAACAAACTGAAGTAGACAGCGCCTGTGAAGGAACCAAGTAAATACAAGATTCTCAACTTTAGTAGAAAGCAAATATTTGAAACGCTGATGGCTGCCTGAAAGATAAAGGACCGTCATTGAACCTGTTTTTCTCTTTAAAAACATTTCATCTAGAACAAAACCACTTGATTTTGCCAGCCAAAATACCGCACGCCCTCTTCTCGAAAATCCTTAAACACTTCAACCACAAGGTGTTAATTAATGGATTCCTTGTGTCAGCAGCAGTTTGTTTGTCTTTTATACTGAAGTTCCATTGTTGTTAATTAAAAACTTTTTTCGCGTGCAAATCACCACTGTCTCGGGCATCAGACTAGACATCCACAAACACAAACCACCAAAGTGGGTGTGGGGAGCAATATGTCACTTTCAATGTGGTTGCTGCATTCTTTGGCTTGCCAACAAACTATCTGCAGTTGGCACACTATTTTCGTGTTCGACTAGATCCGCCATGATGGCAGGGGGTTCTTTTTTTTTGTTTGCACCACACCGCGTGCAAACTATTGTGATTGTCCATTGTATTTGGCAAACAAAATTTCCAAACTGATATCCTCCTAAGGAAAATAAAATTGCCTCACCATGTACACCCACTTTTATAGTCGCATAATGTTTTTTTCAAAAAATGTACACAACCATTCCCAGTAGTACCCTCAGTGCGTAAGCACAACAAATATCCTTACGGGCAATATTTTACGAGTATTCTATTATCAACAAGGGAAATTGTCTTCCTTTACAGAGAGCGACAGGAAAATATTCTCCATCATCACGACGAGTTGGAGAAGCAACAGAACCGCACAAGCAAAACCACGAATGTTTACCAATTAAAGTTGTGCAAAACCAATTTCTAAGGTTTACGGATATTCGAGTTTCGTAACGATATTCGCTTGGCGTTGGCACTCCTTCCATGTCTTTAATACGGAATAGTGCGTCCCTGGTTTATGGCAATTTTATGGAGAGGACAACACAAGACATCAATAAATCATGACGGGTCGAAAGAAGATGGATTCGTGAAGCGCGTTGGGCGTGTTACCTAAGCGACTGGAAAAAGATCGCTATTAGCATTTCCAATTGAATTAAATCGATTTTGAATGTCGCGTTGATGGTTTATGAGTGTCGTCCTTCATTTTAAATGTTAATCACTGAATTGATAGAGGTAAATGGTATTAATGGTTAGGTTTCTAAATTTTTGAATTATGCATTTGGGATTTAGTATATTTCGATTTATGTACTTTTAATATTATAAAGAGGTTTGCCTGGGCACACTTTCTTTTTTATTTTTAAGGAGGAGAGGGGGAGCATCTGAGTGAAATGGATGGCAAAGCTCCAAGATGGAGACTTTTGGTCGTTTTTATGTCTGAGGCGTTCTTAAACAGTTGATATAGTTTTTGGTTGTTGTTCAATTTTCATTTTGTGTATTCTGAAAAAGAAGCATCCGGAAAGATAGTTCTTTGACATAGTATTACGTCCACGTCGTACGCCAATACATTTGGCTATTACTATTCATATAAGACTCTCTCTCAATGAAAGGGCAGACAACATAAGGTCAACGTTCGCTTAAGCCATTTTGTATTGATTTGCAATTTTCTTCCTTAAACGCGATATAAACAAATAAAAATGGCGCCCAAGTCAGTGCCTAATAAAATTCAATTTTGGCGGGTGGACTAAAATGAACAATGAACAATGTTTTGGCAGATATTTTTAACAACTATATATGAAGCAAAATTGTTTTCTATGCTTAATTAACCTGAGAGTGCTCTAAATCTAAAACTACAGCGTCAAAAGTAAGTACATAAATACCGATGATTCTTTGAGTTTTTTTTAGGGTCTGAAAACAGGTCTAAAAAACCAACATTCATTTATTCATTCGAACAAAAATGTGGACGGCTGTGTTCAGCAGATTTCGTCCATTTTAGTAGTTACAGGGAAACTGCCGATGTAAAGAAAATTATGTATGTAATACTTTAAATGTGGGCGCAGTAGAGCAGTGGTTAGTGTGTTGGACTGCTGTGCGAGGGATCCCAGGTTCGATCCCCGGAAGAACACAAATTGCATCGTAAGGTTTTTTCTCTGCGCCACCTCTCGCGAACGTCTGACAAACATCCGAGATTATGACTGTCCTGAAAAAGCTTCTCAATTCATCCGTTCGAACTCGGCATAAAATTGTAGGTCCCTTCCATTCGTCCCAAAAATAGAAACTCACACAAAAAGGAATGGTTGCGAGAAGCTAGGCCTAGGGTGTCAATGTCCACATGCCTGTTGCGCCACCTATTTTTTTTTAGTACTTTAAATACTTAGACAAATTTAGTTCGCGAATTGAAGCGTTCTTGACGCAAACTGTCACATTTCATTCACAATCTACAAAATATAGTCGCTATCAACAAATCCGTGAATTGAAAATTCCTTCTAACTTAACTTCAAAATGATAATTGCTGAAGCTGAAATTCTATGACCAAAAAATAAATTGTTCACGTTTAGAAATTTTCTGAATTTATTTTTATAATATTTTTGCGACGCCTCTCATAAAAGAAGAGACAAAACACAGATATGTGAAAAGAAGCTGAGCTTACTAAAGACTCCCTAAAGGGGTTTTTTTTAAAAAGGATGGGTCGACTTTGCAATGGAATAAAACAAGCTGTGTGCGAGGTACATATTAACGAAATCCTTTTTTTATCTGAAAGGCCCATGTATGTCATTATTGTGTCCAATCGTTGTGGACAATCATCCGCCGCATAGATCCGGCTGAATTTGAGCGATGGCATTGTTTATGTTGGTTTTAATGGCATCGACCGATTGCTGTTTATTCCCATTAAGCTGGGATTTCAGGCAGCCCCATAGTCTAGCGGGGTTAAATTGGTGGCCAATTTACGTCACCTCTGCTAGAAATAACCGTACCCTCAAATCGTTCATGCAGAATGTCCATCGTGGCGTCTGCTGTGTGACGCGTAGCGACGTCTTGCTGGAACCACATGTCGCCTACCTCCATATCGTTGAATTTGGGCCAAAAAAAAGTCGGTTAGCATCGTGCTGTAGGGCTCGCCGTTGATGATAGGTAATCACCTCACCAACGTAATTTTTAAAAATATCAGAAATAACTCCGTGCGCTGGTCTAAAATCCGCACCAAACCGCTTTTTATGGATGAATTGCCACATCGTGTGGGTTGGCGTCGTCCCATTATACTGCAATTTGGCTTTTTAACGATGAACGGCTATCATTCATAGCGCCTTGTCGCTAACGATTATTTTTCGGCCAAAATTGGGGTCTTCTATGGTCATGGTAATTATCATTAGCATTGAGCTCCTAGGTCAGTTGGATCTTGAACGGGTACCTATAGGCCCAAGTCCCGACGCAAAATTTGACAAGTTGATGTCTGCAAAAAGCCGATCTCTTGTACACGGCAAGGAATCGACTGCCTTGGGTTCTCCTGTACACTTTTACAGATTGCGGCAATATTTGGTCAACAAACGTTGGAGAGTCGACTTTGAAGACCCACCGCATCTGCCGTAAAATGGGCGCAAAGCGCGCTACTATTTCACTGAGCAACACTAATTTTAAATCGAGTTAACTTGCCGGGGATTTGGCATCAGTGACTGAACAATAATAACCAGTTTTTGCCCACAGCTTTGCTCCCGTAGCCCTCAGGATTTGGTACACAGAGATTTCTGTAAATTCAGTTAGTTCCCTCTTTTATATTAAAAGAGTAAAGTGCTGGCATCTCAACACACATCATACTATGGAAGACTGAGCCACTATCTACAGGATAAAACATATATTTATTAGCTAGAAAGTCCTTAATTATAATCCTAGATCTTCCGATATTGTCCAACGGGAGCGGGTCATAATTCTGCATTTCAAAATTCTATATCGACAAAATTCTGCATATTTATTTTTTGAAAATACTGTATGAACAAAATTCTGTAATTCAAAATGCTGTGTATCCAAAATGCTGTAAATGCAAAATTCTGTTTTCCGAAATGCTTGTTTATGCTTCAATTGTATATTTTGAAAAAGTTTTTGCATAAGAAAAAGGAATCTTTGATATCATTTTTAAAAATGACTGAAAAAAAAAATATGTAAGAGAAATTGAATTTTAATTAGGTTTAAGTGCCTACCCCTACATGATTTAACAAAAATATAAGACAAGACAATGGCAATGGTGTGGCGATGGCATGGTAAACAAGTGACAGGTGGCATAGGAATGTTGTGGCGATGGCGACGAATTGGAAGTGGTTTAGTTTAAACTAGTCATATCATATTGTAGGGGCTGGTGATGACGTGAATTTTTGCATTACAACTGCGTATTTTTCTTTACCTGGAAACTAAAAACATGCGAAACGACCAGGATTAACAAGTACGACATTTTAAGAGCTAATGAATTCGTGGCACTGTACGTTGTTTGCCACTTAAATCATTTTTATATCACTTTGCCCCCATTCCATCGCCACACCACTCCTATGCCATCGCTACGCCACTGCCTCACCACTTCGCGCAGCGCCCTGTCTAAGAGTAAACTAAATACTTCAAAGAAATAATCCAGACAGTAAACATAAAGGTAACAACAAATTGCAAATTTATGGAAATAAAAAAATATTGTTTTTTAAAGCCACCGCTAAAGGTAAAGCTTTGATTGCAGTAGCAAAATTTTAAAGGTATTCGCCGCACTTTGTTTTTATAAATCTATGCTGACATTCACGGAGACAGTAATATAAAAAAAATGTATTATATGTACAAGAATTCTGTATTTAAAAAATATATGAGATTGCTATATTTTTTCCAGCAATTTAATTTGTTATCCTTTAGGTGGAGGAATTTTGACAAATTTGCTGGAACTTTAGATTCGTAAATGAAAATGATTTTTTTTATTTGCATTCACTAGGGATTTTTTTTACGCTGGTGATTTGTTGTAGCGAAAATGTGAATTTTTGGTTCGTTGCAAAAAGTATTGGCTCTGGAATGAATACATCAACGATCAAAATTGTATTTTCGCTCAAAACTGAATTAACATCATTCGTAATCAGCCGTCTACTTGTAATATGTTTTTATATGAAAGTACATAAGTAGTCGATACCTAAACTTCATTCTCCACACTATTCATACCGTCTCTTAACACATCCAATAACGGCCGCTCACGTGATTTATTTACACAGTCTACCACAGTTAGGCTTGCCACCGTCTAGAAAATCTCGTGGATGACGTAAAAAAATGTTTTTAAACCCAAAATGCGTATACATATTGCCCAATTATTATTTAAAAAATACTAATAAAATAACAATTTAAGCTTAGCACGCTGCTTGAGCTAAATTTTAGGCCCCATACAAAATTCTCTCCAAAATTTAAGCAAATCTATTAGTCTAAGAAAGGCAACTGGATGAATTTTACATAGATATGTTGCTTTGATACCCAATATTTCAAATATGCCCGTCTGGCAGCGCTTAATGGCAGCTAAAGGGTGCAACTGCATATTAAAAATGCGTTTTGATTCAAAACAGCAATAATTGGTGCTTGAATCTACTACCAACTACCAAATAATAGAGGATGGTACCCTCAGTACAAATACATGTATCCAAAACGTTTTAGATGTCGCCAAAGCCCTGCCAGACGCGGTGGAAGTGCGTTAAAAATTTTAATTTTGAATAATTAATGCAACCGCACCAATTTTTCCTAAAAGGATATGACAACGTAAATACAAATATGAAGATCCAAGACTTAGCGTGTGGCTAAGGGCTTGCCAGACGAAATCAAAATATTGCTAAAATGCCATTTTGGAATAATCATGCAAGCACCTAATTTTTATTTTAGAATTTAGAGAAAAACCCCCTGATAACAAATATATTATTCCAAGACGTTTCACTTATCGCCAAGTCCTTGCCAGACGCATCCAAAGGTTAGAGATCCGCTAAAATACCCTATTTATATTTATACACAAAAACTCGTAACTGAACATTAAATAATGGACGTAACCACACAAAATCCATCTTATGCATAGATGGAAACACCCGAAACATAACTGCAGCTAAGTCCAAGCTCAAGCTAAATTTTGACAGATCATGTTGGTTTTTTCTGTGTTTTTGTGTTGCTGAAAAATAAATAAGAATGCGATTTTTCAATAAATACCTCGATGAGAAATCCTTTGAAAGTGAAAAATTTGAGATCAAACAATAGCAGACAAGAAAAAAGGAAAGCGTAACGAAAATTATAACACTTTTTCGCGTCGATGAATTTTTGAAAGAAGTTATTTTCAACGAAAAGCTGCTTTATATGACTTATGTCCACAACGTACTCTACATTATTATGTATGTCAAAATTTAGCTACGATATTAGCTAATATTTGGAGAGCAGCTTAAAATTTAAAATTCATTCCCATGAATAGTGTAGCCACCGTCAAAAGAAATGTAAAATTTTGCAAGCGAAGAGAGAGTGGAGAATTGTACCAAGCACTCTACTACAATTACCTCTTTTCGACATCATTTCGCAGCAGCAGCGTTCTAAAGGGCCATTCACATGAGAGCGACCAACTACTTACGAAAGAAGGAATATTCACAAGTTTTGACAGTCCGTTAACATGAACACTTTTCTAGATCGTGGCCATCACGTTCTACCCGCATTGTCTAATTTGAGGTAACGAATATTTATTCGCTAGTTTGTGGAACGCGAATTAAAAGATGTGGATTGCGAATAAACTTTTACAATTCGGGCCAAGTGTAGTTTCGTTCGCGGCAAAGAGTTTGGATTTCGAAGTTTCATTATTTAAACTGTTTATAAACTAGTTTTTTTTATAATTATTGGAATAATAAAATGTGCAATTTTCTGTTTATAAATGCATAAAAAGTGGTTTGTTCGCATTTCATCAATACGTTCTTTTGGTCTCATGTGAATGGTTCTTAAGGCTTTAATGGTCAATGCGGATGCAGACTGCAGAAGTGCAGAGGTCAATAGTATCTGAAGAGATGAGAAACATGAAACTCTTTCTTTTGCAGGCGCTGCCGTTTATGTACTTGACTCTAATGTATTTGCTGCCACATTTGTAAATAAAATCGCACTTTTTGAGAAGTGATGGAATTTGATGTTTTTTGTTTTAGTAATTAGTGTGAGTGGAGGACATTTTTCTTTTTGTGGAGGACGGAGAACATCACCTTATAAAGGAGGACTGTTCTCCTCAAAGGAAGACGGGTGGCAAGCCTAGTCCATAATAGTATCACAAAAGTACCGCAATTGTACCACAATAGCCCCACAACAACTATTGCGTTGCGGCTAATAATTTTGACATTTCACACGTATTCAAGAGCAGCGTAATTTAAAGGGGATTTTTCCGGTGAGAATCGGGTGCACGGAAGTCGGGAGTCTATTATATTCAATGCTCCAAACTTGGTTATTATTTTAGTTAAAGTAAACAAAATTATGTTTATGTTTATTATGTTAATTTATTTATATAGGAATAAAATATTAGCTGTTAACATTTTGACCTACATTGTAGTTATACCTACCTGCTTTTGTTAATCAGAATGAACAAAGGCTGCTTTTCCTATGAGCATCACAAATTGTATAAAAGTTGCTCCTAATCGCATTCTATTTTTCAACCCCAACCAGCAGCGAATTGTAGTTCATCTTGAGCACCTCATGGATAGACCTACCATTCCCATTCGACTGTACTAACCACTGAGACACGAATAGTTGGAAGCGGACATATATTTGAGTTCTCCCCACAAAGCTTTTACTTTGGTCCTTTGCATTGTAGGGAAAGATTTGGTATGAGCTGCAGGCATTTCTAGATCCCGTCGTATTCTCCATTAAGAAGATAATTGGAATTATAAATCATATCCTCAACCTACAGGGGTGCGTTCACATAATTAATTACTTTACCTGAAGGGAAGATTTTCGATCAATAACGGAATAAGCGTAGGACCAATTAATTGGTACTGGTAGTGTAGTAGTTCGAAGAACAACAATCGTCTCATGAGATTTTTCAATAAATCAAAAATGAATTAGAATAATTTCAAAGCACACGACCCCTTCAGTGAAATAGCGTTCGATTAGGGGCGTGTACATAATGTTAGTCAGTATGGTACCTACCTACCGCAAACGGGAATGCAATTACGTTGAAGCAGTTTTAGTAGTTTCTGATTGGGTATTTAAAATTCTGATCATTAGACTTTTGCTACCTAACATTAGGGTACTTTCTGGGAAGGGAAAAAAGGTTTTATTGACTATTGGAATTAGGTTCATGTTTAAAACATCATCATAGAAGTCTGATGATGAATAAATTCTATTATATTTTTTGAATATCGCATTGCTTGACGGAACGTGCGTTTTTGTACTAGAATGCGTGCGGTTTTGTCGATTCAATAAAAGAGAAACACACTTTTTATAAAACCCATGAACCCTTAAGACTCTATTTTATCCAGTGTGTCATCAAATAAGTAACTGCTGAGAATCCTCAATCTGTTGTTTTTAGAGTTGGGCATTCTCAAAGTGGCTTGACTAAACGCTCAGACGCTTTGACGTCCCTCAGCTTCTGTAATCTGTGGTGTATTTCAATCTCATTTCGCTTAGTTGTCATAGTTCATTTGTGTGTCTGCATGAACTAAGGGCGGTCCAGCGAGTTTGATTCTATTTAATGATTTAAGGACGATTCACATGAGAGCGAACGAACGAATTGATAAAATGCGAACAAATCACTTTTAATGCATTTATGAACAGAGAATTTCACATTTTACTATTTCAAGGGTAGGATTATTAATTACCTATCCCATCAAATGTATATAAAAAAATTAAGTTTCAAAACAGTTTAAACAACGAAATTTCGAGTTCCTAACTTTTTGCCGCGAACAAAAATCCCGTTGGGGCGAATTGTCAAAGTTTCTTCGCAATCTACAACATTAAAACGAGGTCTATAAACTAGTGAATAAAACATTCCTTCAAACTTAACCTCAAATTAGAAATTGGCAGTAGAAACTGATGTGGGCGCAGTAGCGCAGTGGTTAGTGTGCTGGACTACTGTGCGAGGGATCCCAGGTTCGATCCCCGGAAAAACACAAATTTCATCTTAAAGTTTTTTCTACTGCGCCACCTCTCGCGAACGTCTGACAAACATCCGAGAGTATGACTGTCATGAAAAAGCTTCTCAATTCAGCCGTTCGGACTCAGCATAAAATTGTAGGTCCCTTCCATTCGTCCCAAAAATAGAAACTCACACAAAACGAATGGTTGCGAGAAGCTAGGCCTTGGGTGTCACTCGCCTGTTGCGCCACCTATTTATTTATTTTTTTTTAGTAGAAACTGATGTCTGAAATTTGCGAGCTGCGGCGACCAAGAAAATTGAACTTGCGAATACTTGTGGGCCTTCATGGGATTTTTGGATCATTGGCTGTCATGAAGATAAACGTGAACAAATCTGAAGTGATGGTCGTTTCCAGAACGCCTGTGCAATGCACTCTGCATGTTAGTGGAGTCCCATTGAAACATGTGGAGAAGTTTAAGTATCTTGGGGTCTTATTCACGAGTGATGGAAGGAGCAATGCCGAGTTTGCCTGTAGGATTGGTCAGGCTGGATCAATTTTGAGATGATATGAATAAATCGTCGCTGTTTTTAAATGATTCCCTTAGATCCAGAGTTTCGCTAAAGATACCAGCGCCTATGCCTATATCCGTCCTAGAACTGTCGATATAATGTCGATTGTCGATATATAGGACTCTCTTAGGCTGAAATTTCTCCGTAGCGTGTTTTCTTGCAAAGGAAAACAAAAAAACTTTTTTTGTAACCAAAAACCCGCACAGAATACCAAAATGTTCCCCTTATCTTTCTTAGCCTGCATCCATACAACTGCTAATTTTTAATAATTTTCAGTCCATATATCGCCCTTATTTGTATTTTTTTTTTTTTTTTTCATGATAATAATGGATGCGTCGTCGAAACGCACCAGAAAATATTTTCCAGACTGTCTTTGGTCGCACGGCTACTACGAAATACTGCCTACATTTTCTATCCAAAAGCTAACCCAAACTAACTCTAACTCTAAAATTGTCGTCCGCTTGCTTTTCATCGCAACTGTATATCCATGTAATGGCTTTCCCAAAACCTCAAGGTGAGTAAACAAACAGATGCCGGTACATCCGCATTCATTAAAGCATCCCTTATTTGGCATCTGCATCTGCATTTATTGCCGCCACGACCCGACCACCCAATAGCATCACACATCGAACACGTTGCGAAGCACATCGCACTTCGTAAGCTTTCTTACGATATTACAATTTCCAGCTACGATATGATTTCATCAACAAGACTACCGCCTACCGGCTGTCGGCCCTTACTATCAGTGTTTCGGTTAACGCCATTGGCATGTTACAGAACGCGTTTGCTTTTGTCCAGCAACAGTACATTTTCGTCCATGAGTAGAAAAGGATATTTGGTGAATCCTTTTAGTAAGCTTTTGGATTTCTTTGGCATCGGATGTGCCTAACAAGCCGCGGAATCGCAACAGATTTGCCTCTCGAAAGTGCTGATTTTAGAAATTAAGGAAATCTCGTGCGAGTGTCCCTAAACGAAAGTGCATTTTAAGTGAAATCCTTTATGAATAGTTGGCCTATGTGTTTTGTGTTGGAAAAATATTGTGAATAATTGCAGAAATAAAGGAATGTGTGTGAACGCGCGTGCTAACAAACAAAAGAAAAAATTTTAGGAATGAAAGGATACTAAACGGAGGCGAAATCTTCAGAGATTTAATCAATAATTAGGATTGATGGCCCATGTAAGTGTGGTGTGAGATTATTTTAATTCTAATCACGTATCCTTAAGCATCGATTGGAATTTGTGCCGCATCAACCAAGTGCCGATACACATACTCTTACTGTCAGTAGGTTAAGGCCAAAGTGTGCCGTCGTCGTCGTGGCCGACACTTCACTGTGCAACAGTCCTATTTTAAGCGGCCCTGGTAGACACAATACGTATCATCTCCTGGTGTTTACGTTCGTTTAAGTGTGTCGCTCTGGGGCTTACTTCGACAGTGTTTTCTATTCCAACTGTGGTGGATGGCGGTTTTCTTTTTTATTCGAGTTTATTTCTTTTTGGCTTTGGCTGTGAAGTTGTATAATGAGGAAATTAATTAAATTTGTTGGCTGTAGTTAAGGAAGGATAATTATTTGAATTTATGGTTAAATGGGTTATAGCTGTGATGGATGTTTTCTTATTCATCCAGCAAACCTGTGGGCACTGTAGAATTTTTATGATTTACAGACTTTTTGAATTCAATTTGTGCAGTAAATCATTCTGGCTGAGCCTCAAAACGGTTTCGAGGAGATATTATAATTATTATTTTAAAGTCCTTAAGCTTTGCTTTTGGCAAGCGAAACAAGGTGTAATTTATATGCATATGTAAAATTGGTCGGATTTATTGTTATTCGGTATGCAACCTTTGTCAAATAAAGCAAGGGTTTATTGTCTCGTAGACTTGTTGAACAATTACCTGCTGCTGTCAGATTTTTCATGGTGAACTATGCAATTTTAATGCTATTTTTGAAAAGAATATAGTCTCTTAGGAGTCGTTAGGTACTTCACTTAAAAGGGCTTATATGCGTGTATATATACGGTTTTTGAATGGATACATTACATAGGTGATTCCGCAATTGACGTGCTACAGATTTTTTTTTTTAGTTCTAATGGGATGTAGTGACAGAGCTAATCGATCGATTGGCTATCTTTAACTAAATCTTTTGATAACTTGACATAGATCCAAAGTTTATAACGTATCCGAGGTAGACACAGTCCTTATTCGTCGATGTTGTGTGTATCTTCTTGTTGAAATTATTGTTGCTCTCACTCTCAACTAAACTAATTTGTTTGCAAACAATTTGGTGACTTATCCTTTGATTTTTGCGAATGATGTCAATGTCATCATACTCATCAGCATATGCAAGTAACTGCAAAGCCTTTTTAAAAAGTACGAGTAGGTACATGTAACGCGTAACAGAAGCACGGTATCATATCTCCGCTTTTCAAAATTTTGAAAACTTATATTCAACGTAAAGGTTGTTTTACTAAAGCAATCTGAACTTTTATAAGAATTTTCGGTGAAAAAACAAAAATACAGGAACCGCGCTTGTTTTATACAACAAAAATTAATCTAGCTATTGGTGAAGAAAAGCTTCTGACCATCGAACATTTATTGCAAAATTATTTCGACGAATTAGTCAGAATAAGGTCTGCGAAACCAACTGATCCAGTCATTAAACTATATGCCACTGGCATTTATCCGCGGCTTCGCTCCTTTTACCAATAACTCGAACCCCAAGAAAAATTTCCAAAATCGGGGTAATTAATTTTCTTTACTTCTTATAATGGAGTACACAAACCGAGTTTGAAGTCGATCGGATGAAAAATAAGAAATTGTTCATACAAACTTTGACCCACCTTTTTTTTTTTTTTTAAAGTAGGTTTAAGGTTGTGTTTTTATGAAGAAGGCAGTACTTTGATTCTAAAGCATTACCGTTAAAGTAAATTCTTGAGCTTAAAATTTAATATATTTGACGAAAGGTTGGAGCGGGCAACACATATAAATAAATATGGAAATGCTTTTGACATTTGGAGATTTTATTTCGAAATAGAGAGTACGAAATATTCGCTTTCGAAAAATTTCACTTTCGAAAAGTAGTACAGAGTAGGCTTGGGGCCGAATTATTACAACAGTGAACGAGTACTACGGGATTGAATTTCTTTTTGTTTTACATGTAAAATCAGCAGAATTCAGTTTAGCTCGCTTACGGATGTTGTAATTTCTTCCCAGGATGGTAGTTTCTAAACTATTGAGGAAGATATGCATCGATCCCATAAGAACACTTGATGGATAACTGAAATCTTTCTGAAATCTTACTTTTTGGTGCGATAAGTCATGAAATCAGTATACTCGACCTGCTGCCATGAAAACCGTGTTCTAGTAGCATGTAGCAGATGCTTATGTGGCTAAGGTTAAAGACTTTTTACAATTACCTACCTCGTAAAATGATATTAGTACAGATATCAAGCGAAGAATCCCTCTTGCCTATCGCTGTTTCTTCGAGGTAAGAAGGCATCCATGAAGTTAAGCCCTCTCACAGTTCTAATACTTTCACATCTCTATTCGAACAGTATGGTGCTAGATCATAGCCTTTGTCGAATGCGGATTAGATGCCACCTGTCACTTGGTCAGTACGAGTACGCCACTGCCACACCCCACACTACTTCCTCACCAATTTAGTGCGCTTTGCTTAACAGAAGCAAATCTTGGAAGTAGAGGTGGTGTTCCAAGCTCTCAGAGGTTAGCAAATTAATGTGTTTCCAAAAATATATTTGTTTTTGAGTTGATTTCGGGAATAGGTTAGTTAAGATTAAATAGGGGTATGAGAGGTCTCATACGGCACTAGGCACCATCAGGGTCCATCGCGGTTCCTACGGGTGACCTGTAATGGAAAAACACCTAAACACTTGTCCTCAATTTTTTTGCAAAGCCCAAGTAGCCCTCTATAGTTGGTAATGTCTATCTCTGGAAGAAGTACCTACTCAAAAATTGCATTCTACTGCAGAATCTGCAAATGTCCGCATCTGCCAAGTGGTTTAATATCCACCTCATCTCTAACTAATAATTCCCGGCATCTTCTCTCAAGCTCATCAGCTTGCTCATTTCCAGCTATGCCGCAGTGCCCTAGTACCCAGCACAATCTCACTCGGTTCTGACTGCATAATGCCTTAAGCAATGTGCGACAATTCCTGACTATTTCAGAATTGATATTCGTAGATTCCAGTGCCTTCAGTGCGACCTGGCTATCGATGTAGATGGCTATATCCCTTCCAGATATAGATCTCATCTGCATTAGCTCTGTCGCTCTCAGAACTTTTGATTGAAAAAGACACTGCTTGTAGCCGGTAGTCATATAGACACTTTAAGGTTAGGATCTACGGAGTAGATTCATTGTTTTTGAGCCGTCTGTGTAGACTGCAATTTCACAATGTTTCGGCTATAAGTCCGACACCTTCTTACAAAATCTCAACTATCACAATTATTTTACTTTAAATTAAATTAGAGGTCTCATATCAAAGCAACTAAATATCGCTCGAACGAAAAATGTTGCTGATTGTTTATTGGCAGTTGCTATAGTAACTATAGTTGCTTATTGCTTGTTGCCTCAATCTGAGAGCCGCCTTAAATTCCGAGTCTCAATTGTGTACCAGCTTAAAACTTTATAGTCAGTAGAAAATAGGGCATCTGCAACTTAAGATTGCTTAGGAGCACCTCATATATGCATATCTCACCAAATACCACACTTTATCTATTATCTTGTGTTGAACAGAAGTCAGAAAAATTTATCTAGTATTTGCCAACATACCGGATCTCGCAAACCTTCAAACATTTTTATCTTCACGATAAAACAAAGAAGAATAAAATATCTAAACTTCTTGTCGAGCTACGCCAATTATTGATAACGAAAAACAACAAGTAAACACTAACCACACACACACAAAGTGTACACATTCCATGTAATACCCAGTAGGTGGGTAAATATTGTGTAATTTGCCGCCAACCGCCACAAAGAAGACGACAACTTTATGCAGTCTATTGCGAGTAAGAATACGCTTCCTGGAAATATTACATTTTGAATTAAAAGCACGCGCTCAATTTATTTGCTTTAGAAAGGAATTTGTTTTTCTTTTCCTATTTTTGCATTTTATTTTTGCAAATTCATCTAGAGTAACCTAATAATAGCGCTGAGAGTTGCTAACAAATTGGCAAAGAAATTAGGGCGAACTTGTTAGGGAGATGGCGGAAAAAAATAACAACAACAAAATCCAACAACAAGTAGATGATTTAAATTCAAAACATCGTTAGAAGGTAACAACCACCGACCGCACGAGTATCGGTATAGACAATGTGGAAACTTTTTTACTTAGCATTAAAGTTGACGTAAGCTGCCTACTGCCGGTTATAAACAACATTAGACTGGGCTTGCTAATGAGCTTCAGATCTGATTTGGACTTAGTTAATGGCCTATTAGGAGAGTTAGCCATATTGGTCTAAGCCATATTAAATGTTTAAGTACCATGATTTGCCATTATTGCCTTCTCTTGGTTAGTGCATTACATTTAATCAGTATTCGTTCCATTACAGTGTATGGACATATTTGAGCCGCACAATTTGTTTTTATTTATACGATTATTTTGTTTCCCGCCGCATATGCGATATTTAAAATAATAAACAAAATTTCCGTTCGACTTTTGTGGAGGATTTTCCTGTCAAATCAATCCTGATGATGCAATGCAATTGTACAGTCATTAAAGTTGGGCTATAAATTTGTTTATTGCTTAATTTCATATAATTGGCTGGCATTATTTTTGTTTAGGTCAGTTGGCGAATCTGAATTTCATTAAATTTATTTGTTAACGATATGTGCAGTAGGAAATAAATCGCAGTAGTTGAATGGAATTTATTTTTAAATGTTATAGCTAAATGCAACTCGAGGCGGCTGAATGTTGTATGGAATTGGCGTCAAACTGGTACTCTTCGCTGTAATTACTACCCGGACTTGAATTGTTAAACTTAGAAGGGACTGAGCAAGAAATAAATTGAAAAGAGAAAAAAAAAACATGGCTGTACAAATGTCAGTAGAAGGATGTTCGGCAGATACTATTAAAATATATGAGCACGGAAAGCTGAAATCGTAAGAAACGGCCAGAGCATTCTGCGATTGCAGTGACAAGCCAGCCAGGGAGCCATCATGGTTGCACAAGAACGGTATCTCGAAAGCCTTCGTTTGTTTGACGAAAGGGTTGTGAAAAGTGGACTATTGGTCGCAAGTTTAACGAGCAAAAGAAATGGAAAAAACTTTGAAAAAAAAAAGAAAAAGCAAAAGCCTATAAAGATAGCGAAGAATACTTTGAATACGACTCCCATTCGACGCCGAGAATCGTCATACAAAAGAAATATTAAATGTTGGAGTTAATTCCATCAGCCATTAAAGGTTTGCAAATGTACGTGGACTCTACTCCAAAAATGACGAGGATCACGATACTCAATTATGACGATGACGGACAAAACTTCCGTCGACCTTATCAAAGCGAAAGTGAACCTTATGAAGTGAATGTAGCAAACAGCAAGGGTGCCGAGACTGACGGTTCACCCGCCTATAGCTTTCAAAAGTACTTGCTAAGATGAATGCATGCGTTATGAATGGAATCTTAGCATCGTTTGCCCGGTCCACATGCAAGAAAACTCTCAACTACGCCAACTACAGATATCAGAAAATATAATACGCGGTCATATGAAATCACACATCACAATTAAAAGAACTGCCAGAATCTCTTACAAAATAAGGCAGTCAAACCGCGGAGCAGTCATTATTTAAATGAAAGTAAATGATTTCAAATTCTGTTTAATTGTAATACAAGTCCTGCTTTTACCTTTTGCGTCGTAAAACAACCCTTCATTTTTGAAGCAGAGTCCATGATAGCGTTGTTTTCACTCATCAAAGGCGTACCGGCTATGACACAAGTAACTTCCCAACCAGCATCATCAAATTAACTGCGCTCAGTGGCTCAGTGTTTAGTGTGTTGCACTACTGTGCGAATGGTCCCAGGTTCGATCCCCAGAAAAACCCAAAATACATATTAAGGTGTTTTCCACTGCGCCACGTCTGAACGTCGTGAACGTCTGACAAACATCAGAGAGTATAAGTGTCCTGGAAAATCTTCTCAATTTAGTCGTTCGGACTCGGCATAAAATTGTTGGTCCCTTCTATTCGTCCCAAAAATATAAACTCACACAAACGAATGGTTGTGAGAAGCTAGGCCTAGGTATGGTGCCTACATGCCTCTTGCGCCAAATATTTATTTTTTTATGTTCAAATTAAAGACCCTCGTTTTCTGTGCTGAACAACTTCATCCACAGGGCGACTTGGAACTCCTCTTCGACGTTTTTCCACTAATTAATGGTCATAAGACCAGAAGGCTTAATCGCGTTTACCACAGCAGTAAGAAGTTGATCTTTTGGTTCACTTACATTATAGATGAGGAAGCAGCCTTCACATTCTTTGTTTTGTTGAAATCCACGACATTATCCCTAACAATCACCGGTGAGTTCCAGCCTGAGCAGGCTGAAGATGACTTCGCAATCGTTAGTTTCGGTTTTGTTAAATTCCTGGTTATAGCTACCCAAGAACTCATTTTCTTCGATTTCTGGACCAGGACAGTAATGAAAAATATTGCTCAGATTCGCTTCAGTTCCAGCTCTCCATGGTTATAATTTGCCGTTGTTTGTATTTGTTGTTGACCCAGGCAGAGCCGTCAGTCCCAGGCCTTTACAGCAGGCCCTCGCCTGTCGGTTAGTTTTACCAGCGCAATTTTTCGAACACTACAATTGGAATAATGGGCTTTCACCTCGGGTTTTTCATCAACGTCGTTGCTATGAACTCATTACCACGGATAGCATGGAAGTGACAAAACTTTCACAGTGGCCGCTTCCGCCATTCAACTAACGTGCTTGGTAGAAAACTCACCATCTTTGGGCAATTCTCAGTTTGCTACCCTACATTCAGCCGCCTGTTGGTTATGGATGGCCCATCCGGCGACTACCACCTCTGACAGAATAGCTTAAATTCATGCACCTTAATCATATGTACCAAGTTGACCGCCCTTCGCAATAGGATAAAATCCGTGTTGTGTTTGCCCCAAACTTTAGCTTAAATATGTTTCCCGCCCAATGCATAAAACACCTATCGCAACAAAGATGAATGTTTCACTGTAGAGTCATTGAAATTGTCAAATTGAATGACATCCTTATATGTGGCACATCTTACCCTTTAGGTATACGTACCAATTTATGCTCCAACAAAAAAAAAAAAAAAATCAGCATGTCTCAATCACAATATCCCCTACCACCATTATTAGGAGCATTGTCACATTTCACTCGCCCAATTGTCAATAAATATTTACCCAGTTATTTTTAACTACTCACCATTAACACGCTAAACAATGGTTCACTAATTAAACAGCAATAAACGTTCATTAACCACAATCAAACCACCACCCTTGAAGGATGTAATTTACGATTTTTCACCGAAATCCACAGCGAATACCGCACAATTACGTCACAGGCAAAGCTATAGGTATAAATGTTAACCAGGAGCCAAAACAAAAGGAGGATAAAATAAAACAAAAGAAAGTGAATAAAAAACAACATGCCCTCTGATGATTATGCATTCAGCAGGCAAAGTCAATTTTCATGTTGAAAACTTCAGGAAAATTTAAGCGATTGCTAGTTGGTTGCCGGTGGCTTTTACGTGCACAACTTAACGGATTTCCTTTTCACTTTAACTCATATTGAGTATTGAATTCCTAAACGTTAGTACGAGAAGTTGCTCCACATAGCTTACGTTTGCATTGTATGGTTCTCCAGATTCAGATCCTTAGGTGAGTTTACATGGTATTTTCTGGCAGCAGATGTTCAACCGCATTGTTGTGTCTCTTCGGGTGGAAAACCATTAATTCTATCGCGTGACTATCCCACAAAGGGCACAGAAGAGGAGGTATTTCCCCAAAATGCATTCGGAAACTGGAGAGGGCAATTCTTTTTGGATTAACATAACTCATTAAGGGTTTTGCCAGCGCAATGCAGTAGGGACAGGGATACGAAAAATACTCCTTTCATTACGAAGGTTAATTACTTCTCAGATGTATCCCGATTGAGCCAGCATTACCATAGGATATAATACACAAAGCAACCGGGCCACCGCTGCGTATACGTAACATTTTCAGTGTTTATTCGTGCAAATCATACACTCTATGTAATGAGTCATTTATAATTAAAAATTGGAAATATTTACCCATCGCATGGAGTTAATTTTCACTTGCTTATTGTAGTTTACCCGCGAAATTATTTACCAGCGGTATTTGTGTAGGGATTTGCGGTTGGGGGGCTCTAAAAACACTTTGTTATAATTTGGGCTTGCTACACGCCTAAATGGAGGGGTAGGCGACGAGTGCGTGCTTCGTTATTCGATTACACTATTCTGTTATGATTTTTCATTCAATTTAATAACAATATAGATTGCCTAATGGAAGTAACGTCAGAACGGAGAATTTAGTTGGTGGTTTGGCGAAGGTGTTGTTATAATGGGATTTATTCTATCGAATGGTGTTAAACAATGATTGATGTCAGCTAGACGTTGTAGCATGTAAATTCATTTTGATTGAGTGACGAACGAGAGATGATATCTTTCAAAGTAGCCGTTATTTATAACATGATAATTTTAAGCCAAAAAGTATTAAAAGCTGGCAGGAATTCCAAAACAAATTTAAATTGGAGTGTAGTTATTGAATGAGATATTTAAACGGACTCAGCTAAGCCATATCGGAGCGAAATACAAATTTTGTCCTTGTGGCCGTTTGCTATAATTGCAAAAAAACAGCGACAAAAATAAGTCTAACTTGAGCCATAGGCTAAAAGTAATAATCGCGTGGTGCACCAAATTTTTACCAATTGCGAGTGTTTAAGGTATACAAAAATGTATGTCAAGCATTCTCATTAGCTGAGCTTGTATCTGTACCGAGTATTCAGCTCCAATATTTAGTCAGTACGTGTCTATGCCATCTATTTTAAATCATCGCTGAATTGATATGGGTATATCTTTGCCCAACGTTAGTTACAGCACAAGTGAATAAATTCAGCCCCTGCAAATAACAATATCCCATTTTTTTGTTTGCATCACATTGAAGTTAGTACAAGAACAAGTCTGTCTTCTGCCCATACGAAAATCAAGCAATTTCCAATACATTTCAACTTCCAATTCATTTCCACTTCCACACTTCCAGTTGAATTGTTTATCGCCAATTTAACGTACCACTAAGCTACTCTCCAGAATGCAATAATACTTTATGCTTCCGCAAGTCCAAAACAAAAACAAAAGCAAACACAAATTCCTTGGAATCACCAAGTGTGTAAATCAATTAACGAATTGGTGGTTAGTCGAACAACCCGAACAACCACCCACTTCCTCTGGGTTGGTAATCTTGACTAGTAGCAACCCCTCTCTTTCCCAAGTAATTTCAACTTTGGGTGGGTGAGGTTGGGGTTTGGTAATGCGGTGATGGTGGCAAAGGGAGGCTTTCCGCTATTCTCAATTGCCGGTTGATTTTGTTCGCTTTGATGTAAACGGTTACTGTTGGTGGGATTTATTTTCGGCATCTAAAAGGAAATCTGTTTGCGGCGACTGAGTCCACCCTCTTAAAAACTACGACACTTTTCGTTTTAAATTGCAACGAAAATCAATTAAACGTAGGAAAGGGTAGAAAAGTGTACCTGAGGTGGAAAATCGGCGTCAATCATGTGCCAAAGTATATGCTGCAAAGATTGGGGGAAACATATGCAAAACAAATTTCGAAACATCTGATTTCGAAAGTCAAGAGTGGATTTGACATGCCCTCCGAATGTATTTGTGATTGTAGAAGGTATCTAATGGAGATTCACGTAATATGGGTTGATGTTTTGTAATGGTGAAATTAAAAATTTGAAATTTGATGGGGCGATTTACAGGACTTTTCAATAGCGAGTTACAGCAATAAATTCAAGGCAGAGACTGTATTGGAACATTTGACGCCTTGGACAGTGGACCGATCGCTGATTCTTTTCAAATACAACAGCGAGTCCGACAAGTAGATACTACTCCCCAAACAGTTCTCAATGAAATGAGTAAATCATCACTGCAGGATATTGGAGAGTCTGTCGGTCTGGAGGCAATAAAATAATACCTATGAACTCAAAACATCAGCGCATTATTTTGCAGCAGGCGCCAATTGAGCTATAGTTTTCTACCCTCGCTTGATTTCGCTATACAGATCTAGAGTTCCCTGTTAAATCTCTTCTTTTGAAGCTTGTGCACTCTGAGCATATGCTAAAAATAAAACTCACGCTGTGCAGTGCATTATAAAGGTTTATTGTTGTTGTTTGGTAACCTTTGGTCCTTTTTTATGAGGGCGAAATTCGCCGAACAGGCGATGACTCAAGGCAATGATCAAGGATTATTTCTTTGAAAATATGTAGCTTTAGCAAGACTGCTCTACGTACCTTAGGTCCAAAACTATTGACTTACTGATAGCTTAATTCAAAAACAATATTTATTGCGAATTAGAGCAGCAAACTGGACACTGTGGTCTTGGGTCAAATCCGTTCGATTTTAAAAATCGGAAAACAATTATTTTATGTTTTTTGAAACCGCAAACTATTCAAGCCAATATTATGTGCGTTATGGGTAAGACAAAGCCACATAATTGGGCCGACATCATCAGCCCTTTTCATCAAAGCCCAACGGTCTTCTCTTACCTCAAAATCTATCTATATAAAAATGGTCTGAAAAATGTATAGTAATTGATCAATTGAGAACGGCTGGGCCGATTTGGCTCAATTTTTTTTCAGTTGTTCGTAATTACCAGGAGAAGGTTTTAAGGAAAAATGAAGGGTACAGCTAGTAAAATATATTTTCAAAAAAAAAACGCCTTAATCTGTGAAATTATTATCTATCTACTTCGTATTATTAACAATGTTCTAGGTACTGTTTCAAAGCGAATATCCACCTTGGTGTATGAGTTGTTCCAAAAATGCACAAAGACCTTGATAGGTAACAACATAAAACTTTAGCAGCCCAATCAAAGCAAAGCCCACTAAATATTTTCATAATTTAATTTGCATATTTTTGTTAAGAAGCTTTCTTGCCCAATTCGCCGCTGGAAGGCCTTTAAATCTACTTCAAATCCCCAACGGACACTCTGTTCGCTTCGTCATTTGTCATTTACCTGTCTTGTAATGAAAATTAAATCCAAGAAAATTCTCACCATCTCAACCGAAATGCAGACCTAACTAAATGCCAAAGTACCTAATTACATCTGTTAATTAACTTACTCCTCCGATCAATCATTCTGTGCGCGTGTTTCCCGTTTGCTCTTCTCTGTTTTGGTGGGCTATCCAAAAATTTAATTAACAATTGTCATTAACATAATTATTCCTAATCTGCTAAGTGAGGCAAAATATTCCCAAAACAAAACCAAAAAAAAAGGAAAGACAATTCCCAAAGTGAATACCAAAATTGAGCAAATGTACTAGAATTGCTTATAGCAGCAGTACATTCACATTCAGTGCTTCAAACTCTTATTACAGGTGAACCAAACAGTACAGGTGCCTTATGACTCTTGTCTCCTTCTTCATGCCAACGTAGAAAACTAATTAACAGCAGCTCTCCAAAAATAGGTCCCTTATGCAAAGGCAAACTCATTTCGGTCGAATGGTCTGCATTTGTGGTATAGTAATTGAGTGGACAGACGATGGTAAATGGGCGAATGATTAATAAGGACTTATCGACTTATGCCGTCAACTGGGAAACCAGTCAAAAGAAATTAAATAAAAGAGGCCCCTAAGGATTCATAAGTCTATAGGTTGTAATTAAATATACCTACAAAGCGGGCTATCGTCATCTGGATACATAAAAGTACTTGTGCATATAATACTTTATCTACAAAGGTAGTACTATGGAGACGAATATAAGTTAGTTCATATTGGTGAATGGAATTCCTTTTATAATTAGGAAAGGATTTCATTAGCAAGAAGGTAACCCACTCAAACACTAATACATTACTGAACCCCAGGCATTTACCTTTTCGTCGAGGGGCCTCACGGAATATCGCTTGTCATTGAGCGGCTTTCTGTTACCAATGCACCATGGTTATAGTTTGGGCCCTCACAAAACTACGGATGTAATAGGATGCTTTTTGAAGAATAAGCATAAGAATAGCTCAACTTGTGTTTAAAAAATAATTAAGGCTCGGTACACACATGCGATTTCAATCGCGCGATCGTCGCAAAAAAAATGAAACACATGGCGTATTTTTTTGGGAAGTGAGTATAACAAAACCAAAAGTTAGTATAAAAGTTTTGCATGTAAAAGTAAAAGTGAGCTAGCTATAGATTCTCAAAAAAATACGCCTAATGTAATGTGAAAATGTACCAAAATAACGCAAGTATGTGTTTAAGGTTAAGTTCGTGTTAGAACCATATAGATTAAAATCTCGCGGGATTAAATTTAATGCAATTTTATTAATCGGCCAAAATATTTACTCTGTTCGAATCATCGTTTGTTGTATTTGCGATTACCTCTGAATGATTTTAAACTAGGTCTTAAATAACGATTACGCCTTTCTCTCTTCTTTACATGGAGGCATAGTATTCCCTTCTTTTTAATTTAAATTCATTATTATTGAATTACAAGCCTCTGAGTTGATAAACGTGTTCATAAATTACAAAGCATGCAAATTAACTGTAAAACGTTATAATAACTAAAATAAATAACTACTTATTACGAAATTATATTTTTTTAACTAGCCTATAACTATGCAACGCAATCTTACTCTTGTTTAATTCCGTTGTATGTGTAGCCTTTTAAGCCTGAACTACATCCAAACAAAAGTGAAAAAAAGTATAAAAAAGTAAACAAAATCATTTGTCCTACTTCATCATATAGTAGACTCTGTATATTTTCTCTCAATTTAAAATTTCGTGTGTGCCGAAAGCTTGAACATGTTCCAGCTTTCAATTTTCTCGAAGTTCTTATAACCAATACATTCAAAAAAATCGTTACGGACTTCCCGCCAGATCACGTTCAAATCACATAATTCCTATGAGTTTCACAAGTAAAAGCTCTTCGATTTATTAGTTCAGATTTTACTCATAGATGTTTTGTCAATAGTCATGTGTTTTCAATGAAATAAACAAAAAAAAAGCTCAGGCAATATGAAATTTGTTCAATTTGTTCTTTCTTTTATTGTGTAGACTAGGGACTCTCAAACTTTTTCTTACTTTGGCTCCAAATCAATACAGGTTGTTATATTTTTGCGACGCTCTTCAAAAAGAAGACACCTGCGTGTAGCTCTAGCAGATCTTTGGTCCTATTGAAACTGCTTAGCCCAACATAAATAATTTAAATGTTATAGTTGCAGCATCAAGGAGCGGGATGAGAACGTTTCGAGTGACGCAATCACAATGCACAGATATATGAATGGAAGCTGAGCTTACTGAACATTAACTATTTCATTTTGGACCTGTTGGTTCTTGTTCTTTCTTACTTGTTAAATTTTAGCTTTTTAAGTTCTCAAAATTTGTGTAATTTTTAATTCATAAAAAATATTGAGAAAATTGGAGCCGTTTGGGTATTTTTAATTTTTAACTTTCTCGTATACGTAGTAAGAGAAAGATATTGTTTTCGTACAAAATTTCGAACTCAAGATTTTGATCAATTCTGATATTACGTTTTTTTTTATGCCAGCCCTAATATTAACGGTACCTCCCATATACAAAATTTTACGAAATATGCCTAAATGTAGATTTTTTCGAGAACGGCTCTAACGATTTGAACCAAAATTGATAGTTGCGTTAATGTAAGCATGCTTAACATGACTGCATACCCAGTTTTTCACTAAAATGTCCAGCAACGGCAGTTTTGAAAATTGGCATTTTTTCGAAAACGGTAAAAAAGATTTAAAAAAAAACGTATTTTTAATGTACTACATATTGTCATTTTTAACTTGATAACAAACTCAGTTTTCCACCACCCAAATTCCTAATAATAGTACTTTAAAAAACTGCTCATATCTCTAAAACGCTACTTTCGATTATGACAGGTAATGCTTAAATCCATAGTAATACCATTTGCTCAGTTTTGAGCTAAACAGTTGAAAAACAGTGTTTTTTGAACCATGAATGCGTCCTTCGATTTCCACCCCAATCGCTAAAAACGGTACTTTAAAAACTACACATATCTCGACAATGCCATTTTCGATTTCGTTAAAAATGTAACTGCAATAAAGACTTCAGCTTTGTCGATTTGGAAGGAATAGATGTTTTGAAAAATTATAATGTCGACTGTTGTTGGTTCATATACATATTATCATTTTGAAATAACACCGTAATCGTTACGACGAAAATTCAATTTCAACGTATTTCGGTTAGGTTAGAGAAAAGGTATGCATGTATACAAAAAGGTATACGCCGATGAACCCTGTCACTAAACCAACAATTATATATTAATCGCAGACATTATTTCTTGTAGAACATATTTACCCTAATTAATGTTAAATAATTAAATTATAGATTTGTCGAAAAAAGTGTAATTTCGAAAAATAATTTGCAAAATAGGCAAAATAATATTTTTGATTTCTTCCATTGGAAGAGCCTATTAAGAATTATTCCCAAAGTTTTGTCGGTTTTTCGGTTCTGCTATTTTTACAACCAAATCCACACAGTTAATCTACCCTATCATGGTATCGGTGTTGGGGAGTAATTTTCTCCGCAACGCAAATCCAATTGGAGACTGAATTTACGGTCATAGTATCTGTTTTCCGAACGTGCATCAAAGCATTTTGTTAATTTAAATATATTTCCGCGACCAACAGATGTCGGAGACCAACGCACGGAAAGAAATTGACATGTGGCTGTCAAAATTTGGGATACCTACATAATGCACAAGTGCAAAATCCCCAAACCCCAAAATCTTACCTTTTGAAAAATACCCGAATTGACTTTCCCCAAACACAAAATCTCCCAAATTCAAAATCTACAAAATAAAAAATCCCCAAAATGTTAATTCAAAACATTTACAGAAATTTTCGTATATGTATACCTAACCTTGCGCCTACTTCAAATCCAACAGGGTCACTGTAGGGGTCTGTTTACTGTTAATGCATTGTGAATACACTCGAAATCTATTTGGGAATTTTGGTTTTGGGGATTTTGGGTTTGGGGATATTGACTTGGGGATTTCAGTTTGGTGATTGTAATTTTGGAGTTTTCGTACCCGACCCGTCAAAAACAGATGCAAAAACGCATCCATCGCAATGAAATGTAGACTGCTGGTGTGCGTTACTTTTTGTCAGAGCAATGTTCCGAACAGCTGGTTGGAACGATTCCAAATGGATACCATGATAGGGCTGAATATGTTTTGTTGATACCTTTACTCCGAAGCATTCTAAACTCGGATTTATTCAGAAAACAAAAATGTCTTGTTTTTCGTGCAGCAAAGTTGATTGCATATTTTTATGGTCAAAGTACCTATTCTTATACTTGCAAAGCAGGCCTAAAGGAAGATCAGGTCTGTCGTTAAATTAAGCAAACCTCCATGACTACTGGCTCCTTTTCTATCCCCTACCATTGGGAACGCGACTTGTAGTATAAAACAATCAAATTAAAGTAAATATCAACTGGCATCTAAAACACTTCCGTTCCCGATCCACTTAATCCAAACCGTTTTTTTGCAATTCACTTGCCAGCAATAAAACTGTCCAAACTGAGGATATGCGAATTTTTAATTATTTCATTTCTGGGAAGCCCAAGTGAGTGATTCTCTCTTCCACCATTTGCTCCCATTAGCACTTGCCATTGCCACATGGTCAAAGCTGACACATGCACATTTGTATCGTTGCGATTCCTTTTCTATTTAGCAGATTGTCCAATCAAGAGAACCACCCCACCACATACCATTAAAGTCCAACACAACCTACACTATAAATCATAATCATCAACAATGAAATTTGCTGCACAATCCACACAAGTATTGTTCTATTTTGTTTACTCTATTTTCTTCTTCATTCCAGGATACACTGAACCGCTCCTTCTGGTTGTCCACCAAACAACATCGTCCGCAAATATGCAGCCCCAAATGAAATTTATATTTCCTGTCATTGCCGTCGTCCTTGTGCAAACCGCCAGCAACAGCAGGACTTTCTAAATGAAGCAAAAAATAAAAATAAACAGAGAAACGGAAACCAAAGAGTCACCAACCCACAATGGGACACCAATAGTGCATATACTATACATATACTAGATGAGGATATAGTTTCAACTCCTTGGCAATTGTCTTTTGCTTCTACATACAAATATGCAGCACCCAGAGGACGAGTGCAGTTTTATCGAATTACGAACATATGTCTCTATAACTATGATATGATGGGCAAGGAGTGCATACGTTGCCAACTACTGTGTCCACGATATGGTTTAGTATGTCCTACAATGTGTTGTACGCGTGGGGTGTCACTCCCATTGCCGTCAATTAAATAGTTGAAAATTCTCAATTAGTGCCAGGGGATCAAATGAAACAAGGATAATTCTTAGCAAAGACACACTGCCCACGAAGGAGGGAACAGTTTTATATAAAAACAAAAACAAATTGTAAAAACTTGCCTGCCCCACAATGAGAGACGATGAAGAGGAAACGGTTTGCCTTCGGTGAGTATTAAGGATTTGTTTTACTATATAATTAAACGTTCCGAGGAGTTATAGGCTTTATGTGGTGTTCTCATTGTTATAGGCAGATTTCCAATTTAATTTCAATATGATCCTTAAGGTATAATTAAAATTTTGAGAGCACAGGACATGCAAATATTTTCATTGACCATAAGGTTACCTGGGGAGATATTTCGATTTGTCTTTGACCTATCGTCTGTCACAAAAAGGATCCGTAACTCATTTTTATAGCTGAATGCTCTCTTTTTTAGAATTCTTCTTTATATCAGAAAAAACCCCAGACATATGTAAGGATTGTAGGACCGTACTTCTTTTACATTTTCCTAAAAGGGATCCATTTCGGTATTTGCCTGAAAAAGTGATTACAGTTAAGGTAACATAAAACCCATCGTTTTCATTTAAAAAAAAATGGGACATTCTTGAACCCATAGATAAAGAGAAGACGGTTTATCTCTAGACAATGAATCCGGTGTGTAGTGAAATTTTATTAGCCATTTGCTATGGTTTGCACAAAACGGTTTCAGGTATAATAAAATCAATATATCCTTCAGCCGACTTCAATCTAAAAATAAAATCTTTCTAAACGGGGGTTAATGTCCTGTGAAATATTTAATTTTGTAGGTTTTCTTTCGCACATACACCGTATGACGGTTGCGGTAGTTAACTCTCTTTTGGGATGATTATTTGGGTTGGTTGGGGATAAATGTTGTCATAATTATAATGAACGAAACACATGATATGATACTTTCGGTTTTGGTTAGTGTATTTAAGGTCTGAGTGGGTTACCTTGTAATAAAATGCAGAGGGAATTCGTCTATATAATATTTAATTAGCCAAACCTATGCAGTTAGGCAAGTTTAAGGTAAAATTCATATCGTGTGATAAAATTGGTTGACTAATAATTTCTTGTCGGGATTCAAATTAATGAAATGTGAAATGGTCTGTAGGACTTTTGTAGTAAGAATCGAAAATTCTGTCAAAATGGCAGTGGTGGGGATAAATTCTCTCTCATGAAAAATGACAGATGCATTTTGTTTTTCCATAACCTGCATGCGAGTATAACTCCAAGTATGTGGAAGAGTTTTTATTGACTGAACTACAAGCCTTCAGGAAGAGAACAAAACCGCCTTCTGATACCATTTTCATACCAATCTTTTTCTCATATCGCACGAAATCAAAAGACAAATGCAACTGGTCGTTACACGCGCATTCCAATTGGACAACAAATTGAAATCATCTGTTAATTTTCAGGCGACTGACAGTAGTGACAGTTGTTTCAATTCTTCATTTCATCATCATCATTTTCAATGGTCCGCTTGTCCATTAATTGGGTCGCGGTTGTAGGTTGCTCAAGTGGACCCTCCATACCTCTCGACTGAATTCTTACTCCAGTAAATTTGTTGAGTAAAAACTAGTAACATTCTCAGTGGAGGGGAAATATCTCTCGAAGCCGCTCTTTTTTACGAATTTTTCGAGTTAAGGACACTTTGAGGAACGACATTGAGGAAAAATGCGTAAAAATCAGTAAAATCTTGAGATTTTAGAGTAAAACGAATAGACCTAGTTTTTCCTTGAATGAATGTTAAATGGATATGTTCCTTCCCAACAATGGCATCACAATCCACAAATTACATGTATGTATGGCCAAACAACACTTGTCGTGGTTGTGCTTTGGAATAGTCATTGATATGAATCCTCTTTTAACTGTAATCGCACCTTGCACAAAATCAATATTTAGACCCAAGCACACTTCACAAAAGACACAACAATTGTTTAAACAAATAGACTAATCCGAAATCACAATTGATTAATTAGCACGACACGAAACTGACGACCACCGCAGAAACTTCAAATGTGTGATGTGCAGTCAAACATGTTCACCCCTATCGTGGAATCTGCCGGGGGCAATTATTCACGGAAAATAATATTTTGGTATCGTCGCATCCGCAAAGTGAACAGTTCCCCGAGTAGGTACTGTGAATAAGTTTAACTGTATCTTTAAAAACGTTCAAATGGAATTTTTCCCGAACGGGAAACTGTTCACTTTGCCTTCCACTGATAGGGGTGGTTATCTGGTAAGAAACTCTTTCATTGTTACGACAATCGATAACTTATGATGGCCGAATATGTATAGGGAAATAAATGGTATGCATCACACTCCAACTTATAACCGCAGAAGGGAAATTGGAATTTTTTTCCATACAATCTCTGCCCAGAAAATGACGCCAACATAGCTTGCGCTCGTTAGGACGACCATCTTGGATTTTACACCTGGGCGTAAGTGAATTTGCCAAATAAAAGGGTTGAATTCAAATTGTTGCTTCTTTATTTACAATAGATGTCGTTTCGAAAATCAGTGAGTGCGACAACCATCTTGGATTTTTCATAAAATGCTAGCGACACCTAGCGTAAATGAATTTGCCAAAAAAATGGTTGAAATTCAAATTGTGTTTACAATAGATGTCATTTCAAAATGACATTTATACTTCAACTCTGTTTACCAATTTCACGAAAAGGACGATTGTTTCTAACAGTGACGTCATTCAACTGACATAAGAAATGCTTTCTTTCCTCACTGTAATAGTAAAAACAAAGACAACGGTGATTTTTTGGCAATTTTTCTATTTCGAATAGTTTTACGTCAAAACATTCTTTGGGGAAAAGGGCAAAATAAAATCTTTTGATAGTCTATTGAATCTGTCAATTTAAATAAAAAGTGCTGCCAAGTTTATATTGAAATATTTATATTGAAATATTTTAATTTTGCTTTTAAAAATGTAAACACTTTAAGTATACCATTGGTTCCCACGAATTTAAATTTATTTTTGTTATTAAAACTTTTATCTAAAATATGATAAGGATTGTTTACTGTGTTGACAGCTTAATGATTTTTCTATGTCTCGTTTGACAATCCATAATGAAATTAACTCTCCTGAAAAAACTTCTCAATTTAGCTGTTCGGATCCGACTGCGGGTCCATTTTAGGTCCATTCATCCCAAAACAAAACTCGATTTAAGAAACGAACATTTCAATAAAACCATATAAGTTTTTTTATGTTCTTTATGAAGCGAAATCGTTCAACTCAGCGAATCAAATCGTTAAAAATTCGAAGTGGGAAATGGGTAGCAAATATTTCTTTTCGTACAAAACAAAGAACATTAGATCACCCAACACAGAGTGGTTCTTCTCTATTCCTAACCAGAAGGCTGTCCCTTTGTAGGCTAATTATCCGTTTGACAAATGAATTTAACAAACCCCCGAAAAACGACTCCGGGTGAATGTACTGCTAATTTACATTACCAGGGGTTTGCCTCGCTTGGGATGGCCAATCATTGCTTGCCCATAGAAATGCTCGTTTTAGATTGATGAAATACATATTTCCTTTTGGCCGTATTCCCTAATTAAATTACTCAATTTCAATCAGCCGAATTTCGAAAATTCCCAAAATAATTTCGACAGCCAATAATGAAACTAATATCGACCTTTGTGTACAGCAAGTCCCTTATCACAAGGCCTGCGGCTTTATTGCCAAAGACTTTCATTTTCCCCCTTCCCTTGGAGCATTCTGCAAATTATTTTGAAATATTTTTATAAGCAAACAGCTATATCTTACACATACTGGTACAATACCCTTTCTCTGGATTTGATGAAAGTTGTTCGAATTTAACCGTCAAGGTTACCACGATGGTTTTTGGTAAACATACGAATTTCTCTGTTAGACTTAGACAAAACGCAATTAACGCACATCAACACGGCATTAAATCTATTTTCGAATGAAAGGTGTCTCAAACCCATCCAAGAATTCACTGGAGAAACGGTAAATTTAAATAAATAAATTCATCTTTCGTAGTTGAAGGCTTCATAATGTTGGCTGAAGGTGAACTCAGCCATTTTGTCTTCAAGACGTTAAAGCCATTATGGAGACAAATCTGCCGAAATTAAAATTCATAAAGCTCTTCGCAGGATCTTATTAAACGCTTTTGGAATGTCAACAAAAATTTCGCGCACAAAACTGTTAGGGGGAGCGAAATGTATGCATGTATGGGATGGCTCCACTATAAAAGATTTCAGTCGCCTGTGCGAAGGTAAGCCCACAGAGTCTCGGATGACAGTTTGGTGTCAATTGCTCTTCTCTATAATTAATTCCCACACTGTCTGGCTATATGGGTGAGGTGAATCGTGAATGTGAGTTTCGCACGTTAAAATGGCAAACCGCTCCTCGGGATCATCAATATTCCTTCTGGCTGTCTGGGTAGCTTGGCTACAGATTCGTGAGGCAATTACGAATTGTCATCCAAATTCGTGTGTGGAATTTACTTAGTTCCTAAGGTAACAGTCCTGCAACCAAGTACAAAATGAAAGCGTTGACAATTTTCGTGCTCATTCAGCGTTATTTTTCTGCCGCTATTCGTTTTGCGAAAGGGGATTTTCCTTTCCACATGGATAGTGGTTGAACGCTCTTCTAAGGATATATATTCATCAATAAAATGTTATGGCTGTATGCACTGGTGAAAGAGATTTTCTTCAGAGTTTTGGACCATAAAGTTTTTAGACCATATGCAAACTAAACGATAGTTTGTTTTGGGACGAAAAAAAATTATTGGATCCTTTTTACAAGGGATAGTAATTTTCTTTATGACGTTTAGGACATTTCCTGATGGAATTTGCGAACCTTTTTTTTCGTCTTTGATCTTTTTACATAAGATCTTAATAAGAAAAACAGTCAATTGGGTGTATCCACTTTTAAGGGAAATTGCAAAGCAGTTTTTGGAATTCAATACGGGAAGGATTTAATTTGATGGCTATCAAATTTAAACCGCTATATGAACTGAATTCTATAATATAAGGCGTGCTGTTGTAAACTATGGTCCAGTGGTTAAGTAATCACAGTCAGTCAAAAAAATTGTAATATCCCTATAGAGTTGCATTAGCATCAAATCAGTTTTGCACAGCTTAGCTAACTACTCACAGCCATTCGCTTGTGTGAGTTTTTTTATATTTGGGACGAATGGAAGGGACCTACAGTCTTATGACGAATAGCTAAATTAAGAATTTTTCTTAGGACAGTTATACTTTGTTGTATATGTACTTGCCAGAAGTTTGCAAAAGGGAGCTAAGGTACGATTCTATCTTTATAATCTGAAGTAGGCTCCACTTGCCGACCATGATAAGAAATTAAGCAGTGGTGACACTACCTAGTTCCCAACTGGCCAGGGCTGGATCTGAATCCGCGTTCTATAGATCAGAACCTTATTGCAGAGTCAATTGGGCTACTTCTTTAGGTCTAATTAACAACAACTTCGTCTGGGAGAAAATGTTCCGGGCTTAAGAAAATCCAAAAGATTAATTAAATCTTACTCCTACAAGGAAATTCGCAACCTAATTAGGAAAAGTATCAGAAAGCTGGTGGGCTGTCTCACAGGTTATTATGGCTTGAGATATAATCTAAACAAATTGAATTTGTGTCCAATGACAGTATGCAGGTTCTGTTTTGAGGGAGAGGAATCCTCCGAACACATTCTCTGTCATTTCCCGGCACTTCATTGGTAAAGAAAACGTGTCTTTAACAAGGAGATACGTTTACCAAAAAACGTTTACGTTTAGATATTTAAAAACTGTCCTTCACTAGGGTGGTCACACATCTCTTAGATTAACTCTATTCCTCTTCTTTACAATAGATCTGTTGAGGTCGAAGTATTAGCAAATTGGGCAGGACTTAAAAAAAGAGCTAGTTCCTAACAGAAGTACTGAATTAATTGATGATGACCCCAGCAAATGTATTGAGTGCAATGACAACCGGAGCTGCATGTGTAGAATTGGCCAACTAAATCGTCCCCGGGAAGGTACAAAGTTAGCAAATTGTAACAATTAAGACTATAATTGTAATTATCTAATCGAGACCATTTGCCTTGCAATTGCTTGAGTAATGTGTTACCCTTTTAAATCATCGTCTACCCCGAAATCCATTGCTTGATACTTATTGCTCATTTTGTTGTGCAAGAAATTAGTGTCTTCAAGATAGCTAAAGCTGCTCCTCAGCCATATGACGAGCAAATGAAGGAATACCATCTCAGACGATAAAAGGAGCATAGGCCACGAGATATCAAAAGGTTGAAAACAAAAGGAGTTTAATGAGAGAGTAGAGAGCCTGAATTCGGATTCGATGCTACATTGTATAAGTCTCTTCCATTCGTGTACCTATTGCACTTTGTTCGGGCTCCATGTAAAATTTTCAAAATTAAAGAAATTGATTTTATTTGTTTCTTATATAGAGTACACAAACCGAGTTTAAAATTGGTCGGATAAAAAATTGAAATTTTCCCAAACAAACTGTGACACCCCCATTTCCCCAAATTGCTTCTTAGTGCTCATTTTTGACGTAAAAATAAATTTCTTTCAAATTTTTCTAGCTCTAACCGTTTAAACTGTGGCGGGCATAAATCACCAATTACTTAGAACAAACTATTTTATATATGGGATATTAATGACTAAACCAAAAAACTTATTTGAAACCAATAAAAAAATTAAATAAAATAAATTCTTAAGTGGGGTTTTGAGTATCATTCACTGAAAAATGACATACCATCGAATCCTTGTACATAAATCACCAGAAACGCTTAGTCAATGGACACAAGGGAGATATGCCAAAACCAAATATCGATTGCCATTAGCAAACGTTTTGTCATATTTCAAATGATTTGTTTTTTTTTACAGTCAATAGTTTTACAAACAGGCAGGGCTTCCCTTAATTCTCGGTACAGACATATTGATCTATATACAACCTACGGGTGCATTTTTGCCCATATATCCAAAGTCCATTTTTTTTGTGTACCATAGCGATTTACGAGTTGGTCCTTCTATCTTTATGACATCCTAAAGTTCAGGGATTATAAAAAAGATGTTTTTTTATTTTGTTAATCGATGGCGCTGATAGATTGTTCGAGGGGCGCTTGAGGGGCATTTTTTAGTCCACTAATAATAATGGGTAAATGATTATGTGGGTGCATTGGCTGAATGGTTCGATCCCTGGAAAGACACAAAATAGATTTTAAGATTTTTAACTTCCTCGTATACGTAGTAAAAGAAAGATATTGTTTTCGTACAAAATTTCGAATTTCTGATATTACGATGATGAGGGAACTCAAAAAAGTGGGTCTCGCAATTCTGTCCGTCCGTATGTCTGTCTGCCCACCCCTGGGGAATCTAAACGCTTGGACGGATTTGCTTCAAACTTTGTATTTAGAGTTCGTGGGCTTCCCGCTCGGGACGTTTTTTTTTTTTTTTAAGCTAGCCCCAATATTAACGGTACCTCCCATATAAAAATTTTACGAAATATGACGAAATATGCCTAAATTTAGATTTTTTCGAAAACGGCTCCAACGATTTGAACCAGAATTGATAGTTGAGTTAATGTAGGCATGCTTAATATGACTGCATACCCAGTTTTTCGCTAAAAAGTCCAGCAACGGCAGTTTTGAAAATTGGCTCGAAAACGGTAAAAACGATTTAAAAGAAAACTTATTTTTAAGGTACTATTGCCATTCTTAACTGGATAGCAAACTCAGTTTTTCCCTAAAAAGACTGCGTCCTTTAATATCCACCCAAATCCCTAATAATAGTACTTTAAAAAACTGCTCATATCTCAAAAACGCAATTTTCGATTATGATAAAAATGTTACTTTCAGGTAATGCTTAAATCCATAGTAATACTATTTGCTCAGTTTTGAGCTAAACAGTTGAAAAACAGTGTTTTTTGAACCATGAATGCGTCGTTCTATTTCCACCCCAATGGCTAAAAACGGTACTTTAAAAACTACACATATCTCGAAAACACTACTTTCGATTTGGTTAAAAATGTAACTGCTAGGCAATGTTTATATCCTGAAGAATACGTCGTACTCAGTTTTCAGCAAAACAGTTTAATAACAGTGCTTTTCGAATCCAAATTGTAACATTTGTCTGCATAATTTTACAAAAAACCGCTCTAACGATTTTGATCAAAATACATATTTAAGACAACATAAGCATTCTAAACATGATCACGTACTTAGTTTTTCTCAGAAAACTCGAATATTGCCGTTTTATGAATATTTCTCAAAAATGACTACCCAAATCCCGATCTTTATTCACACACGGTATATTTTTGCAAAGCCCAAAACTTCAGTGGCAATATAATTCGAAATTCATCGAAATTCAAGTGTCAGTTCGGGGTGAAATTTGAAAGTAAATCTTGAAGTTAATACGTATGTATTACGTTGTTAATTAACAAGTGCTCAGTTATCTGAGTAAAACGTTTTGCTGAAATGACTCTGAGATTCTGCGAGATTCGCAATAAACGAGAAAGTTACGTGCGACGCAATCGTGCACATTTTTTCCACTGCGCCACTTCTCGTGAACGTCTGAAAATATCCGAGAGCATAACTGTCCTCAAAAATCTTCTCAATTCAGGCATAATATTGTAGGTCGGTTCCATTCGTTCTAAAAATATAAACTCACACAATCGTTATGAGAAGCTAGGCCTACAGTGGTGGCTAAACGGACCTGTTGCGCCATCTATCTATTTATTTTATTTATTTATGTAATTAGTAGATATATATAGGTTAAAATATTTTCGTCTGAAAAATATAAAAATCGTCTGCAAACATTTATTAAATTAAAGACCGCAACGCGCGCCGATTCTCAAAATTCATCTATGTTTTTTTTTGTTTTATGGACTTATTCTTTCCTTTTACTCCATTGTTGGTAGAAGGAACACCTTTTTCAGACGATTACTATTTGTTTTCAAACGTTTTAAAAATTGTTTCAGACGTTTCCAATATCTGATTTTCTGATGATTTCTATTTATTTTCAGACGATATCTATTAAATTTCAGAGGTTTTTTTCGATTTTTGTCGAACGTTTCCATTTTTTTTTTTTTTACAAATACTATTTATTTGTAGACGAAAAAATTGTAGCCGATAGTCATTGTATATATATAGGTAATTATGAGTTTATATGAGGTGAAAAAATCACGCCAATAACGATCTAAATAAGAATACCTAAAACTTGTCTGTCCAGACACTTAATATTATGCAAGAATAAAGAGAACCATTCACTCTGGCGTATGTGGAACATTTTTTCAAAATTGCTTTTGCACGTGCAAAAATTAAGTAATTGTCTGCCTTCACGCTGGAAACGATAATTTACTCTATCATTCAAAGATGTCTTAGCTTAGCTTAGCGAAATTGATTGCGTTTCCTACCAACAGCTTCTTAAATTAGCCCTCTCATCGCATGATTAATGGACATGGACAATGAGACAATGGTATTGCATTGATCCTGGTTTTCCCTTTAGAAAAGTAATCAAGTTATTTTGTAAAGGGAAGTACTTTCAGTGCACTGACTTGATACCATTCGGCTTTAGTAAATCTTAAGAAACTCGAAACAAAGTTTTTTTCGGCTTGCTGTATAAACTTTAAAAGTGTAAACTTTTCCAGGTACTATACTAGTGTAGTTTATTGTGAAAGGAACAGTGATTAACATTTCGAAAGCACTCATTAACTTGGAAAAAGTTTGGAAGGAAAATGTCTTGAAGCTAGTATGTATAGCTCATAGTGTTACAGGTGATACAATAATGTTAGGATTACCGTAAAGAAAAGTTCGGTCGGGAATAATGGACATGGGAGAAAATGCTCAAGAGAAATGGTAGTTTTAATTGAAACCTTTCAATGTGGCTGGAAGAAATAACGCTGGAGGAAAATAGTCTTAAGAAGTTTAAAAAATGTATTTCTTTACCAGCTGCAGATGGCCTGTTAACAACTTTTCACATCTTTATTTGACAGTATTAGGCGCATAATAATAGGGCCCATACACGACACAGACACGTCGCTGCAGACCTTAAGTCTGTGCAAACATGCCTTCGCCACACACGGTGCAGATAATCTGCGCAGACATTAGTTTGTATTATATCGTCGTGGTCGTCGGGTCAGAAAAATGGCGAATACTGCTGGCCGATCCGACTTCTTAAATGCCGAATTGCCGTATGGATGAAGGAAATCTAATGAAAAAATGAATCCATTATAATAACTAAACAAAAAACTTTATTGAGGAACCGATTTCTCCAAGCGAGAAGCTTTCAATTATGTTTACGCCGTGAATTTTCTCGCTCGTCTGTGCAAAATTCACCATACACGACACAGACATGTCGTTGCAGACCAAGAAAAATTCAAAAAAATTTGAATTCACGCAGACGGTCGCTGCAAACAGTCGACATGGATACACACGACACAGACGATCTGCGCAGACATGAACACAACAACAAAATATATTGGTCTGCAGCGACGTGTCTGTGTCGTGTATGGGCCCTATTAGTATCAGGTTCGTTAGGACTAATGCGTTGATCCTCCATTTCAATTTGTGATATATAGTCGATGGTAGAAAGGGCTATATCGATTTAAGATTTTAGCCAAGTTAGCGAACTAATTTGCTCGCAAAAATGTATATTTTTTTCTTTGTGATTGCTAATTTAATGTGTGAAAGAAAGAGGAACTAAACTTAATTCTTATTGCCTTTGTCAATGATCAGAATAACCCAAACAATTAGGACATGCAGTAAGTTCATAAATGGCATGTTTAAAATATTCTTTTTCGCTTCTATAGTTTGGTTACCAATATTTTGGACCTATAAAGCATGAGCTCTAATTTTTATTTCATGATGATCAGGCAATGTCATCGTTTTAAGAGTGATTCTGTAATTTGTTGGATTGTCTGAAATACGCGAGGGCTCATCTAAAAGCTGAGTAAGATTGCAGCTAATGCCACCTTCAGCTTGCTTCCTCGCCTTGTCTATCGAATATATAATCTAATTCATATTGTGGCCACTGAAGTCGAGGAGAATAAGAACTTCGGCGTTCGGATGATGAAGCTATATCCAGTCAAGTCCGTGTTGGTCATGTCCTAATTACAAAAAGTAACAGAAAGAACGACCTGAGCTGCTCGTGAGCTTTACGCGCAGAAAAGAAGAGACGAACACCGGCTCCTCAGGAGAAAAAAGAAAGAGTACGAGAAGCGCGTGATAGAGGAAATAGCGAGATGTTACAGCAGGAATGAGGTTCAGAAGGGTAAAATCTAAACTAAAGGGTAAAAAGAACTAAGGCTAAGGCTACAGAGTCCGATCCGAAGCCTGCAAGGAGGAACAAGGGAACATCATGGTAGAATCGCAGTCAATGCTGAGGATATGGAAGTACTAATTCTGCAGACTGTTTAACGGCGATGACGAACTAAATCCCGCTGTCAGGCAGAATGAGCCATTCAACCTGGACGATGAAGACCAACAATTCCGTCCACCCGACCTGGACGAAGTGAAGACAGCCATATCTAAGCTTAAGTCTAACAACGCCGCTGGAGCAGATGGCCTAACCGCCGGGCTATTCAAAGCGGCAGGCGATGACTTGGTTAGGAGCATGCACCAACTCATCTGTAAAATATGGTCGGAGGAAAATATGCCCGATGAATGGAACCTCAGCATTGTTTGCCCGATCCTCAAAAAATGAGACCCTCTGAACTGCGCCAACTACAGAGGTATTTGTCTTCTTAACATCGCCTACAAAATCTTACTTGCCGTGTTGTGTGAAAGCCTTTCGTCAACAACCTCATTGGTCCCTATCAGTGTGGCTTCAGGCCAGGAAAGTCTACCATCGACCAAATATTCACACTGCGGCAGATCTTGGAAAAAACCCAGGAAGTTCAAATCGATACCCACCATCTTTTCATCGATTTTAAGGCCGCCTATGACAGCATTTATAGAGACGAACTATACAGAGCAATGTCTAGTTTTGGCATCCCTGCCAAACTCGTCCGTTTGTGTACGATGACAATGGAGAATGCTCGCTGCTCCATCAAGGTCGGTAAAGAACTCACCGAGACCTTGATGTCAAAAAAGGATTTAGACAAGGCGATGCGCTGTCATGTGACTTCTTCAACATCGTTCTTGAAAGAATAGTGCAAAACTCAAACGCTAACACCAGAGGCACTATCTTTCAAAAGTCCGTCCACCTACTCGACTACGCCGATGACATCGACTTAATCAGAAGAACGCAGCGTGATGTCACTGGCGCGTTCGTGAGCATTGAGACGGAAGCATCGAAGATGGGTTTGGCGGTCAATGAGGGCAAGACAAAGTATAGGCTGTCATCAAGAAAGGACACCCAACACCGACGTCTTGGACAGAATGTTACTATAGACAGATATAACTTTGAGGTGGTAAAGGACTTTGTCTACCTAGGCTCCGCTATGAACTCAGCCAATGACACCAGCGCTGAGATTAAACGAAGAATAACACTGCCAATCGCTGTTTCTTCGGGCTGAGAAAGCAATTGAGTAGCAGAGTCCTCTCTCCAACAACTTAAGTGACCCTTTATAAGACCCTAATCATTCCAGTCCTACTGTATGGTGCAGAGGCATGGACTCTATAAAAAGGGGATGAGGTTACTCTTGATTGCTTTGAGAGGAAAATTCTTCGAGTAATTTTTGGTCCCGTCTGCATAGACGGTGAATGGAGGAGGAGATACAACGACAAACTATACGGGCTGTACAGCGACATCGATCTAGCCAGAAGAGTGAAGGTCCAACGTCTGCGGTGGCTGGGTCATGTAGAGCGAATGGACGTGAATGCTCCGGCCCGGAAGATCTTCGAATCCACACCCGAGGGACGGCGCAGTAGAGGAAGACCGCGACTCAGGTGGCGCACGCAAGGGGAAAGGGACCTCAACCAACTTAGCGTGCGAAACTGGAGACAACTGGCCAAAGATCGTGCTGGTTGGAGACGCTTGTTGGTTGAGGCCCAGGTCCACCCTGGAAGTAAGTAAGTAACAGAAATAAAATGAAAATAACCTTAGCCGCAAGGTTAACAAATTAGTGCTGGTTTTAAGGGTGTTCATGGCCCCTAAGGTTTAGATATACAAAGAACTTATAAGTGTTTTCTTACTCAACCGTAACGACGAATTTTCGAAAACAATCACTCACCTGCAACGAAACTCAACTCAAAGTGTTATCTAAGCGGAAGTGTTAAGCTGATAACTGAACATAAAACGAAATGGAAATAAAAAGTTTGGCGAAAGAAATCTCTGCTTCCTTATTATTACATTAATTGAACATAAAAAGACACAGTAGGAGTGGTAATCATCCTAAACCGTCAACATGTACTCCCTCTCAACTTCATACCACTTCCTTAACAGCCAATTCAGTACCCACATCCTAATCTCATTCACCCTCAATTCCCTGCTCCGTTACCCTCTTCTATCCATCATTATGTTGACATACAAAATTTTATCCGCACATCAATTCTTATGCAAATATTTGTACCCCCAAACAAAAATACGCGCTACCCTTGTTGTCGCACTCCTCCTTTGAAGTGTTTTTTTCAATTTATCGGGGTATTCAGCTGTAAAACCGTCGACAAACTTTCAATGCGACTTTATACGTTCTTAAATGTTCTGATGTTAGTGGATTTTTCGAGCATATCATTTCGCTCTGCAGAAGAAGGAGGTTTCGGTTCAGTTTTTGTATGCATATGCATATATGGGTGGTGGTAGAATGTCCAACGTCGTCATCATGACACACACAAAGGTCCTTCGAGCATACAATACACACAAATTATAAAACATTCCTTCCTCGCCCCACACCACCGGGCCCACGTATCATCAGAACAATGCCCCGGATTTCATGTTTTGCTCATCCTCTATGGCTGCCATGGAATGTGGATTGAATTCACTTATTGCGCGACTCCACAGTTCGGATTGTTTTTGTTTATTATTGCATTGCTTTGTGACAAGCCTGTGGTGAATGGGAGTTTTGTGGGCTAAGGATTCGCCTCTGTGCAAATATTCAAATGAGCTATCGTTTTTGTGAAGTCGAATATAAGCAAACGTAATTGTATCGAGCTTAAAAAATGTACACAGCGTTACTGGGGTGTCACAATGCGAATCGTTTGCTGTTCTAATTTTAATTGAATATTTTCTGCCGATTTGGTACCGGTTCAAATGATAATTTCCATATTTGCTGCTGTGCTAGTAAATGTTTTACCAAAATATGTAATAAATTTACAACTACGTCTGTATTTTGTTATCTTCGCTTATTTGGTTCGTGTATCTACTATTTAGAAGAAATATAGTGACTTAAGACTGTGGAACATTGAACTTTTCGTAATATTTAAGATTCAGTGGGTGAAATATATTCAATGAAATATATATACACGTTGAAGAAATTTCTACTTCGACCTGAATTGTTACGTTCCACATCAGATTGCAGTAATGAAATTCCATCCAGCGACGTATCTCCTACAACGGTTTGTGTCATGGCTATTAAGTGAAATAATGTGGAAATCGTTTAAATACATAAAACAGAAAATAAATGCTACATCGTATGATGCCATTGCATCCAGCTAGATAGATATTTTGAAAAATATAACTGCATATCCAATTAACTTGAACAAACAAAAGCGCCCCCACCATCCACTCGGTATAACATAAAGCGATTCTTAACCCAACCATTCAGCATTAAATGTGATAATTCGTTGGCGTCATCGCTATTACTTCAAACCCCAAGTACTTTAGCATGCTCTTCTTCGCGACGTCATCCACTTAAGTGCGATAATAAAATGCAATCGGCCCCATTCTCTTTAAGTGTATCTTTCTTAACATCACCAGAAGAACTCATCATCTCACCCATGAGACATCATCAAATTAAAACTTTATTCGTGACTTGCTCCAGACTTTCATTCTCCTCATGTTGTGTGTGGGTTGTGCGAGTGTACCCAACTACCGATCGTTTAATTGAATAGATATAAGAGTACTTTTTGAGATTTCATACCACCACCATGCCGTAAATGGCTGGTGTGTGGCATTAATTGAGTAAACAAGAAGGAATTATGGTACGCGGTGCATTCAAGGATTAATTAATTTTTGTCGCTTTTGGAAGCTCCCTATCTGTGTAAAATTACATCTTGGTGGAGAGAGCTTATTTAGCAGGTTTATAAATTGCTGATTACCCTGGAATGGTATTGGGGAAGATGGCCCATGTTTGTTGAAAATTGAAGGGGAATCTTCTATGAGGTTGCTAATTGCTATCATTGGTGGTTTGTGTAGTACATAATCCTATCTCAGTACGAATTATCACCTACAGACAATATACAACAACAAGCAAGACAAAATCAAGAATAAAGAGAAAACAGAAGGAAGCATACTAACTGCTGATTTCTACAACATTCGGGTACTATGATCCAACGCCTACTGAGTACCACTAATATATGCAAGAAAAGAAGCTTAGTCTTAACTTTGGTCCGAATAAATTCATGACTTAGCATATCTTCGCCATTCCGAATACGAACTTTATGTACTTACTTACTTACTTATCGGGCTCCCGACCCATGAACAGTCCCTACCAGAGATACTACAGCCGTCTGTCCCCTGCGATTCCGAGCCCGCTGCTTCCAGTTATCCGGACCAAGCGCTCTGGCATCCGCGATAGCTTGGACTTAGAAAAGGAAGTTTTATCTTCCCTGTCTTCTCGAACCTCAAAGATTCTCTTAGCTGGAGCATAATTGTCCATATTCGCTCAATTTAGCAGGACAATAGTAGTCCACGTGTTTTGGCTTTTTGTACTACATCCACATTTTGGTACAGCTATTAGAGTTTGCGGTTGTATCTCCAATATCCCTCCATTTGCCCTCCGAAACCGAAAATCCGGACCGAAATCCGACGAAGTATTTTTCTTCTAAAGGCGCCCAGTATTAGTTATCCCTTCTTGCTTATCGTCTAGCACTCGGCGGCATAAAGCAGAACATACATGTTGTCCTTCGAGTTACGAGATTTGAACCCAATTGTTTTGCCAAACTATAGTAGCAGCAGCGGTTTCCTATGGTAATTCTTCGCCGGATCTCCACTAGGGTATCAGTCGTGGAGTTCATGTAGACGAACTCCTTAATTATCTTGAAATCGTTCCTATCAATAATGACGTTTTGTCCTAGGCGGTGGACATATGCATGTACGTAGTCTTGTCCTTTTACTTCACGGCCAACGGATTTCGCCTGTTCTTCAAACGCTTTTATCACTGCACGAACTTTATACCCGTTTTCTATTTGGGGGTGGCCTTTGCTGTGGTCGAGTCACGATTAGGAGATGAGCAGTGCGGTTTTCGTCGCGGCAGAAGCACAACCTACCAGTTATTCACTCTCAGAATGGTACTTGAGAAGGCTTGGGAGTATCCTACACTTGTTTACGCATGCTTTGTAGATTTGGAGAAAGCATACGACCAAGTCCCTCGAGGTAAAGTCTGGAGTGTATCAGAGGAGTATGGAGTTGACGGTTCTCTTTTGAGAGCCATTCAATCTATTTACACAAACAGTGTTCGGGTAGACGGCGTTAAATCAATATTTTTCACCGTGGGCGTTGGACTTCGCCAGGGGTGCGTCTTGTCTCCTCTCCTTTTCATTACTTATATGGACTGGATGTTACAGCGTAGTCTGGCGAAGAACGGTTCGAATTGAGAGATCTGAGGATAAGTCATTTGCTCTTCGTGGATGACTTGGTCATCCTTTGGTCCTCTCAGACTGAACTCCATCGCGCACTCGATCGGTTTGTAGCTGTTTGTGTTGAAGCTGAGATGAAGGTTAACATGAACAAATCTGAAGTGATGGTCGTCTCCAGAACGCCTGTTCAATGCACTCTTAGTGAGTCCCATTGAAACAAGTGGAGAAGTTTACGTATCTTGGGGTCTTATTCACGAGTGATGGAAGGAGCAATACTGAGTTCTCCTGTGATTGGTCAGGCTGGGTGAATTTTGAGACAGCTTGGTCATTCTGTTATCAGAAGGACTGAACTTGGTGTCAAAGCTAAGTTTTCAGTCTTTAATTCGGTGTTTGTTCCAACTCTTACCTATGGTAATGAGGTTTGGGTAATGACTGAAATAAGATCGCGGATACAAGCTACCGAAATGAGATTCCTCCAGAAATACTAGAATACGTGAGGAACTTAATATCGAGCCATTGAAAATGAATGAATGAATGAAAAGGTGGCCTTTGTCCATTTTTCCAAAGAAAATAGTATACGAAACCTCATGATCTCAACATAGGTATATAGTTTAAGATCGTCATTAAAGATCCTACTAAGTCAATGTGCTAGCCAGAATAGGTCATTATTTATCCAATACGGTTGACTGTATACAGATTGCGACCATGTGACTGCCAAAGTTATTACTATTTTCAGGAATTTTAACCAACAGTATCTACGATAATGTAATAGAACAGACAAGGCAGGAAAGCAAGCTGAAGCTTCAATTTGCTGCAATGTTATTGTAGAGAAGCCCACGTAAAATAGATTCCAAAAGACTTCAGAAATACTCTGGAATTTTTTCAGAGAAGAAGCTTAAAATAATTTTACTAGGTACGGTGGCGTACGGAGCCTAACATTCATAATTCCCGCCGACATTATACAACACCTCTTTCCTCCCAAAAAAAAAAAAAAAACTAGAGCTCGTTAGGGAGGTTGTAGGATTGAGGGAGGTTAGATGTACTTGATGTCTCTTCAACAAAGTGAAAATGTTTAAGGAATGTAGGTAGACCTTGTGTATGGATGGAAACTCTTGCTTTATGTATATTTATTTCTTCATATTTTTAAGCAAAGCGTCTGTGATTTTCTTTGCATCGATAAATACCTACTAAGCTTAAGAAGTTTGTTGAAAGCAGGACAAGTACTGACAGAAAAGCAGAATAGGACACTCCAAATGACTATTTTTCTTATACATACGCATACGGAAGACAAGATTTCAAATCCTTTCGTGAAATGAAACATATCACCATACGCTAGGACTAGTTATTAACTTTAAAGTGAAACATATCCAAATCATATCAGTATGGCATGTTTCTACCAGGCGAGCAGAAAATTCGAACCAACAAGGAAAACAACTTGTTGTTTATATAAGCGAGCAAAATTGTATTAGGAAAGTCCTTAATACAAGATATAAACACAAAAATAAGCACGTTACGATTTTCCCCAAAATAGCACTTACTATCATACAAAGACAAGTTTGTGGTTCTGCTGAACCGATGTTCGAGCATACCCACCTGTTTATATATCATACACATCACATATGTTAATACAGATATAACAGAAATATACCATAACAAGTTTCTACCAGGCAGTCAGAAAGATTTGAAAGAGAATCCACAAGGGTGTGCGTGGCGTGGAATAAAAATAAGAGCTCACGTCATATATTCATCCCCCCAACTGTTAAAAAGAAGAATATATCGTCGAAATGATGAATGTGAATGGACCATTACTGGAATCAACCGTATTGATGAATGGCGGGTCAGTTCAAAATTCCTGATAGGTAGACAGTTGCCTTTCGATGTTGATTTAGGCTGGACAGTATAATTAGCTAAACTAACGAGCCTCTGCAAACATCATTCGTATTCCTCCACCAATCGAAAGTAATCTGTCTAACTGGACATATTTGAATGATGGAGAAGAGAAGGTCCTCGCCAAGAAAATTTAACCAATAAGACGGAAAGTATTATATACTTACATTTACTTAATTCAGCACTATACGGCTCCATTGTCTCAGATATACATAACCTCGGCCGGCATGATGTATATCGTTGTCATAAAAATATACAATAACAAGTTTCTACCAGGCAAACAGGAGCACGTGCAAGAGGTTTCTCTATAAGCACATGAACGGTTTGGAGGTTTTCCCAGTTTAGGGAAGTTCTCCCGAAATTAGTCGACATTGACATCATCTGCTTCGCTTGGCTTGAATTGGATAGATACGAATAAGTTTTCACGTCAGTCGGAATAAGATAAAGATACAAAGACATCTAGACATAGGTATCCTTCAAAACATTTTGGTAATGAATGCATCGGACAGAGGAGTAGTGTTTTGGATTATACCACACCAAATAGAGAACGAACCAAAAATAGCTACCAACTTCATTTACTCAGATCAAATGAGATACTCATTCAAAGCAGACAATTTCATGCATCTATTTAATTAAATGGTACCCGCCACATTCATATTCATCGCTTCTGAAACAGCATTCAATAGATACTTCGATATGTATTGCATCTATTACCTATCTACTCAACGATACAAACAACGACGAGTTGCGAGATATATACGATACCTATCAATAAGCAGATATACAGCGTTTTACCAAGCGAACAGAAATAAATGTAAAGCATCTCTTCGGTCGAATGTAGACAGCAACAGCACCACGCATTCCGCCAACACAGTGCTAGACATTGCAACCCCTAATTTGGCTAAATAAGCAGACACATACTCTATTCTATACTCGTTTGAGAATATATTTTTTTTTCGCTTACAAACTTACTTGTATACAAACAAACAAGTATAGGGATTTGTGTTGTTTTCAATATATTCCCAACCAAGTGCTCAGCTTTTTTGGGAAGCATCCACACTTGGCAGCACATGTAGCGCATACAATTTTTTTTCTCTTCATGGTAAATACCTTTCTATATGTATGCATGAATAAGTACTTATTGTACAACGTGCAATATGTATATGATTTATGTGCAAAGACTTTTTTTTTATGACTCAATTGGTGTTATTGTTTCTCAGCGCAGTGCTGTACTTGGCATGACATTAATCGTTGGAGACCGAGAATTCGATTCAAGTATCTAAGCTTCAATAAAACGACATGAATTTAACAGCATACGAAAAATCTGGGAGATAACTATGGGTTTGGGGGTGTTGGAAATGTTTGATAATAAGATGTTTAATGAATGGACACCATGTGCAGCGATGGCAATAATTTAAAATGTTTAATAAGTGTGGGAAAGGAACTTAAATGCGATTGGAGCGAAATTCATTGAGAAAAGTGAAACAAAAATCTGTCAAAAAAGTGTTAAAAATGGAACAATGGAACAAGTGTTAAAACAATAGGCCCAGCTTCTCTCAACCATTCGTTTGTGTGAGTTTCTATTTTTGGGACGAATGGAAGGGGACCTACAATTTTATGCCGAGTCCGAACGGCTGAATTGAGAATCTTTTTCAGGACAGTTATATACTCGGATGTTTGTCAGACGTTCGCAAGATGTGGCGCAGTAGAAAAAACCTTAAGATGTAATTTGTGTTTTTCCGGGGATCGAACCTGGGATCAGTCGCACAATAGTCCAGCACACTAACCACTGCGCCCACAACTCCGTCTTATAAAACGTAAAAACAAAAAAAGTTTACATCAAAAGCGTTAAAAATGCAAAATAAGCCAACGGAAAACTGAGCAAAGAACACGATAAAAAAAAGCTTCGGAAAATACGAAAAGAAATATAATCAGTGACAAAGAAGCATAAAAAATTCATTAAAATACGAGTCCAAACTTCCATTAAAGAATAAAATAAAATCGTCTAAAAGCCGACAAAAAAGCAAGTTCAAAAATCTGACAAAAACAATAAGCTGTCACAAGTTGAAGAAAAGTCTAAATACACTACAAGAAAGCTGATAGCTCATCAAAATCTATGTCAAGACTACATGCAAAAAAAGGCGTTAAAGAAAAAAGAAAGCTTAAAACGTAATAAAAAATTAAAAAAAAAAAAACATAAGAAAGATGTGATATCAAACGGATTGAAAACATCAAAAAAGCGCGAGTACAAAGTTTCAAAAAGCGACAACAAAAACATTATGCAGCAAAAAATATGACAAAACAAACAAGAATCATAAAACATTGTTTTAGAGAACAACATTAACAAGGCTGAAATTCGACAAAATTTCTCAACAGAAATTGAAAGGGTCAATCCCAACCCAACTAGCGAGAATCGTTGTTACTCCTCGCTTCTCCACTCAGTCAGAAACATAAAATATGTCAAGTAACTCAACAAAAACGAGTGTCAAATCGCATTAACAAACACAACATTTTAAAACGTTGTAAAACATAAATGCTGGCGCTGTAAAATGTAAACGTGTTTGAAAACCTGACACAATAATGTACTCAAAAATGCAACAGAAAATTTGTTCAAAATTCGCAAACATTTTTGACATGCTGGAGCGTTAGATTCTGTCCTGAAGTAATGTATAGACAAAATCTGACATCAGTCAAAACACTTGTGCAGACACAAGTGTACTGTCTATGGGCCCCTTTAAGCACGGGACAAAAAGAACTGAACAAAATTGCGTCGAAAAAACTGCCAAAAACACCTAAAATAATGAGACAATATCGCGTTAAGATAGCCAAAAGTAAACACGAGGAAAAACTCGTTAAAAACTTTCCTGAAAGTCCGACAATAACACTACTCCTGATGTAAAAAGCATGAAAATGCTACAAAAACTACGCCCAACAATAGCCCGAAAAAATTCTAAAGCGTTTAAGGTCGAATCACAAAAACACACCGAAAAGCGTGATAAAATACTGAATACAAATTAAAGACGAAACTCCTTAAAAACCAACAAAAGACGTTTTTAAAAGCTAAACAAAAAAAACTTAGAGCCAGTTTTAAGACTGGCTGATAAAGTCTCGGATAGCATATCTGGAATTTATATGTCAGATGAAATTCAACTTTTGGTTTCAAAGGTTTCGGGCAGTGATATATAAAAGTCTCGGATAGTCTATCAGCCGGATAAAGTGACTGTTATTTATTTGAAGTGGCTGAAAAAAATATAATTTCAGAGCATTCTTTCGTAGACAGCAGTCAGAAATTCTTAGACGAATATTTGATGAATATTACATCCAAATTACACGGCCCCATAGGAACAGAGTATTTTAAATTATATTGAGAAATCCTCCACTATGAAGATTTCTGAATTTTCACTATTTCGTTTAACTTTATTATCCATGCTCCGTGAATACCTTTCACACTGGGCGGTGGACTTTGCCAGGGGTGCGTTTTGTCTACTCTCCTTTTCATTACTTATACGGACTGGATGTTACAGCGCGGTCTTGGCGAATAACGTTTCGAATTCGGAGATCTGAGGATAAGTCATTTACTCTTCGCTGATGACTTAGTCAACCTTGGGTCCTCCCAGACTGAACTTCAACGTGGACTCTATCCGTTTGTAGCCGTTTGTGTGGAAGCTGACATGAAATCGTATTGGAAATACCAGAATACGTGAGAAACTCAATGTCGTAAAGCCGCACTTCTCCGGACGGATCGGTCCATGTTTCGGTGGTTTGGTCATGTTAAACGCATGTTTCCAATCAGGATTTCAAGACGTACTATGGAATCCGTACTATCAGGCAGGCATCCTCTAGGTAGACCCACGATGAGATGGTTAGATCAAGTCCATAATATCGCCTCTACCAGAATGGGGATTGCCCTTTATGATTTAGAATCGATGGCGGAGAATCGAGACTATGGAGGGTCCACTTGGATTTGAGCAACCTACACCCACGACCCACTTAATGCATAAGCGAGCCATCGAAAATGAATGAATGAATGAATTTGTCCATGCTAAATTACCAACACAATTCACTTAAAAGTGTGATAAACGATTAAAAGCATGATGGCCATTTCTGTCAAACAATTAGTGCCTGATAAATTTGTCTACCGGATAGATCATCAGAGACTTTGACGATGAAATGAGTGTAAAAAATGTGACGACCATAAACACGCGACAAAAAATTCATATAAAGATGCGACAGATACAACAAACACATAAAATAAGGCTCTAAGAAAGCTATTAGAGTTGCATTTTACTATACCATTTTTACTACAGGTACTTAAAGTGAAATACTCCAAAGAAACTTAATTATTTACTTAGGTACTCCAAGTTGGCTAAGAAGATACTCATCTACTTGTAAGCGTCATCTAAGGAGAGGTATTCCTCTACTGCGCTGTTGCTATAGTTTCGAAGACCCTTGGTGGTGGAGCTTTCGTGTCCACTCACAATATACTTATGTACCATCCAACATAGAGGACTGAATTTTGCGTCAATACCGGCCAAAGAAACCATCCATCTCGCCTTTGCTAACGTCGCGTCGATGCATCTGTTCCATAGAGAAAGACTGGGATGATGAGGGTTTTATAAGGAGTGAAGTGTTTGGGAAGTGTATTTATGTCAGACAAGACTTCCTAACAACTTAAAACCATGTCCGCGGCCAACGTACCTCTAGTCGTTGATGAGTCCATTCAAAATCTATCTATTTGTTGATCAATTGTATAGTTCAGTTTTTAATGGACTTTCTTTTCGGTATCCGGTATCCCTTTTGCGAAGAAATAAAATGCAAAGATGTCACTGACCGTTACACTTGATTGACATGTTAATTCGTTTACAGTTCATATACTGTGCCAATTTGTCAACTCAAGTGATTTCGAATTGGAGATATCTCCAGCGAAATTGTTCAATTATGTAATTTAAAATGTCGCGTTTCTGGAACCCAACGACAAGGAAAAAGGAAACTTTATTTAAAAATGCACAACAACATCAATACTCGTACTATGTAGCTACTCATATTTATAGAGATCTGGAGGACACCAACTAGAAGGAAAACAAAAATAATTCCCCTATTGAATTTATTATGGGAAAGAGTCCTTTCTACTGAAGGTATACCGTATACGATAAATCCGCTTCACCACCACCGATTATTGTGCCGTTGGTTATGGTTATGATGAACCACAATTTGAGTCCACCCACCAGCGCGCATTTGATTTGTATTTGAATGATTTATTGGCGCTGGGGGATTGCATAATCGCAGTTCGTTGCGGGTATCGATGGTTGTCAATCAAAAGTCTAAAAGTCTGAGCAGGGGATTGATTAGGATTAATGAACGTCAATTTTGCATAGACCCGATATTTGCAGTCTCATTTATTATCCAAAGTAAGCACTGTGTCATTACTTATTAACATGATATTACATTCAATTCCTTGTGTGGTATTAGGATGTAATTACTTGACACAAGACCAAAGGTTTCTTGTTTTAAAGTACTATGTCAAACCCAACACGCGTATTTGTTAACACATTATAGTTTTCAAACTTCTAATTTGGTAAATCAGCATTCGCTAGAATTAAACCTACTGCTACTGCATAAAAGCATTCATTTTGGCCCTCAAACATTGAGTCCATTAGTTTCATCGAAAGCGTTGCCTTGCCAATGTTGGACTTTTTTTTCGCAGTAGATTCTCTAAAAAAAATGCAGTAGATTGAATTTTTTCGCAGTAGATTTTTATACCCGGTACCACACTGTGGTGAGGGTATATCAGTAGTTACATACATTTTAGTGAGACTGGTGCGTTGTTGTTCAAACATTTTAATGATTGTATTTAAAGTTTTTTTGACAAAGTCAACAGCCCTTTAAATTCAGTTTTCGTTCGAGCGAAAAATTTAGTTGCTTTGATGTGAGACCTCCAATTTAATTCAAAGTAAAACAATTGTAAGCGATAATATTGCGTGTTTCCTATTGCCAGTTGCTTATTGAATGTTGCCTCAATGTGAGAGCTGACTTATTCCTCTGTAGTTGCCACAATATTTAGTGTCTTAAATAATAAAGCTGGTGTTCCTATTCCGGGTTAAATAACCTCCAAAGCAATTTATAATGGGACACAATATCATTCAAATGTCCTTCAAAATACAGGCATAAGTGAACTTGAAATATGACACTTAGCCATAGCCATATACATAAGTCGTAAGGCCATTTTGGCTTATTAACAGAAAGTAAAATGAGATAAGTCCAGCGGCCATCAAACCACAAGCGCAGTTCTATGGCAAATGCGGCCACCGGACTTGAACTTCACTAACTCGAACCTGGCCAGCTGTGTAGTACGTGGTGCCATCTTGTTGAAATAAATTAAACAATATAGTCTTCTTCCCCTTTATCTCAAAATAGCCCCTGAATGTCCAGTAGAGATGAAAGTCCCAAAATGACTAACTAACACGTCCTTTCCTTACTTTATAAATATGTCTTCCCTACAACTTCAAGTGTAAAATAAATCTCCTATGACCATATTTTACTTACCACATCCATCATGGCTCCTTAGTCAGCAAATTCAGAAAAATCACAACTATTTCTGATATTTTTTTGCTACATTTCTAATGATTGATTGAAAATGCTTAAATCAATCATAAGTATCAAGATTCAGTCATTGGAATTAAAGAAAATTTTTGCATATTCGCAACTTCTTTAAATCAAAACATAGCATTCTACGTAAAGTCCCCGTCAAATTATAGATTACATTCAAAAACCAAACAATTGTTCTCGTTACACCTCCTATGACGAAATCGTTTACTCCACTTATATCATTTAGTAATTATCTCCGTAAAGCACTCAATCCATCAACAAAATCCGCACGTCATCTCTTGACTGCAAAAAATAAAATAAAATAGAAAACACTATGCCAACCGTATGAATAAATATTTGCTAAGCTACTGTCAGGCTAACTAATATCAGAAAAAAAAATCCAACATTCGTCTTCAACCAACGATATAACAAATATTTACCATACCCATTTGAATATCATTAGACGTGAAGGTGCTATCTGACAATTCCATTGACACTGACACTGACATCGCACCAATCCATATCCATTCAGGCGAGTCGTCAATTTTTAAAGCAAAATTCGCCCAACAAGCGGAAAATACATTCAACAATGAGATTGTCTCATTGTTTTAATAATAAAATCGAAAAGCGTCATAATGAAGCTAACACGAAAAAGGCAGAGCTCTCGGCCACCCACTCTCACGCCAAACACAAATGGGTGCTGCCTGATGATTGCTAAAACCTTTGCAGTTCATCGGAGCGATCTGTGATAACGTTGTCATGGACTCGTCGTAAACACACACATCAAGCGAGTGAGGAGAAACAGAAAACGGACCCAAAACCTATGCCCCTGTATGTACGCTAATATCCAAAAGTTTTTCGCCCTCAAATTGCGCGGATAGCATTCGATTGGGGCGCTGCTCATCACCCTCTCTCATTTCATATAAATTGCGCTGCTTCGGCAAAAGCGCGATATCTCAGGGCTAACACAAACCGATGATGAGGGTTGATAACCGCTGCCAGACTTAACGTTGCGTTAGTGAAAATTCGTTAGCTATAGCACTTAGATGGATTCTATTTCGTCGCGGTACCGCAGATCGTCAGCAACTCATTTCCAACTTGTCGCCTGCTGTAGACCGTTTTTCAAGACAAAAAATGATTTAAACGCGTGTCCGTTTCGGTGTTCCCATCTGTAGTCCTCCTTAAGTGAGCCGAGTTTCGGTGCGCTAGTTTGGTCAATTAGTCGACCATCAGGTGGCCGTGTCGAGAAAATTTCGTCAAATTTGTCTTTCGATTGAATCATCATTTCCATCGGGTATTGATTTTTACTTCCGCCCTTATTCCCCTCTGAAGCCAACCGTAGTGCCATCTGTTGAAGATATCGTTCGAATCGGATTCGGGGCTATCAAACGTGTTAATCATATTAAAATTCGAATGCATTCGGTGTGGTTAGTGGCTGTGCGTAGTCTAATTTTGTGCGGTGTGTGGGTGATATTGTTACTGTTTGCTTTGTGATAAGGCTGCTATATTTATCTATCAGCCATCCGAACATCACCATAAGTATATTGAGTATAGTTCGATAGCAGGAACCCCTGCTGGTGCGTGAGCAGCTCGTGACTCTAGAGGTGGATCAGCGTATTGCTTTGAACGATTTTATATTATATACCCTTTTGCACCTGGTTCAAGGATAACACTCATGTGAGTGAATTTTCGTTATTTTTTGTTTGAAGAAAATTACATTTTTTGATTTGCTTTGATGATGCGGTGAATTGATTTAGGAGTTCGAAGAATTGATTTGATTGAAATTTGATTGAAATTTATTATTTTTCTTAAATTTCTTTTGATCTCGGAGCAGCTAGGTATACTGTAAGGCATTTGAAAGCCAATTAGGGATACAAATCAGACAGTGATGTGCCTATTTGTGACGAGTGACTGGGTTTAACTGAAATTGGTTGAATGATTTAAATAATGTCACCTAGGGTATAAAACAGTCTATTGCTAAATAATTGCCTTTAGCCGTAATGTCAAACCATTTTTAAGTTTAAAACTAAACCGACGACAATCTAATCATAAACAGGGTAAAGCGCAATACAAATAAGTACAAAAAAGTAAATGATTGTAATTTTGATCCTTGAAGATGATGTCAAGATGGTTTCTTAGAGGACTGATAAATAATGGCGATTTAATGGCGATTTGTCGTGTCACTCTTGATGACTAATCTATTTCATCAATACAGCAATCAGACACAGACAACCTCTATTTTTTTGGTCGTTCCGTTAGAATGCCAAGTAAAATTGAAATGCGCGAATCAAACCCAATATTTGTTATCAACTTTTTTGCGGCTTGTTCAATTTGAAATATTTGTCAACGAAAGGATCGATTATTTCTTCTGTTTCCGATTCATTCATGGGCTTTAGGAGCATGGACTGAAATCATCATTCATTAGTATAGGCAACAATTTAGTTTATTAATTGTACTCGTATTGCTGGTCAATTGTTGCAAAGGATAGAAGTTGTAGATTTTTAGAGTTTGAATGCCCGCAACCCAATTGGATAACCTCACTTTTTACATGCAAACTTATTTTCTGAAAAAATTATCGAATTGATAAATTATCAGATTGAATTTCAATTGATCGTAATGCTTGTATCGTTTCCGGATGTGATACGCGATATACGACTATCCGGAATCATTGTAATAATACGCAAAACTCGAATCAATTGCAGCAAGAAAAATAGCACATTTGCTCAATAGAAAATGACAATGTGGAAAGGACACCTGGCGCCATCTATTATTTATGTCGTTAACTTCTCGCACGCAAAACGTCTTTTATCACAATGAATTTCACAATTATCCGAAATTTTCCAAGCTTCGCAACGAATTTTCCGCCTTTACATCGTCCAAAATCATGAAATGCAAAATTTCGTCAAAAAAAAAAATTCCTCTTTCGCGTTTTTCCGAGTTTTCCACTAAGAATTTTCTATTTTTCCATTCGAAAGGCAATTCCGGAACAATTGTACACAAAATTCCATACAAAAAATCAATTTTCGATTTTTTCATTCGAATGGCTCCCGGAACAATTGGAAATAAAATTCCATACAAAACAATTAATTTTCGATTTTTCCAATTTTCCGACTTTTCCGGAGGGCTTTCCAGAAAAAAAACCTTCTCCTGGCAATTACGAACAACTGAAAAAAAGTTGAGCCAAATCGGTACAGCCGTCTCAATTGATGAATTACTACACATTTTTCACACCATTTTTATAGACAGCGTGTCCCAGTTAAGAAGTATAATCCTTTAAGGGGTGATTCCTGAAATTCCGCCTAACAAAAAATTGTATGGCATGGGGGGTCTATTTTCATCGTATTTCCCGTTATAGCCCATCAAAGTAGGTGACGTCTAATTTAGAGGTGTTACCACTTAAAACACTAAAACTTCTAAACTATTATAGGCACAAAAATTGTTTTGTACATAAAAGTGCAAAAAGCATAAAAGTGTTAAGCACTTCGGGTATATCTGTGCAGCTACAAAAAAGTTATGGCTTCTTAAACTCAAAATTTTGAAAATTTGTTGCTACAATTTTTTACTTAGGTTAGGTTAGGTTAGGTTGAATAGGGTGTGAGTTCATCACATAGGACTAGGCACCATATTGGACCCATCGCCATCCCTGGGGAACCATAACGGTCAAATAACCTAAACCACTTCGCCCAAACAATTAATTTCCCTACATTATTTAATTTTTAATTTTTAATTTAATTTAATTTAATTTATTTAATTTTTTACTTAAAATGCTTTTTTCTCAAAATGTTGACTTTATACATTTTTATTTTTTTTTATGAAATTTGTATCCTTGAGAAATTTCCTAAAAATTATGTTAGGCAACTTTTTTACGTACGATCAACAGAAATTGTAGTAATGCCGTTTTTTGTCAGACAAAAATAGTCAAACAAAATTAAGTGAGAATAATAAACTAACCTAAGCAATGGTTTACAGTTAATTGTCGAATATGAAAAAAAAAGCTTAACATTGATAAGTTGATCTTCACAAAATGTATTCAAAACGTAATTAATTAGACGCAGCGTACTTGGAATTTCGGCCTTCAGTCAGGTCCGCCCACTAGCTGTGCAGTTGGAACCTCCCAGAACCAGAATTCACATAACTCTTGAGAGTACTAGATTACACCCTTTCCATTTAGCAACGGTACAGGATTTACTACCAGGAACTGCGCAAAGAAGGGTGGAATTTTTCCAGTGGCTATTGCGCAAACAGGCAGAAGACTCAAGAACATTCTGTGGACTGACGAAGTGCAATTCACAAGAGATGGGGTTACAAACCTCCATAGTTTGCACCATAGATGCCAACTTATGGCTTATTTTGAATCGGAAACATTCAGACGCATAGGTCTCACTAGCCAGGACCAGACAGCGATCTATGGGAAAACCTTTCTTCGACTCTCTTTAGGAGGTTTCGATGAGTAGCCTTAAAGAACTGATAACCTTTTTGAATTCTGAATTGAATTTTAAATTGAATGAATGGATCTAAGACCCCCTTCGACAAACTTACAACAATTAGGTCAAATTAGTTAGTGGTAACGAAACGGCTATTTGAGTTTTTCTTAACCGCCACATCTACCTACCTCTCTACCTAGGTCTCATAATTGACAATTATTTATGAACATTGATTGCTTGCAGAGTCTTGACGAAAGCAGTAAACAAAATGCACGCAAACTTTATCTCTAGGTCTAGAAAACTTAAAATATTCAAATGATGAATATCCAGTGTCCATTTATTCAAAATCAGAATAATTCATTTTAGAACCTTAAAGTGTTGCATTCTTAATATCTAGGCACTGTGGCGCAGTGGCTATGGCTCAGACCACTGAGGGGTCTCAGGTTCAATCCCCAAAAAACACAAGAGTAATATTTTAAGGTAATTTAAGGATTGGCAAACTGGAGGGCTTCGGCAGTTTTGGCCATCAGGCGAACGCACAATGAAAGGGTTGGATTAACGCCCATCTCTTCTCTTGTTTTTACGAATTTTAATGAAACTTTACTAAATATTGTTTGGTAACTTAATTCGTTAATAAGTTTTCTGTCACAAAAAACAAATCAACCAACGTTTACATGTTCTTGCCTCAAGTTTTCTTCAATTGCTATTTTGACAGTCGTTTTAATTCAGATTCTGATCTCATTTAAGACATTCTAAAAACTCCTTAAGCTGGTCATCGTTATTATTTCGGAATTGCAACTGCGTTTCTCGTTGCCTTTGCATACTTTTCAATGTTCTAGGTTTCTAAATAAGGCCAAGATCAATGACAACCAAGATAAATCACAATAATTCAGTTTCGATTGATTATCTGTCAGTTAACGTGTGTAAAATGACAGATTCCAGTGGCCAGATGTAATAAAACCTTCGTAGACAAGCCACTGTGATTTGACAGCTTACATTAATATAGTTTAAACCTCTGATGGCTTCTGCTCGTTTCAAATAAAATTATACTCAAAAGTCGTTTGTTTAAATCAATATGGATAGATTACGTATTAGTTTTATATACCGCTAAGCCTTTCATAGGAGAGCTCATACTCGAAACAGTTGTCAGATAAAATGATAGCCAAAACACGCAAGTAACAGCTGGCTTGTTTTAAGATCTCAGCTATGCCTTGTCAGCTGTTGAATTTGTTTTGTGTTGACAGGTTCAAAAGAAGTTAAATTAGCCTTTTGATAACATGTTTGCAATCATTCCTGTCATCTGTGTCAGTGTCAGTGCTTGAGTTATGAACTATAGGTGCACTGTTGTGAGATCGTATTAACATTATTTGACTTTAGTGATTAGAATATTCGCATCAACTTGGCAATGAATTTGATTAGCAGAAAGAAAATAGATGAAGAGATCAGTCTGTTTGCGATGTTTATAAATTAGATATGCACTGAGAATCTACAAACAAAAATGGATTTAAGATACCCCCACCATACTTGATAACGCGTTCAGTGTGTTTATTTTGTATTTAGAATCACTCCACTATAAATAAAATCACACAAATCGCTCCATTGAGGTCCTGTAATAGCGTTGCGTATTAAAAATGTCTCAATCGCCTAACTTGTGCATAAATAAACACTTGCTTTAGTAACATTTACCTAATATAGCATGTTGAATAAATTGACTGCCAACTGTTACACGCACCCACTAAAATATGGGCATGCGGGTACACGGTACAAAGACACCCGTAGCCACAAGGACAAATTGAAAAATTGACTTCCATTACCAACAGATTGCCTTTCAACAAGAGTTTTCTCTTCGTAAATCTTTTCGCTTATAGAACGAAGCAAATCCTTACAAAGCCAATCGACGAAAACGATTTGCATATTCAATAAATTCAGCTTTCGCTACTTTCCTATCCTTTTCGTCCCGCTCGCCTTCGATTCAAACATTCCGTGAATTTTATTTTCTCCATTTCCCAGATGTCTCTTCATCGATTTCTCCATCGTGTAGTGTGATGTCTTCGAATTGTTTTCGAAACTCGATTAATCTCCTGATCCTGGACAGATATCTTCTAAATTTTAATTATAAAAAATTTACAAGCAGAAAAGTTTTCTATATGTGTATCTGTGTCCCCTTGAATCTTTCCAGATCGAATCAGGAACGAACGATGGACAAATTGGTTTCCGATGAATCGAATATCCGTGGCCTAAGTGAATCGCCATTGGAACGACTGAATGCCGATAACCAGGATTCAACAATGGCGATGAATCAGAGATTATCGAAAGGATGCCATGATGCAGGCACTGCAGACGAAGACGACGACACTGACGGTGGTGGTATTGCGAACATGGCAACAACAATTGACATTGACGATCTAACTGACAGTGGATTTGGAAAAGCAGAGGTAAGGTTAGAAATGGCGAAATTCACAAATGAAAAAGAAACATATTGCACAAGATATCCTCTTTAGTGTGGAGGATTGTATAAGGTACATATATTGTGTTGTGGTTGCTGCCTGTGGGCCGGACGTTATATTGACAAATTAACAGATTGTCGGGTTATTTATAGTTTTCTTTTTTTTTGTGTGGGATGACAGAATGAATAATTCAGCTGGGTGAGGATATTTTCAGCGCAAACTTAGTAATTAAGGTGTTGCCCTTATTGCTATTTCTATTTTTGGACGTGTGTCTATTTAGGTGGTAAATGACCAAAACTTCATATTTTGTCAATGAAGTTCGTATATTTATTATAGCTCATTCCAGAAGGAAGGATTTTATTGATTAATTTTGGGGAATGTGACAGACTCAGCTATTTTTTTAGGAGTTGTTTCGTGTGTGCCCTTATAAATTCAATATCCGTATTTTATCGATGAGTGGTTGGTTCGTAAGGAACCAATACTTTTACAAAGTGTACCGGAAATTGAGTTATTATTGAGCCTATTAGATTCTGTCTGAGTGTCGGTCGGTACTATCGCTGTGTTGTCCAACAACATATTTTCAAATGAGAGACAAATTTGAAAAGTCATTTGTACGCGTTATCTCTCTTGTCGCTACCGATATCGCAAATCCATTCTGAGATAATATCAATTTCGGTCTATTTTTGGCCATTAAGTTTATGTGTTGCTGTAGCCGGTATATTATGTCTGGCGTGGATTGTATTTATATTATTCGTGAAAGGAATTTTGTATCAGCTATCGATGTGATTTTTACACGACTTGTGCATCCGTCATATCTTCAGCAAAAAAAAGTATCCTCATCAAGCGAGAACAATCACTTCCCGATACACGGAGTCGTTTTGCCACAGCCGTCATCATAAATCGTGGACACCTGACTTTTAATCCTCTATGAAGTTGCATTCAAAGACTTGAGATAAGTTCTGCAATAAAACCAATGTATACAAGTCAAAGTCGCAAGAGAGTAAAAATTCATTGTCATCGTGCAAAAATTCGAATTTGAGTACTGGGATTAAGAAGTTTTGAAATTTAAGGGGTGTGGATAAATCAGAACGGTGTTCATTGATGACAGGCATCTTTAATTGGAGTAAGGCCCGAATATAACCCCAATCCGCCATGACACTACCAACCGGGTGCAACTTCAAGCTCGAGTACAGGATTTCTAAGTATGTATGCATGTGGAAAAATTGACTCTCAAAATAAATAAGCATAATAAATGATTCCATCATCTTCCCACCTGGCAAGAATTGATTCCATAAATTTCGTTCTTAGATCCATCACATTTCTCCTAAAAAAAATCAGAAACATATCCATTACTGGGCTTCAGTGTATAAAAGCCATTCAATCATTTAGCATTTGCTTCGCAAAACAAAAAGTCTGTTTTCTTGTTCCGCTCCAACACAGAAAACGACGCACAGTTTTTATGAGTTTGTGTGACAACCATTCCAACGCAGGACCACGATATATGTACTGTTCAGATATGTACTTTTGAGTTTTTTATTTTTTTTTGTAAGTACTTTTTCCGGGAAAGGCGAACCTATAACGCTTCATCAGCGCTCCGAGATGCTTGCAGATGTATGTTAGTTAGTTATGCACTTAAATTGCTGTAAATTGTAGTCTTCTGGAAATATATCCCCAGGAAGCGAGTTCTAAAGTTTACTTGTCCTGTAACGGAAGGAGTTTTGGAAAATTGATATCCTCGCGGTTGTCAAGTGTACTGTATGAACTCATGAGCATTAGCAGGCTGTCTTGTAGGGCGCCCAAAAGATGCATTTCCAGGGATAATGTCTACCATGGAAGTACCTATAGAACAAGCAAAGGTCAGCGACTTGTCTTCTGTGCACAAACGGTTGGTAATTCGATGTGAGTGTAGGGTCTCCAATAATTCGAAATGCTCGTCTCTGTGTGCTGTCAAGTAGGTTAAGTGAATGTTTTGGGGCCGAGCTCCATATATGGGAGTAATATTCCAGGCCTGGTCTAACCTGTGCTTTGTAGAGAAGGAGAAGTTGCTTGGGGCTAAAGTACCTCTTTGCTCTAAATAGGTAGCGCCGATCTTGAGATATATATAGGATATGTGGTCCTGCCATGTGATTTCTGAATTGACTGTGACTCCTAGAAGGTGCATTGAGTCCATGGGATTGATTAGATGGACATCCCTTTGGATCTGAGGAACTGTTGATGCATTTTTCCTAGAAAATGTTGTGAGCTGTGTCTTGTTTGCATTAAATACAACCAAGTTGTCTTTTCCCCACTTCAAGATTTTGTCCAGATCATCATTTAGAGAACTAATTTCTTCACATCTTTGACTGTGTGATGTAGCCGCATTCACAGGCCCACTGTTCGAGATGGAGGATATAAGAGTGCTGTCATCAGCAAAGCTGGAGATATTATTATTTGTCGATCCAAGCAAATCGTTGATGTGGAGAAGAAATAGAGTTGTTGAAAGAATAGATCCTTGGGGCACTCCTGCATTTATAGCAAACGAATTAGATGATACACCATCTACAACAACTTGTATCGATCTACAACAATTTTGCATCCATCTGCAGAGTAGTTGTGGTAATCCATAAGACGCTAACTTGCCTAATAGGGCTCTATGCCAAACTCGGTCAAATGCCTTTGATATTTCCAAGGCTACGGCTCTGGATTCGCCGTGTTGTTCAATAAGTGCGTTACGTAGCGTAACGTTCCAGGTCTCCATAGTGGAACGACAGCTCCGAAATCCGTATTGCCTGTCACTTATTAATCGGTGGCCTTCTAGATATTTGATTATTTTCACATTTATTGCCTTTTCCATTACTTTTGAGAACATTGAAAATAACGTTATTGGACGATAGTTTTGTAGCAGAAATTTCCTCCCTTTCTTTGGAATAGGTTGGATGCGAGCAGTTTTCCAGCAAGAAGGAAACGTCTTCTGAGAGTACGACATGCTAAACAGCTTACATAGTAGCCGGGATTCCGTCGGATCCAGTTGCCTTATTGCAATTTAGTTCTTTAAGGATGCGTTAAATTATTTGTTAACAGTTAGAGACTATCAGCTCCGAACGGAGAAGAAGGATAATTTATAGCTCAAATAATTAAAGGATGCATTTTTAAAAACTTTTGTTTTTATAATGACGACATTTATATCCCTCATGCGCCCAAGCCTCCTCTCAGTTGTAGTGAAGTCGTAAATAGTGAAGCTATGAAAGGAATAATGTAGGCCAGCATTACCCGATGACAATACGTTCCTCAGGACATTTTTTATTCCGTAAAATAAAATAGAACAAGCTTCCAAAGAACGGATTAAGTATTCAAATTCTGTGAAATTCTTCTTTGTTAAGACGTGAAACCTTAAATCCAAAAGTAGGTATACCGATAATCAGTGAAACTGGCTAAGTAGGATCTATTATATGTTTATACAAAATGCCATCCGGTCGTAACAAAAAGGGAACTCGTATAGCTCAGGATAATGCACATGGATACAGAGACTAGGCTTCGCTTAAAATCAAGCTGTGAAGACAAAGATCAAATAAAAGCTATCAAACACCTAGTGTGGGTATAAGACCACTTAAAGAACAAAATGACGATACGCAAACCTCCACTGATTTGGTCATCAAATCATATATGTTTTGCTTGTTTGTCGAAAGGTCAGCCATCTAAAACATGGCTTTGAAAAGTAAGACTATATAAAGGAATGTAAATACAATTTTTCGCGTATACGAGTCTACGGGCTATTAATTTGGTTCGGTCTTTGATCTTAGGCGAGTTTGTAAGCCGGAATAAATGCCGTACGGTACTGGTATATCATTCCCATTATTCACTTTAGATTGTACATCCTCAAAATGGAGACATCTTCCATACACAAATAGCCATTGTGAACTACAAAGGCCGATAGCCATTTATCGTCGACATCATCAGGATAAGCAATGAATGCAGAAGAAGCCATGCATTACTCGCAGTTTGTTTTCTTGAACCTATTCACTTCTGTTGACTGTTGATATACACATATACCATTTCGTTTAGCCACAAAGTCATCCAACAATTTAGCCAAGAATCGCCCACGTTGTAGTCGTTCTTAGATCAGATAATATCCACTTACCTCCTTCCAGTTACTACATACCCAGTCTATTCCTAAAAACACACTAATCCGCATATAATGGTGAATCCTTCAAATACAATGACAGGCTATTTTCATACAGTCAAGAGATTCAAGGGAGCGCGCACCTCTCTCCAAAAATACACCCATCAACAAGCAATAAAAATATCCCTTTTTTTATTAGAAAGACCATGCCTCACCTTCTTTCTCATTGCAGGATCTATCACCAGCGGAAATTGCCAAATTGCCTCGTCTGCCCGGCGACGGTGCTCAAATGGATGATGATAATGATTTCGTCGTCGGCCGAGAATCTTCCACCGCCAATCATAATAACCGTCATCAGCAGACACACCAAAAGAACAATTTGTATCCTTACAACAACGGCCGTAAAAACAACTGCAAGTCCCCGCAGCGTGTACAATCGGTTCGCATCGCCGAAACCGAGTCCCAATTGTCGAAAACTTCAACACGACGCACACAGAGTTGCGGCATATTTGAGGAGGATTCTGGCGGCGGCGATGCCAACGGAGACCGTGTAGTATATAGAAGAGGTGGCGGAGATATATCCGGCCCCGACTCAAACAACCATGGTGAGTTTATGTCCTGTGAGATTATTCCGAAAATAACTTTTCTCCCATATGGTTTGGCCAGACTCCTGCGAAGCTGGTGGCCATTCCCAGCCGCGTCCGTTCAATAATGAAATCTATTCGGCCTTCAAAAGTGCCAATGTCGTCAAGGGAATCCTCTGCCCTTCGTTGACGAATTCATTCAAAAATCATTCCTTGGAGCGGTCCTACCTGACGTACACCCATCGACAACGACAAAAGTCGCTAATCATTGTGAATCTCGTCGACTTTATACTGAAGGCAGTGCTGGCATTAATTTGGCTACTCAAAGAGGCCGAAACAAGGGTTGAAGCGGTAAGAGCAACACAATTCAGAACACGTGGGTGTATCAATTTCATGCACTATTATCCTTCGCAGAATATCAATCTGGATGTGGCAATCACATGGTCGGTTTGTTGCATGATTGCCAATATGGGGATCTGCTTCTTGGGCTATTGGAGATGTTTTGCCAATAACTACCTCCACTGGGCGGCTGTATGCACGTGGCTATTGTTCAATATCCAAGGTAATTAATTGATGTGTGTTTGTATATGAGTGAGTGAGTGCGGGAGTGTGCTTGCATTTTTTATTCTGTTTGTTGATACACAACAGACGTGATATTACGAGTAGGTAATCCGAGCGTCCGAAAGTGGGCCGGGGCTGTATATCATGGACACACCATGTGTGCAGTTAGGGAGCGTAAATCGCACTCCCCGGTATCATATTGATCGTAGAGTAGACTAGGCGATGTGGACATTCAACCTTGGTTAACGACTTGGAAATAGGATAAAGAATTTATGGGGTGGACTCTGCGGATAGGGAGGCATATAACAATACTTGGAATTGAATGGGGGTAAGTTGATAGTTGATACAACTAATTAATTAGCGGTTAGTTTATGGGCGATATAGAAAGACTTTCGCAGAAGTCTGTGTGCTGTCATGGTAATTGGTTTATGAGAAATGCCATTTAAAATTATTTCAATTACTTCAAAGGAGATCCTTATTTTTGAAGTGCTCCAGCACAAAGTGTTTGGCAGACGAATAGAATAGCTCGAATTTTTATTTATTTGAATTTCTTTTGAAGTGCCTCTCAAACTCAATTGTGACGCCTAACAGTATGCAATCGGTTGTTAGTGATAAATTCGAAATTTAAAGACGAAAGAAAATTATGTAAATGTCACTTTCAAGAGTGTGGCTGACATAATTTGATAACGATTTTCTTGTATTAAATCGACTTTAAAGTTTACCGGCTACGAATATAATTATTTTAGTAAAGCATGCAAATACATGTCGAAAATAGAAAATTCACTCGTAAACATGATGGCGCGCATACTGAGTTCTCGATTTTCAGCTGGCATACTTTTTGCTGTTTTCGAATTCCATGTGGTTTTCACTTGTCACTTGTCACTTCTATTTTGATGTTTGCACTAATTGGTAACTAAAGTTATGTGGTTGTTTGTATCCCATCTCTTGAATGGTACCATCTTTTAATGTAGTGTAATGTAGTGTAGGTAGGTAGGTACGTATCTGTCAAAATGTAAACCCTCGAACAACGTCGTTTCGACAAGAGCAATATCCTGTCTTTTGCCATAGATGTTTGTGGCCATAATGGGGACAGCTCTTGTGAAAACGATATCATTCAATCTTTTTCAATTTTTTTTTCTGTGTGTCTCCTATTTTCTCTTATTTGCTTCAAGGAATTTTGTTTGATTTAAAATGTTTCACTTTCAAGATATTCCTCATCGAGGTTTAAATTTTTACAGTCTGAAAAGAAAATTAATTTTTTAGTTAGAGCTGCTGTTCGTTGCAGAAACAAAAAGGGTGAAATTGCAAAGAAGAATAACTTCCAATCGCAATTATATTACTCGTTGACAATGGCAATTTGATTCGCAGACAAAGGCCAAGCTGTATGAACTCAAAAACTGTTAAAAGTTACGTTAGCAGAACGGAATAAAGAACTCAACTTTCTTGGATGACGTTATAAAAAATAATAAAATTACTTTATTTGGAAATTAACAATTTGTGTCTTTTTTATGACATTTGAAATTTGACATTTGGGCATTGTTGTTACTAAAGCTGTGTTCAGTAGTCTTTGAAATAAGGCTGCCTCCAGTACTTTACTTTGGAGGTTTGGTTAGGTTTGCTTGTACTACCACACGTTACGACTCTAGGTAATGAGCAAGGGCGGATCCAGGAATTCTGTTTGGGCATAGTTGGCCGAAGCCAGCCAACCATAAAAAATATTTTTAAAAATAGATATACATAAAACTTGCATATCTATATACCAATGAACCTTATGCCTAGCCTCAATAAAAGAAAAAAGGTAAAAGCCATATCCCATCGAGTTTCACAAATTCCTTGTACAGATGTTCCTCCCAGCTCTTCCTCGAAGATTTTGTGTCTTTTGGCTAAAGCATTGCCAAAAGCTATAATTTTTCATAGTCGCTGATGCATTCCGACAAAACGTCACTTTTGAAGACTTTGCCAAGGAGTTGTTTAAAGCAATGTTGTTGCATGGACTACGTTTAGCGTGAGTAGCTTTTTTGCAGAGTTCATGGACTGCACCCTTTGTGTCAAAAGCCATCACAGAACAGCTGTCAGTGCCAATCCCTACGCACCAAGCTAAATCAATGTCAAACTCGTAGAAAAGATCTTCTTGTTACCGTGATAATGCAACACCAGTCAGCAGACGCGACGTTCTTTCATCATGTCTTCACATCGAATCTTCTTATTTGCATCGCAAAATGTTAAGAAATCCTCTCTGATTATTCCCTCATGAAAATATCGAAAAGCGAGACTCAACTGATGGGTATGGGAAATAATGTCGGTAGTTTCATCGAAAATAATGGACAATATTTTAGATTTGGAACCGTTTTGGTTGGATCCGTTTTTGGGTTGTTGCAGAGTCGCTTGCTTGAAGGATACGAAAATCAAGCAATCTCAAATTTTGTTGGCTATACATATACATATTGTGAAATCTAATCACGAGGAATTTCAATGTGCAAGTGAGGCAATTGTGTATGACAGCCTCTGTAAGTGCAAGAATTGTTGTTTGGTTTTTTTTTTTCAATTATTTAATCATTCTATCCAATAATTTGTTCCTACTACTGTGTGAGGAAAACATAAAAAACGACGATTATGGAGTAGCCGAAAATAATCTATTCAAGAATTTCTCGACTTAGTACTCAATCGAGACAATTCCGATCGTGTGACAGATGTAGAAAAATGTCGTTTCCCATCAATCCAGTTTTTTGCGTTCACACTAAGTCAAATAAAAATAAAAAAAAGGTCGACTAAAGGTAGCTAGATTTTTGAATGCGGCCAATGGCTCCGTAATAAGCTGGTCCATTTATTAGTACTTTGGGAACACCTTCTTATACTGAGTGGGAATAAAGCAATCTGCTCGATCTTTTGCTTTCCTTATTAAAGACATCTCGCTCTTTGCACAGGTTCCTTCCTTCTTCTCTTTGACAAAGAGCAGCTTTCTTGCTTCTTTCCATTTTCTTCATCCGATTCCCAGTCACATTTATATTCAGTGTTAAGTTCTTCAATCGCATCTACAAATCTAAAAAAAAAATTTGAAATTAGGAAGCAGGTTTTCAATACAAATTTTTGTCTCAAAATTGTATAAACAGTAAATTTAGACCGAAATTTCGGTTACGTTTTAGGAACATGTATTGAAACGTTCCAAACGGCTTCTGGGGTCACAAAATGCATATAAACCTATATAGCTAGACGTGACAATCTGTACGATTTGCGGGCTATAGGTCAAGTCGTATAGATTGTCATGTCTATACATAAGGTCACTCAAAATTTGCAATTTATCCTATATAAGTAGCGCATTAGCTACACCTACTTTTACAATCCACAACGACTTAGCTATAAAGAGACGTTTATGTTTTCAATTTGTCCTAAGGGGTACACTTTAATTGTGACAGTCCCCTAATATCGGATATGTTTCGAGAGCTTCGGAAACACGCATTCTCATCGTACTCACCTACATAAATTTCCATAAAAAACAACAAGATAGTTTTTCTGACACACGTATGATACATTTATGTTTTCATTTCCCCATAGGTTTCATTGGCCAGGGCTTGGGCTTTGCCGACCGCGAGTATCTAGTCTGGTACATCCTTTTTGTGATATTTGTCCCGTATGCAATGCTGCCACTCCCGCTCAAATGGTGCGTCGCGGGAGGCACAATATCAGCTAGTTGCCACTTAGCCGTGATAACCATAATTAAATTCCAGAAAGAAACCGTAAGTACGATATTAAACGAAGAAAAAAACTAGGATTAAGTTCACCCACATCATCGCCATCGCATAAATGCTCTCATGTCAATTACTCTAAAATAATCATCACTTTATAAGTTTACAACTATGCAGTATTAATGCCAGCGTTAACTGCTGACATCCGCACCGCATGCACTTAAATTTATTAGCTTCTATTGTTTTTCTTCTCTTTTATTCTATACGCCTTGGTGTCCTTGTATGTAACACCAGTATACACCGTGCATTTTATACCAAATAATCGCCAACTTTATCCTATATACGGCCATCAACGTGGCTGGCATGTACACAAAGTATTTGACAGATCGAGGACAGCGACTGGCCTTCATTGAAACGCACAAAGCAATGGAGCATAAAAAGGAATCGGAGAGGGAGCTACAGAGGACACAAAAACTATTGGACTCAAGTGAGTAGTGGTGGTGTGGGGAGGTCAAGTGGAAAATTGTTTTCATTACAGTAGGTGGTGGTGCTTATTATTTCAAAGGCAAAGAAAGGACTTAACATATGATAACTTGAGAACTTAATTATGGATTATGGATTAAAAGTTAGTGCAAGAGGCGACTTCATCACAGTCATTGTGTGCGGACATTATGTTCTAGTAAACTTTATTCATTAAGAACATTACGATTACAACTTGAGTAGGGATAATAAAAGGACTTAAATATGTTTAATAGCTAGTCTGGAAAGTTCACCTGCACAGTTCTGAAATTGCTAAGCTAAAATTAAACTTTGACTTATCGCATCAACTGGATTGGCAACGGCTAACCAATTTGCGTAGAGTTTTAGTCTTCGGTTAATTTTCAAGAACCGCAATCATGTTGACATTAAGGCCGTTCGTCAATTGTGGTAAAAATGTATCATTGGAAAATTTTACGACACTATCGTATCGATTTTTTCAACTGTCAACTACCTCTCCTTTAGGTAAATTTCTTGACGTTTTCTCTGTGTTGGGATTTACTGGAATGTTAAATTGGAAATAAAACTCAATATTTCAATTGAATGAAAGCGTGAAATTGCAGAAATTTCTGTTTTAAGATTTCAGTTTGGTGAACTTATCTTCTCAGCACATTCATAAGTGTCAAAAAACAAAAAAAAAATTAAACCAAAAAACAGATTTGGAAAAACTGTATTTTTCGCCGGTATAAATTTCATTCAATAAAAGTGATCAAAGGCAGTAAATTAAGGCTTATAATATCGTTACTTACTTACTTACTAAGATGGCGCTACAGTCCGGGGTGGACCTGGGCCTCAACCAACACGCCTCTCCAGTTAGCACGATCTTTGGCTAACTGCCTCCAGTTGCGCACTCCAAGTTGGTTGAGGTCCCCTTCCACTTGTGCGCGCCACCTAAGGCGAGGTCTTCCTCTACTGCGTTGTCCCTCCGGGTTGGAATCGAAGACTCTTCGGGCCGGAGCGTTGGTGTCCATTCGCTCTACATGTCCTAGCCATCTTAGTCGACTGATACGTACTTTTCTGACCAAGTCGATGTCGCTGTACAGCTCGTAGAGTTCGCTGTTAAATCTCCTCCTCCAAAGCCCGTCAACGCAAACGGGACCGAAAATCACTCGAAGAATTTTGCGTTCGAAGCGCCCAAGGAGATCTTCATCCGCTTTTGATAACGTCCATGATTCTGCGCCATAAAGCAGGACTGGGATGATGAGGGTCTTATATAGAGTCTCCTTGGTGTTTCTCGACAAGGCCTTACTAATCAATTGCCTTCTTAGGCCAAAGTAACAGCGGTTGGCAAGTGTAATTCTTCGCTTGATTTCTGATGTGATGTCATTTTCAGAATTAATAGCGGAGCCGAGGTAGACAAAGTCCCGAACTACCTCAAAGTTATAGCTGTCTATCGTGACATTCTGTCCGATTCGTCGATGTTGTGTGTCCCTTCTTGTTGACAGCATATATTTCGTTTTGCCCTCATTCACCACTAAACCCATTTTTGCCGCCTCTGTGCTGATACTTGCAAACGCACCAGTGACAGCTCGCTGTGTTCTGCCAATGATGTCGATGTCGTCAGCGTATGCAAGTAGTTGCACAGACTTTTGGAAAATTGTGCCCCTGGTGTTGGCTTGCGAGTTTCGCACAATTTTTTTAAGAATGATGTTGAAAAAGTCACATGACAGCGCATCACCTTGTCTAAATCTTTTTTTGACATCAAAGGTCTCGGTGAAATTGTTTCCGACATAATATCGTTACCACCAATAAAAAGTACATATACTGCATTTTCGGCACAAAACACTACTTTTACTTCTTCGAGAAATGAATATGTACTTTTAACCTAGTTTTCCGTTTAATACATTTTTGACTCTAGTTTTGGGCAATTTTTATTCTGCTTAGTATACGCTGCTCGAGCAAAACTAAATTTTAGCTGCTCTCCAATTTTTTTCTCCAAATATTAGCTAAATTCCTAGCTAAATTTTAACATAGAGTGCGCTGTGGATATAAGTGTCACAAAAACAGCTGTTCGTTGAAAATAACTTCCATCAAAAATTCATTGACGCGAAAAACTGTTATATTTTCGTTGCACTTTCTTTTCTCCTTGTCTGCTATTGCTTGATCTCAAATTTATCACTTTCAAAGTATTCCTCATCGAGGTATTCATTAAAAAACCGAATCCTTATTTACTTTGCCGCAAAACAAAAACACAAAAAAAAAACAGCATGATCTGTCAAAATTAGCTTGAAAAATGTGCCGAACCATTAATGGGCGCCCTAAATTGTGACAGATACGTGCAGTACAGTCTGAAATGAGCGTATCGCTCGGCTAAATGAATTCGCTTAAATTTAGCTTAGCTAATTTTTGGAGCGAATTTTGTATGGGAGCTAAAATTTAGCTCGAGCAGCGTATTAAGCTAACAAACAAAAGTAATTTGAAGTGACGTGCTCTGAATAAAATGGAATAATGCCAAGACTAAAAAGCTTATGAGTTTATCGGAGAAGCCTAGGCACCACAGCGAGCCAGTCTAAACCAGTTCGCCCAACATACAATTTCCTTACAGAACCTTGTACCTATTGTTTAAGAAACTATCTTCCGCTAAATTGATGCAGAAGTTCCTTTAGAATAGCTTCTTTCAGTCCCGAGCAATTGATTGACATTGACAGAGAAGATAGGAAGTAAGCCTAATCTCTAAATCTAAATCTTTTCCGCAGTATAAACACAGTACTTTGGAGGAATCAGCGGTTTGCAGTTTTTGTATCTACAAAACAGTATAATATCGCGGAAAACAGTATAGACACGAGCGTCTGATGCGACTTCAAATTTTTTTGATGACACAATTATTAAAGAAGTTTTAAAAAAGTTTTGGAAATACTCCCTTAGCACTCACTCCGGCAACCCTGATTGTGACACATATTTTCCTCCGCCACTATCAGTCTAACATCATTTGTTCTTAAAACCATGAAAAGACTTACCGATGTTAATATTCGAGGGCAGTTAGATATAACTAACTCTCTTCACTCAAGTCAATTCGTGTATAGAAAGGGTAAATCCACTGAGGTTGTTCGTCATTACCTTGTCAGAAAGGTAGAAGAAACATTCCGATCTAAGGAAATTACCCTTTGTGCCTTCTTGGACGCCTTGGCGCCCTCTTCGATAATATCGGTTATGACTCGATCGCTAAGGCAATCAGATGTAAAGGTATCGAAGACACGACCAACCAGTGGATCAGAGCCGTGCTGGAAAGTCGAATAATAACATCCTCCTCTGGAGGTGTATCGGTGTCTGTGACAGCAGCAATCACTAGTCATCGACAGTATACTAGTTAGTCTACATAGCCAAGGCTATAGTGCCATCGGCTACGCTGACGACCTAGCGATCATCATAAGTGGCAAGCTCAGCGCTACCATTACTTGTAGTATGCAAAACGCACTGCTACATGTCTCAGAATGGTGTAATATGGAAAGACTATCCATAAATCCTAGCAAAACCATTCTAGTGCCTTTTACAAGGAAAAGATTGATCAATCTTGAAACCATAGGTGTTAACGGCACTATCTTGAGTTACTCCAATGAAGTCAAATATCTCGGAATTGTCCTTGATAAGAAGCTCAAATCAAGTCCGCCACAGACGTTCCGCTTACTTACTTACTTACTTGCTTAGATGGCGCTACAGTCCGGGGTGGACCTGGGCCTCAACCAACACGCCTCTCCAGTTAGCACGATCTTTGGCTAACTGCCTCCAGTTGCGCACTCCAAGTTGGTTGAGGTCCCCTTCCACTTGTGCGCGCCACCTAAGGCGAGGTCTTCCTCTACTGCGTTGTCCCTCCGGGTTGGAATCGACGACTCTTCGGGCCGGAGCGTTGGTGTCCATTCGCTCTACATGTCCTAGCCATCTTAGTCGACTGATACGTACTTTTCTGACCAAGTCGATGTCGCTGTACAGCTCGTAGAGTTCGCTGTTAAATCTCCTCCTCCAAAGCCCGTCGACGCAAACGGGACCGAAAATCACACGAAGAATTTTGCGTTCGAAACGACCAAGGATATATTCATCCGCTTTTGACAACGTCCATGATTCTGCGCCATAAAGCAGGACTGGGATGATGAGGATCTTATATAGAGTCTCCTTGGTGTTTCTCGACAAGGCCTTACTAATCAATTGCCTTCTTAGGCCAAAGTAACAGCGGTTGGCAAGTGTAATTCTTCGCTTGATTTCTGATGTGATGTCATTTTCAGAATTAATAGCGGAGCCGAGGTAGACAAAGTCCCGAACTACCTCAAAGTTATAGCTGTCTATCGTGACATTCTGTCCGATTCGTCGATGTTGTGTGTCCCTTCTTGTTGACAGCATATATTTCGTTTTGCCCTCATTCACCACTAAACCCATTTTTGCCGCCTCTGTACTGATACTTGCAAACGTACCAGTGACAGCTCGCTGTGTTCTGACAATGATGTCGATGTCGTCAGCGTATGCAAGTAGTTGCTTTGGAAAATTGTGCCCCTGGTGTTGGCTTGCGAGTTTCGCACAATTTTCTCAAGAATGATGTTGTCAAACTCACATGACAGCCCATCACCTTTACGGAGCAGCGAGCGTTCTCCATCGTCATTCTGCACAATCTGACAAGTTTGGCAGGGATGCCAAAACTAGACATGGCTCTCTATAGCTCGTCTCTATAAATGCTGTCATATGCGGCTTTAAAATCGATAAAGTGATGGTGAGTATCGATTTGGACTTCTTGGGCTTTCTCCACGATCTGCCGTAGTGTGAATATTTGGTCGGTTGTGGACTTACCGGGCCCAAAACCGCACTGATAGGGTCCAATCAGTTCGTTGACAAATAGTTTCTGGCGTTCACACAGGATTTTGTAAGCGATGTTAAGGAGACTGATGCCTCTATAGTTGGCGCAGTTTAGTGGGTCTCCTTTCTTATAGATCCTATGGTAGGACTAAGTCAAAAACCAGAGCCAGAAAAATATGTCCGATAAATCAAATGGCGTTCATCAGTACGGCTTGAAAAACACTAACTTATTTTCATATCGCGTGTATTAAATATTCTGTGGTGAAGTCCTAAATTCCTTAAAAAAATAAAATAAATAAATAAGTGGCGCAACAGGCGGGTGACACCCAAGGCCTAGCTTCTCGCAACCATTCGTTTTGTGTGAGTTTCTATTTTTGGGACGAATGGAAGGGACCTACAATTTTATGCCGAGTCCGAACGGCTGAATTGAGAAAGCTTTTTCATGACAGTCATACTCTCGGATGTTTGTCAGAAGTTCGCGAGAGGTGGCGCAGTAGAAAAAACTTTAAGATGTAATTTGTAATGTGTTTTTCCGGGGATCGAACCTGGGATCCCTCCCGCAGTAGTCCAGCACACTAACCACTGCGCTACTGCGCCAAAAAAAAATTCCTTAAAAGGTTAAACAAAAAAACTTGGTAATAAAGAAGTGTAGGAAACATCAAATATCAAATGCTGAACAAATGTAATAGATTCACTGCATTCGTGGCTAGACTAAACTTTTAACGGAAAGTAGAAATATCGTTGAAGAACATAATTTTGGAATGGCCGTCTAGCACATTGTGTGGTGAACTGCTAGAGTTCTATAGCTAGTGGAACAAAAATGATTATTTACATTTATTTACTCGTAGTTCAAGCAAAAAAATAGATTATGAGCTTGACGTACCGACAGGTTTTAATGGAACTCTGGTAATGTTACATCCAACTGCTCATTTTAGGACATATGCCATACTCTTCTTCTGGTACTTATCAGACCCCTGTTGCTTATAACATTTCCAACATACACTTTCCATCCATTAGGGTTATTAATATGGATGCCCTAAACCAGATTTATTCGTTATTATTCCTTAGAAAAATGTTTAGGACAACAAAAGAATTGTGTCGCAATGTGTAATATGGTTAACATAAATATTTTTGCTAGCACCCTCTTAGACCTCTAGAAGAGTGTACTTCCTTTTATTATTACATCTCATGGGAACAACTCAATTTTCCAATACATTAAATTAATGGCGTCCGATGGTCGTTTCGATTTCTATCGTTCTTACATCTGTCTGAACCCCAAACGATGGTATTAAAATATTTCAGCGCATATTATCACCTCTTATTTCGATAAAAACTCCGCTCAACGACCTCGAGCAGATTCACTGGAATTCGCAGACCATCGTAACGTCTTGGCCATAAATTCAGTTTGAATCAATTAATAATCAAGGACAGAATAATTCAGGACGAAAAAGCACACACAATTAATTGCAACACGTCGACATTCAAGGATGGAAGATATAAAGCCATAATCATAATTCTCAACCCAGACACATCCAACCACGCCAATTTCAAATTTATCTAATTTATTTCCTTCTTTTCCATACAGTCCTACCGATGGTTGTTAATAATGAAATCCGCCAAGAAATGTACAAAGGTACGGATCCGAATGTGGAAACGCAGTTTAACAAATTGTACGTGTACCCAATGGATAACGTCAGCATCCTGTTCGCGGATATCAAGGTATGTACAGACACTTAACATCCTGGCGTCACGTTATTTTGGCCCACAGCCATAAAATTAGCAATTTAAATGCGCCATGTTCGCCTTTCTACTATTTGCACGGTTTATCGCCTTATTTTTCGCGATTCATTTGGACAATTCTTTTCTGAATTTATTTATTTTTCCGGCAGGGATTTACTGAGTTGGCTAGTAAAACCTCGGCTCAGCAGTTGGTGAAAATTCTGAATGACTTGTTTGCACGTTTCGATCGAATCGCTGAGGTTTGTCTACGGCTCCTTTAGCTGGACAAAGGAGGGTTTATTTTGTTTTATTTTTCTCTTCTTTTTTTTTGCAGGATAATCACTGCCTGAGGATTAAACTACTGGGTGACTGTTATTACTGTGTATCCATGTTCGAGAGTCATAATTGGAAGACACGTCCGGATCATGCAGTGTGCAGCGTCGAGACTGGACTACACATGATAAAGGCAATTAAGGATGTTAGATTGCATACGCACGTAAGTTGAGAACTTTTATGACTGTTATTTTTCTACGTCAAAATGGAATGTATATAATACATATATCAAGGGTTTAAATGTCACTTTTGTGTAGATGTTTCTATTGTCGTCTTGGTGGAAGAGATTTATCTGTCTCTTCTAATAGGATTTCCAGATTGAAAGATAGAAGAAAGAAAAACTTTTCAGGGTTCTAATTCGAAGGTGGTTAGGCAGGAGTGTGGTGCAAAAACTTGGTCCTGTTGAATGGTATTGTGTGCTTCTAATTTTAGAAGTACATATTCGAAAGAGGAGCAGCTTTACCTTTTTTACCAGGCAAGAAAAAAAAAACGGAATTAAGATGTTTGATTTCTTTTCCCACATGAAATTGATTGAAAAGTAAAACAACATGAAGAGAAGGAAAAAGATGTAGAAAAGAAAGGACCTTTTGTTATGTGCTTATGGCTGTCATGTGGATTTGATTCAAAGTTGATCCTGCTTGTAGGGAAAGTTTCCATATTTTCTATTTGAAGGTGATTGATTAGAAAGAAATGCACAGCTGTAATTGCTGATAAGTCAAAAAGATTTTGTATCCTTTACGCTCAAAGAAGGCTAAATGTGCGCAATTTATTCCAATAGCTATACGGTTGTGGTCAAGTACTGATGGTTTACATTAAGAAGAAATCCTTATCATTTATAATTTATTCAAAAATTACCAGGACTGAGATTCAAATCTTCGGCAGAGTAGGAGTTATGGGATATGGCTACAAGCTAATTTTTTTCTCTTAAGTTTAGTACGCTGTTCGAGCTAAAATGTAGCTCCCATACAAAATTCTCTTCATAATGTAGCCACCTAAGCTTAATTTAAGCGAATCCCTTTAGCCGAGCGATAACCAGCTCCAATTAAAGTAAAAATCAAATTGTGATTTCAGACTGTACTGCATTTATCTGTCAAAATTAGGCGCGCCCATTAATGGTTCGATACATTTTCTCAAGCTAAATTTTGACAGATCTTTTTGTGCTGTGTTTTTGTTGCGGAATATGCAAATGGGGATGCATTTCTCAATGAATACCTCGACAAGCAATGTCTTGACAGTGGAAAATTAAAAATAATTAAAAAATGAAAATAAAACTCTTCTTAGCATCGATGAATTTTTAAATGACATTGTTTTTAAAGATCAGTTTTTTTTTGTGACACTTATCCACAACGCGCTCTATGTCAAAATTTAGTTAGATTAGATTAGATGATTGGTCGGGAGAGCCTATTGTGCCATCCCTAGTAGGGTCCTAGAGCCATCTTTTTACTCCGGAGACAGTCAGGAAGACAAGTATCTTCTCTGAGGGTAATTCAGCAAGATTTGCTGAATTGTAATGATTTCTTCGCCAAAGACTTTTAGTTAGAAATTTACCTAATGTTTGAAAGGAAATTTAAAAAGCAGCTAAAATTTAGCTCTACGCAGAGATTAGGTGCGCTTGTATTGTTGCAAAGAAATTCATATTAAAATTGTTACGCACAACACATTCGCACCTAATGTTATCCCATTTCACTATACGGATAGGAAATTTAAGAGAAGAAGAGCGAGTTGAGGGACTCAATATATCCTGCTTCTGGCCTAAATGACCCAAATAAACTAAACAAAATTTGCAGGCTAACATTGCCTTGCTAGATACAGTTCCCACATTCCTAATAGCTGATCGACACGCTAATAGCGCAATTTTGGCAAACACGTTTTTCTAACGTCAGTCCATTTTCGTGTTGGAAACAAAATCTTGTGAGCTGTTGACGAAGGGGTTTCTCGGGAATTTTTATGTATTTTGTGTATCTATGTGTTAGAACTTGTTAAGAGCTCTATTCCACTTTACTTGCTTTAAGTAGTCTCGCTACACAAACATCGGTTTCCCCTTCATCCTACCTGCAGGAAAAATTTATAATATTAATATGCTATCCTGTTAACGGAGCCTTAAAAAAAAGTTCCTTGCATATCATGTGCATTTTATAATATAGCCAGAGCCACCCACCAACATATTTTTCATAACAAATTCTACTTATTCCAGTCCATTTAATAGTGCATCTGTCTGTGACGTCACTTATTAAGAATTTAATAAATTACTTATTTACCGCTTTGATTTATTTTTAATTAAAACATTTCACAAAAAAATAAACTGTTTGTTTGCGTCTGAATTTTGAATGACATCCGGGCATCATCCACTTGACTCTCACGTCAGGACACCAACGTTCATACTGTCATTACAGTGGCCCACTTGGATGACAAATCTGATTCAACATAAATTGCATTCTCTCCTGTTTCGCTTTATTGAACGTCCTTTCTCATCATATCACATCACCCATTCCAGGTCGATCTGGATATGCGAATCGGCATTCATAGCGGTTCCGTGATGTGCGGTGTCCTGGGTAATAAAAAATGGCATTTTGATGTATGGTCCAATGATGTCATCATTGCAAATCATATGGAATCGGGTGGCGTACCTGGGTAAGTGAGTCCTTATCGAATGCAGTGCACTCCATAGATGTTGTTGCTAAATTTGCCACTTAATCATCACAGGCGAGTGCATATATCGGAGGCGACTTTGAAGTGCCTGAACGATGCCTATGAAGTAGAGCCGGGAAATGGTGGCACCAGAGATAACCACCTAAAACATTTAAATATCAATACATATCTAATAAAGAGAACTGAACCATTAAGGTGCGTATACAATACATACCGAATTCGAAGTTCAGTTGGAAGCTTAATATTGCATTATAATATTTTAAGCGTCATTTTCCTCTCTTCCTAGGCCACGCCGAAGATTTGGCAATCGCCGCAACAGTAATCTGCCCAAAAAGTCACCAACTTCAGAACGCCCTCTGGCAAATAATAATTCGCTGGAAATTGACATTGAGGCGAATGGCGACAATTCGGTAGTGATTGCCAATGGCAAAACTCCTGTTGCAAACAACACCGACATCCGGGAAATCAATAAGGCCAACGATTCGAAGAAAGTTTCGGACGATAATTTGGATCCAAAGAATGTCATAACAGAAGATGAGCCAACCACAGAGTGGACACCGGAAATCCCCTTCAAAAATGTAAGTATAGCTTCCTTCTGTGGACAAGGAGAACGCCACCTCTTAACCCTATTGTCCTGCATCTCTTCCCACATTTTCCTCTTTTTTTTTCTCCCTCTTTCATGGCAAATTCTTTCTCTGCTTTTGTCTGTCAATTTGTGTGCGGATTAGTTTTGTGGCCAAGAGAAAAAAAAACGACGGAAATCAACAGACCACTTTTTTGTTGGCCAAAACATAACTAGCAAACACTTCAATTGACAAGAGAAGGAAATTTGTTATTTTGCTCTTTTTGTCCTGTATTCCCACATGAAAGGATGTTGTTGTCCGCCTGGTTTTGACAACAGAATTTTGTGTGACCGCTTCTCATTCTCATGTTATGTGCGTGTTCTTTTTAAATTTAATTACTTCCAGCTAAACGAACCGGAAGAAGGACTTAATCGTACCGACTCCGTTCTCTGCGACGTCAAACAGGATCATCGTATGTCCATAACTGCAATGGCTGAAGAGGTATGTTTTATATACACACATAGGGTCAGAAGCATATTGATTGTTTTTCTGGATACTTGGGGGTATATATTTACACAAATACGGGAGTGTAAGTGGCTTTTGGTCGAATTGGCTACGGGGCCATTTAATATCATCGTCGGTTTGGATTAAGCCAATCGTTCTCGTAATGGGTTTAGGTCAATGCAAATTCGATTTTCGAAAGCATAACGGATATTTGCATTTAACAAACTCCAGGAAGGATGTAGTAAAAGTAATATCCTGATTGATATTGTTAAACAGAAGATGATCAGCAAGTACATAATGCTTGCGGAAATTCGCACCCAGGGTTTTATCAACGGTGAGAACGGTTTTAACAATTGAGACGAAAATACGAGTATCTTCATCTGAGGTAATGTGAATGTCACTGTCACAAGTCAAACGAATTTAATTGACAGGTCAAGGACTAACTTGTGAACCAATCGTTATGCCACATTTTATTGTTTACTTTGTTTATGCTACGTCCATTTTTAAAATAAACCATCTACATCTAACTTTATCAACAGATTGACGAATTCATCGATCAAAACATTCAAATCAATTCAAACAAGGAAATTCGTCGCGAATATCTCAACGGATGGACACTAAAGTTTAAAGAGAAAACTCAAGAAACGAAATTTTGTCAATTACGTGAGGATATGTTCAGGTATGTAAAAATACAAAATTACAATTAATCCATAATATTACCCGCCGGTTAATTAAAAGTAAATATTATTATTTTTTATTTTTGCTTCTGTATACACAGGTCGAATATGCTGTGTGTTTTTGTGATATGGATATTTATCGTACTGTGCCAAACAATTGTGATACCAAAATGCACAAAATTACTAATTTGCCTGGCAGTTGGTACTGTCGTCCTAACCGCAGGCTGTATCATCGTAATGGCTGAGGAGTTTTCAGGTGAGTTTTGTTTTGGTTAGGTAACTTGAGTTGTGGTATTTATGCTTGTTTGGCAATCTTAATTTGGTTCTTTTTTCATAAATACCTCAACCAGTTGCAATTTATACACCTATTTGGAATAGGGTACATCTTTGCGCACATATGTAAGTGCGAAAAGTTAAAAAAATTTGAACAAAAGATCTCACTTGTAAGCGAAAAATATGAGGGCAGTTTTTGGAAACTAGCGTTTTTTATATGTAATATCATATCGCACACGACACAGTCTGGAATAGAGTTGCGCACACGAGGGCAAAATACGAAATTTAAATCAGTTTCAGTTAAATGACTCTAATTTGTGAGAAAAAAAATATAATTGTAAGAAAAGCTAATTTACGAAATTAGGTTAGCGTTGTCAAGTGCGTTACGTACTGCGCACAAAGTGTGAACACAATATTTAGCGACAGACTGTGCGTTTTGTATTATTAAATATAGATATAGATAGGTGTACACAAAATGTGCGCAAACGGATTACCAATTATTTGCATGTATGCACAGACATTTTCAGATGATAATGAGTGCATGAGTCTTCTATTATGATAACTAACGCCCTTCCGCACATAAGGCACCATTGCTAGTAGCTAGCAAAAAATTACATATATTTTTAACTTTACTCCAATTATTAAAGAAATCAATTATAAATTTTGTGTCTACCACAGGTCTTCCGGCATTTTTAAAGCGCAATTCAGCCAAACTAGTCCACCAGCGACAGCGCCGAACAATCTTCATCTGCTCAGTGATTGTCCTCATGTCCGTCCTCAGTTCGGTTGGACTCATTCTCTGTCCGTCGTCGACATTCCTCGATGTTGATGGTTCTTACCTTGTACTGGAAAAGCCCACGAAAGACAGAAGCAGCTTCAAACTTAATGTCTACCTATCGGCAACAATACACCACAACATCACCATAAACAATCTCCAACAGCCGGCCATCAACTATGCCATAGTTGACACCATCATCACCGATAACTTTACAGCGAATTCTCCCTCCAACAACACCGTCACGAGTAAACATCCCTCCCCCGAAGTGCCAAACAAAGATGTACAAAAATCCATCATTGACGCTGCACTTAACCTCACAAAAGCAATCCCATCATTGAATCTCATCGAGAATCCCCTCGAGACGTTTGAGTCCTCCAATCGCGCCGTTCTCTTGCAAACTACAACAGTCTCACCCCTCACATCGAGCGGTGGCAACAGCACAGTCGAGCCAATTTTTGATGAGTTTCCCGACTGTGCCCATCCCGAGTACATTGTGTTCACCTGGATCCTGTGCCTAATCGCCCTGGCTACTGCCCTTAAACTCTACTATCTCGTGAAGACAATGATGGCAGTTGTTATGGTCGCGTGTTACACATCACTTATCATGGCGGTGTTTCCGAAAATCTTCGCCACCGAGAATGAGGTTATGGTGCAATCGAGTGCTGGGATGCCACTATCCGTGCAGATGCTTATATTACTTGCGGTATTCCTTATAATGGTGACATATCATGCACGTTTGGTGGAGGTAAGATTGAGCCAACTCTCTTGGGTGGTGTACTGCTGATGTAGTCATGTCTCATGTCATTTTTAGGTTACGTCCCGATTGGATTTCATTTGGAAGGAACAAGCGGAGAAAGAACTCTCGAATATGAAATCGAACCGTTTTCTCAATGACACGTTGATAAAGGTCAGTTGCAGTTTGTTGCCATTGCTTTTATGCTAGTTTTATTTTTTTTTTCTTTTTGTTGCATAATTTATGTATTTCTAGAACATTTTGCCGGATCACGTGGCTGCGTATTACTTATCTGACGAACGGACCGATGAGCTGTATTCGAATATGCATAGTTTGTGTGGCGTAATGTTTGCGTCGATTCCAAATTTTCAGGATTTCTATTCGGAGGACATTGACAATGGCAAGGCGTGCATACGCATATTGAATGAGATTATATGTAAGCTATGCGTAATCGAAAGATACGTCCTTGGGGCGGCTCTAGCTCTATAAATGATTGAGAGTGTATTACATAATAATATGTCTAAAGAGATGTGTGTCTGATGATCTAATTAGGGGAATGTGTCAAGAGAAGTTTTTATTATACATAGTTGGTATTTTTTTTTCTTTGATTTGATTTGATTGAAGGATATTGGGTAATTGACATTTTGTGTCATTGTGGGTGATGCTTTTGGGCCTGCAAACAGAATCTGGAATTTATGATGTGTGGTTTTAAGGTGCTAGTACACGGCATGTAGCCGAGCCACATACGTATGTAGCACTGACGTCATTTTTACGTATGGTACCAATACCAACCCATTTAATACATCCTGTGTACAAGCTCTCTTTGTGCGGTCTCCGTTGACGTCAGAGTTACATACGTACTATGTGGCTTGCTACATGCCGTGTACTAGCACCTTTAGGCTTTAAAGTTTCTACTACAACTTGAAGGAGTTTAGGGGATTGAACCAGGCCAAAAGCAGTTCATGCATAGCAATGATTTGTGTCGTTGGAGAAGAGTATAGGGCGCTTATAGGACTGTTCGAATGAGGAGCAAACAGGTGAATTGAATAAATATTGAGAGCAAACAATCGACATGATTTCTACGTTAAAATGCACATAAATCAACCTTCCAATTTCTAATCGAGGCCAAAATTAGGTTATGAGTCTGTGGATTAGCCTATACCTAGATTGAGCACTTTCAGATGAGGTTTAAATAGTACGACGGTTGGTATAGTGGTTAAGAGTGTTTGCTTGTGAACCGACAAGGGTTTTCTGCTTTCTATGTGTTTGGAATATAAAAAGGCTCATAGTTGGGTTTTGCATATTACAATCATTTTGAGAAATTAATTGGCTTGACATTATGTAAATTCCTTTTAGGTGATTTTGATGCTCTACTCGAGGAACCGCGTTTTGCATCAATTGAAAAGATCAAGACTGTTGGTGCAACATATATGGCTGCATCAGGACTCAATTGCAAGCATCTGGCTGAGCGTGGTGAAACATCCGAAGATAGTGTCTGTGATTTGGTGGAATTTGCTATGGCAATGAGGCAAAAGCTGGAAGAGATAAACAAGGAGGCGTTCAATAACTTTCAGTTGAGAGTGGGTATGTTCAAAAATTACACAGTAAACAAACGAAAACTGTTTACTAACATTTTTCTAATCACTAGGTATCTCTAGTGGCCCTTTGGTCAGTGGCGTGATTGGCGCCCGTAAGCCTGTCTACGATATATGGGGTAATACGGTTAATGTTGCTTCCCGCATGGATTCCACCGGAATAATTTGGAAGATTCAAGTACCTTCGGCCACGGCAGAGCTTATCAAAACGAAGGGTTACACGTGTGTTGTAAGTTATATTTTTTATACCAATTTTAATGAATCACTGACAGCTATGTTACTACAACGCAGTACTAACTAAAGAGTTAGAAAAATATAACATAATCAAGAAACGAATGACAGAGTCAACCATTATAAGACTACGGAATTAAGCTATTGACAGGACGAACATTTTCGAAACGTATCTTTAATGTGTCATTTATGCGCACGCACACACTGGGTTCAGCCAGATTAAACCCATTTAATCCTTTTATGATTCTCGCTTAACACTTGCAACTTATTTTAGCAACTTCAATATTTTCTTACAGCTACGCGGCGAAGTCAATGTCAAGGGCAAAGGAATCATGACAACCTATTTCGTGCATCCAAAAGGTGCAACAACCAGTCAATTATCTTCGCCGGTACGACTGCCACCCGGCGTCCCTCAAACAGCACAGCCACCGTCCCTTCAAAGACAAACTTCACATCATGGTTCCTTCAGTGCTGTGGTGTTCGAAATGTTGCAGGCTTCTAAGAGAAGCACTATTGCGGGAACACGTAAGTCAATTGTGAACCATTTCGATTGAGTTTGTTAAAAGCAATCATATTTATAGCGACAGGAACGCCATCGCCACAGATTCGTAGAGGACGCCGAGGCAGCACATTCAGCTCGGTGAGATTATCCCAAAAGGCACCAGCGAATCCGGTTCGACGCAATACAACACGAGTTCGAGGAAGAAGCTATCATCAGAAGAAGGTAAGAGGGGAAGGGAATACGGGTCGGGGTATGCTAGTTTTTATATAATGACACAATTATGAAATCTGTAAAGCTTATCAAGACAGTAAAAACTGTCATATCCTACATTCGGATTCCTCAAATTTATATATTTATAAAACCGAAGGTTTTAATAGTCATTCTTGCCACAGCACCAGAATGAAGTGCGACTTTATGTGTCGCGTCACGCTGTCAAAACCAGCATTGCGGGCTCTTGTCGAGCACTTCCGCGGTCGATCATCGTTGTCGCCTTTTTAACTTATTATGAACGTCATTTCATTTTGACAGCAAGTGCACACTGGGTTAGCCCTATCGCGTTCGATATAGAACTGAGTTCGCACTGACACTGAAAACCTGTGTTCGAGGTGAGCGCTGGGGCGCCCTAGTTGAGCACTGAGCTGACCCTAGGTATTCACTCAGGGCAAGAGTTCAGTGCTTTATTTGGCTGTCAATCGTAGCTGTCATTTGTGTGAAAACTAATTTTTGTGAATTATTGGCTTGTGCAGCACTAGTAAATGTTAAAAGAAATGTGTTTTTTCAACATTACAATCATTAATTAAACTAATTTAATGTTATTGCTGGTGTTAAATCTGTATATTAAAAAAAATTTTTTAGTGACAGGTCTAAGGGTAAACATTTCGTGTTCGACATGAAACTGAATTTCTGGGGTTTCCTTGGGTTTTTTGGCAGCCACGAAAATTCACTGACACTTCTCAGTGCGCACTAGGGCGCACTAGGGCTGGACACGTCGAACAAACGTTATGTTCTGGGCTGATGCTGATCAATTCTTTATGTCATCTAATAAATTACTTTTTTTCTATTTTTAGAGCTCATCAAATCAGTCGATTGTCAATCAAGGCGGCAATACTTTCATACCAACGTTTAGAAAAATCGATCAAGTTGAGATCAATGATGTTCAGAATTCAGCATTATAAGATGTACAACTCGTTCATCACATCCTATCTTTCTCTCTGTACAAATAAGTATGCGCACATATTTGATGTAAATATAACAGTTTTAATATTTATATAAGAAAATTATTAATTTCTAAAAAGCTAAAGCAGTCTATAGTTTAGTGAAAAGCACTACCATCGACTCAGCTGTCAAAATCGGTAATTGTTCTTCAAAATTAAAGGAACAATAGAACGTGGTTATCCATATACGAAACTTTACATTTTGACAGCTCAGAAAAAGAACCCTTTAAAAAAATGTGTAGTTTCTCTAGTCCATTTTAAAAGCTTCCTCTCATTCAATTCGGTTTTAAGTGTTAAATAAATCTATATTATACTTTAGGTAGTAAGATAGAAATCAGTAGGTCCAAAGGTCCAAAGTGTAATGTAAAAATTTGATGAGTATATAAATAGAAAATAAAATTATTTATTTTACCGTTCATACCATACCAAATATTTTTAATATTTAGTTGTAAGTTTTATGCTTATTTCTTGAAAGCAAAAAAAAACTGTTAAGAACACCAAATAATAAATTTGTATTTTAATATATATTATGTAAGCCTAATTTGTAATATTTATTTTTGTATTTTTAAAAGAAAAATTGAAATTATATTATAAGTGTAAAGTATATGTATTTCTTATCTTACATGTATTTATTAAAATGATTGAACTGCACAATAGAATACCATAATGTCTATGTATATTTATGTGAACTAGTTCGTATATAATTGCTTCCTATTATACTAATTTTTGTATAAAAACAAACAAGTATTTAATGTTGAAAATGGAAATAAAAAATTATGTTTTAATTAAACAGTAATAACACCTACAACCACAACGTTACTCTGAAGATACACTCAACTGGTGGATGTTCTTTATATTTTTAAAGTGAAACTTCTTTAGCGAGCTTTAAGTCTGAACAAATAAAACGGAAATCAAAGTGAAACACTTTTTTTTTCATCCTAAACGGCTCACGGCTGAACCGATTTTTATGACAACTTTTGTGTGTGTTTGAGTGGGTCCCTGAATGGCTTAGATTCACAATTAGACCCGAAAGGTGGCGTTCCGATCGGGTTACATTCACTTTATTAGGTATGTTCCTTTAGTTTCAAATCTTACGAATTTTACGCATTTTTACTCAATGTCGTTCCTCAACCTTAACTCGAAAAATTCGTAAAAGAGGGCAGCTTCAAGAGAGCAAGATATTATCTACCCCTGGCCTCCATTCCACTGAAAATCTTACTAGTTTTTACTCAACAAATTTCTTTGAGTTAAGAATTATTGGCAAAACTGTTAGTCGCCTGAAAATTGACAGATGATTTGAAATTTGATTTGAATCGCGTGTAACGACTGTTTGCATTTGTCTTTTGATTTCCTGCGATATGAGAAACAAATTGGTATGAAAATGGTATCAGAAGGCGGGAAAATAACGTAGCTTTTTCTCTTCTCGAATGCATGTAGTTTAGTGAGTAAAAACTCGTCCACATACTTGGATTCATACTCACATGCAATTTATAGAAAAACAAAATGCATTTTGTAAATGCGCAGTTTTTAAATTTATATAAGAAAACCGGTTGTCATGAGGGATCGCCATAAAAACACTCTCGCGAATGGCTGGGTCTGACACACACTCAAGAGTATAACTGTCCTGAAAAAGCTTCTCAATGCAGCCGTTTGAACTCGGGATAAAATTGTACGTCCCTTTCATTCGTCTAAAAATAAAAAAAACTCACACAAACGAATGGTTCTATGGACCTGTTGCGCCAACTATGTATTTATTTTTTTGGTCTTGTGAGTGTTGAAATAAAACTTTAGGTAGGTACCTACTTAACCCCAAAGCACATAATGTTCATTATTTTATATTTACGCTTTTAATAAATGAAAATTCAATGTTTGGCCACCAGAAACTCTCAGGTTAAATAAATACGTCGAGGAATTGACCAAAAGGATATTTTATTAAATCTAACAACAGTATTTGTTGACAATTTGCTCACGACGATAGTTTCCTTAACGCAATTGACAGTTGACACACGGCTGAAATTAGAGAAAGCGAATCCCATATTATTCTTAAGGTTGTTAAAGGAACTTTCAATAGGTGCAGTAAGGAATATGTACCGTACAGTTGTAACCCTCTATTCATTTGAATGTCATCCCACAATTTTCCCCAAACAACAATGGACTTTCACTCTCAATCTCATCAGCACATTTCTACATACAATACACCTTACCAAATATCGCCTCTAATTATTCAAACTTTAAGAAGATTTTCTTTTACAAGGTAACAAAAACTACAAATTTCATTATAACTCTATTAACAAATTCATTTACAAAATGTCTTCTCTATTCCACGGATGTGAATTAGGTCACAAAAAGGCAAACAAAACAATAAACTTACAGACATCGTGCGAAATTAAGCACACAAAAAAAGAAACTATATTCTTTTGTTGTAAAAACAAATTACAAACGCAGTGGCAAGCAAAACAAGACATGATATAAATTTAAAGATGCTACACGCCATACGATACTAGTAGCAACAACAAAGAAATATCCAACTTACACACAATGCCACCAACGCGTCATCTGTATACGGTTGTTGTAGCAAATGAAATAATAACATCCCTGCCCAAGCCATTTCCATCTCAGCACCGTTGCCAAAGTCCGCAACTCAATGTGCTGTGTAATTAGGTGCATAAAACCGCACTTGAAGGCTCACCTGCTGCGCCCCCAGAAGAACCAACCTGACAGACCATTTGCGTGTAATGAAGTGCCTGTTCGAGTCAATAAGAAGACAATGGAACGAACGTTGGCGCTTCAGGCTCAAGTTTGGGGTGAGACGGCCATCACTGTAACGACAATTGTGGTTGCCACTTCCGATTCACATAATACACTAGTAGCATATAGCAATAGGTATACAGAAGGCGATTGCGGTACTCTGTGAGGTGGGGACAACGCCACAACGGAAGCAGATACTCGTAGATCGTCTTGAGAAATGTGACTTCCATTCCAGTGTCATCTCGAGAAAAAAAGAGTGAAACCCCAGATGTGTGCTGTGCTGCGGCAGATTGAAGTGTAAACAACTTTTGTTTGCATACCTAATTGCGGATTGTGTTCGCTAGGGTGCCTGATGGTTATAATGGTAGTTTCAAAGAAAAGTGAGAACAAAGCTTTTGTTTTCCTTATAGGTACACAAAATTTCCTCCGTTGATTAGGTTCGAAATGATGAGGTTAGGTTATCAGTAGAGAGCGAGTACACTGGCACAAGTTTCTCAACGTTAGTGAAAGTTTTAGTTGTAATTACGGTCCCATCTGTCAAATATGATGTATATTATTACCATTGCTCCATTGCGCAAAGTGAGAAAATAATAATGGATTCACCTAAAACTTTAAGAAGTCGTTAGTAGATATGTAAGTCTAATTTTCTTCTCCCGAAAAAAAAAGTCGAAACTATAACGCTTCATCAGCGCCCCCAGATGCTCGCAGATATATGTTTGTTCTGCACTTAAATTGCTGCATCTTTTTGACAGAAGAAAATTTTGCATCCATCCGCAGAGTTGTTTAGGTAGTCCATAAGACGCTAACTTGCCTAATGATATGTCCAAGGCTACGGCTCTGGATTCGCCGTGTTGTTCAATTGCTTGCTTGCGTCCATAAGTGCGTTACGTAGCTTAACAGGTCTCCAGTGGAACGACGGCTTTGAAATTTCCAAACGTACCTATAGTTTTAAGCTGACCACCAACTCCAACTAAGCAACAAATAGGGGGTAGGTAGTGAATGAAAGCTGGAAAATGTTCGCCTTCAACTTTTGCATTTGTTATAATTTTCTGTTGCATTGAAACACATTATGCTGCGTACACTCTTTTGTGAGAATCAATTGACGGTTGCGTTGCGTGCAGTGTAAAGTACTTGCTCCCACGAGTGTTCATTTCGTTTAATGACTTTCGTATGTTTATATGGCGACTTTATGCAAAGCGGAAATGTTGGTCTATTTCCATTAAAAACATAAAAATTATGTTCTGTTGGAACCTTTTATCGAATAAAGAAAGATAGAAAAGTGTAAGCCAGCAACTCAGTATAAAATTTGAAATTAAACTATAATGTATATTGTCAACAAATTATATAAGGCTGTAAAAGGTACTTTTAATAAAAATTAATGAACTCTCATTGAGGAGTAAGATATAAGCATTTTTTACTATGGGAGGAGGGGTCTATCTTCCCCGTTTTCACGGGAGTTATTTTTTTTTTAAATTCCTTAATATGTATTAAAAAAACGATATTTATAAGCAACGGTAACACTTATAATAAAGTACTATAGGCCGGTTTTATTGGGAATCTTTCTCAGTGAAGTAAAGTAAAGTAGAATCTTCAGCACGTAATTACAACAACTATATAGAGTCTCAAAAGTGTCAAACAGTGTGTAGTTGTCGTAATTGCGTGTTAAATATTCTACCATATTCTACTTTACTTTACTTCACTGAGATAGATTGCCAATAAAACTGGCTTATATAGCAGTTTTAAAAATCAGAAATCTGTTCATTTATATTACGTATTTTTAAAATCTGCTAGTTTTTGAAAAAAAAAAAATACTTTTAAACCGAAAATTAAAATCAAAAATGTGAACAAATTTATAAGTTTGATAAGATGTCGATGATCAACCCGGCTTAGAGCCTTGTAGCTCACCTTCACAAGTGGTGTAGGTAATGTTTATCTTCTATAGGCGTATTTTTTTGGGAAGTGAGTATAACAAAACCAAAAGTGAGTATAACAATTTTACATGTAAAACCAAAGTGAGTATAACAAAACCAGAAGTGAGTATGCAAGTTTTGCATGTAAAAGTAAAAGTGAGCTAGCTACAGATTCTTAAAAAAAATACGCCTTATATTACAGTACTTTACAAAGATGTAAATTGCTTCTGCATGCTCTGGGACTTCTGACCCGATATCCACAATTCAATTTACTGGTAGAAAGCTATGGGATAGAGTACTCCGATAAGCTATTTAATTTTTTAATTGTTGAAGAAAGAGGCGTGGCCTTAAAATCGTATAATCTCGAAAACCACCATTTTTTGGAATTCAAATGAAATGATATATTCATTATGTGTATTAAATGTTGATCCTTAGAATACCAGAATACGTGAGGAACTCAATGTCGAGCAGCTGCTTCTCCGGACGGAGCGGTCCATGCTTCGGTAGTTTGGTCATGTTAAACGCATGTCCCCGACCAGGATCCCATGACATGCTATGGAATCCGTTCCATCGGACAGGCGTCCTTTAGGTAAACCCAGGATGAGATGGTTAGATCAAGTTCATAATCTCTCCTCTACCCGTATGGCCCTTGATGATTTGGGGTCGATGTCAGAGGATCGAGAGCTATGGAGAGTCCACTTGAGCAACCTGCACCCGCGACCCACTTAATGGATAAGCGGGCCATTGAAAATAAATGAAAGAATGAATGAATGAAAAAAAAAAAAACTTTAGAACCTAGTGTAAACAATTTTCATTTTTAAGTAGGTACCTAACTAAGTTAAATGTGTGGCAATGTGCAAATCAACTTAGACAACGCGTTTAGGCCTATAAGTCCAAACTTTATCACTGTCAGATGACAGATTTCTTTATGAACTAACCACTTAAAATAAACTAACCACTTGCAGAAGTTGTGCGGATGAGGAAAAGGAGGAAACTATCCCTCTCACCTTCTTTGTTCCTGCCCAACTCTCTCCCGTAGAACGAAGCTTCGCTTAGGAGTCTTCCATTACAACGACTTGGGCGACCTGACAAACACAGACATCAGAAGCCTCGTACGCTTTATAAAGAGCTCAAAATGGTTCAACTAGTGGGGAGATCTTATATGATCCTTTTACTTCGTGGTATCACAATGAACCTATGCTGGTCTAAATGTGTTTGCGTTTCCCAGCTGGCAGCCACTTTCAACCAACCAACCACGTAAAAAATACTCCCACCAAATCTATTCTATGGCACATTTAACATTTATTTCCTTCTTGTGTATTGGAAGTTAGAATTTAACTTAATTCTCACAGAAAAAGTTCTCAAAATCCTACCACCTATTGTAACTTTAAATATTAGGTAATTGTATGAAAAGTATTGTTCTACATTTCAACACAATTCGCTAACGGAATATTTTATCATTTAATGCCAAGTACCTAATACTAATCACAACATAAAATAAATGTATTTACGGAAAAAATATTAAAATCACGATTTTTTTCTATAATAATTATAGTCCAGTGGAACAAAGAAAAAATCTTGGTAACCCTAGTACATAACATATTTTTCCGTCAAAAGCGGTTATCTGTTCATTTCTGTTACCTATTGCTCTGCTAAGTCTCTGGCTCTGCTAGCACTTTGGTTTGCAAAAACTAAAAACACACAGCACAGTACTATTTCACTCGCACTTGTTGTCGAGCGACGAAAACGACGATATTCTCCGCTAAACATCAGCCTGCTGCTATATTTGCACAGTAAACGCACACATCGAAAAGCACGCCATAAAATTCCCCATTTCCTCTGTACTGTACACAGAGTAGAGGTAGGTATGTAACGCATTTTATACGTGTTGTGCTGCTTCATGCTTCTTATTCATAAATTTTTCATTCATAGTATCGTCGTCGCCGTCGTGCCGTGCTCGACATTTCGCCCGACCTCGTCTTTCCAAAAACAAGAGGAAGAAGAAAAAAAAAACATGCCATCACATAAACCCAGCAACAAAATACAGAAACACCGCTCGCTGTCGCTAGCCAGATTGCAGTCAGCGTAGCGTAGTATATCGCGAAACGTCTTCCGCTTCTGTCAGAGGAAGTGCTCGTCGTGCGGTAAAAAATTGCCCGAATATTTTTATTGTTACATATTTCTATTAAGGAATATCCGAAAAATGAAGTGACAAAAATGTTGAAGTTTTTTGATGAATTTTGTGCAGTGAAATATGTGGAACAAAAAAATGAAACAACAGGAAATTGTAAATTGAAAATTAATGAATGAAAAAAGTTGGGAAAAAAAAACGCAAAGGAAGAATATACAATTCCGAAAGGATTTTTTGTCTCACACTGTATATTTTGTCGTTCTTCCGTTCGACTTTTTTTTTTTGTCGCTCAGCGAGTGTGTGTGTACCCCCAAAACTAGTATTTTTTTTTTCCTCCTTTCATTTCCTTGCATTTTGGAAATAGGAAAAGCAATATAATTTCCATCTCCGTCTTTCGTGTGTCAAACAACCTAAGGACATCTCTTTCGCAACCATCTAAATGCATTTGAAGAAGAAACGCCATATATCAGATGACAGAGACGGCTCTACTAGTTATGGATTCAACATGGCTGACGATACACGCAAAGTACGAATCGAGGAGCAATTAAGAGTGAAAATTGGTATGTAAATTTGTGAAAAAGTGCAAAATTTCCATCGCAATCGGTAGTGCTAATCGATATCTATAATATAATGTAGAATTTGTGATATCCTATAAAGGATTTCGATGGAAATTCTCTTGTGGAATGTGTGTGACTATTTCGTTCGGGGGAAGCTGCTGCTGCTTGTGTGCTGTGAACTTTCTCAAACAGAGCAGCAATGCCAAAGTAAAACCCAAAACAGGTGTCAATTAAATTTGTTTTTCCATCGCAAATTAATGGATTTTCATAAAAAGTGATTGTGAATTACTCTGCTACCAATAGAATTCTTGTGCAATTGTTTAAATAGTTGGAAAGTGTCCCCCACCTCTGCAACGCGAATGCATTTACTTCGTTTTGGCGTTTATAACCTAAGAAAAAAAAAATTGAATTCTCTGCTTCTCCAATTCCTGAGTCCCGTGCCCGTCCCGTACCGACCCCGTGTCCATGTCGATGAAGAGATGGAGAAACAAGTATTTCGTTCGTGCGCCTGTGTTTGAAAACGAGCGAGCGAGAGAAAATTCCAATACAGACGGTTTTGTTTTCATATAGTTATGAATGAAAACTTTTGGCGGTGGTTGGTTTTCGTGTCACGGTGTGCGTGCGCATTGCCGCATTTATGAATGGTATTCGCCCCCGCTACTGCTGCTTCGGTTGATAGGTACCTATATATTATATTGAACGACAAACAGAAACAGTTTGTTCATCGCATTTATGGCGCTCTAATTTTCGTTAATGGTGTTGTTGTGTTTTCTTTTTACAAATGTACGAAAAACAACAACTATGTGAGCGACACTGAGAAACAAAACCCCACGTCGACGACGACGACGATACGGCAAACACCTTGTCACCTTCGGTGGCCATGTGCAGATATTGGGGATTGGTACTAGCAGTAAAGTAACAACGAGCCCCATTCATTAAAACGAAGTGTATTATATCGAACTTGATATCAGTAGCTCTCAACCCCCCACATTAGCTCCAGTTTGGGTGTGAAGAAGCTTCGAATTTGTTTCTAGCCGTTTATGGATATGGCTATGAATGGTAGCCGTCCGTCGTGAATAGAGTGATTCACATGTATACGGGGGTTGGTGGTGTACATAGGGGCTTGTCGCCTAACATTCACGCAACGAAAAGTTTTCCCTTTTTTTTACTAGATGAATTTTTTTTTTGTGGAGGTTGTAGATTTTTTTTAATTGTGAAATGGAATTGTTCTGCGTGAAAGTGGATCCCCCCACCGTAGATGTGCGTGGTCAAATTTGGGTTGATGATTCAAGTTTTGCAAACTTTGGCATTTATGATTAATACCTGCCTATGTTTTCATTAATCAATTATGTACAGTGATGGGGTACACAAAAATGTTGAATAATGGCGAGGTAAAGCTATTTCGCACAAGGCAGCGAATTCGTATAATGTACACCAATGTACTTCCGGTTGCTTAAATTCACTGGTGCAATTAGCTAGGGAATTTATATTGATTGCTTAGTGAGTCTAATTCCTTTGATCCCGTTAATTCTAAAGATATATTCGTTCAATCGGTAGGTATACCTATCCGAATCATATCCGTATGAATGCACCTGAGGAAGTATGCTATCACATCCGGTTTGATATCCCGTGTGCATTATATACTCGTACGTGTTAATATTGCCTTTTTTTAGAAGACATTAATGGGTTTTTTTTTGTGGATTCATAGATCAGATGAATTGGCAGAATTACAGACTGTATGACTGTTGGCACCAGCGATGCCAAATTACAAGATGTATCTTTTTTTTTCAAGATTTTAAGCTCCAAAATATGTGCAAGACTTATTACCTTAAATTTATTGAATTCAAGATCTTTGATATTGAAAGATGATTTCTATGTCTCGCAATTTAAAACAAACATTTCCATGGAAGAAAGTGGTTTTCGATTCCATTATTTTCATTGAAAAATAACTCATCCACGGCTTCTGTTATGCTAATGCTTCCGTCCGCACTGAAAACTATTTCCGAGATGTTATAAATTGGCTGAAGAAAATTAGGAATAAGAATGATCATGTGCCCCGATAGGCTAAGGCAAATCACAGGCATTGGTGGTGTTGGCACATGGCATCTTACATTCCAAATACTGACTTTCCAAGAATTCAAGAGCGTTCTGAAGCCGTCGTTTGTCGTTGTCTCCTAAGTTTTGCCTTTTCTGCAGCTTTTTAATTGTCATTTTGCAGAACGATATAGAGAATTTGGATGAGCAGGCGATGGAACAATTGTCATCATCCTAAAGAAAAAGTTGCTCAAGTCCGAGATCAACCGTTCCCTCGGTTCTTGGAGTACATAAGAGGTTCCTTCCTCCTACGTAATTTTTTCTGAGAATCGGTTTTCCTGAAGGTCTTGGTACCCTATTCATATACATCAGTCCCTTTGCTTGTTGTTTGGAGTAATTTGTCTATTTTCGACCCAAGAGTAAGGGGGCGGGGAAGGTCGTTCTGTACTCACCCCTTGAATAGAGAAAAGGGGAATTGAATGAAACTAGAGGTCTTCACTTCTTCAGGTATTAGATCCCCGCTAGAAGACACATAACTAAGCGTCAAGAAACTAGAGGTTTAGAAACCCCGCCAACCACTTTTGACATATTTAATCAAACAAATTTACTTCTTATAGGTACGTTTTTGTACCACAATGCGATATATGACAAGTTTTCGGTTTGTCTCGGAATTTCGCAGAGAATTTGATAAAAAAATGGATGTCATTGTTTCTTGGGAATGAGTTACTTGAGCCAGTTGAAAATTTTAGTACATACCTAATTTTTATTTAAATGTGTATAAATTAAAATCACTGGTCAACAGCAAGTCTGTTGCATGGAATATTTTATATGATTCTGAGTAAATTTTAGACGCTGATTTCAAATTTGCTATCCGTTTTTCTGTATCAGCTCTAGTTTTTGAATTATATGGAGGGAAGGTTTTTTGAGAAAAAGATGAACTTCACCGTACAAAAATATTTTATTATAAAAAACTACAAACTCTGGAATTTTTTTTATATGATTTTCTACGGTTGTTTGATGACGAAGTAGGTACTACTCTGAATACTCCAGCAAAAATCAGCCATCATGTGTACATCCCAGCGACCCTGAAATCGTTCCTCCATAGTCCGCATATCCTGGTGGAATCGTTCGCCCTGTTCTTCACTCAAGTCACCTAGATTTGCAGGAAAAGGATCTAAGTGACTATGCAGGAAGTGTACTTTGATGCTCATGTTGCATCCAAGTTCCTGGAAGTGAGACAACATCTCTTCAACGTGCTCAACGTAATCGTCACCCTTCTTATTGCCTAAAAAATTTTGAATAACCCAAACAAACGAATTCCATGCCTTTTTCTCAATTTCTGACATTGAACCGCTAAAATCAGGATCACTAACCAATTTACGAATTTGTGGGCCGTTAAATATGCCTGTCTTAAGTTTTCTGAACTCAGATTCGGAAACTTCTTTGAAATATACTTGAAACATTCGCGGACCTTGTTTAGTGCTTTAACATATTGTTTCATCAGACCAAGTTTAATATGCAGAGGTGGCAATATGATACGATCTCGTGGCACAAGAGGTGTATTTATAACATTCAGGTCACCTGGAACTAGTGCTTTATAATGTGAGATTGTGACGTACAAAATATTTACGATTAATGTTAAAAATAGCTATTAGTAAGGCCCAATCCTGCTGGCTCGAAATACATGAACTTGAACATGAATCCAGCCGAAGTGTTTCTCTCCAACAAAACATCAATGAATCACTATAGCCATGATGGGCTTTGTAAATGGAGACGAAGTAGCATTATGTGCCCAATTTTGGTCGCAGGACTAAATAGTTACCTACCTATATGTACCTACTTTGAAATTAGTTTGGATTCCAGGTCGATAAGCTTCAAGGCTATAGGCACCAAACCTACGGCAGTTGAATCAGATCGGTTATTTATTTTCTTTCACGTTAAGTTGACTAGACATGCGCTCGTTTGAATTTTGCATCTTTTCGTTAAAGTAAAAATGTCATCAATATGTCAAAATAACGTCAAAAGCTGGCAACGTACCTCTGTATTAATAAATTAATTTACAATGGCCGCGTTCCATTGATCGCTAGATGACTAGCGCGCATGCCATACTGACATTTCAGCATTTGCGCTAGAGCTCTAGCACATATTGTGAAATGTCAGTTTTTTTATATGGAGTTTGGCATGCCGCTAGTAATCTAGCGGTCAATGGAATGCGGGCAATAAGTTAGCTAGTACACTATCCCATTGATAACTTTATAGCCTTCATTACTGGGGAAGTCTATTACAGCAAGTACAAGAAATAATAGTAGGTATGCTTGACAGGAAAATCACAAGTTTTCTCAAAGATGTTTATTTTGCAAGGGGGCGATTTTGTATTAAAAGAGACTTCGTCATGGGATATAAGTTTTCTTAAATTTTTTTTTTAAACTTCTTTGTTTGCTTTTTGAATAATAGAGTGTATGGTGATTATTTTCTTATCCACTGTAGTGTAACAATAGTTCCTACATGTGTAATTTGTTAGTTGGTGGCACAGCACTATTATAGATGACAGGCTTCCCAGTGGTGTATCTGTCAAAAAGTAATTGCCATATGTGTGACGATCTTGCCTTCTTATTACCTTCCATTAAGCCAATTTAGTCGTTTATTATCGTTGGTTTGTTGAAGTTGTTGGACTTAGGCAGGCATAACTAAATCATACAGATGTACCTACGAGTTATTTATGTGCAGTCAACCAACTATTTTTCAAATCATTTAATGGTCGTACATTATAATTGTTATATTTTTACCAAAAATGCCGTTCACCAGTTCAAGTACACATAAAACTACGACAAATGACCAGAGACTCCATAAACTAGTCTACCAACGGCTACTCGTTGTTGCTCAACTGCCACCAAAAGTCAGCAGAACGCATATTGGAACTAACAGCTCATTCTTTACTAGGAAGACACACAGCAAGGGTAGGAATCCCCGTAAATGATTTATGCTACTTTTGCATAAAAAAGTAGGAGGAGAAAGCGTTGTTCCAATTAGTATGTAACTAACTAGTAACTACCTAGCACTATTCTCTATACGACAGCAAAATCGGGTAAAGTATTTTTCAAGAAATTTGGAAATGTTGCCGACCCGGATTTTCTTAAATATGTACGCAAATTTCTTACAATCTCAAAGATGATAACAGAGGCATGGAACTGCACCCCCTCCTTGGCAGTGCCCTCCTTATCATTGTTGTAGACGCTAAGGTTTATTGCCTCGAAGCCTTAGCTGATCTCCCTTTCCTTTGCAGCCAAAAAGCCAAATATTCCACGTTGATAGCAATGATTACAAATCGTTTATCCTGTTTTTTTGCTCCAGCTTTGCAATCTTCCAGTTGGCAGTCAGTTTAGAGACCCAGCTATAAGAAACTTAAGAATCACTGTCTTCTCACAGCCCCATACAACTCGAAAAGTTCGTCATCATTCTGATGATGACTTTGGATTATGTACAAGTTGAACGCTTTCAATACTTGTGTTGTTTTTGTCCAAGCATCGTCACATGAATGGGCCACATTGACAAAATAGTTGAAACTCTTGGAACCCTATGGCTTATTTGTCCTTAAAAAAAACTCATACAAATCAATGGTTAAGACAAGATAGGCTCATATTTGTTGCGGACTGAATTCTGCCCGAACGCTCTTGGATTTAACACTGGACTGTTCTGAATCGTTGCGATAACGATCGTCTTTAAAGTAACATGAGTAGATATCTGATTATTTTCGAGCGTGATGTCAAACAGATTGCACAGAACGTGGCTACTACTACTCTACTGCGTTCATAACGTTAAACAAACGATATTCCAAATATCCGATTTTGTCTGTACAAAAATTTCTTTATTGATGAGTTTTCGTCTCAATTTCATCTTTCGTATGGCAATGAACTGGTTGACTTGTTTACACTTTTTGTGTTTTTGACACGCAGGTTAATTGTTAAAGCCTATATATATACCTTCGTTTCGCATTTACCTTTCTTCCATCGGTTTTTATTTATGAAATCCATGACCACGCTAAATGGAGTGCATATACTTGAACCTTCTACTCTCCGTGGTCAGTCAACTTTAACTTTTACCTAGTCTTTAACCATCAAGTGTCATAAAACATTGTTTGCGTCTGCCCGTGTTGTTTACTAAGAATAAACGAAAAAAGTAATTAGGTAGGGCATTTACATCATGGGTTAATAACCATCTTATTTGTAAATCAAAAGATTTCCAAATCGTACTTGATAACAATTTGAAGCATAATATGGACCACAAACCTGCAATGCAAACGATTTCCTTTATAGGCTGTAAACATCTGCGACCCAATTCTACATTTATGTGCGCGAATCTAGATCGAGTTTAGTCCGAAATTTCAAAACAAATCCATTGACCTCATCAGCATCAGTAAGCATCTACGCAGATCTTTTCCTTGATTAATTAAGACCTCATTTGCATGTTCTTGGCAATTGCTTAAGTAACTACTAACTACTAGCTCACGTAAATTACAAAAGCAGCGTATTATTCTGAGAATATTTCCACCTACCTCCTCCCGAAGAACACAGCTCGCCGAAACTAGTTTTATATATTTTTTTTTCTACTCACTATAAACATCTGGTACTTTATTTCGCAACATAATTATACGTGGAAATAAGAAACGACAGCGAGACTATTTTTGCGCCATGCGTGTGTGTTGTGTGTATGCTCGTCTCAAAATGGCCAATTAAACGCGCATTCAAAGCCTTCAAAAGCTACATGACTGACGCATTATTAACAGCCGAGAGCAGGCAACCAACCTCACTAATAATTCCAATTACTTGGGCACTTCAGGCGCGCAGCTAATTGTCGCCGCTTACACGATGCTCTCGTATTATGATACCCGTTCAAACAACTGCAGCCTCCTCTATGGCTGACCTTTGGATCAGGGCTCCTCGCAGACTGACGCGATTAGTTTTTTTCTCCAATTTTCTATATCAACGCATCTGCTTTAGGTGGATTATGTACATTATGTATAAAATATTTACGTGGTGTAAGTCTATTTTTGGGACTCGAAACGGGGCCGTTTGCGCGCTAGTGGAGGCGCTTTACCCGCCCGAGACGGGTATTTGCTTGTGAAATGTTTACCCAATCGAGACACGAAGTGATAATAAAACGAAGAAAATAGCCTGCTGCACAGTAGAACAAATAAGCAACCGTGTGCTGTGTGTGTGGGGCTATTTATTTGAAAGCCCCCGGTGAGCTAGAAACTGGAGAGGCAAAATAGGTCTCCCCCGGGGAGAACTCGTTTCGACTTTTGGTCAGTACTATGCACTTGTGCAGTGTTACCATCAGATGCATGTCGTTTGTAATTGATCAAGAAGATCTCCTCAGAAATGTCATAATATGTCGAGAATATATAGAATGTTCAATGAACAGGTGCATCAAGGACTGCCGACAATTATTACTAAGTTGGCCAAACTAGGCCTAGCTTCTATCAGTGAGTAAGTGTAAGTGAGTGAGTGAGTAAGTAAGTGAGTAAGTTTGCGTAAGTTTTTTTTATCATTGAAAGGAATAAAAGGGACTACTTAATCTTATGCCATATTCGAACGGCTAGACTGAGAAGTTTCGGTCTTCTCGAGGGTTTGAACTAAGTCCCCTCGGCTTGGATTGATGATGTAAGACATGTTTTCTCATAGAATATGATGGCAATCTGAGGTTAAAATGCTCAACTTACTTACGCACGTTTATGAAAAACAAACAAACTGTCCCAGAAATTTGGGTTTAGTCTTTGATTTAGTGCCAAAGCTGTCACGTCACGGACATGTGCCTTTGGAAGAATAGGAAATTGGTTGATTTGATACAGATGACATCTGTATATGCCCAAGGGGTCTAGTAAAAAGGAAGAAACCTGCACTTAAGAGTATAGAATGTGTTTTTTTAAAACTGTGCCAAGCTATAAGTAACAAAACGATCGTTGAATGGAATATTACCATCATCTATTGTTTACTCTATTTGAAGCACTGCAAGTTATTTCCTCAAACACTAACATTAAGTTTATATCTCAATAAAAAATTGTTTTAAATTTAACATATTTATACAAATCGCCGGAAATGATGGTGTATATTGAAAAAAATAAAAACACAACTACCTCGTGGACTGGCAACACTTTGTATATAGCGCAGACGGTTTTCTAGAAGGTGCTTCGATGGATGGATGTTTACTGCTGTTTCTCCAGAGACGTGTGTGCGCATCACGCTTATTTCCTACTCGCCCCCTGTGTCACACCCCTTTTGTTGTATCCCTTGCAGAATCGTGTGTATGCACTGCGCGCCGGCAAGCCAATACTAATGATCGCCGGACGCGACCAACAAATCATGGATGTTTCGCAATAAAATTCTCAATTCCTACGAAATTGAAACACCGCGCTCCGCGCAGTAAATAGATTTCCGGTGATGGTGCGTAGACGGGATAATGATGATGAGTTGAATTTAGTGCGCTGGCAGTCGTCTTCTCGTTGTCGTTTTGTGTATTCCATTATACATGTTTCAGTCTGTTTTCAATTTCCTCTATTTTTATTTTTTTATTTCGACCGGGGTAATTTTCTTCCTTTTTCTTATTTTTAACGACTGACGGTTGATGGAATTGCCATGATTCAGAAGAGATATTGAGGTCTCAAGTCTTGTTTCTTTTCTTCCTGCTGACGTATGTTTCTTTGGGTTGCATGTACACACACATATAGTTTCTGTCTGCAAATTTGTTGACTCCCTGAGCGATTTCCTGTTTTTTTTTTAATATCGCTGAATCTCGCTTCAAAGGAAATCAATTTAGCCAATGTTAATCGCTTTTGGTTTATTTTTTTTTTTTTCAACTACGACGCAATTGTTGCCATACGATCTTGATCTACTCAGGTGTCACAAACAATGAACTGTTTGACGTGATAACCAGCAGTCCGGCAACGGGAAAAAACAGCATTAAAACACTGCAGGAAGAGTGTGTAAACAAACCAGCCAGCATTTGCGAATTCCTCAGTGCAAATTACAAAGATAATGTACGACCGCCTTGTATATACATATGTATATGCAGTGTGTCGTCGATTTGATAAGATAGGTTTTGGAGCAAAGGCAAGAGTTGGCTCGTTTCCGTTTCACATGTACGAGCGAACCAAAATGTTTGATGGAGTGGCTGTAGCAGGGGGGCGAAAAGATACTCATGGTTCTAGAGATTGCTGTTTAATGGGAACTTGTTAAGGATTGGGCATTTTGCAGTTGATTTGTCGACTTTCTCTCCATAAATGTCAACTAAAAAACTTGTCAAAGTGACAATTATTTTCTTTATACCTACTTCTGTCAGACTTCGTAAATCAATACACTTGAAGGTGTCTATATTGCATGATTGACAAACAGCACCCTGTATCCATGAGTCACGCACACACATTCCTAATTCGACTAAAATCAAATAAATTTCTTTCTAATTTTAAATAAATTTCTTTCTCTATCCCAGGTGAAGCGAAAAACCTGAGCAGCCGCAATAATGGCGCCAGCAGCAGTTGCAGTGCGTCTGGTACGCGTGATGTCTATTGCACGGTAGCCCTCGACCAAGAAGAAATATGCCGAACTCCAACTATTGAACGGACATTGAGTCCGTTCTTTGGCGAGGAGTATTATTTCAAAATTCCGCGACAATTCCGTTACCTGTCAGTCTACGTATGGGACCGAGACCGCCACCTGAAACAGGACAAACCTATCGGCAAGATCGCGATTCGTCGCGAAGAACTACACATGTACAATCATAAGGATCACTGGTTTTCTCTGCGGCCAGTAGATGCTGATTCCGAAGTACAAGGAATGGCCCGCGTAGAGATTCAATTCGAAGACCTATCCTATGATCATATCGATTTGAGTAGCGGTGGTGTTGGTGACGTCAGCGGCGGTGGTGGCAACGACTATAAGGAAAACAACGAACTACACAGTCGCGACAGTCAACGACAAGTCAACGTCAAAGCCAAATCGAACTACTTTTCGGGACGCGGCCGTGTGGCTGTACGAGTACACGAGTGCGTTGAATTGGCAAAGAAGAACGGTGCTTGTGATCCGTATGTGGTGTTTACTGCTATGTACTCCAATAAACGGCAGATAATCAAGCGAACAAAGGCTCGCAAGAAAACCGTCAATCCGCAATTTGATGAAGTGATGCATTTCGATATGACGATCGATTTCGACTCGAAACACGAGTCATCAAACAAAGCGTACACGATTTTCCCGGTAGGTGGTGCAGATCTCTGTGAGATTTGTGTTACTTTGTGGCACGACGCACCCGGCATGGGTGAGAAAGTATTTTTGGGCGAGGTACGCATACCAATGCGCCACAAACAACATCAGATGGCGGTGCAACCGAATGCCTGGTACTACCTTCAGCCGCGTACAAGTCAATCGAGACCAACGCGATCGTGTGCCACTCCACCCGGCACTCGACTCAGCTGTGATAATTCTCTTGGTTCTCTGCGCCTCAATCTGGTGTACACCGCCGATCATGTATTTCCACTCGCCACCTATGACGATCTTATGAATCTGCTACTCAAGAGTGTCGATCAACGACCAATCACAATCAGCGCAGTATCAATCCTTGGTGAAGTGGTCTCCTGCAAAACAGATGTTGCCGAACCATTGGTTCGGTTGTTCACCTATACGGGACAAATTGCCGGAATAATAAAAACCCTTGCCGATCATGAGATATCGAATCTAACCGACCCAACGACGATCTTTCGAGGGAACACGCTCGTCTCCAAGATGATGGACGAAGCGATGCGCCTCTCTGGCCTTCATTACCTGCACAATACATTGCGGCCAGTGCTCGAGCAGATCCTCCAAGAGAAGAAGCCATGTGAAATCGATCCAGCGAAGGTGAAGGATAAAAGTGCTGTCGACACAAATCTCATCAACCTGCAGGAGTATGTGGAGCGAGTATTCGATGCGATCACAAGGAGTGCGGTTAAATGTCCCGCCGTTTTGTGTCAGATATTCCATGATCTGCGAGAGTGTGCAGCCAAACATTTTCCATACAATCGGGAGGTACGCTACTCGGTTGTATCGGGTTTCATATTCTTGCGATTTTTCGCTGCGGCGATACTCGGGCCAAAGTTGTTTGATCTCACCACAGAACCAGTGGTAAGTTAAAGAGACAGACTCGATGCCCGACTGGTTTGCTTATGTGATTTGTTTTTTTTTTTTTTTTTTGCAGGATTTTCAAACAAGTAGAACACTGACACTCATATCGAAGACCATTCAGTCGCTGGGCAATCTGGTGAGTTCAAGATCATCGCAGAAGCCCAGCAAGGAGGAGTACACCAGCCAGTTGTATAAGAAATTCTGCACCGAGAAACACGTAGAGGCTGTTAAGCATTTTCTAGAGACCATATCGACTGTGGGGGGTGCAGCTGCTGAAAGTGGGCAGACTATTCTCGAGCCAGTATTATTGAAAGAGGGGTGAGTGTTGTTTTTAAATGCATTTATTTGATAGTATTGCAGAAAGTCGAGTGAATGAGTAACTTGTTGTGGTCACCATTAATGATTAGCTGCGGGATTGTGACATGACCTTGGTATACGTTTCGATGATGTAACATGGGTGTAAGCATAACATATTTCGTTTTATTTGTAAAATCTTCAACTGCTCTAAAGAATGAACAATTTAAGTCCTCAGTGGGAGCGAGTATATAGATTTATTTTTAAAACAGATCGCCTCAATGTTTGACCTCAATGGAGTAGTCTAATCAGCCCGATGAAGTTCATTGGAATCTGATTTCTTTCTAAAAAAAAATGAGTGGCAGTAGCTAATTTATAGATCTTCATGTCCAACACATCAACTAATTACTAGGCGTCAGGAAAATACACCTCTGTTAGCAGAAACTAAATTTATCAGCGGTAAACCACATCTGATCTTAATCGATCGTGACTATTCTGCAAAAGAAAAGTGCCGCCGTTTTGAAGTTGCAGTTGAGGAACAACGTGCGTCAGTTGATCATATTCTCCGAATACAATGAATCAAAACGTTTTATATGCAAACAAATATAGGTACATGTAGTAGCTGCTATCATTTATGAATGACAGATCTTGGTGTTGAGACTTTGCTACCATTCAGCGATCGAGACCAATATTAACAATATTAGCGGCAAAGAAATAATTTTTATGGATGGTTGTGTTCTCATAATGATGTTCCTATCTGTATGAACTTTGCCACGCACATTTGAATTACCCTATTTTGTAGCCCTATTGATTGGTTTTGTTGTACCACGTCAAGGCCGCTATGAATTGCATCTATGACGCTCACTTTATCGATGTATCTGGTCCTTCTGGAAATTGTACAACGGGGATCTGATGGATTTAAGAAGGGACGTTTGAATTTGCATTTTTGATGTTATTAGACATTCATTGTTAGGTCACTTACCAGCCACAGATGGACGTGTTAGGTATATATCCAGTCCAGTTAACCTTGAAGCCAACTTTTTCGCCAGTAACCTCTTTCTCAAATGAAACTACAGAAAAACTACAACTTTAGTTTAAGAAGAGTCGCGAAAATTGGGTCAGCGTAAATTAAAACCTTGTAAGGCAACAAAATATATTGCGATTGTGCTATCCTCTCATATAATCCAATTGAATATTGGTTATGAATTCAAAAATATATAGTTCTGTATAATGCCTTCCGTCGACCATTAGTTCATTCCTTAAAAAATAACTCTCACATGAATTTCTTACAAAAACACTATTAATCATAAATATTTGATTGTTTTTCTTCTTGCCATGCTTTCATGGTGTTTGGCTTTAAAGCGAAGGGTAAGCTTATATGATTATTGTTCACTAAAACTTTCCATTATTTCTGTAAAGAACTTTCTAACTCTCTCGTTGTGTTTTTTTTTATTATTATTATTTTCAGAATGATGACAAAACATCCTCAAGGACGAACGCGTTTCGGTCGACGTCAACTTAAGCATCGTTACTTTAAGCTAACAACACATTCTCTAAGCTACGCTAAATCTAAGGGAAAGCCACCCATCTGTGATATTCCATTGTCTGAAATTCTTGGTGTTGATCCATTGAACGAGCGAAGCTTCAAAATGCAAAACAGTTTTCAGGTAAGCAAATTCCCATTGTATATAATGTATAATCAGAATCACCAATCAGTATCAGAGTACCTATCACATGTGTGTAAGATCATGTGAACCAAGAAAAAAAAAATTGTAACAAAGGATCGATGAAGTTGTTTTAGTCTTATAATTATTTCCTGTGCGAACTGTGAGCCCTTTTTTTTCGCTCGAAATAGATTGGTAACCACAACTCTGCAGCAAGTTGTATAACCACAGAGGAACTTCACACGGTTTGGTTATATGTAGTTGTCTTGTCTTGTCTTCTTTCAAAGTTGCTTCATAGAAGCTGATGTGCTGTGTCTTTGTTCTACGTCAAAAGTGAGACTTCATGGGGCTTGGTGGGACTTCCGTCGACGTCGGTTGGGTTGGTCCCTTTTCGCAATTTAATTACCCTTACACACGCACACTCGGTAAACAGAGAAAGTTACTTCACTTTTAACTTGCCAGTTGCCACGCAGTAGCAGCAGTGACATCGGCGCGGCGGGGGCCAACAGCAGTCTTAACTTAACCCACTCATTAGGCATCTGCTGCAATTGCTATGCTACTGCCCGCTTACTTTTCTCTATTAATTATGCAAATTTGACACCATCCATCCGGCCGGGCCGGTCTACTAATACAGCAACCTGGCTCTCGATCAAAAAGAGTCAAGTCGGAGCCAACAGCAGTACGAAACGTACACGAAGGTGTCATCTTCTTCTTTCGCTGTTGCTTGCTACTGTTTACGTTCCACAACGACGATCATGACGATGATCTATGTAGAGCATACACATGCGGTGCGACCGGTAGGTAATAAAAAAAAAACGTGTATCGCGTAGTTTTGCGTTTCCGGTTGCTTATACACATTTCTTCGCTCCCCTTTTCTGGGTTTCGTCTTCGTCTTATTTATGCATCTTCTTGCTTCATTGACTCTGGTATGTGATACGACAACGTATGTGAGTGTTTGTGTCGGTGGAACTCGTTTCTCGTGTTATGCTCGTAGGTGTTTCCCTCTACTTGAGGTGAACGCATAACGCATAAAATTTATTCAAATTATTTTAATTGGAATTTGTTGTTATACTTTTATACGTTTGTTATTCATGAGGGGAGACGGCAACGACAACGACGACGACGATGAGAAAAAAATGCGCCAGGGGAATTGTTTACACTTTTTATTTATTATTTGTCTCAGAGATTAGAGCTACGAAGTCAACAAGGCAGCGAGGAAGGCGTATATTCCGCGCCGCCACCGACACACCGAATGGCAAATGGGGTTAACTTATGAATGGAGAAATACGAGTTAATGTGATTTAAGAGGGAAATTCGCGTAATTTCGAATTTTTGCTGCAACAAGAGAAAAATGAAATATGTTAAGTGAACGGAGGCTTTCTTTAATTTCCTGGTTGAGGCCAGACCAGCCAACAAAAACCGAGGGAGAGAGTTAATCATAGAATATTTTATGGTTAATATATATTTCCTGCACGCATTAGCTGAAATTAGGATTAAGACACGTGTGGAATTAGGTTTGCAGTTTTTAAGAGATAGTCAAGAACTTCCTAAGTTCCGCCAAATGTCAAAATAAACAATGGCAACCGTCATAAATTGATCGTAAAATCAGGTGGATTTGTGACAGTTGCATTGACAACTGATAGCTACCCAATCTTCATGAATTTTTGCGCAAAAGAAACCGTAATCGTTTCATCTATATCTTTTCTTTATGAAAACACTTTGACCTTGTGACAAATCTGCAATTTTAGCAGGGCGTGTCCACAACTAGAAAAAACTGGAATTATGTTCACAATGATGTAACATGCTGTTGGACAGATCCGCGCTCGATGAATGGCAACCTTTCCTCATTTGATGACAAAACTAGATGTTTTGGGGCTTAAGAGTAAACTCAAATTGGTCGGCCAACATTGCAAAACATATGAAGAAGTTGTAAGAATCTCGTATTACTCACTGACTATAATGTATCTGTTGTTAGACAAAGAGTATATTATCAAAGATCTGTCTGCTTTTGCATAAGTGGCAATGTCAGTGCAAACTCTAATGCATGATTGGATACAACATCTCTTACCACGTGACATTTTTGGCAAACCGTTGACGTATTCTAAAGGCCACCGCTTTCTCAATCTCAAACAGCACTCTATCACGCTTTGTTGAATGCAGTATTTCCTCGATTTCCTGTCATATTACAAAAATTACTGTTTCTGACAATATTACTTGTTCAGGCTGATATTGTACGTAAACAATGATACAAATCCGTGTTGATTTAGAATGCATTTCATTGCATTTCTCACTTCCTTTGGTGAAATCCGCACTTAGGTCAGGTTTCTATTGTCATCCTCTTTAAAATGCACTCTGCGTATTTACGCACACTCAACTGACCCTGAAATACCTTGTCGAACCCACTGAGTGTCTCATTTCCTGCCACCCATTGCCAAGCATTACTCACTCCGCCGCATACACGAATTTCCCAACTTCTCCCCCACATTCGCACGTGACCTCTTTTTAAACTATGATGCTCATGCTCATACACTCAACGTACTTACGTAGGTTAGGTACTCATCATCGTTCCCCATTTTTATCAATATTGTGAGCGCTCACGTCCTCAGCAGAATTTCAATTCAACACAACTCAAAACTCTGAATGAAATGAATTGAAGTCGGTGAGCTATTCATTTCGTAATTAGGTTGAAACACTCACGATAAGTGACTGCCTAAAACTGTGTGCAGCGACAAATTTGGCCTATCAAGGTAGACAAATGAGTCATTCACAAACAGAACACCCATAGATGGGTCAAAGAAAAAAACAAACAAATCGAAAGTAAAATGAATTGAAATTGAAATGAATTCCCTTTCTTTATTTCCAGATAATCCGCAAGGATCGTTCACTCTACGTACAAACAACCAACTGTGTCGAGGAGAAAGAATGGATCGATCTGTTGAGCAAAATCTGTCACACCAATTCGAAGCGCTTGCAAAACTTCCACCCATGCGCGTATGTGAACGGTGTTTGGAGCTGTTGTTCGCGAAGGGATGAAAACGCCGAAGGTTGCACCAAAGTATCCAGTGAACCATTCCAAATGGAGTTGGCAACAGCTCTAGATCCCGCCCGTGACTTGCAACGCCTACACACGCTCATAATGACACATGTTTCACATCTGGAATCACGGATGGAGCGAATCAATTGCCATCTTCTGAATTCTATGTCGGAGGAGGAATACAAAGGCAGCCAGGCCACCATTCGTCAGCTAATCGAAATCGCCTACACTCTGGATGTGGTACATCGAACCTACAAACAGGGCATCGCTCGTGACCTAAAGTACGGCAGTCGGATGGCGCCCATAGGCGATGATAATTATCTGCAAACGATGCGTGGAGCATCAATGCAATCGGCAGACAGCAGCTATCACCGGTCTTTTGTGTTGATTGGATGTTAATCGCAAGTAGGTACCTAAAACGAAAATTATTTATACAAAACTAGAAGTGTACAGAGTGTAAAGATGACCCCTAGCTTTAGTAACAAACACAATTTAAGAGAAAAATAGACATGCATCGATAGGAGGAGATGAGAGAGCAAACGAAATTCTAAACTATCTTGTAAGAAGGCAATCACCCTGCAAAACAGGGTGGACGTGAGAGTAGCTTAAGTATTTATTATTATTTTTTAACTTGTTTCTCTATTTCTGTTTGATAACTAAATATGATTAGTTGCGCTTCCGATGAGAGAAGAGATCCCGTATTCTCTTGGCTCTTGAATCCAAATGCATTCCATTGTAACGTTTGTTGATTTTTTTTTTTTTTTCATTTTTGCAATTACTGTTGCTTTCTGCTGTTGCGCTTTCCATCACATCTGCATTCATGTAGTTTTCTTTTAAATGGAAAATCATTTAATGTAGCCATAATTCAGTTGAAAGTTGTATTTATTTTGAAATCTTTGTGAGAATGATGGGCAATCGGTTGGTATTTTACAAAACGAGGGCGTTGGAGCGCTGCATATTGTGATTGTTGCATTTCTTTTATGATAGACAACTACTTTCACTGGAATCGGGAAGGGTAGTAGTTTGAGTTTGAAGAGGGTATAGTACCACTATTTGTTTTCTTAACATTTGACCAAACTGATTGAAAAGCTTAAAAGAATCCAGGAGAAGTCTACTAAATGTCATTGAAATTATATTTTACATAAGTACCGCAGGATACTGAATGTCGAAATCGGTGAAAAGAATTTCGCAAAAAGTAAAAAAGTTGTCTGCCCTTCGTTGAACTTGCAACATATCTTCATATATGTTTCTAGGAGAAATGACAGTCGCACGCATTTATAGTTTATACATCCATTTAAGTGACACAATAGTATGACTGCGATTGTTTACTTTGTTATTGATTGACTGTGCTTTACACACAGAGTGATGTAGCGAACTGCGTTTGGAAATTGTCACCAACATTGAAAGTGGCGATCTAACAATTACACAAATGTTTCTAACACCATTTAGTAAGCCAGCTTTAACCGCTTCATCTTTTCGTCAGTTCTGAACATCCCAAGTTCGTGAAGAGTATCATTTGCATAAGCAATTGGTGTCTTTTGTGTTAGTGATTTTGCAACGTTCATTTCTGTATCCCCTTTGACTCAAGTTGGGTGTTATAACTCCACGCTTAACTCGAGAGCCTCGAATACAAATAGTGTGACGTTCAAGTCTAAGGTAATAGTAATTACCTAACTTTTTGTACGAATATCGTCGAAACTATTTATTTACCAATAAAATGGACAAATCTGTACTTTAATTTCAAAGTCGGTCGTGAGCATCATCCAGTTCAGTCCCCACAATCGAAAGAACACATCCAGATTTCTAAGGTCGACAAAAAGCGTACGATTGACACAATAGGTCTGATACCGTGCTTGATAAATTTTACAAAATTTTACGTAATAATACAAAATCCTCTTGTCGTACACGAAATTTTGCAATTTTATTACTTATATAAATTATATATTTTACGAATTTTAGTGAGAAAAGTACAGGAACAGACCTAATGTTTATTTTTTGTTCGATTTTATTCCAAAAAAATGTCTGTAGGTAAGTTGTCGTAGGTTAGGTACTAGTCGTGCGAAACATTTACAACTACTTCATAAATTTGTCCATTTACGAGCTGCATAAATTTATCAGGTTAAGTGAATAAAAAGAAATTTAATTATTTTGACGTTATGTGGGGAATATTCCTGCAATCTTCACAACGCTTTTGAAGCCGTATACATATTATGAGTTCCGTATCCCGTAGGTTAGGTTAGGTTAGGTTGAATAGGGTGTGAGTTCATCACATAGGACTAGGCGCCATATTGGACCCATCGCCATCCCTGGGGAACCATAACGGTCAAATAACCTAAACCACTTCGCCCAAACAATTAATTTCCCTACAGAACCTGAAAATTGCCTCAATTTCGTTCGCGAGACCAACCTCTTCCAAATTGTCGAAGAAGTACCTACCAAGGTATTTCCTCCTGTACCGAGCAATAGCTTGACATTCACAGAGGATACATTCCGTATCCCGTAACTGACTGAACACATTTGTATAGGTTAATCACTTAAATCGAAAGTAGACTGCACAACAATGCCTAAAATAAGATATTTGACAACAAGTCGATACTGTCAGGCGGCTCTGATTCTTTAGAATAAAATAACAAAGAGCGTTATATCCACGCTGCAATCCTTTCGGACAAAAGTCAGTCAAACCCGAGTACCTAGTAAATAAATAGTGGTGCTTACCGAAAATACAGTAAGGCTTAAACAAAACGTAATAATAGACCTACAGAGTAATTTATAATTCTACCGCTTAGAAAATTAGGGCTCCAACTCAAGCCATCGAATAACACCCAGCTTTTAGTCGCATTTCTTGCCACAAAAAATCTAACAAATGCCAACCCATTTAGAAACGATCCTTCAAACAAACACTAAACATAGATGGATTCTTAAAAAATTAAGAAACTTAGAAATATATGTTAAAAATGGTATTGCACATCATGAAGAAATTAACTGCACAAACATTAGAACATAAGAAAAATTATACAAAACCTAAAGAGCAAAAATCGAAACAATACTGTGAACTGTTAAAGATTTCCATACCCAAAAAATAGAAGCCCACCCTTTTCTACCGAATTACACATATCCCCCCCCTTTGGACTAAATAAAGAGAACACCCCTGACTCGAATAACAAAAATCCCCCAAAATAACAAAAACCACAAAGCTTATATAATTTGTATTTAATAATAATAAAAAAAAGTATTTATTTGTAGCGTGAATGTTAAATGTTAATGTAAAAACTTACAAAAAAAAAACATGTGAAAAATCATACAAAATTCTTCCCATCGTTAAACAATAATTTTGATTTTTAATTATAATTCTTAAGTTATTTTCAATAAGAAACTGAATTCAGTTAGCAATGAAACTTAAGAAACGTTTACACCTACACACATTCGATTAATTGGTAATTAATAAATAATTTGTTCTCTGTTAAGTATTAATTAAGTTTTTAAACCTTTTAAGTAGAGACGACAAAACAAAAAAAAAACTACAAGTGTAAAAAGTATCTACTTAGATGATTGTATAGATGGAATGTATATTATATATTTCTTTTTGTTTTAGCCAACTAATGTTAAGTTTTCTAAGCAAATGTTTAAACAAAAATATTTGAAAAACAAATATACAGCAAAAATTTAAAACAAATACTTGTTAAGTTATATGTATTTTTGGCAATTGATTGATTGTAATGTACAAAATAATTAAGTTTTTCTATTAAGCAAATATTTTATATATATATGAATATAAACAACGTTATATTTTATGTTGTAAATAGAGAGATTGACGTGAAAAAATGAAGTTATATGTTTTATTATGTTTTTTTTTCTTTTATTTACTAATACTAGAAATGATTTTTACATATATTGCAAAGAACAATTTCTATACCATAGCATAAACAAAAAAGAAAAGAAAAATATATATATCTTTAGTGGTAATCATACCTACATATATATTGTATATGTGTATGAAGAATACAATTTATTTATCGATTTTAGATTTATACTATTATATTTTTTGTACTGTAATATTTAAACAAACTAATTTCCTAACGAAAAAGTAATATTAATAAAAAAAAACACATTTGAAAAAATATACATTTGAAAAATTTTTTTTTTTCATTTCATAACTGGAAGTGGAAAATGACGATTCTCACTAGTTGTGACAAACTTTTATAGAAAGCCAAAAGTAGAAGTCACTTAATATGGTTGTCAAAAGTAAAGGTACATGTATTCGCTTTGCTATTTCATTTGTAAGGCCAATAAGGAGTCACCGGAGACCCCTAAAGTATTTTTATAGATTTTGAATCAGAATCAAATTCTGAATCGACCTTTTCCGTCTGCCTGTCTATTGAAAACACGATAGCGTCCAAACGAATCGACCTAGGTGAATGCAATTTTGTGAGAGGACTTCCTATTATCGTCACGTGCGTCGTCAGGTTGGTATTGAAAATGGGTTATGTCGGTCGACGGTGAGCGCAGTGGTTAGTGTGCTGGACTACTGTGCGAGGGATCCGAGGTTCCATCCCCGGGAAAACACAAATTACATCTTAAGGTTTTCTCTACTGCGCCACCTCTCGCGAACGTCTGACAAACATCCGAGAGTATGACTGTCATGAAAAAGCTTCTAAATTTAGCCGTTCGGACTCGTCATAAAATTGTAGGTCCCTTCCATTCGTTGCAACTATGCAAAACGACTGCTTTGAATGTCGACTTTCCAAGAAAATCACAATCGGCCCTAGCAAGGTATCCGTCGGAACGGAGAATTCTCCGCAACGGATATTCCGTCGGAGACTCAAACTACATTCGAGGTATCCGCCTTTGGAATGAATAAATAAAATTCGACGACGCATTGATTTGACATGATGTTGTTTCGTGGTACTTCGGGGTTTTCCTATTTAGTGCTTGTTTTTTCGTTTGTTTTTGCTCTAGAAACACAAATTTAAGCAACAAATACAACCAATTATTTTATTAAAAGTTTTTTTTTTCTTTATTGCTTTCATTTATCAACACTTCACTGCAAATCGTAAACAAATTCCGCAACCAATTCCTGTCGAAGCATATCGGAAGAAAATTCGTATGAAGCTGTCAAAAATATCAGTTAAAACGCACTTGATCGCACTGAAACGCAAAATGCCAGTGTCCGTTGCATATTTGTCGGAAAAAAGTTCCGAAAAGGTCTTCCGAAGAATACCTTAAAGCAAAAATCCTCCGATTCGTATGAAATCGGAGAATTTTCCGTTCTGACGGATACCTCGCTAGGACCGAATATTTTTCGCTGCCGTTTATTTTTTTTCCACCATGCAAATGCACCGCTGACAACTTATGTCGTTTTCGGTTGGATGTCCAGAACCGTCCGGAAGCAATCCGAACCTTCTGAAAGCTTTCGACTGGGACTCAACTGACAGTTCTTTTACTGAAAAGAAGTGAAATTTGCCTCTGGATTTGAGTTCAGAATCGCGGAGAGTTCTTCCGGACGTTTTCGGCATTAATTAGCCATCGCATTTCACGTCTAAAATGGCATTCGCATTTGCATTCTAAGGGTCATAGTTGTCGCCGGCGAACTAATTAGTACCAAAATGCAAATTCGATAAAAAATGGGGTTCGCGGCGAAGTGCATAGTTAGCCCCCCCGTATCAAAGCATCGGCCAGGCCGATCATAACACTTTTGCTTGTTTTTTGTGTTATTGGGTTCGTATGTTTTTATTCCTGTAAATCTTTTTTTTTTTGACTTCCTTCAAATGAAAGAAACTGCAGTTGGGGAAAGTGTAAGTGGTGGCACGAGCGCATGCGCATGTGATTATCGATCAGCGATCGTCACGACAATTGTCGATTGATTTTAGCTATTTGTACGCACTTCCAAAAGAAAGCATCGAACAGACATTTGTAATCGACTATAAGCGGCTCTCAAATCGACAAATATCAATCACAGCTGTCGATCGATCGACAGTTGTCGCTCAACGATCAACACTATAGACACTCACAATAGGGGCCTAAACTCTTGTAAAGAAATGTAAACAACGATGATACTCACTCACTAGTTGAGGTACGTGCGATTACCGGTAGGCAGATCAAGAAAAACTCAGTGGATAATGTGCTGGGCTACTGAGCGAGAAGTCTCACTTTATAAGTCAGGAATTGCGGGTCGGTGATTATGACTCTTTCCGTGACGAGTATAGTTGTTGACGATGCACGATGTACCATGCCCAACAAACGCAGTGTTTGTCCATAAAAAGTAGGTACCGCGTTCGTTTTATTTATGTATCAACGCAGTTGAACCGAAATGCTGCCAACGCCGCAGTTTTCTGAATAAAAATGTCCATTACCAAGATCACCTCATCACCTACACTTAAAAATATGCTAACGATTAGGACCCGGCTAAAATCAAAATATGTACACGCTGGGTAGATAATTTACTACAGATACTGATGGTATAGTAATCGGATATACCCAGATTACGCAGATTAGCATCGAAGTATTAAGTTGTGAAGAGCGAAGGGTTCCAGATTCAATCAGCCATTCAGTAAGCAAGGTCAATAGCTTTATTGCCTCTTTTTTTTGCACTCTGACCTCGGCGAACGATTGGCAAATGTTTGATAGTACATTTTAAGTAGCCTGATGAACTCAGAGCTCGCTTGTAAATATTTGGGAAATAAGCGACAAAAATGGATAGTCGCGAATGACAAGCCAAATGTATGCTGTTAACAAAAGTGCACGCATAACGTCGACGTATCAAGCGGGCAGTCACAATAGACAGCTGATAAAATTTCGAGGTAGTTAGAAAGTGGCCCTTATTATGATTGTCGATCAGCGATCGTCACGACAATTGTCGATTGCGTCGATTGATTTTAGCTATTCGTACGCACAAAATTTTATCACTTACAAGAGAAAGCATCGACCAGACATTTGTAATCGACTGTTGCTAATCTGTTGCGTTTTCATTGATAGTCACCCCTATTGTCGTTGTCGTTTACGACTCTAAAAAAAAACGACACGACTGTTTGGTATTGGCGACTAAAAATAAACGACTTTTGTCGCGGCGACGATCGACAAATGTCGTCTGAAATGTCAAAAAATGTGGATTGCATTTTTCGACGACTATCGTCGGTATTGCGTAAGGCGTTTTGTGACGACGTTTGTCGTTGAAATGATACATTTCTGTCGTCGACTATTTTGCCGACGACTGTGTGATAACGTGTTAAAAAAAGTATCTGTACTTAATTTTTAATTAACTAAAAGACAATTATAGTTATTTTGCAGAATGGAGATAACAAATAAAAGACAATTTCTACATTTAGTGAACGAAATGCAGAAAAATATTCCTTTGGAAAAATCATTCAGGAAGGCCTAGAAAAAGTGATGTTAATCGGCAAAGGGACGACATAACCTTATCTCTGAATCGTCTTGGACCATATAAATCTACGCGCCAAGTAATGAGTTATTCCACGACGACCATAGGCCATAAAATGTGATGAAAAACCCAGAAAGCTGAAGGGTGCAGTACCTGGGTATCGTATTTTGTATGCCTGCGGATGTGCCACAGGGGTAAAAAGAGCTGGTACATACTACATACATCAATAGTTTGCATTAAGTTTTAACAACAACTGCGTGATCAAGTGTTAAAGAAAAGTATATATGTATTTAATATTTAACTAACGAAACAATAGTTACTTATTCCTTAAAATTAAAATCACAAATAAAAGAAAGAAATAAATAAATAGTGAAAGAAATGGAGAAAAATATTTCATTGGCAACATCGTTCACAAAGGGTCTAGCAAAAAGTGATGTTAATCGGCAATGGGGCGACATAGCCTTATCTCCGAATTGTCTTGGAACACCTTCGACTTCGATAGTCTAAAATACATTTTAAATCTGAAAATAATTACTGTTATTAAAACAATGTTTGAAATTTAAATTATTTCTACCACTCACTTAACGTCGCGTCGGGTAAATCCAAGCGATTGGATTTGGTTCGAATTTCCTTTCATAACTTTACCAGCTCTTTTTTCTGGGTTTCTTCTTCGTCACTGATTTCAAAAAAACATCTCAACACTCTTCATTTTTTGATTTGTTTTATTAAATAATTAACCAACTCACAAATAAAACACCAGAAATGTCAAACCACATGTGTATAGTTTGTGGAATGTGAGAGTTCATAGAGTCGAGTCGTTTCAGTTACGCAATACCAAATTCCAAACGACTCGACACGACAAATGTCGTCAATCGTTTGCGACAGACGACAACGACAATAGGGGTAAGTATTTGGAGAAAAAGGTCATCGACATCGACCTGATGTCGGCAACAATTTCAAATTGTCGCATCGTCTAACATGGGTAGGACATGTAAGCGAATGGAGACCAACGCTTCGGCCCGAAGGCCATCTCCCACCAAAGTATGCACCTAAAAGCAGTTGGCGGACGACTTATTTTAATTTATTAAATGCTAATTCATGGATGCTGCGACATTGTACAAAATCAGCAATTTCGATAATACGTGATGACCTTCCTATAAGGATCGGTGGGGTATTGAAGTCTCATCCTCAGGGCCTATCTATATACTTTGGCCATTCTAGTTTCGCAACTCACGCTGTTAATCAAGAAACACTGATTTACATCGTTTTACATTTGTAAACGTCGCCGTTGTCCCCTCTAAATAAATGCAAATCCATTTGCCTCATGTAGCTTTTGGTTCCATCTATAAGCGGTTGTAATAAAATTTTTATTTTATTATCCTTCGCTAAGAACAAAAGAAGGGGTGGTTGGGTGTGTATGAATCGGGCAGGCATTGATTGGCATTAACTTGGCAATGTCCAGTGTTTTAACTTTCTCATACACATCAATTGTGCTTATTTTACCTCCCCGTGGTAACCACCGGGTACTGGTCTCGCCCACCCGGGCTTGACTTGCTAAACTTATAAGCGCGAGTGTTGAACACGAAGAGAATAGCAACACTATAATGCTCTGTCGGAGTTGACTGTCTGCTCGAGTCTCAGAAGTCTAACATAAGCACCTCAGAATGAGGACGTACGGCGGATGAATTTAAATGATTAAATCAACGGTGGCGTCAACAGTCAACTTGGCAGATACCTTAATGGGCTACTTCGACTTATTTGGAGCTAAGGTTATTAGGGCCTTTCAGCACTAGTCAGGGTGTTGAAATAGAGATGGTGGCGGATGAACCCTTTATGGGCCAACGGCAGCGCTCATATCCCCGAAGCGGGTTACTGACTCCGGGAAATCCGGCCCCTTTTGTCCAAGGGGTTCAGCAAAGGACCTGGCCCTCCAGGTTGGGGGTTGTGCGTCGGGGTAACTTCCCTACCACGGAAAAACCAGGCAGTTATGACACAACTACAAGCCTCGGATATGGATGATCCAAATGTTGACGACCGCAGCAAACGAAATAAGGACAACGAACTTCGGATCTGCACGTGGAATGTCCGGACCTTAAACAGACCGCGTGCAGCCGAACAACTTGTGGAGACCCTGGATAGGTACAAAGCCGACATTACGGCCATCCAGGAAGTGCGATGGGATGGAGAAGGCATAAGAAGGATGAAAAACTGTGACATCTATTACGGCGAGTGCCGCAGAGAGCAGAGTCAGCGATTATTTGGATGTGGATTTGTGATTAGAAGAAGACTTAGGCAAGAAGTCTTGGGATTTCGCAATGTTAGCGATCGCCTAGTTACAATCCGCATCAGGGCCAAATTTAAAAATATCACGCTGATCTGTGCTCACGCCCCGACAGAGGAGAAAGACGACACAGCCAAAGAAGCATTCTACGATCTCCTTGAGAAGACGTATGATAAGTGCCCGAAGTACGACGTCAAGATAGTTCTTGGCGACTTTAACGCCAAAATCGGAAAGGAGGGCATCTTTGGCTCCGCAGTCGGAAAGCACAGCCTGCACGACAACACCTCCGGAAACGGACTCAGGCCAGTGTTACCGATGGGCGACATATGTCGCCAAATGGCGACTTTTCTACTGTCGGGACGCGTGGCGACCACATTTCGAAATAAGCGTTTTTGGGACCCCTTTCACAAATACTGGCGACATTGGGACGCATTTTCAAAGCTTCAATTTATTTCTCAAATAACACCCAAACATTTTGAAGTAGGTATACATAAGCATTTGCGTGTTTTTTCTGCTTTAATAAATCTTCGCATGTTTCTTGAACAGATGTAGTAGGTACCAAACGGAATACAGCGTAACACTTTCCATTCCAAACGTCGACACAATGCCAGCAAGTCTTTACATACTAAATGACCCGGTGAAGTTCGTACCACCTAAAATTTATTTATTTATAACTCTTTATAAGCGATTGTGAGTCCCAATCAACCTTTCAACTCCACAGTTTAAGTTTCGTTTGGTGATTAAATGAAACTCGTTCCTATAATTCAAATGAATTCAATGTCTTTTATTTATTCTACATATAAAAATTTAAATCAATTTAACTACCAAATTTCAAAGCTAAAACTATGGTGTTTTAAATTACTTTTATGGGTCGCGCCATTCCCCGATTTAGAATATCACCTTATTCCAATTTTTATGGACAATGCACATCAATGTTAACAATCTTACAACTTTTGAAATGCATAATTTTTTGGTATGGGAGGTGCCATGTCACTTTATCCAATTTTTATGAAATCTCGCCAAAACACCTTCGAGCCAATAGTAACGATTTTCTCAATATGTGAGCTCAATTCACTCTGTGGTTTTTGAGATATACGATGCCGAAAGATTTTCTTAAAAATGGCGCTCGATCTATTGTGTGGTTTTCGAGATATAAGATTTTGAAGAATTTTTTGTGTGTCCAATTTTGACCAAACTTCACAGAAACTCCCTTCAAGTCAATTATAAAGAGTCTCCCAAAATTTGAGTTCATGGTTCATGGTGGTTTTCGAGTTTTGCGATTATTGGTGGTGTATATTCCTATAAAAAATGGAAATTTAAATTTTATATTGTTTGGGACGCATTTTTGGGCTCGGGCGACCTTTTTTGGCGACATTTTCAAATTATCCATCGGTAACGCTGACTCAGGCTAATCAACTTTGCGGCGGGGCGAAATGTCATCATTGCCAGCACACGTTTCCCACACCTCAACATACACAAGGGGACTTGGCGGTCTCCAGATCAACAAACCGTCAACCAAATTGATCATGTTGCGATCGACGCCAGACATGCCTCCAGTATCTTGGATGTCCGAACGTTCCGAGCGGCCAACATAGACTCGGACCATTACTTGGTAGTGGCCAAAGTACGGATGCGGATATCCAATACTCCACAACAGCGAGAGGATACTGTAAGAAGATTTGACGTTGCAAGGCTACTATCGCAAGAGACCGCCAAAACCTTTGCCGACCGCGTCTCACTAAACCTCTCAGCAAGCTCATCCTCAGCGTCACCAACATCAAGTACAGAGGACCAGTGGCAACACTGCCAGCGTGCCATCAGGAGTGCCGCTACGGAAGTGCTGGGTTTCACTAGGCGACCACGACGAAACCCCTGGTTCGATGAGGAATGCCGCCAGGCACATGCAGCCAAGAACGAGGCCTATCAATTAATGCTGCAGACAAGAACCAGAGCGGCTGAGAGAGCTGCCCGTGAGCTCTACGGGCAAAAAAGAAGGGAGGAACACCGACTTCTCAGAAGGAAAAAGAAAGAGCACGAGAAGCGAGCGGTCGAATCAATTGAGGGACGCTACTGCAGAGGCAATGTTCGAAAGTTCTACCAAAGGGTAAAACGTTCCACCCAAGGATACAAGGCCCGAACAGAAGCCTACAGAGATGAGCATGGGAATACAGTAGTAGATTCACAGTCGGTGCTGAGGATTTGGAAAGAACGAAACCCCTGGTTCGATGAGGAATGCCGCCAGGCACATGCAGACAAGAACGAGGCCTATCAATTAATGCTGCAGACAAGAACCAGAGCGGCTGAGAGAGCTGCCCGTGAGCTCTACGGGCAAAAAAGAAGGGAGGAACACCGACTTCTCAGAAGGAAAAAGAAAGAGCACGAGAAGCGAGCGGTCGAATCAATTGAGGGACGCTACTGCAGAGGCAATGTTCGAAAGTTCTACCAAAGGGTAAAACGTTTCACCCAAGGATACAAGGCCCGAACAGAAGCCTGCAGAGATGAGCATGGGAATACAGTAGTAGATTCACAGTCGGTGCTGAGGATTTGGAAAGAACACTTCTGCAGACTGTTAAACGGCGGAGACAGCCAACAACCCGCTGTCAGGCAGAATGATCTGTTCAGTTTGGGCGATGATAGCCAAAATTTCCGTCCACCCGACCTACACGAAGTGAGCATAGCGATATCCAAACTTAAGTGCAACAAAGCTGCTGGAGCGGATGGCCTCCCGGCCGAGCTTTTCAAAGCAGCGGGAGATGGCTTGGTAAGGAGCATGCACCAACTCATCTGTAAAATATGGTCGGATGAAAGCATGCCCGACGAATGGAACCTCAGCATCGTGTGCCCCATCCACAAGAAAGGAGATACTCTGAACTGCGCCAACTACAGAGGAATAAGTCTCCTGAATGTCGCGTATAAGATCTTGTCGGCTGTATTGTGTGAACGCCTAAAACCTTTCGCCAACAACCTGATCGGCCCATATCAGTGTGGTTTTAGACCAGGGAAGTCAACCATCGACCAAATTTTCACACTCCGACAGATCTTGGAAAAAACCCAGGAATTTCAGATCGATACACACCATCTATTTATCGACTTTAAAGTCGCCTATGATAGCGTATATAGGGACGAATTATACAAAGCCATGTCAAGTTTTGGCATCCCCGCAAAGCTCGTCCGTCTGTGCAGGATGACCATGGAGAAATCTCGCTGCTCCGTTAAAGTCGGCAAGAACACCACCGATCCATTTGATGTCGAAAAAGGTTTGAGACAAGGCGATGCGCTATCATGTACTCTCTTTAACATCGTTCTTGAAGCAATTGTACGAAACTCACAAGCCAACACCAGAGGTACAATTTTTCAAAAGTCCGTTCAACTACTTGCCTATGCTGATGATATTGACATCATTGGGAGAACGCGGCGAGCTGTCAGTGGCGCATTTGCAAGCATCGAAACGGAGGCGGCGAAGATGGGTCTGGCTGTTAATGAGGACAAAACGAAGTATATGCTGTCAACGAGAAAGGACTCTCAACATCGGCGACCCGGACAAAACGTCACGATGGACAGATACAACTTCGAAGTAGTTAAAGACTTTGTCTACCTGGGCTCCACTATCACTTCGCAAAATGACATCGGCGCAGAGATCAAGCGAAGAATCACTCTTGCCAATCGCTGTTTCTTCGGGCTAAGAAGGCATCTAAGAAGTAAAACCCTCTCTCATAGAACCAAGGAGATATTATATAAGACCTTAATCATCCCGGTTCTGCTGAATGGTGCAGAAGCATGGACCCTGTCAAAAGCGGATGAAAACCTTCTGGGATGCTTTGAGAGAAAAATTCTTCGAGTGATATTCGGTCCAGTTTGTGACGATGGAGTGTGGAGAAGAAGATTCAATGACGAACTATACGGGCTATACAGCGACGCTGACCTGGTCAAAAAGCTGAAAATACAACGGCTGAGATGGCTGGGACACGTGGAGCGTATGGACAACAACGCACCAGCCCGACGAGTCTTCGAATCCACCCCTGAGGGACAACGCAGCAGAGGAAGACCCCACCTTAGGTGGCGCGCACAATTGGAGAACGACCTCAACCAACTTGGTGTGCGTAACTGGAGGCAGCTGGCGAGGGACCGAGCTGGCTGGAGGGGCTTGTTGGTTGAGGCCGTGGTCCACCCCGGACTGTAAGCGCCACCAAAAGTAAAGTAAGTAAGAACAAAAGAAAACAATTTAATTTATTTAATATTTTATTTTAGACTCAATTCAGTGCACATTTACATTCAACTTTTCCATTTATATATGAAAACTAATAATAAGAATTAAAAAAAAAACGAGAAAGTTAAAAATTGTATTGCTAAATAAAGATGCGAAATATAATTGAATTATTCTTAAGTAAATCGAGAAAATATATGTTCGATAGAGTTTCTTTGTTTGTTCGTACATTTGCATATATCTGTATGTAGAATGTAAATATAACATATAAATAAGTAACATAATCGTTGCACAAACTTATCACATACACATAATAAACTCACGTACATAGTTGTAACTTTTATAATTTTGATTCTGTTCAAAGTACAAAAGAGAGGGGAAAACGTACAAACAATTTAAACCAGTCAAGTGGACTGTCTACAACTAACTACTTAGCAAATTGCAAATTTTTACACCTAACAAACGCAAAATTGTATTTGTTTACCCAAATGTCATACTTTCGGGATGCGGAAAGGTAAAGCTAAACAATTATTTTAGAAATAATTGCAGACCATCAGCAGTGTCCCTGTCTTTATTGATTTATGCGATCGTATTTTTTTTTAATTTTAAATGTTTAACCACAAAGAGTGTGTGTTGTGTATGGTGTTGCTTACGTATAAATAAATGCGTCGAAAAAAATTCACATAAGTTTATACGAATCCAAATGAGCTCAGAAGTAGTTTCTTTATGTTCTATTAGTATTTATCCATTGTTTGTAGCCTTCATAAGATCAAGAACTTCTCGATTCAATTCAGTCGCTTGTTTACGTAGCTTTAAGACCTGCAAGTATAGAAAATGATAGAACAGCGTTAATTTAATATAATGGGTAATGAGCAGCTGGGAGTGGTCGGAAATTATTGCAAAAGTTCGAAGAGCACTATTCTTAAGTGTTCTGCGCCATTTATTGTCGGTCGACCGGCTCTTTTTCCTGCATTCAATTGCATAGTGTGGAGTTTGTGTAGTTTAGCTGAGAAACCTATTGGTTTTGGTTTCCCTTTGGTAAAGATGCTTCTTACGGTTTTTGACAATGACAATGAGTTTAAAGGTTTTGTATGGGAGGGTACCAGAACTACCTGACGATGTGAATCTCTATCGTGTTTTCAACAGACAGACCGACGGACATATCGATTCAGAACTTGACCCTGATTCAGAATAAATATATCTACTTTGTGGGGTCTCCAGTGACTCCTTCTTGGCTTTACAAAGTAATGACAAAAATGGATATACCTTCCTGTGGACAGTATAAAAAAATGCTAAGTGGTAGCTACGGCAGGTTGTTTGTTGGTTCTTAATTTTTGGACAGCTTTGCACTCTTCAATTTCCGTTGGAATCAGCTGTAGTAACTAAACAATTTAAGTACCGTAGGTTAGGCTAGGTTAGGCTAAATAGGGTGTGAGTTCATCACAGTGGACTAGGCGCCATATTGGGTCCATCGCCATCCCTGGGAGAACCTTAACAATCAAAAACCTAAACCAATTCACCTAAGCAATTCATTTCCCAAGCTAAATTGTTTCAATTTTGTTAGTGAGGCCAACCTCCTCCAAGGTGTTTCCTCCTGTACCGAGCAATGGCTTGACATTCACAGAGGCGATGTGTAATATCCTCTGCGACATGCAAGTCTTTGCAATACCTGCATGTGTCCGTATCTGTTAAACCTAGTCTCATGCCGTGCTTCCTCAGAAGACAGTGCCCGGGGAGAATCCCTATTGCCATTCGTAGCTAGACCTGCTGAGTTTTAATAGTTCTACAGATTTTTTCCGATCTAGCTTAGGCCACAGAGACTTTGAGATCCTGTGACCTACTATATCTGACCATCTTTGATCTGCCCTATTTTTAATTTTATCGAGAATAAATCTCTTGGCCAAGGCTATTGGTGGTCTTATGCCTTCAATGGTTTCGATTTGTGGAAGCTCTGCTCAATCAGGCTTGGTTCTGCGCGCATAATGCTCTGAGCATTGTGCGGCAGCTCCTGACTAGTTCAGATTTGATGATGAAGGACTCTAGCGCCTTTAGCGCAGCCTCTGTCTTTCAAGTGTCAAAGCTGCAGGCGAAAATTGGTTGCCGTGCTATTCCGGATCATATTAAAAAAGCGTTTTATTTTGTCTTCCTGCAGGGACACTACACTTTCCCTATTTCTACTGTCTATACACAAAACAAACTCAGTATATCCAGTTTCACGAATCCAATCAAATTGTCTGCGATTCGAAAGGAAAAGTTTTTATTTATAAAACCGAATTCTCATTGTTTAGTTCACAAAATTTTTAGTTAATAATTAAATTTTGGAAATGCGTTCACAGCGTGCATCAAAATCATCTCGGGCAAAACTTTCGCGACGGCGTTCACGGGCACGAACGCAATCCCGGGCCAACAAAAAACTTGCATGTATGCGCCCGGGTCCGATTACCAATAACCCGTATCTGAATTTCCTGCGTGATTTTCGCAAACAAAACTGTGGGTTATCTGTCGTCGAAATGACCATCGCAGGTGCTAAGAAGTGGCGAGCGATGAGTCCACAAGAAAAACAAATTTATATCCAATCGGTAAGATGTTTTTCGTGTTTTGTTGACAGTGGTTATGATTTGCTTTTTTTTTGCGCAGGTAAAGTCGTCCGAAAGGGGAATGGTGTGCATGCGTCCAGGACCGATTACTAGGAATCCGTACCTAAATTTCCTTCGAGACTTTCGAAAGAAGAATTGTGGTTATTCGTTCATACAAATGGCCATTGAGGCAGGAAAGTGTTGGCGGGCAATGAGATCTCAAGAGAAAAAAGTCTATGAACTTATGGTAAGTTGTTTCTTTAGGTTTAAATATATTTACAGCATATGCTTCGCAGGCTAATTCTACACCGAAAAAACCACTCCGACGTCGATTGAGATATTAATTGAATGATATGAATGGGGAATTTCTCTAAATTATGTGTTCTTTTAAAACTATGTATACAAACTAATGTACCAATAAATTGCAATTCTTATTAAATTAATTCTATGAAAAATTATTAATAATCATCAGCAAGGGTATTAGGATTATGCGGGGTTAAAAGGCTGATACATATAAGCAAACGTTAAGACAATTGCGGACATTTCTCACCCATGGCAGAGGTGTGTATGGCAATTTCAGTTACTTATAAATAATACGGAATGCACCTTTGTTCACGGTCGACTATAGATATATTGGTTTCATTAAATGTTAGCCAGTTGGGCGACGAGGAAAAATATGCAGAGGCTTTCCCTAAATTGTCAGTTTGACTGCAGTGCATTCTGCGTTTTGGTGCGTCCTATCATTGCTCACTTCCTTTCACAATGATGACTAGTAATTGGCAACACGAAACACTTAAAACGTTTGCTATAAGCTGTATAGAGTATCAACAACTCGACGAAGGTCGTTTGGGGTTCGCTATTCACTTATTCAGCGCTGAATTCCGACCGAATTTTAATGCTCATTCTAACTACCATTTGAATTGATTTCTTTAAATTAGGAGGCATGGAATTACAAGGACAAGGTGCTCACAAATGCAAATTGGTACAATTCGAAACTTCGGTTGGAATTGATCACAGACGTGATATAGCATGGAAGAGAAATTGAAATTTGTGTTGTCTTGTACATGTGTACAATTGTACAAGAACAACAATGTACGCACTTACCTTTGTTCTCAGTTCCTTCTCATAGGTAACCAACTCTTGTATCTGTGCCATGGTTTTTGTCATGTTCTGCTGGTCCATAGTCCATCGCAGATAGAGCTCTGAAAGTATTCCAAAATTTAAGCTGAATTTTCAATAATTCCTAACACTTTGCTTACCATCCCACAATTCCAAGCTGATGGGCGCCACCGATGGCCAAATGACATGCGGATTCGGCTCATACAACGGATTCAGCAGACTCTTCATCACGTCTGGGCGATTCAAGTAAGACCACAAACTCGTAGTTCCATTGTGCACTTTGTATTCGGAACGTTCCTTCTCCGAGTCGCAAAGAAACGTTCCGTACTGACTAAAGTAACTATGTTCGAAGAGGAGAATTAGAAGATTTGTACTAAATTCAAAACTGCATGGAAATTGACAAAACAGTTGATATATACAGTCGAGGAAGAGGATAAACGTAGCTCCCGAGGTTTTTGGACGCGTCTGTGGAGGGGTGTAGCAGGAGTATTTGTGACGTGACGAGAAGGGGTGTCCGGCTTGTATCCATTCACGTTCAATAAGTGCTTGGAGGCTATTTAGAAGGATTAAGACATGCTTTATGGAAAGGGGGATTTTGGAACTTACCCCCTTACTGTTCGGCAGTCGGGATTTAGAATGATTTGTACCAACGACGTTACTATCAGCGTTGAGTCGAGACCCTTTGAACCGTGCACAAGTACCGGACTGCCCTCTTGATCCAGACATTGTGCGACCACGCAGGCTGCGTTCAGTGAATTTAGAACCATGCCCAGCCAACCGCTGCCTTCCAGACGTGTTAGCCACTTATCGGCGCTACAGGTGATGTCGTTGCAAGCTAAATGAACATCAAGCAGGTAAATTGTGTTTCAGTTAGGGGTACATTTACTTACCTTCGACTAGTTTTGTAAAGCTGTCCAGTATGGACGAGGGGTTCGAAACGTTACCAATCGATCGATTAACCTTTTTCCACTGGGAATAGTGTTGATCGGTTTCAGTGTTGGACTTGCCCTTACCCCAGGTGTCCACAATGAAACCTTTTTTACTCCGACCTAAGACTACGTTGAGAATAGCCTCATCGGCTCGACAACGCTTGATGCCTTGTGTGGAAATGGGTTGGGAACTTCGCATTAAAGTAGCCTGCGAAACGACATTATTATCAAATACCATCTTTCCATGGGAGTAACTGTACACTTACCCCATTGTCATGTTTATAACTGAGAATTGGAAACCGTCCACCATCCCGAAAGGAAGCCGACTGACAGATCTGCTCGTCGGTTATTGACTTGGGCACAATAAGTGTAGCACCATATGTTGAACACACGCTAAAGTCCTTGTTCGCATGCGAAATCCGCCACTCATCACCCGTCAGCAGTTTCGCAAACTCCAACTCTGGCCTAAAATTCACAAAAATTAAAACATATGTCAGCATAATCATCCGTGATTGCTTACCGAAAAATGGTGAATCCATCTTCCAATATGGAATACATTGGCCTGTAGAAGAACGGATAGTCCAGTTCGATGTTGTTTAGTGAACTGAGCTGTTCCAAAGATATGGCCACATTAAAGTACTCCTTGGAGTATTTAATTTCCAATGAGATGACGCGCAGATCCTTACATTTTAACGTTATTATGCCACCCACGACAACATTGTTGACAAGGAATGGCTTCTTTTCTACACAATCGATATTCTTGTGCAGTAACTAGGGGCAAGGTAATTATGAATTATTAGGGTCAACCGATTTGTTTTATTCGGGAAAAAGACTTACCCATAGTTCTTGACTGTTTTCCTGGCGGGCACTTAGCAATAAATGGTGGCCCGTGATGCATAGGGTGCCTTCAACTGTTGCATGCAGATGGTCGTGCAGTAGGACACCATCAAGTTTCGGGGTTTTTATGAGATCTGCGAATTCCATTGGGCTTGCAAGAGGATGAGCACTGTGGATATGCTTTATATGAGGGTTTTATGAATTGACTTGCATTGTTTCTTTGTTTTGTATAATTTCCAAACTCAGAAGGGCGGATTATCGAAATTTTAAGTTTATCACTTTGGTTTGATAGGAGAAATAAGTTATGTTGGTTTCTCTTTTCTTCTTGAAATGCCGAACTGTCAACGGCAGTGCTTGTAATGACAGTTATGATAAACTTGTTCAGCGCAACAACATTACTGACCAGCAAAATTAAATTATAGCATGTATGTATGTATACCTGTATGTATTCCATAATGATTAATGTCGATTTCCATTGTTAAAGAAAAAGCACTTTTTTCAAATGCAGACCAGTTTTTCAGCTGTTTGTCAAATTCGTTTTACATTGGACGGAAAACAAGTACTTTCAGATCACTTTTGCGAATCTTGAGCGAGATTCACACAGCAGGAAAAATCTGAGATCTGAGAGCAAAACAGTAAAAGTCCAATGAAAATCGACATAAATTTGAATTTGTACGTATAGCTCGCTCACGGATGTGGTAATCCGACCCTGACTGTTAGCAAATATTTTCGGGCTATATTTAATTTCATAGTATAAACTGCATACCTAGGTACTTACTTTCTTGTCTGTTGATGTTCGCCTGTTGTTCGAAACATGGCTACGTATCAAAATGTCAAGTGTTAAATGCGTCATGTTGGCCTTAAAGACTTTAAATTGCAATACCTACATAATACTATTTTCGCGTTGATATCGACAGTACATAGGTACGTATTGGTATTAGCGGAACAGAACTCGAGCATATCGAGCACGTTCGCCCAAATGCAGCGTTTTCAGAGAAATTTCATCATTATGTTTCTACCTTTATTGTTCGTTGTCTGGTTTTCTGTTTCTAGCAAACAGAAACAGTGTCATCGAAATACGAATGATAGTGGATGGGAAGGTGTCAGATTCGGATACACTGCAAAAATGGGTTGGCAGAAATTATCTGTGCATATTATTGCATCAAAAAGAGCAAAGCAAACAAATTTCAACCGTATTTGACAGTTGGAAATTGACTACATGTAAAGGGTCCGCCAAATAACTTTTTTTTTTTTTGAAAACGCTATAAAAAAGAACTACTGAATATTTTCTCAAATTTCTTTTTTTATTTGAAAGTACAATCCTTCCGGTTAATAATGGAAAATAATTTCATTCAAATGGCTGCCTCGGCTGGCCATGCAGTAGCCTACACGATCGGTCCAATTTTTAAGCACATTATCGATTGTGTGCAGCTGTATTTCACCAATGGCTTCACGAATATTGTCCTTTAAAGCGTCAATTGTCTCTGGCATGTCGGCGTAACACTTATCTTTTACGGCACCCCACAAATAATAGTCCAACGGTGTCAAATCGCAGCTCCGCGGTGGCCAAGCGACATCAGCTCTGCGGCTGATAATGCGATCTTCAAAAACAGGGCGCAAAACATCGAGAACGACGGTGAATTGATGTTGATGGCGCTTCACGCACACTTTCTGCCACAGCAGCAATTTTCTCGGGTGTACGCGCTGTTTTTGGCTTTTCACGCTTTGGTTTATCGATGAGGATGCCAGTTTCTTTCACTTTTTTCACAAGATAACGAACATACGGAGCTGACGGTGCTTCTCTTCTTCCAAAATCCGTACGCAATTTTCGCACACATTCTGCAACATTACCATTATTTTCAAAGTAATGTCGCAATATTTCGTTATATATTCGTTCAGCGGAAGGATAAAACTAATTATATGTCAAATCAGACATGAGCTAAGTGTTACCATTCGCGAAATACGCACTAGTTGAAAAAAAAAAAACGTTAGATGGCGGACACTTTACATATGCACATCTAAAATCGTCTTCGAGACCGGAAATCATCAAATATGGCATTTCCGCAAAATATTTTTAAAATTTATTGGTAGGTACCTATACAAAAATTTACAAACCGGCGCCATTCTAAATAACAACTTCCGGGGATTTGTTTGCTTCCCTTTTCACCTATTCCAACGAATTTTTTTTCGTTTTTCCATTTTCTTTCCTTCTAAAAAGCCTTCAAAAATAAAAATAATATATGAAAAAAGAAGTTAGTTCATCTAGACTAGGGATTTTTATACAAAAAAAAGTTAGTTTCCTTGTGGAAATTAGGTAAATTTGCTGGTACATAAAATGTAAATGATTTTCATGCGTTCAAAACAACAAGCAAATTTCAGTTTCAAATGCTCGATTTCATAAAGAAATAATATCCTTGTTTTGAAAACCGGATGTAGCAGATTTAAACTGTCAGCATTTATACACTCCAAGCATTTTTTAGTCAATGTACCACCCCACCCTATCAATTATAAGACTGCAAATTATTTCCACCCCAAGTACGCTGTACAATCTGACCTCTGCATTATAATTAAATACGGGCGGCAATAATTACATACCTACCTCCTTACAACACATTGTTCGACCCTTTTGTCAGCCATCATCCAAACAATATAAACATGGTCATTTTCGACACAGCTCCGAGTACATATTTACTATCATAAGCAGACAATTTAATTACTAGCCCCAGTCTCCTTCAAATTATGAACAAAATTAATGCTAACATTCAAACTGTTCAATCATCCATGGAATCACTCTTAAAATAACCGCCCTCAGGAATGGATAACAGGAAAATTCAAAAATCAATCCACTCGGGTTCATTTTGGGAAGCCATATCCCCAAGTACCTAATCTTTTTCTAAACCCACAATATTCTCCAGCTATAATTTATTTCTGTTTTTAGTAATTCGTTGCTCGCAAATATTTGGCATCATTCCGCTAAAAGGCATATCTGCAATTCCACCAAAATCTCTTCATTTTAGCTGGTTTTCAGTCAGTTCTTTGATGTGCTTCATATTCCTTGTGTGGGACTTGGTGGTTATTGGCTCTCATATCCATTATAATCGAAATGACCCAATCAGTGCCGGAATTATAAGTAAGAAACTTGAGCGTATTCAAATTTAAAACACTTATGGATTTTATCCAATTTAGCTACACTTATTTTCCATTCGATGGGTTTCTGTATTTATGGAGCTTTTATGCTACTGGCGCGACGATGGGTAGAAATAATTAACGAATGGACAGAAATGGAACAACGATTTCTACAAGAACCCTATGTTACGAAATTGTCAAAAGCCCTAAAACATCGGCTAATCAGCATTGGTATATGTGTGGCAGTTTTGGCCGCTGGTGAGATCTTAAATTGGTCTTAAATGAGTAATTTCATCTCTGACATGTAACATTCAATCAGGAGAACATTTATTGTTTCAAGGTTCCAAGATTTATGAGTTTTATGGGAAAACTTACGAATGTAACATCACGAATGGAAGAGGAAACCAATTCTTTTCGGAGCGATTTCCATACGTTTTTCAACTAATGCCGAGTGGTTTTGCTTTGGCTTTAACTCAGGTGATTGTCATCATAGACACGTATTAAACCCAATACAAAATTAGACAACAAACACACCTTTACAACTGTGCCATTAATGTCCTAATGCAAATAACGGTCATAACGACAAATGGCTTTCAATTAAAGTCGTGTTGCGCGAGACGAAGGTAGATTAACTCACTTAAAATCAACCTGTCTCGCCCGACACGATTTCATGGGAAGACATAGTTGTATTTGAGTTAAGGTTAGGGAAACGAATTTTGAAAAATATACTAAAAAAACACACATTTTTTAAACAATACGCATATTACTCCCTATCCTCAAGGGGAAACTTACAGAGGATCAATTAACATTATGTTGTCATCTAACTTTCGTTTTAGTAGCTCGTGAGTATTTTAGGAACTGTTGCATGGAACTTTTTGGATCTTTTCATCATTCTCATAAGCATTGGGATTAGTACACGTTTTGAACAGCTTACTAGCGCTCTCGGAAAGCATCTCCAACATGTGAATATTATTTGCAACAATACCCAATTGAAAATAAACTAAACACTTATAATTTATAACAATAGGATGAAGCATCCAATTGCAAGTCGATGCAGAAGTTTCGAATGGATTTCATTGCAATCTGTGATCTACTGGCTTATGTCGATAGCCATATGGGAATATTAGTATTTTTGTCAGCCGTAAATAATTTATATTTTGTTTGCAGTCAACTTCTGAACGTGTTTAAGTAAGTTTATATGGTAATTTCATATAAAGCGAAAACTCCTATTTTATTTGTGTGCAGTCCACTGAGGTACTACATTGACTATGTTTATTATTGGTATTCTCTGCTCTACTTGGTGGGAAGAACTTTGTATTTGTTTATCAGCGCTGCGGGTATTAACGAAGCCGCCGAGAGCCCGAAAATCCTATTGCATAACATACCCTCGAAAGATTGGAACGAAGAGGTAAATTATGCCAACGAAATATGATTAAATATGAACTCTCTTAACTATTGTGAAATTTGTATCCTTCAGAGCAGCAGATTTTTGTTCCAAATCAACTCAAAGACAATCGCTCTATCGGCAATGGGCCTTTGTAATTTTACTCGTGGACTTATTTTGACGGTAAGTTATAGTAAGAAATATTTTTCGTAAACCGTTAGAAAAGCCTGATAGGTTAAGTTCATCTTAATGGCGTTTAATCTTGAAACAGTCCAGAAAGTCGCGATTCCGAAACGATTTACAGTGGCGCTTGTGCAAAGCGTTGTTAGGTCGGTTATCGGTGTAGTTGGCGGAAGAGATGATGTTGGTGGCAAGATGACAGTGTTGTTTGAGTTACGTGAGAGAAGACGGGAGCATAATTAGTTCGAAGATTGTTGCCAGTATACCGTTGTTCCGATAAAATTAAAGTACATAAAACTAAAATTGCCTGAATATGGGCTTGGTTGATATCAGACAAAGTGTCGATTTTGCCAGCTACTGACTTCAGCTCAACGACTATGCCTCCGACCGTTAGCCGGTTTGCAGACAAGACTTCGCTGATGGCATCGATTTTATCAAGCACTATTGATTATGGGCGAAGTCAGGAACCGAGTAATTTGTGTGATGTGACCGAAAAAGAGATCAAAGTCGGTTCGTAAGGAATTTATTGATTCCGTTATTGCTTATCTACGTATTTTTTGAGCTCTTTGTTATTGTTTTGGGTCTTTACAATTCATTGAGACCTTTCAGTTGTTTTTCGATGTTAAGGACGTACTGAGTTCATCTACACTTTTAACGACCATATCCAACTTCGACATTTTTTTTTTCTTGTGCATGAAAATGTTTTGAAATGTCGAATTCATGGACTCACTGCATAATATGTGAGAGGGATATTTGTTTACACTCATGAAATAAATATTGCAACACACTCGTGTATTCCTTAAGAATGTTTAGGTCCCGGATCGCCTTTTAAAGCCAATGCAAGTTGGGTGGAAAGAATTGGAACAATTAACGTAACACTCAAACATTGTTTGTAGGTCAGCAAGTAAAGTGCATAGTAATAACCACAAAGTTCAACCAAAAATAATTCCCAGAGGTAAATGAAAATTACGTAAAATGAGGGCCAGTGAATTTTCGGATCGATTAAGAAGGGAATTTTATTTACGTTATCGAAAGGTTTCCAATGGTGGAATTTGCTTGTTTACAATTCGTCGCGGGGCTATAACCAGTTGAAGTAAGCATTTGTTAAACTTACGTTGGATTGACCATTGTTACTTGTCCTTGATGCCTAGATGGATTTGAAAAAAAAACCCGTTTAAAGTTTTCTTACTTCTTTTCAGATGGCTGGAGCAATAGTAACCTTTGAGCTTGTCATGATGCAGCTCAGCACCACAAACGGCCTATCACCACTATGCGAATAAAATTTCAATTGAAACAACTTTTATTGAACACTTCATTGATATTATGTACTTAAATTAAAAGAAATGCACCTGACTGGCAAATAGTTTTTATCTTAATAAATATGCGTACTTCCTGCAACAAATCATTTAAAGAGATTCTTTAAAGCTTCCTTTTGAGCTCGATCAAATTCCGCTTGAAGCTGCTTTGCCCGATTTAACTCATTAAGAACGCTTTTATTATTGGGAACCAATGTGTTGGCTTTAGTTAAATCGGCGATAGCTTCATCATAATTCTGCAAATGAATGTTGGCTTGAGCCCGCCGAAAGTAGGCTTTGCTGCTAGAAGCATCATACCGAATGGCCTAAAAATTATGGATATGAAAACTACTAAATGGTATTATAGAGATATCTGCTTACTTCAGAGGCATAATGACGCGTGTTAGAGTATTCGCCCAATTTTAGCTCTACCGCTGCCATGTTCACACAGTTGAGCGCGTTGAACGCGTCTAAAAGATTGAGATCTTCGTCGTTTTCGTAACCTTCCTGCTTCGACTCGTACTTCTTACGGAAGAAATTGTAATATCTGGTTGCTTTGCGGTATTTGCGTCGAGCTTCGTAGTATTGCTCACTTGCAAAGAACTCATTGCCTACGCTGCGAATTATTGTTAACATGCTAACCATCTCCTGGGGCTATATCATCGAGACAGTCAACCGAAATTCACATAACTGTCAGAGGATTTACCTTCTGCACGTTGTGCTTATTCTCCCAGTCCTGAGGGAATGGTGGCCATACATCTCCCCCATCTTTGTCACAAAAGCCCCAATCTTCTCCAGGGGCTATCTCACCACAATCGACGATACGAATTTCCTTAGATGAACAACAGCATAATATCTGATATATGTTTGATTCAGTTATCCTACTTACCTCTGTTGGTTTTCCGTCGTCGTCAGTGTTCATTTCCATTTCTCCAATGACGCCCAATCCCCGCATTACCTTGCCCACCACCACATTTGTTCCATTTAAGATATCACACACTACTGAGGTTATGAAGAACTGCGAGTTGTTGGAGTCACGCTGGCCATAGTTAGCCATACTCACGACTCCTTCGTCGTGCTGTGCGAGATTCATTCGAAATGATTTCAAATAATCGCGGCCAATTGCAACTTACTTTAAGATAGTGGTTCTCATCCTCGAATATGGGTCCGTAAATGCTCTCACCACTTGTACCATCATTGTTTACCACATCGCCACCCTGGACTACATATACTCGGGTGACTTTGTGAAATTTGATTCCTTTGTAGTGTAGAGGTTTTCCCAATCGGCCAACTCCTCGCTCACCCGTACAGAGACATCGAAAGTTCTCAGCTGTTTTTGGTACAACGTCTTTCCGGAGTTCAATTATCATCCGACCGGCTAGCAAATGCAAATGCAGTTGTTTCAATTTCAAATTAGAGCAAGTAAACGCGTAAAAAAAATTACCAAATTCCTGGCCTATATTGACGTCGAAATATACAATTGGGTTATCCGCCGAAGCCGGAACGGGTAGTTTATACATTATTTTACTGTGAATTTCTCAACAGCGATAGACAAATCAGATACAAATACCGTTCTACTCTGCCTTGCACTAAACGGAAAAACTTTATTGGCAAAAACAAAATGAAAAAGTATGAAAAAAAACTTTGGCACAAACAAATGAAAATGTCAACTCAAAAAAATTCGCAAATGCGAAGCTAGTAGTAGTTTATTATGATCCACCAGTTTTCTTTTCTTTGAGGTTTCAGTGAGGTAGGGAATACTAACGGGTAGATTTGAATCGATTTGATGACAATAATAACGGTTATGTGCGTGCAATAACTGCTAAAACTGTTTTTACTTTATGCCACCCAGTTTGCAATTCTAACGTTAGCCGAACTTTATGTTCAACTCTAAAAAAAACGGAAATCTTGTTTCTTCTATAATCTTGATTTTTATTCAGTGGCTTCCTCCCGTTTACCAACTTGTAGGAAAATATTCACCTCGATTACCGTTGTCGTTTTCGACTCAAAAAACCGCGTACGTTTTTGGTAGAAAATTTGCTGTTTATTTTCACTTTCAAAATATTCAGCTTGATTGCGTTTGTTCGATGGATAAGTTGAAAACATAAAAAAAATATGCAAAAAAAAATTTAAATACCTAACAAATAAAAAGCAGTCAGATGGTCTAACTTCATCAATGGATTCAGCAAGGGGTTAAAATCAATTTTGATCGTTCTTGGAATTGTATTGCTACAACGATAAATAGCTATAGCCATCCGACAAGAGATGGCATGCGTTGGCAAAAGGTACCTACTAATAGTGAATTGTATATTTTATATGATTTGTTTAGGTTTGGGCAGATTTAAAATATAAAGTAAAACAAAAACTTGTGCATAACAAAAAGGAGCCTCGCTCGAACAACCTGATGAGGCAACTTTAAACAGGCGATAACTTTCGCTTCGCCCCAAAATGAAGCTATTGCAAATTTGCTCTCGTTAGAAATAATCTTAAATCCGAAAGGTGTGACCATAGGGGCTTTAAATACTTCAATAGTTCAGGCACAATCGCCTGATTGTAATACGAACTATCCGTCGACATCGCAAGCGTAGTTTTCACATCAATCCCATCACAATGAGATGAATTCCCTGAAACGTCAGCCATCAATCTCCCTACAAACTCGCCAACACCATCTACTTCCTTGTCCCTTCAGACTGGACATACTCCTGCACAAAATGAATGATCTCTTATTTTTGATCGTGTTAACATTAAAGTCTTTTTTTTTTTTGCCCTTTCACTTCTTTCTTCTTCCTCACAACCTATCCGAACTGTAAAAGATTTCAATGGTATTCATCTTATAAATCTTTTGAAAACTGAAATCTCTCGAGAAGTAAAAACTTATTTGCACAATAATTTCTTTTGGGAAGACTTTTGACAGTTTTTTCCAAATACAGGTGGTACGTACCAATCCTTCGAAAAGATTTTACTACATTTTACTAGTCGTCTACAAATTCGGCGGGTCGTCTGTGTTACGTGATGAGATTGAAAACCGACACGACTCAAGAAACGACAAAAGTCGTTTTCGACCAACGACAACGGTAATCGATGTGATTATTTTATACGGTCAGAACAGAGCGTTTTGTCCAAAAATTGTTAAAAAGTGTAAAATATTTTTACACCAGAGGCAAAACACATTTTGCATACTTACACTGATGCACTTAATCGCTCCAAACGTTGAACAGCCAAGCCAACAACTGCGGCTTATTCCCAAAAGCGATAGCTGCTTAAGCGACGAATTGCTGGCCAATTGTTTAACGAATTTTGATCTATCGGATAGCCGGCAGTGGTCCTGCTTATTTGCAGGGTTAATATTTAGATACCTCTCTGAAAGTATGTAGTATACGAACTTACGCTTTTAATAATTTACATTTACATTTATTATTGTTACTAAAATCTTACACAATAAATTATGTGTTTATGTTTTGTGTGTGTACGTGTGTGTTTGTTTGTTTTTTTTATATATATCATAATAGAATAGTTTATCTTGATCTTGATCTTGTTTTTTTTTTTTGCTTAAATGAAATTCTCAGTAGTAAAAGTAAATTTCAGTTTGTTTAGCATTTCTCTTATTCGTATTTTTCTCTTATATAATTATATATATTTGATTTATCATGATTTTCTTTTATACCAGTAAAACTAAAATAACAAATTTCTGTTCATTGACATCACTTCCATTTTAAACTAGAGATAGTAAAAAGGTAAAGCATATAATTATTAATGATACAAAAATTTTCAATAATTCAAAGATTAAAACAAGAAGGGAGAAGGGCTGAGAGAATGAATAGGCGGAGAGGAATAGGAGTCAAATAAAACAAACAAATATTTTTTTTAATCACTATCAGTAGGCATTTCGATCTATAACTGTTCTCCAAGCAATGGAGCCGCAGCAGTTCCAACAACAACACCCACACCATCGGTAGCTACCTCGGCAGGAACAGCCTCAGCTGGATCTGCTTCGGCTTCAGCATTTGCGGCAGCTGATGCAGCTGCAGCAGCGGCCGTTGCGGCGGCGGCAGCAGCAGCATCTGCCGTTTCCTGCTTTCGCTTTCTGTGTTCGTAGTTCACCAATCGCTGTCCCACAAGATATTTGTCGTTCTTAATCGCAACGTAGAGCTTCTTGAATTGTCGTATCTGGAAGTATATGATGGCGACAACGACCACTGCCAGCAGGAAGAATGGATATATCTCCCTGGCGATTAGAGTCCTTGCATTCACATTCTCATAGAAGATTGGCACGATCGAGTGGGCGATTACGTAGGGCACAGCCAGTGCCAGACCGAAGCATGTGATTACAGGTGTGGCTAGCTCACGGATAATGAACTTTAAATCGATGTCTCGCAAACCTTCACGATATGCACGCTCAATGGCACGCTTTAGACGCCAGTCTGGCCCCATCAGGGTAAGAGCGCACGCGATTTTCGTGTAGAGCACACCCAAGGCCCAGTCCTGCCACAGGAAGTGAATCGGTGTTTGACCGATGGGCACGCGCAAGGGAATTACCAGAACTAGCTCGAGTAGGAGCCCAAACAATAGCGGAATTACACCCAGCATGAGGACGAAGATAATAGCGGCGAGAGCATAGGATGCACCCACATGAAGCCAATGTTTTATTTTGTCCATTACAGCTGCTCGACCTTGTGGTAGAAGGTTCACTGCAATCGCAATACCTCTGGAGATTATCCAGCAGAGGTATGTACCCACGGCGGCAGTGTATAGCTCATGAGGACGTGGCGCTACTTCGGGATTCGTTGAAACTTGATGATTGGCGAGATGATTACCGACCGTCCACAGAGCCATCACCTGACGGCCAATCCAGATGGGTACGGTCAATGTTACCAGCGAGGAGATGACCAAGCTTATGCACATGAATATGATTAGGCCAAAGAGGCGGAATGGAAATAATGTGGGTTTTTCATATGGTTGGAAGCCAACTGGTGCATCACGTTGCAGAATGAATTGATGTGCTGCTGCCAATCCCTGATTGCGGTCAGGTTGGGCTCGTTCGGGTTCTGCTTGACCGCCGTTGCCGTTTTCGGTTGTATCGTTTCCAAGGAGATAGCTTTTGATGCCAAGAACCCAAGAGACAGCTTGACACCAGATGCGGAGAAGTCCCTTAAGCCAGACCCGAGTGTGGGACTGCTCGAAGAACCCGGGGAGGATTATCTGTAAAAAAGAAAAAGAATGATGTAAGTAATATGAGCACAAACTCGCACTGCACTGCAGAACCTCAGTATTTTTCTATAAACATCTAAATAGATGTAATTTTTGGGTGTGAGTGATAACAAAAATTAACTCGCACTCAACTTCACAAGAAATATGTAATTGCGAAAAAATACATACCTGCAACAGAAGTAGCTGCAAACTGAGCTCGTTAACCTCCGAATCCCCTGACAGTGTATATGGAAGGAATGTTGGCCAAACGGACTTCAAAATTTGTATCGGCAACCAGAGCATCAATAGAACCGCTGACCCGAATATAATCACGGACGCAATCAACCGGCGAACATGGCGCAGAATCGAAAGATGAATCATTTCCTGAAACCAATAGCATTAAACCTGCAAAATATTGTTGCTTTTTGCAAAGATCACCTGAATTGGACTGAAATCTGGATCATTGAGGTTTCTTAAAAACCATAGTACACCCGGGCGAAGTACTTCCCTCAGCAGCGAGATAAATGCCGCAAAATAGTACACGTATACCATGCCAAACATCCAGTGAATGAAGAGCGAAGTGCCTGGCGCTGCTCTGAAACTCGTACGACGGTCTTTAATTGTAGCATCGAACATTGGGAGGGAGCATATGTCTAACCACCAACCACAGACTAACGGAAGCACACCAATCTCGACGACAGACAACAGCGATACCTTCACCACAATATAGCACAATCCCAGCAGCCATCGAATCTTGCTCATTTTGAAAAGTCGTGCAAAGTAGTGCAGCACCACGAGGGTCAGTCCAATATTGCAATACCCAAAAAGAGTGGTTATAAGTCCATGGAAGTGCAGGAGTGGCTTATCGGGACGGAGCAGTCCCAGCCAATTAATAACAAAATTGCCAATGCAGTAGGGACAAAAAGCGAACGTGAATATAAAGATGGTGTTCAGCGATATTACCCAAAAGACATGCTCCAGAAAGACCATACTTCCGTCCAGCCCTAGTAGGCGCTCCCAAGTCAGTTCCTCTGCAGCACGATCCCACTCCATGGGATTCCAATTCGCCTCCTCGTTGGCATTGCCTAGATCGGCAGGGTCCTCATTCAAAGCACGATTTCCAGCATTAGCCTCTGCATCGGCAGGCGGCGGCTCAGCATTATCGATGGGCACATCTACTGGTGCCTCATTCTCATTGTTATTGTTCTCGTTGTTGTTGTTATCGTTCAGTTCAATGGGACCATCAACAACAGCTGCTGCGACTGGCTCCACGGCCGCTGCTACAGGACCAATTTGTCCAACAGCATCCTCCCCAACATTTCCATCACCATTGGCACCGGCTCCACCAGCTATCGGTGGAACTTCTTCTCTCTCCAACCAATCCGGTCCACCACCATGTAGAATTTGCTCCCGCAGCCAAACCAGACCAACAAATGACAACAGGGTGCAAGTCACCACAAAACACCCTCGAAACGCGTCCGACGCTATGTTCTCCGTTGAGAACACATCAAACGGCAGCGACAGAATCATATCAAAACTTGATCCACTAAACATAAACCGATATGTGCGGTATGCCGACAATGGCACTATTCCAAACCAAGCAAACGCCACCAGTGTATAATGTAACCAATATTTAGCCGCCTTCCCGACAGAAGACAATAAACCACCAGCAACATCCCGCAACGGCAGCACTCTAGGCATATCTGGCGAGTATATCGGTGTGAACGAGAATCTATGGCCACACAACTCGCAGTACTCTTTTCGCGAGTAACGCATCCATTGCATAAGACAATCCTGATGGATGTATTTTATGCTACCCGTACAGATGCATGGGTAGAAAAGCGGACGGTCGGACTGGCCCTCGCAACGGCAAACGCGACAAATGTCGCCCTGTGAGAGGTCATCCATTGTTGGGTATAATTACTTTTGTTCGTTTGTGCACTATCCACTGGTATACATTTAAAATCGTAACACAACACCAAAAAATATTAAAAAATATAAATATTTATAAATTCCAGGAAAAAAAATAAAAATTGATTTTTGTTTGTGCGGATGAAAAATATACTTTTTTTCGTAAATTGAAAGAAAAACCACGTCAGTTATCTGTCAAAATAAATTTTCGAAATTGCGTAGATTTGGTAAGTTTTAATTTACATTTTCACACTGTAGTGATTACTTTATAGGAATTATATCCGATTGAATTGATTTAACTTTATATATTGAGAATATTTCAATGCGGAAATTAAATAAAAATCTTCCAGAAATATTCTGCTTTCGTGTTTTTGCTTTTTATTATTTTTTTTCTACCTGTGACATTAGTAAATCGCAGCCAACTTCATGTGACATATGCAATTGTAGCATTCAAAGGCAAAATTGGCCGTATCAATTTGTATGAGCAAGTGCGTGCGCTCATTTCTTATTTCTCAACCATGTTAAAAATGGGGATACTTCTGTTATTTCAGGCGTATTTTTTTGAGAATCTATAGCTAGCTCACTTTTACTTTTACATGCAAAACTTTTATTATCACTTTTGGTTTTGTTGTACTCACTTTTGGTTTTACATGAAAATTGTTATACCTACTCACTTTTGGTTTTGTTATACTCACTTCCCAAAAAAAAATATACGCCTATTTTTATTGTAGCCTCGGTAAAAAATGAACTCGGTGGTTTTAACATACGTTGAAAAAATGTTAATAGTCAAAAGCCAGCAGACTACATAACTTTAAGCCGTGTGTCAATTGGACTAAATAATTATCCTCGGATAATTTTCTCACACTATCGTCCTGCTAAACGATTTTTGTAAGTTGGCAAATAAATTATCATATAGGCTAATTTTTTCATTCCACGATTTTCATCGATATTCAGGGCGAGTTCCAACATATTAGGTACCTATATGAAACATTTTGCGCCGGAACTCCCATATAAACTCACCACAGTTTATTCCAAGGAACTGAACGCGAATTTTATGAACACAGTGCTAGCAGTCAATGGCCTATAATCATCATCATACCTACCTACTTACCGTATGATAGCGCCGAGCTACTGTACAATTTTTATCCTTTGAATGTTTTCATTCCCAACGTGAGTTCTCGTTTCACAAATCGAACATACCACAGCGAACAGAGCACGTTGCAGTTTTGACAGTTCATCTTTCGTCAACAACAAATCAGCAAACCTTTTATATTTTGCGTAAAAAAATGGCAAAACCCAAAGCAAATAAAAAGAAAAAAAATAATGTCATTGAGAAACCGAAAACCAGAAAAGAACTGCGTAAAGAAAAAAAGCTTCAGAAGAAAGAAAACAAGAGAAATTACTTTTCAAATGCCGGCAAAAAGTTGAATTCAGAAGCGCCCACGGGAAACACACAAAAGGTTTCGCATAAAGGTCTTCCACCGCCCCCTAACGACTTAAGCGATGATGAAGAGATCCCATCAGACTTCTCCGACGACGAAGTTGATGCAATTATGCCCAAATCCCAAACAAAACAGCCACAACCCAAAAAATCACCTAAAGCAGACGTACGCCTGGATCCTGCGGAAATCCATAGACGAGAAAAGGCCAAGCAAAAAGACTTGGAAAAGGCATCTCAAAAGCGACGTCTCAAGCAATTGAAAGAAGCCAACGAGGAGGAAGACATTATAATCGCTCGTCTAGAGAAAAAATTAAAAATGAACAAAAGCAAGGACAAAAAGCGTCTTGTGCAGAAGATGTTTAGCGACGGTCTGGACTATGCTTTGGAGTTTTGCTTGGACGACGATGATATGGCAAAGAAAAAGAAACAACATGAAAATAAGAGAGATGTGATTGGTGATATGGATGATTCAGATTTTGATGGGGATATGGATGGTGACGACGACTTTGGAGAAGGCAGCGATGAAGACGTCAGTGGGGATGACGATATGGACTCAGATAAAGAAGCGTCTGAAGAAGAAAGCATTGTGAAAGGTGAGCAATAGGCTAACATGTTGACTTTCCCGCTAAGATTTTTTTTTTTCAGTTAAAGAAGACATTTATGGTCGAAAACGAGACTTGGAGGGAAACATAATTCCGGATGCAATCGCTCCCACGCCGGCTGCTGGTAAATACGTTCCACCCCACCAACGGGCGGCAGCATCTGCTGCCGATAAGGACAACCGTCAGGAACAACTTAGTCGATTAAGCAAAAATTGTAAGGGATTCCTTAATCGCCTGTCCGAAGTCAATTTTCACAAAATTGCCAACAGCATTGAGAAGCTTTATATGACGAACTCCCGTCACGACATGAATGAGACACTGTATGCACTCCTTTCTGAAGCTTTGTTGACCAAGTCCCTTTGCAAAGAGCGAATGGTTCAGGAACACGTAGTTTTGTTGGCATATCTTCATGCCTCCGTGGGCACAGAGATTGGGGCACACTTTCTTCAGATGTTTGTCGTTAAATTCGATCAACACCTTCGCGACATTACCACCAACGCAGATGCTGAGGGCAAACAGCTGAACAACTTGGTTATGGTCCTCGCCTATCTATACATGTTCAAGGTTTTCGAGCACAATCTCCTCTTAGAGTTAATAGGCCGTCTCAGTAATAACCTGTGTGAGAAAACCGTGGAGTGTTTGCTGTTGATCTTCCAGTCTGTCGGCTTCAAGCTTCGTAAAGACGACCCACTCGCTTTTAAGAACATGATGCAGACGATTCAGAAGAAAATCGGCGAGTCAACGATGGAGATGAAGGAGAACTTGCGCCTCAAGTTCATGGTCGACATTCTGAATGCGGTAAAGAACAACAACATCAACAAAATTCCCCAGTTCGACCCCGAACTGGGCGAGAACCTTCGCAAGAAACTGAAAGCGATGCTAACCAACGACAAATACGTTATCACTCTCAACATCACCATAGACGACCTATTGCGGGCCGATGAAGTCGGTAAATGGTGGATTGTCGGCTCGGCGTGGAGTGGCAACATCAAGGACATCAACTCTTCTAACAAACCAGCATCATCCGCTTCTAAACAAGAGCGCTTTAGCGAAAAACTCATCGCTCTAGCTAAACAGCAGAAGATGAATACCGACGACCGCAAGAATATCTTCTGCATCGTTATGAGTGCAGAGGATTATGTGGACGCCTTCGAAAAGATTCTTCATCTCGCTCTGAAGGACCAGCGTAGTATAGCCTACGTAATCCTACACTGCAACCTTAATGAAAGCAAGTACAATCCATACTACGCGCACTTGGCTCAAAAGTTCTGCCTACACAACCGCAAGTACCAACTTGCGTTCCAATTCGCCTCTTGGGATCGCATAAATGAGCTTGAGCGGCTTACCAAACAGCAGATCAAAAATATGGCCAAGTTTCTACTTCATTTAATTGTACAGGGTGGACTGGCGCTATCCGTGCTGAAGGTAGTCAACTTTGTGAATTTGGACAAACCCAGCTTTGCCCTGATGAAAGACATAATGGTGGGAATTCTTCTCGCTTCTGAGGCCGACTGTCGCCTTGTATTTGAGAAAATTGTCAAAAACACCAAGCTTAACGTCTTCAAGAACAGTATACGACTCTTTATGCAGCACTTTCTGCTTAAGAACGAGGCATCCCTAAAACTGGATGAAGACAAACTGGCTCTGCTGAAGAGTCGGACAGACAGTGTCGACAAAATGCTAGCCTATGTAGATTTGTAGCTCAATAAACACGTAATTTTTTGGAAAATTCTCAATTTAATTGGTATTGCATTCCGTTATCACTAAGTAATTCATTCGACTAGTTATCCAGTTATTTCGAGTCCTCCACAGCCTTATCCACCCAGGCGCGCAATTTGTCAGTGTCCTGCAGACCTACCAACTTAGTCAGAACCTTACCATCCTTAATGACCATCAGAACAGGAACTGAAGCTACTTCATAGTCTAAAGCCAACTCACTGTGCTCATCGATGTCCACTTTAGCGAGACTAATCTTGCCAGCCTTCTCACCAATCACTGATTCAATGCGTGGAGTTAGCATCTTGCACGGATTACACCATCTGAAAGAGATAATTCTACAGTTTTTACGTAACTGAAATTGATGACCAAACTTACGTTGCAAAGAAATCCACGATAACTGGCTTGGTGCTCTTCTTGACCTTTTCATCAAAGTCTTGAGCGCTCTGTACTTTAAAAATGTCTAAGCGTTGAAATGTGGTCGAAATTGCACGCAAATTTGAAACAACTCGCGCAATTGGTTGAGCTTTGGTTAGGGATAACATTTTTGTTCAGAGATTTTTGTTTTTCCAGAACTTTGTGTGACTGGATAGATTTTGAACTTTTGGTTGTTTGAAAACAATTTCTAGGAATATAACTAAAAGAAAAGTTTATTTTTAGATAGTAAAAGCTAATCAAAGCATTGAAAAAGTCTTAAGTTAGTTTAAAAATTATATAAATTGTCTTACTTTCAAAATATTGGAGCCTTGTTGCGAAATTCATAAAAATGTTGATAAATGTCAAAAATTTGCGAGCTCACAAACCCGAATGAAAGCCTTCAGCAATAGAAATGAACCGGTAAGCACATTCAGTACGAAATGAAAGTTTGTATTTAGGCAGAGTGTCAATTGGGCTAAATAATATACTCGGATAATTTTCCACTGATAAATTGTCACTTTTGTGAAAGCATTGAAAAGATAAGTTCACTAAATTGCAATTATAATACAGAGAGAAAACACGCTATTAATTATTTGAACTTTAGCGTTTCCTATTCAACATTCTACCAAACCTCAAGCAAAAGAAAACGTCAAAAAATTAGCCCATAGGATAATTTACTATCTTGCTTCCGGGGCAGGATCAGTTTTTGTGTCAGAAAATTATATGAGGATAATTATTTAGCCCAATTCACACACGGCCTTAGTGCTTTTTCATTGCACTTGCGCCTTGTTTTGTGTGTAGCGAAGTCGTTCACGGGACTGAAAGTCATATGAAGGTATGTTTGGCCAAGCTATTGACGTAAGTACTATACGTGGACTGTGTTCCAATGCTAGTTTCATACAAACCTGCGAGGAAAAATTAAGCAAACATAAGCACTAGCCTTTTTGGTTCAGTGCGGCGAAAGCATTGACATACTATACATGGACTGCTAGCAGCTAATTTTTCGTTGAAGCAAAAATAAGCACTAGCTCTTTTGGTTCACGGCGGAGAGAAACGAAAACACTCAAATGTCATCGAGCAATTAATGCGATTTGGTTTGTGTCGAGGTTTGTGTGCTGAGTGTGCCATCTGTTATAGATCGTTAGAAATAATTTGAATAAGTCGTTATTTTTGCGCAATTGCAATGTTTCTACAATGGATGGCACTGTGTTCTATGTAAAAAAAATAGCAAAGGCGCACAGAGGTTGAAATCTCTTTCCTACTTTCGCCGCACTGAACCAAAAGGGCTAGTGCTTATATTTGCTTCATTTTTCCTCGCAGGTTCGTATGAAACTGACATTTCACTAGCAGTCCATGTATAGTATGTCAATGGGCGAAAGTATGAAACATCTGCGTGCCATTGCTGTTTTTTTTACATAGATGGCAGGATGGCACTCAAAACAAAATCGCACGAATTATTTGAGTGTTCCGTGAACCAAAGGAGCTGTTTGCTTCAACGAAAAATTAGCTGCTAGCAGTCCGTGTATAGTATGTCAATGGGCGCAGTACATAACGTGAATAAGTTCTTCGTTAATTACATCAAAGGCTTAACCGGTCCAGCGCGAAGCTACACTTAGTGTAGTAAAGTAGCAACGTTTTTTTATATTATAGATCAATTGAATAGAAGTCTTTAAAATTACATTCTACGCGTTGACTCTATTGAAATTAAAAAACAATAAACAAAACAAAAAAGTCTTCCAACTAGTTTTATCTGCTCCTCGTTGGAGTACTCTATTGATATCTACTATTTTTGCCACTAAAATTTTCCAATAATATCCTATCAGATTGATCCATTGACAATTATTCTTCTTTGATGTTCTGCAGCCTTATGTCATTCAATTTGATAGTGCAAGCTAGCCTCAATTATATTTGATTTGAAACACAGCCCACAAACCTATACAACCATAATTTGGAACGCACCCATTGAAGTCAACTCAACTCGGCGTGACTTTTGGTAAAAGGCTAATTTTGTTTTCACGTTCTGTTTTGCTAAGAAATTAAAGTAAAATAACAACTCAAATAAATTTGTTATGGCCAAAAAAGAAAAATCATCAACAAACACGTCGAAAAAACCAAAAGCAACGAAAAGAAAACACGAAGCAGACGACGATGATGAAGTTGTGGCGAGCAAAAGTATCATTCTCAGTGAAGGTAAGCTTTAAAATAAATCGAAATAAATTCTATTTAATTATGCTATATAACAGTTGCAGAACATGAAGATACTCCTGCAAAGAAGGAAGTATTAAAAAAACTCAAAAGAAAATCAAACGATAATACCTCACAATCTAATTCAGTAAAGAAATCGAAAAAACAGAGCTCACCAGCATCCGACGATGATGCTGAAATCCAGGAACCAACTGAAGAAGAACTCAAGGAAAGTGAAAAACCGGAAAATACAAAAGCTATAGTTACCGTCCGTCAAAAGAAAAAACAAAAACATCAGCAGCGTCTCGAAGCACAAAAAGATCAGTCTTCAAAAAACGAAATCACTCGCAACGAAGAGTATCTGACAAAATGGAAAGAAAATCGCGACGAATGGAAATTCGAAAAACTTCGACAAATCTCAATACAACTATCAGTGTTTGACGATACAAAAGTTAGTGCCAAGCTCTGGCCGATTGCATTGGAATACCTTTCTGGATCAAAAGGTGCTGCCAAAGACAAAATTACGAAATCGGCTGAAGCTGTCATCGATGAATTGGACAAGCAAGCGGAGAAGGCGAGTGATGATGCCGATTCAACCTTGATTACATCGTCCGAAAAATATCGTCGAGCAAGAGAACTTCTTCAGAGTTTTGACTAAGATTTTTGTTTTTGTTTGCTCTTTTAAGTTTAGGGAAATATATCAGATGTTTGTTAGAAACCTTGTTTTTCAATGCAGCTTTTGTTAATCATCATTCAATGTTGCAGTTTTTACAAGTTGATAAAATATTTACTTAACAGCATTTTTATCTCCGAAGATAGCAATTCTAACCAAGAATCATCACCATATGACATCGTGGACTTGGAGAAGAGAGTTCTTGTACAGTGCCCGTAACATATCACGTAGACTAAGCGAGTCTAATGGCAATAAGATGCACTGCATAAGGAATACGTATACTATTCGAAATAGTTCTACTGGAGCAAATAACAACTTTCTTGGTACTGCCCCAAATCTTGTAATGCGCGTTTATACAAAAGCGTATTCTGACCTCTACATCTATGCAAGTACTAAAAAAATATTGGTTATAAGAACAAAAACTGTTTTTATTTCATATTATATTTTTTTCAAGTAAATAATTGAACAGGGCTTTTTGTCTACTTCCATCAGAACAACTACCATCGCCAAGGTACTCTTTTGGTTGGTAATCGCTAGGAGTTTCTTGTATAATCTCCCCCGAATAAATGTCATTCTTCACTATACATATATTATGCATTACACACGCGCTTACTACTAGGGCTGTAATTGCAGGCACATTTGTTTGTTCCTTCAAATCAGTTAATTTGCGAAATCGTGACTTCAATAATGCAAAAGCCTGCTCAATCACTGTTCCTTTTTCGGAAAGTAGTAAATTAAAAGATCTCTGCGAGTCGGTAAGCTCATGATCCTTATAAAGCGGAACTAACCATTTGTTTGGTAAATAAACAGCGCCACCCAGAATAAACGAATTCTCTGGGAACATTTCTGTGTATTTTTCTTGTGCTCTTGTCAACAGTTCAGATTCATGAAGAACTTTATTTTCGTTAAATGATCCTGGTTCGCCGCAATAGACATCGATAAATTTTTTATCAGCATCGGCTACAGCTTGCAGAGTAATACAATATGACGTACCTCGTTTGTATAACCTCTTATTTTTAAATTTTGGTCCTTTGATTTCTATATGCGAACATGCGATTGCCCCTATTACACCGGGTATCTGCTTATCCGCCTCGAACTTTTGTTGGTTTTCATTGAAAGCATTTCCTGTAGGCCATTGCACGTAATTATGTCCAACTCTTATAAGCCATTTGGCAACACGACCAACGGCGAGCCAGGAAGAAGACTTGCTGACTCCAAATAAAGTTGCCAAGCTTGTAAATGTTATTGTATTCGTTATATAGAATATGTAGAGATACGCTTCTCTTCTGGGCCCGATTCTTGGTTTACCTCCATGCAATATACTTGACGTAAACACAGAACTGGAATAGCTTGCTAAATGTTAAACAAAAGTTAGACACAAACAAAAAAAATGCACGTCTACTTACTCGCTAAGAATTCTGCAGTTGAACGTTGCATTTTGAAATGGGATCTAAAGTCCTCATCACTGTATGCATCCAAAAAGTTCGTCAAACTGTCCACATTTGAAGGTTGCTTCGATTTCAACCGAGCTTTTTTCATTGACTTGGTATCACGGTCATGCTCCCTGGAGTTATCCTCACTAGTTTCTGATTCGCTGTAACTCGAACTTGTACTGCTAAATAGGAAACTAAAAACTTCATCGTCGTCGTCGTCGTCACTACTGGATTCTAGCAATTCAGTCAATATCTAAAATAAGGCGAGTTGATTCCCAAATTCAAAATATTTGTAAATAACTTGTTTACAGTTGCTTTCAGGTGGTTATCCATTTTGTTATCTTATTATTGTACTCCTTACACTTTTAATAATAACCAGACAGGGATTTTGTCAAATTATGAAGATTTGCTGTTCTAGCTACCAGCGTCTTTATTTTTATCCATCAATAACTGGCTGCGTTCAAAAGACTGCGTTTCTTTGACTGAATATGACTAGACTAGCAAGTAAAACTTTATTTTCATTATTTTTTTTAGGAGGAGACTTTTTAATAAATTGTTTTACATAAAATTAATATATATTTCATTTATTTTTATTTGAGTACGAGGAACTTTACCTCGGTTTCGTTATGATAAATTAATACATTTAGCTTGAAAAAGATTTTTACCTAAAAATAATAAGTAGGTACCTAGGTTCATATTTTTATGCACCAAAGAAATTACGTGCTATTTTGAGTTGACATAAATTTTGGATAAACAAAAAACGAACTCTATCATCGAAATGAAATGCTTAAAATGAATTACCTTCCTGGAAGTTGTTATGAGAAATTACTTTTTTTTGCAGTTTAAACAAACAGAACTTGAACCTACAGCTATCAATCAGTAAAAAAGCACACCCCTAATCGAAATAATTGTTTTCGCTTCTTCTCTTTTACACTTGTCAAATAACTGCGCACCAAAATGAGATAGCAGTAATGTTAGTGCATTTTTGTGTATTTTGATTTGTTGACAGTCGCGACGCGTTAAATTTTCAATTTCATAAAATTGTTGCAAAAAATTCAATTCAATTCGATTCGTTTGAAAATTATTAAAGAAAATGTGAATAAAAATCTAAATCAAGTGCAGTGTATGCTAAAATATATATGGAAAAAGCGATATCTAGTTAGAAAATCCCACAAATCTCCTTCCAATTGGGAATGCGGCAACATTCCCAAAGTGCATTGATATTCCTTTCTTTTGTTTGTTTGTTAAACTCGTAATCCAGTTTTAGCGTAATAAAAACAGGTAAGTTATTTAATTATTGAAATCATTTGTATGAAAATATGTGTTTAGCTTTTCATTTGATTCGCTTAAATCATGTTGGAAGTGGCGAAATGTGGCCTTGTCGGTTTGTCCTTGTAAAGTGGTAAAATATAAAGTGCTAATTATTAAAGAGACATGTGGTTGTGTGAAAATCTTTTAAGAGGAGCAGGAGCTGCTTTACCGGAGGCGACAACACCTGCACCTGCATTCTTAGAAGGTGAGTTGCATTATATTCTTATGAAATTGCTTACAGAAATGAAAATGAATTTAACTATTGATATACATAGGTAGGTACATAATATGCGAATAAATATGTACTTTGTGTTACAGGTTACAGTTTCTAAGCTTGGCATCAGTATACAATTATAAATATTTGTAGATGCCACAAAGTCCAATACACGTTGGTTTTTCTTACTTAATTGCAATAGCTTAACCCCTGATTCTTTTAGTTGCGTCGTACATCGCAATAGATGAAGTAGGTACATACGACATACCAAATGCCATTGAAAAGCAGAGTCTTCCTTAATATTCGTCTACTTCACGTTAAAAACAGCCGGGATGAGCCGGTACTTTGTTTGAGTAATATCTACTATTGCTGAATTATCCGCAAATAAATATTTAGGCGCTTTTATACCTACCGCATTTTTATACCCGGTACCACACTGTGGCGAGGGTATATTCACTTTGACATTCCATTTGTAACGCACATAAGGAGGCGTTGTAGGTATGACAAACTATATATATTATTGATCAGCATCACTTTCTTAGTCGATCTAGCGATGTCCGTCTGTCTGTCCGTCTGTCCGTCTGTCTGTCCGTCTGTCCGTCTGTCCGTCCGCACGATTACGGCCGTAATTTTAGAGCTATCGACTTGAAATTTGGTACATAAGCTTTTATCCACCAAACTGAGGCTAAGTTCGAAGATGAGCAATATCGGATGAAAACTACTTTTAACTTGACGGGAAAAAACACCGAAATGCCTACTATTGATACACTCGTGATTATTAAAAGAAAAGCAGAAAAAAATTACTAGCAGAGAACTGTGCTCTACAGCGTAGGTTATTCGTATAGCTTTTTGGTAGTCTCAGGACTTTACTATCGTATTTGGTATTATGCGCTATGACCACTCATTACTTGCAGTTTTTTGTTTGTTTTTTTTTTTAGATCTTTATAGGTTATTTGAACACCTTTAGAAGGTTACATCTTATTATTATTATTAACGAGCTGCTAGGGCATTCCGCTAGTAACTTAAATGTTTTGAATGTCTGTTTTTATTAAAATGTATACATATATCCCAATTCAGTTAGTATATAAAAGCCAGCCTTTTTACCAATCCTTTTAAATGACGGAAACGTATACATCTGGACCTAAAAACAAATGTATTTTTCGCAACGGGTCCATAGAGTTTCCAACACCCATTCGTTTGTATCAGCTTTTCTTATTTTTAGGACAAATGAAAGAGGTAAACAACTATATGCCGAGTTCGAACGGTGGAATTGAGAAGCTTTTCCAGGACAGTTGTACTCTCGGATGATTGTCAGACGTTCGAGGGTGGTGTCGGAGTGTGGAAAACCTTAAGATGTAATATCAAATGGTACTGTAGTGCATCAGCAAAGTTCTCTATGTAATAAAGGCACACACCCTTTTTACAATAACAAACTCAGGTTGTTTACAACCCCATCTAACTTCGGAAACAATTGAATTCAAACAAAGTTAAAGCGTCTAACAATCTAATTATTTTTTGTCCACATCAACAAATTCCATCTTTGTAGCATTAGTTTAGTGCTTCTCAACATACAGGACTTAAAAAATCACAAAAATTGTAACTGACTGACTCACTCACTCACTTTGATGATGGTCATCAAAATTATGAAGCACTTCCGCCGGTCCTACATATAACCTTGGAATTTGGCAGAATTCTAGATTCTGTGGGTCTTACACTGGGAAAGTAAAAAACTTCAGATTTTCATACAGTGAGCGTGGTATACGCCTACTTTTAATAATAATAGTTAACAATCATTTATGTGTAGCACTTCCGACTGCGGTAGAATGTTGAAATTTGGTAAAGCAAGTATTTAGGACTTGCATTGTACAGAAAGGAAAAAAAATATATTCTCCGTTCGGAAGGCGTAGTATCCGCCCAATTTTTAGAATCGGTTTTTACTTATTTGGGCCACTTCCGATTATTATCGTTTATAACTTCATTTATAGCCTCTTACGCTTTTTAAAGAGCTCAAAATGGTTCAACTAGTAGGGAGATCTTACATGATCCTTTTTTTTTCGTTGTATCACAATGGACCAATGCTAGTCTAAGTGTGTTGGCGTTTTCAGCTGACAGCCACTTTCAAACAACCAAATTCATTTATTTGAAAACTTCACTAGTGAACCTATAATTTTTTTTAAACATTGAAAGTATGTATGTATGTTCATGTAGTATGTAAGTCATTGACATACTATACATGGACTGCTGGCAGCCAATTTTTCGTTGAAGCAAAAATAAGCACTAGCTCTTTTGGTTCACGGCGGAAAGAAACGAAAGCATTCAAATGTCATCGAGCAATTCGTGTGATTTGGTTTGTATCGAGGTTTGTGTGCCGAGTGTGCCATACTGCCATCTGTTATAGAACGTTTGAAATCATTTGAATAAGTCGTTATTTTTGAGCAGTTGCAATGTTTCTACAATGGATGGCAATGTGTTCTATGTAAAAAAATAGCAAAGGCGCGCAGAGGTTGAAATCTCTTTCCTACTTTCGCCGCACTGAAACAAAAGGGCTAGTGCTTATGTTTGCTTCATTTTTCCTCGCAGGTTTGTATGAAACTGACATTTCACTAGCAGTCCATGTATAGTATGTCAACGAAGTAAGTATTACGTTATTAATAACACCTTGAGGGAGCTGGGTATGATTTTAGGCTGTTGCTATTCGCACGTTGTTCGGGACACGACTACGTAACGAAATGTCAAAGTTTATATTGCGTCAAGTTGGGGTATGTGGCTCGCTACGCTCGCGGCAAGGATTCTAAACTCCAGTATAATCATTTTCGGACATTATGCCGTACGTTTTGGATCCAACTTTTCTATTTATAAAGAGTTTTTAATGAAAATAGGATTACGTTACGTTGATTACGTAGTCGTGTCCCGAAAATCGGTAAACGTCAATTCAGTACAAAATCTGTCAAAATGAACGTGCGAATAGCCACTTCGATGATTTTAAACGTAAAATTTGCTAAAATGACTGAGATTCTGCGAGTTTCGCATTAAACGAGAAAGTTACGTGCGACCCAGTCGTGTACATTTTTTTATATAAGATAACTTGCCTTTTTTACATTTATGTTTTTGGTGTGATAATATCTAACACTAATAACAATAACATCTTTCAAATATAATAATGTCTTTTATGGATTCAATCGCCTTCAATTGAAATAATCTAAAAATAAAATTAAATTACAATGTCCTGTCTACTATAAAAAAAAAATATACGTATTCAAGAAAAAAACAATTCGAATAAACTTCCAGCTTTATTGCAAGGGATAAGGAGAAGGGGTCCTCGTCGCAACATCCAATATCATACTTCCTTCATTCAGTGCACGCCAGGTGCTACAAATCTTTGAGAACAAACTGTCCAAATAAGTGTCAGCTAAACAGGTAGATAGCATTGCTGGCGCTTAAATTGATGAGTGACAGTCAAATTTTTTTTTTCAACAAATGCTACCAAATGCTATTTTGGTCTTGTTATGCAATTCCTATAGTTTTCAATTGAATCCCACCAAAGCACTAAACAAACCCCTTAGCTACAGTTGTTCTCTATTTGATTTTACAGAAAATGTAAATTAAAAAAAAAAAAAACAAAAAATACAATTTCAAAACAAACACAGACGCCCGCTTCCACCCCTTCCTCATTTCTTTCGCCCGCATCATCGTTTGCACGCGTTTTCGTGTCGTTGTTCTTTTCCTGTTCACATATCGATACAATTATTGTATTTTTCTTGCGGTTTATATTTTGTTTTCCGTTTTATTTCGATATTTTGCCTCCACCACATCCATTCTCTTGATATTCTTATTCCGTAGACAAGGGAGAACATATGGCTGGTGGCAGAGAACGGCACCCAGAATAGGTACTAAACCAACCCAACCAGCAATAGTTTTTCTTCACTCGACACGCCAGCACTTTTTAGTGGACCGATGTTGCGTTCAAAAAGCGGACGTGCATAGTGAAGTTACATCGAATTTCGAAAACGCGTGACGGGTTTACGGTTTGTCATCGGTTTAAATAGAAAAATAATATTGTACGCCTCGTACACTGCAGCGTATACGTAACTTTTTTTTTTGTTTTGACGGTCAATTTTAGTTTTTTTTTTGTTTTCGGTGGTGACTTTCCTTAAGGGAATCTGCCAAAATAAATTGGCCCGCACCCCTTTGTTGGGTCTAATTGGATTTACGAGTAAAGCTTAATATTGTCTTCCAATACGCGAACAAAACGAAGAAAAAGAAACGGAAAAGTGCAAGATTCCATCGTTGACCTATGGTCGAGTTATCGATTCGTTACTGTGCTTCTCTTTTCATTGGCAGTGTGTGTACACGATTTGTAACGAGGCAATAAGTTATCGCTATAGTGAAACTATTGTGCGGGTGCAGTGAATCAGTTTGTAAAGTTTAGTGCGCTACAGGAAACCGAAATCAGTTTGATTAGGTGCTAAAGTTGAATCGGGGTCAAATTCGGACAATTTATGCAATTGTGTACGGTACACGCATCGGAAATGAATTAGTTTAAGAAAGTCGAAGGAACAACTCTTACACATGCCCATCAGTCCTTAGAAATTGGGTGAGTATCGAGTTTTATGGGGCTATTTACTATAATCGTTCTGTAGGCATAATGAAGCTGCTAAATGAATCATAATTTAAACTGACTTATCAATTGTATCAATCAACGCACATTGCAACAACACTTCCAAAGCTTAGGGTCAGATTGATACAGTGCGCCCTGCCCAACCTCTAATTTTTATTGTAGTTTGATTGGTTTTTTCCGCCTATAATTCACTGTTCTTTGAATTGTAGTAAACTTTTAGCAGGTTGCATCATTTGGTATGTTTCTCAAGAACACTTAGGTTGGTACCTTGATGGTAGGAATGCGACAATTCTATTTTGTCCACACATTCGTCAGGCAGGGGCGTAGCTATGGTTCGAGACGTGGGGGGGGGGGGGGGGTGAATTTCATTAAAATGCCGACTAATTTTAGGAACTTGCCGACTGTATAAAAATCATTAAAATCGGAACAGCGGTTATCGAGTTATGTATAACGTCATCGAATTTCACTCCATAGAAGATGTGTTTTGTATGGCAGGTGCCACGCCCCTTTGTCAAATTTTGACCAATCTTAACAGGAACACTCCTGGGCAAATACCTAAGACCAACTGCAAATTTGAGCGCAATCGAGTCAGTGGTCTTCGAGATATAAGATTTTGAATTTAAACTTTGAATTTTAAAATTATCTACATAATTAAAACTTGAATTGAGTTACATTTACATTTTTGTATAATATATTTTCAAAGGCGACCGGATTGCACTGCGAAGTCACTGAGTGAGAAAAGGAAAATGTGGACTAGTGTATCTTGAGGACTATTCACATGAGAGCGACCAACTATTCGCGAGTTCTGACAGTTCGCGAATTTCAGAAAACATTTTCTATTAGCAATTTCTAATTTGAGGTTAAGTTCGAACGAATGTTCGCTAAATTTTAAGGAGTTCAGTCGGCAAATTAACCGAATCCGACCGTCCTATTTAAAATCGAAACTCGGAGAAGGTACATAAAAATAAACAAATATAAATTGGCATTTCCGAAAGAAGGCACCTTTGAAAATGCCGACTTGTATACATTTACAAGTTTGAAAACCTCTACTATTGGGTTAGGTTGGGTTGAGTAGGGTTTGAGTTCATCAAATTGGACTAGGCACCTTATTGGGCCCATCGCCATCTCTGGGGAACCTTAACGGTCAAAAAAACCTAAACCACCTTAGAAGACAGTGCCCAAAGGCAGAGAGTATCCCCATTGCTATTCGTAGCTTTGATCTGCTGAGCATTAGTATCTCTACAGATTTTCTCCGATCTAGCTTAGGCCACAGATTTTTTTGATTTAATTTTCTCGAGAATGATTCTCTTGGCCACGGCTATTGGTGGTCTTATGCCCTCAATACTTTCATTAAGTGGAAGCTCTGCTCCGGTTTTGGCCAGAGCATCAGCCCATTCGTTACCCTCAATATCACAGTGTCCGGGTACCCAACATAATTTGACTTGGTTCTGCGCGCATAATGCTCTGAGCCTCTGCCGTCAGGTCATCTTGAACTTTACCAACATGTATGGTCTGTTCTGTGCTTGATTGACACATGCCAAAAAAGCGGAAACGATTTGCCAAAACCTTCGTACCAGAACAAAATTCAAATGTCTAGATGAATCTTTTGCGAATGCATACATACATAATGGTATGGACATTTATGGAGGTGGATTATAGAAGTGCATCGGAGAAGATTATGCCAAAAATCTATCTTTCTTGTAAAAAATGTTTAATTTGTGGAACATATTCTTCATAATAAAATACCTCGTCTGGTTTTACATGTAAATCTCTGTTGTGCTCAATATATTTATGTATGTCTATTTTTTTAAGAATTCATTTTATTTTCAACGAAATTTGAGCCGAACTCTTTGCTATTTGTATAGTTTATCGCTACCCATGTGCGTGCCCCTGACTCCAAAATAACCTAAATGTCACTTACCCAAACGACTAACTAATTAGCATTAAATCAACAAAAACATGATTTACAACGCTATCATATAAAGCGCTTAACCATGTTGTTTGTCATAATGAGCATGGCATATGTGCTGCACACATGTCCATCACTAAAAACGATTTGCTCCACAAATAATTCTTTGATCATTCAAAGATTTTCTATCGATCAAACAAAAGACAACGTCAAACGGGTGACAGCTAATAATTTCACACCTCTAATCCATATGCGTTGTTTTTTTTAAATCGATACATAAAAAAATTGTACATGAGAATGGAAAACTGACTGAGTGACATAAACACAAAAGTACAAAATAAACGCATTATGTGTATAGACATATGTACACAATGGATCTGCCTATTTGTCTGTTTTCTGAATTCAGAAGATGATCATATCTAGCGAAGTTAAGTACACTGGATATTCGAACGCGTCTGTTTTGCAAACACCTGCATTTGAAGTGCTTGAATGGCGCGTCAATGGCCGCGTTCCATTGACCGCTAGATGACTAGCGGCATGCCAAACTCCATATAAAAAAAACTGACATTTCAGCATTTGCGCTAGAGCTCTAGCACATTTTGTGAAATATCCTTTTCTGGGAAATTTTTCAATCTAGCGCAAAATGAACTGCTAGATTGAAAAAAAAAAAAAAATAACGAACTGTCAAAACAAAAAAAAATTGGTGTAAAATGGGAATTCAAGCTTCTATGTAACTAATATTCATTGTATTTGTTTATTTAAATTATAGTGTATTAATAAATATGCGACATGATGGCGCTCAATGCATTTTAGACTCTCATGAAGCTGAAATAATACGAATTCAAATTGGTTGTAATGTCTCTTTGTCGCTGCCGCCTAGATATCTAGCGCCAGCGTTCCTCCATCAGGGATATTATCTGCTAGATGAATAGCCGTCAAAGGAACGCGGCCAATGTCACTAAAAGTTATTATGGACGTTGGAAGTGATTGTTTACATACTTTTTTTTACTACAAAACATCCATGAGAAAAGCCTGGGATACATAAAATATTTGCAACGCTATACTAATGACAATCTATTGTCACTTTGACATATGTAATAACTCTTCTTAAATATCATTTGGATAATTATCGTCTGTCATATTAAATAATAAATATACCTAAAAAAATCTGAACTATAAAGAAATTGTTAATTTTAGTAAAACGTTTGCCTTTTTATATTTACTTCTCTCACGCAGGCACAAGTCAATTAAATCAGAATGCAAAATTGTATAAATCATGTCGCATTTCCTTTAACTATTAACACAAATAAATTCATTAATCCCCACAAGCTCTAATTTATTATTATTTGTCAGTCATATTTATCCTTGAATTTAAAAACGTTTCACTATTCTCTTCTAATCTGATATTAGCGTCAGTGACATCAAAATTAGAACAAAACAAAGAGAAAAACAATCAATTATCGAAAATGCGCGTTTCAGACAAAACAAATCATCGTTATACTAATTTCAAGACTTTTTCAGCCAAGAGATTTTCGCATTTTAAAAAAAATTATCTCGATTCATATCCATTGGGTGACGCCAGCAATGTATTTTAATGAAACAAAATAAATCATAATGCTTTCGGTATTTATAAAATATCTGTACCTATACCCGGCCGGCGCGGCAGCGCGGCCATTGGTATTTAATGGTTTTCAAAATGTTCAATATGAGGAAATTGTTCTGAAAATCAAGAAAATCTACATAATACTTATACCAAATTGTAGGATACCCTAGAGTTGCCTAAAGTATTACGTATGTTTAAAAAAAAAACTAGCATTGACAGCTATAATAAAATGACATCTGTCAGGGCAAAAAATAATAGTTCAATTTATACACGACGATCGATAAAATTTGTCAACATGCCAAATTGACGCATTTGTCAACTTTCTTTCTCACATGAGCGTAGTCTTTTCGGCTCTTAAAATGATTCGGAGGGCCAATGACAACAATGAACAATCAGAACAGTCACGAATTGGTTTTTGGATCAGTCACAATCTGTCAATTCTGCTGATAAGTTTTCTGCTGGTATTTTTCGCTTTGTAATCACATTCACTTATCTTATCGGATTGAAGCAAGTGATTATGTGAGCGCCTAGGTGTATACTACTGAATTTTTTCTCCTTGTTTTGCAATTGTCTTTAAATAGCACACTCGTGTGTTTTAAAATATGTTTACTGGACTTTTCTTTCATTCGTAAAGCACCACAAATGTTTGAATTTTCCGCAGGAAGAAACGTATTTACTACCTCTTTGCAAGGATGACGAATAATTCTCGAATATAAGTACTTGTCACAAAAGTGCACTAAAATAATGTGCGTTTAAGGTCGATGTTCAGATGTGTGTAGTTTCCGATAATTTGTAATATTTTTTATCAGCCAATTAATTTCAAGTTTGGGATTCCACAGACTTGCATTAACATGGCATCTGTCAAATCTATTTGTCATCAATAGTGACAGATATCCGTAGTTGATTCTCTTCTTGCCAATGACTGAGGCCTATTTCTCGTTCGGCGTCTACATTCTCAAACGATATTCAAATTGGGGATTTAATTATCCAAATTTAATTGTTTTTTAATTGTTTTACAGTGAAATTATTAAAAACAACCTTATGTCAGCTTCATATAGCGAGGATACCTAATTACATTTACAGATGACATTTCAGTGTTTAATGTTTTCTATCGATGGGTGAGTTTACTGAAAAATTAGCTGGAACCGAACAGGGCAGAACATCACAAGTTAATAAAATACGTCAGAAGAATTTAGCACAAAAAGGTACCTACAACTTTATGTTTTAGGTGAATGAACAATTGTAATTAGGTAACATTTTCTGACTGACAAAACAAAACAGCAGTAAGCTAACATTTTGACATTTTTCACGGGCCTGCTCCACCTCCATTCGTCGAATTCTACCAAAACTATTTTGTTTGGATTGTTTTTTTTTTATTTTCGAGCCTGTCAAAAGATTTGGTTTGTTCATTTCTGTCAAATTAAAAATTATGTGTTGCCAGCTTAAGTTAGGTTAGGTTAGGTTGAATAGGGTGTGAGTTCATCACATTGGACTAGGCACCATATTGGACCCATCGCCATCCCGGCCAGCTTAAGTTAGTTATAGCACAATTTCATTCATAGATGACAGTTCCTTGCATATTACATTATTTCCAAACATCGAACCATAAAACTTCAAAGATTGCCCGATGCTGATAATGTACAACATTCAAATGGAAGCGCAGTGCCATTGCCGTTAGTTGCAATATTCTTTATCCGTAAATCAATTGTGTGTTAAGCCATAACCTCCAAAATCCACACCCTATAGCCTTAGAACTTCTTTTATATCTAAACTTGAATTTCTAAACGAAAATAGGTCGAACGTTCAATAAATTAACGATAACCCCCCATCAAGACACTTTGGTACCGCTTCGTACCGCAGTAATTTCAACTAACTGCGCGTGTGATTAGAAGAACGTCCTAATTGTGGTTGATGGATTGCGATTTCTCCATTGCATTTCCATTATATGTTTCTCTGCCTGTATGTGGTTAGAATGCTGACGTATAGTCAAGCTCATAGCAAGTAAGGTAACTGCCATTGATATGCAAGTGCGAATGCATTCGCAACCCAGATAGATATCGCTTTGAAGGCGAAAACTAAACGAAATGAACTCAATGGGTGGTGCTACAGCCTGATGGGCGCTCATATAGCCTATGAACACATAAATACTGGCATTGACATAGCGTTAACCCTTGAACAAAGCTGACATTTGCCTTAGTGGCCTCCGAATGGCATCGGTTTTATCTTTGCCGTCTACCCAAATATGTTTACGTAGAAAGCTTTCAAGTGCTGGCTCTCATGGTCCGTGTATGCTTGCGTATATGTGTGTTCGTCCATCCGTCAGTTAGAAGTACACGAGTACTCATGGCTGTTTGTTTTTACACAAATTCGAGTGCGTTTGGATTTTTAGAGATTAACTGGCGGCTATGCCTTGCCTATATATCGATGTTGCGTTCACCGGAAATCACTTTCGATCTTATTAGTCTATTTTTAAGGCTCACATTAAGTTGTTTGTTTCACGCATGCCGTGTTACACGCGGTAAATGAACTTTCGATGTACAAGCGCGGATAATGTGCGTGATAGCTAAGTCGATTGATTGAGTAATTAGATTGTAACAGGCGAATGGAGCGTATATTAAGTTTTCAATTTAATTCGAAAAAAGGGCAGTTGGTTGGGAGTGATGTGCAATAGGTGAACACGTTGATTGAGAAGTCACGTAAAAGTTGCGTGATATGGCGCAGAAAATACATGGTATATGTAGTTTGCTTTGTGCTGGAGTGAATGTGTCCATCAGCACGCTTCACACGATCTGCTTGCAAGTATGGCATTTCTTGGGACTAAACAAAGCTCAGTAAATTGTTGTCCGAAGATTATTCCTGTCCATTGTGTATAGACCACGGCACAGTAAGCTGTTACAGGCAGATCGGGTTTCGGGATGCTATGGTCACTTTTATATACCTAGTGGATATATAAAATCCATCCTTGTCGAGATAGATTGATTGGTCTAGTCAGCTCTTCCAGTTGGCGGTTAGTCGTCGGGGGGAGCAGGGGGGGTGGCCGAAGCAGTCTAACCCCCCGCTGGTAGCCTCTGACCGTCCTTAAGTAAGGAGGGTAGCTGGTACGGGTCAGATAAGAAAGACTGCGGCAGGAGGAATCGACGAAGGGTGACTGAAACAGTCTAACCCCCCGCCTATCCCCTCTAACGGAGTCTGAAAGTTCTGCGTGTGTAGGTGGTCACGGTCAGCCCTTCCCGTTGGCGGTTAGTCTTCAGAAACAGACAAAAATGGGTGAGTTGCGTGTTGATATGTCAGTGAAGCCAATTCGACTTTGTAACAAACTTGTTGATGCAGCAAATATCGGTACTGGACAGATCGCGTAGGTCCTCAAAGAAATAACCCCTAAGGTAGCCATGCGTAAGGTGGCGAGAGCTGAACAGGAGCAGAGGAGGTGAACAGTGGTTTCCTCTTCCTCCACGTCCATGCAGCTCTGAGGGTATGTCCGCCTATCAGACAGTGTCCCGTTAGTATTGCCACGACCGACGGAGCTAATTTTGATTCTATTAAAAGAAAGGCGTTTTCTAGTTCTTTTGGCGTCTAATTTTGGCCAAACTTGTCTGGATTTTATGCAGGTGCTAATACTGTTCCAGTTCTGTTGCTGGTGATTTCTAATGCTTTCTCGAAGAGCAGGGTTTTTACTGATTGCAGTGGAGCGTGCGGTTCTTCTCTGATATCAGTTATATGAAGGCCGCTGCCTTGTCTGGCTAGTTCATCCGCCTTGCAGTTGCCAGGAATGTCACTGTGACCTGGAACCCAGCACAGGGTAACTGAACATCTATCCGCAATCTCATTAAGAGATTCCCGGTATTGTTTTACCACTTTTTTAGCTGCCTGGCTGTCTATATAAAAAGTGATAGCTTTCCCATCTATCTTATACAAGGCAAGCCGGCAAGGCAAGAATCTGACGCCTACACGCCGTAATACTTGTGATTACTAAAAAAATCATATGGACGATATAAGTACATTCGAAGAAGCCAAGGAAACCTTTATACTGTTCGAAAGTTTGCTATAATTATATGCAAAATCCGCGCTACAATCAAAGGCAATCTATATGCGCTCTGATCCACCCAATCGGATGTAACAGTTGGTTAAGAAGCGTAAAGTGGCATCAACTGCTACCGCACATGCCATCAATTCCACTGGAACACACAGCAAATAGTAGCAATCTTTTGAAGTAGGTAACCACTAACCTCGAGGTGTAAATCCGCCACTGATTGACATTTGATTGCAAACCGCCCAAAGCTGTGTGTAATTCGTTGTGAATTTCTAGAGAATCCAAGCGGGAACGCAGATTGATTGTATACACATCTTGCAACTTTGTACTCTGTACAGGCGCGGGTTCGCGTCAATGGGCACATGCATCAACTATACGTGAGGCTCATTCGCCTATCCACCCGACCGCAAATGGACACACACACAGAATCTGAACACTGATGCCCATGTACCTTCTCTTCCCAACAAGTGAAAGTGAAACTAATTGAATGGCCAATGCTGCCGCCGCGCCACATTGATCGCACATGCAATGACGTCGATGATGATGACGACAAGTGAACAACAAACTGCATTTGTTGTGGGCTTCTCAGTTATAAACAACTTAACCTTTACCTTTCGTGTAACCGCCTCCTATAACAAGCATCTTCGATTCTGGTTTCTTTTGGAAGGTTTACAAATTTCGCTTTCATGCTGAAGCTGTATACCTTTTAACCAAGTAGTTGATTCTTCTACGTGGTGGGATGCTGTGTATACTGGCTGCCGGTGTCCAGAACTGCACAGTGCACACGCCTTTTGTACTGTGATCAGCGATAAACGAAAGTAAAAATATTTGTTTCGAGCCTATTCGCACAAGGATTGGAGAAAGTTGGTGGCAGATAGTAAGTGACACACCTTGACAGGCTGCCCTGTTGGGAATAATGCTGATGCTGCTGATAGGCTCCGTTGGTGGGTCCATTTAATTGATGTGGAGTTTTTTTTTTGTTTTCGTTTAACATAACGCTTGACGATGAAATGACGTTTCGGCAAGCATCAAAGGTGTTTGGTGTCTTTAGATTGGCGACACAAATGACAGTAGTTAGGTGATAGCTATGAAGTCAGTCCTGCTGAAGCTTCCCAACATTTCAAATTATCATTCGATTCATCTTGGTCTGCCGATGGTGCGTTGGTTGTTTCATTATTTGAGTTATACTGTCTAAGAGAGGGACTGAAGTCTGTCAGATTATTTTCCAGGAGCATCACATACTCAAAGTTTTCTAGTCACTCATGACATCCCCCTCCATACACACGGACATCTTCAGAACACCCTGATTTTAACCAACCGTTCCGTAGATATTGGCCCCTTCCGCGATAGCCAGAACATCCGCTTGGAAGAAGAGAAACAGGTTCCACAGTCAATCTATGATCCATCTGTGCTGATGGATATCGATTTCCTCTTCGTGGGTTCAATTGTGTTCCATTCATTCCTACTTGGAAAGCAGCAAGAGAATATGGTCTATCAAAGTTCAGATAGAGAGACATTACTTAGGACAATTTTAATTGAGCGAATCCAGCATCATGTCAGCTGTTTTGTATGTCTACTATCACCTCATGCTCCCTCCCCCACAATAGATACATCAGACGGAAGCTAAATAATAAAATAGTGAAACGAAACCACTTTCAGTTATCGAAGACCCTTCTCCATTGCATTGACGTTGACTTCGTAATCCAACCCAGCGCGGCGTGCGAAACCGTGGTCATTGCCACTGAATGCACGCGGATTACAGTCATGCCATATGCTTGTGCCTATTTCAAACGCAATGGTCAAGGCGATTACATTATCGTTTCGAAATTTAATAGCCGTACGCACACTTTCCTTTTCTGTTTGTTCGACCTGCACCTTTCCCTGCTGAAAGAAAATCATCTTCATCTTCCACCCGAGGGTATCATTTTCATTCTAAAAGAAAAAAAAATCCACATCGGGAGGAGGAGGCAAAAACAAAGTAAAGTGCGAAGAAAAATTAAAATTTATGCACTTGATCTCTCTGTTGGCCTGGGCCGGGTTATAAACATTTTTTTCATCATCTCCTCATGTTGCACCATCATCGCAGCATCGTCTGGGATCTATTTTTGAGTTCTCCTCACTTTGTTCAAAGTGTTTTGAAACTGCTAAGGAGGGCGTTAACACTTTTGAACCGTATTGACTTACGTATAGTTTTCGCCGATCAACGGGATAGCTATATAGCATTTGATGTCAGAGAGCGTGAGATATTGCGCAATTCACTGATTGGAACTTTCTCGTGGCATACCACTATCAAGCGGCGAAATTCACCCTGAATCGCAGATTCCAGATACTGCTAACTGTTGCGCGCACCTTCATAATATTGCTTCCCATGAGGCGTATAGATATTTTGCACCTCGGGTAAGCATCAGATTGTTATTTTTCCCGCGAATATGATATAACAGGGGCATAAAGTTGCTGCTGATGCTGATGCTTGAAGGTAACTCTCTCAAGGAAGAAGCGTCTCGTATGTGAGACGATCTTGTTTGCGGATGACAATGTGGTCGCTTGGAAGCGAATAGAGTTTCACATATAATAAGCGGCGGGAATCTTCGGTGAGAAATTTATGCCACATGACGATGGGGGAGTAGGTAACGATATGTTACATCATTCATTGGTGCGCTGTTTGTGATCTATGATTCAGTGCGATGGATTTCGAGGAAAAATTGCACAAAAATTCGTTTTTAGTAAATAATTGGGGGGCAATTTTGAGGAAGTCTTCGGTATAGTGATAGTGGGGTTATGAAAATAAAACGGTACAGATTGTGTAACACCGAAAATTAAGTTATTGACAAGGGCCGGTTGGTTGAGTTGCTCTTTATTTGTAGGTTAGGATAGGTTATGAAAGGGTGCGCGATGGCCACGTCCATTCAGAGACTTAAAAGGTCGATTGTGAATTAATTTCCTGTTAAAAGTTGGACTGAAATGATTGATCAAAGGCAAAGCAATATTCATCAAGTAACTGACTAGCTTGGTAACCAGTTCGTCCTCCTAATGAAGTGTAGAAGATCCGATATCTGAAAGCCTGTTAATTCTGTGATGTTGGCGATTAGAACCTGGTTTCTAGGTAGACATCGTTCTTGTAGAGCTGGGCAGTGCCAAAGCAGGTGTTGAATTGATATAAACTTCTATACCGAGTAAAATCATTTCGGTTACGGCTATTGCGGAACATATTGACATCGGTATCTCTAAAGCACATATCAGCCCATGGCAAATAAGCGAAGAAATTACGCAGCTCGTCCCAGTTAGATTTACTATAATTCCAAATCAAACGATGGCGATCGCTCCTATTGGTGTCGGTCGATATTAGAGCATGATCCGAATTCCCTAAGGGAGCATACGTATGCTAGTTTTGGTTTTGTTTGTCCTGTCGCACGATCGCAAAAGTATAAACATCCATTTATAGCAAGGTATATATGTATGTATATATTTTCACTTCAAAAAATAAAAACTGTTCCTAAGGACATGGCTATAAACGACATAGCCTATAGCAGTCTTACAGTCTTAAGGAACATTTAAAAAAAGTTTCACTGAAATCTGTCCAGTAATTTTCGAGTTTTTAGCTGACAACGAACATTTCTATACAGTTTTATTATATGTATAGATTATCTGGCTCTGTTGTGAGAAACAGATCGAGAGTGTTCCCGTAATTTGATGGATTGTCTGGAATTCGCGTGGGCTCATCAACGAGCTGAGTGAGATTGCAGCAATTGGCGAAGTCTGCAGCTTGTTTCCCTGCCTCGTCCGTTCGATTAGAATATCGTTGCCAATCCATGTTATGGGAATTGAAGTCACCAAGTATAATAACTTCAGCTTTTGGATGATGAATTTGTATCCAGTCTACCTTATCGGATAAATGACGAAATAATTTATATGGTTCGTTATCGTTTGGCGAGCGGTACAGGCAGCAAAAGAATTTGGTACAAATTTGTAGGACGATCTTTAGCCATATTATGTAGAGATCCGCAGGTTCCATCTCTTCTTTCCTTTCACACGCCAGATCTGTTCGGGCAAACACACATAGTCCCCCCTTATATCGAAAACGAGGAAGTAGTTCGTATCCTGGACAGCGAAGATATGTGTAGTCAGTGTTTGAGTTTATTTGAGTCTCGGTTAAAACTAGTACGTCTGGCTTTTTTTTCTTGCAGATGCTGGTGCACGCAGCTGACGTTATTATGTTGAATCCTAGACCTCGAAAAACCATCCGTGTTGCACTGGCCCATATGCCGGTGGTGGTATCTCACCGGGCGACAGGTGGATGGGTCCCCATCTACACCTTTTCAATGAGACTTAATTTGTTTTTTGGGACCAATGTAAGAGGACCAAAATTGTTCCAAGTTCGAACATAGAAAGTAGAAACTAAAATTTGACAAAATTTCCCAACAGAAATTGTCAGGGTCAAACCCAACTTACTGTACCCGCCTAGCTATCCAGGAATGGAATTGTGTAGACTCTATAGATAATATCCTTGTCTATCAAGACATGTGGGCGCAGTAGCGCAGTGGTTAGTGTGCTGGACTACCGTGCGAGGGATCCCTGGTTCAATCCCCGGAAAAACACAAATTACATCTTAAAGTTTTTTCTACTGCGCCACCTCTCGCGAACGTCTGACAAACATCCGAAAGTATGACTGTCATGAAAAAGCTTCTCAATTCAGCCGTTCGGACTCGGCATAATATTGTAGGTCCCTTCCATTCGTTTCAAAAATAGAAACTCACACAAACGAATGGTTGCGAGAAGCTAGGCCTTGGGTGTCAGCCGCCTGTTGCGCCACCTATTTATTTATTTATTTATCAAGACAACGCATATCAATGTTCAAAATTTTACAAACTTTGGCTCCCATGACTGTCGAAGAATAGCGTTTGTAATGCTTTTTTGTGTGGCGTCTCTTTCTCCTATTTTGACCAATCTGTGGTTCGAGATATGTGGTTTTCGAGATATACCATTATGAATATATTTTTGGTTTGTCTCTTTTCCAATTTTTTTCCATATAAACCTTATTTGGACTATTATACGAACATTTTTTAAAAAATAAGCTAAATAGGTTCAGCCGTTCTCAAGTGATGCGATGACTAACGAACATCATTTCATTTTTATTTATATAAAGAGTGTTTTTTTTTAGAGGTTTGGCAAACTGGCAACACTGTTTCTACAGATTGTCGATTTTACAGTTGATAGTTAATTTGTGGCTAGCAGGTTTTTTTTCGATGAATAGACGAAACGAATAACGACAGAACAACGCGTGCAATTTGTGCAAACGTATTTTGAAAACCATTGTCCGGTTTGCCAAACTTATCGTGCGCTACATCCATGTTACGGTCGACAAGGCAAAAATTTGTCCCTCAACGCAAAAATTTTTTCTCCGATGAGGCCAATTTTTGGTTGACGTTAAATGGATATGTAAACAAACAAAATTGGCGAATTTAGAATGCAACTTTTAAATGTTGGACCACCCTGTACATTAAATTTCATAAATCCTCGCCTAGCTGTTGAAATAGTGAAATATGTACCTGCAACTCTAATTGATTCTAAGGACACAAGCTGCCTTCAGTAAAAAACTTTTTCTCTTCCATTTAAATCTGACATCCTCTTTCGTTTAAATGCATGGCGCCATGCATTTGACATTCATATAAATATCCCCCAGTAATGCATGTCGTGTTGTCTATCTTCTATGAAAAGATTGATTGAAATATCGTCAGTTAGCTTGTTTTGCGTTAGCTCACCATAACCTAATTGATATTCAAGAGCTCACTCGATCGCAATAACTAAATTGGGACTCTGAGGACCCGCAGTAAAACACAATACATCGCACAACATCGCACTCTTTCAAATTGATCTCTTGTTGCATGCGATCTGTATAGCTCTGTATATGAGTATGGGAATACTCATATGTAAACACATTCACTGCTTCGGTATGCTGATCATGTCCAGGGGGAGCTAAGAATTTCAAACGTTTTTCCGGGTAGTGTTATCGCACGTTGATGTTTGTGACACGGTTGCAAAAATTCGTTTCATATCTTATTTCAAGGAAAGGAACAATTTTACAAGTTATACCTACCTCAAGGAATATTGTTGTTTCAATTTTTTTTTTATTTCGGCGACTGCGAGTGGAAATCTCTTCCAGCAAAATTCAAGTGACACGAGCTACAAATGGAGCTGCGTATCCAAAAATAATTTTGTGCGTTATAGAGACTAAATTTCGCCCGCACACACATTCCACAGTAAATGTTGGCGCGGACGACCGACGTGTCGTTGTTGATATGGGAAGCATGTGACAGTTTTTTTTTTTAATTTAATACCCGACTTGATTCGGAAAGTTATTATGAATTTAATTCGTCTGGCAGCCGCCTTCTTCCTTCTTTGGACGAATCACAAAATTTAATTGATTTCAGGTGTGGCACCGTGTCGCGCCGCATGCACGTTTGGCATAGGTATGTGGGCCAGAGAATAGCACGCGTTACATTGTTGGGGCGTCAATGCGTTAATGTCGCGCGATCTTGAAATGGAAAGTGGGTCAATTGGTACAATATGAATGCGATTCATTTGCGCTGCGTGTAAAAATGCGTATTGTTCTGTAATATGCGAAAAATTTGCATACAAATGGGAGGATCTGCTGGCGATGCGACCGACGCGACGTAGGCCCGCAAGCAAATGAATTTTTGTTTTTAAGACAAAGTGACAACTTTAAAGACAATTTACCTCAAGGTGGTGGGTGTGTAGCTGGGGGCAGATGACTATGTCATGAATTGGGTGGAAAGTCTTTAGGCTATACGAATGTACCTATAAAGAGCACCTTAACCTTACTTCAGGCCAAAGGAGTGTTGTGGAGGCTGTCATTGTCGTTTAAAGTTGCGGAACTATCATGTCACACATCTATTTAAGTTGCCATCGACTTTAGAGAAAAAAGCTGTATCTTAGTAGCCGTTACTGTCGGTACCCATATGAAAACACTTTTTGGCGTGTTTATAAATAAAACTACAGATTTTAGAAATGTTAGTAATTTTTAGATTTTATAAATTTTAAGGCTGTCCTAAAGGTCCAGTCATTGCATTTAGCTTTCCCATTTTATGTACTAAATCCATGTAGGAGTATCTGTAGAGTCAAGTTGTTTTTCAAGAATATGTACATAGTCAAGGGTATCGTGAATAAATTCCGATGGAAATATTTCCATTGTCAGGTAAATCAAATTGCTGAATGGGAAACATTCCGAAGGAAATATTATTCGCGATAGGGGTGAGTATAAATTGTAAGTGCTGCCACCGTCATCCTTATGTGTACCTAAACTATCCTTCTAGTTATAGACAAAAATAATTGATTTTTTTCTTGCTTATTTTGGGAACGCTCGAAGGTTTAAAAATACCCTAATAATGCGGAGGACAGAGTGAACGAGTTTTTTAAGCTTGCGTCAAAAGCAGTTTCCTATATGGTTGGCTTAGCCAAAAGCTGAATGAAGACAGAGGGAACGATAGTAAAGAAGTTGTACTCTGACAAATTTCTCGCGATAAGTGGTGTCCTACCAGCTACCACTCCTACCAAATATAGGAGAATCGTTTTAGCGATCATTCATAGTTCCCGGATTTTATTATCGGAAAGTCAACGCGTTAAGCTTTAACTGGTCTTTATATTGTTTTTGATCCGTATGAATCGTTTCATTGGCTCCAAATTGAAGACTTCCATCCAATTTAAGAAGTGAAAACCATTTTGCGCTATTGTGGGTTCTGTCGGTCAGATTTTACTCGGAAAGGTATAATTTATGCTGCATAGTTCTAGGTGTAACATTTTTTTGTTTACGACTGAAATCGAATTAAATTGTTCGAAAACGTTGATCCCAACCTCTGCTGCCCTTATAGCCGTCTATTTATTTTTGAAGGGACCTACAATTTTATGCCTAGTCCGAACGACTGAATTGAGAAGCTTTTTCAGGTGGTGGCGCAGTAGAAAAAAACCTTAAGATGTAACCTGGGATCCCTCGCACAGTAGTCCAGCACACTAACCACTGCGCTACTACACCCACTTATAGCCGTCTATTTATTTTTTGATCCGTAAAATTTCTCTAGTTTCGCATTTAATCTGGATCGCTAAAATTGGGCAGAGATTAATGCTAATGTTACTCTTAAGCTAGATCTCAGGTTGGCTGTGCACTTTGCTTAAAACAGTAGACAACTCAAATGCCCTTGGATAAAAGAAATATCTAAATGCGATGTATTATCTGCAAAGGTCTGAGCAACATTTTATTACTAATCCGAACCGACTGATAGGAGCAGTGCTTTTCAAATTGAAGGCTCACTAGCGCGTCTCTTAGGGTAATTCGTTCCGCTGAAGGTTACTTTAACTGACTGGTGTATACGTCTCTATTATACATCGCGAATCATCACAGCCAAGCCATCAATTACAACTTTAGGACAACTCACCATGGACATTTCATCTAATCTTAAAACTCTAATACTATGTACTATAATTTAAAGCCGCTGCCCCGAAGTTCAGTTGTCCCACAGATGAAACGTATGAGTATAATATGTCCGCGATGAATTTTATGATGGGGATCTATATACCACACTCGACCCATTCTAATCATATAGGTACAGGGTTTTTCAATACGAGCGCTACAAAAGTTTTTTTTTTAAATATTTGGATATCAATGAAATTCTTTATTCCTGTGAAAGTACGTTCGATGCTATTATGTATGGAACTCGATTTCTTTTGCATGGCCACCACGGGCACGCTTGCAGAAGTCCAGACGCTGAACCCAATTTTCGACGGTTTTCAAGCATAAATCGGCCGATACTGCTGCAATTTCACGTTCGATATTCGTACGAAGTTCATCAATCGTCACTGGCTTGTTGGCATAGACCATAGACTTGACGTAGCCCCACAGGAAATAGTCTAACGGCGTCAAATCGCACGACCGAGGCGGCCAAGCGACTGGGCCATTTCGTGAGATAACACGTTCTCCAAACTAGGTTTCCAATAAATTGATTGTGACATTCGCTGTGTGGCTTGTGGCGCCGTCCTGTTAGAACCACATGTCCTCCAAGTCCATATCATCCAATTGGGGCCAAAAATATTCGGTTATCATTGAACGGTAGCGATTCCCATTCACAGTAACGTGCCGGTCTTGATCTGCAATGATGACTCATGGAGTACGTGTGGATTGCTGCCAGACCAATACCGGATGTTTTGTTTATTGACGAAGCCATTCAGCCAGAAATGAGCCTCATCATAAATTGGACGTAGCGCTCTTAACGTTGAGGCCACTGACTCCGAATTTTGGTAGTAAATTTTAATAATTTCGACTCGTTGTTGGCTCGTATATCTTTCCATCATGAAATGGCAAACCTTACTGAAGAGAAATGTCAAAAGAGCGGCAAGAAATTCGGCGTCGTTTGCTGTCCCTGTCGCTCTACTTTTGTACCGTCGCTATTGAAAAATAGGTCTTAAAAGATATATTGGTCTGCTCTTTTTCGATCCGTGTTATTGTGGTTGTACTGTTTCTTTATTTGGTTCTGAAATTATTTAAATTCGATAATATGGTCCAGGTCTATGCGTGAAATTTTTTCAAAAAATTTAATGAAAATGTAGCACGTCAAAAGAATTAGACACAGTGTCTCGCCAAACAAAATACACATCACCACCGAGTGTATGAGTGATTGTCGATGGCCGATCACACTGGGTAGCGTTATTTATCCATTGCATACTTTCAGGTGTGAAGCTTTAGTAGAACTGGCATTATACAGGACTGTCATTATACATTATACTAAAGCTGGCTATATTGATCCTTGCATACACGGTTAGGAGGTCACATTACCAGTACTAGAATTGAGTCAGTTTCTATTTGGCTTTGAATCTTTCTTAAGTACTATTAATGGCCTTCAGAGAATTGTATATGAACATGTAATAGCCCAACGCCAACATATAGTATTCTCTTCCTATGGGGAACTAAGGAAATAATTCCTAAAATTCATATCTACAAATACAGCAACCAGACAATCTCCATTTCTATTGCAATGGTCACAATCGTCTCACTTGAATAAACCCATTGAAAGTAAACCTCCAATTACTACATCAATCAGTTATTTTCACCCAATTTTCACTCAATTTTCAAATCAATTTTCTTTCTGAAAACTTTCTCACAGATATACGGGAACCCGAAACAACGATTTTCTAACCGAAAAAGTACATTTCACTCCCATTTGCAGTCAACTCTGATGGAAGTCGAACTAAGCAACATTATACACATCTCTCTCCGTTCCGTGCCACAGTTTTGGTTAAAAGTTTTCTAATTGAACTTGTTGTAATACTATTTATGCCAACTGCTGTACACATTTGCATCTGCAATCAGTACAGCCGGTCGTCGTCTCAGAAACGAGACCAATCATTGCACTATACCACCTAAGAAGAACCCAAGTGAACCGAAAAGACGACTCGCTTGTCTGATGATGATGATGATGATGGTAATGGAGTAGGTGTATCTTTTTGGTGGCGCAGTAGATCTTGAACTTGAGAGTATCCTATTTTCAGTCTGTTTAGCATTTGGATTTGGTTTCGGACAATTTGTACCACTTAATGATGTTTGAAGTGATTCAGTGGGCGGATAGAGGCAACGTACTTCATGGGAGTTTTTCTAAAAATGTATCTTTCAGAGGTTGTGATGGCTTTGTGTACATTAAAAATACATTTCGATGACATTGTCTTCCACGGTGTATCGTGGGAATTTTATCTAACAAAAGATATAGCGGTTGAATGACAAAATTTATGATTAATGGTCATTTGTTGACAAATAGCTATATGCGATCATCTATCGGTTTGGTAATATTTCTTGTCTACAACTTGTCAGACTGATAAATGAGATTTAGTACTTTTTATGTGTGTCGATAGTTGAATCAATAAATTCGATTTGCGTGAACATTTTGTGCTGATCTTGAAACAAAAGTTTAAAAAGAATATAAAAAAAAACATGAACGAAATGCGGGTAATTAAAATCGTCATCAATCTGGAATGAAGTCTTAAACGATCGAGTGTATTGTCAAGAGACCATAAAGGGCGCCAAAATCTGGTCTTTTCGTCGCACCTCATCAGAAATGCCTATTAAACCCTATCGGCAAATAATCAAGAAGACGATGCAATCGCAAACTGAGATTCATGATGCCTTCCGAAAACGTAAGTTACAGTTCCCACTTCAACTTGGCCACCATCTCTCTGGAAAAAAGAGTCCCCAGATGTTAGTATTCAATTTACATAGGGCCTCTACGCAAATGTCTGATGTGCTCACAGTTTTAATTATTTTTTTTTAAATTTTTTCCGCAACAAAATTTCAAGTGAACTGTACGCATTCTCCACCCTCCCATCAGTGATATTCAATTCGAACTCTATAAGTGACCGCCTATAAAATGCCACTCGATATAGCAAATGCAAATCGAAATCTGAATTATTCAAGAGGTTGGTGGGGCCCAATAAATCATCGCAAAGTGAAAACAACACATCAGCACTCACGTTTCCAAATGGAACCTAGGCCATAGACCAGGACAGTTCTTGGAATCGACCAACAATAGGGTGTTCTCCACCAACTATTAGATGCATACAATTGCATATAGTAGAATGCCTTCTGTTGCTACTGACTGTCATTTGATGCCGCAACTGCCATATACCGATGAATGCCCCCAAACGTCCACCATACGAACCGGCGCGCCTTGGCTATCGAGAGTCTCGAAAATATCCGATTTACGTGATCGATTTACCAAAATACCCACAACACTGCCGTGCATTGTCTGGTTCAGCATTGATGCGCAGGCGTAACGCAGTTTCGGAGTTCTACTCATATCTAAGCCCAACAATCGTGAGCTGGAGTGTATAGCGTACGAAACTATTTGAATATACTGTCGGTTGAGTTATTAATTTCCCGAGCGTATTGCAGCGAATAATAGAAAATTCCACTGGGGGGATAGGGTAGAGAAAAATGCACGCGTACTCACTATTAGCGTGTACGTGCCGTAAATGGTAAATTACCTCATATAGAGGGTACACGTACGCGATGATCCTATCAACAATCATGGCTGTTGGGGTAAAAAAAAAAAAACAAAAACACGCGCATCCATAACGCGTAGAAAATTGAATTCCATTTGACTGCCTATCGGAATGATAATGATAGCGCAATAGATCACACATTACGGTTGGCAGTACAAAGAAGTGAGGGATGGCATAGGGTCTAGGTATAGCAGGGAGTGCCTTTAGGACATATGTGTACATTTATTGTTTATGATGATCGGATAGAAAAATAACGCGCTAGTAAGTTAGGTGACGAGATATATGGTTATGGGGTTTTGGGTTAGGAGCATTTTGTTCGAGCATTTAATGTAATAACAGCTAAAAGTTAGTTTTTGACAGACGGATCTGTAGTTCGTGATGAATATTTTTTTAGGAAAAAAATGTCATAAGGGCCAACGGAAAAAACACAATCTCGAATTTGATGCTAGGGAGAATATAACGTCAGAGTCGGAGGTGTATATAAAGTGACTGCGCAAGCTTTTTAACCCTCGTGCCTTTGGTTTGCTATAAAATGAAGGCTTCCTTCCAAATATTCCGAAGCTCAAACAAAAGCCAAAATTATTGGTCGGACCTCCAATTTCTTTAGTGCTCAAAGCAAAGGTACCACAGGGTTGTATCTCATGACCTATACTTTCCTCATTGTAAAATAAAATAAACAAATAGTTGGCGCAACAGATATGTATATACCCTAGGTCTAGTTTCTCACGACCGACCGTTTGTTCGTGTGAGTTTTTATTTTTGGGTCGAAGGAAGGGACCTACAATCTTGTGCCGATTCGGAACGGCTGAATTAAGAGACGCTTTTTTAGGACATTTATACTCTCGGATATTTCTCAGACGTTCGTGAGAGGTTGCACAGTGGAAAAAACCTTAAGATGTATTTTTTTTCGGGGATCGAACCAGAGCCGTAACTAGGCTTTTATGCGCCCTGTGCGAGCTTCTATATTTGCGCCCTCGAAAAATATACTGATTTTTCGGATATCTTAATTTTTGTTTAGTTTACTTGTTATAATTAAAAATTATTAAATATTTCACAGTTAATTTACTTTGAATTGAATCAGAGGTCTCACATCAAAGGAACTCAATATCGCATTTACGAAAAAATTAGCTGATTGCGGCAATAATTATTATCGCTAGCGATCTTCCTAGTAGCTATATTTGTGATTATTCACACTTTTGCGCTTACTAAGTTCTACAAAGTTCTGGAAAATATGTCGGACGATCCTGTTTTCAACACAAAATTCGTTGAAGTTGTAGAAAAATATCCCTGATGGGTAGAAATTTTAGGCAATCTTTTTGCTTCGATGTGAGAATAGGTTAAAACAAAATTGCGTATTGCTTATTGAAAGTTGCTAGTTGCTTAGTTGCTTACTACTTGTTGCCTCAATCTGAGAGCCGCCTTACTCTACGTTTACGGACTTTTTTCATAGCGAAGTCCTTAATGACATCATCATACGTCAAGGGTCGTGCTATGTCAGCTTCAATCGACAACAGTGCCAGGCCAGATAACCTTTCCTGACTCATTGTTGAGCGCAAGTATCACTTAATCAGATTGAGTTTACTGAATAAACTTTCTCAAGAAGCTACAGTCACTGGCATCGTTAAAAATTTCTTATAGCTACTAATACGCTTGGAAACATTTCCTTTAAGTCCAGTTGTACTATAAGAGATTGATTGACATTCGCATTTTTCAATTTGATTCTTCAAAGTTAATATTTCGGCCCAAAATTCTGTGGCATTTATGTCACACCAACTTCTACTAGCTACTACTTAACAATCTCTGATTTGAGTTTAAGTTCGAACGATTTTTTTATTTGATAGTTTGTGGAACGGGTTTTAATGTCGTGAATTTTGAATAAACTTGTGACAATTCGCACCAATGGTGTTTTCCTTCGAGGCAAACATTTTTAGATCGAAATTTTGTTGTTTAAACTCTTTTCAAACTTGTTTTCCCCATATTTTGATGAATTATTTTTTACTCTTGCAATAGTAAAATGAGCAATTTTTTTTATATAAATGCTCGCATATTATTCGTTCATTCTTATGTGAATATTCTTTTACATCGCCAATTTTAATTGATATGAACAGTTTGAACAATTTAACATTCCCTAAAACGAAACTGTGATGTGAACGAAGTGTAACTGGAAGAAAAAAAGCCTGAAGAACACAGTCCCAGTCCCACACTTGCAATAACATCAAAAATATTCTGTTTTTAAACTTTTGCCGTATGCGTTTAATTAAAGTTGGGGAAAAAATTGACAAACATTTACAATTTTTATTAGGTATCTCGTTCGTACCTAATGTTGCGAGACTTACGAGAGTCAGAGCTTAAAGATCTATCAACGCGAATTACCTATAAGTTTGTCCTGGTAATTTTTGCGCCCTTCTGGGCCTACGCCCTGTGCCTGGGCACCGCTGGCACCGCCCTAGTTACGGCACTGGATCGAACCGAGGACTCAGTAGTCCAGCGTACTAACCACTGAGCCATTGCTGGAAGTAGTTGCAGACATTAGTGATCCGCAGACGTACTTGAAATTAGCAAGTAAATGTAAGAAGGTACGTGGCAAAAAAGCTTGTATTTTTCTGGGGGTTCAACCGGAGATCCGTAGGTTGGAGAATATGAAGTTGTTCCTTAACCGGCTATTAAGTGCTTTAGAGGGAGTAATGACAATCCTCTATATTGCAAACAACATCTAGAGCATGGATCCTTTTTTACTTTCAAGTCCAGCTATCAGTCATAAAATCATGAGGACAATAACACTTTTTTAACGATAGAATCCACATTCGTTTTATGTTGTGCGGTGAAGGAAGCTCAGAATTGGAAAATAACAATCCGGTGTTCTGATGAGCTGTTTCATAGATTAAATTACAAAATGTTTGAGCTGGTAACCGCAGCTTATTTTTCTAGAACCGCGCACACAAAATAGAGTCCTGGAAGCGAAGATCTATCAATTTCCTGGATTTCCGCAAGGTGTAAGTACTTGTTTCTAAAGACTTTCGCAGACTCCGAACATGATTCAAAATGACGGTTCGAATACACAGGAAGTAATGCTTGAAGGACAAAAAATTGTCTATTTGAAAATTTAGGTGGCACTATAAATTGATGTTACCGCATTCCGCAAAAGAAAAATAACTAAACATTATGGAAGTTGTGAAAAGCGAAATGGAAAAGTTACTATTCAAAAGATACATGTTTTTGCAAGCATTAAACTAATGTTATTGAAGCAACGAAAACAAGCCTCGATATCGACCAAAAAGGATGATACATTGGCAACAAATAGTCTTTGCCGGGACTTGGAAAGCAGAAAATAAGTACCCCGTCGACAATCTTTAGAATAACGGCAATTGGCGAAGGAATGCGAAGTAAAACGTTTCGATACCATTTTTTTTGCCAAATATAACACCAATATAGACAGATAGTTAGAGTAGGTATTTTAAAACTATTCTGCATATTGTCCAGATATCTATTGAGAAAAATGCATTCGATAGGGTTCATGAATTTTTGGAGAGATCTTAAACGGTCAGCGATTGCAACACAATAAGTTTTTGACACCTCTCACTTTAGTTCGTAACGTTACTTGTAGAGCTTTTAAAGGGTCTTTCATTATGGACTTGACAACTTCTTTATTAAATACAATGCAAAATATAGGGTTTTTCAATAGGGACGCTACAAAAGTAGAGCGACAGGGACATCAAACTACGCCGAATTTCTTGCCGCTCTTTTGACATTTCTCTTCAGTAAGGTTTGCCATTTCATGACGGAAAGATATACGAGCCAACAACGAGTCGAAATTATTAAAATTTACTACCAAAATTCGGAGTCAGTGGCCTCAACGTTAAGAGCGCTACGTCCAATTTATGGTCGTCATAATCGTCCTAGAAGATCAACAATTGAGCGTCTAGTGGAAAAATTTGAGTCCACAGGCACAGTACAAAATGTTCCCGTGCCAGTGAGACAAAGAAGTGTCCGTGGTGTCGAGAATATTGCTGCCGCTGAGGCTTCAGTTGAAGAAAGCCCAAATGATGAGCTTCGTACGAATATCGAACGTGAAATTGCAGCATTATCGACCGATTTATGCTTGAAAACCGTCGAAAATTGGGTTCAGCGTCTGGACTACTGCAAGCGTGCCCGTGGTGGCCATGCAAAAGAAATCGAGTTCCATACATAATGGCATCGAACGTACTTTCACAGGAATAAAGAATTTCATTGATATCCAAAACCGTTTTTGTTTTATTTAAAAAAAACTTTTGTAGCGCTCTTATTGAAAAACCCTGTACTTGAGACATCTCAAAAAAATATGTTATTAGCTTGAATTACTATCATAACATTTACGAATGGAATTCGACGTCATTCATACGTCCACCACAGGAACTTATGCAGCGGTCGATACGTTGAACCCAATTTTCGATAACTCTGCCGCACATTTCGGCCGATACGACCGCTATTTCTCGTTCAATATTGGCTCTGAGCTTCTCTAACGTACCCGGCTTGTTGGTCTAGACCAATGATTTAATTTAGACCCATAAAAAAAGTCTATAGGCGTTAAATCACACGATCTCGGCGGCCAATAGACATGCCCGTTTCTCGAGATAACACGATCACCGATCTGAGACTTCAATAACTCGATTGTTGCACCCGCTGTGTGGCTTGTGGCACTGTCTTTAGACTGTAAGGTGGGAAATAAATTCCGAAAACTCTGAGTGGTTTTATTTCCCTTTCAATATACGCAATTTCGCAGATACTGCAAATCTGGCAGTAAACCCAAACAGGCGGGCCTTGGGAACAGTCTATTTTCAAATTGCTGTTAGCAAAGTTTTTAAACGAAATGGAATCACCATGCAATTTACGTTTTAAAATCTTTTCCTAATTTTGAATTTACTTATTTTGCTTGTGCCACGCCCACTTTCCAGGGGTAGTTTAAAAAAAATCTCTTTCTAAATTTTGAAAGCAGTTTTTACAGTCGATTACGAGAGATCTTTGGACGGCTTTCTAACTTAAAATGTATGGGAATGGATAATCCATCCACACGGTGCAACTGGAAAAAAACTAAACCGGTTGGCAATTCGGGTTACAGACCATTTACACACTCAGTGGTGACTTGACTCCACACACGAGGAAATTCATCACCAATCAAAAACACTAGTTCGTTCAGTGTCGTCATCTTTTTCAACCTTCCTAATCAGCTATAGGTTGGTCTGTTGTTCGCTCATCTTCGACAAACTAGAAACTGAAATGAATAAGCAACCCGTCATGGAAATCAACAGACGACTGGACTGGTTAAACACTGTTTTTTGTGAATGGCAAATGAGTGTTCAACCAGTAGCGTCGTGGTACAGTACACTGGTCGGTATAAGTATTTTGACAAAACTAAAGTTAATTCTGCTTATAATTTGAACTTACTTCATGTAAATTTTGGTATCAATGGAAAGGTCATTTAAATTCCGTTTGAATGATATAAAACTTTCCTTAACCCATTAAGTACCCATCGAAAATTTGGAACTTTTGTAAAAGTCTACTTTTTTTACCTTTTTCCTCGGTCAAAAAAAAAATGTTTTGATGCAGAAAGTTTCTTCAAACAATTCTTATAGTAACAGCAAAAAAAATTTTTCAAAAATCTCTTCGCTAATATTTTTTATGATTTTTAAGGAAAGTTTTGTATCATTCAAACAGAATTTCAATGACCTTTCCATTGATGCCAAAATTTACATGAAGTAAGCTTCAAATTATGAGCAGAATTAACTTTAGTTTTGTCAAAATACTTATGCCGACCAGTGTATATGACTCAAAGCAAACTAGTTGCCAATTCGCATCGCTGATCAGTTTTTTTCCAGTTGCTCCGTGTGCATTGGGCCTTAAGGTCTACTACAGAAGACTACAATTTGCAGCAATTTAAATGCAGAACTAACATACATCTGCAAGCATCTCGGGGCGCTGATGAAGCGTTATAGGTTCGTCTTTTCCGGGAGAAGTTTTAAATAAAAAAAAACTTGACAACATTCCAATGATGTTTATACATATTAAGAATCTACCTTCAGTCGGGAGCTACCGAGGACAACAAAATTTTCTGAAACCCAACTCCGATGATTTCAATAATTTTTTTAATTTTGACATTTTATGAATCATTCAATTTTTTTAAGTCATTTATCCTTATTCTTAAATTTTCTTTAACTTCCTATTTTCTTTTATTTTCCAGGTAAGTTACTATCCTCAGCACAGCGTGTTCTATGTAAATCTCGTTTGTGAGTATACACCTAATGGACACATCAATAAAATACCCAAAATGACCGAAAGGACCTTTTTGTGTGTTTACATTTCAATCGCATGTATCAACAACGATTTGCACAATGTTTACTTCCTGTGTAAATCACAACACATAAATTATCTCATAAAAAAGGAATTCCTTCCTTGTTGCTTGATTGATTGACTCACCGTCGTCACCACTAAAATATTTCAATAAAAGGAACATAAAACATATCGCCTTAGATAAGCGCGCACTAGCCATCGTGCTTTGTCGTCGGCCAGCCACTTCATCGTTATCCCTTTGAAATCCATTAGCCTAAAAATTTCGTCTGAAAATTTGACAACTGACGCTAAGAAGTCGTAGATCGTAGAATTATTTGAAGTTTCAACTGTCAGTCTGTACGTGATGTTGCTCCATGCGATCACAAGATATACTCGAGTGACGTTTTGTAATAAAATTTCAATTTCTCTAATGGCGGCAATGGTGTCTCTCGTGTTTGTTATCTAATGTCAGTCGCCGCAGTGTCTGAGTGGTGGGCATACCGCCGCCTCTCGGTATCCACTCCAAGCGATGTCACTTGCTCCCGCACAGCTTCCATCTGGATCGGGTTTTGTTTATATTGCGAAGGTGCGCGCACTTTGTTCGTGATGCTTGTCATAGACTTGGTCAGGAATACTGGCCACTGGACGCACACAGTATGCAGTGCGTTCATCTCATAAATTACGACAAAAAAAAAAATAGTTTGGCTGTTCGAAATGAAATGCAGTTTACCAGTTCAGTGAAGACTTGCTCTAGACGTTCGGTTTATATGGTCGGGCATGTCTGGTGCGCAATGAGTGAAAGTAAAAATGTGCGCGCTTGAGAAATGCAACAGGTTATGGTGAGCTGTGTTATTTTATTCTGTCTGGGAGATGATTTTTTTTGTCGTTTTTCAGGGAAAAACATATAGATAATTGGTTTCGGGAAAAAGTTTAGCGGAATGATTTGTTATGACGTATTCGCGCAAAGTTGGAGGTTTTGCTGTTAAACGGCTTTCAGGCTCGACCGAGTGTTGATTGAATTTTAATGAACATTTTTGCAGGAAATTTGATGTAACGTTCGCCATTATTGGCGCATTTATGAAATAGTGTAAATTTCTTTAGATTGTTTTTAAATGAAAGTTATCTGTAACATAACATGTCTCGTTGGGTATGTTAAATGTCCATATACGACCATTGAGGCAATTAGCGATGGCGCTATATTGTCAGCTGATGGTGCCGGTTGCGTATACATATTTGCAGCCGGAGCGCAACAGGGTTGTGTAGTTTCACCGCCACTTTTCTTGTTGGTGATAATTGATTTGACATCCGTAGAGTTTACTGCATGAAACAAAAAGAAAAGAGAATGTATTTGAAAGATTGCAACTAGCTAACACAAACGTATGGTTATGATGGTTCATTATCTTGACGACACGGGGTAACCAATAGACATCAATCAAAGTAATAGGAGTAAAACTATTTAATCTATGGATGGCCTTCTAGTTTGTCCAGACCATCATAGAAGGGAAATTTCTCTGAAAATAATTACGCATTGTCATAGGAGTCTCTAGATGTAGATATATTATTATTCTTTCCCGTGCTTAGAATGTTTACTCTGGAAGGATCCTCTGTAGGATTTAATTATTCTACCTTTGTAATGCAGAGTGTTTTTACCAGTTTTTGAGAAAGCTGCTCAATCCTAATCTTAATTGTGCCCTTTAAGGATTCTTTTGGGAAGTCTATTGATTATTTTTGAATCTAACAAACGCCAAATAAAAATTGTATGTAACGATTTGGAATATTTGAGGTTTATCCAGAATGTAGTTGATCGTTAATTGATCGGACCTAAAATCCTTCTGACAATTCCTCATCTGGACCTTTATACCAATGCATACTCTATATACCCACTCGCATCTTTAGCCAGTGTTTGCCGAAAAAAGGCTTATATTAAGAAAGTTGATTTCAATGCGTGTTGCTACCGAACGGCTTATATACACGGTTAAAAATCTGGGGATGTTTTTTAATACAACCGCAGTATTACAGGTATATGCAATACAAGAAAAATTAGTTTTTAATATTTCCAGTTTATTACATTTTTTCTGTAATAATTTTGTGTTGAAGTTTAATATTTCTTTTATTAAAATGCCATTTTTAATACGGTTTTTCTAAATTTTAATCTATAAAAATTAAAGTTTAATAATTTTGTTATACAATTTAACCCAGTCTATACTAAAATTATATTTTAACCAAGTACTTATTACAATTAAATTATGGTTGACTTTAATTATAACACACATACTGATTACATTTTAATACCAACTTATGGTTGACTTAACTTATAACACATTGATATTAAAATATAATATTTGGTAAACTATTATTCAATATAGTGTGCATTAAGCGCATAACCTTCGGCTGTATTAGTTTTTAATAAGACCAAAATATTATAATTTAAAATTTCACAAGCAGGATGCAAGTATTATTTTTCAATATTTCAGTGTTACAATTTAATTCTTCATAATAATAAATATTTGAATAAATATTATCTTGGAACATTTAAGTATACTGTACAGGGTGTAGGATTTATGCTTTAAAATGGGAACATATTATCAATAAATAAAATCTCAATAAACAGAGTTTGGTGGTAATTGAATCACCTTGAATTCGAATTTTTTAGGTATAATGTCCCAGTGGTCGTGCAGGCGATTGAGCGATGGGTCGAAAGAAAATGTAATTCAATTGTGGGTGCCTATCACAATAGGGGCCAGCAGACCACCAAGTGCCACCAAAAACATTAGGATTATTGAACAAAGCTTGTGCGAAAACCTGTAAGAGTTTCAGTCAAAGCGCCCGCTTTGGCCCTCCCTAATATGGTTGATGAGATTTTTAAGTACCTGATACTTCACTATCTTAAAATTCATTTGCGGTGCAGGAACAAAATAAAAAATACCTACTTTATTTTCCAAAAAAACTTTTGTGAAACAATGTTGGGGAGATTTGGCACAATAAATTGTATCTTCTGAAGCTACGAAGCCCATTTCCACCTACATAAATGGGAATGTTAACAAAAAAAAAACTGTCATAATGCTCCAGAAACACATAATCTACGTCTAAGAAACCAACCGACCTTAAATAGCCCGAAAGTAAGTATGCGGTACACCTTATTACGACGAACGTAATCATTAAGTCCAACTTTTTCAGAAAATTGCAGAGAAAATCGATGAATGTTTACAGCGAAAATTATGTAAGGAATATTTTTAAATTTTACCAAAAGGCCCTTAAAAGTATTCTTAAATTAACGGTAGACCTTGATGTTTATCCGTATTTTACCCTGTGGTCCGTAGGCCCCCACCTCCAAAAGAAGTACCCAACATTTTATTTAAAAGAATTAAAAAATTTGTACCAAAAGGTCCCAAAAAAAATCCACCCGAAATGTCTTTCAAAACAAACAAAAGCCTTTTGCTGTTTTAAATATTTTATTACCAAAAACTCCTTGTAAATTGGATTTTTACCGAAGTCATTGAAATCCTTGAAATGGACATTTTATCATTTTACTCAATCAGAAACCTTCACGGTGGTGTTTAGAACAACTCACGAAAGTTAGGTACTACATCACAATCGAATGAAATAACATAGTGGCGGGTTTGACATTTTTCTTTTACTCACTAAATTCCCCACGGGACACCCTATACCAACATTCTAATATACACTCGGACTTATTTTTAATACATGCACATTAAATTATAATATTCAAAAACTGACTTTCAAAGTTTTAGTACTACTTTTCTAAAATTAAATATTACTTTCAAATATTTTAAAATTACTTTTTAGCCCTTTAGTATTACATTTTAACATTTTGGTATTACTTTAATTTACTGCGCGTTACCCTATATATTTTAACAGACGACAGTATTACATTCTAATACAAAAAAAAATTCAAACCCTTTAATACTAAATATTAATCCTTCAGTATTGCTTTTTAATACTCCAGAATTACTTTTAAACCCTCCAGTATTAAATCGGAATATTTCGGTATTAATTTTTAACCCAAAGATATTATTTCGTAGCTTGGTTTTCCATCTCCAGTTAGTTTGAGCGCGTCATTGTCAAATTTTCAATGGAGCTTGTGATGGATAGTCTAGTCGGAGTGTATTTAAAAGTGAAAAATGTGCAAACAAAATCTATTAAATTAAAAAAAAAAAAAATATATAACCAAAACAACCAAATTTTAATATCAAATGAGGATATTCTCCTAACAAATGAGTAATAATAATTATAAATTTTTGAGGAATAGTGATTAAAGCTCAAATTGTAGATAACTTTTATAAGCCGATGCTAATTAGATATTTGGTGATTTTTATTTGAAGTTTTGGGGGACGAAGAAATTTCTGAAACTGGATTCATTTTAAAAGACCGGGACAGTGTTGAGATTCCAGTTTATAGTCTCTGTGACATAGTGAGGCAATACTCAAACTGTGCTTGTTTTACAATCAATATTGCCTCCATTGTGCAAGAGCCGGTTGATCCTGCAAGTGGCAATTTACAGAGGCAAGACGCAGCGATTGGAAGTAGTCTCCTTGTATACAAAGAAGTAAGTAACTGGTTAAATAATAATAATGTAGGTATACCATGTTTTTTTTCGTTATTAGGGTTTGGAAGCATATATAAAAGGGAGCGCAGCCGTGTATATTTTGGAGGAGTACTCCCGCACCAATACGCTAAAGGATTCATCTCGAAGGGCACTAGTGACAACGGCAACCGACTACTTAAGATCAGTGTTTGGAAATTATCCTTCAAAAGAGGCAAAGATAGCTTGCGCGAAAGCTATTATTTCAATTTCCCCATGCTATAAAATCCAAGATAGCAAATTTGGAGGATATGTAAGTACACCTTTATTTCAGTAACTAATGTGTTCTTTATTTTATCTAACTTAAAGTATAAAAAAGGATAATTTTGGTTGAACAAATGTTATTTTCTCTCATTATGATTACATATCCATATACATATTTTAGTTGTGTTTGTTCGAACTTATTCGAGATTTCGTTTTTTTTCGTTTATTAGACTTCTTTGAAGCAGTCAACTTGGAAATTACTTCCAAAGTTACGCTGGATAGTCTTAAAACTAAAGAATTTTTCGTCACAGAGTATGTTGAATTTGCCAATGGATTTCACTACAAGATTAATTGCTTTCTTTATTTTGAGACAGGTCATTTTATAAAAATTGAAAAAATTTTGAAAATGGAAAATAATATATATTTTTTATGCATTAAATATAAACAAGAAGGCTTTGACAACCAAATTCAAATGTTTAATGTTATAACAAATGGCTTCAAAGTTTTCTTAAAATATGATAACCTTATTTTCAAAAAACCATTTGAGCACTATGAGATAAAAAACAAAATATACATATTGCAGCCTTATATTAATGAATTATACACTTTTTTGCCAATTAACTAAAGAATTGTTTTGTTTTTAGCTTAAGCCTTTAAAATAAATAAAATGTGTAAATATATTTAACAAGAAAACGCACGACTTTTTATTTCGGAAACTTGAATTTTTATATAGGTGGACGCATATAGGCAAGATCGGTAATGTTTTGGTAAGTTATTATGCCTTCAGAAAGATATACTAAAAACTTTTTAAATAGGTAGTATAATTTATATATTCAAATTGAATACAATATTGTATTAAATTGTAATACATTTTGTACTTTATTGAGTAATATATATCATATTTAAATTTAATGCAATTTTATGTTGAAATGTAATACGTTTTGTATTATATAATAATATTTATATACTAACAACTAATTTAACCTTGTATTATAATATAATGCACTTTGTATTACTAAATAATATTTTAATACTTAATATTAATATAATTTTGTGTTAAAATGTAATATCTTTTCATTACAAAATAACCTACCTTTACTAAACAATAGTACAAAATTATATTAAAATAAAATCCTTCTGGTGTTAAATTATATTCCATTTGTATTTAAATAAAATATTATTTAGTATTAAATTATAATAAAATTATATTCAATTTTAATATTCTATGGGTTTATAAAAAACCAAAAAAAATATTGAATTTCAATACGAACTTTATTTATTTCTAATAAAAATATATTAAAATCAAAAAAAACATTTTAATATATAAGGGTTTGATTTAAATACTTTTGGAATAAAAATCAATCTTAGTCTATATTAAAACTAAATATTCTGGACATATTTTTCATTAGCCGACATTATTTAATTTCAATAAATCTATTATTAATTTTTTAAATTCAATATATCCGAACTATTAAATTTTAATATTTTTTCGGTGTTGTCATATATACAACCACGAAAATATTAAATTTAACGCCAGGATTTTTAACCGTGTAGATACTTTGTCTCTGACAGCAAAACCATCTTTTTAAAATCTCACACAATCACAATCAAACATCTTTGACTCGAACTATTGCTCTAAATCGAAAAAGAACAGCTTTTAAGTATTTAACTTTTTTTTAATTAATTTTAGTCTACACTGATTAATTTAGAAATTTGTTTAGTACATACTTAACTTTATGTAGGTAGATAAATGTTTTTATTTAAATGTTTTTTTTAAATTTATTTGAGTCTACTGCGATTGCATTATTTTGGAAGTTTGTTGTTGACAAAGACTAACGAAGTCACTACAGTCAAAAAGCTAGAACAGGTCTAGCGTATAGCTGGAAACTGTATGACGGGCTGTCTACACTCCACCCCGACCACTGCACTAAATGCCATCTTAGGTGTATTACCTATTCAAGTATACATTCAAATGAAGGCAAAACTGATTGTATTAATCGTCTCTATTCCATTCGAACAACATTAACCCTGACTATTCCTACCGTGGAGGTCACCTGTCTTGGATTAACTTTACAAAAACCCTGAATGATCTCAGCATGTTTCTAGACATGATCGATAAAAACTTCGCTAATATCAACCCTCCAAACGAAGAATGTGAAAAATACAACCGTAATCCATCGCGACATGAACTCATCTGGTATACAGACGGTTCTAAGATGGAGTCAGGGACTGGATCTTGCATTTATGCAGAATCACCTCAAGCGAACTATTCAGTCAGCCTTGGCAAACACTCTTCCATATTCCAGGCTGAACTCCTTGCCATTAACCGTTGCTCTGGAATAAATTGAAGCTCTACTACACGTGGTCAAACAATATTTATCTTCTTAGACAGCCAAGCAGTTCTTGGTTATGGAAACTTACATGAACATCTATGAACTTGCAGAGAAAACCCTAGTCATCCTAGACTCGGCGGCTTCGCTGGCAACGAAACAGCTGACTCGATGGCTAAAGTCGGAGCGACAATGTCACTTGTCGGACCTGAACCCTTCTGTTGTATCAGGAAGGTATGTTTCAGGAAGCACATCAGGAGCTTAAATCTTATCCAATGAAGTCTGGCTTAAAATATCTGGGCATAACTGCACCAAACAGTTCTTTCCAAAATTATCCCCCAACAAATCCTATTTTCTTATTATTCTGTCAAAAACAACCTGAGAATCATGACGGGTATAATTACCGAATTGGAGTTTCGCCGTACCCTACATGTAGATGGAATATCCGGCTCTCTTTCGTCTCAGAAAGAATATCCTTGGCGAAGAAATCGTTTCCCCAGCAAATCTTGCTGACATATCCCTAGAATCTTCCTTTTTTTTATATACCCTCCACAGGAAGGTATATTCACTTTGCCATTACGTTTGTAACGCCAAGAAGGATTCACCGGAGACCCTATAAAGTATATATATTCTGAATCAGGATCACATTCTGAATCGATTTAGCCATGTCCGTCTGTCTGTCTGTCTGTTGAAAGCACGATAGAGTCCAAAGGAATTGACCTAGGCGAATGAAATTTTGTGAGACAACTTCTTTTTACCGTCGCCAGGTTGGTATTGAAAATGGGCTATGTCGGTCAAGTAGTTCTGGTACCTCCCATACAAAGCCAATATTTGACTCATATATCTCTGCCTGTTGAAAGCACGATAGCGTCCAAACGAATCGACTTAGGTGAATGAAATTTTGTGAGAGGACTTTTTTTAACCGTCGTCAGGTTGGTATTGAAAATTGTCTATGTCGGTAAAGTACTTGTTTTTCAGCTATATTAACTCTTACCGTATTTATTTTCATGTTGGTAAAATTAATATGGACGGATTTATTCTCATGGAGTTTTATTCTCCATTTTTTCGTCCAGTCGCTTATATAGATCTAATGGATCGTTGTAGTTTGTGCGCTGCTTCTTCCGCATTGTCGCCAATTGCCATTATTGCTGTTTCATCAGCAAAAGTGGCAAGGCTTGTTTCTTCTTGTTCAGGCAAATCTCTTGTATACAAAAGATACAAGATTGGACCCAGGACACTGCCCTGTGGTACACCTGCCCTTATTTTTTTCAGATCCGAGTATTCATTTTCATATCTTACACGGAAATACCTGTCTGTAATGTATGATTTAAGAATGCAATAGAATTCCTCAGGAAGATCCATTTTCAATTTACATTCTAGTCCTTGGTGCCAAACCTTGTCTTCCTTACTGTCTCCGAAGTATTTCTTTAACTCGAAGTTTCTATAACTCAAATGTATTTTCTCTCATTTTGAGAGTTCGACTTATTGAAGTTTCACTGTATCTTAATCGGGAGCACAATCATTTAAATCGGCATATTTAATATGGCTGTAATCATACTGATTAAATGGTGGGTACTCCCTATTCAGTGAAATTTGATGATGACAACTATACCCAGCTAACGGAAATTCCATTCTGATGAATTCATTCTGAATCATTCGCAACTCTGCTCTATTTATATTTACATATATCCAGAAATGTACGAGTATAAATATAAATTGAACCCCACATCCTTGATCAAACATTGAAATCGATCTTAAACTTGAAATGTATAATATTTAAACACTAAATGCCTCAACGAATTGTGCAAGTAACTCACTTTTTCGCTTGGCCAAACCCATCCAACCGATAACTGCAACAATTTAAATGGAAAGATAAACAATCCCACAACACAAGTAGTATATGGACTCATATAGGTATCTGGTGATAGAACAGCCCGTATTGCATTCGATGTGAGTGTTCGTGTAGATTATTTCAGGCAGCCGGCGATCGTGTTGTTGAAATACGAAAATCTATAAAGACTTTTGTAAACAAATCAACAACATTTAGCAGCAAACATTTCATTGGGCTGTCGCAATTCCAAGAATTGAAGGTTTCCCTGTCGGAATAATGACGAAATGGGAATTTTCTCGAATACTTACTTGCGATTGCGACCTCTGTTGCATATCAAGTCAAATATTCCATTGCAAGCTACATATTTCGAAATTTAGGTTTAGCATATAAAAAAAGGGAAAATCCGCAAAAGTTCACCGACAAAAACAAAATCTCAACGGAAAGTACCATTCGTACTCGTATGTCATATAATTAGCCTACATTTTGTATGGCGGCGCATTCGCAATGCGCATTTATGAAATTTTACTGATGGTAGCGCAGCTCGCAGCATCTCAGCGGAATACCACCTGCAGATACAACCTGCTGCAACAACACATATAATCACGGTGTATAGAGTATAGTCTATGCTGCTACAACCCCGTCTGCGTCTAGTCGAATGGTAGATGGTACTTCTTTATAAGGAGGCGCGACAGCAGCATTAGCTCGCCATCTCTCCTTAGTAAAAGTGTTTTGCATTTTTCACATTCTCTAATCGTTTAACGTGTGCGACGACACGACAGTGATTGTCTTAAATTCTTCGATAATTTTACTTTTCATTTCACACACCAATTGCAGTTTTATGGAATATTTTCGATAGATAATGTGCGGTATGTCATGCGTTTGGTGACAGGCGAGGGGATATCTAAATTAGCTATTTCTCTTAATGCATAGTTGGACTGGATGTTTGCTTAATTTTTTCACGGATATACGTTCATTCGAAAATTGGTTTCGGTGCTTCGTAACCAAAATAAATACATTTTTAACACGACGAAAACATTTTTAAAACCTGAATACTTGACAAGGTTACTGTCAAACAAATTTTACCGTATAATGTCATTTTCGAGAAAGGATTTAGACTACATAAACATAACTTACATACAAATAGAAACAAAAAAGTTGTATGTATGTTTTCTTTGTAGATTTTGTAGACTTCCACTCGTCCTTTCCTCTATTCTCTAGACTCTAGAGTAAACAAAGTTAATCTATACATCTTTATATGTCTGTAGGAATTTTGTTTGTTACCTCAAAGCGCGAAAACTGTTGGACAGACTTCAATGAAACTTTTTTTGAAATGTTTCTTAAGACCGAGAGATGGTTTGTTTCTTTGTTTCTTTTCCTGACTTTTATTGACTTTATTCAATGCAAAAACAAAAATACTCAATGGTTGCCATTGATCGTGGATCTGCTTTGTGGTTATGTGTTACCTAATAACGTGAAAAATAATAGTTAGAATTCATTGATAATTTTTATAAAATGTTTTTTAAGACTGCGAGAAGGTTTTAGGCTATATTTTTCATTGCCACGCCTAGTTTACTGGTCAGTTTTTGACTAAAATACGGTCAGAATTTGAGGTAGAAATATTGGACCGAGTAAGCTACGCTAATAGTGTGTTCTAGGTTGTAAACCAGTGCATTGTGATCTGCGACAAGCTAAACCTTGAAAAGGCTATTAGGTCAAACAGAATATCTGTCTTCATTCACACACAATAAAGCGCTTTAGGAACTGTCATATAATGGTCATTATGTGCTCTTAAACCTTAATTAGGGCCGCCAAAATATGTATCTTCATTACTATTTTATTAGGTAATGAGAGCGAGTCTCTTAACAAGTCAAAACAATGGTAAATTCGGTAGGGTACTTGGCCACTTATAAGTAAGCAGACAAACTAGCTAGAACGCTAGAACAATCCTTCAAAATGGGAGGTGTACAAGAGACCCTTTATGTCGCAATGCCATCAAAAGTGAAACAAATAAAAAGGTAATCATCCGCCTGGCCGATGCTTTGATACCCTCCATTGTCATGCAAAATATTTGCGTCTGAGTTAGTATGTACACGCATGGATCTAATATTGGTTTTGTATGGGAGGTGCCGACATAGCCCATTTTCAATACCAACCTGACGACTGTAAAAATAAGTCTTCTCACAAAATTGTAACCGCCTAGGTATTTGGCGACTTATTAGTAAGACCAAACATTCCCATTATTTATGAAACACAACGTCGTTCAAGTGGCTGCCTCGGCTGGCTTCGCAGTAGCGCATTTTGTCACTCCAATCTTCCAAGACCTCGTATGGTTTCGGGCTGTATCTACTTGGATGATATTGGCCTTTAGTGCTTGAATCGTTTCTGGCATAACAGCGGTCCTTGACGGTTTCCCACAAAAAAGTCCAAAGAATTCAAATCGCAGCTCCGATCGATTGTGGCATGGGCTGTGTGGCATCCTGCATAAACCTCGTCCAAATCCATGTCTTCAATTCCAGTAAAAAAAATCGGTTAACATAGCTCTCTAACGCCCACCGTTGACCGAAACATTGTTTCCAGCCTCATTTTCGAAGAAAAATGCTTCTATAATGCCACCACTCCACAATCTGCACCAAACTGTCACTATCGTAAAGGTTGCATGTAAGAACTAAAAACAAACTACCAACATTTAATTGACTCGACTGTTTATCGCAACATTCTTTCAGCAACGAGGTGCATTTATGGCTTAAACATTCTAATGATATAAAACTGTCACATGCTCCACACCTGCATTTCCATTGCACATGTGCTTTCAAAGTTATTAACAGCGACGAATGTATACAAAAATAATGTTTCTCCCGCAGGTTGGTGGTCTAAATCGGAAGCGACATTATAAATAGTCGCCAATCGCCAAATCAAATTCAACACAAAAAAAAACATCACAACCATTCCACAACGTGATATGCAGAAATTTGTTAACAAATTCTTGTAAACACTTTCCATCTCCGAGCCAACACGATTTGGCGCCCAATTCATACGTCTTTCGGTTGCAAGTCGCAACCTACCACCAGCTTGCAACACTCGACGAGCGACAACATTTCAAATTCAATCTTCTATCGAACACTTGACGAAACCGTTGCCGTGTTGTGCCACCATCAGACCAAAACAATGTTGCTTCGTTGTTATGGCGTATCCGTCAGATACATTTCTTTTCTTTATTTTCCTGCCATCACTTAGCTCTAGTATTCTTAACTTAACTTATGTCTTATGGTTATTTCCCTGGTGTACGTATCTCACTATAGATACACTTCTGTTATTGTTCTGTTCGCTCATTCGTAAGATACAAAAATATCCACACTCGCGTACTGAAGAAACGACGAAGGCGAGCGATACACCATACACCAGCAGCAACATTCACATTCACAACAAAATGCACATTTTTTCCTGTTATTACCGCGTAAACCTTCGTAACGTACGGACAGTGAGACGGACGCTGAATAGACGTCCGAACAAGTATCTAGTATAAAAGCTAATGGACGACGTGCGCGTATTATTACCGTCTTTTCAGTTTGAATTTTTAGTTTCGAATTTTAAACTAAAATCGTAACCGTTTCCTACCCCCCAAGAAAATAAAAAGTGCTAAGCGATACTAATTGTTTGTTTATTTTATTACTACCACCGAGTTGGGATTGTTAAAGAAACACCAGTTCTTTTTATTGATTTGTTTGATCGATGAAAAAGCAACAACAGTTGGAAAAAGAAAGTGGAAATTGATTTTTGTTTCAGTTTCGTGTGCTGTTTTGGAATTTCAAACAGAGGGTAGTGTTGGTATTCTCACAAAATATAGTGCATTGCGTAAATTGTTTGCGAAAAGATATACATAAAATCGACATCATCGGCAAGAGATAAAAATAAAATTTTCCAAAATATAAAAACCGAATTTACTCGCTACAATTGTGTGTGTAGTTAAAAATACATTTTTTCTCTACCCCATCCAACCGGATTTATAGTGACTCTTTGATACAAATACATACATTCAACTCACGTGAGAGTTTTTCTACTACACAGTGTCCTTCAACGTTTTTATTTAACCCGAACCTTACCTGATCGGCTTGACTAATTATACCGAGCTATAATTCTGATTAACGTCGGACAGGTGACCATTTGTTTCCCATTTTGATTTCATCGTCCTTCGCTGGTATCACTTGAATACAGATTTAACGAAACGGCAACAATCAAGTGAAGATCTATGCAAAACGCCCAGTTTTTATCCCCCTGCCCCCTCTTCAAAGATAGAAAAATACTGATCCTAAAATCAGTTGCGCATATCTATCTCTTTGGATTTATAATTTATGTATGAATTAATTAATTTGGCAAGAAACAGAGCACAACAGTTGTGTTGCATTTTGCAGTGTAAACTTATCTCTGTTGCAAGGAACAGAAAATAAAAACAACTTCAGACAGATCTGCAATGTATCTGATTCAGGTGAGTTGAATAAATTTACGTGTTTTTTTTTCGTTATTTTTCCATAAAAAAATCTATTTGCAATTAGGTTAACAAAAATGTTCATTTAGTGTGTGGAAAATATTTAGTTTTTGCTGTTTAATGGGTTTTCGAGAAGAAATGCAATCAACGCAATACCGAATTAGTTTTATACTTGTGTGCGATACTGAAACCGATGTTGTATCGCGCGTTTATGATCGTGAATACATAATTAATGATTTTTCGTTAACAACATTGAGCAAGTGAGAGTTTGGCAAACAGAGAAATTGAGAAATTTCATAAAAAAACTATTAATGACAAGAAAATTGTTTCCTCACAAACATCTTGCGGTTATAGGGTAATTTTATGAAAAGTAGGTGACTGGCACTATATACTTATTTGAGGAATTAGTTAAAGGAAGCTATACAATATAGGAATGTCGGTTAATGGTTAAATAGCTGATGGCTAAGTAAGAACGACATGAGACCATTAACTGTAGAGAAGTTGTGGCAATTTGACGAGTCATTTGACGAAGTGTGCCCATTTTACATGACAGTGAACTGGACAGTACCGACCTACATAGAAAATTTCAATTTCAATTTAGAAAGAAATACACCTGTAAGTCTACTCTCTATCCCAAGCGCAGGTGTATACCTAATCTTTTTCATTCATTGATTCATTTTCAATGGTCCGCTTGTCCATTAAGTGAGTCGCGGGTGTAGGTTGCTTAAGTGGACCCTCCATAGCTCTCGATTCTCCGCCATCGACTCTAAATCATCTTGGGCAATCCCCATACGGGTATAGGAGAGATTATGGACTTGATCTAACCATCTCATCCTTGGTCTACCTAGAGGACGCCTGCCTGATGGTACGGATTCCATAGCACGTCGTGGAATGCTGGTCGGAGACATGCGTTTAACATGACCAAACCACCGAAGCATGGATCGCTCCGTCCGGAGAAGTAGCTGCTCGACATTGAGTTCCTCACGTATTCTAGTATTTCTAATGCGATCTCTACGGGTAACACCAGCAATACAACGGAGAAATCTTATTTCGGCAGCTTGTATTCGCGATCTCATTCTTTCGGTCATTACCCAAACCTCATGACCATAGGTAAGAGTTGGAACAAACACCGAATTAAAGACTGACAACTTAGCTTTGACACCTAATCTTCTCTATATAAAAATGTTAAGTTGGTTTGTGTAGGCTTCAAAAATTTGAAAAGATTGTCACCGATTAAGTTCAATTTCGACAATCTATGGTATTGCCCCAGAGGGGGTTTCTGTGAAGTTTGGTCAAAATTGGGCAAGGGGGCATGGCACCTCTCATACAAAAAATTAAATTTGCAAACGCTATTTCTCAACACTTATGGGAGCTAACGTTGTAAAACTTAAAACAATGATGTGCATTATAATTCCTGACCACGGGCAAAGCCGGGCGGGTACAATTGTATTAATATAAAAGAGGGAACTAACTGACCTGTGAGGGTATCTCTGTGTACCAAATCCTGAGGGCTGCACAAGCGAAGCCGTGGGCAAAAGCTACAGTTCCATATAAAATCCACAAGAAGCTGTAAAATGCGTGCCAATTAAGTCATGTCAATTACATTAGTACTTTAAGTCTGGTCATTCACAAAAAAGGCGTCCTTCACCTCCAAAAGACAAAAAAGCTTTAGAAGTTATTATATTTTTCCAGACATAGTTTTTATCCTATTTTTGTTTAAAGGACAAATTTGTTCTCAATTGTTCGAGTATCTACTCAAAGGTCTCTGACAAAGCTTCTAGTTATTTTGTGTATGGATGTGGGCCAAATACAAGTTTCTTTTTAAAAATGCAATAAAATGAACAAAATTAAATTTTTTTCCATGTATTATTGCTTTAATAGTAAGAGCAAACATTCCCATTAATTATGGAACACAACGTCGATAAGCGGCTGCCTCGGCTGGCTTCGCAGTAGCGCATTCTGTCACTCCAATTTTCCAAGACCTCGTTTCGGGCTGTATCTGCTTGGATGATATTGGCCTTAAGTGCTTGAATCGTTTCCGGAAAAAGTCCAAGGGTCAAATCGCAGCTCCGAGGCGGCCAATTGACATCGCCAATACGGCTGATAATACGATTTGGGAATTTGGTTCGCATATGATCGATTGTGGCATGGGCTGTGTGGCATGGCGCGCCATCCTGCGTAAACCTCGTCCAAATCCATGTCTTAAATTTCAGTAGAAAAAAAGTCGGTTAACATAGCTGTGTAACGTCCACCGTTGACCGAAACGTTGTTCCCAGCCTCATTTTCGAAAAAAAAAAAAAAAAATGGTCCAATAATGCCACCACTCCACAATCCGCACCGAACTGTCTGTCTGTATGCACCGTACGACGAGAACCACGAACTTTTTGCACAAACGTGCGTACAGCAGGCGTGGTGGGTGCTTCATTTCGGCCAAAACTTCTTTTCACTGTTTGGGCTACACAGCACTCACTTTGCAAATGAGTTTTCAATATTTCCCCACGTTGTTTAAGCGTAAAGCGACTCATTTCGTTCCGCGGAGGTATGATACTAACTTTCTGTCAAGATTTCAAGCGGTAAACCGCTGTCAGTGTCAAAATAACATATGATTTAAAAAGAAACCACTAGATGGCCCACCCTTTACTTACTTTACTTTACTTTTGGTGGCGCTTACAGTCCGGGGTGGACCACGGCCTCAACCAACAAGCCCCTCCAGCCAGCTCGGTCCCTCGCTAGCTGCCTCCAGTTACGCACACCAAGTTGGTTGAGGTCGTTCTCCAATTGTGCGCGCCACCTAAGGTGGGGTCTTCCTCTGCTGCGTTGTCCCTCAGGGGTGGATTCGAAGACTCGTCGGGCTGGTGCGTTGTTGTCCATACGCTCCACGTGTCCCAGCCATCTCAGCCGTTGTATTTTCAGCTTTTTGACCAGGTCAACGTCGCTGTATAGCCCGTATAGTTCGTTATTGAATCTTCTTCTCCACACTCCATTGTCACAAACTGGACCGAATATCACTCGAAGAATTTTTCTCTCAAAGCATCCCAGAAGGTTTTCATCCGCTTTTGACAGGGTCCATGCTTCTGCACCATACAGCAGAACCGGGATGATTAAGGTCTTATATAATATCTCCTTGGTTCTATGAGAGAGGGCTTTACTACTTAGATGCCTTCTTAGCCCGAAGAAACAGCGATTGGCAAGAGTGATTCTTCGCTTGATCTCTGCGCCGATGTCATTTTGCGAAGTGATAGTGGAGCCCAGGTAGACAAAGTCTTTAACTACTTCGAAGTTGTATCTGTCCATCGTGACGTTTTGTCCGAGTCGCCGATGTTGAGAGTCCCTTCTCGTTGACAGCATATACTTCGTTTTGTCCTCATTAACAGCCAGACCCATCTTCGCCGCCTCCGTTTCGATGCTTGCAAATGCGCCACTGACAGCTCGCCGCGTTCTCCCAATGATGTCAATATCATCAGCATAGGCAAGTAGTTGAACGGACTTTTGAAAAATTGTACCTCTGGTGTTGGCTTGTGAGTTTCGTACAATTGCTTCAAGAACGATGTTAAAGAGAGTACATGATAGCGCATCGCCTTGTCTCAAACCTTTTTCGACATCAAATGGATCGGTGGTGTTCTTGCCGACTTTAACGGAGCAGCGAGATTTCTCCATGGTCATCCTGCACAGACGGACGAGCTTTGCGGGGATGCCAAAACTTGACATGGCTTTGTATAATTCGTCCCTATATACGCTATCATAGGCGACTTTAAAGTCGATAAATAGATGGTGTGTATCGATCTGAAATTCCTGGGTTTTTTCCAAGATCTGTCGGAGTGTGAAAATTTGGTCGATGGTTGACTTCCCTGGTCTAAAACCACACTGATATGGGCCGATCAGGTTGTTGGCGAAAGGTTTTAGGCGTTCACACAATACAGCCGACAAGATCTTATACGCGACATTCAGGAGACTTATTCCTCTGTAGTTGGCGCAGTTCAGAGTATCTCCTTTCTTGTGGATGGGGCACACGATGCTGAGGTTCCATTCGTCGGGCATGCTTTCATCCGACCATATTTTACAGATGAGCTGGTGCATGCTCCTTACCAAGCTATCTCCCGCTGCTTTGAAAAGCTCGGCCGGGAGGCCATCCGCTCCAGCAGCTTTGTTGCACTTAAGTTTGGATATCGCTATGCTCACTTCGTGTAGGTCGGGTGGACGGAAATTTTGGCTATCATCGCCCAAACTGAACAGATCATTCTGCCTGACAGCGGGTTGTTGGCTGTCTCCGCCGTTTAACAGTCTGCAGAAGTGTTCTTTCCAAATCCTCAGCACCGACTGTGAATCTACTACTGTATTCCCATGCTCATCTCTGCAGGCTTCTGTTCGGGCCTTGTATCCTTGGGTGGAACGTTTTACCCTTTGGTAGAACTTTCGAACATTGCCTCTGCAGTAGCGTCCCTCAATTGATTCGACCGCTCGCTTCTCGTGCTCTTTCTTTTTCCTTCTGAGAAGTCGGTGTTCCTCCCTTCTTTTTTGCCCGTAGAGCTCACGGGCAGCTCTCTCAGCCGCTCTGGTTCTTGTCTGCAGCATTAATTGATAGGCCTCGTTCTTGGCTGCATGTGCCTGGCGGCATTCCTCATCGAACCAGGGGTTTCGTTGTGGTCGCCTAGTGAAACCCAGCACTTCGGTAGCGGCACTCCTGATGGCACGCTGGCAGTGTTGCCACTGGTCCTCTGTACTTGATGTTGGTGACGCTGAGGATGGGCTTGCTGAGAGGTTTAGTGAGACGCGGTCGGCAAAGGTTTTGGCGGCCTCTTGCGATAGTAGCCTTGCAACGTCAAATCTTCTTACAGTATCCTCTCGCTGTTGTGGAGTATTGGATATCCGCATCCGTACTTTGGCTACTACCAAGTAATGGTCCGAGTCTATGTTGGCCGCTCGAAACGTTCGGACATCCAAGATACTGGAGGCATGTCTGGCGTCGATCGCAACATGATCAATTTGGTTGACGGTTTGTTGATCTGGAGACCGCCAAGTCCCCTTGTGTATGTTGAGGTGTGGGAAACGTGTGCTGGCAATGATGACATTTCGCCCCGCCGCAAAGTCGATTAACCTGAGTCCGTTTCCGGAGGTGTTGTCGTGCAGGCTGTGCTTTCCGACTGCAGAGCCAAAGATGCCCTCCTTTCCGATTTTGGCGTTAAAGTCGCCAAGGACTATCTTGACGTCGTACTTCGGGCACTTATCATACGTCTTCTCAAGGAGATCGTAGAATGCTTCTTTGGCTGTGTCGTCTTTCTCCTCTGTCGGGGCGTGAGCACAGATCAGCGTGATATTTTTAAATTTGGCCCTGATGCGGATTGTGACTAGGCGATCGCTAACATTGCGAAATCCCAAGACTTCTTGCCTAAGTCTTCTTCTAATCACAAATCCACATCCAAATAATCGCTGACTCTGCTCTCTGCGGCACTCGCCGTAATAGATGTCACAGTTTTTCATCCTTCTTATGCCTTCTCCATCCCATCGCACTTCCTGGATGGCCGTAATGTCGGCTTTGTACCTATCCAGGGTCTCCACAAGTTGTTCGGCTGCACGCGGTCTGTTTAAGGTCCGGACATTCCACGTGCAGATCCGAAGTTCGTTGTCCTTATTTCGTTTGCTGGGGTCGTCAACATTTGGATCATCCATATCCGAGGCTTGTGGTTGTGTCATAACTGCCTGGTTTTTCCGTGGTAGGGAAGTTACCCCGACGCACAACCCCCAACCTGGAGGGCCAGGTCCTTTGCTGAACCCCTTGGACAAAAGGGGCCGGATTTCCCGGAGTCAGTAACCCGCTTCGGGGATATGAGCGCTGCCGTTGGCCCATAAAGGGTTCATCCGCCACCATCTCTATTTCAACACCCTGACTAGTGCTGAAAAGCCCTAATAACCTTAGCTCCAAATAAGTCGAAGTAGCCCATTAAGGTATCTGTCAAGTTGACTGTTGACGCCACCGTTGATTTAATCATTTAAATTCATCCGCCGTACGTCCTCATTCTGAGGTGCTCATGTTAGACTTCTGAGACTCGAGCAGACAGTCAACTCCGACAGAGCATTATAGTGTTGCTATTCTCTTCGTGTTCAACACTCGCGCTTATAAGTTTAGCAAGTCAAGCCCGGGTGGGCGAGACCAGTACCCGGTGGTTACCACGGGGAGGTAAAATAAGCACAATTGATGTGTATGAGAAAGTTAAAACACTGGACATTGCCAAGTTAATGCCAATCAATGCCTGCCCGATTCATACACACCCAACCACCTTTAGAAGAGGTATATTCGTCTACCCTGGTCAAGCCTTAAAATAAAATCTTTGATGCAATGTGACTCACAAATATTTGTCCGAATAGGCAGCAATTTGCGCATGACAGGGGTGAGTAAGATTTTCTCGTGGTATTACCGCATTTAAAGTCTTGTTAAGGTCACGCACAACCACCTTTTGACTTATCTGTGGAAGGTACGCAAACAGTTTTGTATTTAAGTAAAACAAATTATATTTGAGGTATAACTGCGGATCTTTTTATTTTACTTTTTATAGAGCAGTCGAAACTATTACTTACTTAATTTGCCTGGCGGCGGTTATGCGAGAGGTAACATTTTGGATGACTCCAGAGCATAAGTTGGCTGCAATGTTGCCAATGACACAAATAACGTTCTATTTAGGGTCGCCCATTGTTGCTGGTTTATGGCATGGACCAGAGATATAACATAATTTCAAAGAAGTAAATCTAAGGGCGTTAAATCACACAATCTTGGCGGCCGATTGTTGTCGTTTCTTCGTGAGATTACGCGATGCGGAAACTTAGCTTTCAATATCTGCAGTTTTTCATTTAATGTGTTGCACTTCGCATCATTTCGTCCGATGAACCACATATTACTAATACCCAAACGATCAATTTCCAGCCAACGTTGGTTATCACGACCCGGTATAGCGCTCCACGTTGACCAGTCAACGCCCGCCCATTATCATCTTAAAGAAAAGATGCGACTATGCGTTTGGCCTATAATCCACTCCAAACAGTGAGTTTTTCGGGTTTTCATTTCCAAAATCGACAGTTTTGTTTGTTCAGCCATTTATCTTAAATTACGCCTTAGGTAAAAATGATTTTTTGACCAATATTGCGATCGATTCCCAACTGCTCCAAAGCTCAAATGCATCACAACGCATGGACTTAAGCAGGCTTCAGTTCTTGAACAATTTAATTTTTGTCCGAAAACATTCCGAAAGCTCTCCAATATTCATTTGTAACCTTGACATTAAAACCGTGGAAAGACTTAGCACTGATCAGTTTTTGAAGATGCTGCTCAATTAAAAAAATTAATGGTCCTTGACCCATCAGAGCCAAGTTTTATTTGGATTAAGGTTCAAGATATAACAAAGCCTCGGCTAGAATATTTGAATGTGGAAAACAATTGTTATTTTGTTATATTAAATCATCTTCGACCTGCCATTCTGACATCTCATAAATGAACAGTTCTATTTGCCTAATTTGAATCGCATTCTCTTAAAAAAACTGAAGCAACAAACGAACCTTTTGACCTAAAAGATCACTAACCGCCTACTGTAACTGTCACCTTATGATCTCAAACACTTCTGAATTTAACACTGGTTTTCCACATAATACTGCGCAACATGTCATTCAACTTCGAGAACACAAGAAACCCAGTTCGTTACACCTTTGAAGTATAGTATTTGTCATTATTTTTGCGTCAAAAACAAATGAAAAGACGCGAAAGTAAAACCGAAAGCGATAAATAAAAAAAATAAAAACCCCATCGCACAACAACAATAAATCGAAGATTAATGACGATGAGGATCGACTGACATCTGTATAATGACAATTTTTGAATGTTACGTACTCAATACTGTTGAAGTGTTTTCGTTGCGTTTTTTTGGATTTCCTTCTTTGTCACGTTCGATGATGGTGCATGGTGCAAAATAAAAATCAAGAGAAAATATGCAAACGCACGCAAATGATGTTGATGTATCGCCATTTCTGAGATCCTAATCTTTGTCGCACACCCATTCCGAAGATTTTTAAATGCTTAGATATACGGATACTATTGCCATAGACTACGCACACCTAGCTAAAAGGGTAGGATAAGCGCTATGCGCATTGGATCTTGTTAAAACGTTTTTTTTTTTGCTTATATATATATTTTTTTTTTACTGAGAATTAGGTAATTGAGACGCCTTAAGTATTATTTTTGAATGCGTAGGTGCCTAAACAAAACTGTCGTTGAACGATCTCGCGCGTCGTTCAGCCCATTGAGGAGGAACACGAACGAAAATTGCTTTGAAAATTCATTGGACCGTGGGCGGATTTTAGAGTTTGTAATTGATTGATAATCATGGGCTATCTAACGGCGTTATATAGGTTACTATGGGTCAATGTGCGTATACGTATACGTATTGTGTTTGGAAAAAAGGTCGTCGCGCTGAATAAATTTTTCGAGGGTGTACTTGATAGGGAGAGCGATAATTTCGTGGGAAGTTTTATAGTAAAATATGCAGGCATTATGAGGGATCTTAAGTTATCTGTCAACATATTTGTCGGTTTTGTTGAATTTTAAATTTATTAATGCACGGCGTTTAGATAATAGGCTTAATGGAATAAATGAAGCGAAAAAGGTGGAGGTTGTAGCAAACCGGAGGGAGGTGCGGCTTAAAGCAGACAGGAAGGGTTGCTTTGACTATAGTTTTATAGGCAAGTTTTATTTCATATTTCCTGCCAGATAGCAGATACTCCTATACAGTGGGCTTTGACGCATACAAATTGGCTTTCGATACATTGACTCTTATCTTTCCCATTTGTGTATTTAATTTTTATCAAAATTGCCAACAATTTGCTTGGCTCAAAAATGCCCCCAAAAAGTAGGCGTGTCAACAAATTTTGTATGACCAATTTCTTAGGAAGAATATTGCGTATACAAATTTCGTGAAGAGCAGAATCATTCTGGAGAGGGAAATTTACAGCGGACATGATACTGCCGATGATAGGTTAGGTTAGGTTAGGTTTGTGGGATGGCATTGTGATGCCCGTGGGGGAAAGAGGTTGTCCCTTACCCATTATAACCCTGTATCACAATTATTTACTGTGCTGCTACATACAAACCATCGAAACCTGTTGATTACACTGTCAAGACAAATATTAGGCAGCAACTGTCAGCAACTTTAGTTGGATTTACTTTTGTAATCATTAAAGCGGACACTTTCAAACTTTTTTCCATAAAATTTGAGAGGCATTGTCGGCAATTGTGAGCTTGAAGTAGGTGCCACAAACCACATAGAACTAGACCGCCGACTTCCGTGCACCTACCCGATTTTCACCGGAATTAATTCCTGAATACGTGTGAAATGTCAAAATCTATGGCGGCAATGATTTTCCATGCTATACCATGGGCCTAGAATTTTTCAAGAATGCGTGCGTTAATGGCGCTTCTTTGATTTTCTACAGCGTCAATACATGAAAAATCCTGTGCCCGCAGGCAGCTTGTAGGCAAAGTCCATTATGTGGGAGGAGTCGACGGTCTATTCTATGTGATTTGTGGTATAGGTAGAGCAACTTCTCGGCAATAATTTCGTTGTTCGAATAAAAATTGTCTCCCATATTTTGCTGGTGCTAGGCATTGGATCTTTTATCGATCTACCACAAAGTGTGATGTAAATATTTTAACGTTGCATTGCCGCAGTGCTGTCAGTTGTCAGCTGGAGAGCTAGATTCCATGCCCACGATGCCACTGTTTGCGAAGGAAGATCATGAGGGAGGACCAAAACCGCTGGTGGTATGGCATGACGGTATGCACATAAGAAGATGAAAACCTGAAATGCTTTTAAGAAAGATAGATATCAAAAATAATGGTATGTCTAAAACTACACGATCGATTCGCTTCAGCTGCAATAAAATTTTCAAAATATTTTTAAAATCTCAATAAATCCAAATTTATGCTAATCACATGTGCCATTCGTCGCCGTCGTTTGGCAGTCAATTTCATAAATAATCTTCGTATTGTAATTAGTTTTTCTCAAAAATGCAATTTCTTAAATTATTCTACACACTTGAATATTTAAATCATTTTTGACATAGTTTTCCTCTCATTTTACTGTCTTCACAATTGCGGTTACAATGGACTTGTGCCAAAGTACGCGTATATTTTCATCTCATTCGCTGTTGGAACTTTAAAATATCCCAAATTGTGAAGAGAAAAACATTTTCGGTTTATTTTGCGATTTTAACTTAAAATAAACGTCCAACTCGACCACACAGAAATGTTTGTTGTTTTATTTTGGTGTTCGCAAAAAAAAAAAATTAAAATTAAAAAAAAAATCTCTCCAAGAAAAATCTCATGCCAATGATTCAAGCAACAACAAAATTATATTTATTGTCCTTATAAATAAATTTCCTTTTATCCCCAATGGTGACTTTTATGAAGGAAAGGAATGCGTTCCGCGCACTGACGTTTCAGCAATGGCAACATTTTCAAAAATACATCTGGTGAGTCATTCAATATAAGAAATCTATCTTCGCACAGTTTAGTTGCGTTCCAAATTCACTACACAGATAATGTTAATTAATGCGAATTAAATCGATTTAGCGGAAGAGAAACGTCTGCACTATTGTGTTCGTCCCATTAAGCGCAAATTAGGTGTACCTATAGTAGTGTACTCACCCTTTGCGCTAAGTAGTAGATAGCTATATAAATCTGGTTGATATTAAAGCAAATCTAATTAAAAGACATGGGATTGATTTTGTTTTTATTTTTGTTACAACAAAACACGCAGAACAAACAAAATAAATCAATGAAAACGAGCGCCATTGACTGTAAATTGTTGCTTCGATGCCAAAACTACTGCGAAGGCAGTTCTCACTCAAATGGATTCCTTTCGAATCCAAGTTAAAATAATTTTAACTCGATGACTGAAAATTTCATTGACTTGTGGGATGATTTGGATTTTTTTTTATTGATATGACCTAAATACCTAAAAACAACAGAAATATCATATAAACAATCTTATTCTGTTTTGTATGATGTCTTTCAAAGGGACAATTAAGATTTTTCTTCTAATTAAGATTGATTGGTGTATTTTATCGATTTTTAACTGAAAATCAGTTATTTTCCTGATTAAGTTGGTACTGGTAGGCGACGAATGCATTTTGATGAGGTGGACCATAAAGACTGTGTTAATGGGCTGCTAGTTTGTAACAGATTCTTAACATTCTAAACAAGTAGCAAACAGGTTTATAAAACGTAACTATTGTGATGGGTTACTTAAACTTGGAACACCTACGGATTGATTGGCATCAGCTGTCAATCAATTTTTAGTCGTTGAAGGTTTTGGGTTATTTATTAACATTTCGTCAACATTTTATAGCAAGCCCTAGAGTTTGGCACTTTAGTCACAAATGACTTGTTATAAGGTAATTTTGAACTGGATTCTAATTTGCTGCGGGTTTTTAAAGTAAACTAGCGGATTGAACGGGAATTTTGGTGTATACATCAAAATGATTATGTATGAAGTCCAATGCCATGATAATCATTTTTAACTTTATTTCTCGGCTATCAGCCTTTAAAATTTCTATCTACGAATCCCATGATAGACCTTTCTGGCCATAAAGTCAAATATATTGTAGGCAGAAAGATTTTTGTCCGCACGAAGAAGAATTGACGATCTTCGTAAGTCTAGCGAAATGGTTTTAGAAATTAAAGTCCGTAGTTTTAAATTGTATTCTTTTGGATGAAAGTAGATACTGATGCTACTATGGATACTGCTTAATTTGCCAATTTTATTAGAGGTATTAATCTATGTATAAATGAAGTATCCGACTGACAGATGATCAAAGCACAGCCTAAACCATTTGCTCTAGAAAGCTGAAATTTTGCACAGAGGTTTTTTTTTACGATGTATACAACCACTAAGGAAGAATTTTTTGAAATTCTACCCCTAAAGGTGTAAAAGGGGGGGGGGTCAAAGTTTGTATGGGAAGATTTTTATTTTTCATCCGATTGACTTCAAACTCGGTTTATGTCCACTCTTTGAAAAATAAAGAAAACTAATTTCTCAGATTTTGCAAAATTCTAACCTTAAAGGGGTAAAAGGGGGGTCAAAGTTAGTATGGACAATTTTTATTTGTTATCAGATCGACTTCAAACTCGGTTTGTATATTCTCTATGAGAAATAAAAAAAATTTTTTCTTCGATTTTGGAAATTCTACCCTTAAAGGGGTAAGAGGGGGGTCAAAGTTTATTTTTCATCCGATCGACTCCAAACTTAGTTTGTGGCCCCTTTCTTAAGTCACGAACCATTCGTCCTATCAATTTTAAACTTTGTAATGCGTCCCAAAATCTTTCGCCGTTGAATATGCTTATCGCTTCATCTAACTCCAGCGTACGTACTCCAAAGATATTTAAGCGGAATTCTGTATGAATGGGGTCATACTGCTAGAAAGTGGTGCATCTTTCTGGTTGCAGGAGTGTAATAAGATCTAGGAGGTGTGGAATATAATGAAGGGGTAAAAGCTCCCCCTATTCTAAAGATGGTGCTTATCATATCGCTGTATTTGTCAGCAAAGAAATATGTTTTGTCCCATAGATTGTGACTCAATCTGCTAAGTATGATCTGTGTTGAGATGCCAGCGCTTCACTAACAAAAATATTGATCATATAATCTTTGAACTGTTTTCTCCAATAGGGCATTAAACACATTTTTCAGAGATACTAACTTCTCCTTAGGTACTTTCCTAGGTAGGTTTTCTATGACGAATATAGTGTAACTGAAGAAAGGGCTTTTTTGTGCAATTAAATGACAAGATAATATAAAGAGATATGCGATATATAAAGGGTAGTAAAAAAGATATTAACCGGATTTTCCATGTCATTTCAAATATATCTGGTGTAGTTATGGATGGTGCCCCAGCTATGATCGGTTAAAAAGAAGGGCTTAATAATAGAAGTCGTTACCATTGCTGGCGAAAACTGTAGTTTGTTAAAGTACCATTGTATCTATAGTAGGTACACCAAGAGAATGTATGCGAGAAAGTTTCAAAAGTGGATCATGATATGCAAGTCGTCATCAAAATTGTACATTTTATAAGAGGATTGAATCGGGATCCCTACGTTATCCTCTTTTCAAAAATGGACATAATCTCTCATTTATTTTCTTTTCTTTTTCCAAAATCTCCCGGTACGAAATCCCCTATGCTAAAATCTCCCACAAGCAAACTAAACTTTGCATATATTAGCCCACCTTGCACCTACTCCAAATCTTACAGTCACCCCAAGCAGGGGCGTTGCAGGGGGGCTACATGCCCCCCATACGTATCTCACTTTTTAACACCATTTTTAGGTGTCGCGGCGACATAATTAATAACACCAAATCTAAAAATGGGGGGTTTTGTCCCTGGGGATTTTTTCTCATAGAGCCTTTTGAAGTAAGGGATTTCAGCACAGGGGAATTTGGAGAAGGGATTTTAGAAAAGGAGATTTCATCACCGACCCGATTGAATCATCGCCAATTCAATGAATTGCTGAAAAATGTTGAAAATGCTGAGTATGGCGATATCGTATACTTAATGTAATAAGAATTAATATGTGGTTCAGTCAAGGATAAGGCCAGATGACAGAAGATGCCAACAGACTTAAAGATTTAGCATTTACGGTAGACTTGACTGCTCATTTAAATGCCTTAGACGCGCGTCTTCAAAGCAAAAACCAACTTATCAGTACGATAATTCAATGTTGTCCAAACATATTCCTAACTAACTTTTCAATTTTATACTAGAATTCAAAAGAAAAAGATTTCAGGATTTTCAGACAAATAAACAAAATTTTTGTAATTTTTTGACTTCATTTTCAGTCAATATAGCTAGTCAGCTATGGTAAGGTAATTGCAGCCCAAAATACCATGTCTTCTCCCAATGTGGCCCTGGGAAACAAAAAGGTTGTCACTCTGAACCGCCAATCCCCTGTTGCAAAGACAAGATTATTGAATGCACAAAGTTCCTTGACAAATTGCAACCTTATTCAATTTTCTTAGTTCGTCCAATTTATATTTCTTCTTTAAAGTCACTAATCAGGTAAAATACGCGCAGAAATATTCAAACTAACCCAGAAACTTAGACTCTCGAAGTTGTAGTGTGATTGCCCACTTTTACTGCTTTTATTGAATATTCATGTTCATGTCCGCTCATTGGAGGTCTCCTTGCATTAGATATCGCCTACAACCAGGTTGGACAACGGCCTCAACCAACAAGCCCATCCAGCAAATCGGTCGCTAGCTAGCTGTATCCTGTTGCCCACACCAAGTTGGTTAAGGTCGCTCTGCAATTGTAGGCGTCATCTAAGGTAGGATCTTCCTTTAGTGCGATACAACCGAAAAATCCCCAGTTCCAAGTTCCTTTATGGAAATGAGTACATACTAGAATTTTTAGTTGCCCAAATGGCATTAGTGACAATTACCTTCTTTTCCAACAGATTGCAATCAGAATAATGGCCAACAAATTATGTGACAGTGATAAAACCCATTCAGACGTAAAAATGTTCACTCGAGCAGCAATTGACGACCTCTGCAATTCCCATCATTAGCAGAGAAACTGGGTACTAGGTCAATGAAAATGTCAAAAAGTGACGAATGCTGTACGTACCCTTCATGCTGAAACGTTGTTTGTAAATTCAACAGGAATTTTCCAATATTTTCAAAAATATTTCAATTCATTTGTGAAAATATCTGAGCATTATTAAATTTGTCATATTTTAAAACGATAAAGACATTTAAAGTGGCTTTATTTATATCAACGATGTAGAAGATTTATTCAGATTTATTTTTAAATGTCTTCGATGCACATTTGCAGTATTAACATTTCTCAGAACAATTTTATGATACAAATGTGACCTCTCGACCACCCTGTAGTATACATTTTTTTCGATTGCGTGCACGAAATTGCTCTAAAAAATTTCATTCCTTCATATATACAATAGACATTCAACCAGCCAACTCATCACACGCAATCAAAGAAAACAATAAAACCATCAACAGACCTTACGCGGTCCTTATAAAATTTCCTTAGAACATTATTAAGCAAAACACAAACAAAAAAATGTATGTAGGTACATATTTCAATTGCGACCCGAAAAAAAAAACATCAACATTCTCTGTCATTTTCCTTTCATCTGTTTTCAACAAATGTACATGTCAAAAATAAACCAACAAAAATGCACAACGCACTTGAGTAGTGAGTTTACCGTCGCGTCTCTGTCCAACCATAAAAGGAGCAGGTGTTCAGTATTCAATCCATCTTGTGTGTATAAGTATAACCCTTGCTGTCGCATTCAAATTTCGCGCTATAATTCATTTCGATAGACAAATAGTAAACAAAACAGGTCATAGAGTACACCCTTGAGGTACTCCATTACAAAAAAATTTCACTTATCGGCAACCATTTAATTGAACAAAGTTTTGAAACTTGTATCAGTATCAGTAGCCATTTAGGAGCATAGCGCATTGCAATAAATACTTTTTCGTAACCGGTATAGGTATAGCAGTAATTGAAGGTAAGCCGCGTTTAGCGTTTTTTTTATGGTTATTTTTAAAATCCACTTGTCCGTTTGGTTACCTTGCAGTTCTCTTTCCTTATGTGTCTATACACTCTCATACCGGACGAAGCGCGACGTCAAGTATCTGTGAGAGCTTCACGCTATTTTAGCGGTAGATATTGCAATGCAAGGTGTGGTTTATTGGGTTTTCTGTGAGCACGTTGCATACGGTGCCGAAACAAATGCTTGTTTAGGCCAATTGCCTAATTGTCTGAACCTTTTGACATAAAATTGTAGTTTTGAATATTCATCAACTGTGTCAAGGCGAGTTCATCAGATAAGGAGTATCGAGGAAAGACGCGTTACTTTTGGAAAATGTGAAGGTGAAGCGGTTGAACAAACATGGGAATTTTATGAAATTTAAAGTAGCCGGTGTGCTGTTGAATATATTTTGTTCGGAAACATTGGAGGACAACGTTAGAGCGTGTTTCAATTCGTTATGAAGTGTGACGCATGTGATTGAGATTCACAATCCACAAAGAGAGGTATTTTTTGTTTCACTACGATCCTTAATGCATCATTTAATTAATCCTCTGTAATTTTATGGTCCACCTATTCGCTTTCAAACTGGTTGTGGTATATCTGGATCTGGTTTTACGTTTGAATTTATATAGCATTTTTTATGATTCCCAACCCTTAAAGGAGGGTTTTTCCGTAGCTAATAGGATATAAAAATATTTAGAGCCTAGAAACCATTGTTGGATAAAGGAATGTGAACGTTTGGAGTTCAATAATTGTAATCGCTTGAAAATACAAAGTGTAAATAAAACTCAACCGTATAATGTATGTAAAACGTTTCAGTCTTACTTTCGATTTTATTCAACATAAAATACCGAAAAGCGACAACAATCTCCATGACTACCCAAATTCAATTTACAAATACGTAAATCAAACTATACGCTCATTCGATCCATAAACAATCTTCGTATCCGCTTCGAGTCGATTTACGATTTATGTATTTTCAATCGAAAGGATCCACACCGAATTCGTAAAACCCTCAACATTGAGAATTAACATAAATTCGGATCCAAGATTAACCGCAACGATAACAACGAGGCATCCATTAGGGAATCAATAAGCACACCTTAAAAACAACCGAAAATCATCGTTCTATTGAATTTAAATTTGTCACAAGGAGGAGGCAATTTATTGAACAACAAAGCATCTACACAAATGCCCTTCGGATTATATCCGAGGCGCGATAAAATCTCAAAACAATGACAGGGTTCGTGTTTGGGTAACGAAAGTATGCGAAAAACTATCGAATTTCGATTAGCCGCAGAAAAACGTAGAACAAAATTCTCGAAATTCCTGTCTCTGACCTGGTAATAGGGGGTATAAACCCCTAACCACAGACGCCATACACCTAATGCAGTGCAGGTTTGCATTTTTGACGTGCAGCAAGTAATCAAGTCACCAGACACCACCAATCATCGTTTGAAAATGATCGATGGTCGTGGATGGGTTTTCATACATTTTTACCTGTTTGCATTCGATACTCGCTTTGCAATTAGGACGTTGGACGAGCGGACGGATTCTTTGTCATTTCAATCAAAATTGACGCCTAGATAATTGAGATATTGTCTGTTGTATCATCTGCTTTTTTTAAATGATTGATTTTAAGTAGATTTGTGAGGACAGAAATTAGTTTGACAGCCAGAAAAAGATGGCTTCGGGCATCTTATTGAATTTTAATAGTCAGGTATGGTATAGGTTAGGGTGGTATCATAATGTTTCTATATTAATGCATCTGTGGAGTTACAGCTGCGCCTTTAAACCCTGGTCATGCGGTCGATATTGACATCATCGGTCGCTATCAGCGCAGTGTGCCGTGGTAGAAGCGTTCACGGCGATTGAAGAACAGGCGAAATCCGTTGGCCTTGAAGAAAATAAGGACAAGACTAAGTACATGCTATCAACAAACAAACAAGCATCTGACCACCGCCTAGGACAAAACGTCACTTCGAGGTAGTCAAGGAGTTCACCTACCTCGGAATAAACATAAACTCCACGAATGACACCCTTGTGGAGATCCGGCGAAGAATTACCCTGGGAAACTGTTGCTACTTCGGTTTGGCAAAACAACTGAGTTCAAAACTCCTAACTCGAAGGACGAAATGTGTGCTCTACAAAACCCTTATCATGCCAGTTCTGCTTTACGGCGCCGAGTGCTAGAAGATAAGCAAGAAGGGTGAGCTGATACTGGGCTCCTTCGTAAGAAAAATACTTCGGCTGATTTTTGGTCCTGTGTGCGAGGAGGGCGAGAGAAGATACAACCGCGAACTCTATGAGCTGTACCAAGATGTGGATGTAGTCCAAAAAGCCAAAACACGTCGACTACATTGGCTCGGCCACATCGAGCGAATGGACAATAATGCTCCAGCCAAGAGAATCTTCGAATCCCAGCCACCAGGTTCGAGAAGACAAGGAAGACCGAACCTCCGTTTCAAAGACCAAGGCATCGCGGATGCCATTTGTCTCGACAAATGGAAGCAGAGTGCCCGGGATCGTAGAGGATGGAAGGCTGCAGTGTCTCAGGCAGAGACACAAAAAATAAATATGCGGGGCAACAGGCGGTAGACACCCAAGGCCTAGCTTCTCGCAACCATTCGTTTGTGTGAGTTTCTATTTTTGGGACGAATGGAAGGGACCTACAATTTTATGCCGATTCCGAACGGCTGAATTGAGAAGATTTTTCAGGACAGTGGTACTCTCGGATGTTTGTCAGACGTTCGCGAGAGGTGGCGCAGTAGAAAAAACCTTGAGATGTAATTTGTGTTTTTCCGGGGATCGAACCTGGGGTCCCTCACACAGTAGTCCAGCACAATAACCACTGCGCTACTACGCCTACGGGGCCCCGATACACAACATTTACTTGCACTTCAAGTACTTGTGGTTAACCGACCTATATATGCTAGAAGGTTTAAGGTTTGGAAGTAGTTTGTTAAGTATTGAATTCCTTTGAAACGTGACTACATCTTCGTTTTTGGCATATGCACGTCTTGCGCTTTCAAAAATTGTACGCTATCTATTCACATCTTCCTTTGCGCACACAAGGGAATTCGGTTTTTAAGTTGCGCACATGTTATGTGCGCTAATAAAAATTCAACTGGAATACATATCTTCCTTTGTTCCACTCCGCTGTTATTAGAAAATTTTTTAAATACCCCGGCGAGACATTTGACGGCAACTTAATAATCGATTTCCAATAAGAAACTCCAAGAGCCCTCTCTATAATTAGCAAGTTCGTTATGTTGGATGCTGTTAATGTTCTCAAATCAATTTCAATTCTTGTCATTTTTCAATTCCTCAAGAATAGAAGTATGTACCTACTTACCCGCTCCTTCTCATCAGTTAAACAATTTTGTTGGTCTCCACTTTTACAACGATAATGACTCCCCCCATTAAGTCAATTATCCACACCCTCTGTACAGATTATTATAAACAATTATCTCCCAGCTAAACATATCTTCTCCACAACATATAGGTATTATAACTCAACTTCTGAAGAGTAATATTCAATCACTGTTCGATAATTTCCTTTCGTGTCAAAACGATATCGATTTGCGGCACAAAATAAAAAAAAAACACGTTCTCAAAACAAAATTATTGCATCAACATGAAACTGCAATTTCACGTCACCTGTAACTGGAAACTCTGGCGGCGCGACATCGTTCAGAAACTCTCTTAGACTATTTATTTTGAAATTGGATACTTCGACGCGGTGCAGTTCAATGAATGGATAATTTGTTTATGCAAAATGTTGGCTCTCCCGCAACGCGATATTACTTAACAAATTCACATTAAACATGCGCGAATTTAATTCGCCTCGTAGTAAGTTAATTAACGTAATCGCAACGAACATGATTTGGTCTGCGGCGCGTTGCTGATGAAGCAAAACGCCATAAAGTGGGTGAGCTGTCTGAGGTACGCATGTGCGCTGGGCGACTTAAGTCGTGATAATTACATTGCGTGAGATATAGCAAGAAATAAAAAAAACAATCTTTTATAAACTGAGACAACAAAGGTAATGTGGAAGATAAGATCAAACGGTTTTTTTGTTGTTGAAACTTTAAGTGATCACCTACATTTTTGGGTGCGTGAGTGGTGAATTTATGTAACGAATTTTATGTAATGGCTGTGTTAAGGAGGTTGACCTCAGTCAAGACAAAAAGCCGTGTCAGAAAGGTTTTTATGCTTTTACAATGAAATTTATGGCTTTGCTATAGGTTTTTCTTTGCCAATAATTCCGTCCCTCCTGGCTTATGAATTATTCGGGAAGTTCTCTTTTCATGTTCGAATCATAAGCATATTGACGCAGTCTATACCCCAGCCATCAACTTAAGGTCCTGAATTTTGAAGTTTCTATACAAATTTATATAAGTTCTGGCACAATAACAAAACCACCTGTACTTGGAGGGTTTGATATACCACTTTCGAGTTCTTAAAAAAGTCCTTCCCCTGATGATTTAGAGGCGGTGGTAAAAGATCAATAAAAAAGGAAAGCGAAACAAGAGGTTTAGGATTTTGATGCCCTGAACATTTTGACCTATTTAGTTCATTTAGTTAACATGTCAGAGTGCCACGTTTTCGAAACTTAAACGACATAATAAGCTGTTCTCTGAATTTCTTTTTGATTTTCGGTAGATTTCATTATATTTCTTGAAACTCAACTAGATGTCTGTCTTAAACTCCTAATTTTATATTTATAAGCAGATTCTATTTTTTTTTTAACAGAACCTAAATTAATGCTTGGAAATATTCGCTCCTTTTTTAACCAGAACTCTGTACTGTCGCCAATGTAGTTAAATGGTCCATGACGTGAGTTCATGTGCACTGTGCTAGCAACACAACTTGCATCTGCTGGTCGACGACATTTGGACAGTATATACAATTTGACGGCTCTTCCCTTCGTGACAAATATAAAATGCAAATCCCTTTTGTTTGTGAGAAGCTTTTAGGTTATTTAATCATATTTTCCTTTGCGCACACGTGGCAATGCCGTTTTTTGGTTGCGCACATAATGTGTGCGATAATAAAATTACAGCTGAAATTTAAATCTTCCATCGTTCCACTGCGCGGATATGAGTATTTTGTGTGTTTTCATACCCCGACGATGCGATGGGGAGAAATCTGACGTCCAATGCAACTTGATAATCGAGCTTCTACTCTTATAAGAAATTCGAAAAGTTCTCTACATAAGTTCATTGGATGCTGTTTTTCAAAGCAATGTCAGGTCCTGTTGCGCTCAATATTTATAAATTTATCGGCATCAGTTTGACAGTTTTTTTTTGATTTCATCAGCTCAATTGTTCCAAGGTCGAGAGTCGGCAATGTCCTCCAGGGTATGAATTTAATAATTTTTTGGCATTTTACATTCTGTCGTAAGTTGCTCCGCTTCACGCGTCCTCTCAAGGATTCCAAATGTACACATGACTATCCGCATAAATTTGCTGTAGTTGGGCTTGTTTATGACTTGGGTATACCGTCTACGTTACTGCCTTCCTGTTTAAAGAGGAAATATAATATACGCAAACCAATTGTGTGTCGTTAAAATCATGGTTTGTTTACAAATAGAATTTTGCACTTTACAATCTTCGTGTGAATTCGCGTCTTCGGTTTTTTCACATTGAAGTCAACAACATGGAACTTGTTTTATTTTTGTTTGTAACTGAAAAATGCTAACCTCCAGGTTTTTGTTTTTTTATAACTCTTTATGATTGCTCACAAAATATCTATCAAAAAACATTGTGCGACCATGAGCCACGGCTGTATGCACCATAAAAAGGTGTTATCTAGCATATTATTCAACAGCAACCGACGAAGATAAATGCCAACTCATTTAACAGGATAACAAAACATTCCAAAGCAATCCATCTTGGGTGGAATTTTTCCCTCAATTATTTTCCGCCGATAGGAAGGATCCACCTTATTAGAATCAATTTTTTATTGTCTCCTCAAATGTGGATCCTAATAAATCATAACAACAGGTTTTGCCGGCATTGAATATACTCCTACACGGCTAAACTCCTTACTTTGTTTTCGTGTTTTTGTTTTGACCATATCCCTTGCTCTGCTTTTGTTATATGAATTCATCATTTTATGGAATTTTTCCCCGGCCATGCTCAATAAGGTTGACACTTTAATGGCTGCCTACGTGATAGAGAACATGCATTCTTCTTTGACCCGTTCTGATCCCTACACGCATGCGCGCATTTGGCCTGAAGTGAAGCTAATTAACCTTCCTCTCTTGGTGGAATCTGTGTGCTCTGGTGTATAAGATGCGAGATCATTTTACGACAGGATTACTCGCCGATCCTTTTATTCGGATTCTTCAATCTTCATGAACGCAATTATTATGTATAGATGAGTTGGTGTAATTTTAATCTGATTTAGACAGACACAGAGTATAAGCCGGGCGGCTATCACACCTATTGATCTGGGGTTATGGCGGGGAGAACTGGTTTGGTTCTAATGTGCCGCCGCTAATAGGAGAAGCAAAATGTATCTAGTAGCTATTGATGGTGATTGTTATCGAAAATGAAGATTTCCCCCTTTTGAGGTGTGTTCTTGGGTTAATTCGTCATTTTATTGAGATAAGCTTTTAATGAGTTTTTTTTGTGTTGTTGTGCTGTTGATATGCGTATGATGTTCCTCAAGGCGTACACCTTTGGCCTGTTCTTTTTATTGAATTTTTTTTTGTGATTCTGAGACTGATTCATTGAGCAATATCTCATCGGAAAGCTTGTGCTTAATAAAACTCAATGGTGTGTCTGTTTTGATCTATGAACTTGGTAATTTTATGAGGATAGGCAGGCTCTAATGAGGGTTCTTAAGATATTATTGATTGATATAGATAGATACATAGACATACTTTGGGGTGGAGTACTAACATTTTTTATTTTTCTTTCTTTCCAGGTAAGTCCCGATTGGCAAGATGCTAAGCCCATTTAACACGTCGTAAGTAGACAGAGTGGTATAACCTATAAGAAAATGACAGGCAGTTTCTATACCGTTTAATGGAAACCCTCTAAGGGTAACAAGTTTGACGTTGCGTTGTTGGTCGGATGGGGGTAATTCCAAAATCAATAACAGTCGATTTCAACTCACCTTGTGATAGTTTTAACGCAGACACATCGAGGCAAATTCGATGTTTTATTTTTTATTTTAGAAAAAGTGACGCAAATGATGTATGCCAAAGTCGGTTGACATTAATCGTCTATCAAGTTTGGTTTTATGTGGCTGCGTATATAGTGGATTTGTTTTATATATGGATCATTGCAACTTGAAGGTTAAGTGAAAATAGATGACCCAATGAGTGTTGACGGCTTTCTTTGTTGAATAAAAATAGGACACACAAATCGTATAGGGTTTTACAAAACAAAAAAAAAATTCTTTCGTATTCCACCAAGGTCAGTGTATGTGGTCCCCTTTAACAGTGCATCGGTAGGTATCCGGGCGGATGTCGGATATTTCCGGTTCGTGTAATACTGACTAATTACCTCGCATTGGGAGACAAACATGAGGGGACGGACGCATGGTGCCATAAATGAATAGAGGGTCGCTTGTTTGAAGGAACCTACATTACGAAATGCGATTAAATGGTCGAAGGTGGATGGTGCTATTATACACCTACAATAATAATCGTTTCTTTGTTTCCATTGTTGGGTTGTATCACTGGCTGGTGCATTGGTTTTTCCTTCCTTTTTTCCCCCAGAGGATGTAGGGGTAGATACCACAACTTGTTCATGATTGCGTATGTTGGCTAACTAATTGTGGTGTGTACCTACAGTTTTTGTGTATTCCCAGCGCATTGTCGTTTCGAAAAGGAAGAGCGCGACGTGTTAAATGCCTGACAATGAAGAGGCGGCGTTAATTATGGAAATTAATAGTTCCTGTTGGAAATTGAAATGGGGGTCCATACTCTGCATCATTATTGTTGCACGTATTTAATTGACAGCGCGCTTTAATGATTGTCAATGACATTTAATGGGTTTTGATTGACATATTTTTTCAGTTTCATTTGACAAGTTGTCATAAAAAGATGAACGCTTTTGTACCATTCAACATTTTTCTGAAAATCGGTATTTTTTGTCGAAAAATCAGGTGTGTTGGCGAGCATCACACATTTGACTGAATTGCTTTGTGAACAAGCTAAATTGTCGTTTTTACAGCGAGGCCAATCAACAAGTGAGTAAGACTAAATAACCCAACAAAAGTAGGTACACTGTTTAGTGTGGTCTTGAAGCCGGGATCAAATAATCAGACACAGTACTTAAAAAATCGAAGAGATTCATAACCCAAATTCTTTGTTTGCTTGCTACTAAACGAGGGGCCTTAGGTTTAGCCCCCGCAAAAAGCTACTTACACCTTTCATTACATCTTGCCACCTCTTGCGATAGTCTGACAAATATTTCTGTACTATAGTTGTCCAGAGAAAGCTTTCCAATTCAGTAATTTCATAGTTCCAAGTCGGACACCTGAGCCTGTCCTTTTACAACCCACAGTCCATTGAAGTTTTTTAAGTGGCTTCCGACGGGTTGGTGATAAAATCTCTGTTTCCAAAATCCCTTTTCCAAAATTCCCTGTTCCATAATCCCCTGTGCTGAAATACCTTAGTCCAAAAGACCCTGAGAGAAAATTCCAACGAAACAAAATCTCAGATTTTTAGATTCGGTGTTATTAATTCTGTCGCGCTGCAACCCCCCCTGCTTGTGGTCACCGTATGATTTTGAGAAGGTGCAAGCTTGGGTATATACAAAATTTATATTATGTTGTTTCCGTTTGAAAAACGAATAAATTCTAAATTGTGGAACAAGGGGTTTAATAAGTGTGAATGTAGATGGGAGATTTTGGCATAGGGGATTTCGTCCCGGAAGATTTTGGAAAAGAGATAAAAAAAGAGAGATTATGTCCAATAAGGGATTTTTGAAAAGGAGATAACGTATGGATCCCGCTTCCGACATATGCGCAACTGATTAACCAATTGGCCCCAATTGGCTATTCAACGGATAAATTGCCGCTTAAAAGCCTCGTACACAAGTGCACAACCTAACGTTTGACTATAAATTGAGTAAGTACGCTTTGATCAACTCAAACAATTGTTGGACACAGCCTCGTACACCTAGTTGATCAATTGCTTTGATTTTGGCCAACTCGAGACCTACTCTGCAGCATCTCTGCGCGCTACAGGTTTGCTTCTCAAATATAAAAAAAATATTCCTTATTTTACTGACGCTCTCATAATTTAGTAATATAATTACCCATAATTAGGTCCTCAAGGTCAATTCTGTAATTTTTTTTCCGTCTGACCGGAAGAAAAATTCCCACTTGGCGACATCAGCAATTATATAGTATCAAAAAACCATAATTACCAGTCATTATGACTTTGAAAACATACTCTTTTCATGGTCACGGTCATTAATTTGTTGTCGCCAAAGCAATGAGTTGGAAAATTCATTTCTTCTCTTATGTCACGAAAATTCACTACCAAAGTATGCGATAATTTTTCAAGTAATTAACTTAACAAAATGCCGCAGGTTGTCGCAAATGCGTGACTAAATTAATCGTATGCATCATCGCGATCGCGATCGCTGCCAAAGTACACTGTCCCACACCGTAGTTTGTATATAATAAAAATTAAAAATAGTGCAATTTTCCACGCTCCGGATTTAAGATATTTTTTTTTTAATTTTTCCAAGTCACGAGCGTGTGAAAATTTCGTTTTATAATTGAAAACATTTTTTTGTTGCTGTTATTTTTTGAAAGACGATGGTGTTCTCGTATAATCTACATAGATGTGAAATGTACAATAATTGATGGCGACTGTCAGGCCTCACTCTAACCGGCCACAGATGGGAGGAAAAATAAATAAATTTTATTGAATTTCACAAAGAGCTGCACACACAGCGAGAGGGAAAAAGTATCTCAAGGTGACTTGGACGTCGTCGTTGATTGCAAAATGAAAGAAAACAAACCGAATTGAGGAAATCCCTCGAATTTTCAAAAAAATACAAAAATAGATATGGAGGAGATTGGAATTTATACTTGCGCCCAAAATCATGCTACAGTCGATTGGGAAATTTGAAAAAATAGAAAAATACGATATAAACAAAACGATAAAGCCCACCCGCGTCGTATCGTAATCGTACTATGATTGTGATGGAGAATTGAGAGCGCCATTAAATCATGATCACGATCGTGTGCCATTCGAAAGTGGCCATACAAATTGAATTGCAGAGGCAGAGCCATATCTTTTTTTTGCTGTTTTTATCATATTACGAACTGCGTGAGCGCGTGGCTTGCTCCATTTGCGTGCAAAAAATATTAACGGCGATCGCACGCCAGTCGAAAGTCGTAAAAGTCAGTGTGTGGTTCGTGCGTGTGATTAGGGTGCATTGAGACGAAATTGGAAAGTCGTGTCAATGGGTCATTATTGAGGTAAATTGTTGGGGATATTATTCAACATATCAAGGAAAGACTTATTTTTGATCTCATGGATTTAAAAAAAAATCTCTGACGGGTGATCTCTGTCGGAATTTGGTTTATATGGCGTCAGTTCTTTTTGATAGCTTTTTTAACATAGTAAGTAGACACTTCTGTGCCCGAATAAAAACACAATTTATTTGGCAAAACATAAATACATATGATTATTTGATTTTGATCTCCTTGGCCCCTACACGTTATCTCATCCCCATTCTCACAAGTGCGTAATCAGCAATTTTATCGAAACAAAACCAAGTCCCATCTGCACAAATGTACCGTCAGTAAACAACCGGCAACGACCCATAGTCCCACTTCATCCGGACAATTGGGTATCAGCGCAAATAGTATAAAAAGTGCAAGACAGAAATTTTCATCCATAAGATAGTCGCCGACATCTGTGTGGTTACTTATTATCTTACGTAGTTAAATAGACTACTTTACTGTGCTAGGTGATCAGTGACAGTTCCAAAGCTTCTCATTTCCTTACTTACTTATAAGCGGATCGCTACAGTTCGGAGTGAACCAGGGCCTTAATTAACAACCCTCTTCAGTATAATTGTCGGGAGAAGGTTGCACATTTTGAATATGGCTCGTGCCCAACAATAACTCCCACGCAATGTCTACCTATTTCCTGTTACTAATTGTCCTCCCATGGAAACAGATAAAATTTGCAATTCCACTCATCACCCACAATCTATATAGATACTCATTCAGTCCTATCCCCACGTTGTAAAACGATCTGCTAATCGAGCAAGAAAACCGTTTACAAACTACACGTCACACTCCGAGTGCTAATCAAAAGCCAGTTCAAGTAGCAACTAATCCAATTCGTGATTTCGGAACAGATATTTTAATCAAATTCCTCGACACAACATAAAGAAGTCAAGCATACTTGTGCGTGTTTTTTTTGTTTTCTTTCAACGATTCCCACGAATTGATCACAATACTAAGAAGCGTGCGTCCATGAAGCCGCTGGAGATCTTTTTTTTTCGGATAATTATGAGATTAAACCTATCGACATAATCAATCGAGAAGATAATTTCCACGCCTTGAGTCGAGAGTGAAAGTTAAGCGGCTAAACGCCACTTTAAGCTTGTTATACCGACTCTGTAGATGAAAAAAATGGTAATAAGCGGATATTTTTACTGTCATCGCTGACACATTGAAGTGAAAATTGTTTTACCGCGACGGTGATTAATAAAGTTGTAGAGAAACAATAACAACGAAAAAACTTTACAGATATTTTAATTGAGATGTTTTCTACCATGTTTTATCAAGTGTATCAATTAGCCGTTGAAAAAATTCCCTTACAGGTTAATCAATTATAAATTAACAATTTGTTAACAGAAAATTGAAAAAAAAAAAAAAAAAAAAAACGGAAATGGTACTTAATTTTAATGTATTTTCTTTTGAAGGGTATGCTGATTAGAATCAGACTTACAATAAAATTTCAAGTATGAAGCCTTTTTATTTAATCAATTCATTGTAATAATAATCAGAAAACTCAAAAACAGCCTAAACTTCTTATTTATGGTTTGTGGGCTTGTAGTTCGGGGCCATTTTTTATTTTGCATGTAAAAAAACATTAAAAATGTTTTATCTTAAAAACCACCGAGCTGAATGAGTTCAAATTTTCGGAAAATCTTAGATATTGGCTCTGGAGTTTCCCCCTTAGAAGATTGGTCAAAATTGGACAAAGGGGCGTGGCACCAAAAAACATTGCAAAAGCCTAATCTCGCCACTTTGAAAAGCAGTCGGTCGATTGAGTTAAAACTTACCCAATATATTTGTTCTGAAGTGAAATGTGCACCTAAATCACAAGATTTAATATTTTTTCGATAGATGTCGCTGACTGCAAAAACCTAAAAATTACACTATACCTATCCTCTGCACAATTATGGCAGCTTTAATCTTGCAATTTGGTAAATAGAAGTTTATTGCCTGCTGAGAGAGCATTTAATGAAATCATCTCCTGAAAGATCAAAAACCCCTACTACACTTTTACTCAAAAATTACTAAAAAAAAAAATGAACCTACTTTAAAGAAGCTAATGGTTTTAAAATATGTACTGTCATTTAAAATGAATATGCTTTCGCTAAACATGCACTTCTTAATAATATTTAAAAGTAATAAATAAATAAATAGATACATAAATAAATACAGGACCATTAGGCACCCTATAGGTATAGCTTGTGTGAGTTTTGATTTTTGGGACGAGTGGAAGGGATCTAAAATTTGATGCCGAGTCCGAACGCTTGAATTGAGAAGCTTTTTCAGTACAGTTAAGGTGTTTTCATAAACGACCTGATGACGTCTGCCTATCTAAGACCTGCGTTAGGCTACGGACAGAGTGAACGCGCTAAGCGAAAGCTAAAGCTAAGCGAAAGCTAAAGCTAAGCGAAAGCTAAAGCTGAAGATTCTAAGCTATACGCAAAGCGAATGGTGTCCATAATGAACGCGAACATTACCGCTTCGGAAGTCCATCAAAATAAACAAAATCCTTGAATTGTGGAAATGGAAATGGTCAGAAGAAGAGGACTTTCCATTAAATAATTTATTTTTCAGCTATTCATTGCTGGAAAAGGACAGTCCGTTCAAGAGATTAAAAAATCGCCTAATAAATGACGAATTTTATCATCTTTACAAAGATTTACGAAGACATCGGAAGACATCCTCACAAAAATTGCTGAATACGTTGGAATGTCATTAAAAGTATTCGATTTTATACCCAAATCTATTGACAGCTGAGTTTTAGCTTGAATTTCTTGCTAAAAAACTGAGCAGAAGAGTTTATTCGCTTTTAGCGCCAAGTTTCGCTTGGCATATATCTTAGTATCGAATCTACTATGGCCAATGCGATTAAAATGTATGGGGCGCAGTTTATAACCTTTGACCTGTCAAACCTTAGCTTTAGCTTTTGCTTAGCTTTTCACATGCACTCTGTCCGTAGCCTTACACGTGTTCATAAAGAGTTTTGATCAAACAAACGCCGATGAATTCCAGAAGATATGTTCATAAACGCAGTAGCGCAGTGGTTTGTGTGTTGGACTGCTGTGCGAGGGATCCCAGGTTCGATCCCCGGAAAAACACAAATTACATCATAAAGTTTTTTCGACTGCGCCACCTCTCGCGAACGTCTGACAAACATCCGAGAGTATGACTGTCCTGAAAAAGCTTCTCAATTCAGCCGTTCGGACTCGGCATAAAATTGTAGGTCCCTTTCATTCGTCCCAAAAATAGAAACTCACACAAAACGAGTGGTTGCGAGAAGCTAGGCCTTGGGTGTCTACACGCCTGTTGCGCCACCTATTTATTTATTTATTTTTTATGTTCATAAACGTCATAAATGTCATCAGCGTCTGGCAGATTGTGCATACATGTGTGTTCATTAATGCAACAAAAAAGGAAGACGATTGTACAGCGCAGATTTTCGACGTTTATTAAAACACCCTTATACTGTCGGATGTTTGTCAGACGTGGAAAAGACATTAAGACACAGTTATCCAACACAAACCACTGAGCCATTGCGCACACAAAACATTTTCTTAAACATATTAAAATAAGGTTCTTGAGGGGTATCGGTTGTAAACTTTTAGGTACTCAATAAAATAAAAACAATGAAACCGATCAAACTTGCAATGAACGAAAAAGTTTCGTGCGATGCAGGCGTGTACCTTATTTAAGTTGCTAGAAGTAGAAACTTCTGTCCATACATTTTATTGAACCTTTATATGGATATCTATCAACCACTACCTCTCACAAGCTCCACTGTTCGAAATTGTTACTGCTCTTTCCACACATCAATTTGCGGTTTCAATCTATATCAACTTTGAGCATGTGTTCTATTCAAGCTTGATTATTAAGAAAACTGTTTGCCCCTGAATTAGCGAACATTAAGAAATTTACTGTTTGTTCGTCAATTATAAGGCGGGTAAGTAAACGCACGTAGGTGTTATGTACCAATCAACTAACAATACAAACGATTTAAGCAAGAATTCTTCTTCATGTCCCACGTAACGGTTGTACCAGAGTCCACTTACACTCAATACCAACTGGCTTCAAATTACAGAAAAAAAAAAACTCGTAAGTTGGGCTAAAACTTCTGGTAAGACACAACAACTGTCAAGTTAACAATCAGCTTGAAACTTGCTTTTCAATGATAAACTATATAACATCAACATGTACATCTGGTTTGACGTATGCAGTAAAACACACATAAAGTAAAGACTCGATGTAAATAAAATCAAGACAGAGAGTTCCGTTTAATGACCCCTCCCGAATTAAATTTATTACATCAACTCGTGTCGCAAATTGTAATGACAGACATACATGTCACGTCCATGATTAACTTTCAATTTGACTTTCATAACAAAATAATTGTTCTTTGTAGTAGTTTGGAAATTTATTATAACAAAATGTTGGCAAACTATAAACTGATAATAATTTATTCGACCTCTCATATACACAAAGTCTGCGAATAGACGCGCCTAACCGTGACTCTTGCGTGTCAAATTTTGGCATTTTTTTTTTTGCTTAATCGCCTTTCACTGTTTTTTTATTTTGTTTATATGAGATATTTTTTTCTATTTAACGAGAAGAGTGTTGCCAATGAACGCAATTTAATTGGTTTTAGTTTCAAAAGTGAAAATGAGTCTAGGCCAATGCGGAACCATGAATAAAAATATTTTACGACTTTCGTCTGTCTGTTGGTTTTAATTGAAAGTTTGCATAATACTGTTGTGATTTCGAAAAGTGACTCAAAATATGAATAGGATTTTTTTTTATGCTTGCTGAATCTTTCAAATTCAACAGAACAATGACACTTTCGAAGCAAGTGGTACCATTGCAAGAATTTCGTATTGATACAAAATACAATAGAGGATAGAGGAATGACATTGTCGGTGTTGCTGTTATGATGAAATATGTAATATTTTTAAAAGTAACAAAAAGTATGAAAAATTCAAATTTTTTTCTGCTTGTGTCGCAGGTTACAAATGGCTAGACTAATTAGTAACTTTCAGCACTTACGCTGTACATTTCAAACAACTTTCTGGCAAAATCGTTGTCACAGTCATTTCTTGTTGCATTTCGGAGAAGTGTCAAAAACAATGTTTTTCGTTTCGTGGCAAATGTCATGTTTTCGGTTTATTGATGGACAGTTCGATGAAATTGCTCGTTTCTTGGAAATGATAAAGAATGTTGCCACTTGACTGAAAAAAAAGTTCAAATAGGGAGTCGATCCCTGTAGGCCATTGCCAGTTGGTATTTTTGAAATACGTCTTCCCCAGCTATAAATGGCAAATTAGCAATTTAGCTATCATTATGTGGTTGGTCATGATACAGTGGGTGGAGTGTTTACTTGTTATTTTTGTAATTCGACAATTTTGACGATTAACGAAGCCATCAGGATGAAAATGAGCTTCATCACTGAAGATGATTTTGTTCGAAAAATCAGCATCCACTTGTTGTTGTTCCAAAATCTATTCAACGAACTCTCTTTGCGCCGCATGGTCAGTAGGTAGTCTTCAGTTCTTGAGCCAATTGAACTTTGTAAGCATGAAGTTTCAAGTCTTTCGTGAGAATTCGCTGCAGAAAGCTTTTCGAAATGCCCAATATTTGGACTACTGTGGCGGATAGATGTTCCTGGACTGCCAGGAAAACTCTCGCGAACTTCTTCAATGTATTCTGATCACTAATTGATCTAGTCTCCTTAAATTTTTCAATTATTCTCTTCACAGTTGATGCTTTTAATTCACTATGACATGACGGTCATATTTTGTTCGAAAATAACGGACAGTAGCTTGAAAACCCTACTTATTTTTAAAATATTGCTCAATAATGAAAATGAGTTGTTCTTTCGTATAGCGTTCCATTTTTACTAACCCCGAACTTTCAGCTGTCACATTGTTATCTTCTTTTCTGTTGGCATCACTGTACTATTAAATGGACTATTGTAGGACACCTTTTATATAGATAACGTAGGCTATTCCTACGTTAACCTGTAGTTGGCATCGGATAGGAAATGGTCATATCTTGACTAAATCTATGTAGGACATTGGAATGATATAAAATGCAAATTATTGGCATATCTACGCTTTAAAAGATTTTATTCTTTGTTAAACATTTTACATCTGCCACGCCTAGGTGATAGAGTTTTTGAACTCTTATGTTAAAAAAATCCCCCGCAGGCCCAATAAATTAAGCCACACATCAACAGTGACATTCAAGCTGCCTCACTACCTTCCTACCACAGCCATGGCAACACCAAGCACACAAATCCCCACCCGCAAGCTAAACTCATCTTGGTGTTTCCTGGGTATCTTCAGTGAAATGTCATACCGCTCGTAAATACCAAATTTGAGTTCACCTCATCATCTCAGTGGGTTACACACTGTCGGTGTCGACTATCGTAATTTTTTCGCGTCGTGTGCGCCGCAAAATCGAAGCCACTTTAACAGTGACATAACGTCACTGTTTTCCTGTACAACAGACACTTGTTCGCACTTAGTTACAAGAGACCTTCTTAGAATCGCGCGTTACGGACGGGCAAGATCTACATAAAGAGCTTCAAATCGCCAACAATGGCTTTGGGGGCAAAATGATAATTAAAACGTGAAATTCCACAAGAACAAGATTAATTAAGAGTGACAACCTAGGACAAGGTGAACAAAAAAAAATAAAAAATAACCACCAGTAGGTACTTGTACTATTTATGGTGTCTAGTGTTCTGCCGACTTAGCTGTCTTTTGTTGTTGTTTTTTCTTTTACCTACAATCGGTCAATGGAGCCACGGGTCTGCTGGCATACGAAACTGTGCCCTATACGTGCGTGCTCCAGATTACCTCAGGCTCGGGCAGAAAATAATCCGGCTAAAGTTCCATTCGTATAGGTGGTACAACTAAAGTACTGACATTCTACGCTGTTGTATTACAAATCGCAATGTATCTAGATACTGATGCAACTAAGAAAACTGGATTTGCTATGCATTTTTATTTATTTTTGCTGTGTTGATTTTGTTATTCTGATTCATGTGCGCAGAGAAGTTCTTTTAGTTCGTTTGAAACTTTTTACGTTGGCGGGCGACCGAGTGAGAGTATCGCGCGGTAATTCCGTTTGTTTTTTTTATCGATAAAGTTGTTGTAAATTTTTGCACTCCTTTTATTTTTGGCGATGATTTACATATTCGTCGGAAGAATTCGATTTCCATATACATTGGAATAACCTTGACTTTTACGCGACCTCATTTCGAAGAGGTTTATGGACTTTGCAGCATGGGGAATCTGAAGCCGTGTCGCGTTTTGTTAATATAGATCCAAATTAATGTTTAGAAATTTTGAATACATTTGTAAAAGTGAAAACATGGAGAGTTTTTGAAAGTGAAAAAGTGACACATACATAATTATAAACAAGAATAAAAAATTCATAGATGTACGAGAAGTGTATAGATTCAATTAAAGTGGTACTTTGTGAGGTTTTCAACATGCTTAGTATTGTACAGGTAATTATGGTAGAATTGTATTAAAATTATATGTTCTATAGGTTCTGTTATCTTTTGTGGGTTATGCGGGACTATAACGCAATGCACCCTCTGGCGACATAGGTACTTTACTTCAAGAGCTTCTGCAATTCTTTTCAGAGTCGTATGTTCAATCAGTTCTATGATTGCAATTGCATTTATTTGCATCGAGTTTGACGGTGTATTTTCTCGGCTCATAATGACTAGTCCTCGACATTCGAATTTGCTTGAGTTTTATTCCATTTCAGCCGCAGCCTTCCAGAAAAATTTGGCTCATTTTCTGAAATCAGTCGATTGTCTAGTTCTAGCAGGTATATTTTGTAAATTCGACCCGGCAATGCTATTGGCTCTCCATTCATTAAATGTGCGGGTGTCAAAAGGCTTAGATTGTCCGGATTGTCCGACCACTCTATAACCGCGTACAACTACTACATAGGTGAAGCATAAAAACGCCTGAGTGAATTCAGCCAGATTGCCTAGCAACTCAAGATGAAGGACTTTGGTCATGGTGGCCATATACGGCCATATATTTCTTTTATAATGAGACGCAACGATCAATCAACTGACGACAAGTACATATACAGCCTTAAGTTGTGTACCTTAAGTCGGTTTCTGTCAAAAACCTCTCAAAAAGTCTGCTCCACTTTCTTATTTTGCTCGCCGCTTACAGTCTAGAGGCGACCATAGTAGCTCCTTCGCTTAGCTAGCTGCCTCCTGTTGTTGTCTATACACTCCAGGAGACCTGACCACCTCAGCCGTTGTGTTCTAAACCTTTTGATTACTTCAACGTTGCTGCCCAGCCCGTAAAGTTCTTCGTTGAATCTTCTGCTTCACACTCCAGCGATTCAAACTGGACCGAAAAACATTCAACAGAGGTTTTCATCCGCCCGTACTTCTGCACCATATACAACAGAACCAGGATGATTACTCCACTGTGTAGTTTTAACGAGTTATATGCGAAGACTGGACATACTTACTTACTAGCTGGCGATACCTGGGCCTCAACTAACACGTCTTGTCTTTAGTTGCGCACTCCAAGTTGGTTGAGGTCCCCTTCCACTTGTCAGTCCGAGTTGGAATTGAAGACTCTTCGGACCGGATCGTGGGTGTCCATTCGCTCTACATGCCCTAGCCATCTTAGTCGACGGATACGTACCCAGGTCGATGTCACTGTTCAGCTCGTACAGTTGGATGTTAAATCTTCTCCAAAGCCGTCAACGCAAACGGGGCCAAAAATCACTCAAAGAATTTTGCGTTCGAAACGACCAAGAAGATCTTCATCCGCCTTTGTTAACGTCCATGCTTCTAAAGACTTGACATTGCGGGTCTTTTTAATAAGACTGGATATGATTCTTTTATATCTAATGCTTTGCGCAGAAATAGAGACCAACATAAAGCAATTCACGAAGGTCGGTGGACAACCGCTTCATCAGGTCTGTCTGTAGTATCGGCCAAGGGTTGGTGTTCCTTGGTAGACGAACTGCTGTACAGCTTAAGCAACTTACATAGGCATAAAAGTTCACCAAGTAGGGAAGAGTATTTCAAAAAGGTCCAACTCATTTATGGCCCGCTTATGTGTTAAGTGGTTCGCGGCTGTAGGTTGCTCAAGAGGACCCTCCACTCTCGATTCTCCGTCATCGACTCTAAATCATCAAAAGCAAATCCCCAAACTTGTAGATAAAAGATTATGGACTTGATCTAAGCATCTAATCCAGGGTCTACCCAGACAATAGCACGTCCAACTGTCTAGTAAATTTGTAATCAACTTCCTCTTCCTTTATATCATCTGAAATGCCATACAAACAAAACCACAGTCCATTATTTGAGAATGTTTGAAAACACTCGCTTAATTTATTTTTACATTTGCAAATTGTTTGTTTGCAAAAATATTCAAGTGACATAAGCAATAAATGGACTTTTAAAAATAAAATGCGTTGGCGTTCTCATAGAAAATGTTTTCTGTTGTGCATATTTTTTTTTTACTCCGCAACTCACAAGAGAAACGAAAGCTATTTTATCGCAAGTGCGACTACTCTTATATGTTATGTGTACATAATTCCGAGAAATAATTTAAAGACGGATGTGCGTAAACAACAAAGCCAACAGTATTAAGATACAATGCTTTTTATTATTTTTGTTTAACATTTCGAAAATACAAAGAACTATTTGGCATAAATATAAACAGAGAAACTACATTAAAATTACTCTTAAATTGTTCATTGTTAATCGTATATAAAGAACGCTGAATATTGATTTTTTCGTTAGGGGGATTAACCTGCTAAAATTTAATTTTTGTTTGTGTTGTGGGACGGAAATTTGGGTATACACGGGTATACGTTGGGTCAAGGTTGATAAATTTGAATAATATCGTTTCGTTGTTTATAATTTATCTGATTGTGTGCATTGAAATATTATTTTGAAACTATATTTATTTTATTTAATATTTTCGCCGGCCATAGAGGAAATATCTTCTGAAATATAAAAAAGGAATGGAAATTACAACTCACTCACTTATAACTCAACGCCCAGCGAAAGCTGAAATTTTGCACAGATGTTCGCTTTATGATGTATGTAGGTACAAGGAATGAGGATAGATATTTTGAAATTCAACCCTTAAAGGGCTAAAATGGTAAAATTCATTTATTTAATCGACTTCACACCAAGTTTGTGTAATCTATATAAAAAATTATAAAAATAAATTCCTCCGATTTTGAAAATTTTTCTTGGGGCCCGAGTTATTGACCATGACCCCTTTTAAGGGGACCTTTTTCATCATCTTACTTCATTCAACTTGCCATAATAGTAATAAGTCTAAATCAATACAAAAAAAACTTCAATTAATTTTTGGGCCATACTTCCAGAGCCAGCACTTCACTTACAAAATTGATCATATAATTTTTGACCTGTTTTCTCCAATAGGGTGTTAAACATATTTTTCAGATATACGAACTGCTCCTTAGCTACTTTCTTAGGTTGAAATGAAGTTTAGGAAGAAACTAAACGACTGTGAAGTAAACTCTGTGTATCAAATCTTGAGCGCTGCCCGAACAAAGCCGCGGATAAAAGCTTATATTTTATAAATATATACTAGCTGTGCACACAACTTTTTTCGCGACGAGAAATTAAAGTACCATCGCCTTAGTGGGCGCAGTGGTTAGTGTGTTGGACTGCTGTGCGAGGGATCCCAGGTTCGATCCCCGGAAAAACACAAATTACATCTTAAGGTTTTATCTACTGCGCCACCTCTCGCGAACGTCTGACAAACATCCGAGAGTATGACTGTCCTGAAAAAGTCAGCCGTTCTGACTCGGCATAAAATTGTAGGTCACTTCCATTCGTCCCAAAAATAGAAACTCACACAAAACGCATGGTTGCGAGAAGCTAGTCCTAGGGTGTCTACACGCCTGTTGCGCCACCTATTTTTTTTTTATCGCTTTTGATTATATAACATGTACAACTTAAGCTTGTCTCTCGTTTCTCAGAAACTATAACTTTACTGCGTCCGTTCAAGGGAGTGTGTTTCGATGTGCTGTGCACCCACCACCACAAAGCAGAACCACGATCAAGAGTATCTCTTAAGTATTATTGTTTGTATTGAATACGTATATTTGAGAAGAGACAGTAAAGTCAAGAAACAAAAACCGTCCTAGAGGACGTGGCTATGAACGACATAGCCTAAAACCATCTCACAGTCTTCAGAAACATTTTAAAAAAGTTTCATTGGAATCTGTCGAGTAGTTTTCGCGCTTTGAGGTAACAAAGACATTTCCTGCCGGTAATATAAAAACATTCGAAATGCAAATTAGAATTAAAAGAAACCTTTCAGAGAATTGGTAGGTATAAATTGAAATACAATCTTAAATTAAAATATTTCATGTCTGTAGATATGCTTGAGACATCTCATCGATAACAAAATCTGGAGAACGACAATATTTCGATATATACATACCACTCTTGCACAGGCACTAGTGGTTTAATCCGTTTAGCTTATTTAGATGCATTATAAGGAGACTATAGCCCTTATTGTAATTGTGATCAGCAGTCGTCACGACAATTGTCGATTGCGTCGATTGATTTTAGTTATTTGTATCGTACGCAAAAATTTTTTTCACTTATAAGAGAAAGCATCGAACAGACATTTGTAATCGACAAATATCAATCGCAATCGACAATCACAGTTGTCGATCGATCGACAGTTGTCGCTCAACGATCAACTATTGACACTCACAATAGGGGCCTATAACTTTTCTAATGGTGTCTCAAATTAATTTTTTTTCTTCATTTTTCTAAACTAATAGAATCTTCAAAGTTGTCATGGAGTTTCGGTGAATACTCAAGACGCTCAACAGGAAGGGATTTTAAGAAGCTACAAAGGAGCGCGAACTTTTTTATTTTGACTTAATTCAACTTGTCATTATAGTCATAAATCTAAGTCAATACAAAAATGCTTGAATTTTGACTGATTACCTATTTATTTTTTGAATAACCCCTATAATTTATGAGTATACCTGTTCAAGTGTTTTAATTTAAATTAACAAAAAAAAAAGATGTACATAGGCAACCATTTTTATTTAAATTAATTTAATGAATAATCATTGTATTTCGTAACCATAATATGTAGGGTAAGAACCAAAAGGCTTAATAGGCGAATGGGTACAACTTCAAAGTAAGGACCACGAAATCACATTGTTGCTTCTTCCTAGACTTTAAATTCTTGGCCTTGCCTGGATGTATTGTATATGTTATGAATGAGTTTGCACTTGTTTACATCTAATTTACTTAAAATTATTCACAAGTGCGCCTTTGAACATCGAACTTCTATATTTCGTCAGTTTTATTACAGAAATTCAAAAATAGAATTTCACCCACAAAAATTGTTGTCGAAATAAATACGATTATCTATATAGGGTGCTGGCCTTGAACTTTTATAGCCTGAAATACGATTTCTCACTGTTACACACACTACGATCGGTGGTGTAATAATTTTAATGAAAAAATCATCGTTCACTATGCCTAATTAAATGCGAAGCTCTTTCAATTTAAATCAAATTATTTTCATCTACCGCAGACGAAAATTTTCTCTTGTTCGTTGAAATTTAAAGCTGAATTCGGTTACACCGCGCGTAATTTTTCATCCATCTTATGAATTCGTTTCTTACAAACAATTTAGATTAGTTTTACAAAAACAAAATATATAGCCCCTCCACCTTATAAGTGCACAAATGGATTGCCTCAAAATAGTACTCAGACATTCAATTGGCGGACGGAAAGTGTTAAATTTGGTTTAGTTTTTCCAAGGGCTGCGTCTCGAGCGCGTGCTTTTTCCCCTTTTGAATTAAAAAGTGCGAAAATTTGTTTTTTTTTTTTTTGTTTATTTTGCTAATTGTGACGTCGGTGTAATATTAAAATTGAAGAACCAAAAGTGATTCTGACACCATAATGGGTCATAGAAATTAATGTGCCAACATTATCACACTAACCCAGTTTAGGAATTATCAAATTTCGCATAACCATTTGAAAAGTGGAACATAAAGATAGTGTATGAACTACAAAGCTAATTAGATGTAAATTCGTAACAAAGGGTTTAGCGGGCTGTAATGAGGTGGAAGTTGGACTGTTTTGTGTACTCATTTAAATGATTTTTTTTTCTATGAATCGCAGTAATAAAAGAATAAAAGTAAAGTGTGTCATTATTAAGGGCGTATACGAAGTGTAGAATTGGACTGGTATATATTGCAATTAACTTTGCAAAATGAGTTTACAACGAGTCATGGTAATGAATTTAGTAATGTTCTTCAGGCCATTAGCCATTGTTTAATATCTTGAAAGTTTTTAACTCTTTGGATAAAGGTAGTTGAAGTTACGTTACTTACATTTAAGATGTTTTTGTAAGGCATAGTCCAATTTTAAATAGCCGATATTTTGAGTGACCATTTTGCGAAAGATAATTTCATCGAATTTTATATTTCAAAATGATTTCGTTCATCATCATATCACCAATGCCTAACTACCATTGTAGTCAAAACTTTCTTAAGAAAGAAATGAAAGCCGTGCCTTAAACAAGTGAGGAAATTAGAAGAAGACCCTCCCTGGTCGGGCAAAACATTGTAATCAAAAACAAACAATGCGATTGTCATTATTCTTGCTTTTATATTCAACACTTAATGGCCTATAAGTACTCATCGCTTAAATGGCAGGCACTTGGTAAATTGACGACGAAACAGGGAAATGTCTCTCTCAGACAATAATTGATTGTCAAAAATCAATTATTAAAGCAATCACTTGAAGGAGTCTTAATGTAGTTCCAAATATTTGTAATTCCAACAAAGTATTTGTAAATAAAATGCTGTTCCCCCATTTGATAGCGAATGCTCTGCTCTATGTCTTCATTTAAACGCGTTGTACACTTAGTACGACGTAGGTGCTACAATTCCTTGTTAACTTTTAGTGCAATCTGTGAGCAGCACTTTCTTTGAAAAGTTTTATAACCGCTAAAAACAAAAAAAAAAAATCGCGCCTTAAAATATATTTTCATCAGAGCAGCGCCAGTCATTAGTGGTGAAAATTACCAAATCATAAGTGATAAATATATGATATCGTTTGTTTTCATTTGGCGGTTAAAAAATTCTTGCTTTTTAGTATTAAGTAACTATGTCAACCAATCTATGAGACGTATTTTGAAAGTTTCAGATTTGTAAAATCTTTTTCCTGGGATTACCTGTTTTAGCTATTTCCATTTTCCGATAGATGGCTTTTGCTAAATCTGATCGTTTTTAGTGAAGGAATGTTTTGCGAACAACAAAAATGATAAGCCATATTTATAGCAGGATCTGTCCTTGATATTTTGTAGCAAATATTTATTCATCGTATTTTAACTGTCATATTTTGTTTGCAAAAAAAAGTTATATGTACAGGGGTAAAATAAAACAAAAAGTGTAATTGCCGGGATTTGGATAAAGAAATATGAACATCGTTAGTTTCTTTGGCGGTTTGGAAACTTCAAAATGTAAAACTTCTGCTTGGGATATCTAGTGTGAAGCACAGAAGTGTCAAATAGAGTGCAGTGTTTTTAACTGCGTGTTGAATATACTGCCTTACTTTGCATTACTCAAAGAAAAATCTTTATTAAAACAGAACTAATGTATCTTTCACTGTTGCCAAATGTTACTTATTTCAGGCCAAAACAATTTTCGATGCTGTATACCATTACATACAATAGGTGATGTTATTTTTTTATTTGAAACTCTCAGTTAATGTGGGCACAGTAGCGCAGTGGTTAGTGTGCTGGACTACTGTCCCAGGTTCGATCCCCGGTAAAACACAAATTACATCTTAAAGTTTTTTCTACTGCGCCACCTCTCGCCAACGTCTGACTAACATCCGAGAGTATGACTGTCCTGAAAAAGCTTCTCAATTCAGTCGTTCGGACTCGGCATAAAATTGTAGGTCCCTTCCATTCGTCCCAAAAATAGAAACTCACACAAACGAATGGTTGCGAGAAGCTAGGCCTAGGCTGTCTACACGCCTGTTGCGCCAACTATTTATTTATTTACTCTCAGGTAATGTCACTTATTAAATTCATTACAGTCCCAAAAAGTTATTGTGGTCCCGGTATAGATATATACAGAATAATCTAACAGCTTTGAGCAGGAAGTTTACACATTTTGACATATTTCAAAGGGTGTGTACAAAGTGCACCCTGCAAACTCAGTCTATAACTCCATCAGTAATCCATAGGTTGCTGGTTCATATCCGGCTCGAAGGACCAAAATGTTTTTGTGTTGTAAAACATTCCTAAACGTCTACTTTCCTTGAAATAAGACACATACACTTTGTTTGCTCTCCTATACGTTATAATTATTGTTGTTCCTTAATTCTTCCCCGTTAGAGGTATCAAAGCAATTGGGAAATTTACAAGCTGCCTATATTTTTTTTTGATTGTTTATTTTGGTTTAATTGATTTTCGGATGTGTGCCCTAAATAAACGTATAGGTACAATTTTAAATATTTTTTCGCAGTCACATTAATACTCAGATCACTCTCTGACTCACTTCTTGGTTAACAAAAGCCAAACCACATACAAAGCAGATATCCAAATATGTGTTCGTGCATTTTTAATTGATGCCAAATTTAGAAATAAAGTCCTCTGAACTTAAGAAACTCGCTGGACCCGCACAAAAAGGAAGATCGTAAATAAAATTAATTTCATCGATCAAATTTCACTGAACGTAAAGTAAACAAATAAAAAATTCGCAAAAAAATCATCGTTGATCAAGATTTTATCGCTTCTATAAACAGACAACAAAGTAAACACAGACAGTAACTATAAGTGCCGGAAGTACAGCAAAAGAGATCCCTAAAAGCTGAGCTCACCACAACAAGACCACCAACTGACAAACCTTCCAAACAATCAAAACATCACACTGATTTCGTAAAACAAACACGCTTCTCGCATATGTCCGCAATTATCCTATACACGTTCTCCGGAACGACCTCCAAACAATAATAATTTCCATTCTCCGTGTCGGACTGTCGGTATATAATGTTCCGCCATTAGAAGTAATAAAATTGCACTAAAAACATTTAGTACCCCTTCAATTAAATTCTATTAAAGTCGGAAACACATTTCCATCATCAACATCGACTCAGATGTAGATGTTGCCCCCATGTAAATCATCGACTGTATACCATTATTTGGAATGTCCCGCACTGAATACATTTACTGTCAACGTCTTCGTCGATTGACCTGGAAAATTCAGGCCGTCGAAATGACTCATCTATGCCAAATCAGATCGACATCGCATTAAACCGCATTGACAGTGCGGGTGTTCATGTTCATGACACCGACTACTAGTGGTATACTATACATATGGGGGCGATCTGTCATCGTTGGGTGACAAACTAAATTCGAAAATAAATTAATGAGGCAACTTGGTAGTTGGAAGCCAGCCACTCTTCCTATGTGTGTGTGTGAGTACCTACATAATGCGATGGGGACATCCACCTGAATGTGAGGTTAAAGAAAAAAGAGAAAAAACAATAAGTTCCGGAAAATTGTTGTCATTTCTATGAACGATTTTTGATTTTAGTTTTTAATCGTCTAGCAAAGTATTTCTGAATATACGTCCCGATGGAATTTGGAAATAGTTTTTATTTTTGACAAATAGTTTGATTTAAAGCTTTTAGCGCTGTTTTTTTTTTGTGTAGAATTTCCTCATAGGATAAATTAATTATTTTCGCTATGATTATAGCCAGCCATTATGATTATCGTAGGCCATTAGGTAAAAATTTTGAATGACACTTGTCGGAAGTTGCGTGTTGGGAATTTTCATTGCCTGTTGGTGGTTATAAAGCGTGCAGGGTGGTTTTGTTATTTTTTAGCCACAAACAAATGTAGTTAGTGTCTGTTGACTTTGGAAATCGAGGGAGGCATCACAAAAGGACTGTTGAACTTTTTAACCAACTTGGAGACAGCTTTATTGATTTTTGTTTCGTGGTATAATTGTGGGGAGTGAAAACGTGGGAGTTGTTGGTTCCTTATGTTTGCTTAAATTTTAGACGAGGGTCAGTGTATAGTGTTTACACATATGGTCGAGTACATTATATATATGTACATAAAAGTGAGTCATTCCAGACTGTTGGTGGTAATAATTTGAACAGTGAAGTTTTGATATTTGACATTGAAATGAAGTGAACCGATGACGTGAGTTCTTGAAAAAAAGAACATTATTATTTGGTATTTGAAGAAGGGACATGTTGTACTGCGACCATTTGGTCCATTGTAACCCCACTAACACCTTAGAGATATTTTCCCTCATAAGAGTTCCACTCGCATTGAGATTACTTGTGGAATCATTTTTGAGGGTCTTGTACTATCACTTTACCTTAGCCAAAGACCCTTGTTTTATATCACTCTTTCTAAACCAGTCTCCCTTACGAATATACGGATGAAAGCTGGCTCCTGTGACGGTATTGTCTTATCTGATAAAGTGGTACTTGCACAGATATTTCAGTCAGTGCCCAACAGGACCCCAGCATATGTTCTTGAATTTCACTGAAATCATCGCAAATTCTGCTGAGACCTTCAGATTTACCTTGAAATTCTCCTTAAGCCTACAATGTCCCAATGGCGAGGATACGAAGTTTATTTTTGCGCATTCTCATACAATCTTCGAATCGTTCTTTATGTTCCCCTATACTTTTTTTTTGCTTGTCTAATCATGCCTTGAGTGCTATTCTATGTTCTACCCCTGTTTTCCTTCTCTAGTTTCCGGAACTATTCTTTGAGGCTGTGATCTCGTATTCAGCAGAATAATTTAGGACCTATGAAGGTTACTGGGGACTGGTCTAACAACACGTAGCCAGGCATGCATCCAGGGTCATCTTTCTTCTTGCACAAAAGTTTAGACTTTGTGATATAACACAGACACTTGAGCTATGACAGCTTAATGTCGGTCGAGAATGATTATAGAAAACCTCTATCTATGACAAAGATTTGAGCCTCAAAGCTGCTGATACTTTTGCCCCATGGATTTAGAGTTGTATACTTGTTTTAGGTCCGAATACTCCTGCTCCAGTTCCTTCATTAGACTCTTGACCGATATGTGTACCACTTTTTTATGTGACTGATCCAACTCTTCGGGTTGCTGATCTTGGTGACAATTTTTTTATAAAATCGAATCTTCCGATATTGACGTTTCTAGAAATGTCAAAAGTGGACATTTTTTGAATAGAATTGGTTGAGTGGCCTTTCCTCTTTTTACACTAGAGCCAAAAAGAATAAAATGTTACATTTGAGGTGTTAAGGTTGGAAAAGGCTCTGAAACTATGCCATAGGTCGAACATAAGTTCAAATTTAAATACTTAATTGGACCACAGTAATCTCTTAATTCGTATATCAGTTCTCTAGGATATTTAACAGTTGTTAGGTTGACCACAGCTGGAAAATGTCACTCTTTTTTTCGATGCATCCATTCTCTCGACTTCCAGGGATTTCCACAAAAACTTTAGCCAAAGCAGGCGGACAAAAGGGCTACAATTGACGTATTCAAATCTTCATTTTTCATAAAAGGAACCAATTAGTTGTTTTTGTTTATATTATTGCTCTTAAGACAGTATACGATGTTTTTACCCGGCTCGAAGGACCAAATGTTGTGGGCTATAGTTAATAATTGGAGAATAATTCCTTCTTTCTTGAGTTGATGAAAATTATATTTAGCAGACGTTAATATTTGGCGCATCTGTAATTCAACTGCGATTCCATAGAAGTCGAAGTGTGAGTGCTCAGTACTTCAGTTGAAAGCAACTCGAAAGCTTTTTGAAACAGTTTTTCGTTGTACAAATTGTTACCATCTAAACTTTGAAGAAGCGAAAATTATTGTTTGTACTTTCAGTAATTAAGATAGATAGACATATGCAAACGGTATCAAAAAATTGCCTCATTGTTCTTGGAAATAGTTCAACTACCTCAGAGCCACGACAGCCACTTGAGAAGCATTTTAAAAATAACAATTCATCGATTGCCTTTATCTACACATAAACTATTTCCTAGTGACGCAATGCGCCACTGTTACATGGTCAAAACTTCTTAGATTGCCTGCACGAAACAACTATCACAACCGACCTTCACATCTTATCTCTAGACGGGGACTTTTATCTCCCCTTTTCCTTATCTACCAATAGACCGAGTTGACTTTATAACATTCGCTAACTATAACGATGGACACATAATGTACTAAATGCTTGAACAAACTTAAATTACGCGAACCTCTTACTAAATAACTTGAGTCTATCAACCGCACATACCATATATATGCCTTACCTCCTTTATGGTCAATTGAAATAACAAAAATACACAATCAATTTGGCCCGCTAAACATACACAGTCGCACATCATACCTACTATCTAGCGTGCGTACTAATTTTGCTTCTAATCCACTCAAACCAAAGAGAGGAGCAGCGCGTATCTATCTCTCTACGTAGAATATCTGATGAATGCGTGCACCAACAACAACGAGTATCTCAACGAATAATAATAAAACGAAGCTTTAACATTTTCTTTACAAGGAAGACAACAGAACAGACAGGCAACGCGAAAAATTCTTCTTGGCCTATCGGCTATGGGGAGGCTGCTAGCCAAGTCAGTCAGTCACTCTCCGAGACGGTGGAACACGGAAAAAGTTCGCACGCCAATTTTTACGAAAATACTTTTGAGAAATCGTTAGTTTTTTTTTTTCCTTTCGGTATCTTAATAGTGAATTCGTGAGCGGAATCTAAATTTAGCGAATGTGTGCGCGTTTTAGGAATTGTTGAGATTTTTTTTTTCTGTAGAAATTTAATTTTATTGAGTCTAAAAAAAAAACCGTAAATCGTGCAAACAAAAAACACACCTTTGATTTTTCATTACACAAAAGTTATAAAAAAAAATCGAATTCATAAAAACATAAATATTTTTAAATAGATTGTTCTTTTAGTGTTTTTATTACTATTACGCTTTCGAGTGTTTCTCTTCGGCTTTTTTTTTTCAGTGTATATAGTTTTGAAAATTTATTTTTTATTTTTGGAAAAATGCCACTTCGGGGAGAATTTTTTTTTGTATTCTTCAACATATTTGAAATTTTCTCAAACAGTTTCAAACGACAAGCTGATCGATTTGGTGTTTTTTTTTTTTTTTTTGATTTGTTTGTTTTATAAGATTTACGATTTTTTCTTTTAACTTTATAAACTTTTTGTAAATTAAATTTAGTTGTGCATAAAGCTGCCGTTAATCTATTGTTTTGTTTAAATCTTTAAAGTGTGTTTCTCAATATCATTGCATTTAGGATGACATAATCGGATTTCGAAAGGAATTATTTTTCATGACAGATGTCAAATCGTGTAGAAAGAAAATCGGATTTCTTAATAATAGTGCAATTTCGACAGACGAGGAATTGATGTACCTATGTGAATTTTTTTTTATAAAAAAGCAATTATGAGTAAATCTGGAAATCGAAAATCTAGAAGCAATGAGGGATTTATTTTGTATCAGAATAATGTTGGAAAAGTATGTAAAACTATTTGAAAATTGTAATTACATTTTTTGGTATGCTTAGATGTGGCTAATGAGTTTTTTTGTTATCTCAAAATATTCGATATTCACGTGTGTGAAAATGGGTACAGCTGTTTGTTTGAAAAAAAATTTAAAAGATTATTCAGTGTTGCCGTAAAAATATTTATCACGGATAGGAATTTCTTAAAATTTGAAAAATGACAGCTGGCATCGATTGGTTTGTTTAAAATGTTTTGATTGCTAAATGGTTCTTCTTGACAGATGAGTTTGAAGTAGAGAATTATGCCTGAATATAAACCCGTTCATATTTGAAAGTGTTTTAGTTTCGGAGTTGCGAATCGACATAAGACACAAGGCACATGATGTTGAAATACCCATTTTATTGGAAATCAGTTATGAACTACCGCTCGGACTATTAACCGTACTCGTTTTTCAAATTAGTCATAATACACAATTCAATGTATCATTGTTGGATTGGCAGTTAGTACCGTGCTTTAAAAAGGTATCTTAAATGTCAGGCAGGTTTTGAGTAGTCCATCGCTGGGTCTGCTATCGAGTGTCATGCAGAATTTATGACCATTACTCTTTAATTTTAACTTACAAGAGCATAAACTTAGAGACAGCTAACATTTCATTGCAATTTACGAAGGCGCATATTGTTTAATTTGTTTATTATTTTTACTTACTAGCTGTACCCGGCCGGCTTTGCCCGTTCCTGGGAATTCTATTGCTTCAATATATTCTTTTCTATTAGGACAATGTTCCTAATTCAAAACATTTGGGTGTTCAGCGCCATCTATCGGAATATTTGAAGACTTTTAATCAACATGCACTTTTCACTTCATAATAGATATATCGTGTAAGTTTCAGCCTAATCAATCGACGGGGAGAAAAAATTGCATTTTTTTAATGGGAGGGGCCACGCCCTTTTGAGAAAACTTCACAGGAACACTCCTAGATTGTCTAAGAATTAGAGCTGAATTGGTTCGTTTTTTTCGAGATATACGATTTTGAATATGTCTTCTATCTTCTATCTTCTATCTTCTATCTTCTATCTTCTATCTTCTATCTTCTATCTTCTATCTTCTATCTTCTATCTTCTATCTTCTATCTTCTATCTTCTATCTTCTATCTTCTATCTTCTATCTTCTATCTTCTATCTTCTATCTTCTATCTTCTATCTTCTATCTTCTATCTTCTATCTTCTATCTTCTATCTTCTATCTTCTATCTTCTATCTTCTATCTTCTATCTTCTATCTTCTATCTTCTATCTTCTATCTTCTATCTTCTATCTTCTATCTTCTATCTTCTATCTTCTATCTTCTATCTTCTATCTTCTATCTTCTATCTTCTATCTTCTATCTTCTATCTTCTATCTTCTATCTTCTATCTTCTATCTTCTATCTTCTATCTTCTATCTTCTATCTTCTGAAACAATGGCCTCTAGTTCAATGTTGTCTGACAAGTCTTTGTTGTTGTTCTTTGAACGTCGGTACCTGAACGCACCATTGTATTTATGTACATGGGCCTTGAGGTACTCCATTACAGTGATACCGTCTCCGCTTTGTGTGAAGTTGTCGACAAGCGTTATTTGTAGAAATAAAATGATTTGTGACTTTTCTTTCTTTTCCGGCAACTGAGAAGCTTTTGTATAACACTCTCTGTGAGCTATTGTCTGCGTTGTGTGGTCTTCGGTGTAGCAGACAATTTTTAGAAAACACTTGCAAAGTAAGCGCCGGCCGGCTAATGTTTCCTCTCTGATTACCAACTTTTATGGAAGTTCAACAAGCTTATGTCTATTGTAGTATTTATTCAGAAAGTGCCTAGTTTAGATACAAGTTTCTCGGAAACTTCATGAATCTTTGATAAAAAAATATCTACAATTCCACGCTTCCATTGTCTTAAGGTGTATCTGCAATAGAAGCTATTCTTGACTGTCAACTTTTCTCTTATCTAAACGTATGTAAATAAATTAGCTCTCAAGTGAGATACTCTTGTACTGTGTCAACAAAAAATAGAGACACATTGGTACAAGTATAAATTTTATGAATGTCATCTTTGTCAAATATTTGAGTTTATCTGTCGAGATGTGAAACGAGTATTGCCGACAAGCGGTGATTGTTCAATGGATTGTTACATTCGCTGTTGTCATGATGCTTGAGGTGAATGGCTGACTTTGAATGAAGCCGCACAGATGGCTAATTGATAAACTACTGTCACTTCAATTTTGCATTGTAGTCACATGAACCACTGTATGTCTTCGACCAATTGTTGCATGCTTTTCTCAACTATAAAAGTTCGCAAGTGCCTCTCCTGTGGCACCCCATCAAAGCAGCTTTTAATACTATAAGAATATATTTAAAGATCTGTGTCTGATCTGCCCCTCGAAATATAGATTTCTTTAATAAATTTCCTTAATCCAATCGTACGTGCAATAGATTACCTCCGACTACATGCGATGTAAGCAAGTGCTAAGTACTCCCCATCCTCGTCATAGAGTGATCTGCCTTTTGCTTAGTAGCAAAATTCTCTCAAATGGCGATGAGCGTGTGGATATTTTTAGAGAACTTTCCCATTTGTTAGATTTCTAAAAATATCACCCATGATCCGAACGGTCTGGCGCAAATTACGTGTAAACACTGTGCGGCGCAACCTAAAAATATCTTTCACACACGCACACACAAGTATTCAATATAAATTTATAATTTTCGTCTCCAATGCAACCAAAATTAATTCTTGTCCCTTTTTGCTTTACAGACTGTCCAGACATCGTGGAGGCCCCAATTGCCCCTACCCAAGGAGGTTGTTCCACCGACCACCTCTGCGGAACCCAGTACGAGATCAATCGAAATGAATCGACACAACAACGCTGCCAACCACAGTGGCAGCGGCAACCAGAACAACAGCAGAAAAGACACATATCAGAGTGCACCACAGATCAGCTCGGGCGGCAACAAGAAATGGTCGTTTGGCCGGCTGTTCCGGAAAAAGAAAGAAGCAGAAACTGAGTCGTCGTCCGAGGAGGATCGTAAGGCAGGATTTGTGACTTCGCCAAAATATCGTAAAAAAGACAAAAAGAAGCGGGGTAGCAAGTTAATCAGCGGAGGCTTCGATCATATTGTTGTTAGTCCGACGAGAGACAATGAGTTCTTCCTCCCCTTTGAGCCAGTTGCTGTGGTTGACTCACGGACACATCTATCGCCACCTGTTGAGTATGAGCCGCACAGCCAATCGACAAACTCGCTCGATCGGCGCAGCCGCCGAGATCGAAAGAAGTCGGCCGTGAACGAGCCTGCACCACCACCACGTCATCCATCGAGTGAGGAGGAGATGATATCTTTGAATTCATCGACAACATTCGCCAAGTATCGCAGTGATGAGAGTCTGGGAAGCGGTGGCAATGGTGGTCAAAGTCGACGCAGTCGAGCGGCGCGCAATGAGAGGTACTACAAGCGCCTGAGTCGGGATGGCGAGGTTAGCCATGGTCAGGCACCAGTGATGTATGCTCCGCAACCAGCTCAACGATGGAAAACACAGCCAGTTCCACTTTCTATTTATAATGGACACATCAGTCAGAATCCTGTGCCGACTCAAAAGGCCCGCCCGCAGTATCCACCACCAGCGACGCAGGATCAGAAAATGCGAAACTCAGCAAGTCTAAGTCAGGTGGTGCCACATGTTCCAGTGACATATGGAATGCTACAACCCCCAAAGAATCTGCAAAACACAGTGAACGATGGCAAGCGTAGCATCAGCTATGACAGCCATATTCATCTGCAAAATGTGAGAAAGCCATTACCGCCTCCACCTCCGCCCCGAGATCCGCTTCGTAGGGTGAATGTGGCCGGCCACAACGATCACCGACCTATTTCCTATGCCTTTGACCAGAGTTCATCACATGCGCCGACATACACCGGCATGAGTGGCCGCTGTGTGTCCGACGATCGCATTTGGGCGGGGAACACTCCAATATACCAATCGGCATCGTCCATTAACAAGCCTCCTCCAAGTATAGCTAGTTCACAGAATCGACGTTTCATTACTAGAGCTGAAAGAGATGCTCATCCGACGAAGAAGTCCCTGCCCTCCGGTTTGGATTACCGATATGTAGCCGAAGCGGCACCAAGGTCACGCAAGCCGATTCACCTCTTTAATCAAGGTGAGGATCCGTCTGTGAAACCTCCCTCGCCAGTCGTAATAAGGACAACGAAAAGCGGGCTACCCGGACCGGCGCCAGTCCCATCTAATCCGAAACTCTCGTCGGAATACTGGCGTCGTGGACGAGATCACAATCCACGACCGGAATCGATCTTTAATAAGCCACGATCGGTATCGAGCTCGCGAGTTGGAGAACTGGGCAGCTACAATACGCCGATGTATTCGGAAGTCTGCAAGCCAAAGATGAAACCCAAGCCTGTTGCAGCTGATGAGGTGGATAATGTGGTTTCGGGAAGTCTACTGATCAAGCCGTCGAAAGACAGCAATACTAACTACATCGAGATCCGCAACAATGCTAACAAAAGCAACTCAATGCCGAATCACTACCAAAGACGGGATCTAGCAGGCCCTAGGGGTCCTAAAGCAGATTCCCCATCACCAAACAAGTACGAGGAGTACGTAGCAGAGAAACGCGTTCGTAACGTTTTCGATCAGCAAGCCAAGGTGGCCCCAGATCCCCCACAGCGTAAAGTGGTCACCAAACCGCTGGTTCTACCACCGGAACCCGACGTTATTATGCGCAAGAAACCGACGAACTTAGAAGATGCGATCAATGAGCTCGAGGCAATCTACAAAAGCCTCAAGCTCGGCGATGAGTCGCTCCTCGATCGCGCCGAGCGTAGAGACATCCCTACGCCGACAAATTTTGAAAAATACGCAGAACTCCACACCGCGGAGTATGACGACGATGACGACGATGAACCTGCGGGCGAACCAGATTTAGTCCGCGACGATTTTGCCTATCGGAATATCAAGCACGCCAACCTAGCGGTCAAGTCTGGCGAGAAGCAGCCTCCATTTGGCATACCAATCGGTCCCATCGTACCGTCCCCTAGGACCGACTATCTCCATGTGACTCCGGAGAAAGACAGTCAGAAGGTAAGGACGGCTCCCTTCAAGTATCCCGACATCGTATGCGACGATCTAGCTGTGAGGACCTTGAGGAAAGATCCACCGGGACAGATGAAGTCACAATTTGCTTTCCCTGGTGGTTCGTTGAAGAAGAAGCGGGCCACCCGCACACAATCGGCCAACATCTACACTTTGATTCAAAGAAATGCAGCTAAGCCCTCTGGTGGTGATCTACATGACTACCTAGAACTGGCGAAGACTCTTGAACGTGCCGGAAGTATGTCTGACATTCGCAAGGAGACCGATGATATTCCGTCGACCCTGCAACTTCTACGTAACCTTCGAGAGCAGGAGCAAGGGAGTCCAAAGGTAATCCCCTTCCGCCACCCAAGTCAGGGAGGAGCGATTTGCAGCTTGCCAACAGTCCTTACCAAGGCGGAGGAGAAGCAAACCATCAAGCCACCGATTCCGCTTCCACGTAAAAGCTTAAGCCCCGATCCGGAGAAGACGAAAATGGAAGACGCTCTTAACAAGATCGCCAAAGAAGCCAAGGAGAGCAGCGAAAAGCTAACCAGGGATCTTATGGAGCTGCGAAAAGAGGCGTTGATCACAACATCCCGCCCCAAAGTGAACAAACCAAGTATCGAGCGCGACTTGGAGCAAATCGAAGCAGTTTCCGAAGCCGCAAAGCGCTGCCGACATATACTGATGGACACCATACCACCAGACACGGAGGATCCTCAATCGGAGCAAATTCCACCCCGACGCCTCCCCACCGAGGACAAACTGATCAAAGCCATCGATCAGGTATCCGAAGCTGCCAACAAAGTCTGCGAGAAGATTCTCAACGAAATCGTGACCGTCGAACCACCAGTGATCGTGCAAAACGCCATCGAAGTCAAGAACCGGCCCAAGCAGGAGCTAGTGATGCCATCGTTGTTCCAAAAACTTGACCCCAGTTCCGCCCGGATCGGTGAGATCGCCGAGCGTTGTATGCGCCAGATCAGCGAGCTGAACGACATACCCGACTACGACAACTTACAGCATCCGGTCCAAGTGACGGCGTGTAATACCACCAAAAATGACACTGAACGCGCTAAACGATCTGACGCCGATATTCTTATTGTTCCAGGAGCTGCTGCGGAAAACGAAGAAGAAATTGACAAAATCATGAAAGAGTGCGAGGAGCAAGCTCGCAGCGCAGTGAGTGCGAGCAGCAAAGACCCGTTGTCACACTCCGATGACGCAACCGATGTCTTTGTGAGCGTCGGCGACAAGACCACCACCACCACGACGTCCGCCTCCTCGTCTAGCGATTGCCTAAAGTCATCTAGTCCTTCAGCCGGGCCACATCTATCGTCGAGTATAACCTCTTTTAATCCGTACTCCTCCAGTGATTACATTAAGTCACCAAGTAGTGAATTTCATGCACCCAGCACTGATCCAATTAAAACCTTTAGCACAACATCCTATGATGTAATGTCCTCGAGTGTCACGCCGAATATTACGAACTCACCGTTCAGCTATACACCATCGCCGCCGCTGAACCTGACTCCCGTTTGTAGCAGTGGCGGGGAGAAAGGCGAGCGCAGCGGCAGTGCATCCCAGTACAACTCCTCCGAGGAGTTGGCCATGATATTTGGCATCGAGAAATCATCGCCAGCAACTACGACTACAGGTAAAGATAAAGAAGATGGAGAAGTTGTTGTTGATTGTCCCGTACCTAGTCCCGCTGGTGCTGTGTTGCGCTGCTCTGAACCTAACAAGCCTGATGTTCTACCGATTTCCATTGCTACTACCACTACTACTAGCGCTACTAATCCTGAGTTTTGTGAGAGTGTGATAGATTATAAGTTAGACACGATCGATGAGGATCATGAGCTTCAGTCGCCGTGTCAAGTAAGTAGGTTCTATCTCCCAAGCTTTGCCAGTAACATTAGTATCATTGTGACCGGTGCCGATCCTACTTCGGATCCTCAAGAGAGTGGTCAGCTATTTGACTCACTCAGTTCGATCGAGGGCTCCTCGAATCCCGATTCGGGAAATGTTAGCCTTGCAGATTTCCCTGTCCAGAGCCCTGTCAATGCCAGTCTTGAGTTGGAATTGGCTCACAATAGTCGCTTCGAAATTGCCAATAGTTTTGTCAATCAAATTGACATTATCGATGAAGGATCCTCTGACATCGACTATCTGAGAACCATCTTCGCTCACGATGAGCTTTCGACAAGCTTCTCGGTCGATGAGACAATGACTGAAAGTTTGAGTGATCATGAAGCCGATCACTATCAAATCGATACCAAAGATCAGCACAGTCCGGGCCAGCTTCTACACGAAGTTCTAAGTCAGGTGTCCCGAATAAATGCTGGAACCAACCGCAGGCATCTGATCTCCCAGCTGGAGAATATCTCCGAATGTACCAAGATCGTTGAGAATTTAAGTGATCGTCTGAGCCATCAGGCATCTAGGCTGAGAAATAGAGATGATGCCAATGGGGGCAGGGCCAAAGGTATGTATAGGGTTAGGTTTAGCGAGGATTGTGACAGTGACCACGAGGAGGAACACGAAGCTTGCTTGATGTCATTACAAAAGCTCGGTCATCATTTGTCATCGTCGGAGGAATCTATTCCGCCCTTAGGTGAGATTTTCAATGTTCCGCTTACGGATTCAGATAACGAAGATCATGAGAGACACTTCCCCCCATATACCGGGTCGCTAAGTTTCGACGAGAGGCAAAAATCCTTCGAAGAGGAGTGTAATACTCTCAAAGAGGCCTTGCATAGGGTTGTCCTGTCCGGATTTATTGAATATCATCCCCATGTGGAATCTCTAGATCTAGATGAGTCCTTAACGGTATCGTCCGATGTTGTGACTATTATTGAAAACCGATTCGATGAAACTCAGACGCTTCTTTCCGAAGCCGTTGAGGACGAATCGCTAACGTTGTCTTCTTTAATTGAAGAAGTAGATTCGGGGCCTAAAAGCTATACAGATGGTCCTCTTCTCGGTGCACTTTGTTCCGCGCCGCCAAGGCAGTCTTCAGAAATAGTATCGATCGTTTCAGTTGCTAATGCAAGCTGTGTTAATGAACCAAAACTTCAGGCACTTTGCTCCGAAGATTCGGAAAGCTTACCTCGACCTGAGCCAAATGTCTCTGAATTAGCAGAGGCTCAAACCCAAACTCCAAATCAGAAATCTGTTTTCGAAGACCAGCCAAATTGGAGTCTCCAATCAGAGTCCCACGGAGTTACAGAAGTGATCGTGCTGGACTCTGATGATGAGACGCCGCCACGATCATTAGAAGCACACCCTGCTGACAGTCAAGTAGAATCGGGGGATGAAGAGCCAGCTTTTGAATTAAAGTCTGGACCTTCTATTCACCTATCGCCGGTAAATATTTCGCTAAAAATTGTAAACCAGGTCTCTAGAGTCAGTTTTGTTGACTGCAGAGATGATGAATCTTTCACTGGAAGTCCAATCGAGTGGACGCAAGATCTGGCATCAGAGATTGTCGTTGTTGATTCCGATCACGAATCATATTCAAATTCCAAACTAGAGCCGGCGACACAAAATCTGGCTTCCGAATTGGTCTCGTTAGATTCAGATGCATTTTTAAACGACTTAGATCAATCGTCGAACTTTGCCTCCGGTGATTCAGAAATCGATCAAGCTTCGACGGCTTCAGAAGCCTATTTGAAAACCCTAAGTCAGACGTCGGAGTCCGACATTGCAATATCTTCTCGAGCCTCGAGGCATGCGTTTCTTGCTTTAGAGTCTGAAGCTTTCAGTAGCCAAGAATCGCTTGACATTGTTTACGAGGAGCCTTGTCAAGAAGGTAAACCCTCGAACCTTCAAAGTAGTCCAAAACATCAACACTCATTATCAGAAGGTTCATTTGAATACGCCCACCAAAGACACGAACCATCAGACTCTCATTCAGTAGAGAACGAATCACTTCAGCAATACCGTCCTTCATCTTCTCCAGCAGATGCGTCCTCATCAAGTCCAACCGGCTCGAAATCCTTGTCCATCTTAGCACAGCCACGGCATGACGATCGCATGACCACCTTAGAGCACGTTTTACTAGCATGCACCTTTGGTGTAGTTACTGGCAATGATCTCATCACTATGTTAGCCATAATCATTGGGGTCTTGACGTTGATTGCAATTATTTTACTTTAAATAATATGACTTCATGAGGTCGAAAAGTTATTGTATATGAACATATTTATATTTTTAAACTTAGAGTTTGCCGCAAAAGTATTTTTTATTTTTTTTTTTTTTAATTTAAAATTTAAGTTTGAAAAATATAGTTTTTCCCATGTAAGTCGACGAGTTAACGAATGTTTTGCCTGCTTGTTTGTAATATTTTAGTGCAATTCACATCGAATCGATATAATACCAACCATAAATATAAAACACGACCATTTATTAAATATTTTGTAAAATTGTTTTTAGTTTTAATACATTTATTTTTTGTTTTGCTGCATTTTTTGATTGCATTTTGTGCCAATGATTTTTTATTTTTATTTTCCCCTTTGTACATTACCTATACATATATATTTTCTACATCGAATCTAAACAAAAAAAAAACACGAATATTAATACAAGACAATTTAAATAAAAGTATTCGAATCATCGAAAAATAAAAATGAAACCTTTTGTTTATTTTCAGCACATAAATTTATTTTTAATTTAAGTTAGACAGCCCCGTAAATAGAACAGAAGAATGCAATGATTTTTAAAAAAACAACGATTTATGTAGTTTTGTAAACATAATATATATTTTTTTAATAAGTTAATCCTTCGCTAAGTTAAATAGTTTCTCTTTCGTTAGTAAATTAATATTATGATTTTTGTATGTATACAATGAAAAAGATGACGAAGTTGTTGATGAAAGAGGTATTAAAGGTAAAACAAAATATATAAGTTATAAGAATCAAAACTTAAAAAAATAAATATACATATTAAAAAAGAAAAAAAATATATTAACAAAACTTAAGTGTGTTTCATTTTTAATAAAAAAAAAAGGAGGCGTGGCTGATTGGACTTTTTGTTGCTTGTGTGTTCCAAAGTGTTTTTGTATTTTTTTAAAATGTTTCTCCTTATAGACCTTATCCTTTCCTTTGCTGGCTATATGTTTTTGAGTTTGTTTTTTGTGAACGAAGGTAAAAAAAAATTGAATTTGTGTATTTTGCTTTTAACAATTTATGCATTTCAGCCAATTTGGATTTGGTAGCAACTCTTGATGTCCAATTGTAATATTTAGTGACCAATAACATGATGAGTATATCCATTTTTAAGGTGTGTAAAAGTGAACGAAACTGTAAGCACACTTTTTAACAGCATTTGGTTCTTCGTACAAAATTGAAAATTGTGGTAGAATGTAAGGAAAGTAGGTATGGCTGTTCGGGGTATTGAAAAGTTGCCGATTGGTGACATTAATGGTGACTGATTGATGCAAAACACAAGGTGAACCAACTTTGTAATTCGATTCGAATACATCTATTGGTTGACAAACTACTGGACGTTTCTGATTAGGCAATCATTACCAATTTACGACCTATTTAAAGGGTTTGTCTTACATTATTCTGTTCACAAAAGAGTACAGAAACTACAATTTTTTTTTTAAACTTATAAATACAAAATAATTTATATTAATTTTGAAAGATTTGTTTTGGGTTATTTTGAGCTACTTTGAAAAAAATCGACTTTTTCAAATGCAATGCGGCCATTCTTCACTACCTCACATTTTATGTGGTTAAACTAAAACATTGAGTAAAAAATTATAGTCAGAAATAGTAGACTTGACATTATCTTAGTACGTGACTATATGTCAAAATTATTGTTTTGTTAATTACAGTCGACATAAATCCCCCGCTATCGTTATCAGCTCGTTTTAAAGTTTAAGTAACCCGAAACCTAATCTAAATATATAACGTGAAGTTTGCATTATATGTCATCGGTGGCTTTGTCGAATGAAATTTGTCAAAATGTTGTCGAAAAAGTCTGAAAGTAAATATCTTAACTTAGCACATTTGTAGTTGTGAACACTGTCCCTTTCGTGTGCTGTTCCTTTCTAAGCAAAAAAGAAAAGACAAATGCATAACCGCTGTCAAAATATATCTTTTTATTCGAATTGTCAGTTTTAGGCTTGGTTGCCTAAGATTTATTGAAGGTATGTTTGTAGAGTTAGAGTAGGCACCTTTTAGCAAAATGTTTAAAAGTATCACAAAAGCGATTTTTTCTAGAAAACATTGGAAAATAAAATTCTCTGCAGTCTAAAAGATTGAATAGGTAACCAAGATGGACAGGTTACTAGGGACTCGGACTTAACAATCTATACAGACAGTTGGAAAATTGACAATTCTTGGGACCTACAGTTTTTGTGTCGAATTCGAACTGCTTAAATTTAGAAGCTCTCTTAGGACACTTACTCTCGGATGATTGCCAAAAAAGCCTGTAAACGTGTAATATGTGTTTTACTGGGGATTGACTTTCACTAAGCCACTGCAACCGCCTCAGTATTTCGTAGAACGACAAAACTGTGGCGTTCACCACATTTATTGGTTAAACACATTTTTCAATTAACGTTTAAGAAGCTGACATCGCCGCGGTCTATTGATCTCTAAATAACACTAGCGGCATGTCAAACTCCATATATAGGAAGTGACATTTTGCGATCGATTTATAATTTATATCGATTCCGTTCGATTTAAACCGCTTATCCGAAAAGACCTATTGTGAAATTAAAGTAAACAAATTTAGAAAAACAAACAAAAGCGGATGCCGAGTTTGTCGATAAAATTCGGGATGAGATTAATTAAATTATCATGGGAAATAAATTTATTTTTGAAGCGAAAAGAAACGTGAACAAAACCAATAATTTTTGTTTCTCTGGCGCTAGACCGCTCTGGGATATTATGTGCTTCACGTCTAGCTGTCAATTGAACGAGACCCATGTATACTGTATAGTCAAGAAATTCCTGGCGGAGTTGAGACTTCAAAGTGTCAACGTTTTCCAGCAATTGGAAAAAGGATGCGGTGGCATTTTAAGCTAACTACTGAAACGGGATACATTTTTGAAAACTCGTTCCATTTTGAGACTAGTAAGAGTAACTAGTAAGATAAGGGGTTATACAAACTACCCGTTGCACTTGCTTTTAAAATCTTTCTACGATAACACTTTGCGATGTCACTGATGACTTTCATAACCTTGGCTGTCATTGCGCAATACCTTGCACTACGTGCTCATGGCATCATGTTTTAATTCAGAGCATTCTACTGGATAACATCTACGAGGCTTTCAACTGTGTCAAACAAGTGTACAAGGTCATGTTTATCGTTGGACATAGCTTTGCGTCACATTGAGCAATGATTTCAAAAAGTGTATGTTCTGTATATTATCTTTTCAGCGCATTGCTCAAGCTTTAAAGTTTTTCTTTTGCACGCCATCCGACCGCAGCATTGCATCCATCCCCCATACAGCTCTCAACTACAGAATTAAATCAACGCGTTTTTTAACCTCCAAAGGTTGGTCTAGTCTAGTGTATGAAGGTATCAACGTATGTTGATGCGTCATCAACTCGTTGCGCAACTATACATAAAACTCTGTTGAGTAACTCAAGCAACATTTTTGCTTGCCAAAATCATACAAATTGATGAGCCTACGAGAATATTAAAAAATTCAAACCTTAACGGGGCTAATATAATTTACTTATGTGCTTACGTTTGAATATCTGCTACAATGACGATATCTCGATGGAGTACAACACAGACTTTGGATTATTTTGTATGGTAATGTTGTTATTTTGTCAAATTGTTGAGAGAATTCAGATAGAAAACATTTTATAATATGGCTCGCGTTGTTCTAGAATATGGGCCCAATGACAATTTTTATTTTTAAATTTTTCCCTTGTTAAATTATCTATTGTAATGCTTAATATACATACTTATTTAAGGCAAAGATTAGAAATGATTATTCACGCCAATTTCAATTTAGAATTACGAGTGGGTTTTTTTCGTCGTTGTACGACAATTATCGTTAAACGTCTTGTAGATCCAATCACTTTACGCCGAACGTCATGTGAGAAATTTCACAGCCATTCTGTAAGGCGTTCAACGCAACAAAACAACAAGAAAAACTAAGATTTTTGTCGTTAACAAGTTTGTCAACGCCAAGTAATGAAAAACGACTGAAAATGTAACTTTTCCTGAATAGTCAAAAAAACAGAAACAATTTATAAGTTCGGTGGACTAAAAAATAATCAATTCGCTGGCAAAGGGATTTTAAAAGTGGAGTCGCTTGACGACGGATGTTGATAGAAAACCAAAGTCTAAAATCTAGTACATCTAGTACGTTATTTCTTACTCATTCATTGATGTCAAACCCCAACCAAATTAATTTTTTTAACTTTTAAGCCGGCTAGCTTGCGGCATTTCGGTTTTGTCTCATTCTCCTTTTGTGGCGAACATTGGGGCGATTTGTCCGACCTCTCAAAAAAAAAAAAATCTAAAATAAAGTCTAAAATAAACTTGGTGACAAAAGGTCTTTTAATTTGTATGGTGCCTATATTGATGTGCGGTGACCACGCCTAAACAACCGCCATTAAGAGATGGAAAATATTGGCAGAAAATTTCTCACTTTAATGCGAGAAACAGATTGGCACAGCAACAGCAACTTTGACAGCCACAGCGCACTTTTTAGAGCCCCCTGCTTTTTAATGGCTGAAGTTGCATTACCACAGCAACATCGACATCGACATCGACGTTAGAGCTAAGTCCTAAATTCAATGTTGCTGTGCAAATGCTACCAACACCACGGTGACTTTTTCAGTTCTCTCAACTTTCGAATGCTGACATACTAAAGGTGCAGCATCATTACCAGATGTATACAAAAAAAGTTTCAGCAGTCGACAAATTATTCTTATGTAAACTATTTAGAAAATAGAATTTTAATTTTCTTTTGATTTAGATTGCCTTTCATTTTCGATTGGCAAAAGAAATCAATTCTTTTTTGTGATCTGCAGGCGTCAAATTATTTACTGTCAGTGGGACGTGATTTTGAATTCTAGTTTTACTATTGCAATGTGGAAACGAGTTATCTAATTCAATCGTCGCGAGTTGTGTTAAAATTAATGTTTGACAAGCTATTAAAACAAAAGTACATAGAAATTTTGATTTGATGTTTGATTGGGCAGCAAACATCTGAAAAACACAGTCGAAAATTACATCAGATATGTTTTTCGAATTTTATACTTTAGCTACCACCAAGTACCTATACTGGTACATACCTACTGGTACTAAGTACGTGATTTGCTCTAACATTTTACAGGTTGTCATGTACCTAATATCATTTTTTCGCTTTTACCATTTATTTTGGAAGATATAAAAGGTAATCTGGTAATGCTGTGTTGCAATCAACTCACAACAAATTTTTTTTCCTCCCATCACAAAGTTGCTGTCGATGTTTCCAATGTATTTCATGCGACTTCTGCTGTTGAAGTTGCTGTTGCTGGTGCTGTGGTAATCTGTTTCTTGCATAAAGCTTTTGTTGAGTGTGGGCTGTGCTAGTCCTTAATTAAAATGTTTTCCTACAACTTTCTGGCAGCTACCTAAGCCAAGAATCGTACAGCATGGACGGCTTATCTTTTATTTCTCCAATGAAGATTTACTTAGACATTCTAAAAATAAAAAAAACATTTTGAATTCAGTTTTTCAAATGAATGTTTGGCCTTTAAACTGACTTTATATCTGGTAGATCAACTGGATTGGATTTTGTCGTTATCTGTTTCCGGATTGGTAGGAGATTAGTTTGTCTTAAGACCTCGTCTTCATCCCTACTCCAAAACATTGATACACTATTTCTGAGATATAAACTGAGAATTTCTTTCGGAAAAGATAAACAACAAAAAACTGATCATTTAATCTGACAGTGTGGTAGATCAGCTCGTTTGGATTGAATATGGAATGTGTACACCAAAGACATAGTCGTGGAAGTTAGGGAATAAGTCGTCTAAAATGAAAACCCTCACTCAAATAACAACAAACGTCGTGAAAGTAAAACGCCACTCAGCATAGGGGTGTTTAGTACAGCCAATAGCTTCACAATGAAATAATTTCAGATTTGAACTGAAATCCTTCAAGCAATATTCTGCCGGTGACATCTAGTGGCCAGTAGAGTAAATTACAATGATTCTTGTCTGTACTAAAACTGTCCATCAAATACAATACTCACCACAGGTTAATGTATATGCTAAGTAACGATAACAACCGTCAAATGAGTAGACTAGAGCTTTTATGGAAATTTGAATAAATGCTGTCGTTATTTATTTATGAAAGTGCGTTTTGTTTATTACTTTTTATGCCATTTATTATTGATATTTTTGCAGTTGTGTGACTTTATATACCGTAGAAAAAGTTCCGTACAATGAATTCTTTAGAATACACATTTTTAATCGGTGTTAACACAGCCCACGACTAATAACCAGTAAGACACTAGGTTAGTTGAAAGGGCTGACAAGTGACAATACAAGAAAAACTTGTACAATGCACAGGTATAGATGCAATTTAATGCTCTTTGGGTTATGGCTCCCATGCAGTAGAAACTATGGAAACTTATGGACTTTTAGCCATCTCGTGGCAGTGACAAAGAATGTTTTCAGTATTCTCACTTTTTTTTTTTAAATACTTCTCCCGGGAAAGGCGAACTTATAACGCTTCGTCAGCATCCTGAGATGCTTGCAGATGTATGTTAGTTCTGCACTTAAATTGCTGCAAATTGTAGTCTTCTTGAAATATATCCCCAGGAAGCGAGTTCCAAAGTTTGCTTGTCCTGTAATAGAAGGAGTTTTGGAAAATTGATGTCTTCGCGGTTGTCAAGGGTGCTGTAAGGTTATGTGCATTAGCTGCCTGTCTTGTGGGGCGCCCAAAAGTTGCATTTCGAGGGATAATGTTTTTGAGTTCCTCGGAACATCTACCATGGAAGTACCTATAAAACAAGCAAAGGTCTGCGACTTTTCTTCTGTACAGCAACGGTTGTAGATTCGATGTGAGTGTAGGGTCTCCAATAAGTCGAAGTGCTCGACTCAAGTATGTTGAGTGAATGTTTTGGGGCCGAGCTCTATATATGGGAACAATATTCCAGACATAATCTAACCTGTGCCTGTGCTTTGTAGAAAAGGAGAAGTTGCTTGGGGCTAAAGTACCTCTTTGCTCTAAATTTGTGGCAAATCGTTGATGTGGAGAAGAAATAGAGTTGGACAAAGAATAGATCCTTGAGGTACTCCTGCATTTATACCAAACGAATTAGATGATACACCATCAACAACAATTTGGATCGATCTTCCCAGAAGAAAATTTTGCATCCGCCCGCAGAGTTGTTGTGGTATATGGACTACCACAGACCCTAACTTGCCTAATAGGGCTCTATGCCAGACTCGGTAAAATGCCTTTGATATATTCAAGGCTACAGCTCTGGATTCGCCGTGTTGTTCAATTGCTTGCGTCCATAAGTGCGTTACGTAGCTTAACAGGTCTCCAGGGGAACGAGGGCTCCAAAATCCGTATTGCCTGTCGCTTAATAATCGGTGGCCTTCTAGATATTTCTTTATACCCGCATTCTCTGGCATAGATAATTTGCTCTGAATTAAATTTTGTTCACATGATTATGTCAGCATGATATGTCCGGGGATATCACCTCCAACGATTTTTTTTAGCCATTGGTTATGATTCCCTCCGTTTTTTGTTTGTTTTAGTGAGGGCAGATTTTTCTGGCCATGACACAGGATTCAAGCATTCAAACAACCTCAACCTCCCTCCTATTGGCTGCTTTTTTTTTGCAATTAAGATACTGTATAGTATCTGCCTGGGTTGGTGCAAGGGAAAACCTCTTTCTTGTCATCTCATTAGCTTTTTCATTTCCCGGAAGGCCACTGTGTCCAAGCCCAAGAACCAAGCAATGTCTTACATTGCACTGTGCGCGGCAAGAAATAAAGGTGGCTATGTCAAATGATTTTCTTTTTATATGTAGAGAATGCGGAAGAGAACATACTGCACCTTCTCTTATAGCAGATTGGACTATAGATTGGCTATAGTTTTGGGCATGTAACTATTCCATGGAGCAACTAGCAACGCCTTTCTTTGGTCAATTCAAAATTACAATGTAACCACCCTCTTTAAAGTTCTGTGTTGATTTTTTATTTATATACGTAGATATACAATTTTTGTTCAGGAAGAAGATTCTTCTATCAACCCAAATCGAGAATATTTTCTTTTGTCGATGCTTTCTACAAAAGGTCCTTGTAATCATAGTAACCAGGAATCCATTTCTTGTCCTGTCAAAAGCTCTATCAATTTTCATTTAACATCTTTGCTCGGCAAGGTTCAACATTATTCTCTCTTGTAATGCACAAACGGGGTTGAAGGACCAAACGTGACGCCAACAATAGGAAAACCACTTCTTCCGCTCTACGATATGAGATAATAATGGGTGTTACCTCCCACCATTTACTCTGGCATCAGCATAATTTAAGTGTTTGCAGCGCAAAATCTATTGAAGGAACTAGGTTGAGTTGAAGGACCTTTGCAGTCATTCTCTAAAGAATGATAAAAATATGTATAAAAAAAAACCGAAAAGAAATGTAGAAACGTGAAAGTTATATTTCTTATCCCAAACCAAATCCCCTTATAGTCCTCAAAGTCTAGACAGTGCAGGAGAAACATAAAATTCCTGCGGCTAAAGAGGGTATTATGTCTGGAATCATTTAGACTCCTTAAACGTATAAGAGAGCAAGTTCTCCAAAGTCCCTGACCTTAAATCTTCGCACAAAGGTATGTCTATGTATTCGTTGGTTTATGGTATTACCTGTTTGAAGGGGTGTGTACCAATTTCGATTTCCATTTTATACGCTTTACCAAACCAATGCTTGATGTCAATGACTGCGTCAAAATAAAATGTCAATTGCGTTTGGCTTTTTTCAAATGACAAATGGCACACAAAAGAAAAACGCCAAAAGGACAAAGGACTGTTGGTGAACCTTTTATTTTTTGCTAGATTTAACGAGGCGTAAATACTATGAAAAGACAAAGATGGTGGAGAGAACAAAGGGCGCATTCATCCATCAGTAGAAATATATGTAGTTGTTGTGGCGCAAAGTGTTCAAACTCAAAGAGATGCTGTTGCGTTTTGTTTTTACCCAAATACACATTTAAGTGTCCTTGTTCGATGATTAATAGCGGTTGTAGTAAGCAGATGATTCCTGGGGAAATCCCTATATTGGGTGTTCTGATCAATGCGCAGGTACAAATAAAGGAGATGAGCTTTTATGCAGGGCGTTGCCAGGGTACGTCGATGAAGTATTTTAAAATATCATTTGTTCATATAGATTCGGAGTCCTTGCTGGAAGAACTTATTTCATGCATAACTTTAGAGTAAAGTGTGCTATTTTTTCGGGGTTATGAGGACTTTTTTACTCGACTTATTAACACCAAGAGTTACTAGAACTATGTCGATTCACCCTAATCGACTGGATTTCCTTGAATTCTCTCACTGTTGCTTTACCCAGATTCTGGTAAGTGTAACATTCACAGAATTGCTAGTAAGGTTCAAACTGTATCCTTAATGAATTTGAGCCGCGTAGCCATTGTTTGAAGTGCGAACGTTGGCTTCGAGTAGGTCTTTGTTTAGCATCTGTTTTGTACTCAAAGGCGTGTAGACACCCTAGGCCTAGCTTCTCGCACCCATTCGTTTTTGTGTGAGTTTCTATTTTTGGGACGAATGGAAGGGACCTACAATTTTATGCCGATTCCGAACGGCTGAATTGAGAAGCATTTTCGGGACAGTTATACTCTCGGATGTCAGACGTTCGCGAGAGGTGGCGCAGTAGAAAAAACCTTAAGATGTAATTTGTGTTTTTCCCGGGATCGCAACTGGAATCCCTCGTTGGATTCGTGGATGCAAGCAACTTTGGGTTAGATTGGTTTACTTCAGTTGCATTGATTTCGATTCATGTTTGTCAACTCTCGACTCAGTGGAGTGAGTTTAGATGCTAAAAACATTTACCTAACTTGAATAGAATTACCGGTGTTAAATCGACATACTCGAGATGCCTTGGACTGCTCCCCTTTTTTATTTTCAAGTTGCTTCAGTTTGCTTGTTGCATTGGGTTTCTCAAGACAGCTGCAACAAATTACCCGAATTGTTCCTGTTAACTAATGCTCGAAAAGTTACCCGGGTTGCCGTACTCTGTTTGAGTTGCCAGACTATGCGATTTTCATCGGGTTGCTTTATTTGACTCGACTTACTCGAGTTGAATAGTCTTATTTGAGTTCCTCGAGTTCTGTTTGAGTTGCCCCACTACGCGATTTTCATCGGGTTGCTTTATTTAACTCGACTGACTCGAGTTGAATAGTCTTACTTGAGTTCCTCACTCTGTTATTGTAGCTTTTACTTAGTGAGTTTAAATTGGAGTTAACGATTATTTATTTCAAAATTCTGACTCATTCTTTTCTAGAAAATTGCAATCTAGTACTTTTTTACCATTTTTATTACAAATCTGATTCATTTCATATGGACTGCAGCTTGCACTGAAATCCTTAAACTCTCTCGTCTTCAAATCATCATACTTCCAAAAGGCTATTGAACCGCTTCAAAAGGAGACTTGTGCCAAAAAGAACTGACACTAACAAGAAGCTGCGTGCCATCAGCCCCCGGTTCTTCGTTACAAATGCAAAACCATAAAAAAGTGTAACGATCTCATTAATGTGTCAAACAATCGCTCCCCCAAAAAAGGCAATCTCATCCTCTCAGTTTTTTGGCTTTTGAAGTGATCGGTTGTGTTTTTTTTCTCCCTCAAGTAGTGATTCCAATTTTGGTGAAAAAGCGTTTATTTCTTTTTGAAAGTTTCAAACTAAGTAATAGTGGATCAAAGACAGTGACTTTTAACCTTTTATTAGAATTGAAACGCATAAACCACTCGTAAAATCTGTTCAAAGTTTTTATTCTTTGCCCTTTTAATTTTATTAAAACAGCAAGTTGCTTAACTGCATTTATTCCCTTCTCTTTTTGTCGTACACACATACATTCATATCTATATATTATTTACAAGTACAAGTAATATGTTCAATATGGATCCATGCGGCGAATGTCTCTCTGACCTCCCCCCCGATGGAGACTTCGTGACATGCTTTAGATGTGAACGAAAAATGCATTATGGATGTACTACAATCTCCGAAAAATCATATCGGAAAATGACTACGGCTAGAAAGGAGGAATGGAGATGCTCAGCCTGTAGAAAGGAACTCACGGCACTTTCCACGCTCAAATCGATGCCAGTTGAAGTTACTCCAGCACAGCCTTTGTCCAAAAGGATGAGAAGCGTGAGTTCTCCAGATGCTCTACAACAACTAGGAATAACACCTATAACAAACGCTGAAGCAACTACATCATCATCACTCGACAACCATAATCAGATCATTTTAAACGAAATGAGGAAAATGAGAAAAGAAATGTCTGAAATAAATAATAGTTGTGAGTTCGTAGCAAGCAAATATGAAGAAATAAAACAGCACATGACATCGAACAATGAAGCACTACAGAAATTGTCGAACGAAATAAAAGAACTCAAAGAAAGCAACACGAAAAAAGATCAACAAATATGCGTAATGGAAACAAAGATAAACACACTAGAACAACAATTATTAAAAAACAACATTGAAATCAAAAACATTCCACCGACACAAAATGAAAATTTGATTGAAATCGTTCAAGCACTAGGTAAAACAATAGACTGTACAATAAACAACACCGATATCACTGACATTTACAGAACGAACAAAAAAAATCCGAACAAAACAACAATAATAGTTTCTTTTGCGAGCCACACTTGCAAAACGAATGTAATTAAAAAATCGAAAATCATTCGCAATATTCCTCTAAAGAAAATTAGGGAAAATACTTGCAATGGTCAAGCTACAGTGACAGAAAATGATGCATTTGTTTTTGTCAACAATCAACTCACACCAACTAATAAACATCTTCTCTGGCTGGCAAAAAATAAAGCTAGAGAGTGTAACTGGAAATTTGTGTGGGAGACAACAGGTAAAATACTTGCAAAAAAAAATGAAAACGGCGAAACAATACACATCGGTACTTGCAACGATGTAAACAAGATCACCAACTAATATTGATGCATATGATCGGATCGAAAAAGAAGAACGAAGTAAAAAAATCAAAATGGAAAACCTATATAGTGAAGCTGATGTCGATTTTAGGGTAATACATGGTGTTACCGGAATCGAAAAAGAATTTTTAGAAAAAATGAATTTTTGTTGTATAAGTTTTAATATAAGATCCATTACAAAAACATGGGATACTTTTATGGCGGAAATTGAAAATGTACTATGTTATGTAGATATATTAGTGCTGAATGAAATTAATATACCTGAAAAGAAAAATGATTTCTATAATATCAATGGATTTAAACCTGAATTTATAAATCGTAACGCAATGAAAGGTGGAGGGGTCGCAATTTATATTAAAAACAATATAACATATAAAATAATACCAACAAACCCAATATATTACGAAGGCATGCATCTAGAAATCACACATAAAGGTGAAGTAAAGCATATACATGCAATCTATAGGCCACCAAGTACTAGTGTCACAAGGTTCATTGACGAATTAAATGAAATCATTAAAGAAAATAAGGAAAACATATTGTTAGGTGATGTCAATATAAATACACTAGATGAAAATAACTCACTTGTCTTAAAATACATTGAGATGATGGCGTCGAAAGGACTGACAAATGTCATTAAACAACCCTCGCGTGTTGATATAGCAAATAACACTGCAACGCTTATAGACCATATCTATGTAAGCGTCACTAAGCTGGATATATTCTCAGCAGTAATTGAAACTGATCTTTCTGACCATTACGCCATTTTATATGCTACTAAATGCTTAAATAATACAGAATCATCTGATAAAGTTGAGGTTAAATGCATTAACCAACAAAAAGTTAATGAGCTAATAGAGCACACAAACTGGCAAAATATACTCAAAGAAAATGATGTTGAAAATCTTTATAATAATTTCGTACAAGAAATTAATAAAATCTATACTGAAGCAAGCAAAACCACATCAAACCGAAGATTACGGAAACATAAAGAATGGATTTCGTCTGAAATACTGACAATGTGTAAAAAAAGAGATGAGCTTTATAGGAGATGGAAAAACAGCCCGAGGAGTAAAATGTATGAAAGCGAATATAAAAGTTATAGAAATATAGTTAATAAAAATATTCAACATTTAAAGGCAAATTTCTATAAACAACAATTTGCAAACGCTAATAATGATCCGAGGAAAACATGGAGTATTGTTAATGAACTTCTTGGAAGAAAGAAACGTACAATAGACGAAACTATTAAAAACAATTTTTCAAACACAGACGACGGTTTAAATGAAATTGTGAATAAATTTGCGGAACAATTTTCGAACCAAGCTTCGAAGATTATACATATGTGCAATAAACGAACTTCAAACCATGAGAGTTGGCAACTTCAACAAAACATTTATTTAGAGGAAGCAACGGAATCAGAAGTTTTCATAATGTTGTGTCGATTGAACGACAAAAAAGGTCCTGGAGCGGACAATATTAGACCAGTTGATCTGAGAATAAATGCTATTTACCTCACTCCAGTAATCACAAAGATTATAAACCGTAGTATATGTCAGTCTTATGTTCCAAAGCTGATGAAAACGTCGATCATTCGCCCAATATATAAAGGAGGAATAAAAAATAACGTTGAAAACTATAGACCAATAGCGATTTTGTCAGCGGTTGAAAAATGTATGGAGGAAGTGATTGTTAGTCGACTAAATAGTTTTATGGTCAAACACAAAGTGATACACCCAAACCAGTACGCATTTCAAAAAAGTAAGAGTACCGGGTCGTTATTGGGTGAATTTAACAATACGGTTAATGCTGGACTAAACAAAAGCCATCACGTACTTGTGCTATTCATCGATTTTAGCAAAGCATTCGATACTCTGACCCACGAAAAGCTACTGGAAAGTGTTAGTAGAAATGGCTTAAGAGGAGTACTAGCCAATTGGCTTAGAAGCTATCTGACTGATAGAACGATGAAAGTCAAAGTTTCGGATACAGTTAGCAGTGAAAAAGCAAGCGAGTATGGTGTCCCACAAGGCTCCAAATTAGGCCCTATACTGTTCATATTATTTACTAACGAACTTTTGAGAGTATTTAAAAAATGTACTGCGTATGCCTATGCCGATGACATTGCAATCGTGGTAAAACACAAGTATCTAAATTCTGCCGAGGAGATATTACAGAATGAATTCAACGCCGTCTCGAACTGGTGTCATGATAACGGGCTGGTTATAAATGCGTCCAAAACAAAGGTGATGCATATACGTGCTCCAACTAAGCGGGCGGAAACTGTCCAGATTTTTCATCGAAATGGCTGCTCTTCACCATCAGCGAACATCGAACCAATAGAGGTAGTAAGATGCATAAAATATCTCGGAGTAACCATCGACGAGCATTTCCTGTGGCGAGAGCATATTAATGTCCTGCGTCTTCAGCTAAAGAGCACTATTTTTGCAATGGTGTATCTTAAGCGATATTCAAATCTTGAAGTGCAAAAGCAGGTGTACTACTCGTTAGCTGAGTCGCGCATAAGATACGGGATCCTGGCCTGGGGAAACGCAGCGAAATCTCATTTAGACAAAATATCCAACCTACAACATCGTCTTCTTAAAACTATCAGAACTAGTAATTCTAATTTTAAAATTTTAGATGTAAAAGCAATCTTCCAGATGACAGCATTGCTGTACTATATGAACGACCAGCGCTTTCTGCAACCTATTCGCCACACGATCAACACAAGAAGACGAGCCCAAGAGATGTTAGACGTTCCTGAAACATACAACCTTTACGGAAATCGAGAGCTAAGATGTACAATACCCAAACTACTCAATGCACTTCCTAAATTTTTGAAAGTCATTCCAAATTTTAAAAAAAGAAAAAAAGAGATAAAGAAGTATTTACTTGAATTGTATTTTGTAAAGTAAAATTATAAAAACTTATTGAAATTATTTGAAACTAAAATTACTAATTAAATTGACTTGTGAAATGAAATAATTAAAATCTAAAAATCACTTCAAATCTAATTTTCTATACAACCACCTGCAGATAAGCACTTTGCTTTGCGGGTAAATTATATAATGTAAACTAAAAGTTAATAAAAATCTTTAAATCTTAAAAAAAAAATCTTAATCTTAATCTCCTTTGTTCTCGATGGTAATTTCCTTCCAATTAAAACGGTATCCCATGCGAATTTAGGACAATATTTCTCGCACACTCTATACACCGAAACAAATCCGAAAAAGCTTCTCCTGAAATACCTGTTCCTTCACCAGATGACTCATTGTCATATACACGGATACAAAAAAAAAAAAAAAAAATTACCCACGAGGAGGAGGACTTCGAACTTTAGTATCAGCTGGGATATAGTGTCACGTATCTTTCGAAGCATTATAGGTTTGCAAAAGTATCTACCACCGTTCAGACAACAGTATAGAATCACTGCGCACCGAGTGTGCATCCGAAGGGTAGACGAGTCGGAAACCTCCGCGCATCTTCCACAAAGTTATTGCACTTTCGCCGTGTAATTGTTGCCAAGTTGAAGTTCTGCAAATGTAGATACTACCTTGACGCCCATGTGTCGCGTGCTAAATTGAATAGAAGGAAATTGTTCCCACTTGCCGTCGTCATTCGTCGTGTTAATCGGTACAGCGTGCGCGGTGCGCCATCCGTGTGTTGGGGCGGAATAGCGTGTCTGACCCTCTGGGGTAACTGTGTATCTGTTTTATGCTCCAGCAGACCGTAGTTAAAGTATCTGCGCTATATTAATCAGATGAATCTGATTGTTACAGCGATTCTTTGTGCAACGACGACGATGGGATTATTTGCATTTGAGTGAGATTAAGTTCTGTGGCGAACAAGTGACTCCCATCATCGCATCATCGGTTAGAAGGGATCCCACCTGTTTTTCGTTTCTTGTTCAGTGTAACTCGAACATAATACAATTGGAGATGATGATTGCGGTCCAGATTAAGTGTGGTGATGTTTTTGTTGCTTTAACAAACCTATACAAGTGAGTGGGTTCTATAGACTTCTATAAGAAGATATAGTGTACATCAACGGAAAGATATTTACATATATCTCGCCACATCGCAAGGTAAATTTATTACGATTTAAATTACAAAGTATCTACGTTGTATTGCGATGGGAGGTTTATTTTCATTTACCAGAGAATCAAATAAAATTTGTTTTATTTGTTTTATGTTACAGATCAGCTCTGTCAGGCTTTGAGTGTATAGTAGACAGGGATACACTCGAAAACTGTTTAGTTTCATGAAACAAGCGGCTCTACAATTGGCAGACTAGTTAACTAAACTGAGTCTATTTTTGTGAATCGTCAGTAGGTATACCTATTTATTGCCTATTTTCATTCGTTCACAAGTTACAAAATCTGATTAATTTTTCTACCTGGTAAGTCCATTTACGGCACTCGATTCGTGAAATAAAAAAAAATACTCTATGAGGTTGTAACGTGTGACTCTTGTGGCTTAAGGTACATCCTTTATAATCCTTTCCGAAACACCAAATTTTGGATAACTCTGCCACATAAATCGAGCTGTGAGCTGTGAATCGTTCCATCCGTTAACGAACAATGTGACGGAATTTGTTCTTTTTTCGACTCGTCCACGCGATGCGGCATGGCGATCCAAAAACAAAACTGGAATGACAAACTTTTCAGCCTATTTGAAAATGTTTTTTTGAAACACATGCGCTAAAGTTAAGACCGATATTTAAGTCTTGTATACATAATTTGAAATATCTGTAAATTGTAATAAGGCCGAAAGACACAGGTAAGGCCAAAGCTTACGGCGTTAGGTCTTATCGCCCAAGGTCATAACGCCCAAATTGAAAAATGTCATAACGCCCAAAACATTGGTAGGCAATTTGTTGTTGTAAAATTTACGTAAATTTGGGTTATATGACATTGATTTTGGGCGTAATAGCATTATTTTTACTAACGCCCAAAAACAAACAAACAAAATACGTTTGGGGGGGCATGGTGCCCCCCTGCTTGGGTTTACTGTCAAGATTTGGGGTGTATGCGTTACTTTATGCGATATGTCATTCTATTTGGGCTTTGCGACGCTTTATTTCTTTAAATTTTGGGCGATGTGGTGTTTTTTGGGCGTTATGACATTTTTAATTTGGGCGTTATGACCTTGGGCGATAAGACCTAACGCCGGCCAAAGCACAATAGAGTCGCTTTCATTGTGTTACTTTTATGAAACTTACGCAATTACAACAAGCACTCTCTGTTTAACATTTGTTCTAAGATTCACACTACGTACATAATTTATCTCAAGGGTTGGTAGGAGTTTTTTTTTTTATAGGGAACATTCAGACTATTACCTGATTGACAGCTGAATCCATTTTGTTTAGTATTGTTTGGCAAATCATCAAAGATCAGACGATCATTGCCCGCGTTCCATTGACCGCTAGATGACTAGCGGCATGCCAAACTCCACATAAAAAAATTGACATTTCACAATATGTGCTAGAGCTCTAGCGCAAATGCTGAAATGTCCGTTTTTTTATATGGAGTTTCGCATGCACTCTAGTCATCTAGCGGTCAATGGAACGCGGCCATTGTGTGTGAGTTTAGTGATTGGAAAGCCTATCACCTTTGTCAGTCATAAGGCTCGCTTCTATCTCGCTGATTTTATACTAATAGGCAAAATTGTTGCACTTGGACTTAGGGAAATCCAAAGGTTATCTCTCAGCTACTGTTTACGGGTTCATCGGGACGTACCTATTCAAAAATGAAGAAAATCTGTAAAAAATGTTTTTTGTTTCCAAAAGATAAACACAGAATGCCACTGCCGAAGAAGCCATCGAGTTATTAAAGGAGTATTCGATTACATCATTATCTCCAGAAAAGGGCATTTGTCCTCATCTACTAATTCGAGCGATTTTACGCCGCTGCACACTTTACTTTTGGGGTAGTTGTTGGTCTATAGGAATAAGTCACCAATGATTCCATCATTTAGAAGCCAACACTGAGAACATTTTTGGTGATCGTACCTCGTCGTATGAAAAAATTTGTGGAACATTGTAGCTCCAGAATGCAGCTCCTGAGATGCTCGAAATTGGCTAATTTGCTCAATTTGTGTGAGTTTTATTTCAGTTTAAAATCCAACAGCTCTATAATGAACTCCATTTAGAAGTGGCTCGAAAGGAGTTGAGTTCTGAGCAGTTATGCAAATGTAAGGCTCATATTGACACCTTTGTGGTAGGATGTGCTAAGATAAAGCTTTCCTCGCAATTCACTTTCAATAAAAACCATAAGTCGGCTCCCACAATGAGGCAACAATCAATAAGCAACTGGCAATAGGAAACACGCAAAATTATCGCTCACAATTATTTTACTTTGAATTAAATTAGAGGTCTCACATCAAAGCAACTAAATATCGCTCGAACGAAAAATGTTGCTAATTGCTTATTGGCAGTTGCTATAGCAACTATAGTTGCTTATTGCTTGTTGCCTCAATCTGAGAGCCGCCTAAGTCGAGACATACACTAAAATAACAAACTTTGAGGGCTTTATCATAAATGTAGGCTGATTGAAAAGTCTACTGTCTACTTTTCTAATTTTAATTTCGAAATTATCGCAGTGCGCATTGACATTCAATAATATTGAATAAATTCAAATGTCAATTCATAATTTCTGAAAAAACCTACAGATAAACGTAATCGAATTCTGAAAGAAGAATTTTATATTTATTTCCAAGTTTGAAATCCCTACCGCAAAGAAATATAAAGTAGAAAGTGCAGTTAACAGTTTGACCAAAAAAAGGTAAGTTGCACTTTACTTCACTTACTTCTTGTAAAAGTTTGTTCGGTAGGTATGTTTGTATATAGCTATATACGAAATTCAAGGGATAAAGTAGGTATAGGTTAGGGACCTACCTACGTTTGGTGAATCAATATTTGTTCGAAGATAATCGAACGAATCGAATTTTTGTATTTGTAGGGAATACGATTTTTACAATTGTTGCCGAAATTCGAATGAGACTATGGTCTCTATCCTTGGTGCACGTACATAAATATGTAGCCTGTGGAAGAGGTTTTCCTACAAAGCATCTGTGTTTTGTTCAGTGAAATTTAAGTGTAACTATTATCTAGCCTTCCGAAGGCATTCAATGTAGTCGGACATTCTCTAGAATGTATTTGTATAGTTTCATTCAAATGTAAATTATCTGGAAACCCTATTAAATGTGACCTTAAAATCGATGTGTATATGACGTTGGATTTGGATTTGGATCAAAAAGGATATCAGTTGGCAAAATTACTGCTAATCCGTTGTGGTTGATTGTAGTCGCCTCACGTTTAGCAGTTTCACTTAGTTTTTTGTCGGCATTATTCCGAATATTTGTAAGCATACTTCGTCTGACACCAAATATGTATGAGTCCTTGAACCCCAGGTGGGGCATAGGGCGGCGACAAACTTCTTCCATCCTTCTCGATCTGCGGCCAGATACCTCAGCTGTGGCCAGGTTTTATGCAGTGTTGCTGCTTCGGCCAATATTTCCAAGTTGTTCTTAGTCGCCAACTCGCCGTGTACCTTAAGCATTCCATTCGAAGAACTGCTTCGCGATGTTATCGTTTGGTCTCCTCAACGTGTGGCAAATCCAGCGCCACTTCCGCTGCCTTTGCGCCACAATTTTTGGTTCGATATAATTTGCGGCCATCGGATCTTAAGAGTATGTCGAAGGCAGCGGTTTAAATATGCCTGTAGTCTTCTCAAGATGGAGGTAGAGACTTTCTATGTTTCACAAAGAAGAGCCTTAACTTCGTGCGTAGGGGTATTTGACTGGAGTTCCACACTGAAGACAATATGCCAAGGCGCTGCGGGCCAGAAATCTCTCCATTCACTTGCAGTGATTGGCACATCTCGTTCATCCTACTTGCCAGGAAACAGATATCGTCGGCATAATTCAGATGGCTCAGCTTCTCAAACGATCTTTATTGACTACCATGGCTCTTAGTTGTACCTACACGGTGGCTGTCAGCACATCTTCTATCGCCAGTAATAACAGGATTGGCGATAGGATATCCCCTTGTCTTACTCCCTGTCGCACTTCGAAAGTGTCAGAAAGCTGTCCATTATGTAGAAGGAAGCGTCTTGTGGCGTAATAGGACTTCAACAATCTTCGGGCGGGGAATCCCTGTCCTATCTAAAGATTTTTAGATCCATTCGCAGTTGACTGACACCAAATGGTCCTAGTTTATATGTTCGTTCCCTGAAAATGTATACCTATTGTTGGAAGAACTTTTCATGGTCAGGTTGGCTGTCTTTAAACCACAGACTCGCTTATAACATATATAGGTTTTTTTGTGATGGAACAAGGATTTCTTACCAAAGCAACCGATTGTGAGGCTACGAAGTATCTTATTCTAAACCATTTGGTACTTTTAGTAAAATAACGGAGGCACTTTTGTTACTGCTTAGTCGCAAAAAGATTGTCAAGGAAATGATTACCTCTATATGGAGTATTCTTGTTTGAGACATTGAGACAGACAAACGAGCACAGAGTTAGAGATAGAACTAAAACCATATTCCGACGGGGCAATTTTTAAGGCTTCGAAAGCTTGCATGGGGAACTGACGAATTGTTGAATTTAAAAGCGGTTTCCATATAGTAACAACTTGTTTTTGGCTAAAATTGCGGAAAGTACTTGTCCTTGTCCACCATTAAATGTAAGTGTCATCAGCATCACTATAGAATTCGAAATCTTATTTGGTAGTTGTATCCATTCTCTTGTTGTTTGGTTTGTAAGCTGGTGGTTTTGTGGCACCATGTTTTTAACAATAAAGGGGACATTTTCGAAACAGAGCAATGAACGAACGTTGGACGCATATCATCTATTATGGTACCTACTTTTGATCCGCATAAGTCATCTATCCAACTAATGGTTGGGACTTAAATATGTCGTACTTTTTCATGTGTTTCACTTTTTAGCTCATGACAATATATCTTATGCTTTTTTTTATGCTAAGTAAAATTTAAAAGTGATCTTAAAATGCCCCCATTTCTGAGTATTACCATAAGCCTACAGTATGTGTAGAAGTTCTTGTTTCTATCATTTAGTCCTTCCTTATTAAGGTTCAGTTTAAACAGTATTTTCACATCACGCTTAGAAATCACTACGGTCCTAAAATCTATTGAATTGGAGATTATACGATTCCCCTAAAACCTCCAAATTGAATTTCAAAAATATTTCACAAAAATTCCGGCCTCATGAGCAATTACAATGAAACTTCAACATTGCTACCTAATTAAGCCAAACATTCTCGACCACACCACAAATAGGTACATATTGATCTTGAAAATTCCTTCCTCCGAAAACACGACCAGTTATCCGAAATTACACAATTAGCATCATTACCAAAAGAAATAGTTATCCCACTCAAAGATAACGATTTGAATTGGAAATCCCATCCGCAATGGATGTATCTATGAGGTGGTATTTTGTTTTATTTTCTTTTTCGTTGAATGACAGCGCAGTGTAAGTGAACTACCCTCGTACATTATTAGTAAGCAGACATGGAGACTACAGTGATTTTCAGGCCATAAGCAGCCATGGCCTAAATGTTTTAGAGGCGGTGTTGTCTCTGTTGCTATGTACGATACGACGTTGTTTGTAATTGAAGGTGTTTAAACATAATCTGCGTGGGTTTATATGAACGAGCACATAACTTTTTGTCTCCATGTCTGAATCCATTGGTCATTAATTACAACCAGACGCCGGAGAGAGGGTCTAAGATACATCGATATGGGCGCACACAGGTCCTAGGCGTAATTAGTTGTCGAGGTAATTAATTATTGCAGATGGAGATGGCAGACGGGTGATGTTTGTTATTATTGGCACTTTACTCATGGAGTACCAAACTCAAATGTCAACGTGTAACTGAGACTGAATGTTGATTTGGGCCAGCGCAACGAAGCAACTTTTCGTTGTATGGAGGTGTATTCGCTTTTGGTTAGAGTTTTTGTTGCTGAGGAAATTACGTATATGGACATCTTTTTGGTCCATTACTCAGAGTTGTCTTTCGTATTTTATGTGTCATTGATTTCAAGGTCAGTATTTGAAATGCCAGATTGGAAAATAGACATAAATGTGTCAAATGAATTTTTAATATTTTTATACATAAAAGAACTGCCCAACGAAGTGACACTTGATTTCTATGTTGGCCTTGGGCCTTTCTGCAAATAGTATTTATTATGGTGCGTGTTTTAATGGAGAGTATAGCACAATTTAATTGCACTTCCAGGTGCGTGGCTGAGAGAAAAAGGATTTAGCCCTAGTTAATCTCAACTTTTTTTTAAATTCTCTCTCAGAGTTTAAAGATCTCGTTGGTAGGCTCTGAGTTTCGATATGTCATAGATAAATGTGGAAAGGTTATATAAAAGGGAAGCTGGAACTGACTCTTGGCTAGTTCATTGATCTTACTTGCTTTTGGGGACGCTTACAGACCGGGGTAAACCGTAAACCACGGCCTCAACCAAGTTTGTTGATCAGATGTCTAATCTAGTCATAAAAGTAGTTCGATTAACCTAGATTAAAATTGAAGGTCTTATATATTATACAAGGTGGCGCAAAAATAACCTTCCGATGTTTTTTGGCTGTAATTTAAAAAAAAAAATGAAAAACTTTGATTCTTCTTGTGGATTATTTTTATTTGGTCTTTTAATTTTTTTTTACATCAAGTCGAGAATATGATGTCATGTAAATGGCCGCCGCCACAGTTGATTGTCATTTGAGCCCTTTTTATGGCAATTTCCATCACTTTGGCCAAAACTTCCGGCGATAGGCCACAAAAAAAAAGTCTGGAGCGGTCAAATCAGGCGATCTTGCTGGCCAGTGCAAATCGCCAAAACGGGAGATTAGGCGCCCGGGAAATGCATCCTTCAGCATATCGATTGTGGCACGTGCAGTGTGTGCCGTTGCACCGTCCTGTTGGAACCATACATGTTTTCCAATCCCAATTCATCAAGTTGCGGAAAAAAGAACTCTTTGATCATTGCTCTGTAGCGCTCACCATTCACAGTAGCCCTTTGGCCCGCGACGTCTTCATGTCCATGACATCTTCGGCTACAGCAGCAATATTCTCTGCAGAACGGCTACTCCGGGGTCTGTCACGCCTGGCAGCATCTCGTGTTGTGCCAGTCTCTTCGAGGCGAGCGGCTAAACGTCGCAGTGTTTCACCAGTAGGCGTTGGACGGCTAGGAAATCTGCTACGAAATTCACGTTGTGCCAAAGTCACCGACCGATTATTGCTCAAATAAATAGTCACCAATATTCCGCGTTCTGGAGCAGTGTAGCGTAACATTGGCCGCGTTCCACTGACCGCTAGACATCTAGCACATAATATCCCTGATGGAGGAACACTGGTGCTAGAGATCTAGCGGCAGCGGCAAAGTGACATTAAAACCAATTTGAATTCGTATTATTTCATCTTCATGAGAGTCAAAAATGTATTTTGTGCCATCATGCTGCGTATTTATTAATACACTATAATTCAAATAAACAAATAAAATGTATTTTATTTTATTTTACAACAAATTAGAAATATTTGACTTCTGCACTTTCACTTTTGTTTTGACAGTTCGTTATTTTTTTTCAATCTAGCAGTTCATTTTGTGCTAGATAGAAAAATTTCCCAGAAAAGGATATTTCACAAAATGTGCTAGAGCTCTAGCGCAAATGATGAAATGTCAGTTTTTTTTATATGGAGTTTGGCATGCCGCTAGTGATCTAGCGGTCAGTGGAACGCGGCCATTGTTTATTAACGTGTATTTCGCATGTGTTTACTACACAAATGTCAAAACAGAACTGACATTAGGGGCCAATCGCAAAATTTATAGCATTTTCTGATAGGAGGATTACTTTTGCGCCACCTTGTAGATTTCTTTGTGGGCTCTTCTTTAGTACCTATACGTAAAGCGAATTTCTGTATCCATTTATCTGATACAAACTATGCTAGTCCAATTCGAAGTCGTATCTAGTAGTGATCCGCTAAATTTATAATTTTTTCATATCAAATGCTTTAATTGCAATACCAATTAAAACCCTCTCAAATTGGTATAAAATTCCGTCTTGATAGAGCTTCTCGAAAACTCTCTCATACATCAAATGCCACTCAAAGTCAATCAACAATCTGCAGAGCGTTTTCCTTTTGCTCTACGAAATGCTATTGCTGAGGAATGGCCAGGACTAGGACACAAAAACTAGCTTGAAATTCGTTGAACAATTTATTTTCGTTAATTTATCGTATCGATCTGTAACACACGGACTAAAACTATTGCTGAAGTTCGACTGTTGGTTTTATTAGTAAAGAGTGTTTTTTTAACGATAATCCCTAGCCTGCACGAATTTCTAAATTTTACATACCTACCAATTAAAAATGATGTCGAAAGAACTATTCATATCCTATTAACAGTGACAACAAACTCGTTATTTATATAAACCCCATTTCAACCAAAGATCCAATTGCAATGTGCCCTAAAATTAGCCCTACAATTTTAACTCACTCACACCCTGATTTATACATATTGATGTACCTACTTTTAGTTTAAAAAAATTAAATTTAAACGTTTTTCCCATTTTAGCTGCTCCATCAGCCGTAGCAGAATGTGAACCTGAACATTCGACTCTACTTAAGTTTTTCGTAAGACCTCCCATCCCTCAGAGTGACAATTAAATACTAAATTCTTATATTTATTGTGGCTTTCTTATCTATCTTACTAATTGATAAATAAATTCTATAACTCAATGATCCATCAACCACAGCCATTCACTTGATAAGCAAAATTAGTTCATTTTCCAAAAATATTCAAACCTTACCCCAGATACTTCGACACTTGATACGTCTACCATAGAAAAAAAGAAAAACCAAAGTTCATACTTTTCAGATTTGTTTGATATAGTACTCGTTATTATAAAAAGTATGCGTTGTTAGGAATCGTTTTTGTTATAATACGTATGCGTTTGCCAAACCCTCTGCGTCATTCAAAAGTTGTGACTCATCTTTAGCCTAATCAATGAAACAGAAAACTACCCCCCAAACTGACCACAGTCTCTTTCAGAATTTCACTTTCATTCAAAGTAAAAGAGGAAAAGAAAGAAGGAAAAGAAAGAACGAAAAGTTAATCAAATAGGAAATGTCAATAGTCGTAAGGTATTATGATTTATTATGAGTATGACGTGAGTTATGACGTCTATGTTGTATATCGAATGGAACTACTGTAGTCTCATTTTACACAACAATGCACATTGCACATTTGATTGATTTGTACTGCAATCTTCAAACTACATACATAGTTTCATTTTCCATTTTTTACGTGGTTAGATACATTTGTCACTGTACAAAGTAAATAGTCTAGTCCGCTGACAATATTAGCAAAAAGATTTTTATTTATAAATATCACACTGGTTTACTTGAACGAAACGCGATTTATTTTGACCTTCTAACGACATTGATATAAGCTGTCAATTTTACCAATGTCTTATGTCACTGTTCAACTGCCTCTTTTAACTACTTTTTTTCGTAGTTATTGCTTAATAACGTTACAACTTTTTTAACTTTCTCGTATAGGCGAGTATGAGAAAGTCTAAACGCTTGGATGGATTTGTTTCAAACTTCATATTTTGAGTTTGTGGGCTCCCCGATAGGAGGCGTATTTTTTTTCATGCTAGCCCTAATATTGACGGCACTTCCCATATAAAAATTTTACGAAATATTAAACAATTTAGATTTTTTCAAGAACGGCTCTAACGAGTTGAACCAAAATTGATAGTTGAGTTAATGTAGGCATGCTTAAATTTTTCGTTAAAAAGTCCAACAACGGCACTTTAAAAAATTGTTTTTTTCTCGAAAACGGTAAAACGATTATAGCAAAAACTTATTTGTAAGGTACTATCGTCATTCTTAACTTGATAGCAAACTCAGTTTTTCTCTAAAATGACTGCGTCCTTTGATATCCACCCAAATCTTCGCTAATAACAGTGCTTTAAAAAACTGCTCATATCTCAAAAACGCCATCTTCGATTATGATAAAAACGTAACTTGCAGGTAATGCTTAAAACCAGAATAATATCTTTTGCTTAGTTTTGAGCTACACCGTTGCAAAACAGTGTTTTTTGAACCATGAATGTGGCCTTAGATTTCCACCCCAAATGCTAATATTGGTACATACTTTAAAAACTGCTCATTTCTCGAAAACGCCATTTTCGATTTGAATGAAAATGTAACTGCTAGGTAATGTTTATATCCTGAACAATACGTTGTACTCAGTTTTCAGCTAAACAGTTTAAGAACAGTGCTTTTCGAGTCCAAAGTTGTAACATTTGTCAGCATAATTTTACAAAAAACCGCTCCAACGATTTTGATCAAAATACATGTTTAAGACAACATAAACATTCTCAACATGATCACGTACATACTTAGTTTTTTTTTCAAAAAACTCGAATATAGCCCTTTTATAAATACATATTTCTAAATGACCACCCAAATCCCGATCTGTATTCACACACGGTATATTTTTCGAAAGCCTAAATTCGAAATTCATGGCCTACTTGCCTCCTTCAAGTGTCAGTTCGGGGTAAAATTTGAAAGTAATAAAGTGTTGTAGTTAATACAAGGATTCAGTTACTAAACCTGAGTATATCTTGAGTGGGTATGATTTTAAACGTAAAAGGACCCCGCAAACCGCCCTCGATGAATTTGGCTGAAATCGATATATATGTTTCCTCTCGAGCTCCTGATTAAAAGTTCTCATGGTCACAAGATCGGAAAATGAACAGGGGTAAAAAGTCGATTTTCCAGTTTTCTTTTTCACTCAAAGTTTGGAGCTATTATCCATTCAACGCGACTTCCGTAGCTTACTACTGGGGTTTTACGGGTCGCTGATTTCGAATCTGATGTCAAAAAGAGCATTTGACAGTTGAAAAGTGCTAATAGCACTGTCAATTCGCTTTATTTGCCGGAAAAAATGGTATCAGTATGTAGACACATGGGTTTTCTGGGTCGCTAATTACAAATCAGTTCTGAAAGTGTCATTTTACGGTTTAGCAGTTGTCGATGTTTATACAGAAAAATTATTTCGATCATTGATTTCGCATTTACTGATGACAGGTAAAAATTCATAGACTTTTAATAAAATATAAATAACGGACGTAAGTTTGACTTTATTTGGTCATATTTGTGGCGCTGGACAGATAGGTACGTGATTTATAATAAATTTAGAAAATGAATGATGAAACTTGTTAAATAATCTCGTCAAAAAAAAAACGTTAGTAAACTTTATGTAAACTTAAAATGAGAAACATGTAAACGAACTAAAGGGTGTCCCATAGATTAGATTAGATTAGATTCAGGGTTGTGAGGAGAACCTCACAAAACACTAGGCACCTTGATGGGCCCATCGCGATCCCTGGGAGAACAATCATTTAAAAAGATGGAAAAACCTAGTTTAAATATTATGAAAGTCCTAATCTTTTGGCATGCTTTCTAAGAAGACAGTGGCCAGACAGGATACCTATCGATATTTTCAGATTTGCCCTGCTAAGTTTAAGAATTTCTCTAGTCCGTCTGTTGTCCGGTGGGGTGTTCCATAATTCACGCAAAATTTGAATTTTGCGCCATTTAATAGTACAGTGATGCCAACGGGAAAAAAGATATCAATGTGACAGCTGACAGTTCGGGGTTAGTAAAATATTGTGAAACCAGCTTTGATAATATTGTTCATGCTTGGTGTCAAAGATATTATTTTAAAATCTTAAATTGTTATTGGACAGTATATTTTCGTTTAAAATAAAAATAAATACTTGGCACAATATGTCCGTACAGGCACCCTAGGAGGCCTAGCTTCTTACAACCATTCCTTTGTGTAAGTTTTAATTTTTTTGGACGAATGGAAGAAACCTACAATTTAATGCCGAGTCCGGAGGAATATTTGTCAAACGTTTGTCAGACGTTCACAATAGGTGTCGCAGTGGGTAAAACTTGTAAGATGTAATTTACGGGATTCCGAGGATCGAACTGCTAGCACAGTAGTCCAACACACTAACCAGTGAGTCACTACGCCACGTCTGTCTGTCTGTCTGTCTGTTGAAAGCACGATAGCGTCCAAACGAATCGACGTGAAATTTTGTAAGTGGACTTATTTTTATCGTTGTCAAGTTGGCAGTTCTGGTACCTCCCATACAAAACCAATATTAGACACATGCGTGTACCTGTACCAGTACATACAGTGGAGGGTATCAAAGAATCGGCCAGGCTGATAATAACACTTTTACTTGTTTTTATTTGGGTTTCTACATTTTTTAAAAAGGGACACCCGATTTTAACCAATTATGTGTCTTTGAGAAGAAGGGATGGTCAGAAAATGTAATCGTTATGAAATTTTGGATAATTTCTATTATCTGTTCAGTTTTTACTATAACTTTCTTTGTCTACATATTCAAGAACTTCCTTAGCGGTTGGCTAAGCCGATAATATTTAAACTCGAATGAGTTTGCTTGATGCGACTACCAAGTCGTGCAGTTTATTTAAACTTAAGTTATAACCACTTTAAATCATCACCTTAAATGTAATAAAGCCTTGAATGGAAAATACTGTTGTTTTGAGTTTATTAAATTGAGATTGAAATTGTACCGCACGAAATTGAATTGTTGTGCCAAACTGCATATATTTCGCATCTGTATTCTTTATCCTGACATTGGTAGTGATATTAACTCCCTTCCCTTATCAGTGGCAACTCGTAATCAAAACTATGTACTCGTACATTTTCTGCATTTTGATGACTCCACGCCACGTGTTGCTCTTAACTAGCTTTTACCCAAAAGATTAAAAACCAAACATTCCGACATCGTCGCCGATTACTATTATTATTTATTATTTGTTTGTGTGTATCTTTCGTTTATTTGTTTGTTGGGCGCTCGCGGTTAAATTGAGTCGTAGCTTGCAGTCTTGTAGTGTTTGTATCTGAAATTCATTAGATAAAGGAGAGCGTACAGTATAGTATAGAACACGTATAATATCGTGCTTCAGAATAAATATTCGTAAATGGTTTAGCTGGATGTGTAGGTCTTCGTTGGTGCAAGTGGCAGCAGGCAATTATAGATACTTTTTGTGGTGAAGCTCTCACTGACTGAGTTGAGTGAGTGTTTGGGTTTTATTATCGCGCACTCTCTAGTATCGCACTCTGTTTGCTTTTATTACCTATAAGTGGAATATAGGTTTTGTTGTTTGTTTTGTTTATTTATTTTCTTTGTTTTTGTTGTTTTTTTTTTTTGAGATTTTGCTTTGCTGCGTCTTAATATTCAAGTGCAAGAGTATTAAATGGAAATTTCAAAAATAGTCATCGGAAGTGATTAGAACGCAATGTGTTATATGAATATGAAAATACAAGAGTGGTGAACGCTTTTGAGTGTTCTACAATCATTTGCGTGTTTGATTGTAAAGTTGATTTTTATTGCATAACAATACGGAGTATGTTTGATGGCCCACTTTGCCTGTAGTGCAAAATAACAGTTATTTTGCTAGTCATTTAAGTGGAACAATTTCTCTTAGTTGCAATTTATGCAACGTAAACATTTGTTTTGACGCCTGCCTTGTGGTTGGAAGGTCAGTATAACTAAACTTAGAGGCTTATAGAGCTACCGACACGTAAAAAATGCCCACCTATAATACCAATACAAGGAGGAAGTCGAAAAGAGTTCGTCCCTTACCCATTGAAAACCTATTCAAATATGTACTTACTATGCTGCTGCATAAAAAAATATCCTAAGGAATTGGCGAAGGTTTGTTGGAAAGAGCGTGTAAAGCAAGATACTCGTATAAGGATCAGCTTGCACTTTCTCTTGCCTGGAATTTCATGAAGACAGGAACCCAGCGGAGCGTACTTACTCGTATTGTGCTGTGTTTCAAAAACCATGAGTTCTTCACTTCGGCATTTCTCAAGTTTCGACTTTATTTCTGATGCAGTTATAGGCGTTGGCCACTTTTAACCGAATCTCCAAATTTCGAATTTAAAATCTCAAAAAAAAAAAAAAAAAAAAATTTCTAATAAAACCTAGAATCAGAGACCATAAAATCTCGAAAACACAAATATTGAAAAATAAATGTCGAAAGAGAAAATTACAGCGATTTTTAACACCAGGTATTTACGAGATTTTGGATACTTTCAAGAATTTTGTGTATTTTAAGAGAACATATATTTTTTTTTCTATTGATTCTCACTGATTTGAGTAGGTAAGCGTTGTCGCAGGTTTTTTTTAAAGTGTAACAATTTTTTTCAAAAAGTGTAACAAATGGGAAAAAATGTAACAAACTGAATTGTTGTTGGACAGGTCATGTGTTTAACAAATAAAAAAGAAAAAAAAAGAAAAAGAAAAAAAGAAACAAAAGTATTGACCATCGAAGTAGATTTCAATTTTTATTTCAAAAACTTTATTTACTACCATTTAGAACATTGTCAACGGCGAGACAGAAACATTTTAAGGGTATTCACTTAAACGCGTAAAAGTCACATATACTTTACGCAGACCTTATAATATTCCGCGACGATTTTGACACACACTCGTATGAATTGTTGTTTGATTCCAGATTTACAGTCGATTTACGCAATTACATTTCCAAGGGGTGTTCACTTAAAGCACCGCAGAAATTTATACATTTACGAGCTGCATAAATTGATCAGATTAAGTGAATACCCTTATTGTTGTATTTTCTCGTTCCTTCCTATTCCGATTCCCACTCGCAGTTTGACGTTTTGTAAACAAACAAATACCTTGACAGAAATTGCTAGAAGTTTCTTCGAAAGAAAAAAGTGCTGTCAGTTGAACTCTTCAATATTTTTTAACGAGAAAAACAAAAAAGATTTTAATGGGAAAAAGTGTAACAAAGCGAAAAATAAAGTAACATTGTAACAACATTTTAAAATGATTAAAAAGTGTAACACTTTTGTTACACTTGTATCATTGTGGCAACGCTGGAGGTACCTAAAGCCAGAACCATTAGACGTGTAAGTCGGCTCTCACATTGAGGCAACATTCAATAAGCAACTCGCAACTGGCAATAGGAAACACGCAATATTAGGCGGCTCTCAGATTGAGGCAACAAGCAATAAGCAACTATAGTTACTATAGCAACTGCCAATAAACAATCAGCAACATTTTTCGTTCGACCGATATTTAGTTGCTTTGATGTGAGACCTCTAATTGAATTCAAAGTAAAATAATTGTGAGCGATATTTTTGCGTGTTTCCTATTGCCAGTTTCTTATTGTATATAAGAAATCGAACTTTCCGCTTAAGATAACAACTGTGTAAAAATTAAATATTTAATTTTTTTATAATTATTTATTAATAAAAATATTATATTTGAAATGAGCCTCCACATCCCATAGTGACCACAAGCATGGGGTTTCAGGGGGCAGCATGATCCTCCCCCATACATATTTTACTGTTTTTGGGAGCTTTCCTCAATAACAACAAAAATATTTGAGAGCAGAAAAAAATAAAATTAAAATCTTATCCACTGCAAGAGTAAGAGGCTATTGTGGCTTTTTTTTTTATTCTTGCGTCATCTGGTGTCGCCCACGGGCAGTATTCTCTATCAGACTAGATCGCAATTTAAGCTTTTTATCGATCTTTTGATAGATCTTTATAATTTCAATTGCTTAAAATACCTCATGTGACTTAAGACTTCCTTTGCAAAGTATTTTCGGTGAGGGGCTGCTGCAAAATAACTTCCAGCCTCGACGCAATGGCATCACTTTTTGAAGAGAGTTAATCGGAAAGCAATGAAGCAGCACTCACCACAAGTTGGTAGACCATTACTCACTGTCACTGTCTGCCGTTTGCTATTTTTATTCAATTTTTTTTATTATATCTACTGTTATTACTTTGTTTTTATTTATCTTCTCATTTTTTCTTCCGCTTCGTTGTTTTTATTTATTCTGCGACAATCTCGCAATCGGTACGCGGTAGCAGTAAGCAAGTACTACAACAGCAGGTTTCTTTTCGGACCCGCACTCATTATTTTCTCTTTCACTCTGCTCCACAACGGTCTGCACAGGCCCCAACCCAATAAATGATTGTACACCAATACAATCAAACGTTATCCAACTCCACCATATCGACCCAAGGTGTATAAAGTATAGTACGAATATATCCCCCCAAAAGAAAAAATATCCACTCCATCTAGCCATCGAATCCACTCTCTAACTCAAACTCAAACTGTGGTGAGACCCCTCCGCAGTATAGTATTTGAATCGGTTACGATCAGTCAGTGATCGGTACGATCATCCGCAGCAGTTATATATGTACGTTGAATAAAAAAAAAACAAATTGTCACGGTGACAATAATTCCGACGGTTTGATTAATTCTTTCTTTCTGTTTGGCAACTAATTTGATTTTGCGTCAATTGGAATTTTTCTGTTTAAAGATCACTCAATCATAAGCAGTCGTTGATCGACTTGATTGATGGAAATTGAGTTTGCGGTCGCGTTTTGGTTGATTGTTTGGAAAATTCTGCCAAAGGTCTCGGTCAAATACCGGTATCTTGGTTCGAGGATCATTGTGCGATCCACTTTGATCGATCACGATCAATTGATCGTTTTTATTTATCAGTGTCGATGAGAAGACGACCGACCGACGCGACGCACGGGCTTGTGTTTCTTTTGTTTGTTTTCGAATGGTGTTTATAAAAATGCCTTTGCGTTACTTCTTACCGCCCATCTCTTCGTGTATCTGAAATGAGACATAGATAGAGCCACAGGCACAGGTTGTTCAACTCCAGATAAAGAAAATAAAACAAAAGAAACTCAATTAAATGTGATGCTGTGACCACGGTGTTGTTGTTAATTTTGCGCAGCATATTTTTTTTTTGTTTCTGTTTGTGTTTCTGTTTCCATTTTCGAAAGAAAACAGTTGTTGCACAAAAACACGGAAGGAAAGGAAAATTTGCAGAGAACCCAAAGTGTCGGAGAGAAAAAGTGATTAACTGTTTGTTTTGATTTCCATTTAATCGTCGTTCGCGGTTTTTTTTTTTAATTTTCTTTTTCTAGTAATCTTTGTTTAAATTCAGTGGAAAAGCAAAAATTGTCTTCTCTTTTTGATGAATTTTGTGAAGTGCTCTTGAAGAAACGCGGAAGACGGTTTACATCATCAAGAGTGCCCATAGTTTGGATTTGCGCCGTATAGCCTTGTAAGTAGATACTTTCAACTCATTGAAGGCTAAAGAGATAAAAAAAAGTGCTAACTGGTTTACTTGACAAATGAAGCGAGTCAAGTGGAGTTCTATATTGCCGACCATTTGTGGGTAGATGGCACACACAGTCATTAAGTTGTTACCACCTGTTCTACCTGCCTAATTGGGCTCATTTTATGAGTTTCAATTATTGGTCACTGTCTTTTGGTTCGGGGAAAAAAGTGATTATAATTAATATAAGTTCAATTTGACTGAAATTGAGTCAATTTATTTTCCTTAGAAAGTGTGTTGTTTATGTTTACGAAAAAAATAATATAAGAGACACTGACAGACAGTGGCGGTGTGTTATTGTGAGTCAGAAAGTTATGGCCACCATTGATTTGTTTTCTGGGAAAATTGTTTCTTCTATTGAAATTGGTCGATATTTTCTACGATAAGGTGGCGGAAATAATAATTGTTTGCCTGATTTTGTTCTGAAAATTTGACTTTGTTGATGACATTTACACATTTAAGTACATACATCTAGTCCTAATTTTTCAATTACGGGCCATTTTATCTTTGTTGGAAGTCTCCTTAAATTTGAAAGGTTTTTAAAGATAAACACTCTTTGGGGTAGATATGTCATTTCAATGCGGTTTCGATGTCAAATTGAAGAAATGATTGAAAAGGACTAAACCGCGACGTGTTTATCTCCATTCACCTGTTGAAAAACCTTCGAAAAATATTTTTGAAAAAAGAATTCAATTCAATGAACACATTTTGTTGATACTGGTGACTAGCAACCTTCGGAATGGATTTTCAGAACTTATACCATGTTCTCACCGACGTGATTTAGCTAAATTGCATGATTACTATACATTTTCATGATTGCTAATTACGTACCTAATTATAGGTGTTTTATTTTTAATTATTTCGCTCTCATCCCAGAATCAAATGGAAAACACATTTTTAACTGCAGCTCTTTATTTAGCAACAAAACACAAACTGTCAAAAAAATGTTCCATGAAAATAAATTCATTTCCACGTATTTTGATGAGTTTGTGAAATTTTTAGTTGTACCTACATAATAATTAATCAATTTCTGTTGTCTAAGTGTGTCCCTCTTTAGCACAGCCACCTTACCTAACCTAACCTAACCTACATATAATTAAAAAGTGTTCTATTAATTTTGTCATAATGTCAGACAATGTTTCCAAAACAGAAAAAAACAAAAAAGCTATTTATTCCGAAAGACTAGTTCCTTCCTCTTGGAAAGAAAAGTTTCGTGGAAACGTCTTTCGTGATTTATATCATAGTCAGACTTATTCTTAGATTTCAAGATTTCAGCGAATCGAGATCGAGTATTCCTCGAATTCAAAACTTTCATTCGAATGAGTGAATTCTACGTTTCGAGGAAAATAAATTCACTATCGAATAATTACATTGAATGAATTTCATTTTCGAAATCATCTGTATAAATATTAAGCTGTCAGATTTTCAACTGTTGTTGCTTTTAATTTGAGAAAAGATGGCATTTATGTAGGTATTCTTATAGTACGTTTACACCGTACCTAAATTCATCATTTCGGCTAAATTCAGCATTTTGCCATATATTTTCCAACATTTCGAAATGTTGAATTTCATCGCTGCATTTGTAAGTTTGTCAAGTCGAACAAACCTAATTCTGATGACACTGACAAAAAAAAAACCGCTGTAAACTAGATCGTAAAAGCTAAAAAAAGTAGGAAGTAGGAAAAATATGTCTGGATAGTGAATTATCACTTGTATTCATGTTTAGATTAATATAACTAACAAATTAATTCTTTTGTTTTGTACCTAAACCACTTTTGATTTCGAAACACAAAAAACATCTGTAGGTAATCAATTCTGATACTAGCTGTCATTTGAAATGCTGAAGTTGCAGTGGGAACGCAAAATTGGATTTCGAAATTAGTTTACGTTTCCACGCTTGAAACGATACAGTTGCTTAAAGTTGTTATCGTAACCAATTCGTCTTTGCTTATATAGTTTTTTTATGTGCGCGCAAAATATTTAGCAAATGCTCTGAGTCAAGAAAAGAGCAGTTTTGGAATTTTCGTAGCAATTGCTTTATATTCCACGTTTTATTCATATATTCATACCAATCAATCTGAGTAAAAGATCGATGACGGCGCTTTTCGAAAATGTCAAAAGTTGGCGTTAACTCTAATCAATTTTTATTCATACGAAGCGTAGCAATTGCTTCAATTTTGACGTTTGTTCTGAGTAAAAGCAATTGCTACGTTTTATTCATACGACCCAATGTGCCCTACGAAATATAGGTTTGCATTTCGTATTGCGTTTGTTGGAAGTTTCCGGCTTAATAAGGCAGCATTGAAACGTAAATGTGAAATCAAAATGTCCATTTTGATTGCGAGCTGCGATTTTTTATATTTTTATTTTTTTCATAAGACGAACAAATGTTGCTTCCTATTTAATTCTATATGTTTTATGTACATTTTGTGATAAAAGTAAGCAACACATCTTTCAATTTATGCAAAAACAATTGAACTTAAATGTTTAAATAGAGCTTTCGACAACTAATTTTCGCTCGAATAAAATTTAACATTTAGCCCCGGTGCACACATGCGTCATTTTGCTGCTAAGACGCAAAAGCGGTGAAGCTGCGTTAAAAAACGCAAGTGTGCACCAATCGAAACTGAGAATGTGGGGAGAAATGAACAAAATACGAATTTCCATCAAAATCGAAAGCTGGAATGTTAGTTAGCTGAGACCGAATAACTTTCAATTCGATTCGAATCTCAGAATTAGACATAAACAAAATATATCTTTACTTTCATGCTAGATAAAAATGTTACTAAACCAAAACAAAGATGGCAATATTTTATAATGTACATTCTACAACTTTGTTTCTACATCAAAATTCTTTCGAATTCGAAACTTTCAATCGTTTAATGTTTAAGAATCTGACATTGTACTTCGAAAGCTTGAAATAAGTAAGAAAATTATTTTATTGGTATTCGTTGGTATTTTTAATTTGGTGACTTCGACAATTTCTGTGCAATTTTCGAAAATGTCAAAAGAAACAGCTCAGACTTGTTCGAATTCAATGTGTTTCGATTGTAATGTTAACTATAACAAAATTTTAGACGTCAAAATTGAAGAGAGTACATTTATAAAGTTGTGCATTTTTGCACCGTCAGTTTTTTTTCTAAAAATGTCGAAAAATGTTAAAAACTTCAGCCCAAGCCCCAAACTGGTGCGAATGTAAAATATTTCGATTGTGGTGTATTATTCAACATTTTAAAAGGCAAAAATAAAGAAGGCATGATTTCGTTACATTATGTTGCGTTCAAATTTCTGGATAGATTTTTGTAAAATCCGTGCGAACGTTTCCTTCAATGGGTCTACAAGTAAGGTCTCTCTTTAAGGATATCTTTGCAATATAAAAAATGTTAATCGAAGCCAACAGATTCTTAAAATCGTTGTTGTGGTTATATTAGCCTACAAATGCACTAGACAGATCCACTGTGCCTGTTGTGTGTCCAAACTTATGTAGTCCTCCAGGTATTTTTCAAATAGAATTTCTATTATAATAGCAGCAAGTACGCATGGCTTTGCTATATTACAGCAAACCGTTGCCAAATTGTTCTTGCTCAACTGGTTGCCAAATGTTAAATCTTCTTCTTCTTTCTATTCAAAAAAAAGTCTCTCCTTAAAACCAATTATATTCACTCACAACAGCATTACCAACTTTCTTTCTGTTATCCTCTCAAAAGTCCATAACAACTTAAAAAAAACTTCCCTAATGACATCCAAGATGATCCCAACAAGAGTTGATATCTGTATCTATATAGAATCTGCAAATAAATCGAAAAGTCGCCTTTGCGTCTGGACTAGCTCCCGCTCAAAAAATACCACTGTCGCGTCGTATCGTCTTACAACAATTAATTCACCTTATTGCTTCGAGTCTCCACAGGGGAGACCAAACTTTCTGTAATAAAGTCACCGTAATTGTTGTAAAAGAAAATGTGGGAAGAGCCATCAGTGAATGAACTACTGGTATAAAGTTTTCACTTCCATAAAAAAAAAAATAGGTATCTCATGTAACCTTTTTGGCATTTATCCAGCAAAGACGAACTGCATCGTTAAGCGTTCGCGCGCTTCGTTTCGCATTCCGGACAGGATATGAACTTAACCTATGAATCGTCATATAGTCACGCAGCACCATCATCCGGGAGCTGAAGGTTGTTGTTAGAATATTCTTGGTCTTACCATAAGATTGGATGGTATAGAGTCGAGAGCGATATTTAAGGACGCCTGCGACAATTTTTTTTTTTTGCATCAGGAATGTCATCCTGGTCGTATTTATTTTTTGAGTGCATCCTTAGCTTGTTGAAATGTGGTAAACTTACTTCCTCCATCGTTCACTCTCTCTCTTTCTAGCGCACACAAACTGTGTTTGGCATAGGTTTGGCACCACTTGTGGGAATGATTTTCGTTTTGCTATTTTTCCCTTTTGTGTTCTGCTTAAGCTGAGTGATGTGGAAAATAATGAATGAATAAGCAGTGTGAAAGGAAAGGAAATTACAATTTCCCCCTCTGCTTATGAGAAAAGCACACGGACACAAGACGAAAAATCTAAACATAATTATTTAAAGCCGCTGGCACAGGAGGTCATTCACATTGTAGACAAGAAGCGGAAGGATATTTCAGTCAATTTTTTCTTTATTTTTTTTTTCTTTTGACGCAGTGCAGGCATTTCCTTTCATCTCAAATTTAATTAGAGAAAAATGTTGTTTTGCAGAGTTCATTAGGGCTTTGCTAATAGTATTTTTTGTAATTAGTAATTTGAGCTGGATTTTGATCTTAAAAAATCGAAAAGGTAAGAGGTTTGATTTTAATTATAGGGACGGAGTAGTGTTTAATTAAATTTTAGTGGGTAAATGGTTGTTAAAAAGTGTTTTCCGGAAACCGGCATTTTCCTAACCCCGAATTTTACAGACTTTATCAAAATGTTTGCTTTGAAACAGCACAGAAAGTGTACATGTCAAAAACTATACACGGGGGGCTGACTTCTGTCAGTTTGTTTTTCTTTTTTTTCGTTCTTGAAAGGAAATCGTTGAATTGCCCGTGTCCGATGAGGAACTGTGTATAACACATTAGTGCTTTTTCCACTCAGCCTCTTCGCCCATTGTCTCCTATTTTCGGAGTTCCATCACTCCTGCCACAGCCGTTTATTGAGCTCCTTTGCCTCCTAGGTTGTCACTGCAATTTTTGCCTTTATTCCATAGACGTATACCTCCCTTCTACTTCGAGAAGTTCGAAAGGAGCCCGCATTCTACAAGGATAGCTGATTCTAAAACTATTCTGTACGTGCTTGGTATACACGTCTCCTTACTGCTGTCATTTGCTTAATGTAATTCCTGTAATTCTTTACAAATCGCATATCCGCAGAAGTTACTAATATTGTAAGGATTCGCTTATTGGCACAGCCTAAAGCTATCTACATTTGTAACTAGTCTGCTGATCGACTAGTTACAAATGTAGATAGAAGATCTTCTTTGATTAGTGCTCTCCTCGCTTGGCCGTCATGGTTGGCTTTATCTACTTCGATCGCTCCGAGTGTAGAGTGACCCTGTGCCATGCTGCCTATCTGACAAGACTCCTATTCTGTGTACTGTAATTGTTGTTAATGTTTAGCAGTAAAATGCACTATAACGCTTGACACGTGTTCGTTAAAAATTCCATATCCCAGTCGCCAATTGAGATACAAAAAGAACTCATCATGATACCCATAGTCCATACCTAATCCCCACATTTGGTCCTTCAAAACTATTAATAATGACAGCAGTTCAACTACCCCCGTACATCAAATTACACTCAACACTAAAACCAGCAAATTGGCCACCACCTCTGCGGTTGTAACTAAACACAAGTCGTTCGTACAAACAGGACATCCCCGCGCAGCTCACACCTCTACCACTAATTAGGTCAAGTGGTAATCCAATACCACCATAGAAGCGAGAGCCTCGTTTAATTACATTTCATCAAGTGATCCATGTGCATAGCATATGTATATAGCTCCTCCTCATGTCCGCATTCAATCATATGACTGCTCGTCCCTCCTGACATGCAATCACTCCCTCCCTCGCAACAATGTGTGAATACTAATCAGGACAAATAAAAATAGCATCGAATAGCGCCGTACCTGCTCCTCCCCGCCCTGCGCACACACACTTTGCAATCGATTGTCATTCAATACACAATACCACAGGCTTCGCTGTCAGAATTTCAAAACACGCCAATTCCACATAAAAGCTGCACTCGCCCCCATCATCAAATGGAGAATCATCCGACAATAATTGTTCCTGTCGCCTAATCCTTTTGTTTTGTTTTTGCTTTGTGACTTATTGTCGTCGACAATGAAGGCGTCAATGGTTTATTGCGCGTTCCCCATCCGCTGGATGCCTTTGTTTCAGCAAACGCCTACAGGCGTTTTGTTCTCCTTGTATACCGTCCTTGCTAAACGCCTGAACCGCCGTCATCATCATCACCACCACCCACACACACACTCTTGCCGAACACTGAATCATCTTCGTCGGTTGTCTTGTTATCGACGTCGTCATCATCATCGTCGTTTTCGTTTTATTGTATTCGGGCAGTTTTTGAATTTATGGCGTCACACTGCCGGCGGGTGTAGAGAACTCCTACTTGTTGTTTTGACTTTTATTTTGGGCCACTTTTTCAACTAACGTCAATGTTAACCTCTAAATGCGGAGAGAAGACCGAACAATGAAATAAAACAAAACGACACAGAAAAGGGATGGGGTGCGCTATAGGCTTTTGGTAGCTCAGCGTTGCTATTTTTAGTCGAATTGAATAGAATGAAGGATGGCAAAAGGAGGACAACGACTACAAGGAGTCACGGTCGTCGTATTCACATCACATAGGTGCTGCAACCAGCCGAGCTAAATCAATATCAAACTTTAAGCAAATCGTGTCTTCTTGCCTATTCATCTATCTCAGTTCTGAGACTAGCGTGACGCTCGGACTTCGTGTGCACTCATGGAGGATGAGTTGGGAAATATAAATCAATAAATCATATTTTTTGCGGTTCCATAGGATGATAGGTATTGGCTGCTATAATGTATTGAAGTGACACGCACAAGGCGGTACGGTACCTATCCGTAGTCGTATTATTTGGTGACAAAGATTAGATGTACGCACCAGGTGGATGACGGGTGGATTTGTGTTGATGATCTTGTGTCGGCGGACGATTCCTTTCCTTAGGATAATTAACACCACATTTTTTTGTTTAAAAGTTGAAAATATATACGCTTAAAAGATCAAAGAAACATTGAGCTTGAAGTCTAGCAGGCCACTAGTCTATTCTATTGGCCAACAGAAAATTCGCTTTGACACTAATTTCCTTATCTTCCTTTGTTTTGAGGAACAGCCATTCGAAAACCCTTTATGCTCTTTGATCTCACGAGAAATCCAACCAATAATGGAAGTCACAAGCAGGCAGGCTTTAAGGTAGATTAAAAATTCTAAAAAGTAGCGGAATTCAGATAAGACTCAGTGAGTTCCCCACTATTTTCGAAGGGTTGGGCAATGCCATTACCCTTCTTCTGCCTTTTTTTCATAATTCAGTGGATAATCGTAAAATTTATGCATTAACTTTCGACAACGTTAGCCTTTGCTTTTCACTACTTCACTGAATTCTAACTTTTTCAACCTCAAAGAGAAAACACCAGAAAAACCAAACACTGGTCGTGAAAGTTAAAGTTCGGGGCAAAGTTAGGGAAGGTGAAGTCAGCTTTGAAAACTTTGGTCTATTGTAAGTTTTGAGAACTACCCTATGACGCAACTTAAAGGCAGGGAAGATTAAGTCAGCTTCAAAATTGTTGTATATGGGACGATTTGAGAATTATTCTACTACGTAACTTGGTTGGTTGGTTGGTTGAAAGTGGCCGTCAGCTAAAAAAAAACGCCAACACACTTAGACCAGTATAGGTCCATTGTGATGCCACGAATAAGGATCTAAGATTTCCCCACTAGTTGAACCATTTTGAGCTCTTTATAAAGCGTAAGAGGCTTCTGATGTCTATGCTTGTCAGATCATCCAAGTCGTTGTAATGGAAGGCCCCTAAGTGGAGCTTCCTTCTGCGGGAGAGAGCTGGGCAGGAACAAAGAAGGTGAGGGATAGTTTCCTCTTCTTCCTCATCCATGCAGCTTCTACAAAAGTCGTTAGAGAAAAGACCCAGCCTTGCGGCATGTTTGCCTATCAGGCAGTGTCCAGTAATGACACCTATTATGGTGCCGATATGCAATCTGTTGAGAGAGATCAATTTCTTAGAGCGTTTCAGATCCAGTTTAGTTTTAACTACGTAACTTACGACCTTTGAAAATATTTAGAAAAGCCTGTGATTTATATATAAAAATATTGACAAATTTTATCAAAGTATCTAGAGCTGATAAAGGATTCTATGTGGATTCTAAGACTCTGCATTTTTCAGTTAAATTTAGACTTTGTTTCGAACAATTTATTACGCAACTTCGCCAAACCCGAATGTTTGTATTTTATCATTTTAAGACTGCATTCGTCTTTAGAAAGCATCCTAAAGCTCACACACACTGTTGAACGCGGGGTGCCAAGTTGTAAACTGTGAGGTTCTGCCTTCCTTATCGTCTTCAACATGAGATTCGAAGACTTCCTGGGATTAAGCATTCCGTATTTTGGCCTTTGGTTCAGAACACATTGCCTATATTGTATACAGAAGACTACTGTCAGCTGTCCGATTGCTATCCTTTATCTACACCTAAAAAGTTTAGTAGATCTTACATTTTGATATTCGTCAGGAGTTATGAATCTATCTTTTTTTTTTTTTTTTTTAAATACTTCCCCCGGTAAAGGCAAACCTATGACGCTTCATCAGCGCCCCGAGATGCTTGCAGATGTATGTGCTCCATAATTCATGTAAAATTTGAATTTTGCGCCATTTAATAGTACAGTGATGCCAACGGATAAAAAAAATAACAATGTGATGACAGATGACAGTTCGGGGTTAGTAAAAATGGAGCGCTATACGAAAGAACAACGCATTTTCATTGTTGAGCGATATTTTAAAAATAATGAAGGTTTGTTCGAACAAAATCATCTTCAGTGATGAAGCTAATTTTCATCTTGATGACTTCGTTAATCGTCAAAATTGTCGCATTTGGGGTGCAAAAAAACCCACGAGTAATTGTTGAGAAACAAATTTATCCACAACGCGTGACTGTTTGATGCGGATTTTAGGAGGCATTATCGGACCATACTTCTTCGAAAATGCAGCTGGTCAGGCAGTAACAATTTATGGTGTTCGTTATTGTGACATAATAACCCAGTTTTTAGTGCCTAAATTACAAGACATGGATGTGACCATGTGGTTTCAACAAGACCGTGCCACATGCCATACAGGCAGAAAAACAACTCAATTACTGCATGAATCATTTCCTAATCGTCCGGCCGTTTTTGCCATCAGAATTATTGGCCTACCAGATCTTGCGATCTAACGCCATTTGACTTTTTTCTTTGGGCTTTTTGAAGTCAAAGGTCTATGCAAACAAGCCCACGACCACCAACGCCTTGAAAGAGAAAATTTTGATTAATGAAATGCTGCCACATTTATGCGACACAGTCATACATTTACTTTGCGTGAATTATGAGACACCCTTTACAACTGAGAAAGGTTCCTATATAATAGGCTCTTGGACTCTGGAATTTTCTGTTTAGGTTGAGATGAGGCACCGTTTTGTTTCAAACAAATTTATTACGCAACTTCGCCAAACGCTTTTAATTGTTTTTGATAATTTTAAATCCATTTGTCTTTGTAAGGTATCCTGAAGCTCACTGAGAGCAATCTCATGCTGTTGATTGCGGACTTAAAAGTTATAAACTGTAAGCTTCTGTACTCTGTCACAAATCTTTTGTTTTTTTTGTTTAGATATGACACATAGAGCTCATAGGAAAGTCCTCGGGCATCATTCCTTCCAACCCCTACCAAACTATTTGAAGAGCTCTGCCCGCAATCCAAAAGACCCCGCGGCCTTGTTGTTCCTTAAGCTTGTTTATAGCTAAGCGAACCTCTTGGATCGCTCATTATGGCGCTTAGTGCTGCATAAGAGTTATCATACCCCGTTTAACCTAAGCCAATCTCTTCTAAATTGTTCTCCATAGTAGACGGGAAGATTTTAAGCTACTATTACACGATTTTTGACATGCTGACGTAAACTTAAACCCCACAAGAAAAAGTTCAGTGAGTTCAAATCAATCTCGTGGCCAGTTTACGTCGCCTATTGTGGCATCAGCTGTGTTGCATGTAGCGCAGTCCTATTGGGACCACATGTCGTTTATATCGATATCGTAAAATGTTGCACCAAGAGAGATTGGTTATCATGTCTGCAAAAGGCCGAGTTCTTGTACGGGGCACGGAATTGACTGACTCCGGTTCGCCTGCTCATTCTCACACACAGCGGCGTTCGGTTTTCGTCAGATCTTCTGCAGGGTAAGAAGGTTCTGTAAGAAATTCAAATAACTTTTTTTTTAATCAATGAATTTCATTTTTTTTTAACTAACTAATTGTTTGTTGAAGATGATAGACAGTAAATGACCTCCATGCTCATCCACGCTTATGCGACACCTCCTGATCAGAAAATTATTCATTGCGGACTGCAGGGTTGAAGTCGGGATCGCCTCAATTATTGTTGAAATGGACTGCTTCAATTCAGTCAAATTCCTTGGTTTCGTTTTGTACACCCTTTGCTTGACATAGCCCTATAAAAAAAGATTGGTGCAGTCGGCTCAGGTGACCACGGGGGCCAGCGGAAAGTGGAGTTTCTGGATATTAATTTGCAATAATTTTTTGGCAAAATTCCAGGCGAATAGGCAAATTCAGAGGGTTTAACTTGCTTGTAATTTGGACTTTGTTCGAAAGCAAGTTTAAGTCATCATGAATTATCCGTTGTAATGACTGTCTGCTAATTCCAATTTGCACCGATAAGTTTCGAGTCGAAACGCTTGGATTTGCTAGAATTACGTTTCCCAACAGCCGCGATTGTGTCTTGAACCCGAACATAGGGATCTCGATGGTATGGTCCTCGTGCGGTGCTTCCAGATTCGGCAAACATGTTTACCAGCCTCATAATGGTCCATCTACTCGAGGGAGTGCCACCAAACTCCCGCCTAAAATTTACTTTGGCGGAAATGAAGGACTGCAAAGCATGGTACCGCTGCACTATCCAAATTCTCTTTTCAGTATCCCAAGCATTCATTTTAGTACATCTAAATAGTAACCTGAAAAATAATAAAAAAACGCCAATTACTCACACAGAAAAAAAGTTATTACGTTTTGTTTTTGTAGCACGATTCGTGCGCCAGCCTGTATTTCGTTGACCTATGACGGGTGGTCGATTGTTCCAGTCGACTCAAATTTCACCACCAAACGTTAAATAGTCGATTGAGACGGACTGCCATGTAAACCTTAAAATAGTCACAATTCGGACATCGTTGCCACAAGAGAACATCCATTTTGATAATAAAGTTGCTCGACGCTATAACTTGTTCTTAGTGTCTGAAAAAAAAAAACGGAAAAATTAACAACAGATGAAAAAACATGGCCACCATGATATATAACCCTCCCTTGGAAAAGCCTTTAGTTCGACCTGAAACGAATGGTAGGTACATCCATAGTACAATTCTATATGTACTCGTGTCATATTCCCTAGAATTTAAACCCAATTATTGTAATAAATACCGCCAATTGGTACCGTCGATTCAACGATTATATTTTTCTAAGAAAATACCTGTTCTAATCATCAGGCATTTTTGTTTTCAATTCTGCGTCTGCCATTCCTTGGCAATTGTTACAATGTATTTGTATGTATTACAGAAAAACGTGCCGTATTTCAACGACTTATTCATAATTACTTGCCTGCATGTGCGGCGTATTATTCCATCGTCTTGTTCACGCGATTGTTTCGCTTGCTCATCATCATTATCATTTAAAGATATTTGGTTGCGTGACAAAATTTCTTTGTAGCTTTGTGTCGTTTTCTTGTGTCGCCTAACCCCTGCTGAAATGCCCAACTAGTATACCAGCCTCTCTTTTAAAATATTTGATAGATTTTCACGTAATTAAAGTGATTATTAATTTTTTTTCTTTTCTCTTTCTACTTTCAGGTAAAGAAATAGTTGGGAAAAGGTGATATATACATTTTTTAAAAATATTTTATTTTACATAACAAAACAATTGCATAACATAAACCACAAGTGGGAAATGTTGGTACCTCTTCCTGAATGCATTCTCTGAATTTATTTCAACATGCAACACTTGTAATTGTAATTGTAAGTTCAAAATCTTATCACATTACGCCTTACAAAAGCCTGCACTTAAGTGATTAATCAATCAAAGTCCACCCCACAACCACATGCTGAAATCTTTCTAAATTGGCCAAACGACAAGACAAGTTGAACGAAAAGAAAAAAATTTAAATAAGCTCGCTCACTTTCGCTAATCGTTTAATTAGCCCAACACAATCTGAGAAAAGTTTGTACCCTCTGGGATAATTCACAATCACAATCTTCTGTGTTATTATTTAGTCAACTAATTGCAATAGAAATCTCTACGCGTGTTACTTGTACGTGTATCTATTTACGATATATATACAAAGTTAAGTTCGTCATCCCCTTTAATTATAGGCTGCTGCTACGTCTATGGTTGCCGTTGCCGTTGTCGTTGTCGTCGTCATTAGTAATGACACAACCCACGTTGTCTGTCTGGTGGGCTGACGGTTTATTTACTATGATTGCCTTGGCTATGGCTATGCCATCGCTACTGATGCTCATATACGTTGAATAAATAAAATTAATTTTCGCAATGCGGCAGTGACGGCGCGGCGCGTCGGCTATGAGCTGAACTCATGAGTTACGGTCTCACTTTCGTTTTCATTGCATCTCTCAATCAAAATGATTTCACTTTTCCTTTTGCTTGCGCCCCCTTTGCTTAAGTCGGTATCGTGGAGCGATTTTTTTTTTTTTTTTAATTGAGTTAACGTATTTTTTTGTTTCATTTATTTTTATGTTGATATCTTGCTTCATGTAGGTATCTGAGAACAGCTTTGGGAAAATCACTCCGAGGCATATTATACTTGCGAAGTTATGCTCGCCGTGGGATATAGAGAGTAAAGTGCCACATTTTGTGGGATTTTATACAGGGTGTCATTAAGAAGAAGCGGTCGTTTGTAATTTTTTTTATGGAGTCCCACACGTTTCCATTTTTGGCTCTGCACTTTTTCACATGATAAACTTAAATCTATGCGGCGGTTATTAAGTTAAATGGTATTAAAATGTTTGAAGAGAATTTTAGTCAACCGGGGACATAGATTTGTCGGGTTTTGTACTTGGGAAGAACAACTTACTTAGAAAGACACTGTTTGGCGTTATAGTTAATTCAAACTACATTGCCAAACTCATACAAATTGATCAATGGGCACTAAGGCACCGAAAGGATGTCATGGCAACTGCTATACGTTTTATGTCCATTTGTCTTCTTCTCCTTTAAAAAAATGGTTTAGTGTGAGATTTAGGTGAACCTTTTTGGACAGTTTTCTAAGTCGGCTCTCACATTGAGGCAACATTCAATAAGCAACTGACAATAGGAAACACGCAATATTATCGCTTATAATTTTTTTACTTTGAGTTAAATTAGAGGTCTCACATCAAAACAACTAAATATCCCTCGAACGAAAAGTATTGCTGATTGCTTATTGGCAGTTGATAGTAGCTTATTGCTTGTTTCCTCAATCTGAGAGCCGGCTTAGGGGTTACTTCATCATTTACCAACGATGGTTGGAAAATCAATATTCGACCAAAAAGTGTACCCAGCAATGCCACCGTTATCCTCAGGTAAAGCATTGCGAAAAATCAGTATCACACATAACCCCTAAAGGTCTCATTGTTCTATATGTCTCCAAATTGGCCCAGCCTGACCAATCCTTCAGGAAAACTCAGCATTGCTCCTTCCATCACTCGTGAATATAACCCCGAGATACTTAAACTTCTCCACCTGTTTCAATGGGACGCCACTGACATGCAGAGTGCATTGAACAAGCGTTTTGGAGACGACCATCACTTCAGATTTGTTCACGTTTACCTTCATCTAAGCTTCAACACAAACGGCTACAAACCGATCGAGTGCGCGTTGAAGTTCAGTCTGAGTAGACTCAATGAGGACCAAGTCATCAGCGAAGAGCAAATGACTTATCCTCAGATCTCCCAATTCGAAAGTTCTTCACCAAAACTGTGCTGTAACATCCAGTCCATATAAGTAATGAAAATGAGAGGAGACAGGACGCACCCCTGGCGAAGTTCAACGTCCTCGGTGAAAGGTATTGATTTAACGCCGTTTACCCGAACACAGCTTTTACAGTTTGTGTAAAGAGATTGAATAGCTCTCAAGAGAGAACGGCAATTCCATACTCCTGCAATACATTCCAAAGTTTAGCTTGAGGGACTCGGTCATATACTATTCTGCTTAGAGTGAATAACTGGTCGGTTGTGCTTCTGCCTTTACAAAAACTGCACTACTCATCTTCTAATCTCAACCATAGCTGTGCAACCCGTTTTCAGCACCTCGGCAAAGACTTTTTCCGGCGAGACTTAAAAGTGACTGTGAGATTGTAATTGTAGCAATCCCTTTAAAAGGGCCACATCCAAAACTGCAAATCGCTGTTAGTTTTGCCGCATTCCCGGGTCACTTTATCGACACGAGAGAGCCATTTACCTCCCTCTTTACCTAAGGCCTTGAATCTTTATTCCAAATTTCAACTTCTTAGGTTCTACATGTCCAAAGGGACAGGGGAGTAGCTTCAATAAAAGAATCGAATGTGCCAGTTCTTTTGCCCCCATCTAAAGGGGTCAGTTTGAAAAAAGCTTGCCACTCAGATGTGTGACCAAAAAAAAAACACGTCGGTGGTGGTTAGTCGTAGGTATTGTGTAGCCTGTCTAGTTAATTGTTAGGGGATAACTTTTGAAATCACCTGTGACCACCGGTCAGGTCGGCAGCAACTATAATGTGCTCCGCTCCACATCTCAGAATCGACTGATTGCAGAAATGCGGATCAAGCTCTTTTATAGAGAGACACGAGATGTTACTCTTTGGCACGTAATTGACTTGATCATGTTCTAAGCATAGGTCAATACACCCCCTCTCAAAAAAGGGAGGAAAGACTATCTTTAAAAAGAGGGTCTTTTCATAGGTGTTTTTATCACTGAGTCGCTTTAAAAAAATCACATCTTAGGTTGAAGAGGGTATTTGAAATAGGCACCATATTGGGCCCATCGGAAATGAATTTCCCTACAAAACCTAAAAATTTTTTTCAATTCTGTTTATGAGGCCAACCTCCTTCACATTTTAGCTACCTTCTGATTTAGTTTATGGACTGATCATAATTTTTGAACCCCTTTCTATGTCTGCGGTAGGGTAATTTATGCATTTTTAGGAGATATAGCTTAAAAAATTACAAGCAATGTTTTTTAACATCGTTCGCTCACTTTTAGACGTCATTTCGATAAAGTTTGATTTGAACTATTAAAGCTCATAAAGGACTAAATAATGGAACATAAAATCAATAAACTGCGGAAAGCAAAACAAAAAATATGTTCAACTCGAAATGCATTTCATTTAATAGATTTAATTGTCATCCACCCTGCAATAAGTTGCTCATTAACCCACTGTTATGGAAATTTTATTAACTTTGCTTTTCCATCTACTCAGCCATATTGTCCTTTGTGCAAACAAATTCAATATGAATAACAATTTGATTAAAATGACACCGCGACACAAAGTTTACAAACATGATTATCTCGTGCAAATATCACCACTCTCTCGGTTCCATTTATGAATCCAAAATTGAGTTTACTCTCAAGTGGCACAGTAGCATGCTACACACTGCATGTGCATCGCAATATCACTTAAATAATGAAAAAGTAAACCGATATAAAATTTGCACATAGTGCAGTAGCTTCTTGCTAAGAGTGCACTACTAAATCCATTGAGAGGACATCACATACACTACACCAGCACATCATGCACACTGTACAGTGGTAGTAACCCACTTTCCAGGAATCCTTGAACTATTCCCACACAAAATGTGCTGTATTCAAGGAAACACAGAGCAAGGCATAGTGAATGTGAGAGTTTAAACGCTAAACAATATCCATACCCATACCACCCAACCACCCACCCACCCGCACAGTCAGTCTGACGGGTGAGTGGAAGTAATTATATTTCGCCAACGGCTACTTGGATTAGTTTCATAAATTACCAGCCCATGGACTTGGTAAGTGCTTGTGGTAAAATCTCTAAATTATGTGGAAGGTGAGTTTGATTCATCTGGGTAAAGCCATTTAAACTGGTGTCCCTCTTAAGCCGATTTTAGATAACAAAAGACTCGCGCACGCCCACTAATCCACATTAATTACGATGGCTGATGCGAGATGTAAAAGCCAGTCGTTCGCCTATCTTTTAACGGTTTTGAGGCAGCATTAATCCCGCTGTCATATGCGGCTAATAAATATCTCAAACAATCGCCATCTGTCAGTTGGCTTTCCATTTCTCATCGAAATTCAGTTTGCAGTCGCCATCGCTATCCTTCGAGCTGCGTAGGCCTTGTAATGATTTTCCACCACGATAAGCCTTCTTCCAATCATAAAACTAAAATTAATCTCATTACCTACGCGAATTGAATCCAAAAGATACGAGACTAAGTACGGAAAAACGAGGAGAAAAACTGCAAAGACTCGCTTAATCAACACTCCTAAACGGCAACGACGACTCGACGCGCACTGCACAGGCGCAACCGGAAAAGCGAGATTTCTATCGCACCACACGCAGACATCCAGGCGCGTTTATTATTATCGAAGCAGAGTGGCGCGACGAGCGCTATGAAAAGCTTAGCGGGCCGCTGTTGCTGCTGCTGTTGATCTAGCGATACTTTATGCGTGCCTCGTCGTAACCCAGCATTGTCAACTGGCATCGATCCGCAAAGGGAAATGACATTTACCGTCGCACAGGTATGCGCGTCTGGCATTAACAGTCAATTATATGTGAATGAGGGTAAAATAAAAATTACCGACAAGTTCCCGTATCTACATCATGTGAATCTATAAATTTAAAATTGTTTTAATTTAGTGCGGCTGTCATCATTTCAGGTCAAGTTTAAACTGGTATCCTTATTTACGCGACTATACAAGTCGCTCGGAGAAAGTTTTACTTAATCGATTCCATTAAAAGATTGACGGTATAATTTCGGTTGTAGTTGCGGTTTAAACCAGCCAGTAGCGACGTTAAGTCACTAAGGGTAAATGACTTTGTACATTGTGAGCTCTGCCAATAGTGTCGATTTTAATTGACCCCGTAAAAGCTGAAAATTTGACTTGACTCTTCTACGCAAAGTGTTGGCTGTTCTACAGCCTTACAAGTTGTAGGTTGCTAAAAATTTTAACTGAAAAGACTTGTGGTATGGCTCTAGTCATGTCTTTTTTTAAACACTTTTTTGATCTTAATAGCTGTAGTTTAGAGTTCATTTCCTTTTGTTGAAACCGACGCAAACTGTTGTAGTTACATAGCAAAATCCAGCAGGCTATGGCCGAGGTCTGTTGTCCTGTTGAGCACTGTGTTCTTCTTCGATCCTTAGTTCAGAAAGAGCAGAATTTGGGAAAGTTTGATAGCATACTCTTGCTCTGAAATCAACTGAAATCGAATGAAAAAGTAAGACGCCTTCACATTTTAACCAAGCACTTGTCAAATGCTCACAAAACCTCGAACGTGTGTACAGGGTGGGCCATCTAGTGGTTTCTTTTTAAATCATAGGTTATTTTGACACTGACAGCTGTTTCCCGCTCGAAATTTTGACAGAAAGTCAGTATCATACCTCCGCGGAGCGAAATGAGTCGCTTTACACTTAAACAACGTTGGGAAATATTGAAAAGATATTTCCAAAGTGAATGCTGTGTAGCCCAAACAGTGCGTTTTTTGAAAAGAAGTTTTAGCGGAAATGTGAGTGATTCACCGCGCCTGCTGTATGCAAGTTTGTGCAAAAAGTTCGTGAGACTGGTATGCTAGTGGACAAAACTCATGGTCCGAGAAGCCAATGCATCCACAGAGAGTGACAGTTTGGTGCGGATTGTAGGGTGCTGGCATCATTGGACCGTTTTTCTTCGAAAATGAGGCTGGTACCACGCAACGTTTCGGTCAACGTTGGGCGGTATAGAACCATGTTAACCGACTTTTTTTTACTGAAATTAAAGACATGGAATTGGACTACCTCTGGTTAATGCAGGATGGCGCGCCATGCCACACAGCCCATGCCACAATCGATCTTTTGAGCATCAAATTCCCAAATGTTGTTATCAGCCGTCTTGGCGATGTCAATTGGCCGCCTACGATTTTACCCCTTTGGGTTTTTTTTTTTTTTTGTGGGGAACAGTGAAGGACCGATGTTATGCCAACAATCCGGAAACGATTCTAGCATTGAAGCGAGAAACCATCCACAAAAAATAAATAAATAGGTGGCGCAACAGGCGTGTAGATACCCTAGGCCTAGATTCTCGCAGCCATTCGTTTGTGTGAGTTTCTATTTTTGGGACGAATGGAAGGGATCTTCAATTTTATGCCGAGTCCGAACGGCTGAATTGAGAAGCTTTCTCAGGATAGTCATCCTCTCGGATGTTTGTCAGACGTTCGCGAGAGGTGGTGCAGTAGAAAAACCCTTAAGATGTAATTTGTGTTTTTCCGGGGATCGAAACTGGGGTCCCTCGCACAGTATTCCAGCACACTAAACACTGCGCTACTGCGCCCACAGCAAGAACAGTACCTACACAAGATTAGTCGTCCTTGATTCATATAAACTTCTAAATTTTCCATATATGAAGCTCTGTTCTAACCTTTCAGATGTTGTGTTTGCAACTTGTTTGATCCTCTGTTGAATGGGATCTTTCAATCAGCACTGTCACTGAACGAAGTTTATTTCTCACCGGGACTATGTCCTCTGCCTTGGATATGTAATATATCTTCTCGGCATAAAGCTTATACCACCTATTTTTCCGGACTTTTGCGAGCGCTCAAGGAGTCATGAACACCCCTATAAAGCGCTGCGTACTGCGTGGCAGTATGTATAATATTTCACAATCACAGTTCTAATATTTTACAAACGCAGTTCTGCGGCGAACGTGTCAACTGGCTTCTTACTTCTCGAATGACAAAAGTTTTTAAGCACTCGCAGATCTGCCTATCTACCAACCAAACCAGTTGAGCACAAAAGGAATGGAAAACCATTGCAAACCAACCAAACCAGTTGAGCACAAAAGGAATGGAAAACCATTGCAAACCAACCAAACCAGTTAATCACAAAAGGAATGGAAAACAATTGCAAACCAGATTGTTGGAGTACAACACACACACACACTGCAATTTCCCCTAGCGTAGCCCCACACTCTAACACGGCCATCCTGCAGAATTCATCGCTCTCGATGAAATAAAACATTTCCTTTTTTTTTTTTTTTTTTTTTTTTTTTTTTTTTTTTTTTTTTTTTGTAATTCAATTCAAGGGATAGAAACAAAAATTAATTCAATTCAATACAATAACAAAGAAAAATGTATAATAAAAAAAAAAACAATATTTTGCGACCATTTCTTCTGCAAACATCCTACATCTTTAGACACGTCCTCGGATAATCTTGTTTTCGTCTAATACAGCAAATTTTTGAGTTACAGCAACACTCCTGTAATAGTCTGAACTTTAATAAGACACACAATAAAATAATTCAGTGAGAACCTAACATCGCAATGTTGTGCCAGTTAAGGTAAATTCTTGACTACAGCGGAATTAGGTCAGACCCAATATTAAGCTTGACAGAACAACCAAATTTCTCTTTTTAGACAGGTCTATAGGTCTGAGGCAATCTTAAGCTTGTCTATGACCAAACAAATTTCCAACTTGGAACAGGTCCATAGCTCAGAGGCAATCTTAAGCTTGTCTATGACCAAACAAATTTTTAACTTCTAACAGGTCCATAGCTCAGAGGCAATCTTAAGCTTGTCTATGACCAAACAAATTTCTAACTTCGAACAGGTCCATAGCTCAGAGGCAATCTTAAGCTTGTCTATGACCAAACAAATTTCTAACTTCGAACAGGTCCATAGCTCAGAGGCAATCTTAAGCTTGTCTATGACCAAACAAATTTCTAACTTCGAACAGGTCCATAGCTCAGAGGCAATCTTAAGCTTGTCTATGACCAATCAGCCTGACACAACAAAGCAAAAGAAATTCAACTATTCTAAATTAAATACCTCTTTAACAATTCTTGCCAACACATATAGGACGGACCATTTCTCTTGCCGCAACGACAATGTTGTTGGAATTCTCCCTCTTCAGTTTGTATCGGTCGCATGGCAATATGCCAACTATTTCATATGGCCCACGGTAATGGACATCCATTTTTGACTTGCGAATTTGGTTGCTTTTATAAACTACTTGTGTGCCAATATTCAAGCGGCTTGGCGTGGCCTTACTTTTGTCAAATCGTGTTTTCATGCGTTGAGCGTTTTCTTTTAAACGTTCGTTTGCAAGCTCTCGTATTGCCTGCACGTCTTGATATTCTGGTTCAATACCAAGCTCAGACAAAAGAGATCCTATCTTGGGCGTACGCCCGCTGATTCCAGTGAGTATTTTTAAAGGTGATAACCCAGTCGTTTTGTTGATGGTTGTATTCAAGGCTAGTTGAACTCGGCTTAAGTAACTTGTCCATTCGAGGTTGGTGTCCAAGTTTGTCCGCATTAAATTAGCAACTGTGTCAACATATCTCTCGACCTGTCCATTTGCCCTACTAGCACCTGGAGCTATCAAGTGGTGTTCAATACCAAAGGAAACACACAATTTCCTGAATTCCTCGCTTGTAAAATTTGAACCCCGATCGGTTATAATTTTGTTAGGTGCTCCAAACAGCATTACGAAATTATGAAAATGTTGGACTGTTTCCGATGCTTTCAAAGTTTTACAGGGAAATAGTAAAATAAATTTTGTAAATGAATCGACAATGATAAGTAATTGATGACAGTCGTTCTGGTTTTTTCCATAAAAGGGGCCCATATAGTCTGCGTGGATGGTGTGAAAGGGGACTGGTTTCTTTTCTATTGGGTGCAGTTCACATTGTTTTCTCCCCGAAGGCCTTTTGGCTACAATACAGACCAAGCAAGATTCTATAAATTTTCTAACGTTTTTTGACATCGACGGCATCCAAAAATGTTCTCGCATTTTACTGAGCGTCTTCTCCCATCCAACATGGCAATTATCCTCGTGAAAGCTCCTTATAAGTGACAGCCGACATTGCTGTGGTATGAAGAGTTTTTCAGATTTACCAATCTTTTTATACAGCAATCCACTTTTCACTACAAACTGAGACTTAGTGTTGGTATCACCAGCGTTGATTTTTTGGATTATTTCAGTGGTATTCGGATCTTGACGCTGTTCAATATTGAGCCATGTGTCCGTAAGGCTATTTAATCGCATACAAGTTTTGGTGGGTATGTTTCGGCTTAAATAATCGGCATGAGGCATAGCTCTTCCTTTTCTATATTCGATTTCGAAGTTGAAATCCTGAAGATACATCCACCATCGTGCGACCCGCGGCAGTAAGTCCCTTTTTTGTTTAGTCGCTTTTAGCGCATTGCAGTCCGTCACCACAAGAAATTTAATGCCCAAAAGGTACGTGCGAAAATGCTTAACAGCGTTCACCACTGCCAGGGTCTCTAGCTCGTAACTGTGGTATTTGCTCTCATATCCCTTTGTGGCCTGACTGTAGAATGCTACTACGTGCAAACGTCCATTGATTCGTTGGAACAAAACTGCCCCATATCCCATAGCACTGGCATCTGTGTGCAGCTCTGTTGGAAGTTCTGGGTTGAATATTACCAGTACTGGTCGCGTTGTGAGTTGATTAATAATGTAGAGTCTTGCCGCTTCACATTCTTCCGTCCAGTCAAATTTTGAATTGTTTTTGGTGAGTGCAGTGATACAGCTTGTCTTTGCAGTAAACTCTGGAACAAATTTGCGAAAATAGTTCGCCAAGCCCATAAATTGTCGCACCATTTTAACGTTTGCTGGAGTAGGTGATTGTACCAGAGCATCAATTTTACTACAGCTAGGCCTTATACCATCGCGCGATACTTCTCGGCCTAAATATTCAATTTTTGTTTGGAGAAATTTGCACTTTTCCATATTGATGGAAAATCCACTCCTTGTTAATGCCTGCAAGACTAATTCGAGCTTCTCAAGACCCTCTTCTTCATTTTTCGATGGAATCAACACATCATCTAGATAGACCAATGCTATTGAGTCTTTAAGATTTCCGAGAGCCACATTGATTGCACGTTGAAATACAGCAGGGGCATTGGCAAGCCCAAACGGCATGCGCAAAAACTCAAAGTGCCCGTCTGGCGTAACAAATGCTGTTTTTTCAATGGATGCCTCCGCAATTGGGATCTGATAGAACCCTGACGCCATATCTAAAGATGTGAAATAAGTATTTCCAGACAGCCTGTCTAACTGATCTTCGATCCTCGGCAAGGGGTAGCGATCCTTTACGGTAATTTTATTTAGGGCCCTAAAGTCGACGCATAAACGGTTCTGGCCGTTCTTTTTCCGAACAAGAACAACAGGGCTGGCATAGGGGGAGCTACTATCTCTTACAATATTGTGGCGTTTCAATTCTGTGATTATGTCTGCTGTTACTTGACGCTCAGAGTGAGCCATGCGATAGGGCCGGTAAAAGATGCCACAATCTTTTGTTACACGTATTTTTAGAGAGCCAGTAGTTACCTTCGCAGTCGGAAGTCCGGTTATAATGTTATTGGAATACTTCTTAAGAATTTCGTCCAGTTTTTCCTTCATTAACAAAGCATGTTTTGGGATACTTATAGCTGTTTGTGTGACGAGACACTGGACTGGTTTACGTCGTCGTAGAGTTGATCCGTAGGCATCTACTGCAATTTCCAGAGACGAGTCTTTAAGTATATCCCTACCGATTATCATGTCATTTTTCAGCAACTTGTAGTCTATTACGTGAAAGGTGACCTCGACAGTAATTTCTTCAAATTCGACTCTAGTGTCAAGTTTCTCAGTCAGTGTTATAGACTCTTTTCCGATTCCTTGAACTAACAGAAAATGAGCTGTTCTCTTTAAGGATACCTTGTCAGCAATATCCGACCGTATTAACGAGCAGTCTGAACCAGAGTCCAATAAGCAATGGTAAACTGCCCCATTTACCAAAACTGCTGTTGTTCCTTCAGATAATGAAGCCTTATTACAGAGCCTAACATTTTTGTGTTCGGCCCTTTGTTTTGCCCAACAGGTGTTCTCATCATGTCCTGACTTGCGACAAAATGGGCAGTTCCTAACATTTATCATTCGGTTTGTTGATTTTTCCACAGCGTTGCTTTTTGATAGAGCTTTTCGCGGACATTTAGCCCTAAAGTGTCCGATCTGGTCACATTCGAAACAACGCTTATCGGAATCTAACCGGGGACGTTTAGTCGCAGGGCCCACATGTGAGAGTTCGATTGACTTTCGTGAAGGTTGTCGAGAGGAGAGAGAGAGAGAATCAGGTTTTTGGATAGGTGTTTCGCGAATAGTAGAAAGATGGTCAATCAAACTTTGGACCGTCTTTGGCATGACAAACGTCAGGGAGTTTCGAAGACCAACTTCGGAAATATTTCCTATCACTATCCGAGCAATCATATCTTCTGGAATCTCAAACGGTAGCTGGTTTATCTGGGCTACTTTCCTCATCACAAACTCTGTATATGTAGCAAATTCGCAGCTTTCAGAGTTCGCAACCTTTCGGAGTTGTTGCACCACATCAGAACCACTTGAAAAGGTGTGTATAATGGAGGCTTTTAAATCTTCCCAGCTGTAGTGTTGGTAGCCCAATTGCTTGTACCATAATTTTGCCCTCCCTAGCAACGCATTTTCCACTCGTGGTAATATATCAAAGCTTTGAAGGTGGTCGCGGGTCACTCTAGCGTCAACATCTGCACACCATTTGTGTATATCAACTCGCGAGTGGTCGGGGTCGAAGCAGGGGAACCCAACTGCAGCAGTCCTATCCTGCTCACGCCTCTCAACCAAAGAGCCCAAAATGCGACTAATTGCATCTGTTAAATGATTTTCAGCAGTACCTCCAACTTCCTGCTGTCCATCTGTACTGCTCGGGCTCTCAACCACCCTTTTACCCCTCGCGCGTGGCATTTTGTTAAAATTTTCTTAATATGTACAAGACTTACCCCAAAAGTCAGCAGAAAATAATAATTTATTTTGTTTATTTGTTTTTTTTTTGAGCTACAGGGACATTTAAAGACAATGGCAGAGAACAAAAAATGTGTTGCAAAGTAGAACACCCAGGGTCCAGACGCACTTCACACTATGCCCATATACAATATTTTACAGGTGGAGAACACAAAGGCAAAAAAAAAAAACTTATGCCACAGCAAGACACAGACGCACTTCACACACTGATATGTCCACAAAGAAATATATATTTTTTTTTTCTACACGGAAAACTACCCGCTCTCAAAAGCCAGAAAAAAAATATTACTATTTTTACTATATTGTTTATTATATTATATTATTTTTATGCAAGGGAGTGAGCGATTCCACTTCTGATAATATTTCACAATCACAGTTCTAATATTTTACAAACGCAGTTCTGCGGCGAACGTGTCAACTGGCTTCTTACTTCTCGAATGACAAAAGTTTTTAAGCACTCGCAGATCTGCCTATCTACCAACCAAACCAGTTGAGCACAAAAGGAATGGAAAACCATTGCAAACCAACCAAACCAGTTGAGCACAAAAGGAATGGAAAACCATTGCAAACCAACCAAACCAGTTAATCACAAAAGGAATGGAAAACAATTGCAAACCAGATTGTTGGAGTACAACACACACACACACTGCAATTTCCCCTAGCGTAGCCCCACACTCTAACATGTATTTTTAAATTGCGCCTAATGTGAGACTTATTTTTCTTGCGGTTATTGCAGTTCCTAATCGTTGGTTTAGGTACTGGCTAAGAAAAGAAATTTATAAAGACACGATATAGGTTTATGCACTGGCCAATTTTTGATGGATGGCGTCCTAGTAAGTAGGCGAGTTAGTTATTGATTTTCAGAGAACGCTTATAATTCACAGATTTTTTGTTTTCAAAGTCGGCTTCACCTTTGCTGGTCCGAGATTTCGGTCAGCGGTCTTTGGCGCGAAAATGCATTGATGTGTTTTAGATCCGAGTGCATGATTTGGTAATTAATAGACAACATTTTAAGGATAATCATTTTAAAGCGATATACCTGCTAGTAAACCTGTAGTTCTTTTGATAAAGTAATCTACAAGTAAGAGTATGTTTGTATCTCAAGGTGGCATAATGAGTAGCCAATAAAATTGTAAGTACCTACTGTATACTTGTAACCGAACTTCAATAAGAAAAGCGCAGATACACAGATACACCCAGTAGGCTCAATCTTTCGATAGACTCCTTGTAGGTTACTTTAGAATCTGCATGCATCCGTTCGAGTCGTTTGGCACGTTTCCTTCAGGCACCTGTGAACTTAATTGACGCATATAAAGGGTCCGCCAAATAACTTCTTTTTTTTTTTTGAAAATGCTATAAAAAAATACTACTGAATATTTTCTAAAATTTATTTTTTTATTTGAAAGTACAATCCTTCCGGTTAATAATGGAAAATAATTTCATTCAAATGGCTGCCTCGGCTGGCCATGCAGTAGCCTACACGATCGGTCCAATTTTTAAGCACATTATCGATTGTGTGCAGCTGTATTTCACCAATGGCTTCACGAATATTGTCCTTTAAAGCGTCAATTGTCTCTGGCATGTCGGCGTAACACTTATCTTTTCCGGCACCCCACAAATAATAGTCCAACGGTGTCAAATCGCAGCTCCGCGGTGGCCAAACGACATCAGCTCTGCGGCTGATAATGCGATCTTCAAAAACAGGGCGCAAAACATCAAGTGTAGCTTCGGCTGTGTGGCACGTAGCGCCGTCCTGTTGAAACCAAATGTTGCCAATATCCTCCTCTTCAATTTTTTTGAACAAAAAATTCGTTCAACATGGCCCGATAACGATCGCCATTGACTGTAACGGCCACTCCTTGCTCATTTTCGAAGAAAAATGGCCCAAGTATGCCTCTGGACCAAAATCCGCACCAAACAGTGACTCGTTTTGGGTATATCAGCTTTTCAATGTATGCGTGCGGGTTTTCTGTGCCCTAAATGCGACAATTTTGCTTGTTTACATACCCGCCCAAATCAAAATGAGCTTCATCTGAAAAGATGATTTTTTTGGCAAAATCGGCATCTTCTCTAAGTCGATCGCAGGCCCACTTAGCGAAGCGAAAACGCATTGGATGGTCGGTTGTTCAAGCGTATACACAACCATATTCGTTCAGTGGAAGGATAAAACTTATTATCTGTCAAATCAGACATGAGCTAAGTGTTACCATTCGCGAAATAAGCACTAGTTAAAAAAAAAAACGTTAGATGGCGGACCCTTTACAATGTGTACGTCTCTTGTAGAAGACAGTTTTGTTAGTGAAATAAGCTAGAGATTCTAGGTTCAACCCTCGAAAAAAAAAAATTCGACTTCAGCTTGTTTTCCAGGGTGTCCACTGCTGGATCTCTTGCATAAAATTATAACTTCCTTTCGTTGGTCCCAAAAATCAAACTCCCACAAATGAATGGTTGTAAAAGGCTAGACCTGGATGTGCGCCGACTATTGAATTTTTTTTTTTATCTTTACTGGCTTACAGCAATTTTTTCATGCAGTTTTTACCTATACATTCTGCATCATTAAATATTACAATCAACCTTGTAATACTAACTCGCAATAATCACTCGTATCGTTTCTAGCGCCAAGAGGGGGGATATATTATTTAATTTATTTTCCTTGTGCATTTTAGATTAGAAATTCAATTAAGGTATCGATTGATCTATAAAAACACCCTGCATCATGCATGTGATGCAAGAACATATTGCTAATTGAAATAAAATTTTAATTAAAAAACAAAATATCAATTTCAATGTCCAAGGTGATGCTGAAATCTTCATCTAGCCACAATCTAGTCCATTCCATACCAAACACAGTAGTTGTCAACTTTAATTTTCCCAATGAAATTCCATGCAAACTCATCACAGATGTCGGCAACCATTCGAATTAACCTCATTATTGCAATCGCACCGCTCGGCCACAGATCGATCTAAATAAGCATCCTCTCACCGCAACTCAGAGGTGATTTGCGGTGTCACCGGATCTCGAGTTAAGAAATTACTCATTAAATTCATTATAAAAAACTAAAAAAAAAAATGACGAAATCGCAATAGATAGATACTCGGTATCGGTATGCCCACGTAACTTAAGTCCCTGATAGCAATCTAGAACTGCATTGAAGTCTGTGACTTGTCTACTTGTCTATGAATTGCATACAATAAGCCTACATACATACGTTCTCTTGTTCGGCGAGACGAGGCTACTGCATCGGGCAGGTGAGTTCCGAACGTGGGATGAACACAATTGCGAACGTCATGTCCGACTGGACCTCACCGTCGAGATACTACACACATTTCCATGAAATGGCCAGAAGGCAGCTGAAGTATAGCTGGGTGGGAAATTTATGAGGTCGCATGTTGATTCAGGTGGATGGCGGGTTGGCTTCGGATTTGGCTTGTTACTGTCGTGTGTCTAGCGTATAAGCTTTGTGTTCAGTTTTTGGATGGATATGTTGTTATTGGCTTTTGCCATTTATGTCGGTTCCGGGGAACCTCCCACCTTGTTAAGTGCCTTCACAGTGGTACGGGTGTTTGTACGTTATTACCTCGTTTTTTTTTTTGTATTAAAGTAGTTCATGGAATTTGGTCTGATATTGCAAAGTTTTGTTGTTTCCTTTGGGTTTGGTTGTCGTTCTAATTCATTTTCGACACGCAAATTTGGCGAAAATAATATGAAAAGATTATTGCTTTCCCGCTAAATGGTGGTTTAGTACTTTGAGGGTATATTTTGGCAAGGGTGCGAATTTCAAGGTGGGCTCGAGCTCTGAATATATGCTGTTTAAGTTCATGAAGGTCGATTATTGTTGTGGGATAATGGAAATATTGACATTTGAGGAAAACAAAAGTAGCAATTTCGTATTCGTCAGGAGGATATTGCGGATGTGTCAAACGCAGTGATTTTCATTTTATGTTTTTGGATTTTAAATTAAAACAAAAGCAAACGAATTAACAATTTTTAAGAGTGTAATATGTTTGGAATATATGTACATATCGTCTTTCAAATGGCTTTTCGCTAAGGGAAGGTTTGGTAGATGTCCATTTTCAATGATTTTTTGGCACATTTCTTGCGGTTACTCCAGAAATGTTAGTTTTGAAATGGTCTAAAGTTTGGGGATTGCCTGCATAGACTATAGAAAGAGAATAAGAGCAGACGCTTTCTTTGTGGCCAATTGTTGACGCCAAATTTCTAAACTAAACGGTCAAAGAATTTTTTATTTATTTTTGACATTCAAGTTACATAGACAGGCTGAGAGTGGTCAAAGAATCTCATTAAGTATCATCGGAATACTATGATACAATATCGCTTTTTGAAGTTACTTGTCCTACTTTAAATTTGACTAAGACGTAGTACACCTACTTTTGAATCAGTGGCGTTGAGAAGTAACCAAAAAATGTTTTCTTTTAGAGCCGGACCAAGCTTGTCAATATATAGCTTTTATACATATTTTGTAGGACAACTTTTGACTTAACAACTGCAAACACAAGCGGAATGGTCTTGGTGAAAATCCGAAACAATGCATTTGTAAATAAAACAAATAGAAGTTGCCCAAGTTTCAACGCCTGTGGTACTCCAAAAGGTGTGGTACTGCAGAGATCTTTAAGGTATAAAGCCGTGTTTGTTCAGTTTTAAGGTCAGCTCAAACCAACGCGAAACTCGAAGGCGGGAGCGGAAAATAAATATGTGGCGATGCAACCGTTTCCCGCGCGAAATTCGCTCCCGCTCTCGCATTTTCGCGTTGGTTGGAGCCGAATTGTATTCTACTATGGCCCTTACTGTCAAATCCTATTCTCACCTCGACAATTGCTGGTTGAGTAGTACCTCGACTCGCGATTGTGCCGACTGTTGAACAGCGCAGACAACCCGAATTCTTCTAAGAGGTAGTAAGAGCAATTCCGACAAGACTTCCGTCCACCTGCGACCAAAATTCAAACGCCATTCCAACAAGGTTTCCGTAACGGACGGTCTACTTCTCTAGCTACAAAACAATTTAATATGAGTTGCTGGAGAGTGTATGCCAATTAATTTCCAAGCCTTATGGCCAGTGATGGGACTTCTACCACTTAAGTGGTATTTCTACCAAATCCAAATCTACCACTTTTTCAGATTGAAAAAAATGAAACAGTAACGCAAATAATAACAAATACCCGTGGGGGTGACTTTCATTGAAATACCGACGAATTTTGGGAACCCCTTGCCGACTGTATAGAAATCATGAAAATCGGCCCAGCGGTTATCGAGTTATAACGTCATTCAGTTTGACCACATAAAAGATGTTTTGTATGGAAGGCGCCATGTCCCTTTGTCCAATTTCGACCAATTTTCACAGGAACTATCCCGGGGCAATACCTCAGATGGCCTGACGACCTGTCCTTTTTAAAATCGAAACTCGGAGAAGGTACATGAAGATAAACAAATACAAATTGGCATTTCCGTCAGATGGAATTTTTGAAAATGCCGACTTGTATGCATTTTGCAAACCTACACCTAATGAAAATTCAATTCTTACATTTTGTTTCGAGCAAATTTTTGAAAATTTATCGTTTTTGCCAATTTTTTTTTAGTTGCTCAAGTTTATAAATGTAGCTTCCTTGATTTGCCAACTCTTGAAAGGCATGGGACGATGTCGCTGTTAGCAGAAGAAAAGAGCTTTATTTAAATTTTTTCAGCATTTATGGTATGTTTTAAAAATCTACCACTTTCTACCACTTTTTGGCTTCCCAATATACCACCTTTTGAAATGCTTGTTTTTGCTGTGTGAGTAAGTGTGATACCAGTACAGAAAAAAACCATTGGACACCAGCTTTCATAGCTTCTCAAAGTAAAAAACTGTGATGTACTAAACCTAAAACTGCACTCATTCTCGAACTCCCATTAAACCCAAAAACTGCAAGAGTTTTGAGTTTGTAATCTGCATACAAAATGAAGAAAATATCATGTTGTTTCGTTTCCATAATAAGGCTGATACACTTCTTGAATCATAACAAAACTTTAACAAAATATTTATCGCATGATTACGAATAAAACAAATTAAGCATTTTCTGCAAATCCATTCATAATTAACACAACAAATGAAAACAAAACTTCACTTCCTAATACTATCACCATTATCTCTACCTGTCAAAATGCATTCTGCGCTCAAATGACGTAGTTGCGCAGAACGAAAGAAACTGGAACATCACCATTGCGCTATCTGTAGTATTTGTATCATGGCGAGATCGAATCTAGCGCGAGTTGTCAAATAATTTCCAATCAAAGGAAATTCATGCAGCAATAAATAATGGCGCGAGACTAGTTGTTTCGTATCTCATTTCGGAAAATCGAACAAATCTCGCCCGAGACACCGATGACATTTACTCGCAAACGCCATTTTCATAGAACTGTGCTTAAGGTTGCCACTTGTGTTTTTTCAAGCAATATTGCCTATTGCCAGTTGCTTATTGATTGTTGCCTCAGTGTGAGAGCCGACTTATAGGTCCTTTATTCGTTGTCAGAAAAACTCGCCGACATAAATTATATAACGAGTAATGCTGTGTTTCCACTTGTCGAACTAAAATTGACAATTGACGTATTGCGAAAAATTGCTTGTCAATGAATTGACTAACAGCATTTGTCAATAATTGACATATGAAAACCCACCTTAAGAAAGTGTTTTTGTGTTTCAATTATCTCTCGCATTAAGTTAATTTTCAGAAAAGAGTCCCCCTTGTAATGTACCTACCACGTTTCATTGTGAATTGCCGGACGATTCTCGCGCCGCTCTCGTTATCACGGCGAGAGAAAGTCAGAGAAAAGCTTGCTTGGAATCTCAGCCAGCATTTCAAAAGAATGATTTTAAGAGCAGAATCACTCTGAATTTATCGGAGAACTGACACCTAACCTATAACTTACTACACTTGTCAATTGTTTCTTTGGGCTAAGACGGCATTTGTGTAGTAGAGGAATACCTTGCCTACCTTTGCGAACTCAAGTGAAAAAATTAACCCCGAACTGAAGTACCACTTAGAAGTACAACCAATGAGAGTTCTAGATGGCGCTTGAACAGCTTGAAGTCGGTTTACGTAACACGTCCAAAAATCATCTATATTACAACTTGCATGATTTGTGAGGTAATAAGTCATGGGATTTCAATATAATCTTACCAACGAAAGTTGATGAATTGAGACACACATTAGCCATTATACGCCACTAATGCCGTAAGTCATAACTACAGCATCAAAGGGAGAAATTATTGATCCACTTCACTGGTTCTTCCGTCCACAATACATCACTACGGTCCGACTTGCATTTTTATTCCTCCATATAATTTACACAACCTCGTGACCTGAATCGTACGCATGGCCAAACCAAGCCCTAATGAGGTTCAAATACCTATATCTCAGGTCACCATGGAGGGAGGTCTTATGCCCTATATGTAACAATGAGGCTAATCACTAATCAGTGATAAAAAGTATCCAACCAAACTATTAACTCATCCTCGCCGGCTGTCAATATACCTATTACCTTCATTTACATAATGCATATTAACAAGATTTAATCCAATTAAACCGCCCAATCGCTGTTAAGTTTATGCACTAAAAATTATGTAAATTGCGCGCGTAAACAAAAACAATACAAACAGGCAACTCGCGTTCGCCGGCCCGCACAATGTGTTTGCTCACAAAAGAGCGCCTATAACCGAAGCTCCCACCACAAGCCTTGCATGTGTACGGGGAAATGGAACTTAAAAAAAAAAAATTCACGCACCCAAGTGGAAAGCAACACACAATGTCCACCATGGCGTATACGTAATATTTATTATGCTTTTATGATTTTCAAGTCTACGCCTCAATGCGTCCATCCCCCCGAATGGTGGTGGATGAGGATGAACAATACTTAAGGCGAGGGCCATTTAATTTTGCTTTCTTTTTATTACGACGAGGGCTATTTACGAACTTATTCGAATCACCCTGTTAAGGGCTGTAAAATTCAGTGCGTACTTATTATTTATGCATCCACTTGCTGGGGGAGTATTGTGTAAACTCGATGTCAAGGCTGTCGCTGATGGTCAAATTCGTGTTTACGCGACATAAGGTTTCGCTACTTGAAACAGATTTCACGGTCGCTTATTAGTTCATCGATAAATATAAAAGCGGCTTAGTGGTTCTTAAGAACGAGGAACTGCTATAGTACAGCCAAACTGGTGGTAGGTACACAGTGTTAATCGAATCAACTCGGCTCAATCGTGGCATACCTAGAGTTGTACTAATATTATTCAATTGAATCTCAACTAATCTGGTTTTCAGGGTGAGGGTGAGGCACAGATGTAGCTCGTGATTGAGCGATAAGTCGTTAACTTGAAAGTGTTTCTACTTTTACTTGCGTCGTTTCGGACACGAACAATGAAGGCTGATAAGAGAAATTCTAATAAAAAAAAACAATTCAATATTCCAATAATGACATCAGCAGTTGCAATATCAGCTGTCTTATCTTATCGATGACTTTGGCTTTGTGATCAGTATGGACTGACAGTCCAGAGCGAATGAATAATATATATCATGAATAATAGTTGTGAAATTGTGAGTATGTATCACTATCACGTCTCCTTTCACCTTGACACAGGATATACGTGGAGGTACTCAACTTGATTGACGCAGCACTCGTCGTTAAACTTCTTAACCCACATTGACATATCCTATTGGCAAACGTCATCTCTAATTGAATTCCACATCACATGGGTCCGTAGATAAGAGTCTTTAACCAGTTTTGCATATTAACGAGAACACATGACAGATTGACTGAGGGATAGTGAGCACCCCTGTGGCTAGACACTAAATAACGACGTGCATGCTTGGTTTTTTTTTCCGAAATGCATTGCATGCCATTATTTTTCATAATAAATCACTATGCGGCGCGTCCTTATCATTTGGCTGATGTACCCAGGCGGTGCATCACCGTCTCCGCATCATTAAGCCTACGTGTGGTGGCATGTAAAACTCGTATCGACGGAACTTGACGTCGCCGTAAGATGGAAACAAATGCTAGAGATTAGACATTTGTCAGAGGCAGACCGGAATAGATGGCAATCTGTCACTGTCGGGTGTTTTCCCACTTGGAAACGGAGAAGAGATGATTTCTTTTGATTCGGAGAGATTCAGGTGGAGGTCGAAGATGCGTGGTAGGAAGTATGTGCAAATGCAAAGACATAATCAGTTTCTTAGTCACTAGACTGATTTCACGTAAAGCGTTTAATCGAATCGTTCTGTGTGCGTTTTAGAGAGACGTTGAGAGAACGGGATTTTCAGTTGACCTATAGTACGGTCGTGCAAATTTAATTTGTTTTCTTTCAAAACTGTTCATTATTGTCATAGCCCCTTTTTGGGGGGCCTTTTTTAACTCTCTAAACATAGTTCATGATAGTTTTTGACTGGCTCTTTCGATCTATTTGAGGGTGTGATTTTTTTAAAAGAATCCTAAAATACATATTCTCAACCATTTTATGTTTTTTTTAAAAGCCGCCCCTCTATTTGGGGGGTCATTGGTGAAAAATTAGAAAAATTGTGGTTCTTGAATTATTTACTTCTTCTTATGGAAGCATGTTATGTATAGGTTTAAGAATGCGACGTCGAAGATTTCATCTTATTAAATCGAAGGGTTTTGTTGATATATCGTTGCTTTTTTTTTTTGTTGTGAATGACCCTCGCCTAAGGGGTCTTATTACGTGAATACATTTAACCTGAACGCCCTGAATCGCATTTATAATCACCATTAGGGGCCCATTTCACAAAAATTCGCTGTCAAAAGTCCTTATGCAACAAATTGTGCCATATATTAGCTTTTAGTGCTCTCGAATGAAGTGTGACCCTTTTCGAGGGGGTCATTTCTATAAAATAGCTGTCAATTCTTGAAGTTGCTTAAATGTTGTATAACTGTTCCATTGTAGGTAAGATTTGAATTAAAGGGTGTTTGTATATAATTCACACGTCGTCGCAGTGCCTCAATTGTAAAGAAGGGTCTAAGGTGTCACCTCTCGAGAACATTTTGTAAAAATCCCAGAAAAAGCCTCTCACTTCGGAAAAAGGTTTTCAATTCCTTTGTTCGGAATCGGCATGCAATTGTTGGTCCCTTACATTCGACCCAAAAATAAAACTCACAAAAATAAATTGTTGCGACAAGCTCCCCCTAGGCCCTGTTTGGACCATATTCTACTCTTATATGTAGCTCAGCCTCTTCCAAGTCCCAAAAGGACATAGGACCTCCATCAGCAAATGTATCTATGACTTATTACTGCGAGAAACGAAGTCTATGGGTTTTCCAATGAGAGGTGTTATTGTGAATGGCCCGCTATTTCAGTAGCTGTCACTTTTGAAGCTTTTATTCTTTGACATTTGACAAGTAGAAACTACGCCATTACTAAAAATGGAACGATACACGCTTCAACAACGCATTGAAATTATTAAAATTCACTACAAAAATGGTGAAAATCTTGCGTTCACAGTTCGCAAAACTAAAGCATTTTTTTATCGTCGTGAAGCATCTTGTCGGACCGCAATACAGAAATTGGTGGAAAAATTGGAGCTATTGGGACAAGTTAGTGATGTGAAGAATAAAAACCGTGCACGTCGCTCAAGAACAACTGAGAATATTGCTGCTGTAGCCCAAAGTGTTGAAGAAAACCCAGGTGTTGATGACTAGAATGTGCACCGATTATTATAAAAGTTGGTCGGGTCTGTACACCCACGAAACTAACGCTACATACAGTTTATTTTCTTTTCTTTTTGCTGTCTTCTTCGTTTCGTCATCTTGCGTTACCTTTTTTTTTATCGTCATCGCCAGCAACACCGGTGCAACAAGAGTTGAAAAGCGTCAGTTGACCTCGAGCCGTAGCAGACAACGTTTCATTTAATCGTTTAACACAAAAACTAATAAAGCATTATTTGTTGATTATAAAATATATGCACGTCTTATCATTTTCGAATTCTTTACACCAGGTTTGTCCATTCCTCGTCGTCTTTGGAATTGGGCATTCCACAAACGTCATTACACCGTATTTTGCATAAAGATTTGGGTCTTAAGGCCTTATAAAGTTCAGTTAACACAAGGACTCAAGCCGGCCGATCATCAACAACGTCGCCAACAACCCAGCGTCGATTCAAGACCTCAAAGATAAAATTCGTGAGGTTATCGAGGATATAGGGCAGCCACTTTGCGATTTGTTTATGGAAAATTTCATGAAAAGGATATGGTCCTGTAAGCGTGCTCGTGGTGGCCATTTGGCTGATGTTGTTTTTCATTATTAACGGCATACCTTCCTCTTTATTATGAAATAAACATCCGATCATTTATCTCAAAAAATTTCATTTTCTTTGAATACCAAAATAACACCTCTTATTGGAAAACCCTTTACATTTATTCACGAATCTTGATTTATCTTTGAAAAGATACTAAGCGAAGACATATAATATATTTTATATTCTTCAACTCTCAATCGAATAGCAAAATCAATAAAACAATACTTAAACGAATTTCACTTGCATTGAATGTGTTATTCCAAACAGAAACGCAATACAATACAAAATTCCATTTGCTTGACAAGGATATTAAACGTAGAAATCTCCTGATGCAGAGCACTATTTCAAGCGAGTGCTTCTCGATGGTTGCTTTAATTACGTCAGAGTCGTGAAACTGATTGTGAGCAACACGATATGGAGCAGTACGATAAATAAAAAATAAAAACCGACCTCGTTTTCAACACGTAACTGCAGTAGAGAACTGCAGCGATATGGTGAATTGGTGTATGTAGCAGGACAAAAGGAAATGAAATGTCGTAGCCTTCAACAGCCGGTGTGATAGTTCCTCTAAATGCGGCACGGTAGTTACGTGATGTGAATTTTCAGATTGAAAACGCTTCGAAAAACAACCAAGGAGATTGGTTTAATTTTAATATGTTCCGGAGCGGAAGGATTTTCGAAGAAATCAAAGTCAGAATTTCAGTAAAGAATTCCATTGAGTTGAGAATTTTGCACGTGAACTTGTTGATTGAGATTTTAATCGTAAATCCCTTAAGTTGATGCTAAGTTTATTCACTTTGTGCGCTTTTACATTTTTAAGAAAGGGTACATCATTAATATTATGTAGAGACGAAGCATTGGAAAACCTTGTCCGCTGTAATCTCAACAAATACTAAACCAGCATATTCAACGGCGACAGAGGTTGGCACGCATTACAAAGTCTCAAATTTATACGACAAACGGTTTGTAAGTTTTGAAAAAGGCCCTACATGAAGCGAGTGCCAAAGTTTGCTTGTCCTGTAACAGAAGGAGTTTTGGAAAATTGATCTCCTCGCGGTTGTCAAGTGTACTGTACTTTTACCCCTCTAGGGTTTGAATTTCGAAATATCCTTCCTTATTATTATATCTCAACAAATACTAAACGGATTAACGTGAAATAAATTTTATAATATTACCAACATTCATAAAATCCAGTTAGGCTATTTTTTTAGGCCTTAATGACTTTATTTAAGAGAACATTTTATATTTTAAGAGATTGGCGTATAAACATTCTTAGGAGTGCCAACTTAAAATCATTTTAAAAAATTGTAGAAACAAAAATTGCTGCAGGAATTCAAACGCTTACACAACTTTGAAGTCCTTAATTTGTTCTTATTTATATACCTACATAGTGAGAAATAACTATATAACTTTGTATTTTAAAACATAATTTCTTTTGTTTTCTTCGACGAATTCATTTCAATTGCAGTGCCGAACGTGCTGCATTGCTCCATTTCATAATCTGTCAGCAGTTGTCGTAGGCTTTACTCTAAAGAACTCGATAAGACAAATGCAGGAATAAAATTAATTTGAAGTAGTAGATAGAATGTGAAAATATGAAATAAAAAGCTGGCAAAAAAGTGAGAAGGGAATTGCTTGTTATAGCTTTCTTGACAGTCAAAAAAAAAAATCTAATCTATAGCGTGATATGCTATATTTATCTCACTCAATCACTAAAGAATAAATAAATTTTACCCAGCTTTGTGCAAACAATATATAAGTAGATATTGTCTATACGATAATCACTTTACATTTTGTTTTAAATATTATAGTTCGTCTGGTAGTTTAACTTATTTTACCAGAGAAGCCTTCCTTTGACTCTCATTTCCTGATTTCGCAATCAGTATTTTTTTTTTTTTAATTTTATTTCATGTAATTGTAAAAATTTAAAAATATTTGAATTTTACTAATAAACGATTTCAGCAAATAAAACATAAAGTATTTAAAATTTGTATAACCAATTTTCTTTCTCTTTTTCAGGTAACTTATACTCGTTCTTAAAAAATTACATATTCGCATAAGGTAAAATATAACACAAATTTTAAAAATCTCTCAAATATATAAGAATGCCACTGTCATTTTGATCGTGATGTTCTTTATAATGTTTGATAATATTAGTGAAATTTTTCTCTCAATTATAGTTATTTAAGATTGAAATTATAATATAACTAGCTGAACCCCCGCCAGCTTCGCCAGGCCTTTTGTTGGTTTTTTAATTTTTTATTTTATTTTATTTATTTTCGGGCGACAATGTTTTAATTTTTTTTTATATTAGAGGTGCCACGCCCCTTTATCAAACTTTGACAAATCTTCACAGAAGCACTCTCGAGATATACGACTTTGGATGTTTTTTTATGAACGGTGCCACGCCCCTTTGTCTGATTCTGGCCAATCTTCACAGGAGCGCTCTACGGCCAATACTTAAGATTATCTATAAGTTTGATCTCAATCGCTTCTGTGGTTTTCTAAATATACGATTTTGATTTTTTTTTTGTATGGGAGGTGCCACGCCCCTTTCTCCGATTTTGACCTATCTTCACAGGATACCTAAGATTATCTGTAAGTTTGATCTCAATCGATTCTTTGGTTTTCGAGATGTTAGATTTTGAATGTTTTTTTTTATATGGGCGGTGCCACACCCCTTTGTCCGATTTTGAATTTGTTTAGCCTATCACCCAATCACCCAATCACCGTAATTACCGACATTTTACAAAAAAAAATCAACAAAATCGGTTGAAAATTACGTGCGACAGAGGGAAACAGTTTTTTCAACTTTGTTTTATATATATAGAGATTTACCAGCTTTTGCCGGCGGCTTCGCTCGCGCAGTCCTCAGGATTTGAATACAGAGATTCCTTCACAGTCAGTTTATATAAGAAGCAAATAGTATCTCTGAAAAATATGTTTAGCAGACCCTATTGGATAAAACAGCAAAAAAATTATATGATCGGTATGATCCCATTCTTACAGAATTCCGCTTGAATATCTTTGGAGTACATATGCTGGAGTTAGATGAAGCGATAAGTATATTCAACGGCGACAGAGTTTTGAAAAAGGCCCCCTTTAAAGGGACCATCGGCAATAACTCAGACCCCAAGCGAAATTTTCAAAATCGGATAAATTAATTATCTTTATTTCTTATAATAGAGTACACAAACCGAGTTTGAAGTCAATCGGATGAAAAATAAAAATGTTCCCATACAAACTTTGACCCCCCCTTTTAGCCCTTTAAATACCCTTCCTTATTCCTTTTATATATCATAAAGGGAATATCTGAGCACAATTTCAGGTTTCTAGAGGAAATTGGTTTGGGCTGGGCGTTGATGATCAGTGAGTTGTAAACTTCATTTTTATATATTAATTTTTAATTTTTATATAATGTATATAATATATATAGATAAAAATCTGGAAATAATTCTCGATAGAAAACTTAATTGAAAACTAAATGTCAATGAACGAGTTAAAAAGGCGGCGAATGCATTCTATGCATGCAGCAGAAATTGGGGACCTAACCCGAAGATAATTCTGTGGCAAACCACAAACAAGGCAACCAATCTAAAGGCAATGACAAAAATACAAAGACTGGCATGTATAGGAATAACTAGTGCGTTGAGAACAACACCGACTGCTGGGTTGGAAACGCTTCTTAACCTGCTACCTATACGTGCAAGAATCGGCCGCCAAAAGTGCGTTGAGGATAAGCCAGACAAAATGCTGGATCCCCAGTATATGTGGACACGCGCGAATCCTCAAGGAACACGTAGGGAGTGACGTCGACTCTGATTACATGTCACCCTACTTAGATTTCGATAAACCATTCTCTTGCAAGTTTCCGAGCAGGGAAGAATGGGACAGGAACAAACCCACGGAAGAACTCAGCATACATAGTTCAATAGGGCTTCCGGACTACTGCAATGTTTTCCAAGCTGAGGTACTGGCGGTCGCGGAAGTGGCAAGCATGGTGTCAATAATGGCAGTACCGCGGAATGATATTACCATATTTATTGACAGCCAGGCGGCTATCAAGGCGATCTCTAATAATGAGATAAAATCCAAACTAGTTCGCCGCTGTCGCGAAGAGCTCAAGGTTCTTGGCTCGCAGCATAATACGAATCTCTGCTGGGTTCCTGGACACAGGGCAATGAGAGGGCTGACGAACTGGCAAGAAAAGGTTCTGCAATGGACCTAGACCAGGCACTTCAGTCAATCAAACCACCAATCTGCAGTCTCAGAGAACGAGTGGAATACAAGATCCGAATGAAAGCCAACATCAGGTGGAAAACACTAACCACCTGTGACATATCACGGAAGATGTGGCCAGAATACAACAAAAGCAGGACCAACAAACTTCAGCGATACGATAGGGTATCGCTGTCTAGGATTGTTGGCGCCCTCACTGGTCACAACCTTCTAAGAAACCACGCGATGAAACTAAATCTTAAGAACGACGACATTTGTAGAGGCTGCGGTGATGAGGAGGCCCACGAGGACACCCCTCACTTTCTCTGTCACTGCCCGAGTCTCTGTCACTTGAGGAATAGAACACTTGGAAGCTACTGCTTCCAGGATATCCAAGAACTCTCTAACGTCACAATATCCAATCTTTACAGGTTTCTGAGGGCAGCGAGATGGTTGGACAAAGTTGAGTAACCACGGGAAGGATGAAATAAAGCCAGTACAACACGGCTAACCCCTTCAAAGGGTATCACAATGGGTCCACAAGGACCTAAGTGGGGTGAAGAGGAGGCTACTCAGCTTCACCGACCCGTTAACCTAACCTAACCTAACCATATAGATAAAATAATTTCACTTATAGTTGTTGACAGTATAAGTGGAAACTGTCTCTTTAACCCTTTCTACAGTTCTCATCTACCTTAAAGATTGGGAAGTTCGTCGTCGCAAATTTTTAACAGCCATTGTGCAAATGGTTCCAGTTTCCACTGCTCGGGTATGCACCAATGACTAGGTACATGTTCCATTAACCAATAGGTGGCGCAACAGGCGGGTAGAACCCTAGGCCTAGCTTCTCACAACCATTCGTTTGTGTGAGTTTCTATTTTTGGGACGAATGGTACATGTTAACCTTCTTTAATATCCCGGAAGTCCATTAAAAATATGTGAACTTATTTAAATGGCCCTCAGTGTACGCATAGACGAATTTCCGACCCCTGTCTGTGCGAGTACAATTGGCCTAATTTAGATAGAAAAAGTTTAATGAAAATCATTAGCACTTGTATTGTGCTAATAACAAATTTTCGCCACAATATTAGGTACCTACCTCTAACCACAAATTCGTTTCGCAATTATTGAGTGTAGGACCCGGTGGCACCTAATAAATTATTCAGCGAGTTGCATTTGCATAAAACATTTTCATAAATCCATGTATGTACTTGTACATAATGTACCCCCGACTGTGAGATCCTTTAAATCATTCATTTAATTTTAGGAGGTGTACTGTACAGGTACACCCCTATTATTAAATTTTGACCAGTTTATTTGTTTTAACTGCATAAACTCGTTCAAAACACGTAATCAGTATAAATAGAGCGATCCTTCCCTCCTCTCTGCCATAAATTCCGATTAAAAGGCGTGTGGCAAAAATTCCACTGTCATAAAGCACGGATTTCTGGCAGCCACACTATACAAACGTTCTTTTTGGAAATATATACAAACTGCACGAAGATTCTCTCTTCGCATGGAAGGAGAGCTGTAGTTTTTCGCTAGTTAACGCTGTTTTGGGGGAGGATGTGCCATTAAGTGCATTGCATGCAAAGATACACATCTCACGATCCCCCAAATGTACAAAAGTTTCCTAGATATACACTCCCAGCCAAACAAGAAAATGTGCAACGACAGGGAAATGTTTGAAATAAATTTTGTATTTTTTTATTTTTTCTTGCGTGATAATTTCTTCCAAGCATATGATGGCAAAGTAGTAAAGGACTAAATGGAAAATGTTATTTTCCTGCTGTGGCTTGCAGTTTTTCTAACTTCGTTCACCATGAACCGAGGCAGTAGCATTAATGCTGGAAAATTATGAGGCCGTGAGGAGAGGGAAAAGTTGATTCGAGTTACATATTTCTTGGAAAGGAAAAGTCAACTTGATGCACTGAAGCAGACGAAGTAGTTAAAGTAAACGAAACTTTGATAAATCAGCGAATCAGTTTTTGGATTTTGTTTTTTATGTTCACCTATTGTAGGCAGTGTAGTTAAATTAAATTTTAAAGTGACGATTGCATCTCATTAGGATATTGTCGCATTAAAATTGCACATATCAAGCTATCAACATAGGCCTGGTAATGAAGGTTACATTGCTTTGGGAGTAACTGTCACATTTTACTGCATTTAAATTGAGCTAATACCGGAAGTCCATGAATTTTACAAGTTCTCACTCAAAATGCCAAGTACTAATATTTTTGACAGATCGACGTTACTTTTAAAAAAAATTCTTTTGAAACTAATCACCGTACTTGGCCAGAGTTGGTGTCTTGAAAACATTAGTGTGTCGGTTGTTCTTTGATTTGGTAGACCTTGATAAAAATTAAACAGTTTGTATGAAGGAAAATAATTTTTTCACAAAATTTCTAAAACCAGTCAATATATTGTATTTGTCGTTTAAGTAGGGGTTATATGTAGGTACCAACTTACGAAAATGTATTTACAATTATTTTTTGACAATTTTGTTAGAAAAGAGACAAATTCTGTTTCACCACAAACATTTTTAAAGAAAATTTGTAATTTTTCTACAGATTTTGTAGAAAAATAATTGTAAATACAAATTTGTAAGTTGTTGAAATAGGCCACTGATGTTGTGTGCAAATTTCAGACTTCTACGTCAATTAGTTGCTGAGATAGACCTAGGTAAAAACTTAGCTTAGTGGGTTCGGACAGACGATGACTGTCCATAGTAGCGAAAGCACAGGTTGTCCCTGTGCGGTATGGAAACGGAACCTTAAAAATCTAATAATCCCAAAATTCGAAAATTGAGCTCAAATTTTGCGAAAATCTTTGTTATTGGCCCAAAGGTGTTTATCTCCCATACAAAAAAAAAACGTAAAAATGGTATAACTCGAAAGCCACCGAATAGATTAATCTTAAAACTTAGGAAAATCTTTGCTATTGGTGCCAAAAAGTAGGTATTCCTGTGAAGATTGGTCAATATTGAGCAAAGGGGCATGGCACCACCCATGGAAAAAAAAAATACATTTCAAATGCTATTTCTCGACACTTATTAGAGCTAAAGTTTTAAAATTGTAACCATTGATGTGCATTGTCCACAAACTGAAATAGGGTGGGTTTGGAAAACGGGGAATGGCACGACCCATGCAATGAAGTTATTTAAGACACTATAGTTTTAGCTTTGAAATCGTGTAAATGGACCTCAATCAGGGCTATCGGCAATTCCAGGGGGAAAAAAATCCCTCGAAAATTTTTGTTTCCTGGAAAATATTCCTCCTAAATTGAATCTCCATCGGATTTTATTTCCCCAGGGAATTTTTCGAAAATATTTTCGAATATGTTCGAATTCTTCTTTGATAGTTGTCATTTGTGATTTATTCAGTTCTCATTTAAGCCCATATTTGGGAATATTTTGCAAATATTTGTGTTAATCCAAGGAATTGTGTTAACTGGAGTAATTGCAAAGACGCGAATTGGATTTATCCTTATTTAAGTGAAGAAAATGTTCGATTCGGTGAAATATAAAAGAAAATATTAAGCTTTCAGAATTCACAGCGCAGCGTTTAGATTGCTAGCCGAGGAATAAATTCATTATGAACAAATAATGTGACATTGAACAGAAGAACTTAAAGAGATAAATCCAATCCCTTGGAGTTACCACAGGCATTGTAAGTAGAAGAAATTAAATAGAGTTAGAATATAGTTATTGAATAATTCATTATTTATTAGATTTCACCAATACTATAGGGTCAATAAAAAATATTTGCTGGATTTTCTCTCAGACAATCTCTTAATTAAAAATCCATTCGCTAAACTAAACGCTTCCCATCGTCAAACTAAGTGCATGCATGCCCCCAGGACTTGGAAAGGATCATGGGATTGCATTAGAACATTTATCATTTTCAAAAGTCTTTTTCAACAACAAAACTGCTTGGGGTTTGAATTTTCACCTGCAAATTTACGAAGGAAATATTCCGGGTGGAAATCCGTCAAATTCCGTGGGAAATTTTTGTTCACGATACCTATTCGAAATTATTGCCTATGTCTATTTTTGAAAAATGGGAGGTATTTCGGAGGGAATTTTGTTCATCATAGCCCTGAAATCAGAACTGAAATTGGAGGGTTGATTGGGATTCATAATCGTTGAAGAGTTACAAAAAAATCAATTTTAAGTGGTACGAAGTTCACCGGGTCATCTAGTCGTTAATAGTTTTTCCGATAAACGACAAGGAGAATAATAGGGGTAAACGATTTATTTTTTTATTTTTTTTATGAAAGTGTAAAGGTGTTAAGGCCCCGACCCATAGGATCCGTCGCATATGTTGACAGCCGATGACATCTGAGAGACAGTTTCTCTCATTATCTTAAATTTCCACCAATGAAAATGCTTCCTCTCACGCTCTGCCAACTGTCAACGGATGCGACGGACAGAAAAGTAGAAAGTAAACCTACTTTATGCGTCGCATCCGGCAGGCGCGCTGCTCATGGGTCACCTTCCATAAGCTGCTGTGTATTCTATGAACCTGTCAGTCGAATACGTTGCCGCAACGGATGCGACGGATTCTATGGGTCGGGGCCTTTATTCCCAAAAGCGCGGCGCATCGAATTCCATTTCAACCACCTTCGCTTATATTTCCAGTGCATTTCAGTTTTTTTCCATTCTAACTTCCAATTTTCTATTTAGGTTTGACAGCTTTTTCCCTTCGCGTCGCAAGAATTTAGTTTATTTTTATTCGCCATGAAAGCGTTCCGTTGCGTTTTGAAGCACAAGCCCCCGGGCGGTATTTTCTGTGCGTCTAAAAAAATCATACATTTTTATTTTCCTGATTAATTGAGGATTATTAGATAGATACCTGTAGCTTCTTAAAATCTTGAACCCTTAAGCAAAACAAAATGCAGATCTCCCATTGTCGCTCTAAAAAAATACAAAGGAAAGATTAAAATGTAACTTGAAATGATGAAAGGAACATAAACACATTGAAACTCAGCTACTGTTACCCAGTTGATTGCAATGACAGGTTATGACTTATTTATAATTTGGCCCACTACTATCTGGTTCAGATATATCACACTATAATTTTTATAGAGAGCAATTATACAGCCAATTTTAGTAAAGTAAAAGTCTAAAATAAAGTCTAAAAGAAGCGCCCAATAGTATGTATTCAGAAATTTCCGAAAAAAGCCTGGAAGTATGCACTGATTTTGACGTGCACTTTTTTCTACCCGACACGAACAAGCACAGCTCCCCTATTTGCTTGCAAATATGTGTTACTTCATTACCCCTCATTGCTGCAGGTTGTATGCCATTGGTAATATATCTACAGCAAGCAAATTTCAAAATTTGCTCTTCCTGTAGCCAAAGGAGTTTTGAAAAATCAATTGATTTTACCACAAATTCAACCCCATGTGGAATTTGTTCATGACTCAGAGGGGCTTCAGTCATATTTAGAGAATAAGTACGGGCTATCTGTATTCGCTGTTGAATATGTTAGGTCAAGGTGCAATACCTACATATTTGTAAGCGTTTGAAAGTCAAACCAGTAAACAACAAAAGCCTTATCGACTTTAACATCAAGATATCACAGCAGTCAATATCCAATTTTCTTGACCAAATGTTATAATATATCTATATGTACTCCCACCAAGCACTTCTACTACTCCTTCAGTAGATCCCAACATGGAGCTATCTCGAAAATACAAGGAGCACAACCAAATACGGTCACGTTCGACATAAATGCAATTCCAGTCGGTAGGCCAGAGTCCATTATGTTAATTAACCTTCCACCCGAAAACGTTTAACCTTTTAAGGATACGTACTCAAAAAGTATGTTGATTTCCTTCTTCCTCTACCGTCGCCATCTTCACCACTAGGTCATGGAGATAAACATCAACATGGATGAATTAAATAATTGCAAAACAAATATAACAAAAGGAAGAAGGGGAAGACGATAAACCAACAAAACTTGCAAAGAATCAAAGAAAGGAGAGAAAAAAAAAAAAATTAGACAGCCGAAACCCAATTTGCAACTTCAAACCCAAATACAGTCATGGATACAGCCCAAAGACTTGGGTTTTCATTTATGTGTGCGCCCGTGTGCGGCGGCACCTACATTCACTATACGCGCGGTGCCTACTTTCAGTTCATTGGCGATGTCCATGCCCACGAAGGCGGAAAGCAACAGGGATTTCCAGTTTTCAGCGCCCGCGCTGAGGTTGTCTTTTCCACATGCAACCCGAATGTATTTTTTTTTTGTTTTTGTAATCAATTACAACATTTTCATTCCTAATATGGTCGGGCGCAAGAATGCGTAACGCGATAAGTAGGTATAGTCATAAGAAATCCCTGCCCATGCCGGGAACCTTGAGCTTCTGTTATATACGTTGTGCCTGCGGACAGCATCCGCTGTCCGTATAATCTTGTGGCATAAGGTCAAACTGTTCGAGGTGGACAGTTGTGGACAATCGAACTGATTAATCGTTGGAAACTTTCAAGGTGGCAAATGTATAAATCGATTGGAAGGACACGTTGCTCTACAATGCTGGGGAAGGGGAGGAAGAACGGTGGCCCAATAAAAACAAATATTTCATCATGCTTATCCCTGTAAATCCAGGGATTTGCAACATACTTCCTCTCAATCAAATTTTTTTATTCACACACACATGTCGTGAAAGCTCATAAAAAATGTATAATCTGTTGACAAGTGTACCTATAGTAGATAGATACTCTTCCCAAAAATGGAGTGGGAGCAGATGTAAACAAATTTAAAAAATAATATAATTTTTAAAAAACAATGCACTTGTGTATACTGTATACACTACAGGCATCAGGCAGCAAGACGTTCTCATTCGGTAAGAAGATAGATATTTCATCTTTTCGTTGACATTCTACCGGAAACAACAAGAGAATAAAAATACGTGCACACATTTCTTGGTCTTGGGATAAATTTAGAGTGATGCCAAAGCTTCCTACGATGACAAGAGGGAAATGCAGCACAAAAGGCGCAGAGGACTATTGGTTGAATATTCGACTGAAAAAATTGAAGATTTGGTCAGTTTAATTTCTCTCGTATCACTTTTGTTTGTGCAATGAGTTATCAATATTTGCGAAATGATAACAAATTTAATAATCGCAAGTAGTTAATTTAATTTGAGCAATAGAAGTGAAAGTGATTCTTGCAAGTCATTCGAAATCGAAAAAGATATTAAGTGAAGTTTGGGAATTTAAGGAATAACTTTAGGTTGCTGGTTTACCTACTGACAGATTTTGTCTCTCATTGTATTACACCTTTATTGATCATGTGATCAATTTTTAGTTGATTTTGACGGCTAATTTTTACTTATTTCTAAAATAAATTTGTTTTTATGTGGCATCACCCCAAAACTATTCACCCTATCCAAAACGGATTTGATCAGACATCACATAGAACTTAATGGAGCAACATTAAGTTTTAATTTTATCGCAATCGGCCGTCTAATTGAGAAGAAATACGAATTTAAATTTTTATTATACTTTTTTAATACAAAATAGAGTAACATTAACAAAAATATACACTTTCTTCACACCATTTTGTCTGCTGTTTACGGCTGAGCGGGCGAAGTAGGGCGATGTAAGACGTCTAGGGGCCAGCTAGATATTTAATATTTGTGCTTATTGATATTAAGAAGAATTCGCCCTTCTTTAATGCATCTTTTTATCTTTTTGTAGGTCTAGCTACAGAGGGCGTTAATGACTTTATATCTAGGATATCTTATTCGAAATTAGACGCCAAAGAACTGATTAGGCTACTTCCCCCTGCTCTCTCCCCTATTGTGGTATCACAATGGACCAAAATTGTAGTCTAAGTGTGTCCCCTTTGGAACAGCCATCTTACCTAACCTAGACGCTATGTTATTTAGAACAGCTATTCCTAAATCTTCGTTGTAGCTGCATCGATTTTGTTTTCCTGTCTAACCCTAATCCTAACCCTTGTATCTGTTTTCAAAGAGTGTCTATGTCCTGTCAATTGCCTTTTCATATGTGAAGAGAATGGAACACTTCAGTTTCCGTATTTTGTAATGCACTTTATCATTGTTTTTGATGAGTTCAGATCATCACATCATCACATCGCTTCCCGTTTCATCTTTGGTCGTAAGGCCACCTTCTTCCTCGGTTATGACCACGCTACCCGCATTCTTTTATTGGGTCATTATGTTCTCCGCTTGGTTTTTCTTACTACCGATCGAGGTAAAATTGTTCCCATGCGGAAAGAAATTCTGAGGTTGTGCTTTGTTCCTCATTTCTCTGTTGTTTAATTTTTTGGATTTATTTGTAATCCAAGGGTAACTTTCCCACTACCGTAATAAGGACCTTATTACAACCAGAGGTCACCAGCTGTTTGAAGGATTCTGTTAGGTTAGGTTAGAGTGGCAGTTTGCAATACATGTAATTTTTACCCAGAAGCCATTGAGGTCCATTGTGATTTGATTACCCTTTTTATAGTAATAACTGACAAAACGATTGGGATCTGTTGATGAAAATTCTTAAATCTGGTATAGATCGTCCAAGTCGTCAAACACCGTGCTCCCATACAAGAGTATCGGCGTTCTTGCGAAGGGCTGGACAGTGACACATGAGTTGTTTTACAGATTGACTTGAGCAGAAGTCATTTGTAAAGATACCCAGTCTTTTGGCCTTGTTTCCAGAGTCCGGTTATTACCCGACAAGCATACTTGGATTTGGTTTCAATCAAAGATGTTCGGATCTTTGACTTTTTAGTGTCGATTGCGGCCGAGCCGTATCTGGCTAGTTTATCTGATATCTCGTTCCCTTCTACACCAACATGTCCAGGACCCCAACACAACAGTAGATACCTACTTGCTCTCAATGCCAATAGTGTTAAGAAATTAAGATTTTAGGCGGCAAGATTTATTGCAACAAGCAATAAGCAACTAGCAAAGTAGCAACTGCCAATAAACAATCAGCAACATTTTTCGTTCGAGCGATATTTAGTTGCTTTGTGAGTAAAATAATTGTGTGCGATAATATTGCGTGTTTCCTATTGCCAGTCGCTTATTGATTGTTGCCTCAGTGTGAGAGCCGACTTAGAGTTTACCAGATTAGAGTTAATTGCTTTAAGTGCTACTTGGCTGTCCTGTCCACACAGAAGGTAATTTTAGTTGCCCCGCTAAGGCAGTTTTGAGGCGCTTTCTTAACCGCGTAGGTAGATATCTAAAAAATGCAGCACTGATTTGCCAGTCAGTGTGAATGGCTTAGTTCTTTTAAAAAGACTCCTGCTCCCGCTCCGTTTTTCGTCTTTGAGCCATCTGTGAAGATGAGTATGGTCTTTATGTCAGCACTCTGGGAGAGCCAGTCCTGCCTGTCCGGTATACCGACTATAGGTTTCTTGTTAAAGTCATACCTTGTTTTTTTTTGTGGTCCGTGAGTGGTACGAGTCCGCTCTAATCAAAGGTGTGTATTATTCGCGAGTGACCAAACGATTCGAGTTTCAAAATTTTGTTCTCCCTTAGTCTGAGAGCACCTTTGACTGTCACGTTCTTAGTGTATAGCTCGATGGGTTGTATAGGTTCAGCAACGTTTTTAGGCCTAGTTTTGGTGTAGATTTTCCGTTAACAATGTAATATTGATTTTATATCGCCATTCAGGCTATCAGGATTCCAAGTGGATTTAAGTCGCCTCTTATGACAGGCATACTTTACCGCAGGTCTATTCTAATCCCGAACATATAGGGTTTTCCATAAAAAGCTATCTGCCTTAGTAGGCCTTTATTCAAAATTCTTTAAGATGGCTAAAGGTACAGCCCTGGATCTATGAATGCTGTTTGATTGCCTGCAGTTTTCTGGTAAGCATTTTCTTCCTTTGTTTTGGGATTCCGTTGAATGCAAGCGGTCTTCCACGAAGGCATGTATACGACCTTTTGAATCAGCCAGCAAAGAATAAGTGCTAGTTTTAGTGCACATTTTTTAAGTAACTAAGACTGGAATTCCTTCAGATATGTAAGAAATCGTTCAGTTGCTTATATTCGAAATTTGACATCTGGCTTTCGATGACTCAGTCCTTGGCATAGCTCGCGGCTCTAGAAGAGAATTCTTCGAAAACGTTGAATCAAATATTAAAGCCCTTACCTTTAGGTGTTCTGTCTTATTTTACTTAAGTTCATTAGTGAACTCTACAGAACTATGTGTATGTTTTTCGTTTCGATAAGTGTAACCACCATTTGTTAAAAGACTTGTTCATCACTGGGGTGGCTTGCAATGCAATTATTCGTTGAACCAGAGTTTCGTAGAACCTGATCTTTTTTTGGTGGAATGAAGACCATAAAATTTCGAAAGACCACCAAGTTTCCGCGAACATATTTATTTACGCCGCGGTTATCATTGTAAAAATTGCATGCAATTGGCTCACAGGATCATTTTTCTAAACTTCAATAGAAGTCATCTCATAGAGATTGCCCTTTATTAGGGGAATATTCAGTTAGACTGCACAACGCAACGTCTCAAATTGGAATACCATGCAATGCCAAGCTGGGAGGAAATCACGTGTAGGGTCAAAAGATTTAGGTCCATTGGGAACTAAGCGGAGGGAGACTGAACTGAAAACCGCTCTCAAACTCATAACTTTAGTACAGAGTCGAGGTTGACGATAATCATTTGAAAAAATGTATTAGGGTTCTGGTTTCAAACGAACATTCACGGAAAAGGCAATGGAAAATTAAAATAGGTAGCTACATATCAGCTGACGGCAGGGACTTAAAAACTTGTTACCACACAATTTGCCAAGTGATCCTACACACTTCAACTGTAGATTCGCTCTACTCACATGAATCATCATGCAACCACATCGTGAATTCTCCCACTATAACAAAATCATAGCCAAATAAATACCAATGTCAAAACATCGTGCAAATTTAAACCAAAGAAAGCCAACAAATCATCGCACCCCCACAGATGTTCCTTGGAACCAGTCTAAACATCCTTTCATAATTTATCATAACAACACACACACACACACACTCCTATTCAGTCATTGTTTATCTTAAACGTCTAAAGTTCAAGATGTGCCAATATACCTTCGACTCAATCCCTCGTCTCGCAGTAGATGCATCAGCATTTTTATTTATTTTGTCTCGCAACATTATTTGTCACTTTACAGTTTACACCAAACACATGCGAATAGATTTAATAAGCCAGATGCCATCCGTAAATCCTATATGGCGGAATCCTCTCTAGCGTGCACCCCCATCAAGTACCGCTTTGACCGACATTTTTATTTGTTTTTCCCTCAGTTTCTGCGCACATTTTCAAATGTTTACCACCCCTAGCTTGAAATCTTCTCGAACTAATCGAAACAATACCGCTACATGTATAGGAGAGGAACACTCTCCGATCTGTCTCTCGCCGCAATTCAATATTCGATTCGATAAGGCGGCTATTCCCAACCACTACCGAGTATCTATATACACCAGCGAAAATAAAAACACAACAACGGCACCAGCCATAGCCGTATAACAAAGACACCGACTACAATCGGGCGGTTGGGTGTAGTACGCTCGCCTCTTGTGCGGGGTTCTAGCTTTAGCTTCTGCCTCTGCTCCAAGCAGTTGTATACAAGGTGTCTATCGTGGAGCTATCTCTCGCCCGATGCACGACGACGTCGACGAGTGAAATATAGATAGATTCTTTCGTTTTGTTTTTAGTTTTATTCACTCGTTTAAGTTGAAGATACTTTTCTCGTATTGGTTTCGATACTTTTTCTCAGTTTAAAAGGGCATCCCGTGGCGTGCATCACACCCATCGGCGACGTCAAGTGAATCTGCATCTAGTATACAGTGTCACACCCCTTAGGTGTATCTTTTACGCGTACGATAGTCGGCATCACGCTCTGTTTTGATTTCCAAGTGCCATCTAAAAGTTCAGTGTGGAAATTGATATCACGAACGCGAGTGATAAGAAGATTAAAGTGTCAGTGTCTGTTTCTGTTTCTGTGATCTTGCGAGTGAATTTTCGGAACAAACAGGATACGCGACAACATGCTAGCCCTCCGGGAGTGCCTTATGAGGGAGAGCAACAGCTCGACAACACTTAACAGCATCAGAGATGGCCGCGATGATGAGAGAAAGCAAAGTAAATATTTTTTTTTTCTTCTTTTTTTTTTCAAAGAAGATACCTACTCTTGTATTTGTATCTGTTTACACTTTGGAGTATGTCTGGCGGGGCGAATAGAATTTTATCAGCCATGTCAAACATGTTTGACTTTTCCCGACCAAAAGCCTTATCAATTCAATTTGACTTTGAGTGCTAGTGCCTCTTCAGTGACCAGTAGTCGGTATAGTAGGTAGGTATGTACCTTACACCTACAACTGATGTTGTGTATGGCTTCCCATTTATACCGATTAGGCATAGTAGGTGGGTAATGGTAGTGAATTGCGGTACACTGAATGGATTTCTCTGTTTAAAAACGGTATATGGGAGATGAACTAGTTTTTGTCCCTTTGATGACGATGATGGTGGTTCTTTTCAATTATCTGGCTAAGCTGGTGATTACGCAGCGTTGGTAGTGGGTATAGTAATATAAAGTACGGAACAATGGGTACACTACACATACTGGTTTTGTGTTGGGTCGTGAAATATGATACTGCTATGGTCTGTACTACGTATATAGGTTCCGAGAGGATTATAAAGACGGGACAAAGTACATAATTGAAGAGTTTTTTGTTCGATTTTTTGATTGGCCTTGGATGGAATTTCTCTTTACAAACGTGTGGTAGGAGTTTAATGAACTTTGAGTTGGAAAATTGGGCCAAAGTATTACATAATGTGAGACAGGTAGATATAATGCTTGTACCGGCATGACATCAGGTTCTTATGCCATTGAAAAGTTGTACGATAATTTCAATTTGAAATCTTACCTTATGTTACCCTTTTTTTTTGGACAAAAGGCTGGGTTCGCACATCCCAAAAACTGGCTCAGGCGAATATTGTAGTCAGGTCCTGGTTGAAACCTTAAAGAAAATCATATCGGTCATTGATGATCTAGAAGATCAGTAATGCCAAATCCAAATTTTTTTGCTGTCACGTTGCGGTAAATGAATTGTAATTAGGGCCTAGTCTAAAGATTAGGGAGGCCGACTTGTATTCAGCCGAAGTTCGGTCCATTAAATCAGATCAGGTGATAATGTCCTTACATCAGCGGTTGTCGACGATTTATTCAAGCTTAGCGTCCATTATGCAGATGAAAGGAGTTGCCTTATGATCGCAGCCTAGATCCATATGACCATTTTCGACGACAGACTCAAATGTTTTGCCAAAAGCAGCTTACATTTTAATACAGACAGAGGCCTATAAAGCCTAAAGGTGATTATTCTTCAAATGATACCAATGATCCGTACCAATGATCCGTACTCATATATTATGCCATTGGTGTCAGCCAATATATGCCTAAGGACTAAACCTCACCCCTCAGAGAGACACAATGGGAACCGGCCGCGCGCGCTCATAGTAGTAGAAATTTGTTTCTCTCATGTTTTCTTTATGTGATGACTACGACTAAGTAACCTTAACAAGTAGTTTATGCTTTTGTTATTTATTAATCGCGTTAGGTAGGTAGCTTTCCAGCGGGCGCACCTATACTAATACCGTCGTTATATGCGGTTTTTCCTCCCAGTGCTAGGTCGAATGGTCTTGTTCTTTGTAGTCGGCGCTCGAGGTTTGTCATGTCCAGAGAACGGATTATTTCATTATTGCAATCCAACATGAATACGAGTGCCAAGTTTGCGAGCAAAGTTTGCTACTTCGTCACTCACGGTAGCAATTCCTAAGTCTCTGTGAATATCACTATTCCTTATATACCATGGAGCATTCACGATTGCTCTTAGCGTTTGGTTTTGAAATGTTTCAAGTAGAGTCATATTGCTACTAGGGTTGCTACGATGGTCCCTTCATCCTGTGGTATGTCTCTTGTATAGAGCAGGACCGGCGTAGATTTCTTAGAATTCTGAGAATTCAGTCTCATGTTTAAATCGATAGAGTCTGTTTTCGAGGTAGGATTCTAGTATATTCTGTACAATTTGTCAGGTAGGATTTTCCTTAGCTTATACCTTAGGCCTTCGTGCCATACCTTGTCAAAGGCTTGCGGTACGTCGAGAAAAGCGCTAGAGCAAATCTTTTTCCCTTCCAGAGCTTTTTTAATTTTATTTGTTATTCGATACGATCGATTGTGGAATGTTTGACACGAAAACCGAATTGATGATCCCGGATCAAGCGTTTTTCTTCAGTTACTGGTTGTATTCGTTTTAACAGAAGTTTTTCGAAGACTTTAGATATTAACGGCAGAAGGGAAATGGATCTATATGATTTCTTATCGTTTGCACATTTCTCCGGTTTCGGAATCAGAATAACTTCAGCGACTTTCCATTACCTTGGAACATATAAAAGTCTCAATAAGGAATTTACAATGTAGAGCAACTTAAGTAGCTCCTTCAAAATTTCGCCAGTGATTAGATCATATCCTGGAGCCTTGTTATTTTTTCAGATTTCTTATCGTCATTCTGAGCTCGGATAGAGATAGAGTTTTTATTTTATAGCTGTCGAATGCCGTATTACCATTCGGTTCTTCGATCAATGCTCGTCCATCGAACGGCTTGATTGAAGGTTTCTACTAGATGCTCGGCAAATAAATCCGCTTTCTCTTTCCATTTCCCATTCGTCATTAGCTTTTCTTGTCTGTAACAGACATGTCCATTGTCCAATAGTGAATCTTATTCCCACTAATTGGCAAATTCAATCGGCACTTGTAACACTTATATACACTAGTGGTTTTGTGTTATAGACCCCATAGAGTTATAAAGCGCCCTAAATGTCTACACCTGATCAAGTTTGATGGAGCGCTATTCAGGATAATGCCCACTTATTCGAGACACGTAACGATCCAGCGGGGAGAAATTAACTCAGTTTGATAGTTTCTCGATAATGTTTAGCGCCAGCGCCACCTGCATTTTCGTGTAAACGCCCTTAGACGAAGACGATACAGTAACAATATCGTCATACTCTAACTATGCTCATATTGTCAACAGAAGGCGTATTTTTTTGAGAATTTCTAGCTAGTTCACTTTTACTTTTACAAGCAAAACTTTTATACTCACTTTTGGTTTTACATGCAAAATTGTTATACTCCCTTTTTTGTTTTTGTTGTTATACTTACTCAAAATACGCCAAGAGTGTTGACCACTATGCCCCAGAACCATGCGCTACCTTTTGGGCTACCTCTGTTTGGACCTTCTATTAAATATTGGCCACAATCCTCATCTACGTTCTATTAGCTAATCGCTGACATTGCTCGATTCCACGGCACCAATGTCGTAGTTCAATGAAAATACCCAGCTTCCAAGTAGATACTTCCTTGGTAAACCACTCGGCTTATTATAAGTGTATTACTTTAGCTGTGTGCCAGCCATTCCTAAAAAAAAATCTCAAAAAACCAAACTCTTACTAGTCAATCTTAACAATTCAGTTTTATTGTCATAATTACTGCAACAAAATTGGCGAACTCTCACCATCGCGTTAATAGTTAAATACAACGTATCTTAATACGCTCATAAAATTTTCCAATTACATGCACAATGATGCAAAGTAACTATAATAATCTTTAACAATTCTCATAAAATAAAATATTAATAAATTCACAAAGTAAACAAAACATTTGCATTCTATATATACTTTTGGCAATAAAAATCATCGTCGACATCAATCAGATGAGAAATTACTAAAATCCCCCAAACTCAAATTGTTGCCAAAAATCGTCATAAAATAGAATATAGAAGCCAAATAAAATTTCATCTGACACAAAATTGCGCGTAACAAAATTTTCTCAATCCAAACAAAAAGCCAAACCAAATACTATAGTTCATAACAAATACGGAAAAGTAAACTAAATTTCATAGACACGGGTGTATCTAATAAAGAAAAATGCATTTCGAATTTTTATTTATATGCATGGGGAAGTAATTTAACGGTAATTACACGATGTGACCATGACAATGTATGGAAATATTTTAAAGATCATTATGCACATGATTGTAGGTCAATTTATTTTTGTGATTGTGGACTGAAACTACTGTATAGATATCACTTTGTATCTGCGGCGGTAATTATTATACTGGCTGTATCTATGTAGGCTAGTTGCGGTCTCAAAGATGCATCAACATGCTGAATTGATTGTCTATCGATGAATGTCATGCTAGTCGATAGGTCTCTGTTGGGTCTATAATTAGATTGCATTGCATTCCAATCGAAAGTATCCCATTGAAATGAAAAAAAAAAACAAATTTTAGCAAAGGTAAGCGCAAAATGGTTTATTTATAAATTACAGAAAAATACCTTAACAGACAGAGAGGTGTTTTGGTCAATATTGTTTCATTGTGAGTTCTGTTTCTGTATTGGATGAGCATAAGTGATTTCACAGATGACTATGAGAAGGTAGATATAGTAGGGCGTTTTGAGACATTTTTTTTTAGGAAATCACGTTATACAGTGTAGAGGCTTAAATGCTGTAATCACTTTGCCAACAATTATCTTTTTTTTTTTTTTTGACATTTCAACATATTAACTGTTGAAGTCAAACTTCTTCCTCAAGCAAGACGTATCAATATCATATCAATATCAATATCAATAGTTGGCGCAAAAAGTCCGTATAGATACCCTAGACCTGGAAAAGGCGTTCAATTTTATGCCGAAACCGAACGGCTTAATTGAGAAGCTTTTTCAGGCCAGGTGTACTCTTCTATGTTGGTCAGTCCTTCGCGAAAGGTGGTGCAGTGGAAAAAACACTGGATCCCTCGCACAGTAGTCTCTTCTTTGTACTTTTTGTGGGAGTAGATAGGTATTTCATTTTCATTTCATTGATATTAATTTTGCTTCTTTTGCATAGCTGAGACTTGTAAAATTGTGATATTTTACGATCCCCTTTTTTCAAACCAAACTTTTCTTTTTTGTAACCAACCATCATAGATTTAAAACCTCTCAAAAGAGAAATATCTAATTTTAGAATCTCAATAAAACTCATTTTTTAACTCCTTCCGTTTTTGATTTTGCGGGTATGCTCGAAAAATTGGTATTCACTTAAAAATTTTTGGAGAAACTAAGATTTATGTTTAAATTTATCGAACTTTATTAAATCTTATGATGGAAACTTAACAGAATTTAAACTTCAAAATCTGTCAAAAATGCGTGCTTAAACTTCTCTTTTTCAATGTACTAGAAATTGCATTTTCGTTTCATTTAGGGATGGTTTCAAGTCTGAAACTCACCATATGAATGTTGTTGTTCCCTTGGCTTCGTTTTGTCTCCGATTCTCTTTCGTACTTTCATTAATGATCTGTAATTTGATGAAATTACTTTCAGGAACTCATGTCCGTCCTCTTCGACCATAGCATATCTGTAACAGCAACGTATGCGTGTTCAATTCCGACCATCTGATTGCTTATAGTGCATATTAGTGCAATGGGGCTCAGCCAATAGATTGGGGTTTAATGCTTCGAAAGCACAATGCTGTCTGCTGCCTTGATAATCTTCATTGGAATGACACGAAGTTACCAAGAATTTCAAGTATTCCTTAAACAGTACAAGAAATCGTTTACCCCTTCTCAACTGACTACAATATTCTATCCCAAACTTAAGAGTCAAATGTGCCTAAAACCTAGTTGAACCTACTGGATGAAATTCAAAATCATGCGGTAAAACTAATTGCAGACACAAATGTCGTCAATTCATAAATTCGCTTGAACGGCGCCCAAATAAAGGGTTTTTCAATAAGAGCGCTACAAAAGTTTTTTCAATGAAATTCTTTATTCCTGTGAAAGTACGTTCGATGCCATTATGTATGGAACTCGATTTCTTTTGCATGGCCACCACAGCAGCAATATTCTCGACACCACGGACACTTCTTTGTCTCACTGGCACGGGAACATTTTGTACTGTGCCTGTGGATTCAAATTTTTCCACTAGACGCTCAATTGTTGATCTGCTAGGACGATTATGACGACAATAAATTGGACGTAGCGCACTGACTCCGAATTTCGGTAGTAAATTTTAATAATTTCGACTCGTTGTTGGCTCGTATATCTTTTCATCATGAAATGGCAAACTTTACTGAAGAGAAATGTCAAAAGAGCGGCAAGAAATTCGGCGTCGTTTGCTGTCCCTGTCGCTCTACTTTTGTAGCGTCCCTGTTGAAAAACCCTGTATGACGTATCCTCTGTTTCAGTATCCTCTCTTTAACAGCAGTGGCCAGCTGCATTTCACTCCTCCAACACTTCAACCGCAATCGCTATCGCACTGTTGCAAATGCTCATCAGTTTATTTTTCAGCTCCTTCTACTATGATACTTAAGTCTAAGAACACGAATAAGTACTAGATACCATTAACAAACTGTTAAGCATCTAAATTTCTAAATTACTTAAAAAAAATGTAAGTAAACAAAAATGTTTCCGCCAATTCATATATTCTTGACGTAAACTTTTCTTCACAATCCAAAAATATAATCGCGATCCAGAAATCTGCGAATGAAAACTTCCTTTCAAACTAGCCTCAAAATAGTAATTGTAACTAGAAATTAACGGTTGAGATTCGCGAGTTACTGCTAGGAAGAAGGAAGGAAATGTCAAAATTTAAGAATACTCGCTAGTTCACAGTTCGCACTTCGTTCTTGTATGATTAGTCCTTTACGGTAAATTATTATAAACTGTTTCGCATTTCATTTTTACATGCCATGCCAACATAAATTAATGCAACAGATATTCGCGACAATCTAAAAGCAGAATGCACCTAAAAGTTGGCAACGATTTTAGTCGAATGGTATATAACTCTGGTAGGGTTGGTGTCTGAACTAGTTCGGAAGATTTTTTATAAGTGAAATTAATGATTTTGAACTAATATCACGAACTATGAATAAAAATAAAAAAAATCACTTAAAAAGTATCGACAATTAGCCAACAATTTGAAACCTCTTAATAAACCCCACTCAATCATCGCACAAGAAAAAAATTAACAAATTATCACATTCCGTACTAACTTGATACTCATACGTTAGATGTAAATTAGTCTAATCAAGTTACGATCATTCGTATAAATAGAATGGCGTTTCTATAGGCGAACATAATGCCGAGACTGATCCTATTTATTAAATCATTCGCATTCATAATTGAATTGTGCACTTATTTACGTTATAGGGTTCATGATCGGGGGGGCAATGTTATAGACCCCATAATCAGTTCAGCCTAGAAAATCTCATTAAATCAATCACGTTTGCAGTTTGTTGTAGGGAAAAAGAGTTTTAGAAGGAAGACCATGTTCAGATAGATTTAAAAAATGTTACTAGAGAATCAAACAAGATATTAGTCGATGGCCATGGTGTAGTGTCATTAGTCGAAGAAATTAATATTAGCAGAATTTCTCAGTTTAAGTCGGAGTACCCCAAAACTGTAAGCCCCGTTTTATTTACAAAACAAGATGTCGAAATATAGATATCGGATTCAAATTATATATTTTAGCAACTGCACCAGTAAGAAGAAATTGGTAGATATAACCATTGAGTGCTTTTTTGTTCAGCTTACACTCGTCGGAAATCATTCATCTTACCATCAATCGACACTACAATTAGTACCCGCTTTGTAAATACCGGAGATTTTGTGTCAGTCCGTTCTGCAACATATGTCAGCCATCTTATACGACTTATGCGGAATTATTTTACTGGGCCGATTTTACCCTCAAGCATTGGGGTTGCAGTATGCCCCCATTACTTTTTAAACTGCAAGTTCTTTTTGGGCGTTATTTCCAAATCGATTTGGCTGCTATTTTCTTGAGCGTTATTGCCTAACGCCCTTGATTGCACTTTATGGATTCAAAATTTTTGAATTCAAAAATTCAAAAAAATGTATAAAAAAAAACCCAAAAATCATTAATGCACTTGCAGTTTAATATGCTTGCCCCCCTGCGACCCCCCTGTTGGGGGTCACTGTTGAATTTGGAGTATGTGCGAAATTGGGTATATTGCTCGTATTAAAAACGAAACAACACCCAAAATTTTGTAACAATAAATAGTACGAGCTCTTTTTGGGCCTTATTTCGAAATTGATTTGGGCTCTATTGCCTAACGTCGGTTTTTACATGTGGTCTATTAACCTTTTAGTCCGATATTAATTTAATTTAGGTATAGGTACTTGCTCTAGAAGGTTGTCTTCTTGTCTTACTTCCAATTCGCCACAGATAGTGGCGTTCGATTTTCCCGTTTCATCTGATTTCAGCGAAACATATCGAAATATGTGATATTCGCCTTCTATCATCAGCAACCTCTCTAAGTAATTACTAAATGTCACATTTGCACTATCAATTATCAACAATTTGCAGTAAAGAACAAATTTTACTGCAAAAAAAATATTTCCATAATCAATAAATTTCCATCGAAAAGTGCTAACAAGTTCACACCAAGTCCAACTGATAACAAAAGCGCAGATCATCTTACTCAAGCACGAGTGCATTCAGATTTCACATGTGAATCACAATATCACTGTAATCACCCGATCAATAAAAAAATGAAAATTTAATTAAATACTAACAAAAAAAAAAATAACGGCTCTCGACTCGACCATATCGCTGATGTGTTGCATGCGGTTAAATTATAAAAACAATTTGAATGCCGATGCTGATGCCAGCGCTGTAAATAGAAAATGTTTTTGGATTTTGTTTCCTCGATTTTTTAGCCTCACACAAAAATATTTCAAAAAGGGCCCTGTGCTGGTTTCAATAGTTTCACGCGCATTTCTAATAAAAAAATACAAATCAACTCTATTGCTGGCTTTTAATCAAATCTTTATTGGTCGAATTAATCAACACCCTTTTAGAGCTGCCAGAGTACCAGCCGTGTCCAAAACGAAATAAAATCGAAATTGATTTAAAATTTTTTTTTTATATATACAGTTTGTACAAGAGACATCAAACAATCCAATCAAATTGGCAAGCGAAATATACATAGATAAAAAAATTAAAAACTACTTTAAACATGTGGGCCGACAGCATTTTCGGGCAAACTACTGTTCAAGATCTTCTTCTTTATATTGATCTCGTGTGAAGTGTCAAGTTGAAGTGCTATCGATCATGAGAATAGATTTTTTTTTCGATTCTAAATTAGAACACTTAAATCATTTTAATTTTAATTTACGTGGGCTGAGATGGCCGCTGATGCGTAAAATATCAGAAGTAGGACGCGTTGCTTTGCTTTTGTAGGCGATACGAAAAAAACGACAGAGGAGCAAAAAGTATGTGTTCCTCATAAAAGATTTCGATTCCTCGATCGGTGATCTTCTTTCTAGTCCCAATGCGGTTGGTTCGGCATGAAAGCGCAATGTGTGTATGGATTTATGTTTTGAGAACATTGACATTGCATTATGATTATGACTTATGAGAGAGTGCGGTTTTAAAGAGATGTGCGTGTGACTGAAAACAGGCATCGGTGGTTAATTTGGGAAGAATATAGATCAGCTACGTTCAGAATGACGCTTGTGTGTCGGTCTAAGAATTTAGTGTTGTTCGGCTTAAAAATGTTTAAAATAATTATTCTGAACAGGTTAGGAATGTGGTGGAACTTTATTGGGTGTTTTTAATTATTTATGTATGTTGACGTTGATATAGCCCGTCCGCTTTTTTACTATTAAATCGCCGGGAGGCATTTTCAACGTTACTTAGGTATGGTTTGTAACATTCATTGACATAATATTCATGGACTGCTAGTAAAATGTCAGTCTCATACAAATCTGCGAGGAAAAATGAAGCAAATGTAAGCCCTTTTGGTTCAGTGCGGCGAAAGTATTAAACCTCTGTGCGCCATTTTGTACATAGAACACAGTGCCATCCATTGTAGAAACATTGCAACTGTGCAAAATAACGACTTATTCAAATTATTTCGAACGTTCTATAACAGATGGCACATTCAGCATTCAAACAAAATCGCACAAATTGCTCGATGACATTTGAGTGTTTTCGTTTCTCTCCGCCATGAACCAAAAGAGCTAGTGCTCATGTTTGCTTCAACGAAAAATTGGCTGCTAGCAGTCCATGTTTGTGGTCCAAATTGTCGAAAAATCTAGATAGTCAATGGTAACACTCACCCCTATGTTGTCGTTTACGACTCTAAAAAAAAAAAACGACACGACTGTTTGGTATTGGCGACTAAAAATAAACGACTTTTGTCGCGGCGACGATCGACAAATCGACGTTCTGAAATGTCAAAAAATGTGGATTGCATTTTTCGACGACGATCGACGACGTTTGTCGTAGAAATGATACATTTCTGTCGTCGACTATTTTGCGGACGACTGTGTGATAATGTGTTAAAAAAAGTATGTGTACTTAATTTTTAATTAACTAAAAGACAATTATAGTAATTTTGCAGAATGGAGATAACAAATAAAAGACAATTTCTACATTAAGTGAACGGAAATGCAGAAAAATATTCCTTTGACAAAATCATTCACGAAGTCCTACAAAAGTGATGTTAATCGGCAATGGGACGACATAACCTTTTGTCTGAATTGTCTTGGACCACCTTAATAATTGTTATTAAAACGGTTTGCAATTTAAATTATTTCTATCAATTACTTAACGTCGGGCAAATTCAATGTCTTGGATTTGGTTAGAATTTCCTTCCTTAACTTTACCAGCTCTTTTTTCTGGGTTTCTTCTTCGTCACTGTTTTCAAAAAACATCTCAAGATTATTCATTTTTTATTTTTTTTATTAAATAATTAACCAACTCACAAACAACACAGCACACCAAATATAAATTCGTCGACTGAAATGTCAAACCGCATGTGTTATAGTTTGTGGAATGTATGTGGAATGTGAGAGTTCAGAGAGTCAAGTCGTTTCAGTTACGCCATACCAAATGCCAAACGACTCGACACGACAAATGTCGCCGTTTGCGACAGACGACGACGACAATAGGGGTGACTATTTTCTACTAAGTGACATTTATAGACGAAAGAGATTTGCATCTCTTGTGGATTGTTATCGTCCCAAATTCGACAATTTAGCTTGTTGACGAATTCATTCACCCAGAAATGGGCCTCATCGCTGAATATGATTTTTCGACCGCAATTGAGTTCAACTCAGTCCCTGCCAAACTTGTCAGATTGTGCAGAATGACGATGGAGAACGCTCGCTGCTCCGTAAAGGTCGGAAACAGTCTCACCGAGACCTTTGATGTCAAAAAAGGATTTAGACAAGGTGATGCGCTGTCATGTGACTTTTTCAACATCATTCTTGAGAAAATTGTGCGAAACTCGCAAGCCAACACCAGGGGCACAATTTTCCAAAAGTCTGTGCAACTACTTGCATACGCTGACGACATCGACATCATTGGCAGGACACAGCGAGCTGTCACTGGTGCGTTTGCAAGTATCAGTACAGAGGCGGCAAAAATGGGTTTGGTGGTGAATGAGGGCAAAACAAAATATATGCTGTCAACTAGAAGGGACACACAACATCGACGAATCGGACAGAACGTCACGATAGACAGCTATAACTTTGAGGTAGTTCGGGACTTTGTCTATCTCGGCTCCGCTATTAATTCTGAAAATGACATCACATCAGAAATCAAGCGAAGAATTACACTTGCCAACCGCTGTTACTTTGGCCTAAGAAGGCAATTGATTAGTAAGGCCCTGTCGAGAAACACTAAGGAGACTCTATATAAGACCCTCATCATCCCAGTCCTGCTTTATGGCGCAGAATCATGGACGTTGTCAAAAGCGGATGAAGATCTCCTTGGTCGCTTCGAACGCAAAATTCTTCGAGTGATTTTCGGTCCCGTTTGCGCTGACGGGCTTTGGAGGAGGAGATTTAACAGCGAACTCTACGAGCTGTACAGCGACATCGACCTTGTCAGAAAAGTACGTATCAGTCGACTAAGATGGCTAGGACATGTAGAGCGAATGAACACCAACGCTCCGGCCCGAAGAGTCTTCGATTCCAACCCGGAGGGACAACGCAGTAGAGGAAGACCTCGCCTTAGGTGGCGCGCACAAGTGGAAGGGGACCTCAACCAACTTGGAGTGCGCAACTGGAGGCAGTTAGCCAAAGATCGTGCTAACTGGAGAGGCGTGTTGGTTGAGGCCCAGGTCCACCCCGGACTGTAGCGCCATCTAAGTAAGTAAGTAATTGAGTTCAACTACCAACTGCTCGAGAGCCCAGTCAGCAAACAAACGGCATTGTCTATGGTAATTAACTTTGAGCTCTTGGATCAGTTAAATATTGTTTGTGTTAATTTGTGTTAATTTATCCACCACGTTGCGAATAGTCTTCTCGGAAGGACGATTATTGGGACTATTAAATATGCGAAGATCAGAGGACCCAATTCCATAAAACAATTTAATCATATATGAACGTGTTTTTGAACACTATAAAGGTGCTACTACACGGTATGTAGCACGCCACATATATATGTAGCACTAACGTCATTTTGACGTCAGCGAATGGTCCCAATGGGTATATGCCGTGTACAAGCTCTCTTTGTGCACTCTCTGTTGACGTCAGAGGCACATATATATGTGGCGTGCTACATACCGTGTACTAGCACCTTAACTCTCCATGTGGCAAGACAGACTTAATAACTGAAAGCCAATTTAACAGATGATGTAGCTTCAACAATATGGCCGCAATCTGTCGAACTGTCAAAGTTAGGAAAGTCTAGAATTGTTGGCGCCCTCACTGGTCACAACCTTCTAAGAAATCACGCGATGAAACTAAATATCAAGAACGACGACATTTGTAGAGGCTGCGGTGATGAGGAGGCCCACGAGGACACCCCTCACTTTCTCTGTCACTGCCCGAGTCTCTGTCACTTGAGGAATAGAACACTTGGAAGCTACTGCTTCCAGGATATCCAAGAACTCTCTAACGTCTCAATATCCAATCTTTACAGGTTTCTGAGGGCAGCGAGATGGTTGGACAAAGTCGAGTAACCACGGGAAGGATGAAATAAAGCCAGTACAACACGGCTAACCCCTTCGAAGGGTATCACAATGGGTCCACAAGGACCTAAGTGGGGTGAAGAGGAGGCTACTCAGCTTCACCAACCCGTTAACCTAACCTAACCTAACCATGCAGTTACCTATGATTGCGGACTTGAACATGATAAAAATTTCTCTCAGAATTATAATCGTTTGGAGGCACATTATTTTCCACAACTCGAATAAAATATTTTCCAATAAACTAATAATGTTTTTTCTGTTGAAAACACCATTTTTAAAAAGTTAAAAATTACTCAACACATTATATGACTTCAACGCCATCTTTAAATTTGTTGGCCAAAGTCCATTGTTGGGATTATAATTAGTGAGTCACCAATTCACTGTAAAAATTATTTAGCTCGAGATTTTAAAATTTGTATACATACTGCCAAAGGCACAAGAGCAGCGTCAGCAGCATTTTATCAATTAAAATTTTTGCAAAAATAGTTACTAGAGAAATTTCCGATTCACTAGTGAGTGGTGACTCATATGTTCAAAGCATTTTTTTAACTTTCAACAGGAGCGCAAGTAAAGTGGTCGGCACGAGTTCAAGATCAAAGAGAAAAATTCTATGTATATATTTTTCTTTTTATATTACAAAGATACAAGCTTGGATTCCACTAAAAAATACTATAGATAGAAAATTCATAGAATTAACAATTCATGTGATGACAAGTTTCGTAAAATTATAATTTAATTAGTACAATAATATTCAAATTCTTTTCTCATTAATTTTAAAGATGTGAAGCATCAGAATATAATGAAAAGTAATTTTAATAATAGAAAATAAACAAACAAAAAATTATTTTACTGATGAAAAGCATCAACACTCATAGCTCAATAGTCCGAAGGTATAAGCTGAATGGCCTAAACAAAAATTGCAACTTTTTTGAATGCCAATTTGTTCGAATCTTCCTAATCGATCAGTATCTTTACAAATTTGAATTAATGAAAAAATTAGTTACACATCATCGCCTTAAGTCGGTCAAAAAAATTGTCTGCGATGCTAATGCCATACTAGGTATCTTTATTACAAATTGCAATACATACACTCATTAAATCATTCGTCGCTGTTGAATATCTCAACTAGTTCCTCCAGCAGAGTCTACATAAATTCGCAACACATCCCCTATGCAAATACCATAAACTGACAACAACATGAAAACTCTCTTAACTAGTATAAGTATGCGTATAGTGAAAACACATTTTCATCCTCAGGCAAAATGTATTTGCTACTTTCCAACACTGACAGCTGAATGTCTTCCTGCTACTTAATGGTGTCTTCATTTATACCATTACCGTGCCGCTAATTGCAAGTACCTATCTAAATTCAATCACCCGATAGTCAGGTTTAACAAATTTCCATTCACCAACCTAGCATTTAATTTATGATGCTCCTCCTTCGACTATATAGTAATATGTAACCGGCCCCCCGTCCATCAACTTGACTCAATTACAAAATTAATTGCTCCTCAATTCGAAATCAATTGGAATGAGTCTCGAGTTAGGGTTCGGGTCTTTTATAAGTGGCGACAGTTTGGTGGTGGTCTGGGTCACACGATCTTCAAGCTTTCAATTGTCTTGGCATGATTTCGTTGCCATATATAATTGATTTTGACAGCGGCGGCAGCTCTGCGTCTCTCCAGAATATTGATGATGATGAAATTTGGAACAATTACCTGATTGCTAAAGTACACATCTGATTGCTATTGACAACCAATCAATCAATGGATGTGGGTACCTGCAATCAATAGCTGTCAAACGACAGCTTGTATCTAGTCGTATCTATACATACTTAACTTGTATCTGTTTGTTTCTAATGCTCGTAGAGTGTGTTGAATGCAAATTGAATTTAACCTTAGAAAAGACGGTCGCAAAGTAAGTAAGTGCATAACGTATATAATGCATAAACTATTTGCCATGACATGAAAAACAAAAAGGAATTCACTATTCATTTGTAGAGGAATTATTTGTCTCTCTATTTGTTGTGCGGATTTTTTTTTCACAATTTTGTTTATTAAATTGCTAGCTGAGTCTTGGGAGTGTATGTCTGGGTGGGTGAAAGGCTTTTGTGGATCATAATTCGATGGTAGAAGTAGAAGAGCTGTCTAATTGAGTGCAGGGTGTGGAATTTAGTGCGTGCTGATGGTTGATAGTACTTAGAAAGTTATTTGTGCTGAATTTCATAAGAGTGGATAATTGAGTATAATGTGGCAGAAAAGTGGTCAATGTGGTGAATAAGTTTTTGTACAAAATCGAATACGAAAGGTGGTCTTTATGAGTTGTGTTTATAGGTAAATATAAAATGGAAGATGATGACAATTTTGACTCTGGAAAGAGCATTATTGGTTCTTTTTAGGGAACAAGTTCTTTGTAAAAGTTGTGTCGTTAGATATTAAGGCATGACCATACCTTTTAAGTGGCAATACGAATTGAGTAATTTAGCCATGTTTTATTGAGGGTTTGTTGGGGGAGTGTTCAGCAATTTGTGAATAGACTTGAAAGAGTCTTTTGAAAAAATCGGTCAGAAAGTATTTTTACTATACACAAGAGATTCTAATTTATATCCTGTTTCCCCTCTCTGTCTGGTCCCTATACTACACATACGCGCCATCGCGTGCAGATTTTGGCTTATGCGAAGTAGGGAGCTTGAGACCCACAGGGGGGAAAAGGATATAAATCCTATTTTTGAATTACCCTTATTTTCAACGACTGTCGTCGGAAAGATAGACCTCTAGACCTAACGAGTCGCTAAATGTTACCATTTCAGAGCGACTTCCGTTCAGCTTCCACAAAGCTTTTAAAATCTACCGATAACCGAAAATAAATTATTCTAAGTAATGTCGAAAAAATGTCTGAAACGTTTTGAGGACTTCCGTTAAGATGCCTGTCCATTTGAGAGTACTTTCGCTAGTAAACTCTCGAGAGTTACTCTCGGCCGGCTGTCCATTTGAGAGTAATAATTTCGAGATTTTAATCTCGCGAGTTCTTTGATAACATTTTGAGAGTAGATTCCCTGAGAGTACTCTCATAACCGTGTCCACTTGATGTATTTCGTCTGATAGTTACCAGTTAAAATGTATTCTTACAAGTAAAAGGTTGCCGCTGCGTTAATAATTATTAGGACTGTTCTTAACGAAAAGAATGAAGCAAAAAAGAAATGCTGGATTAAACCATGGGTAGATCGTCGTCGGCAACTCGGTAAAGGGTCTGCTCTTGCAAGAGAGCTTCAAATTGAAGATGCTCATCAGGAGTTCAGGGATTTTAACAAGTAATAATATTTCAATATTAATTCAATCTGTTAGGCCAAATATTTTTAAAAAGGATACCAAATTAATGGATGCCCTGGTATTGCTTGTGAGTGTGTACTGGGAATACTATTTTCTCCGATACCCATTGTTTTGCCATTTCAACTCTCGACAGCAGATCCCAAAATACGAACCGTGTTGGAATTTTGCGAGCTAATCTCCGATAGTGACCAGAACTTGTGTCCACTTGTGAGTTACTTTCAAAAGGCTCGAATCTCGAGAGTAAAAAGCTTACTCACCGCGAACTACTCTCAAGACTATGTCCACTTGCGAGTTTGCTCTCGAGAGCGTTCTTGAGAGCTGCTAGCAGCATTTTTACTCTCAAATGGGCAGGCACCTTTATATGTACATTATTTGCTCTCAGGCTAAGGGAGGTAAACACTAAACAGACCAACGCAACGTTCAGATCAACTTTCATCAACTTCGAAATAGATTTTCACCTATGAAACCAAGGCGAAAAACGGAATACCCTCCACGACAGATTAGCTTTGATCTTTAACAAGCTCCTACGTTTTCAAAGACACAATATATCTAAGATTGTTAATTTCATCTTTAGCAGGCTAGATCTACCCATCAACGACTTCTGCAAAAGCTGTAGAGACAAGGAGGAGTTTGAATTCCTACGCCACTTTCTCTGCACCTGTTCTGACTTTGGTTATCTTAGGAATGTTTGTCTAGGGAATATTTTTTTTTAACGATCTCAGATTCGTGGTGATACTAGAAGCTCTAAAATTCTAGGACGATATGGTTTGCATAAGTAGTGAGCGAAGCTATCCGCCATAATATGGTGACCTCGTGCCATTCCAAAATCGGCTCCTGGTCCCTTCCGCGACTGATTCCGAAATGCCCAATTTTTTGAAATATGTTTACCTTTGTAAGTGGACACGCCACTGATATTATTGCAGGTCTTGTACTTACAAATGGTTCCACCTAACAACACGATCGTTCACTGCTATCATCGGCTATCCATTTCGTTAATAGCATGTCCCTTTCCTTCCTAACTTGTCATCCGAATCTTCTTTCAACATAAATGTGTCTTTAATTGCAGCTGTATTCAAAGCGACGTTTGAGAAGCTCTCCCTATCGACATTAGATGGGAACTCCATTGAAGCGTGAAGACATAACTAATACATAATAAGATTGCATAAAAGTAATCCAGCTTAAGCCAGTGGGCGATTACTTTGTGATTGTACTTGTCGAGACCATAATAGGATTACAATTGTTTGACCCAACTTGAGCTTTTTTTTTTGTCAATTTTTGACTCTAGCTTAATCCCGCTTAATCCACTTATGGTAGACATTGTACGATGGTAAGGCGTCTGGAAATCAAAATCTATTTGACGTGCAGTTGTCATTGTCAGTAATTTAGCTGTTGGTGTGAGTAGCACTCCCTATTTCCTCTTACTTTTGGGTGGCATTCCGGAATATACCAGTACGGGTGAATATCTGTAAACCTTGAATGCTGGAGAATTGTTAAGAGAAGAGTAAGCTTGTATGGCTTAGCTGGTAGCTTATTGATTCGTATAGGGCTATATCCACCATGGGATAGTATTCCTCGCTCACTTGATTTTTAAAAAATCCAGTCCCATTTATAATAACGATGGATGATTCCATACTCTCAAACATGTGTTAGTCCGAAACGCAAAAAAATGTTTCCCCAACCATGCCTAATTAAATAACACTTAAATATGATTCAATTATTTAACTCAAAATCCCATTTTTATCCGCCAATACCCATCGATTAGCAAAGCCATTCGCGTTCCAATTTATCGGTTAACAAACTAAAAAAATAAACATGTTTTGGATTAAGACCGGGGTTACCATCGAAGCTAAAGTGCTTGACCCAAACTAACCCACAGTTAAAGGGGGATAGCCCAAAAGACTGAACGTCGAAGAAACCTTAAAAAAATAAACAAAACAAGTTTTCCACCGTCTTCAATCATGAACTATACACAATTCTTATGTCAAAGATACAAATATCTTTAGAAAAGGGACAGCAAAAAAAAAAAAAAAAAACATTCAAGGTTTGTAAAAAGGGTTAAAATGTCGTATAAATTACAAGTTCTTTGGGTTACCACATTCAACAAAAGGGGATTCTTTTACATTCTCTTTGTGAACCTTAGGCTGGGAGTATTTCGCTTGTGAATGCTTATCCAACTAATTGGATTCGAAAAATGAAAGATTCGCTAAGTCGAATTATTCAAGGGGCTTTATGCGAAAGAGGATTTTATTTGTTTTATGAAATGGGAACGGCCTTTTGTTTTACAATCATAATCCATCCATTCACTAGTTATGTTTAAATAATTGTTGAATGTGACATCTATATTGATCTGTTTACTTTTAATCGGCTCTCACATTGAGGCAACATTCAATAAGCTACTGGCAATAGGAAACATGCAAAATTATCGCTCACAATTATTTTACTTTGAATTAAATTAGAGGACTCACATCAAAGCAACTAAATATCGCTCGAACGAAAAATGTTGCTGAATTGCTTATTGGCAGTTGCTAGTTGCTTATTGCTTGTTGCCTCAATCTGAGAGCCGCCTTAAGTTTACAATTCATTGCCTTCTTCTTTTTCGTTCAGCTCAAATGTTCAACGTAAGGCTTTAAATGGTGCCCCTAAAGGAATCGTTTTCAAATCTTTCTTGGCATTAAAAACGATTATCACCTACAAATTTCAATTCCTGGTCGCCTCTATATTCAGTATTGTAGATACTCATGCACATGTGTAGGTCCAAGTCCTCGAAGAACACCTTGATTTCTTACACAACCCTCATCAAGTGACGGTATTTGCTTTCTTCCAAACAGACGTCTAAACACTTTAATGCTTATATAACAGATATAAATTTTAATCTAAAACGGATATATTTGCTGCGTTTAATCCAAGAAAGTCAAAGTGACGCAATATCCTATACAAAATCGCGCCACTCGCACTATTTTTTAAGATTCGATTGCGTCACATGTTGCGCAAATCAAAATATCGACAATGATTTGAAATTCAAATCAATTACCGGTTCAGTATACTTGGAGAAAGCGAACGATCCTAAGCGTATCTTTCTATATAAATATGTTTTTTAAAACTTACCCAAACTTCAATCTACCCTCGATATTAATGCAACAAATTTGTATTTATTTTCATTTTAGAATCTGTCGCATCGAAACCGTTGAGCGTCGATTTTGAAAACAACTTATCATCATCAACCACTGCCAACTCAAGCTGCCAACAGCAACAATCACAACACAAACCGAAACTTTACTCAGCTGGATTCAAGTCTCAATATCCATCGTCAAAGGCGAAACTATCACACGTAACTACCGAACCGGCCTACTATACCGATGAATACCTCCGCATACAAACGCCACCAGGATCACCACTAGCTCCACTAACAGCCGAAAGTGACTCGTCTTCCATTAACGAAAACTATCGCAGTGTCTATGCTACACCATCGAAACTGATCACCGGCGACAATAACGGACAAAAGTTTTTTCCAAAAAGTCCAACAGCTACTGTGGCGCCACCACCAATCGCAGCGAAGCGAACAATTTTTCACAACAGTCCACCACAGAAGCCATCCATACAACAACATACAAAAAAAGGTGAACTACTCTCCCCTCGATCCTCATCCTCGTCTGCCACCTATGCTGAGACTGATAACAATGCTCCTTCAGTGATATTTTCCCGCGCTAATTTTAAGCCCGTCGAGGTAGAAGCAACCCCAGCCGCTAAGAGTACAGCCAGTAGTAAAAGTAGTAACGCCGGTAGATTTAGCAATAAGAAGCGCGTAGTTCGAGTTCGTAGCGATTCGCGTCCAATCAGCGCCCTCTATGATATAATATGCAAAGAAAAAGGCATCGAGCTAGATCAAGAACCGACAATGAGTAGTGGCGGCGGCGGCGGCGGCGGTGTCGTTGGCATAGACAGTGCTTCGGTGGTTGACAGCAATGCAACCGATCGTCGACACTATCAGCAACAACAGATGGAAGGGGTCTCCCCCTCTAGTCAATTGAATTCCTTAGAGGATCGTTATCAAAGTCTGCCGCAGTCATATCTGGATGGCAATCGGCAAAGCGACGACGACGATGATACGTCGTACGATTGCCTTCCAATGAAACCCGATATTCTAACGACATCATCGTGTTTAGCTAGTGAATTGAATCATTATCAGCAATTTGACCACAATCATCCCGATCATGACCGCGAGCACGATTATCATTCACTACCTCCACCAACACATCCGCATTGTAACGAGCCGAATCTTCCTAGTAGTTGTGTAGATAGTAGTTTAAAAAATTCTCGTGACAGTAGTAGTTATGTAAAACGTAATAATGAATTGAGTGATGTCCATGATGCAGCAGGTGCTGGTGGCAATCATCATCATCATCAATATCGTCCGACAGCTACCAATGGACATGTTCAGCAGGTGACGGTGGTGCCCAGACCTACACCCAGGGTGTTTCGTGACGAGAAGAGGCGCTTCACCGATGGCATGATGCCAGTGAGGACAACGAAAGCGAATGCCATCGGAAGTGGTATTGGATCTGGTGCTGGAACTGGAACTGGAACAGGAAGCGATGGGGATAATGGACGTCAGACAGATAGCTCGGCCGGTGTCGCAAGGAGGTGAGTTTTTCTTGATGTTGATTTATGTTTGTTTAACTCCCTTTTCCCCCGGCCTGCTATATTTCATTGTAACTCTAGAAGATGCACATTCTCATTTCCATTTTCATTTTCGTAGACTGGGGCTCTTTGATGAATCATTGGGTGTTAAATTGAGACCCCCTTCCAACTGGGTGCGTTCTCTCGTACAGTTCTTTCAAATAGAGCTACAGATTATCCGTGCAGGATATCGAATCTTCTTGACGAGTATAGCTCATAGAGTTCTTCATTGCTGCTTCTTCTGCAAACTCCTTCGGTACAAATTGGATTGAAGAGCACACGACAAATTACACCCTGAACGAGTAATCGGAGTATTGTGCTTCAATCACCATAGAGTGTCATGTCAACGACGAACGTACTAAACGCTGTCGCAGTGGCAGGCAAATTGTCTGATTTATATGGGTTTAGCAACAGAGTAGTTATTTTATATGACATATTTTGAACTCAAGTGCACTCAAAAGTGAGATCTTGCGACACATCGGAATGTCAGAAGTCCGAAATCTATCTATAAAATTTGATGAACTGCTCATTACAAAGAACAAGTTTCAAGTATGTCATACATATCTGCAGTGGTATTTGTTTTATGACATGAAATTGTTTAAAATTTTAAACAAAAAGTTATACATTCTTTTAGTGCTAAAATTAAATTATTATGATCTAAGAAATTGTGGTGAAAGTCTCTCCAAGAAGGTACTTACTAGTTTGGTCTTATTTTAGCCTCACTCACTAATCTGACATTTATACAAGCTTATACAACATTATGTAGGTATTTGTTAGAATTTCAAAAGATTTGGAAGCTTTACAAGTAGATTAGTACGATTTATCGATGACGTTTGTTGTTTTTAAGTATTTTACATGTGCCCCCAAAAGTGTTAAATCACTTTTACGCCTACTTAACCACTCAAATTAAGATAGACGCTTAATTACTTAACAACTATAATTCCGTCATCTTGGATATCATTTCTCAAATTTTATTTTATACTCAGACAGAAATAAGACAAATTTCTTCTTTAACGATTGAGGAAATAAAAAGATGTGTAAAGTGCCTACAAAATAAACTGAAAAATATTTTACGCATTTGGAAATGAACTGACGTTCTAAATGTGAACGTGAAAGCAATATTTCGCTCTTACTTTCCAGTGGAAGTATGTATTTGGAAATTTAAGTAAATTGGCAACTTGTGGAAAGTAGTTACTCAAAGGTTCGATTTGGTATCATATTGTTAAATTTTTTTTTATAATAAATTTGTTGCAAATATAAATTTACTCGCAGTGGAAGTAGTAGGTCAGAAACACAATTGAGTGAAGTTTTTATTAGTGTCGATAAATCAATTCTTTCCATTTATTTTTTGTAATATTATTTCGTGTAAATGCTGACAGCGACTACGCCTCAAGTGGTCCATTCGGAATGTCCAATTTTGGCCTACTTTTCCCAACATATTGACTGGTATCTCACCAATAACACGAATTATGTTGTCTTCCAAGGTGGCAATAGTTGCTGGCTATCCATATAGACGAGAGGCTTCACATATCCCCACAAAAAATAGTCCAGCGGCTTCAAATCGCACGATCTAGGCGGCCAATTCACTGGTCCAAAACGTGAGATGAGTTGCTCACCAGATTCGCCTTGATATCGTAATATGTCAAGGGATTCGCGTGCTGTGTGGCATGTCGCACCGTCTTGTTGAAACCACATGTCGACCAAACCTAGCTCTTTCATTTTGGACAAACAAAAGTCTGAAATCATCGAACGATAGGGAGAACCGTAACGTTGTTGCCATCATAATCTTTGAAGAAATACGGCCACCAAACCACACCAAACGGTAATTTTTTGTGGAAGCATTGGCAGTTCTTGCTTGCAGACCATATATGGCAATTTTGATTATTAACGTAGCCTGCTCAGTAGGACGATTACAACGACCATAAAATGGAAGAAGTGCTCTAAACACATTTTTTACTGAGCATGATTTTTGGTAATAAAATTCAATAATTTGCAAACGTTCTTCGGGCGTATCTATCCATGGTGAAATGGCAATGCTAACTGAGTATTTTTTACTTTGACATATGTCACGAATCACGCGTGAACTGTCAACAAAATCCGGCTGAAAAACCAAACAGCAAAAAAGTCACTCCTTACAGACGAATGATTGTGAGAAGCTAGGCCTACGGTGCCTATACGGTCCTATTGCGCCAACTATTTATATTTTACCAGTCGACGGTGGCTTCGCTGATGTTATTTTTTGTTACTACGTAACACAACTGTGTTATAAAATATACCCTTTTGCCCCTTTAAAACGGGTTAAATTGCTAAAATCAAAATCTCCTGAAATATGTACTTATCTAATTATTTTCCATTTGCTATGTAAAACTGCAGGTTGCTACGGAAGTCGGTTTGAGGAGTTTGTAGCCCTTAAGAAAAGTACATACTTTTAAAATTCACCTTCCCCAAAGAAAAGGGGGTAAAAGGGTAAAATCTATCAATTTATTTGCATTTATTTATGTACCAACGTCGCGAGTTTTAAATCAATATAACTTACGAGTTTTTTAAAACTATGAAAAATTCCCCTAAAATTTTAACTTTGCATCGCTTATTGGTTCGATTTTGAAAAATGCTGAAATTCGTACAAATTTCAAGTTTCAAATACACTATACAAAATCAAAATCCAAACATATGTCCAATTAATTTTTCTATTCTCTATTAGGTACCTGATAAAATTAAACATCGCTGTGACAAGCGGTTAGAAAGTTATAGTAGCATTTAAAAAAAAGTACATACTTTTGGGATTTTACCAATGGAAAAAGGGTAGAGGGGGTCAACTCACCAAAAATGCTGCTGCAAATTCTTGGGGCTCAACCGGGGTAGGGTCGCAAAAGAAATCTCATACGTGCAGCTTAATAATCGATAAGAGTTAGGAAACTGACATTTTAAGCAATTTGCTTTTATGACCAAAGTGAACAATAAGAACCGATTTGGGAACTCCAAAAGGGGTAAAGGGGGGGGGGTCAAAGTTAAAGAAAAGTATGGGAACATTTTTATTTCTCATCCGATCGACTTCAAACCCGATTTGTGTAGGTATGTACCTTCCCTATATAAGAAACTAGCTGCCCCTACGGCTTCGCCAGGCCTTTTTTTGCTTTTTTAAATTTTTGCTTTATTTTTCTTTTTTCTTTTCAATATTTTTGGCCTATAAATTGATCGCCGTAATTACCGACATTTAAAAAAAATTCACTAAATTGGTTGAAAATTACGGGCGATAGAGGGAAACATACAGTTTTTTCCACTTTGTTTTATATATATAGAGATAAGTTAAATCGATTTTTAATTTTAATTTAATTTTGCTTGGGGTTTGGGGCCCGATTTCTTAGCGAGACGGGAAAAGGAAATTAAATTTGTATGGGGAACATTTTATTCACCCTATAGAACGCGTAGCAAGGGACACTTCTATAATGGGAATGAAGCAGCTGAAAAATGCTTGTTATTGATAAATTTTCGTTTTTTTTCCCATATTTCATTTATATTATATAAAACTACTTTTCACATGACGGATAAGAAAAAAAACCCAAGTAATAATAAACAGACAGGTAATTTCTGCGCCAAATTGCTTCTAAAGACAATCTGACAGCAACAAATAATTCGCATTAATGAATAATGGATGACATTCATCATTTTTGATTAAATAAAAATCCTATTGTCTTCGAGTTAATTATAGTTTCGATTAAATTATTTTCCGGAACTGTCTTGGCAAAACTCTTTTATTCCATAACAAAAGAATTACATGACTCCATGGCATGATTCGTTGCAGCTTGATATTATAAATTTTAGTTCGCAGTAAATATTTATAGGTATTTCTATTTAAATAGATAATGACCGATATTAAAACAAAAATGCAATTATCAATCAGAATTTGCAAACACTATTTATTTTCGATCGATAAGACAATTTTATTTCTTGAGTCCACATTAAGATTTTGTGAGTTTGGTATTTTATTATCACTTGGATTTATTGCTTTCCATTATATCGTGTATCATATTTTATCAATTACGTGATAACTAGCTGCAGATAAATAAAGAAAGAAAAAGTTTCTTATCAAAGGAATTTCATACTTTCTCAAGTCTTATATTTACTTGATTATTTCAAAGACTTGTTCATAATTTATAATTTGTTTTGACCCCTAGCTTCTGTGAGAATTTATTGTTATCATTTGAAGTTCTAATATTTTTTTCATTTAAATTCTTTTTTAAGTTTTTTTTTTTTTTTGAAACGGTCGGCATTTATTTATTTTTGAAAGCCTGGCGACATACTCTTAACCACTTCCTTATAGATAGTAGTAGCAGCAATCTACTTCCACTTATTTTATTTGGCTTGGTTTTTGAGTCCATGTTACATTTCCCCTTGTTCACATTGTTTGTGGTTGTGACTGTCAATATCTTCACCATTTGCTGTATGCAAATGATTGACATTGCTACGATTTGCTGTCACAGATGTGTCACTCTGTCGGTTTGAAATACAAAAATAAATCCTCCGCCATCCACCCCAAATCATCAAGGGCAATCCCCATACGGTTAGAGGAGAGGTTATGATCTTGATCTAACCATCTCATCCTGGGTCTACCTAGAGGACGCCTGCCCGATGGTACGAATTCCATAGCACGTCGTCGTGGAATCCTGGTCGGGGACATACGTTTAACATAACCAAACTACGGAAGCATGGACCGCTCGGAGAAGTAGCTGCTCGACATTGAGTTCCTCACGTATTCTAGTATTTCTAATGCGATCTCTAGGGGTCACACCAGCACTATAACGGAGGAATCTCATTTCGGCAGCTTGTATCCGCTCCTTTATATTAGATACATATTTAACTGACAGGTTATTGGCTACCAAATAATCGCGTTTGGGTGGCTATAAAATAAAGGCTCATTGTTGAAGTGCCTAAATCTTCATTTGAGGCAGACTTTTTGCATGGCTATTTATCAATAATCAGCTCAAACTCTCTCAGACAAATACTGCGATGAATATCTTTTTTCACTCGAATGACTGTAGTCTGAGACTAGAAAACTCTTGAATATGTCTAAACGAAATATGGTACTATTTTTGGATTCTAGTTAAAATCCTTCAGCTATAATCCAAGTCAGTCCACCATTAATTAATTGTAATTGTATGACTTTAGAGGGTCCCAAGTCTAGGCAGAATTTTTCGAAAGCACCTCATCGAGGACCACTTCAACGATCCATGTTAATAGATTTGATCAATCATATAGAATTCATATATGACTTTTATTATCATGTAGGGTCGTTTAAATAATTGAAGGAGTTTGAACAAAAGTGCAGAAATAGACTAAACACATTTATTGCCATTAAAAATCGACATTATCTCTGACGTTGAATGTAGCTCTACTTTACATCAAAGGTAGGTACCATTTGAGGTGGCCTCAAAAAAAAATGCGGGAATACCTCGAATTGTACTACTACCAACAAACCTTACTAAATGTGGGTGCCAGGACAGAACAGAAATGAAGAAGTTGAAGCTTTAACATTTTTAATGTCAAGACCATTCTACGCTAATTGAATTTATTAGTAAGTCTGATTCGACATCATAATATGTAGGCTTCATTGTGGCGGCAGTCAAATATGGACTCTAAGTCCAATCTCTCAGTATAATCGAATGTACCCTTACCGTAGTCTATGAAATTTCGCAGTGTTACCAACTGTTTTCTAATCCACTTGTTGCTTTCTGCGCCACCTGTCTGTGAATTCCTAGCCAACCGCCAGCCAGCAGCTCTGCGGCTGGGGAGAAAATCAAGAGTTGATGCCAGCAGTGGCCAGCAGGTTGTTGTTTTAATTAGCATGTGAAATGTGCTTCAACTGGCAACTAGTGGCTGGCGGTGTATCAGAAAAACACACCTTATATGTATCTACAGAGCGTTCTGAAAATATTTACTTTCGAGCTCCAAATTTGTTCCCTCTCATTCGCTGGGTCATTTCTATTCGACTTTTACATTTATGTAGACACATGTATCTACATCTAAAATTCGAAATTTTGCGTGCAATGTGAGCCCCCTTTTAGAAATACCTTTGAACTGCACTTCAATACATTTACAAATGAATCCCAGTTTGAATGAGTGTTTCCTCTGTGAAACATCATCCTCCCTGTTACTTAATCAAAATGTTTTTGCCATTCATTTAAATGTCCGACATATCAGCTGAGCCCATCCTCATTCATTCAAATGAAACAATAGTCAAAAACTTATATAATTGCAGTATTTTTCCGTTGCCGGCATTAATTTTCAGTATGATGATGATGACTTTCTAAACGACAACATTAAGTGGCATATTTATTCACTAAAACCTCGCAAAAACCAATCCCCTATATGCAAACCATGGTGAGTGTCGGTTTAATTTCCATAACGCCACCTAGATGAGAGCGGAAACAAAAATTGCACAATCGAAATCCATATAGATACAAAGGGAACCTATACCTAAATTGCTGTGCAATAGAAGCAGCTTGGTTTGGTTTTTTTTTTTCTAATACCTACTAATATCCTCCCATATGAATCTCCTCATCGCTTGATTGAAAAATAAAGCTATCAAGGAATTTCAATCCATTTCAAATTTTCCAACACACATACACATGGGGAGAACAGATTTGTGCTAGATTCCCCTTGAAATACAAAGAGTACGAAAAGTATCTATGGCAATATCTACCATTCTGCTACACACCTGTTGCTGCATAGTCATAGTCACCATCATCGGGGCTTAAGCTGCCAGGCAACAGTAGTTTTGTTATCATTTCCTTAAATCTACATTCAAATGCTATGTGTAGCTGAAACTGCGAATGCAAAAAAAAAGTATAAAACTTATACGAATGCGATTCATCCGTCTCTAAACATGAAAGAATAGTGAGGCGGAGACCAATGTGAAATCAACCTCAAAACGAGAACCGGAAAGTGAACTCACTCCGTCGTCGGTCGGTCGGTCGTTCGTTTAGTTAGTTGTTTTAGAATCGTTTTTCCTTCTTCTCCTATGTGTGAGACGACAACGACGAGTAGGTACATCATCATCATCGGGAAGAGCGGTGGAATGCACACCATAATGTTTTCATAGCGGATTCGCACCTGGAAGTGAATGTGCCAATGGCAGCGATTTGGTTTTCATTTCATTAATTTTCTGTTTCTTTTGCAAGCATTTGTTTTTTTTTTTTTTTTTCGTTCTTAGAGCACTTTGCAACCGAAATTCTTTTGTAGTTTTCCGTTCTTTTTTTTTTTTTGACCCGAAATTCCTGTTCATCTTGCTTGTTTTGTACGTATGCAAATTGGTGGGCCTGGGCATGGGCGCACACTTCTCGTATTTGAACCTCGACAAAGCCGAGGAAACACTTGAGTTGAGCTTCAAGATTACACAAATGGAATGAGTGATGGCTTGGAGACAGTTAGGGAGAGAGAGCAGTATACAACAGTAGACACGTCATGGAACATTACCTCTTGAGCGTGTTTATTGTGAATTTATACAGTTGTGGATAGGAGTTTTCAATCACTTTTGAAAATAACGATTTAATCAACGAAAATAAATTGATACTAGTGTTTTTGAATGAGATAAATAATACTTAGTATTTTTGCAAAAACTCAGTTGTTATAGAACTAATTGTGTGCGGAGTAAAACCTACCGACTATTGAAAGTATCATAGGCCTAAGAAGTTGCACTTCAAAAATTGAAATAGTAGCTTCAAGGTTGTGATGAACTGGTTGGCATAGGTAGGTAGGTAGGCAGGTAATTGGCAAGTAATTGGGTGCTTTTGTGGCGGTTGCCACAGCTTCACATAGACCATCAGTTGGTCCCATTGTGTTCCATTCTAGCTTGTCCTAAGAGTAACCGAAGGGGTGTGTAGTTTGTTGACCTACTGGACCCACCCCGATTTAAGTATAAATCTCAGGAATTCCTTAAGATCAACATTCTCCAGATCTTCTAGTTCATCAAAAAAGAAGCTGTTGAGAATTTTCTGTCTACTGTTTTTAAGGGCTGGGCATTCGCAAGGCAGATGGCGAACAGATTCTATTTCTTCAACGTCTCTGCAGCTTCTGCAAAAGTCATTGTGTAGTATGCCCAGCCTTTCCGCGTGTATCCCTATCGCACAGTGTCCAGTAATGACCCCCGTGAGTATGCGGATATCCTTGTGGCTAAGTCCGATAATGAATTTGGATCTCTGTTTGCTCACTTCTGACCATAATTGTTTTGCATGCCTGTAGGTGTTGAGATTGGTCCAGCGTAGATTTGTTCTACTCAAGGATTCAATGTCAATATTTCTAGCAAGCGTGCTTAGCGTTGTTCTTACAGATTTTAGAGCCATTGATGCATCTTTGACCCGTTTCTTGCAATCTTATCCGCCTGTTCATTGCCCGGAATATCCATATGCGCCGTTACCCAGCATAGCGTCGTCCAGGTATTTCTTGCAATGACTTACTGCCCTCGACTTCACCACGACTGACTCCATGGCTTTTATGACCGCTTGGCTGTTAGAGTGTTTAGAGAGAGAGAGAATTTATTTCGTTACAAAAAATTTACAAAGGCTAGCCACCGCTGTCAGAGTGTTTATAGTGCTTTATTTGTCGGCAATGTTCGTCTCTTTAGGTCCTTTGCCGCTAGGGTAATATCAGCAATTTTCGCTTGAAATACACTACACTCATTGTTAATTCGGAATGATTCACGCAGGTTAGGTGTTTCGCTGAAGATACCCGCGCTTGTACCGACATCCATCTTAGAACCATCGGTATAGAGGACTATCTCCCCTTCTTCTGTTACTGCTTTGTGCTCCCATTCGCTTCTGTCCGGAATTCTATTTGTGAATCTCCTTTCAAAAACGAGAGTCGGGGGTAGATAGTCTGTCGTTATCATTTCCTTCGCCACGCTCTATTGTGCTTCGATGGATGCATGCCCATAGGGTTTGGATGACCATATTCCAGACTCTCTTAGTCTGATTGCGATTTTGACCGCTATACTGCTATAGTAAATATCCAGTGGGGTGAGGTTTAGCATCACCTCCATTGCTGCGGTAGGAGTTGTTCGTAAGGAACTCGTTATCCCAATGCACGCCACCCTTTGGATTTTTGTGAGGCTTGAGAGATGGTATTTTTTAGTGCGCGGCTTTCTGCCACCCAGATTTTGGGATTTGAAAAGTCTGCAGCTGGGGTGAAAAGCTGCAAAATGCAGACAAATCTGCATGCACTTATAGCAACGGTGATCGGGACCTTAAGTGTGGTCCACAAGCAAGTTAGTCTCACGAACATGTGTTCCGATCTTCGACCGACAATTCAAGAATATGACATAGACGTATTTTTAACTTTGTTTCACATTCCATTTTAAATTTGTCAGATTCACCATTTTTAAATTTATCTACTAGCGCAAAACTCGTCACACCTACTGTAGTTCACTCCAAACCGCACCGCACATTAGCCGCCTCTCTATTGCCGGAGTTTCTACTTTTTGAAATATTTTCCTCTTCTCAGTCTGTTTTAGTTATTCCATTTTTCGGGGATTTCTTTGCCATTATGTTGTTTTTTGGCATTTCTTTTGGTTGCTTTCGTCGCACCGTTTCTTAGTAGCGCACGGTGATTTATACTTGGGTTGGGTATTCGTCGACAGACTGCGAAAGAAGATAGATTATCTACTTGACGATAGTCGAAAACTTCTTGATATAGAGAACCCATTACACAGAGGCTATCACCGATCGTCCCTCCTAACCTTTGACCAGGTCTACCCAACTCATTCGCACTCGTTATACTGAAGTTTATAAATTTTCTTCCTTTTCCAGATACATAACTCGTTCCAGTCGAACAGCAGGAGGCGGCGGTAGCAACAATAGCGACTCATCACCGTCACCGATACCATCGGCATCATCACAGCATCGTTTGACATCCAGTTCACCTGCAAGCAATAGCATCTCTTCGAATCGCCTCAGATCACCACTTAAGTCGGCCACTTCAGCCAATCGTCAGCATTCTTCCGCTCCAACATCAGGGTCAGCAACTATCAATGGTAACGGCCAGAGTCTTCATCAACATCAGCTGAGACAGCAAGTGGACTCTTCCCGATCAGTGATGACTAATTCAGTGGGTGCTGTAGCCACTGCTGCTACACCGTCTACAACACCCGCCGTTGCAGCATCACCATTAAACGAGATTTGTGGTGAGTATCCGGGTGTGATTGTGATTGAGATTGAGATACAGGTTTTTTTTTTTTTGTTGCTTTGTGTTTTTGTGTGTGCACTTGTGTCATCGTTTATTGTTTGCACTTGTCCAGCACTGGCTTTTTTTTATAACTTTTGTTTTCTTAATTTTTTTGTGTCGGTCATTTGTATACATTTGCATGAGATATAGCTCGACGAGGACTTTGAGATCTAATTGTGTGTGTTTGAGTTCGATTACTATTGACAGCTGAGCTGTGGTAAGCGATTACGAAACATAAAGTCATAAACTGTGCGGTGGCACGTCATTTTGAATTGTAGCCTATTTCGAGTGTTTTTTTTTTTGAATGACTTTACGCGGAGCGTGATTAGTTTGGCTAAGTGAATTTGAGGATCCATTAATGACAAGTGTCAGTCTGATCTGAGGAGATTATGTGAAAAGGTTTAAGTTCGTTTTTGTGCTCAAGTATTTGTTAGCGGTCCTTAAGCTTTCGTTGTTCAATATGCAAACAGACAGAGAGAAATAAGGGGCTATACAAGTACTTGAGCGGGTTGTTCCCATCGTTTGATTTTACATAACCCTGGGGATGTACGGTGTTCGCGTTTGTCATTTGCAACATTGTGCTTTGTTGGAGTACTGACGACCTTCGACAAAAAAAAGAAGAAGAATATTCGCATTCCAGGCTCTTTGGCTAATTGGTGTCTAGGTATCGTTATATGGATAATCATACGAGCCAAAAGAGTGGTTCATATAGTCAGTGATGTACCCTAGATCTAATGCAATTGCAGCGCCAATTGTAGAATTATGAATTAAGGGACTGGCATCAACTATTTTGAACTTATTCTCATAATAATGTTGGCTAATAACCCTGCCTGAAGTCTTTAAAATCCGGCATCTTTAATCGATGCCAAAAAAATGTCGACCCCCTCTTGGTGATGTCAACGTCTTTGCAAAAACCATGTCAAGCTAACATTTGTACAGCGCTCACCCATCAATTTCACAAATGAATTCCTAAACCATTCGTTGAACCTAAGGTGATAAATTGTCCCTCATAGTTCAATGTGATTAATGACCACCTTTTGAACGACTGGTCGACAGTATTATCTATGCGCATGTTACATTCATATTTACACATTCAAATTGGTCATAGATTCGGGTGAATAGAATATGCCCTACCTCTGCAGCGAAGCTATTTATTATAGATTTACCTCAACAGGTACATTGTTGCACATCGTGTGACTCTGTCCATTAATTGTTCTCATTTGCCACACTTATCTGCGGTTGCATAATCGGCAGCCATTAGAAACTAGTTCGCATGCTTAATTCCCTATCATTAGCTAAATATCCATTATTTCCATAATTCTTGTTTTCCCGGAGGGGCCCTCCTGGAATCTTCGACTTTGTCTCATCAGCTTTGGTTCATTGATCTCGTCTCACTCGACGGCTGTAGTGGTGTATTATTAAACTCAATCCGTTAGGTTTGTAAATGGCCAAATTTACATGCAGCGACGATGGTCGAGAAACGAAGTGTATATTTAATGATGAATATGCATCATTTATTTACAGTTGATTTGATGGTAATCCGTCGGCGATTGAGGCTACCATTTATCAGTATTCAATTTGATCCCATCGCACTTCCGCTTAGACGTGACTATGTGATCAGAGGGAAGACCAAGATATGCTAAGTGATTACATCATCAGTTTTTGGGGCTTTGCAAATTTCTTGCATATTGTACCCACATTACGTAAGGCGTATTTAAAGCCATCGAAACCGCGACTAGTTAATGAAACGAAAACTTATGTTAACACTGTTTTGACTTAAAATGTATAGCTGGTAGATTTAGCTCTTTTTATGAATCTACTACTTTAGCTGGCATTGTAAGAATTCAGATTTCACGATTTATTGTCGTACGAGGTTGAATGCGAGGCCTTGGTGCACCCCTTACTTATGGGAAGCGCCATCAAAAGTAAGGAAGTTAAACACGACACTTTTTTAATTTTAGAACGGATTATAAATAAGTGAATAAAATAAATAGGTAGTTGATGCAACAGGCAGTGTTCACATGGTTGAGGGGAAAAATCACCATTTTTGCCGATTTTTTAAGACGAAAGGGATAAAAACGGGGGAAAAATTGAAAATCCTATCAAAAACAGTTTGTAAAAAAATCTTCTAGAATGAATAAAGGAAACAATGCTTAAGAAATGTACCCATGCAACACCCCACTTAATATTTTGTTTGGTTTCTGAATGCATTCATTCTTTTGGCATTTAATAAAACTATGACCATGGCCATACACTCCTTACCATAAACGTCGTGTACAGAGAGATAGGTAGATTTTGAGTGAGTAGAAAGGAGAAAGGTAGATGGTACAGAAAATAGACCAAAAATTCACTTTTAGAAATAATTTTCGCATGGGCTAGTGTTGGTAGAGTGAGGACGTAAAAAGTGGGCGTCCGCTTTGACTTAAGGTACCATCAATTTTTTGTATTTTCGATTTCATTATTCCTGTACCTGCCAAATTTTATTTCATTGCAATGAGGCCTTGTTTTTGTGTGTAGTCAAGTCGTTCATGTGAATGAAAGTCATGCCCGTGTAGTCGGCCACAGATCCCTTCCCATGAAAGTCGTTTCGGGCGAGACAGGCCGATTTTAAGTAATATAATATATATAAGTATAATAATATACGCTTCTTTTCTTAACTAACCTTAAAATCTACCCGACTCGCCCGACACGACTTTTATGGGAAGGCATGTGTGGCCCAGCACATACTGTGTCCTTGCACTATATATAAATTCAAAATTTTACGCGAATTTATAGACAACGGCGGCGGCGGGACAACTTCATGTGTACCTAAATAATTCTCATTTTATTTTGGATTTTGAAATGAAGGAAGAACCAACAAAAAAATACAAATATCTCAAGCAATTGGAAGCATTGGCCGAGTTCAAAAGCTGGTTATTCTAAAATTTTTTCTTCGGGGAAAAAAACAATTTTTTTGTTTTTGAAAAGGGGAAAAAATTTCATTTTGCTGTTAAAAAAGGGGATTTATTTTCTTAAAACCTGTCAACCTTGCCAACAGGTCCGTGTAGGATCAATCTCAGAACCATTAGTTTGGGTGGAGATACACCAATTGTGTTTAATTCAGATTCTGAGTGCATTTTTTATAGAAATTTGTTTCAGAACCATGCCATGTTACATAATGACATGTCGCACACACACACCACATTCCATGCAAGCTACCAGCATATCTACATGTTTCCATTTTAATACGTATGCGTAAATAAAAATGACTTCATTTCTAACCTCGCTTATTACCAGAAACGGGCTATTCCACGTTTTTCATTGCTTACCCTTAGTGTGTGGTCACAGTGGTGAAATTTTTCCATTGCGTACCTTCAGGTGGCGACGACGAAACATGACATCTGACGAATTTCGCTCTTTGTTTTGATTGCATAGTGCAGGGGTTCCCAATCTTTTCTTATACAGCGACTCCCTATACAGGTTATAATATTTTTGCGACGCCCCTCATAAAAGTGCACAACGAAACAAAGCACAGATAATGGGAACAGAAGCTGAGTTTACTGAAGATTCACTAAAAGGTTTTTCAATAAGGATGGATCGACTTTGCAATGGAAAAAACAAGCTCTCTGCGAGGTATTAGGCCCATACATGCCATTATTGTATGAACACCATGTCCAAATGTCCGCCGCAGCTTCTCATGGTGGCACGAATCCGAGTGGTACAATCTGCCGCATAGATCCGGCTGAATTTGAGCCATGGCATTGGTTATGTTGGGCTTAATAACATCAGTCGATTGCGGTTTATTCGCATTGAGCTGCGACTTTAGGCAACCCCACAAGAAAAATCTAGTGAAGTTAAATCGCACGACCTTGGTGGCCAATTCACGTTACTTCTGCTAGAGATAACCATACCCTTAAATCTTTCATGCTAAATGACCATAGTGGCGTCTTGCTGAAACTGAAACCACATGTCATCTACCTCCATATCGTTCAATTTGGGCCAAAATAAATCGGTTAGCATCGTTCTGTAGCGCTCGCTGTTGATGGTAATAGACTTAGCCACGTCAATTTCAAGACAAGGTGCGGAGCAATGAAGCCGCCGCCGGTCTAAAATCCGCACCAAACAGCTTTTTATGGATGAATTTTCACCTCGTGTGGGTTAGCGTCGCGTCGTCCCATATACGGCAATTTGGGTTGTTAACATTGCCATTCATAAAAAAATGCGGCTTGTCGATGATTTTTCGACTAAAATTGGGGTCTATTTCCAAAAGGTTCGGAGCCCAGTCAGCGAAAAAACTGTGATGTCGATGGTCATTACCATTAACTTTGAGCTCCTGGCTTAGGTGGATCTTGAACGGGTATAAACCCAAGTCCCGACGCAAAATTCGCCAAGTTGATGTCTGCAAAAGCCGACTTATTGTACACGGCAAGAAATTGTCTGCCTGGGGTTTTCTTATATACTTTCACGGACTGCGGCATTCTTGGCCGATCTGGCGTGCCTTTATAGTACGTGTTGATTGCTTACCGAACCGGTTATCTTGAATTTGGTCACCAAACGCTGGAGAGTCGACTTTGAAGAGCCACCGCGTCTGCTGTAAAACGAGCGCTACTTTGGCACTGACCAACACTCATTTTCAATCGTGTAACTTGCCAGTGTTTTGGCATAAGTGACTGAATAATAGTCCCACAGAACGTCGTGTGAGTACCGTCTTGCTACAATGATAATCGGAACTTTTACCAAAACGAAGAACAATAGTTTGGAGCTTGAAACTACCGGTGAAAACTTTAGTTTCTGTGTTGCCCATCTTTCCATTTCATAAGTACTGTCTATGATTTGTCCACTTCAACAACTCATCGATCATCACCTTACCATCCATTCATCATCGAATATTCACAAGAAACTTCACATCATTTGTCTCTGCATCTTTAACCTTCTTTCTCTTCTTAAATCACTGCACTGAATTACTTTTTACCAGGCCAATCTGTTAGCTCTACCACTGGCCACAATGATTTTTGTGAAAATAGTCGCTCGGTGACGAAATCTTTGTCATCGTCATCAATTGTGCCGGCAAATAACCAACACCAGCACCCTACCCACCAGCAAGCTACTGGCTCCAACCAGCACCACCAACAGCATGCACCTGCAAAAATTGTAAGAACTACAAAAGCGTCACGTTTACGTGCCGCTGCGTTGGGTAAGTAACAAACAAACTAAACAAAATCTTTTATTTTCAATTTTCAAAAGTATCCTCAGGTGTGTTTCTTTTCCTAATTTATTTTTTTTGTAAATTTGTTGTACGTTACGTAATACACACTAACACACAGAAACTTTAAATACTGTTGTAACAGTTAACACAATATAATGACATCTCCATCCATTCACAGATAAGAAGAAGGATTCTGATGACCAGCATCCATCAGCGATACCCACAGCGGTTGGGCCACGTCAAACTTCACCTCGGCATAGTACTCGCAAACCTGGTTCGGGTAGTCAATCGAACAGCAACAACAACAGTCCGGATATCACCCGTTCGATTGGGGAGCACAATAGGGGTCGCATCGGACATAGTGCTTCACCTACTGGTGGCAAGAAGCTTGTCCCATCGGTATCGGTTTCAATGCGACAAAACCTCAGTGAGTTGCACTACAATGGAAATAGTGGTCGAAGGGAACAACGACCGCATACCACGGAGTGTACTGTGAAAATTGCTGCATCTAAGGCCTCCTCCAGTCAAGATGATGAGCAGCTTTCGAATGGAAACTATGATGGTGGAGAGTTTTCCACGAGACCACGATCGTCGACCATGTATTCGGAGGCTAATCGATTGATTGCACCAACAGCCAGCAGTGGCAGTGGAAGGGATCTCGAATTGAGTCCTGTTAGGAAGAGTCGAACAGTGAGTAAAGGTGTGGGTTTGTAGAGGCTTTTCTAATCGTCTTCCTTTATTTCAGCCGGATGCACAGAGAATTGAAGATCGTGATAAGTCATCGAAAAGGAAATCGAATTTGAATCGGTCGCTGAATGAAGAAGCAACCGGAGATGGTAAGCAAACTGGAAGGGTAGTTAATTCTTATGGTGGAAGACATCGATCAAATAATTCATATGGGAGATGTCTCGGTGTATGATTCGGCTTTAGTGATTTTAAGACTAACTTCGACTTGAAATTGTCGAACAAGTTATTTCGACGTTAAGTGTATGTGAAGCAAGCATTGGAACATCCAAGAAACGGAGTCAGAACAGTCTCTATACTTTGATTGGAGGCCGAAAATTAAGTCCTTTGTATAATAAACGCATTCGGTGGGGCGGACTCCATGGAAACATTTCATAACAATTTCGAATGCAGGTTTCTTATGGGCATTTTTAAGAAAAAAATCTGCAATTCTGCACCGCCTTGGAACGCTGCTATGTATTCAATACAGAGCTACAAGCTTTGAAGCATCATTCCCGCCCGTCTTTGGTTTTTTTCGTTATATAAACCGCCGCGACTTTAGCAACTGCATTCAATTGGATTCCTGTGGTAGTTCCCTCTCTTCATGCAAGCCAAACTCGGGCCGAATCACGTTATCCGTTGACTAGCAATACGCGACGGAATTTATTTTTGTTTTGCGTCGGAGCTACGTTCGTAACTATGTATTATGGCCGTTTGTCAATTGGCTAAAAAATTATCCTCGGATAATTTTCTCTATGACTGAAGTTTTACAATGACTAGTCGTCGGTAGGATTTTAGTTAGTTAATTTCGTGAATGTATAGCTCTAGGCTAGGCCCCTGTCCCTAGTTGATATCGCTCTCTATTAGTGCGCGACGCCTTAGCTGCAGTCTTCATCTGTTCCATTGTTGCTCAGTGGTGACTCGTCGGCTGGTGCGTTATTGCATTTATTCTTCACATATCCCAGCCACCTCAGGCATGATGTTTATTCCAGTACATACTTTGGTTAATACCAAGTAGTTGCCCAAGTCTGCTTTTAAATGATACTGGAGGTATGTCTGTTATTGGTGGCATGATTTATTGAACCGGAGGCTGTAAAGTGCCTCTGAGTAGTTTAAGGTGTGGAAAGTGTATGCTAGCCATAATGACATCACGCCTGCCACAAAATTAATCAGATTGATTCCGTTGCTACACAAGCAGGCTTAGTTTTGCGACCGGAGAGCCAAAGATGCAATCCTTTTCGATACTGGCATTCGTGATACGCAAATCTGGACGTCATACTTTGGACACTTTTCGAGAAGATATTGCTTTCTTTGCTGTGTTATCTGTCTCCTATGTGGGGGCTTAAACCCAAATCAGTGGGATGTTTTTGAACTTGGTCTTGATTTGCACTGTGACCGCGTTCACATACATTTACTTGCTCAGTATGTCATACCAAAGACAGCCATAACTGCATCTGGAGATAAATGCCATATTGTTGACTTCTTCTGCTACCGCCTTGGTGCGAAAACTCTTTCACTGCAGGTTAATTAGTAGAGGGGTACTACTCATTTGGTACCATTCCACTTTGGGTGGCTCTACTGGCAAAACAAGTTTCCCGTTTGCTTAGCTCAAGTTTCATATTAACAGTCTTTCAAATTGCCAAAGGCTTGCCGCTAGTAGTTGTGATATTTGCAGAGTTCGTTGGTGGAAATGTATCGCTAATCGGTTAGTAGTAACTACGCATAATAACTTTAAGACTAAACCATCAATGGTAGTGAGAGCATTTATTTTTTATCGTGCAGACATCGAAAAACACGTTCACCAAAGTGAACGATTTGCCATGAACCAGGAAGCAGTACGCTTCATTGTATTTTGAATCTCATTATCTCATTCAACCAGTTTATATCGTCGACATAATCAAGAACAGCACTTTTGGTTTGAGAATATCGACTTCGATCGCTTTTGTTTGTCCCAATTTCAAGACTTGACAGCGGAAATCATATAAATGAAACAAATCCGCTGATTGTTTTCGTATCATGTACGGAGTATGCATCGACACTCAACCTGATTCACCGAAACATGTTAGTTTTCCGGCATCATAACCTGTTCATCTGACTTTAAAGCAGCATGCCTGACCTTTGTGTCCAGATAGTCTTCATATTGAAATTATATTTCATTAGGCGCATATATTCGAAAGCAATAAACGCTAAAAATCAAATCGACATGAAAATTTGATAATAAATTAATATTATCCATCATAAAACTGTTGAGAAGATACCAAATCAAATCAAATCAAATCCATATAACAGTTTCTTTGTAAAAGCGCACGATTGTTATCGAATATTGGTTCTTCATTGTTCGTTAATTTTGCTTACAAGTTTGTCTTGCTTTATTCGTTTCTGGTTCCTGCTGATTCTCAAATATTCCAAAGAAAACTAATAAAAATCAAATCATAAAATTTTATTGACTTTTCCATTCATCATCATAGCATGAAGTTCAAAGGGAACTCATAGTGGTTTGATTTTTGAAGCGAAACGTTTTGAGGAGTTTTTTTCTTCAACAATAGTATCTTTTCAGTTGAAAAGCCCCCAGAGATATTTTTTTCCAATTAGTTAAAATTGTGAACTATTCGAAGCTGGGGTGGGTCACCGTTTCGCGAATTTATGATGAAGACAGAGGATTGTCCAAGTGGGCTATGTATTTTTTTTTTAGACCTTTGAACTTATTTATTTAACTTTTTAATTACATTATTGTTGTTTGTAACTTACCGCAAAGGTAAAAGAAATATGAACCCATTTCATTTGAATAAAATATTTGTGGACTGGGTTTTTAAAGGACTTTCCTTTAACTGTGTTAATTGGTCCTCTCTGGTCCTATGTCTATGATGACATTGCCCGCGTTCCACTGGATGCCGGATGAAGGTCAAATTCAAAAGGTATTTGTGCTAGAGTTCAAATTATTTCTGCTAGATGTTCATTTTTTATGTAGAGGAAGACGTGAGTTTTAGGTGCAAAGCTTCAGTCATAGCCTTTATCCAAAGAACAAGAACAAGCCGTTCATTAGCACCATAGGTCCATTCCTATATTGGCCGATGTCGTACTTCTCTTAGTGCAAGGGGATTACTTTCACAGGGAATGCTTGCACATGCTGCCGAAAGTTACACTGCGAAGCGCCCCTTTTGTTGACCTGTACCACGAAACAACGGATATTGTGCAATGGGAGCATTTTAACATTTTGCTGTGATAAATTGTTCCTATTGTAAGATACTTCTTTTGTCGTGGTACAGGCCCCAGGATACTAAAAGTCCACAACAAACCATAGAAGCCGCTCTTACTATATTCCGCATCATACATTTTAAACCTCCTAACAATCGTTTTCCATTTATTTTCTTTTGCAGATGAAGCAGCTATACGCCGTCGTCGTCGCCGTGAGCTTGGCATGGCTCGTCAACTGATCCCCTCAGACGAAACCTCGGTAGCGGTGCGCGAAATGTTTTTATCACCTAAGAAATCATCCATTTCACCAACATCACCGCGCAACGATCTGGCCTTCCACATGGAAAACGCTCGTCGTGGTATCGGCTTGATTAGCCCCACAACAGCGGATCGGCGTCGAGCTTCAACAGCTAGTCCCAAAATCGGTGCAACCTCCACATCACCTTCTAAGCTTCCCGAATCGAAAATCCCTCGTCGACCAGTAGAAAGAGAAGCCATTTCTCTGTCGCTTGGCGGGCGCACTACATCAGAGTACACCCGCCGCAATAGGTTCCGTCTGTCCGATGTCAGCCAAAAAGTCGATGCAATGCGTGAGCGAACCAAGAGCGAACTTGCTGAAATTATAAAAATTACCGAAATGAGCGAACCCGGCAACAAAGATCAACCTAAAGTGGAAACCATGCAGAGACCTCCATTAAAGTTAATGCCAAGCGCTGTGGATAACTTTGCCAATTCATTGGATCGCATTGCGGCCCGTGATGACCTAGCTAAGGAATTGAACTCATCAAGTTCATCGGCATCGTCTAGATCATTTGTAAAGAAGGACCGCATCAGTTTCGATGACGGTGAGGACTTCCACTCGGATGGTGCATCATCGTTGGGCTTCCTTCGGAGGAGAATGTTGAAGGCACGCAGCGTCGAACGCGAAATCAGCCTTGATCAACCCAAGTTGTCGCCGATTTTGAGACGCAAGAGTTCTGACGAGCCCACAAACCATATCGTGTCCATACTTAAGAAGAAGGATCAGGCAGAGTCTAGTTCCGCGTCCAGTAATGCTTCACCGGTGACCTTCTCTTCGACCACTGTTGACACTCCGACACACAGCAAGCGACAGGGCATCCTCAAGAAACGCAGCAGCCTTGATGAGAGTCGCTACTACAGTCGCAGTCATTCGCCAGACGATCGTAGTATCCTGGTGAAGAGCGCACGCAGGAATAGTCTCGAGGAAACCCAACACGGTATCCTCAAGCAGAGCAGCTATGAGAGCAAAAGCGATGGGTGCCCTTCGGCGGAGCCGCACCATGGCATCTTGAAGAAGAAGGACTCTACGTCAACTCCCTCGGACAGTGGTCAGCCTGCGAAACACGTATCGATCTCACAAGCTGTGATACTAGCCGCAGCCGAGCTGTGCAAGGACATTGGCACGTCGTCGTCTTCGCCTCCGAATAGCAATGACAGCGAGTTCGACAATATCCGACCGATTCTCAAGGTCGACAACCAGGAGGTGCGTGCCCCCAAACCGATACTTAAGAAGAAATCCTCCTCGGAGACTGAGGAGATTCGCCCGATACTTAAAACATCTCGCAAGAGCAGTCGCGAAGAATCATCCGATCAATCCGACGATCAGGGCATGCGGCCGATCTTGCGGACAGACTCACCAGCGAAGCGAAGATCATTCGCCGAACCATCGAATTTAGCCGGCGGTCACACTTTGCAGCGAAGCAGATCATTGGATCAGTCGACTGAAGAAGAAGCTGTTGGCGGAGCACCTGCATCATCAGCGGTTGTAGAGGAGAAAACGCTTCTATCGGTGGCGGAACGCGTCAAGAACATGGAACGCTTTTTAAGTTCATCTGCTGGACGTAGTAGCGATGAGAATAGTCCGGCGAATTCGTCGGCTGGTGCTATTCCCAAGATCCAACGACCCAGCGCCATCAAACGGGAGATGTACAAGGACCGATTCAGAACGCAGCCGGTCACTAATGACGAGATACTATGGTGAGTATTGCCATTATTCTCTAATGATACACAAATACAAGAACACTGGCAGTCCAGTGGAGAGGCATTCACCAGCCTTTCTCTTCGTGATTGGCGCTGAGCCAAGGAAAATGAATTTCTTAATTTCAAATCCGAACGACAAAAATAGAAACCCAGAGTGTGATTGTATTGGCGCTGCAGTGAAAGCAAGCGTTTGCTAGGACAGTGCATTTTAATTTTGAATTCCATTTGGCGATAGAGAATCCATGAGCTTTGGGGACGACCATGTACATTTAGATTAGAAGCACTACGTCTGGTAGACAGAGACAAATTATGGATTGCGCTAATTATTTGGGAGAATCCTTGCAATGAACCTTTATTTTTTTTTTCGTTAATTGGTTCCCTTGTTAACCCAAATCTAAGTACAGTCGCTAAGAGAGTATTTGCTGCGACCAACAGTCGTTGTTTGAGAAATTGTATTGATGAGGTCACTTTGAGTTATATTTAGATATGAGTGCCTACTTGTGGGGCGAGATTTATTATATTTCTCTGATAGAAAACAAAAATTATATTATTTTTGGAAGGTGCCTGTGCTCATTGACCTTACTGTTTTCAATTTGTTTCAGTTTGGTGGCAAAAAGCCCAATGAGATCGTGTCGGTCGGTGCTGGTGATGAAAGGGTAAACTAAACAAACAAGTACTAACTTTATTTTCGCTCCAGAGCGCATTAAAGTATCTAAAAAGCACGGTGTCGTTCCATCTAGCTAAATATAACTTTAAATTCAAATAGCTATTATATTGGCCTTGTATTTTGTCACATAGAAAAGGCTAACGATTCATTTTTGATAGGTTTTATTATTCTGCACATCTGTCGACTTTTCTTGTGATGGCTCCAAAGAAATTGTTGAATTCTTCTCGAGTGAATTAAAAATAAGTCGAGAAATTCACTTTGTCACAAATACTTGCATAGATGCAGGCTGATTCGCTGAATTGTTTTTTTTTGCCATTGGTCTACTTTATTTTGCTGAGAAAGATGTTCATTAAAACAAACCTTTCTATTGCCAGAAAATACATTTTTAGAAACCTCCTCGTCGCATTCATCTACGCTATGGAAATCGTAACCGTTTATTATGTTCAACCGAATAACTCCTACCAAAGATGTTGCCTTATTTGCCAGTCAAACTTTTTTTCTTCAACGATGGATCAAATTCAAAGAATAGCTTCCTGTCAATGAAAATGAGTCATGAGCCAGTAGAATCTACAATCCATTTGCTATATTTTTTTATCAATAATTGTCGTCAAGCAGAACTCGGCTAGATTGCTGTTTAAAATACCTCGCATTCGAATTGACAAGTGACAGAAATATCACTCGACCTGTGTTGCAGATTTTCTGTTAACTTTGACGAATTTGTTCATTCTGACCATATAGCATTTTGCGATACCTTTTGTTCTACTATCTTTTTCATTTGCACTCATCGATCAATTTTGATTCAACATAACCAATTGCCAATTAGCTTTCGGTTCGCGATTCCAAATCAAATCAGTAAAAAAAGTGTCGAAACTGTAATCAAAATTCCTCAAAAGCATTGTCATGTTCCAGAGAAGACTTTTGCTCGAGATTGTCCAAAACAAATTTCGAGTTACATCAATATGCTTGATGAGATCCCTACGGTATTGCTGAGCGTTTGTCACACGTGATACTTTTTAAAGACTTCTTAGACCTTATTCAATGTCGAACAGCTCCTTTCTGATGCAGCTGGTCCCCTTGAAAGACATACTATGGTCTTTCTTTCAACTGGTAGTTATGCTTCCTCGATAATCAATCACCTTAGGTATGAAATCCTTTATCCCTAATAGGACAAAGAGTACGAAACCAAAAGAAAACGCATGGTACGACTTGAGCTGTAAGGGGGCTTTTAGATTAAAGGAGTTAAGTTTTAGGACTTATAAAGCCAACCCTTCTGAGGAAAACCGAAATACGTTTAAACGAGTCAGAAGTGACTGCAATGTCCTTATTAAGTGTGGCAAATTCTCATGATAAAGCTAATCGGTTTGCTGCACATTTTGCAGCCAGCTCGATGCTCCCAAATTGCGCTTTGTCTCCACCTGTTGAATCACATCTTGAATCACGAAAACTCCTTAAAGACCGGCAGTACGGCTTTCGTGGCAACAGATCCACTGGTGATTTGATGACTTATCTCACCGAGAAGTGGAACCAATCTCTTTATCACTTCGGTGAATCGGAGATTGTTGCGCTTGATATTTCAAAGGCATTTGACAGAATTTGGCACCAAGCTCTTTTGTCGAAAATGCGTGCTTATTGGATCGATGCGTCTCTTTCTGGCCGTTTAATTCAAATTGTTTTGGATGGTCTTAAGCCTGAAGCTCACCATATAACTGCTGGTGCTCACCAAGGCTCAGTTCTGTCTTCGACTCTCTTTTTCATTTTCATAAATGATCCCTTGTCTGCAACTTCTAATCCAATTCATTCATTCGCTGATGACAGCACTCTAAGCTTCTCATATTCTTTCCAGGACTCACGTCCCTGCTCTTCGGCCGTAGAACTGGAACGGCAACGTATGTTTGGCTTATTAAATTCCGACCTTAAGTGGAATTTAAAGCTTCAAAAACGCAATGCTGTCTGTTGTCTCTAAAGCGAAACCCGAACCTACCGTCATTACATTATCCATGAATGGCACTTGCATCACCGAAACCGAAAGACATTCCATTCTCAGTATGTGCGTTCGTGACAACCTTCTTTGGAATGACCATATACACGAAGTCGCCAAGAATGCTGCAAAATGTCTAGGAATATTTTACCCCTTCTGATCTGGCTACAATATATAAGATGTCCATTCGCCCCAAACTTGAGTACAATTCCCATATCTGGTCTGGTGCGCCGAAAAAACTATATTGCACCTACTGGATAGGATCCAAAATCGTGCGTTGAAACTAATCGGAGACACGAATATCCCGAATTCTGTTCATTCGCTTGAACATAGCAGAAACGTTACGTGTCTTGATTTTTTTCGCTTTTTTAACAAACAGTGCTCAAACGAAATTGCCAGCTGCTAGGAATGCCCATCAGTTTACCATCCACCCTATCTTCGGCCGTACTTTGAAATATAGATATTCTTTCATAAGCCGTACAACACGAATGTGGAAGTGAGTCCGGTGCTCGATACGGAAAACACGCTAGTTCCAGAGGGAAACGCTCTTACATCCACAACAGCTTGATATCTTCTCAAACATGGAATTCGGTTTGCTTCGTGGACTACGCACTCACTCACATCTTGGTGCAGAAAGTTGCATAATTAAACTACTGAACTTGATGTATCTAAAAGACAGCGTACTGCGCTTGAAGCTTACTTATTTGTCGTTCTTATAAGGCCTGGGTCTTCATTTACATTTGCTCGTATATGCAAAATAATGCGTTAAGCCTTTATTTATCTCTAAGCTGTTTGTGCTATTTTATGTAAACTGCTAACACAATTCAAACACAAAATATTTGTATAATTAAAAACTGAGCTGTTTCTGTAAAAAAATGTGGACAGTCACAAAGAAACAACCATCCGTGCCGTTCTTTTTTTTGTAAGCAACTTGTTACAAACGAATGAATATAACATTTCCATTATTCAATTGCTAATCGGCTTACGGTGTACTATTAAATTTTTACTCAGTCATATTTTTATGCTCTGAAAACCTTTGACGCCCGCCACCCGTATCGTCATTCAACCAAGCACAGAGGTAGATCAATTTCTCTATGCCTATGGGTTGTTATTTGTTAAGTTGACATTTTTGTTCAAATTGTCTGTGGGAATACCAAAAGGGTATATACATCAATCAATTCTTTCCACTGCTAGCCACGTGTTTGGGGGTTGGACGAATTCCACGAGGAAGAATAATTGGGGCTTAGAAACTTTTGTTGGACAGTTTAGTTTTCGAACACAAACCGTTCGGGGGTGGAACGTATTCCGTTTTATTTATTTTAAATAAATAAATTTTATGGAATCAATTAAATTGATTGGATAAACGGACAAAGAGTCGAATCGATAAGAAGCAATATTTGTATGGTAGGTAAAAAAAAAAACCAAGTTGATTGACGAGCAGATAGTTATCGAGTGTATTAACAACAAGTGCAATTCGGTTGGAGAATTAATTTCATTGTTTGTTTAATTGTGTTGTGAAGAGAATAACATAAAAATGATTAACAATCGTTGATCGAATTGTTGATATTGCATTGTCGCCCAATTGAACGGACGAGTTAACGAACTTCAGAAGTGCATGATAAATTCGTCGTCGGACTAATTATGACCCGCATGATGCAAGTGTTTTTGTGTTTCTGTAAATGGATGTTGAAATTGAATACCAATTGTTATCGGTGAGATTTGTATTTTAGATTGGATTGCTGATTGGTTTGTATAGGAAAATCGGGTCAGATTGATGGAAAATGAAGAGATAGAGATACACAGACTAGGATTTATATCTACCTGATGGTATAAATCAGAGTTATGTAAGAACACATTGAATTAAGATATACATTTGAAGAAGCATGCGCTTTCGGTTTGCGATTTGTCGAACTTTTGAAACTGTGTTTCAAAGAAGAGTAGAGCATTCGACTTACTGTAGTCCATTACAAGACATTTCTTCACACAACTAAGCCATATCTTCAAATGATCCTGGCGAAAGTCTTCTGGAAATACTGTTCCACGTATGCGTTTTTGATACGATTCTTTATGCTTTCTTTCCAATTAAGAGCAATGCTCACATAACTCGTATTAGGTAATTGTCTGGTGAACACGGACACTACGGACAGCCTTGCCAAAAAGCTATAAATCGCGAATATATAGGCAAGGTCCGGCGCACAGCTTGTATGTATGCATAAGTACTCCCTCTGCGGCATTCGACATAATGTTTCATCTATTACCCCTTGACATATTTCGCAAGCAAATATCAGGGAGTGCAGCCATTTACCATAAAGCTACCTCACAGTGGTCAAGCAAATATTTTGGCCACACTTTCATCCTGAATAAATTCAAAATCTCAACCGAAAACACAGACTATACCACCCATCCCTAAATTTTGATAAGAACTTTCACGTGACCATCCCCTCCAGAACAAGCTGGAATGAGAATACATTTTACAAGATGAATCAATTCACTTCTATATACGGACGGCTCGAAAACCAAAGACGGAGTTGGTTGGGGCGTTTTCTCCGAAAGTCCTAAGCTCTCCTTCCGTCTACTAAACTATTGTAGCGTGTTCCAGACGGAAATGGCGATAAAAGAAGCCTTATCTTGGCTCAAGAAAAACGTGATATCCGTTAAAGATATCTGCATATTTTCGGACAGCCAAGGAGCTATCAAATCCTTGGATTCGATCTCTATAACTTCTTTAAAAGTCGTTTGCAAAAAGGCCTAGCCTTACGGCATGCTTTTCTAGAGAAGCTGTATGGATGAAGAAAAAGATAATGCTATTCCTCACCTTCGTTGTTCCTGCCCAGCTTTCTCCCGTAAACACTTGGGAGCCTTCTATTACTACGACTTGGTTGATCTGACAAACACAGACGTCAGAGCTCAAAATGGCGTTTGTTGGTGTTTCGTTTCCCAGTTGGCATCCACTTTCAACCAACCAACCAACCAATTGAACTTGGAATCTAAGATGATGCCCAGGTATGTCATGCAGACTTTGTTTGTTGGCATTTCGTTTCCCAGTTGGCATCCACTTTCAACCAACCAACCAACCAATTGAACTTGGAATCTAAGATGATGCCCAGGTTTGTCATGCAGACTGTTGCCGTTGCGTTCTTATACAGCGAGAGCAATCCAGTTGCATAGAATAATATTTAAGATATTTTTGAAATACAAATTTTTCTCAGTTTTTATCCTAAGCCGGAGTTAAAGGCTATACTCATTTTCGAACACTAGGACGCCGACGCAGTAGCGCAGTGGTTAGTGTGCTGCCGAGAGTATGACTGTCATGAAAAAGCTTCTCAATTCAGCCGTTCGGACTCGGCATAAAATTGTAGGTCCCTTCCATTCGTCCCAAAAATAGAAACTCACACAAAACGAATGGTTGCGAGAAGCTAGAGTGTCACCCGCCTGTTGCGCCACCTATTTTTTTTTTTTTTTGTTTTTAGGAAAATATAGTTAACACTTTTGTGTTATGGATGTTGCACAATTAAAAGTCTGCGTAATGAAACTAGTTTAAAGGGCAATAATGCACGCCAAATATTGATGGCACCAAATACGTTTTATTGAATTTTTCCATAAATGCGTGCATACTTTCAGGCTGATTATTACTGGTTCAAAAAGATTGACTCAGGCAGGATAGTTTTATTCAACATTTGTCGTCTTTGTTGAATTAGAAATATAAAAACTTTTAAATGTGCTCGTTTGTAGATTCTTAGGGCCAGTTTTAAAGATTCCGGATAAGGAATGGATTGTTATCTGACACATAACGCTATCCAATAGATAAAGGTTGCTAATATTTTTTTCGGTTTCATCGTCAAAGTCTCTTTTAACAAATTTATCAGCCACTAATTGTTTGACCAAACGGCATTTCTGTTTTTTTTACCGTATCGATGTACATGTCATTTGTTTTGTCTTTGTTTATCTGGCAGATAAGTTCCTAATAGGCTATCAGAGACCTTATCAGCCTAAATTTTCTTAAAAGTTCCTCATAGTTTACCAATATGTCCACAGATTTATTTTTCATCTATGTGCGATGTGATTTTTAAACATATTTGTCACCTATGGCTGATCGCTACTGTTTTTGGGATAAATATCAGTCAGACCAATATTTGGAAAATTAGCAAAGCCTTAAGCAGGCCAGCAACGATTAGTGGTAAACTTCAACCGACCGACAGAACTTTAGTGGATTGTGGTCTTGTCAAAGGCGACACGTACTCGTTGAGTGCAATACCGAACCGAATCTCATAAATTTTCAATGTACATTTGAACAGTATTTCAATTCAGTTTACTTTGTCCGTTTTGTAATAACAAAAACACATCCCACTAGAACAGCTATAGATTTTTATTTATCCCAAAGCGTATCGGAATAAAATTTGTTCACATCAAACGTGCTTTCATGCAAAAAAAATTTATCTCGAACTTTTAATTTGCATTTGGCCTAATTTTTAATTTATCGCGCACAATTCGCAAGCAAAACACTGATGGCTATTAAAATCTAAAAATATCCCCCGCCAGCCTCCAATGCCATTTTCTTACCAAAATCCAAACAAATTCTGACTTTCTCTGTCCAAAAACAAAAATCAAAACAAAAAAACATCAACAAACTGTCGGTCTTTTAAATACAGAGTTTCCTTCCACCAACACCAACAAAAAGTTAAATTTCCCTCCGACTAATTAGTTTTCCAAAATGTTGGTCTGGAGTGCATTTCCAATTTTTTTTTTTTGTTTTTTTCTCACGATCATCACCTCACGCGCCATCATCACCGATCGCCATTACCAACTCATTTGGCTGCGGTGTCGGTGTGTATCTGTGTATAATTTCCATTTATTTAAATTTTCTCATTTTCCCACCCGAAATGAAATTGTTAAGAGCGCCACCACAACAATTTTCCACACTGCGCCAACTCAATGGGATTGCCATTGGATTGTGATGGTGATCTGATCATCGCCGATGGACCGTCTCTCGAAATCCTATCGCTAGTATGAAACGGTCGTTTGCTCCTCTCATGCGTGGCGTCAGTTATATGCAAAGTGTCCTTTGCAAATAAAACAATACGTCAGAACAAATTCGTCGCGCGATAAATTACAAAAAAAAAATTCAACCGTCGTCGTCGACCCAGAAGCACGATAAACTTAAAGAAAGAAAAAAAAAAACAAATTGATAAAAAACTTTTTAATCAGCAAGTTGTGAAGGGAAAAACGCAAAAGCCAGTAAATTAGTTACAAACGGCTAATTACGTAAACATAGCTGCAGTAAACGAAGTTAACAAAAAAAAAAAAAAGATTAAAAATTGAAATATCCAAGATATCGCCTCACCGTCGCGTCGCGTCGTCCCGCTTTGTATATAGATACGATTCGCATTCACAATCACAATCGATTTGGACGTTTAGTTTGTATTCGGTCGGCGTGATTCGCGAACGTTAGGCGCGCGCGCTCAGATCCAGATATAAGCGATTTTCGTGGATATAATCATAATCACCAAGCGAATACATCGATTTGTATCGATTTGTTTGCGATTTACCGTGACAAGTGCATTGAAATACCGCTAAATGGTAAAAATAAAAGAGTGTTCTAAAAATAGGTGAAATTGTGCAAAGTGTAGAGAAATTCTTCGCCTCCCTCTTTCTCTCACTGCCTCCCTCTCGCTGTGAGAGGAAAATTCATTTTCCTTGGTTTCAGTTCAGAAATAGAATATCACTATTCTCAGAAATTATTTCGGCGGGTCGTCGTTTGTGCTTAAAATTTACTTTTTCCCACGCGAGACTTTACGACACATAAACAGACAACAAAATTATTTCCAAACAAAAGAACTGTTTCAACCTGTTTCACCACTCTGTCATTATTGTCATTCTTTCTCCCATTCAGCTTACAAGCGGCAAACTCTGGATCACTGGAAGCTTTTAAGCCGGCATTTTCACTCGACTCACTGAGCTACGCAGGCGAAGTGCCAGGTGCTGTTGCAGTTGCCAGTACAACATCTGCAACGAAAATCTCACCACGCAGCTTGTCATCGATATCGCCGTCACCACGTGAAGTGTCGGATTTGTTTTCACCACGTTCTGTTACCGATTTGAATTGTATTTCGATAAGTAGTGATAGTGGACTGCAGACGGGTAGAAATTTCGAAATGTCTTCGGGTCTGGATGACAGTTCATCGAAGGCCGATGAATCGTTATCGATCGGTGAAGGTGTCAGCAGCGGTAGTCAACGGCTGCCACGTGATGATTCGTTGACACTGTGCGAGGATGAAAGTGGCATGGAATCAGCTGCAGCAGGATCCACGGGCTTGGGACGATCGGCGAGTGTGAAAGCGCGTGCCAATATGTTCCAACAGTTGGAGGAGAAGACGAAAGCAAACCGACTGATGGAAGAGAAGGTGGCAGTGTCACCGATTACACGAAGAGGTGAGTAGATTGTTTTCTTTTTTTTAGGTTTTGTATTTTGGAAATTTTATTCAGAAATGTAATTGACTTGTGGAAAGTTAATGAGAAAATAATGACTGGCGGATTATTAATGAACGCCAGTGATGAAGTTATCAGTCGTGTTATTAGAGAGTCGTTAACAATTTACTAATCGATGTAGATCGATTTTTAATGCCCGCAAGTTAATCGGTCTGTCAGTCATGTAGAACTTTAAAGATGATCTCATATGATGAAGGTGTAGAACAAGTTTATATGTATTATGAGAAGTTGTAGAGCATAAACCTATTTCCTGTTGATGGCACACAAATTATTTAAACATATTCATGAGTGTTACTTTTCAGCTAACGGAATACGGTTATATTTTGCAGATACATTTAGGTAACTTGTTTGTGTTTTGTAAACAAAAACCAACCAACTATCACATTTCTATGAAGTTTGACTTGTTTCTGTTGTATCGAGTTCTTTGACTTAAGCCAAAGTCAAATCGTGACACAATCGTGGTTTCCAGCTGTCAAGAAATTTCCCTGCTCTGGGAGCAATATCAATATTAAAAGCGTGAAATTAGAGAGATATCTGTTTTTAGATTGGAGTTTGGTGAACTTCTCTTTTCAAAACTTTTATAAGTGTCAGAAAATTAGCGGGGTGTAACTATCTAGCGGAATTGACACACGGTCTTTGTTTTCTTCAAATGTTTCTGAATCTACCCTATAGAATCAGCATCCTCTGCCTATTAGATGGCCTTATTGATTCATTCATTCATTCATAAATTTTCGATGGACCGCTTATCCATTAAATGGGTCGCGGGTATAGGTTGCTCAAGTGGACCTTCCATAGCTCTCGATTCTCCGCCATCGACTCTAAATCATCAAGGGCAATCTATGAATTATTGTTTGAGAGAATTGCATTAACAACAACTCGTAGACACCGTCACTTTGGTAGGAATGATAGCTATTTCGAACTACACCACCTTTTAATAATTGAATGTTTGAATAGTTTGAATTCTGACAGTCAATTCTCCGTATAACAATCAACTTGGGAAGACATTTCTACTTCCCCCTGTGAGGAAGTGAACCTGCACTTCGATTTTTGTCAATTGACCAAGTAACTGCCACTTGCGCCAACTTAGCAATGGGTACAAGCCCGCCAACTGGTGATTAGAACGGAGGAGAAGACCAATCCCACCATAACCATCTCATCCTGGGTCTACCTAGGGGACGCCTGCCTGATGGTACGGATTCCATAGCACGTCTTGGGATCCTGATTGGGGGACATGAATTTAGCATGACCTTATTGATATCTTCGCTTTTTAATTCCTAAAGTTCTAGGGCAGGAATAGCCTTCATTCGCAGTAGTGATTTAATGATAATCAAGTTACACATGTTTTCCTTTACTTATTTACTTATCGGGCTCCCGACCCGTAAAGAGTCTCTGCCTGAGACACTGCAGCCTTCAATCCTCTACGATCCCGGGCACGCTGCTTCCAACTGTCCAGACCAAGCGCTCTGGCATCCGCGATGGCTTGGTCTTTGAAACGGAGGTTCGGTCTTCCTTGTCTTCTCGAACCTGGGGGCTTGGATTCGAAGATCCTCTTGGTTGGAGCATTATTGTCCATTCGCTCGATGTGGCCGAGCCAATGTAGTCGACGTGTTTTGGCTTTTTGGACTACATCCACATCTTGGTACAACTCATAGAGTTCGCGGTTGTATCTTCTCCTCCATTCGCCCTCCTCGCACACAGGACCAAAAATCCGCCGAAGTATTTTTCTTTCGAAGGAGCCCAGTATCAGCCCTCCCTTCTTGCTTATCGTCCAGCACTCGGCGCCATAAAGCAGAACTGGCAGGATAAGGGTTTTGTAGAGCACACATTTCGTCCTTCGAGTTAGGAGTTTTGAACCCAGTTGTTTTGCCAAACCGAAGTAGCAACAGTTTCCCAGTGTAATTCTTCGCCGGATCTCCACAAGGGTGTCATTCGTGGAGTTTATGTTTATTCCGAGGTAGGTGAACTCCTTAACTACCTCGAAATTGTTGCTATCAATATCGCCATCGCCATATAGGTCTCCTGACGATGTATGCTATCATACGCGGCTTTGAAGTCGATAAATAGGTGGTGAGTTTCGACTTGAAATTCGTTGGTCTTTTCCAAGATTTGCCTCAGTGTGAAAATTTGGTCTATAGTCGATCTGCCGGGCCGGAAGCCACACTGGTACGTGCCGATTAGTGTGTTGCAGAACGGTTTTAGACGTTCACAAAGTACGTTGGATAGGATAGGATAGGATAGCTTCTACGAAATTAATATTCTTAAATGAGTTAGCTTGCTTAAAGTGAATTGTTTAACAATTCAGTATTTAAATCTACTAGGTTAGAAGTAGGTAACTAAATTTGTGGAATTACATGGTAATGACAACTGCTTAGTGTACTGGTTTTAGCCGTATACATTTTTGAATTATACACTCAAGCACTATCAGTAATTTTTGTTCTTTTTCTCATGCAACGTGTTGTATCTTGAATAAATGACATCCGTCTAGTTCATTAGTTTCGTAAAAGTAAAGTTTTATTTTATTAAAACTGACATTTTATACAAAGTTAGCATAAACTAAACTTCAAACAATTTATATTTAGGGGTATCGCGAATAAATTCCGATGGAATTTTGTCCCTTGTCAGCAATGTAAATCTAATTGCTGAATGTGAAACATTCCCGGGGAAATATTATTCGCGATAGGGGTGATTGTATTTCGAGATACTACACAACGCTATATAATTTACAAATATGACAGCGTAGTCAGTCTAACCTTCTTCTAATAATCGCACTTATTCTAAAAGAATTGACATCATCCTTGAAACATGTACTTAGAACTGTTATCGGTAATACAAAAATGTTTGATTATCAAAAAGCAAATACAAAAAAAAAAGAAATCGAAAATGTTAACACACCCCAATCATATTTTTGCCTAGTTAAAAAAGACTGACTCAGGAGTTCTGTGTTTATTACAATATCTTTTGGGTTTTTTCTTGTTTTTTGCAACATTTCATGTTTCCGTGATATAGACTATGTAATAAAATAAAGAAACATAATGTCATCATTTTAATTACCACAACAACCCAGTTTAAGGTGACATTGAGTTGTTACCAAAACAAGACAAATTACCTATCGCCGCTTTTAAAAGAATATACCTTTGGGTAGATACCTACTACTATCACCAAAAGAAGGTCACATCACACGACTTTTCAAAAAACTAAATCTATGTCAGATGTCAAAATGTTTGGCTCGTGCTTTGTGATAAAGTGGTCATTATTGATAAGCGCAAAGGTAGCCTTTGACGGAATGCAAAGTTCTGCTTGTCATAGGGGAAAGTATTCGTGTTTATTTTATTTATGATTTAATATATTGCTTTGAAATCAATAAGAACCAGATAGAAAGCTTTATTGATAAGATTAGCCGATTGTCAAAGAAATGTTTCTGATAAAATTAGTTAAAGCTAGTATTAGTCTCCGACTAAGCAAGAAAGAGAACAAAATCAATGCCAGATTTAAGATGATTCATTAGTAGGTCAAAATTGTTTTGTTAGTTGCATGTCCTACCAAGTACTATATAATGGTAATTGCATCAAAGGTCCCTGTGTGAAAATTGCACATCGTTTAAATTGCCATCCTAACCTAACATAGAACGAACAATAAAAATTAAAGAGTTCAAGAAAATATTTGTGTGAAATTTTCTAATAATTATCTAATTTTCTATCGGATGGGCAGCCAAGCTTTAGGTGAAGAAAACCTTAAACAGTTTTTTTTTATCGTTTTCATTCCTTCATTTTCAATGGTCCGCTTATCCATTAAATGGGTAGCAGGTGTAGCTTAAGTGGACAATCTATCGCTCTCGATTCTCCGCCATCGACTCTAAACCATCAAGGGTAATCCCCATACGAGTATAGAGGAGAGATTATTAACTTGATCTAACCATCTCATCCTGGGTCTACCTAGAGGACGCCTGCCTGATGGTTCGGATTCCATAGCACGTCGTGGAATCCTGGTTGGGGACATGCGTTTAACATTACCAAACCACCGAAGCATGAACCGCTCCGTCCGGAGAAGTCTATAACTGACAGAGAAAATTTAATTGGCATCGAGTTCATAAGTTGGTCAATCAACTGACAAACGATTTTTTGGCAATAATTGGCATAAATGGAAATGAACTGACGTTGGTGTCGTTCAATGACATAAACGCGAGGGCGTTTATTATAAATTTAAATGCCAATGGCAATTATTGCCAAAAAATCGTTTGTCAGTTGATTGACCAACTTATGAACTCGATGCCAATTAAATTTTCTCTGTCAATTATAGACAAAGTGACATTTTGTTGGACAATTCAGCTATTTTCACTTGTCCAGTGGTCTCTTTGTCAGTTGAATTATTGTTTGAGAGAATTACATTAACAACAACTCATAGACACAGTCACTTTGGTAGGAATGATAGCTATTTCGAACTACACCACTAATTCATCATCAGACTCCTTTAAGTGATTGTTTGAATAGTTTTTGAATTCTGACAGTCAATTCTCCGTATAATAATTGACTTGGGAAGTCATTTCTGTTTTCCCCTGTCAGGAAGTGAACTTGCACCTCGATTTTTCTCAATTGACCAAGTGACTACCACTTGCGCTAATTGAGCGACGAATACAAGCCTGCCAACTGGTGATTAGAACTTAGAAGAAGACCAACCTCTGTGCGTTGTTGTTGCAACGAGGTGTTTTTGTTTATTGTCGTTCTCTCGGTTTTCTTCGCCTCTTGTCAGTTATTGGCGAACGCTGTTAGTCAATTCATTGGCAAGCAATTTTTCGCTATTTCCACTTGCCAATTGTTTAATTGGCATAAAAATACGTCAATTATCAATTTCAAATCGACAAATGGAAACCCAGCATAACGTATACTGTTATTTCTATTGCGATCTCTACCGGTCACACCAGCAATACAACGGAGAAATCTCATTTCGGCAGCTTGTATCAGCGATCTTATCTTTCGGTCATAACCAAAACCTCATGAGCATAACCATTGCCAGGTAAGAGTTGGAACAAACACCGAATTAAAGACTTACAGCTTTGCTTTGACACAAAGTTCAGTTCTGCTAATAACAGAATGATCAAGCTGTCTCAAAATTGACCCATCCTGACGAATCCTACAGGAAAATTCGGCATTGCTCCTTCCATCACCCGTGAATAAGACCCAGTGATACTTAAACCCCAATCTGCCAATTGCTGGGAGTTTCACCGCATTCCCAGGTCACTTTAATGACACGTGAGAGCCATTTAACTCCCTCTTCACCTTAGGCCTTGTGCATTTCTGGCCGGATTTCGTCCACTCCAGCAGATTTGCCGATTTTTAGCGACTTGATCGCAAAAGTGACTTCGTCTATCGTGGGACTACTTTCCACCATGCTTAAGGCGATGGATCAGTCATCCTCAATGCCCTAGTTTGGATTCAGAAAAGTGCTCGCTGCATCTGCGCAAGATGTCCTCTTCATTGGAAAGAAGTGTACCATCTTTGGATTTGACTCCTTCTGGCGGATGGTCTGCCAGAACACTTTGCTTACAGATCTGTGATCACGGTCTAAATTTTTTTCTTCTCCAAGGAATATATTTCGCATGCCTTTTGTTGGCCCTTCATGGATTTGAAATGAGACTTCAGGTAACATATAAAACATTGTCCGATTGACTTTTGACAAGCTATGTCATATAACGCGAAATCATAGTTTTTTTCTTGGTTAAAAATGGCCTATTCTACTTAGATACTACATACAATATACTTAAGAAATTAACTGAGTTTTCTTTATTGGTTTTGAGTGTTGACCAACGTAGATTTTAAAATAGAAAACTAGTATGCAATTCTTATAACTTACATCCAACATTTACATATTAATAACGAACTGCAAGACTGACTTCACTGTTTCTATTTATGCTTGTTCCATGGGTACGAGCCTGTATAAGTGAATGATAACTCGTTTAAAACTACGTTTTTTTTTTTTTGTTTTATAAAGTGCTTTGGACAAAGTCCGAAAAATATTCCTCGCAATCGTGATCTTCAACAGAGTTCAAGTACTCGTCATTTTGGTTGTATTTTTAAAGCGAAGCAGTCACAGTTTGAAGCTTAGTTTTGCTGATTCACACCAGTTTCCTACAAGCGTACAGAAATTATTAAAAATTGCCCAAGACATAATTAAATCAGAAAATCTGCATATGGGGTAGTTTTCTACAATAATTTGCGCCACTTGGGCTTTAATAGGCGTTTTTCTTTTCTCGTTTAGAGTAAAGCACTGAACAGAGTTCGGTCACATTTGGCATGCTTTGAACCGAGTATAGTATAGTACTCTGTTTAACTGCGACTTGAAGACACCATAGGTCTTACACAGACACACCAGCTCTCTAAGCTATCCACTAGCCCTTCAAAACTTTTCCCTAGTGCATTAATTTTTCACATCAGTAAAAAGGCACATGGCGTAGTTTTCTACAATAATTTGCGCCACTTGAGCTTTAATTTCTTTTGTGCAATTAACTGAATCAACATTTATTCTAATAAAACTTAGAAAGAGTCTTATTTTGTTGTTTGCTTATATCTCCGCTGCTAGAGATATGTTGAGTTTGTTTTTTCTTATGGATAATTTGTATCCCCAACTTAATTTCATTTCATTCCAGCTCCTCGTCGCTTATCAACGTCACCACCAGCAGAGGAACCCAAGACCCCCAACAATCCGCCTCCAACCGCCGATGAAGACTTTGGTAAGTAGCTAAACAAATGCCTAAACGAATTCTGCCGTTTGCCATATTTTTTCTGCACTTTTTTCAATGTTGTTTGTTTGTTTTTTTTTTTTTTTGTTCCTTTAATTTGGTTTTTTACTAATTAAAAAAAAATGTTTTTATTTTATAATTTTTGAAATTATAATAAATTTTTGTTTTTTCTTCATTGGAATGTTTTTTAAAAAAAAAAAATGTTTTTTGCGCCATAGCATGCTTTTTGTAAATAATAATTGTTTACTTAATTTTCTTTTAATGCAAACTCTCGAGTGCTGATGTTTAATTTATTGTTTTGCCGTTCGAAATATTATATTTTAAGTGCTTAACAAATTTTGTGTGGACTAACTTTTATTGCAAATTATATAAAATATGTAGTCGGAAACATTAGCACCAACAAATAATGGTATTAATTTTATTTTTAAACATCCCTTTGAAGAAAAAATTAAAATAGATTGAAAATAATTGTTTTTAGAAAAAAAGCGAAAAACAAATATTCCTCACCCCATCAAAAATTATTCCAAAACAGAACAAATTTTGTGAATTTGCACGATTATTGTAAACGCATTTCAAAAATTATGAAACAACAGCGCATAGTTCCAAAAAAAAAAATTCCGCATCTCCCAAGCTAATCTTTATTTTCTTTATTTATGCACTGTGCACGATGCCTTAAATTGATTTTCTTTAGTTTTAAATAAATAACTAGCATGGAATGCAATATACTACTTTTTTAAAACTTTTCTACAATTAGTGATACTACCTAGTGAAAGTGTTGTTTGATTGGTTGCAAATAAATAAATGATTTTTTTGCTACATACTGTGAGCGGAAATGTTAAGTATACGCCAGAGTGTACTAAGCAAATTTGAATATTTTTCTTTATCGGTTTTACTTTCAATGGGTATTGTGTAATTAATTGTAATGTAGTGTAGGTGGTACTGAGATTGTCACGCATTAACCACGACCGAGGATCCAAACAAGTGTAACAAATTTATTCATTAAAAAATAAAATTGAATATCAGGAGAATTGCAATCAATTGCAATCACGTAGTAATTGAGGTTTTTTTTTTTTTGCCACTCGTAGGCATTAAAGTAAAATCAGGAAATAATTGGAATTCTGTATGAAAGTTAACGTCGTGTTGCAATTATTATTTCTCACATTTGTTTTACTCTATTGTTTTATTGGAGCATACTAGTGGCGCTTCCATATTATGGCGCCACTGTCCAGAGTACGTGAATGGTTTATGCTACATTTTTGCTTTGTGACTTGGCCAATTAAATTAATCACGACTTGGTCAATTAAGTTGAATTTAAAATAGAAGATAGATACAGTGAATAGTTATTTCTTAGAATTTGAAATCGAAAGGATCAGAGTTGCTCAATTGTCTCGGTTTCTGATAACAAAATTTGGTTGAACTACGAGCTGCAGTATCTATGACCGTTTTCAAAGTCGGTTGATGAAGCATTTAAGTTGTTAGTGTTGGCAAATTCCCGTTTTTCAATTTGTTTAGCAGTCAAATTTGGTTAAACAAAAGAGGCTATCAAAATAAATTGAGCTCATTGATGTACCGTAATTAAGCACTATACGTTGCAACACTTTGACAATTTGGTGGTACAAGCAAGTATGATAATTGTAGGTATATAACATAATATGGGGAATTTGTTTGCGAGTTCTAACCCTTAGCCAGTCTCGTCATACAGCTCGGCCGATTTGTTGCCACTTTGTAATCTACTGTAGAAGCTGTATGGATGAGGAAGAGGAGGAAACTATCCTTCACTTTCTTTGTTCTTGCCCAGCTCTCTCCCGTAAAAGAAAGCTTCACTTAGGCGCCATTACAACGACTTGGGCTACCTGACAAACACAGACATCAGAAGCCTCTTTCGCTTTATAAATAGCTCAAAATGGTTCAACTAGTAGGGAAATTTTATATGATCCTTTTTTCATGGTATCACAACACAATGAGTTGGCGTTTCCCAGCTGGCAGCCACTTTTAACCAACCAACCGTCATCTACTTATCTACTGGATAAGTTCTGAGTTCGGTTTGGTAAGCTCCCGGCTCGATTTTTCTATGATTTCCAAAAATAGAAGCTAAGATACGACATCAATACCAGTATATAGGGATGTCTGGAAAAGGGCGAAACTCTGGGTAACTTTCAGTTTCTTATAGTCAAACTTGAAGAATTGCTAGAGAATATAATTTATTATATTGCTAATCGTGTACTCAGTTAGGGTTGGAACTCCTATTACCTTCAACTCAACTTAGTTGTCTCATAAGCAATTTGTTCGGCATCTTCATTGCCTTCGAGTATTGTTGGCCGGATGGTGCCTAGCCTATGCCATTAAGCATATGCACCGAGACGATCTTTAGAAATTCCTACTTAATTGTTCATATCCTGAGTTTGTGCAAACCACCTGTACATACCACTGAAAACTGGGATTTAGGGAAATGATTTCTTTACTCACTACTAAAACCGTTTGCAGTCGTTTATAAAGCTACGAATGTTGGCGTCTCTGGTATTACTAAGATCACTAAGATCATTGAGAAAATGGTTTTCTATATAACCCATTCTTAAACTGGCTATGGCTAGGGCCCGCCAGCTGCAAGAAAAGTGGTTGGTGGACTTATCCTCCTCTTCATTTTCATCTGCAGCTTCTGCAGAAGTTATTGTTTAGCAGACCAATTCCTTGCGCGTGTCTGCCTACTATGCAATACCTGTAGATGACATTAACGACTTTCGAGATGCTAACCTCGGAGGGAGGTTTCTGGCAATATCCTTTAGCTCTTTCCAACTATTCCCCAATTACAGTGACTTCTTTCTTATATCTTCCTTCGGGGTAGCTGGATGGTTTCGTTCACCACAAAGGCTTTAAATGCTTGTATTTCATATTTCGGACACCATCGTCTACCATTGTAGGACACACGGCACACCTTCTTTAAAAAACCGTTGGTATTTGGTATTCATGATTAAGAATAGATCATAGATCGTTTTGCCGTTTTTTGAGTTTTCAGACTGTAACACCTGTTCTTATTGTCGACTGTCAAGCTTAGTACCCTTTCTCCCAAACGATCATAAAGGTGCAGGTTGTCCTCAAAGCTCTGACTCTGAGTCCATGCATTCGCTATATATTCTTCTTATGAATACATCTTCCTATAGTTTCTAAACTTTTTACTTTGGACAGTTGCATTCTGCGATTATGTCTGGGTCCACCGGTTTTAATCTCGTTGTTGAATCCAAATTTGTACCAGGTCTGCCCAATACAGTCGCACTAGGACTAGGCAATATATTTTCCTGTTGGCCCTGTCAAAATTCCAACTCATAATTTTAGAGGCGACGATAAAATTATCTACCCTCATTAAAAAAATAAAAATTAAACAAAATTTGTTCACTTTTTGCTGCGTTTCTCTAATTTTGTCCAGCAGTATATATGACTTGAAAATTACAGCCCTCTAAGTGTTGTCTTAGAAACACGAATACAAGTTGTGCTGTATTTCGCTGGAATCACAACCATTTTCATGGCACTAAGGCATGACTCAGCTGTCAATTATAGCTAGCAGTCTTGTACCATAGGTTAGGTGTACACCCTATTCTAAGTTCCAGCGTAAATATGTTTGGGCTATTTTCATACATCATTATGTCTACAATCATGGTGAATCTTTCCACGAAGCCACTTTGGAAGCGTTCACTGATATCAATATGATCTTGTATTTCTGATGGCTTGTTTATTGCTGTGCCTACCCATCACAAAATGTTTACTCCACGACGAGATTGAAGAAATCACAGACACATTTGATCAGAAACCAACAAAGCAAATGTTTTCATTTAGAAGTGCTCACAGTTTTAGCCCCTTTTCGTTGAAAAGGCCAGCTCTAAGCTTAGCTGTCACAATGGATCGATCAGAGTGGACTTTTGAATATTTTCAACTTAGCTCGGCAATTTAGATTGATTGTGTCCATTTTTGATACCTACGAAAGAAGGATTCCTTTTAAGAACCGTCGGTCTGTATTTGGATCCTTTTGAACCCTACAACCGTTGTCGAGATCTTCTATTTCATCAGATTTACGTCAATCTTATGTTCTTAAGAGCTGACCTGTAGCATAGTAGCTCACCCATTTATTCTGTCTCTTCAACATCCTTACAACTTCTATTCGTTATACCTAGTCGACTACTATCTCGACAGAATCTACAACACCGTTGTGTAACTGAAAGTGATGTTTGATGCATACAGACCTATCGCTGTAAGGACACTTAATCCGATTTTGAGCCCTTTTTGGTATTTTGGTCAATTAAATAATTACAATTTGTTAAGGTTTTTATTACGTGATTAAATATTTGACGTTTAGCAAAATTTGGCCAGTATCCTGCTCATAAGCTTTACAGAAATTTTTTAGAACAATGTAATAAATTTCAATAATTGCAACTAATCAAACACACACTCCTTGGTGGAGGGCTATCTCACAGGTACATTGATTTAAAGCCTCGATATTGAATATCTCTGTGGTAATCTCTAAAATTATTATCAAAACAATAACTTATAAACAAAACACTAAACCAATAGATAACAAATGATAACAAAAGCTTTCGCTCTAACAAAGAATGACTTATCAATTTAGTTCCCAGCGATTTTTCGCCTTTAAAAACTATCACGGAATGTTGCCAAAAGCGGCTACACCTCTCAATTGCACATGCAGTGCTGCCAAATATCACCCACCCACTAGAGTTGTGTTTCATAATACACATGTAATAATTTTGGTCACAAAGAAATGCGCGTACAAAAAATCTTAGCAATTCCAAAATGTAGGTAGTCTCTTTCACTCTTATTACCTTTTCATATCTCATCTGCAATTTTTGGTTAAAATTTTAAAAGACAAGAAAAAAAAAACAAACAAACGAATAAAGAATTAAGAAACAACAATTAGAAACAAAACTCCCAATTGCGACCGCTTATTCCAGAACCCTCATCACTTCCACTGGCCGAGCGATTACGTTTCTTCTCGAGCCTCAGTGAGGCGAGCAGAACCAGTGGCAGTACTTCGCTACCGATATCACGCCATCATTATCCTGTCATTGAACGTCGCAGTTCGTCGAGCAGTGTTGTCATCACTCAGTCACTTTCCGCTCAAACGACACCGCGAAGTAGTATAGTGCCGATGGACTTTGAGGAAATACCCACAACGCCAACAGTTGTTGTAGAGGAGGCGCCGCCGTCATCTCCTGAAGTGGACATGGATTTAACACCGACGACACCCACCTCTACGACGGCGCCTTTGAGAAGAATCAAGCTGAAAACTGTGGGGAAGCTCGTCATGCCAAGCTTCTTAAACGATCGCAACAACAATAACAGTGAGAGCTCTGTCGACAATATGGCGTCGGCTGTCGTCACTGAGCCGATAAAGAAGATCGGCAAAATCAAGTCGCCGTTCATTGAGAATAATCAAAGAAGCAGCTTCCCAGCCACCACTGGAAAGAGCAGCAACAAGTGCATGAAGTACGACCTCAAGTCCATGCCGTCATCGAATTCAGGAAAGGATGAGGAAAATGGTGACATGAACGCTGACTCGGGCAAGGAGAACTACGACAGCTCGGTGCAAGGTGTCGAACTGCGCAAGAAGAAAGTCAGCACCAGCAGTAGCAGCGGTATATCGAGTGCTCCTGCATCGCAACGCAACAGCTATCAACAGCCGATACGGTCCCCGCTGGTCGATGAGAAATACGCAAAATACTTTGGACTATCGGCAACTGTCAACAACTGTGACAACCGTAACAGCACGCCACCTATGACGCATAAGAGTTTTGACTACAACAACATGCCGGACGTTTGTCGCGTCATACCCAAACCACATCTGCGTCAACAGAACTTTGGCAATATTGCCGACGGATTCATACAAAAGTCGTTGTCTCTGAAAGAAGTTCGTTCCCCCGTGACGCCGTCTGACCTGTCACCTGTCAACGCTACCGATGACAGCGAAGTATTCGATGACTGTGATTTTGGGGTAGTCAACACCAGCCTCGTTCAGCAGCTAAAAAGACGTGACGCCCCGAAGAGAACCCGTGCCATGACAGCTTTTGTGAACACACCACAGAGCACACCGGAACGTAAAGCGCCCGCCCTACGAGCGCTGCGCAATCGTTCGATGACGATAACACACACGATGACGCTGCTGCCCCGTGAACCACAAAATCCAATAACGAAATACGAAGATCTAAAAGTAACAAAAGAGGACCTCCTAATGGCCTCCAAGGAGTTTGAAAGAATATTTTTAGGTGTGGTATAGACAAAACGAATTTTTACCATTTAGGTTATGATGATCAATAAATTTATAGGGAGCAAGAGACAGGGTTACCTTTATTTTTATTTTTATTTTTTCCTATCAAATCTAGCTCTAAGACTATGTATATCGATCTAGTGATGCTTTTATAACTATTATTATTGTTAGATATCCTCATTTACACTATATTTATCTCTATCCCATTTGTCAATTATTGTTTGGAGAGAAATTCAACCACACACACACACACATTATATTTGTACTCTCATGTATTACCATTCGTAATTGTAAACCTTTCGGTCTCATTGCGTATCCTTTCATGCGAAAACATTCTCCTCTATGATATAATCATTTTCGTTTTTATTCTATCTTGCCACGCTTTCGTTTTGTGAAAATAAAATATTATTCGTATTATTTAAGCTATCGATTTAAATTTATAAAAAAAAAATGCTTAAAAATAAATTACCTTCTATTGTTAAGGGAAAAACTAAAATAAATCAATATCTATTATTAAATGTTAAATGTGTGTAAACTGTTTAAATTATTTAATTTTTATTTTTATGTTTTGTGACGTTGTTTTGGGTGAAATAAATTTTAAAAATAAAATATAAAAAAAAAATATATTCCATAGAAAATTACATTTTGATTGTTTGTATTGTCCTTGGTTCTGTTGTTCATCATGGGGTTGCAATCATTATTCAAATTATATGAATCATGGTCAGTGTGCTACGTGCAAAATTTGTCTTTCTAAAATCGACGCGACGTCGCGTCGTTAGATACAGTTCAAAAATGTTTTACGATTTCGCGCGCAGTTGTTCTTAACGCAGCGTTTTAATACGTGTCAAATTGTGGACGCTATTGAATTGAGTTCATGTAATAAAGTTAATCTCAAATGGTACTCAATGTATTTTTATCGGTAACGAAAAAACCTATAACGAGTTAGCTCTCCATTTTTCAGGCTATATTTGCTTTGAATTTAAATTATAACATGTAAGCTCTGGGAGGCTGAAGTATGAATGAATCACGGATAGAAAATAACAAATATATTTCAAGTTCTTTATATCAAAAGCAAGGGCACGTTATAAGGCTCGAAGTTGCCCTCTGCAACAAATTTGCCAACAGTATGCTGTTGTATAATTTAATTTCATTAAATCGCACTCGTGCTATTATCTACTAAACCACAAAGCAATAGTCCATGTTTTGTGAAAGTTCTCCTACCGAAATATGGCGGGTTGATTAATTGTAAACGCTGTTTTCTACACTTTTTTTAAAGTGTCCCAAAAGCATCTGATCATCAGCATGTAGCATGTGGGGATATTTTTGGTGACATCTGTGAATGGAAAGTAGAAGTACTTATTACAGCCGCGTCGTTTTCGGAAATTTCATACCCATACAACTCATTTTTATGACAAATAAACATTTGGACAACTCATCCATGGGCATTTCAACAACTTCACTTATTTCATATGCATAGGTTGTACCTACAAAGATGTGTCTTAAATCTACAGCATGATGTCCATCTTAAGGCAATGCCCGGAGCGAAATGATGGTGGATAAAAATGCCCAAAAAATAAGTTAATCCGAAGTTCAATTGACTCGTAGACTTGTTAAATGAATTTGAGATGACCATGGATGAGTTGTACTTAAATGATCTATACCCGATCCAATTATGCATACTTCTTGTTGTCGAGGAAATATAAACTGGGCCTAGATCACGTAAAATGAAAACGATCGAACGACGTCGTTTCGATACTAGCAGTCACTGTCTACTGTCACAGGTATGTTAGAGACAGCTTCAGTGAAAACGATGTCGTTCGATCGCTTTTATTTTACGCGATCTGGCCCCTGGATATAGCGACAAATATTCAATGTATTGGTATAAATCGTTTACGCTTTACTTAAGATGACAGATATTTAACCACATTCCACATCCAAATTCTAGTGAGCTGGAGAATTCGTCGGAAAACTAATTTTCCGTTTCCAGTATTCGATTCGTCTGCTCGTCCCTCCATAACTCGAGAACCATTCGTCCGATTTTCATGATTTGTTTTCTGATTTGTAGATGTGTGGTCAAATTAGGCCGTAGGGTAAGAATTGTTGAGGAGTAAAGGGGTCGCGGGGAGTAAGGGGGGTCTCACGAGCCGTTAGCCGTATAAACTTGTAAGTTTGTATATTCATAGATAAGTCAAAATTATTACATGCCGTATTCATCGTTTTTCAAAAATCGTCCTACAAGGTTTGAAAAAAGGGGATGCACACTTTTTTATTTAGACCTTAATACGCTTAACTTACATTATGCTAGTCATAAATCTATGTAGGTCAACTCAAGATATGCTTTTCATTGTTAGGCAAGCAACTCACTCATGGATATCTCATAGCCACAACTTTTCTATGAAAGAACTAAAATTCAGGCCATCTCATACGTGAACATTTCAGCAAATTGAGAATTATATTCCGTGAAACGAGAACCATTATATGTATGTGAAAACCAATCGTAAGGACTTGTACATTCAAACCAAAATCTGAAAGCTAAAGTCCAGCAACCATCCATCAGGGATTGGAAAAAGTTGTTTAGCTATTTACGAATTCAAAACATACCTTCAACCTAGTCCGTGAATGTTATGAAAAACCTGAAAGTCCAAACGTATCCAATTAACAGACACAATTTAGTAAAGCTAAAGCATCACCAAGATTGCCGTATCTTAAAATTAAAAGAAAGAATTGAAGAAATTGAAGTAAGAATTGAAAAAATTAAAAATAAATAAACGTCGCGTAAAATCGGAACAAATCGAACGGTGGGGTAGCGAAAATATTATTTATTGTGCACAATTAGGAAAAGAATCAAACCTGTCTGAAAACGCCTTAATACAAATTGTGAAAATATTTGTATTGGAAAATTGTAGAGAAAAATATGAACAGAACCATCTCCATAAGTTTTATAATAATTTCCCAATTCCCATAGACTTCCTTCCATAGACACTTAGATTGCATTTTGTTCTTTCGCGCAAGTTTTTAACGAACTGGCCGCCGCGATTATTTCATTGACATTAATGAAAAAAAAATTAGCAATGTTAGTATAATAAGAATAATCAGTGCTGTCATCCAGTTTGGAGAAGATTCTACCTCTATTGGCATCACTGCTGTCATCAGTTGCTGAGGACAACCTGTGAAAATATTGACAGTTGAAGGCCCCTTAATGTCGTTTTCGGTCGTAAAGAACCGTCCGGAAGAACGATTCTAAATTCAAATCCAGAAGCAAATTTCTCTTCTTTTCAGTAGAAGAACTGTCAGTTGAGTGCCAATTAACCGCTTTCAGAAGCGTATGGATTGCTTCCGGACGGTTCTGGACGACCAACTGAAAACGACATTAGAGTAATACAAAAAGTAAAAGTCAGAAAGGTGAATAATTTTAGAGCCCTATTATAAGGAAGACATTTAATTTAAAAAAAAACAAACGACTTGTTACTTTACAAGAAAATTCAATCTAGCGAGAAAAAAACCTCTCCGAGATTTTTCGCATTTCTATTATTTTTCGCAAAATTGCGCATAATCCCTTCCCCAGAAGTTACCAACTTCTTTCTTCTGCTTAAACTTTGGCGATTCGCTAACGATTCTCCTTCGATATTCGCAATTATGACGTTTTCGAACTTAACCAAGGTACAAGTTTAATTGTTGACAAACGTTTTAAAACAATACCATTGATACCATTCGGCATAAAAAAAATCATTTGTTTTTCATCTCCCACGCTGTTCTCTTGAATGGCTTCCAATTTCTAGCAACTCCATCGCAATTTACAGTGTAAGTGTTAATTTAACTTTTTTTCTATTAAAATTTGAGAATTTATTTTAAACGCCTTGCAACTGCACGCTTTCCTTTTTCCTTTGCAACAGTTTTCCTTTTGACTAATTTTTCCATATTCCTTTTTTTTTAAACTAACCAACTGAAGTAGCTTCATGCGCAGACAACTATCTCGAACAAAATTTAACCAAAAAAAAAACTCTCTGTCTTTCTAATCAACAGAGTCGACAAGACCTGCACCGCAACTCCTATCGTCACCTTTTGGTGGACCAAGCAAAGGAATTCTTAAATCAAAATCTGGTTGTGTCGGCTTTATGCCAATGGACTTGAATTCTGAACTTAAAAACCGTCTAAAACGCTCAACGCACGCTGCTGTTGGAAACCTCCGCAAATCTGCAACAGTAGAAAACGCTTCGCGAACTCTGGATATAGCACCGCCTAAGAAACCCGAGGATCCTGCAAATTCATCATCCTCCGAAGAGGATGGTGTCGATCCACAGAAAAATCTCGCGAAAATCCTACGCTCTGTCTCCAAGGAGAACATGCATCGACAACAAAAAGAACATATCACACCGTTTGCATCAGCAATTCCAGGTACCAGACCGGCTAGCCACAGCATGCCACAGCATGATGACACCATGAGTCTTGTACGCAACCTATCTAGTCTTGAAAAACGTATCCCAGAAGCCGCCAATACAGCCGGCACATGTGCAGCTTCGACATCAGAGGGCGAGAGTTCCGGTGGTCGGGAGATATCGGAAATTATAAAAAACAGTGCAGTAGCACGTCGTCGAAAACTGAATGATGGGTGAGTTTCTTGTGATTGTGGAGTGATACCAATACCATCCTCGAAGAGTCCTAACACTACCCGTTCTAATGTGTTGTTTTAGCCACCAAAATGTTGCGTGTTCCATATCGCATTACTAAAATTAATTCAATTCTTGTTCGCGCTGTGTTTTTAATAGCTAAATTCTAAAAACAAAAAAAAAAAATTATCACAACAAACAACCATCATATGCCTCTTTGTTCTTTGTTTAAAAATCGCCTAGTCATGTAAGATAACTCTTAAAAACCTAGGTACTATATAACTAATATGTATATCCAAAATAAAATACTAAATACTAATATTGTTAATTTCCTTAAAAACACGAAAACTCTTTGAAGACTGCTCAACTAATTTTGTCACGTACTGAACGTGACGAATTTTTTTTACATAAACTTTTAAAAATATATACTTAACATTCAATGTATTTTCCCATAACAAAAATTAACGCATTTTAATTTTTAATTTGTTTTAATTGCTTTTATTTACAAATGAATTGTTATAATCATTAGAATAGAAAAAAAAAGAAAATATTTTTTTATAAATGTATGCAAAAAAAAAACCGAGAAAACCACACACAAAATTACTAAATAAATTGTTAATTAAATAAAAGTGTGAACAAGTGTTTTTTTTTATTGTTTCTTGATGTATTAATAAATATTTGTTGTGCTTAAAATTAACGTTTAATACAGAAGCATATTTTGTACTGTAATTTGTTTTATCATAAATACAACTTAAATAACCATTAAATACTAAACATAATGTAATGAACAGTTAAATAAAAATATATATTTATGTACTTTTGTAATACATCATCAAAATGGTGGTTAAAGTAAGTTCTTAGGTTTCAATGGCCTTTTTTCGGTTGTTGTTTGTTCGATTGCGGTTCTTAGAAATATTTGACGATCGCTAATTGTTTTTCACTAGATTAAGGTAGTTTTTCAGTTACATAGTTTGTTTCTTCATGGTCCACAAAATACAGAAGTAATGTATGTTCTTGACAATCTGCATTATGTTCGTTGTAATGTAATAAAATATTACCTTGGAAAAGGTTTCTTTCCAATTTTAAATACACGCCACGGGTTTTCCAAATGTTTGACAAAACGAGCCATAGATATGTTGTGTTGTGAGCACGGGCGAATAATGCACACTTGCGGAATCGTACCCCTATAGTCACTCCCTACTGTTAGCATGAAGGAAGAACATAATCATGCAAACTTGGCAGCTGCTGAATGAGATGAGGTATTCCCTGCGCTTTGGTGAACTCGTTTCTGCTTTAAAGCTAGGATGGTGTATCGGTTACGAGAATCATGGTGTTCTTCGTGCCCTTGTAGGCCCTTTTTATTAGCCTAGTACAGACAGGTATTCCGGTTGCAGTTAACCCCATTCGGGAATGTGAGAACCCATAAAAGGAGCCGTCGTCACCATCTCTTTTTCAGTTCTCAAAAATCTTTACTGAGCTTTAGATATTTTACTAAGCTCAAGACATTTGGGAGTAAGGTTGGGACAAACAGAGTATGAGAACTCTCTTGCAACACTAAGCACCATAATGAGCCCTCATCGTGAAGAATAGGGAGCCAAATTAAAAAAAAGTCAACAGAAAGAACGGGTAGACACTTCCCCTCAAAAAGCACTTAAATTTCCCTGCAAAGAAGTATTTGCCATAGAATTTTCTACGATTTCACGACACTCCCACACTATCCCATAACATGTACGTTAAATCCTCTTCAGCTTGTAGCTCACCGCAGAATTTGAATCCGCGTCTGACAGTCTAAGACGTTTTGCTTAGTTTGAGAATTTGCATACATACGTTGTGGCTAAAGTGCCTTAGATCCCATATGCCCAATAAGTTTTGACCATCTACGGTCGGCGAGCTTTATGACATTATTCTCACTACGCACAAGAGTGGTTGGTTGTCCTCACCAGTTTTATAAATTCCAGTGCAGCGGCGAGCTTTATGACATTATTCTCACTACGCACAAGAGTGGTTGGTTGTCCTCACCAGTCTTACAAATTCAAGTGCAGCTTGGCTACTGACGATAATCCATTCAAATATTTATCCCCTGTCCTTCCTTCGTCCGCCATAAGTACAGCCAGAACTGTCTAAGACAAAGAGTCCTATAACCCCCTTCTGTTCTGAATCTGTAAAATATGACCCCCATTTCTTTCGATATTCATTATACGGAATGTTGAAGCCGTCATTAGGATCGCCTGGAAATAATTCTCGTTCTTGATCGTGTAGTGTTCAATGCTACAACCCTTGAAGTAGCCCCAGAGTTATGAGTAGTCATTCATTGTTGTCAGGGAGTTCTTTAATGTTACTTAAGTAAAATATTTGGCTCCTATTGGTTCAGTCTAGTGAATTCATCTGCTGTAGGTCTTCCTTCTGAGGAACTAATGTTAGACATTCTGACATTTAGAGCGTTATAGTGTTATCCTTTTTTGGGATTTAACAATCGCGGCTATATTTTTATCAAATATGGGTGGATAGAACCTGTGCCTACCACAAGAGGTAAAATATGGTTATGTACGATATATGTAGGCAAGGCGCTGTTTTGAAAGAATCCAAAGCGGAAAGAATTATGCATTTGATTAGATGAAGTCGATGTAAGTGAGCAAAAAAAAAAAAATAGAATGGCTCTTCAAATTAATATTTCTTTAGTACTTACCTGATCAGTGATCAGTTTTGTTTCGTTGGCCGAATAATAAGCTTCTTTTTCATGCGCCAAACAAAATCTCATCAAGAATAATGCTGTCGAAACTGTCTTTTACTCTTTCGTTAAATTTAAAGGTTGATAGCAGCGAAATAAAATTGACAATAAACAACGTTAAGAGAGTTCTCGTCGCAGGTTTATTGCTGTCAAACAGTACCTTACCTATGTACTTACTTAGCAAATCGAACCAACCAACCATTGAATTAAATTGAAGAAAATCTTAAAATATTTTAAAACTCATATACGCTTTATTGTAAACCTGTAGATGTTCTATTAAACGTTCATACTTAAAGAATTCAATTGGCTAAATGAACTAATCTAAGTAAATTCTAACATTACTATGGACCACTTTTTTATACAACTAGGCAAAACTAAATCTAAATCGTTTGTGTATTCATCAAAATTAAAAAAAAAAAAAACTTCACAGTTTAGACATGTTTTAAGAAATTCTTTTAAAAGAGTTGCAAACGTTTAAAATAAAACTAATCTACTTAAACAATAAAAGTCATGCCAAAACTAATTACAAAACTAATAGACATAAACATTTAGCAAAAATCTTAAAAACAAATTTTATTTGATTTTTATTTTCGTACAGAGTTTTCCCAAAAAAGAAACACTTACACTTTTGGCAGTATCCTTACAATGGCCGCTAAACGAATTGCTTAAATAATAATTATAGATTTAACATTATGACTTTGTTTTTTTTTTCTTTGTGTAATTAAACTTATTTAATTTATTATTGTATATTAAAAACATAAATTATAATTATTACCTATGTTGTTATTATGGATGAATTAAACAGGAAAATAAATTGAAATTAATAAAATGGATTTTAAACTTTTTTACATGTATCGATTGTTTCTAATTTTTTCCGCTTTCCCTGATTTGCTGTGAATGTAACATGCTTTTAACATGGGAATGGCTTATGCTGGATTAACCTTCCTGCAAGGAATTTCTTTTAAAAGTACATAGTTTAAAATCAGCCCATTCGCATCACCTATTGTTTTTAACATCTAGGCGTAAGTCTATTATATCAAGTATGGTTTCTCTGAATAATAAAGCGGGATCCTTGTGTTTCATAAGAAGCATTTGGGACATTATTAAAATAAACACTTATACCTTCAATCAAGGAAGAGAAATGCTTAATGTTAGGAAGTACAAGTACAATACACGGGGTCTAGCACGTAACTTGATACAATCGAGTTCAGTCGATACAATCAAGCTCTTGCAGCACCTAATTTGTCTCAATCGATTATTCTCGATTGATTATCCTCGATTGAGACAAATTAGGTGCTGCAAGAGCTTGATTGTATCGACTGAACTCGGTTGTATCAAGTTACGTGCTAGACCCCAGTATTCAGAAGCAGATAATCCTGGTAGAAAATAGCAATGGCGAAAAAGTCTCGAGAGACTAACAAACCCCTGTAAGCAATACAAAATTCATTGGGGTTGTCACTCTTTCCGGAGTATTCAATAATCACCCCTATTATCATTGGCGTTTGTCGTTCATTCATTCATTCATTCATTTTCAATGGTCCGCTTGTCCATTAAGTGGGTCGCGGGTGTAGGTTGCTCAAGTGGACCCTCCATAGCTCTCGATCCTCCGCCATCGACTCTAAATCATCAAGGGCAATCCCCATACGGTTATAGGAGAGATTATGGACTTGATCTAACCATCTCATCCTTGGTCTACCTAGAGGACGCCTACCCGATGGTACGGATTCCATAGCACGTCGTGGAATAACCGAAAGTCCACTTATGCCCCTATTGGTGCATAGCGCATCCACCCTCTGACCCCCATAATGGTTTGCGAGACCATTGACAGGAAGCTCGTAGCCGTTACGGGTTAAACCCGGCCGACTGCCGAGCGTGACAAGCCGACCACCAGACGCTCGCAAACTGCCACCCTTCAGGCCTGGCTCCAAAGGGCGCCCTATTTTGACAGGCTTGGCAATATCCGAGGCTCGCTTTCGTCGCTTTGTCATCATTGGGTGTGTGCTTCGTTAGCCATGTCTAGGTGAACCTAGACATGTTGCCCGCCCCCCACCACGGGGAGGTCAGCTACATGAGGGGGCGGCGTTTGTCGTAAACGACTAATATTTCATTCCGCTTTTAACCCGGTATTTGCAACTTTTTTGGAGCAAACGAATGTCTGGTAGATTAGATTAGGTGATAAGTCGGGAGAAGAGCCTTCACCGGCCCTGGCACTGCGGCCTCTCTAAAGGAGTCTATTGTGCCATCCCTGGTAGGGTCCTAGAGCCATCTTTTGACTTCGGAGACAGTCAGCAAGATAAGAATCTTCTCTGGGGGTAAGTCAGACCTTTCTGAGACGGAAGAGAGCCGGACATTCCATTAGAATGTGAAGAGAGGATTCATCACTTTAAATGCAAACTCGACATGTGGGGTCCGGTGACGGTGAGATTCCAATTCATTGAAGATGCTTTTTTTCATAAGGCTATGGCCAGTAATAATCACCCCTATTATGGAATCCGCCGGGGGGAATTGTTTACGGAAAATAATATTTTGGTATCGTCGAATCCGAAAAGTGAACAGAAATCTGAAAAAAACACACCCTACCAATAGTATGTGCTAATATTATGTATATACCTACCTATATGACATAATAAGTGTTCAATTTGCGGATTCGACGATGGGCTTTCTCACAGGCCATTGAAGCTTGAGGATGAAGAATCCTCCGAACACATTCTCTGCGATTGTCCGGCACTTTATTGGTTAAGAAAACGTTAGTTAGAAGAGCTTAGGAACTCCGCTACTAAGGATATACTGGCCTTCATTAAGGAGGTCACACGTCTCTTAGAATAATCAAATCCCTCTTCGATACAATAGCTCTTTTTAGGTCGCAGTGTCAGCCAAATGGGCAGGTAACTTAAAAAAAAAAAACGAACGATTAAAATTCTCCGATTCGTACGAAATTTTCTTTCAGAACGGATACCATGATTATAGGCCCGATTATTCGAATGGAATAGACGGTGAATACTTAATCTTGTTTCCATTTGAATGTGTACTTGAATAGGTGATAACTGATAAGCCTAGGATGACATTCAGTGCAGTTGGTCTTGTTGAAGATCATTCTAAATATAAAACTGCATTCTGGCAATGACATTAAGAATATGTCAAAGTATTATAATAAGAATTTTGTATTGGCAACTCTGCTAATTTTTTGTGTTCTTCTTCTTTTACGTTTTAAATAAAATGGTTGCTTTTCTTGCGTTCTAAAACTTATTCAAAATGTTCACATTTCTTTCAGAATTTAACAATAGGTTATGGGCCCAGTCACCCATTAAGGCATTAAAGTAAATATTAAGAACTGTGTTAGTGAAAAAAGAATAATTAAAGACATGGCAGCAGATATAAAGTTTTCAGTAGCAAAACTAAATAATGAAAATTACTTCGTATGGAAGTACAAAGTGCAGATGCTGCTAATTAAGGATAGCGTATGGGACACCATTAGCCAAGAAGCACCGACCCCAATAACAGAGAAATGGAAATCTAAAGATGACATCGCAAGAGCCACAATTTGTCTCTGTGTGGAGGATGACCAGCTGCACCACATCAGGAGTTGTTCAACAGCGCGGGAAGCCTGGAAATCATTAGAAAAATATCATGAGCGACAAACACTAAGCAATAAGGTAAGCATCATGCGGCAAATTTGTAGTTTACATCTTGCAGAAGGAGCTGATGTTGAAAAACATATTGGTGCAATGCGGAATTTGTTCATGAAATTGGAGAATCTCGGGGAAAAGTCGTTCACTGAAAGCTGGAACGTGGCAATGCTTTTAAGCAGCTTACCTCACAGTTTTGACACCCTAATTACTGCTTTGGAATCGCGAACAGAAAGTGAATTGACAATTGGTTACGTTGAATCAAAATGAATCGAGGAGTTCAAGCGGCGTCAGCTTACAGGAGAAAAGGAATCGCACAAGGCCTTGGTGACAGTCAACAAATTACCAAAGCGGATTAACAAAAAGCCTACTTCGCAGGTCGAATGCTATTTTTGTCACTTAAAAGGACACCTCAAACGGGATTGCCTACATTACATCGAATGGAAGGCAAAGCATTCAAAGCAGCAAGTCAGCGTAGCAGCAGTTGAGACGGATGAAGAGTTCTGTTTGACGATAACAGATAAAAGACACGGAAAATGGATTGTAGATTCTGGTGCCTCATGCCACATTTGCAATGACAGGGAGTTATTCTTTGAATTCGATCCATCAGTGAAGAAAAAAGTACTACTTGCAAATGGAGCGCACATCGAGTCGGAAGGTCAAGGAGCTATTCGGTTGAATCTTATAAATCGATTTAACAAGCAGACAGTGGCAAAGTTCCAGGAAGTTTTATATGTTCCGTCAGTGAAAGTAAATTTACTATCCGTAAAGAAACTGACATCCAAAGGTTGCGACATAGTGTTTGAAGGAGATACTTGTTATATTAACAAGAATGGTGCATCAGTTGGTGTAGCACATATGCGGTCGAATTTGTATTCTCTTAACAAGCAGGAACACATAAATGTTGTTAAGGAATGTGACAATAAATGCATTCATTACTGGCACAGAGCTCTGGGACATCGTTCTTCGCTTGCCATTTCACAAATGAAATCAAAAGGTCTCGCAACAGGTATGGAAATAAAGAACTGCAAGAGTGACATTGTCTGTGATATATGTCCAATCGGAAAATCTACACGGGCACCATTTCCAAAGAAAAGTTCCTTAAGTTCAAAGGCGGTACTTGACATTATTCATACAGACGTATGTGGACCCATGGAAGTGCCAACTCCATCCGGAAACAGGTACATGTTAACATTTATTGACGATTACAGTCGATTTTGTACTATTTATTTACTGAAACATAAATCGGATGTATTCGACAAGTTGAAACAGTACGTCGCAATGGTTAAAAATATGTTTAACACGAAACCAAAAGTAATACGGTCCGACAGAGGTGGCGAGTATATAGGAAAAGAAGTAGCCGATTACCTCACACGTGAAGGAGTCCAAATTCAGTACACAGCAGCATATTCACCTGAACAGAATGGCGTTGCAGAACGCAAAAATCGTTCTTTAGTCGAGATGTCGAAGTGTATGCTAAGTGGAGCAAAACTACAGAAGGCGTTATGGGGCGAAGCTATTTCTACAGCAAATTATTTGCAAAATAGATTGGTGACTCGAGCAACAGGTAAAACACCCTATGAGCGCTGGCACAACAAAGTTCCAGATCTTAGTCATCTCAGGCCATTTGGTGAAGAAGGGTTTGTGCATGTGGCCAAACAAAAGCGACTGAAGTTTGACGACAAGTCTGTTAAGATGGTGTTGGTTGGCTATGATTCAAATTCTAAAGCGTATCGAATGCTGAACGGCAATAATAACATTCAGATATCAAGAGATGTTACTTTCGTAAAGAGGAGTGGAAGGGATATTGATACAGTTGTGGATAGCGAAGGTGAATGCGGCGAGGGATTATCTTCCATGAATAATGAAGTTGTATTACTTCCTAAAAAGTCAAACACTGAATTCTCGGATGACAGCGATTCCAATTCATCATTTGATTCATTTCATGGTTTTGAAAGCAGCGATGAAGACTCAACTCAACAGACAACCAGGAGGCAGCTAAGGCGATCGACACGGGCAACTAGAGGAATACCTCCAGCGAGATATCTCAATCATATCAAGGAATCTGATCCAGAAACGTATGAGGAGGCTACTTGTGGTACTGATCGTGATAGTTGGTTAAATGCTATGGTTAAGGAGATGGAGTCGTTAAAGGAGAACAACACTTGGAGTTTGGTGGACATGCCGAAGGATCGCACGCCCGTAGGCTGTAAGTGGGTTTTCAAACGTAAAGCTGAGCCCGGTGGAACTCGATTTAAAGCGCGTCTGGTAGCACAAGGATTTACGCAGCGATATGGGGTGGACTACGAAGAGGTCTTTTCGCCTGTGGTTTCGCATACAACGCTCAGAACGTTATTTGCAGTAGCTGGAAGGCGAAAACTAATGGTTCATCACATCGATTGCACAACGGCTTTCCTCAACAGTGACTTAAGTGAAGTTATCTACATGCGACAGCCTACCGGCTTCGAAAAGAAAGGGGAAGAAAGCAAAGTCTGCCTATTAAATAAGGCAATTTACGGTCTGAAGCAGTCGGCGCGTTCATGGAACAAGAACATTCATAATGTGTTGGTGAAGGCAGGATTCACGCAAAGTAAATTGGATCCTTGTTTGTATATACTGTTCAGAGAAAAGGCGGCGGTTTACGTTTTAATTTACGTAGACGATGTTCTCATAGCTACAAACAGCCAACTGGAAATGTGCAAATTTAAGGAAACTCTAAAAGGCAATTTCAAGATTCGGGACTTAGGAGTAGTCAAAAGTTATTTGGGATTGGAAGTTGAACGGGATGCTGAAGGAATTTTTTCAATTTCACAGTCAGCTTATATTGAAAAAATAGTTTCTGATACCGGTTTATCACTTGCGAAGAATTCACCAATTCCTTTGGAGCCATCATACGGGAAGTCAGCAGATGTGCAGAAGGGGCTACAAAACAATAAAGCCTATCAAAAATTGATCGGTAGCCTTCTGTACGTGACACTAAATACGAGGCCAGACATAAGTGCAGCTATTTGTATCCTGAGCCAAAAGACAAGTCAACCTACGGAGGAAGATTGGATAGAGCTGAAAAGAGTCGTAAGATATCTTAAAGGTACATCACACTTAAAGTTATTTTTAGGTGGAAGGAGCGATAGCGTACTTTTCGGATACTCTGATGCTAACTGGGGCGAAGATAGAATTAACAGAAAGTCGAACAGTGGATACTTATTTATGGTGTATGGAGGTCTCGTATCCTGGAGTTGCAGAAAACAGACGTGTGTTGCATTATCATCAACGGAGGCGGAGTTTGTTGCTTTAGCTGAAGCTGCAAAAGAAGCAATATGGTTAAACAAGCTGTTACATGACTTCAACGAACCAATTAATCAACCTGTACTTATCTACGAGGATAACCAGAGCTGTATTAAAATGGTCGAAGGCTACAAATTTAACAATAGGTCCAAGCACATCGATATAAAGTATCATTTCGTTAGGGACTACGTCGAAAAGAAAATGATCAAGTGTGAATATTGCTCAACTGAGGATATGCTTGCTGATTTGCTAACCAAACCTCTAAAAGCGAGCAGAGTGGTCAACATGCGTACTAGCCTTGGCTTGGCCGATATAGAATGAGAAGGGGTGTTGAAGATCATTCTAAATATAAAACTGCATTCTGGCAATGACATTAAGAATATGTCAAAGTATTATAATATGAATTTTGTATTGGCAACTCTGCTAATTTTTTGTGTTCTTCTTCTTTTACGTTTTAAATAAAATGGTTGCTTTTCTTGCGTTCTAAAACTTATTCAAAAGGTTCACATTTCTTTCAGAATTTAACAATAGGTCTTACCACAAGCGAGTATAGCCAATATATCATTCGGGGTCTTATACCCCAATTGTTACCGCAGATTCAAGAGGAACTGTTTACGATGGGTTCTAATTGTGTATGTATTCCATGATAGTTTACTGTCAAGGATGATTTCCAGGTACTATTTGGCTTCCCGTGAAAATTCAATGGTTTCGCCATACATCGTGGGGCGAGTTAGGCGATCTAGTTTCCTTCGTTTGGTAAAAGGGACGATGGTCGTCTTTTTAGGATTTACAGAAAGACCTTCTTTGTTGCACCATCTTTCAACTATAGATAGTGAATGCTGCAGTATTTTTGAGACCGTGCTTTCAAATTTGTCACTGACAACGATTGCTACGTCGCGTCGCGTCGTCGGCATATCTTATAGCATCAATCCCTAGATTCGCCAGGGATTGGAGTAGGTCGCCAATGACAAGGGACCATAAGAGTGGCGAGAGGACGCCCCCTTGAGGACACCCTCTAGTCGTTAACGCCGAAAGTTACACATCATCAATGCGGGTTTGGCTTACTCTTTTATTGAGCATAGGCCATATCCATCTTCCTATGATTGGGGACAGATTCATGTTGTTGAGAGCCCTCTTGGTGGACTCAAAAGATGTGTTATTGAATATCCAGAAAAGTGACAAGACTTCCTTTCGTTTGATGGAGTACTCAATTTTAGTTACTAAGTCATTAAGCGGAAAGTTTCTCAGTGCTTTATCTCTTATGTGTCTATCAACTAATTTCTCCATGCTTTTGGTTCAGGAGAAGAACTGACAGTTGAGTGTCAATCGAATGCTTTCAGAAGCGTACGGATTGCTTCCGGCCGATTCTGGAAGACCAATTGAAAACGACATTAGTTAATTATGCTAACGCCCAGCAAGTCTTTCATTGCCTTAAATAATTCGGCTGGCAGACCTTCTTCAATAGCCTTGTTGGATTTGGATTAAGATATAGCCATTTAGGTTGGGTAAATTGAAATCTTAACTTTCTTATATCGTCAAAAATTACTTGGACTTTAATAGACGATTTTTAATACCGGTAGCGCGCTATCCGACATATGGCCGATTCCATAGTCTTCTTAGTGCATAGAAGCAGTTGCAAAAAATGGGGGATATCAGACGCATTCGTTATAACAATCATTATCGTCCGTCAAATTCCTATCGAACACGAACAAGTGCAACTTTGAGCAAAATAGTTTCCTTTATTTATTATATATATAAATTATTTGTATACCCTTATTTTTAATAGAATGTATTATGATCGTCCTAAATTCCTTTTGAAATAATGCCTGTTCACTAACATTCGACTTTACTGTGTATGATTACGACTGTAATAAAATTTCCTCGTCTTAGTGCCTCAAAGTCTGCAACAAAAAATTCTTCCATAAATATATTTCCAATACAAATTTCCCTCTAAGCAAATTTCCCTTCTGTGGACTCCATGTTTAATAACACAAATGTTGCGCAGCATAGTGACCAAACAACTTCCACACACTCTCATTTTGCTAGCAACATAGCAACGAAACAAACGTCAAATTCAACTGTCAACAAACAAACTTCACCAGACAACCAGCAACAACGGACACGGTCGGTTGTGTTGTTGACGTCTATTCGTAAAATTTATTAAATTGGTTGTTTTCCTTACAATTTCGATCAAAAAACACACTTATCGTAGAGTTTTTATTCGATTGTTTTCAATTATAACCAAGTGCAAGTGTTTGTGTGCGCCAAAAAGTGCATTATCTGTGTGACAGATCGTAAACAAAAACGATTCTCAGTGCAAGTGTTTCCAAATTGAGTTCATTTCACACGTCAAGAAGAAAAAGAAAAATAGACGAAAGAGAAAATCCAGTCAAAAATAAAATCAAAAACAAATAAATCCACAATTTAAGGTTTGTTGTCATCAATTTGTTGTTGTTATTAGTGGTTTACTGCAATTTGTGGTGGAGTGGTAGTAGAGTGCATTCGTTTTCAAAGTTTTTGCATCGATTACATTTTTATTCTCATTTATCATCGCGGTAATTGTTCCCCTTTTGTTTGTTTTTGTTTTCAACACTTTTTTTCATCTTCTTCAACTTCAACCCATTCATCTTGATGTTCGTGGTCGTTCCTGTTTTTCATCGAATTTGTGTTTCTTGCTCTCTGTTATCATCATCTAAAGGGAGGAGTAGCGAACACAGATGCAGAAGCAGAATGGAGCAAAAGCAAAAAAAAAACGAAACGTGTTAACAAATTTTGTGTTTTTGTCGCTCTTTCACTTTCTATCTTGAAGGCTTTCCAGGCTGAATTATTGTTAGTGCGACAGAGAAGAGTAACCAGTGACACCCGAAAAAAAAATTTTATGACTTTTGTTGCTTACCGCTGCAGAAAGTTGATAAACACGCGGCCAAGCGAGAGTATCGTTTTCAGGTGCAGTTTTTTTTTTTTTGCGTAGATTGTTTTTCTGGTGAGGCACTGGTGAGGTTGCTATTTGTTTTATACGGTAGGGTAGGGTCTGATGAAGAGCCCGGCGAGACGAGGAATTATGGAAGCAGCTGTTTGTTCAACAAATGAAGAAACAAGAACACAAAAACGGCAATTTTTTTTTGCAAATTGGAGAGAAGATGAGAAGAACACAAAAACGGCGGGAGATTGGCATTTATCTGACATTTGTATCTTTTGTTTGCAAAGATCAGGTGGGAAGTTTGTCTATCTTTTGGTTTAATTTGCGTTCAAATGCACGTCATTGCTGTCCATTGGAAGTTGTTACGATAATTCCAGGTAGGCGTTGGATGTACGTATGTATTTATCTAAATTATGCATTTCAGTTTCGCAATAATAATAAAATTATGATGTAGATACATACTACGATCAATGATCAATTTTTAAAGCCGAAAAATGCGCTATAGGTAATTGCGTTCGGATCATTCTCAAGAAAAATTACAGTACAGTGTACCTATCAGGGATGTCAGGTAATTGAGCAGCTATCAAGTTACAAATCATTCAGTCTTCTTATTGTGAGTTTCGCCCGGAAAATTTTTCATCTGGCGAAATTCTGGCCGCCCGAGATTGTAAAAGCTATTGCGAGTTTCGCCCGAACGAATGCAAACTTCGAATCGAAAGTGACATTTCAAACACATCTAATTTTGACAAGAAAATAAAGAAATGGTTAAAAATTCTTATTATTTTAGAAGGAAAAGATTGGATTTTCAAGTAGTAGTAGAGTAATAAAAATGCATAACACTGCGGCTCTTACAACAAGAGGAAGAAGAAGAATATATGTAATAAGGAACGAGTTTATCGAAGGCACTTTTGAGATATGTAAATGCAATCCTTTGGACAGACGCTCGCAAACTGCCACCCTTCAGGCCTGGTTCCAAAGGGCGTCCTATTATGACATGCTTCGCAATATCCGAGGCTCTTCTTGTTCGTCTTGTTATCGTTGGTTGTGTGCTTCGTTGGCCTTGTCTAGGTTGCCCGCCCCCCCACCACGGGGAGGTCAGCCACATAAGGGCTGATGATGATTTAGAGTCGATGGCGGAGAATCGCTATGAAGGACCCACTTAATAGACAAGCGGCCCATTGAAAATAAATGAATGAACGAAAATGCAGTTTAAATGTTTTGCTGGTACCTAAGTCAAAATCATTTCATCACTTCCTTAAATGATTTTTTACCCGAAAGTAAATTAACTTGCATGTCCCTGCTTGTTGTTCTCTTGTTCGCCTCTAAAAAAAAATAATGGAAAAATTATGTGGTAAATGGCAGTATATTCCGCCCAAAAAAGTGATGCCAATAAGGGGAATTTTTCGAGCATCAACAATTTTTCGCCCGGAACTCGCATGATACGCAAAAAGTGAAATGTCAATTTTTTCGGGTGGAATATTATTCGGGCGAAACTCACAATAAGGCTGATTATGTCTTAAGAATGCCTTCAGAGGCTTAACAAATTAGACAAGAACAACAGAGTATGTACTTTACCGTCGACTAAATACCGGGCCACGTAGGCATCATGAGCAACGAGGAAGCGCCAGCGGGTTCTCTGGCAAAGCAGGACAGTCCCTTTCATATAGACTGAACCATTCTGAATAATGATAAGTGAAACAAAACACTTTAAGATAAGGAAAAATATATATATGTAGACATTTTAAGCAGACTAGACTAAACTACTTTGTGGTAAATAAAACCTAAAACAAATTTAAAGCATTTATCGGTCTAATTAGGAATATACCACGAATACGAACAGACTTCCTAAGGAAACGCTGTAGACATAGGAAACACCGAGGATACAAAATTCTTGCCAATGCTAAGATATAGCAAAGACCTTAAAACACAATTCTTGAATAAGAATCATAATGCGAAGGAGCATACTGCACAATAGATCTTAAGGTCGCAGAGCACTAAGCCCTCTCTGTGAATACGAGACATTTATGGGGAGAAAATTGTAAGAAAAGGAAGAAAACAAGGACCCTCTCCTCTCAGCATCTGACGAAAATGAGAGTAAAGATAAAGAAGGGTTGTCTTCTACGTCCACTTCTACTACTTTTCCGACCTTCTTGGATATCCTTACACGATTTGTGCATGTAGGGATGCATAATGTCTTGTTCTACGAGTATCGTACACAGGGTTAGTGTTACGCAGCAGAATCCTGAACAGATTTCATCGAGTCCGCCCTTTTGTCTTACAGTAAATAGGACACAATTCAAAATAATTGTGTTTTGAAAAGGATCAGGTTGGTAAACATTCAAGAGATACGAATTGGCGTAGGGAAATTGAAGAATGCAAAGAAATGCACAAATAAAGGAAGTTATCTTAAAATACAATATCGTCACAACTCTAGTTTCAAAAGACACTTTATAGAGAACCCAAGAAAGAAAATGCTCAAATGTAGATACGATTTAAGCGTCAGCATCATAAGATGTTACAAGACAGAGGCGCCACAATTATAAACTAGGAGAATCGATGAGTACAAAAAGGTGATTAACTTGCTGCGGTACCCTTCGATACGAAAATACGCAATAAATAGGAACTGCGATTGTATGTACCGGAAAATAGTTAGTTAGTTAGAACCGAAAATATGTACACAAACCTCAAAAAATGTTTTAAAAAAATAACCAGAGGGAGGACCTTCCCTAGGCTCCCTTCGAACTCTTCTTAAGATCTATCGCTCTACACTTAAACCCAAACATTCCCCATAATAAATCACCTTTGAAATGTTTTATCGGTCGAACAATTTAAAGCGTATTCTATATGCTAAAAGCCCAAACCTACTAATAGATACCTACATGGAGATTTTTCAAGAAAACTTAACCAACAACCTTTGTGCTAACAAATTCAAATAAAATAAATCATTTTGGGCACCAGGAAAAATCATCGAAAAATATCTAAAGCCTAATTTATAACGTTGATGATAGAAAAGGGACTGTGGTATCGAGAAAATCGGAACGATCGATACGTTGATTAAACAAATGTTTTTTACGTTCGATAGAATAAACCTGATATATGCGGACAGAGCACAGATACGTTTAATCTTCTGCTCTACATTGGCGACATTGAGAAAATTAAATAAAGTGGAGGAAAATAAAAAGCATTGGGTTAATACGAACGCTAGAAAAATTAAACTTAACAATTTAGTTGGTAGGAACAAAATTTTTCAATCGACTTGCGTCAATATTCGGTTCTGTCACTAGTTCTTTACAGTCATCAGAAATGTATTTACACTTTCTTCCTCATCACTCGTCGACATCAAGGCCAATGCAACCGAAATGATTGTCATTATCCATACAAGTTCGTTATCGTTACATTTAAAACAATTTATATGACAAGTAAGACGCTAAAAATTCACATTAAACTCACCTGCAGTATATTAATACAATTTCGAAATGCATTTTTCGCGATAAACTCCAGTTGGAAACTTCAACATAATAGTTCACCAATAGAGAAGGGAACGGACGACGGAGTTCATGAAAAGTGTTTTAAACACTATTGATGAGAATAGAATATGCGATCGAATTTCCCAGATCTAAATATGACAGCAAAATGAAGCCAACTCGACCTCGAAGCCACCACCAACTACTTTTATTACAACTACTCGGCGCAGGTACAATCACGACTATATTTGAAGACATCGGCGTGCTTCAAGGCACTCGTATACATACCTGACCGAAATATACCTACTTTTGACGAAAAAAACATTATTTTAATATGCGTATTGATCGTTCGAAAAGCCTGTTCTATTATGGCATTAAGCAATTAATTATCAGACCTCTGTCTGCCCTCTACAATTTTTATTCATATCGAATATTTATTAGCAACAATTTATTGATGTCGTAAATTGGCGCCCAACGAGGGAACCGAGTCACCGACTGCCTACTAGGGTTGTCTATTTGACAGGTTTATTTCCCGACAAAAAACAAAATCAACAACAAAAACTAACGCATTCCACTAACTCACATGGGTCTTTCTGTTTATCTACAGTACACAAGAGGCAATATGCCATGATGCCCGTAGTACACTCACTCAAATAAGTGATACTTTCAAGTCCACAAATTTCTATATTTGGTTGTTGTAAGTAGGTATACACTACACACTCCCGGTGTACCCTTTTTTTTTTAGAAAACACTTTATTATATAGAGATTACAAAATTGTTAGTAATTACGAGGGTGCCTCTTGTTTAAATATTTATATTTCATAATTAAACTGAAGCTGAGGGATTTCAGTTTCAGTACCCTACCTATTGGTGGATTGCGAGTGGAAATGATTATTTGTACTTTAGATAAGAAAAGTAAACAAATGTGTTTTTTAATGAACGTAAAGAGGCAAGAACATAATTAACAACAAACTACCTCACGTTGAAATGTAAGCAAACAATTTGTTTGAATGGTGCGACAAACATATTTGAATACATAAATTGTATAGATGGCTTTAATATGACACGTACCACGAATGGGAAGAAGAGGATGTGAGAAAAAAATAAATTTAACATCAGAAGATCAATATTGGAGTATTAAGTGGAAATAAAACGTTGACCCAAAAATGCATATTGACTTCCCAAATCTAGGGCTATTTAGGTGAATGGATTACCCATACCAAAATAAACTAATCTAGTTATAGCTAGTTATAGGTGGGCGCAGTAGCGCAGTGGTTAGTGTGCTGGACTACTGCGCGAGGGGTCTCAGGTTCGATCTCCGGAAAAACACACAAATTGCATCTTAAAGTTTTTTCCACTGCGCCACCTCTCGCGAACGTCTGACAAACATCCGAGGGTACAACTGTCCTGATAAAGCTTCTCAATATAGCCGTTCGGACTCGTCGTAAAACTGTAGGTCCCTGCCATTCGTCCCAAAAATAAAAATTATTTTTTTCTATTGTCGGAGGTTGCTACTATCCGATGGAGTACTCTCAGACACAACTACTATGGTCCATTGTACTGCCATACAGACAGCTTACCTTACTGTACTTAGTTTTCTTGCCTTTCGAAGAAAGATGAGAAGGAGCTTCAGTGATCACCATGTCAGCCCTAAAGATTCGCCACCTGATGCAAACAAAGGTAGACAGCGGAGTGTTCCGCTGGTTGTGTCGCTCAAGCCCAATACATTTAAGTGTTTGACAAAAGCTTGGTGGCCCGAAAGGACGCCCACAAGCAATCTGCAGTCGATTCTCCTGTGAGACAGCAGGAAAGACGCGGACCTTTTGCAGATGGCCGGACGCAGTCGTTTGGTTTGTCTACACCCAGCACAGTCACGCCACCGACACTTGTGTTCACGAAAAACCCAAGTATCAATAGATGACCTAACCACAGATGCAGCCAGACCCAACGCAGGTTCAGGTCCTGAGAAAGCTTCTTCTGAACCCATCCTAACAAGCTCATCAGCGATCTCATTTCCCTGGATACCAGTGTGACCTAGAACCGAAACAAGTTTCACTGTGTTTAGCCTTCCGACCAAGTTCAGAGAAAGCTTGATGCAAGCAAACTCAACGCAGGTTCAGTTCCTTAGAGAGCTTCTTCTTCTGAACCCACCCTAACAAGCTCATCAGCGATCGCATTTCCCTGGATACCAGTGTGACCTAGAACCGAAACAAGTTTCACTGTGTTTAGACTTCCGACCAAGTTCAGAGAAAGCTAGTTCGAGCACTAACTTGGACGAGGCAAGCTTAGGTATCACTGCAAACGCATATGCTTTTAGTCCTCCACCTGTTTGTAACGTGTTAGTGATGAAATAGCTCTTTTCAAAATATCTTTTCCTAAAATACCTTTTGGACAAAATACCTTTTCCTAAATCACCTTTTGGACAAAATACCTTTCGCACAATACCTTTTTGGAAATGTGGATTTGTCAACATATGGGGGGGCATATACCCGCCTGCTTGGGGTCACTGTAGGATTTGGAGTAGGTGCAGGGTTGGATATATGCAAAGTTTATATTATGTCATTTGCTTAATTTTACCACCAAAAGTGGACCGTCCTCGTCGTGGTTCTGGAAATCTGAGAATACCTTTAAAATACATTTTCCCGACACGAAATACCTTGTCCCATACGTGTTTTCACCAAAAAAATTATGTCCGAAGGTCAGCCCATCAAAAAAATGTATTTTATCCAAAAGGTATTTTGAAACTATGTATTTTTTTTTTTCATGTGGAAGACTGTGGAATTCACTGCCTATAACCATCAAGCAAGTAATAGGTGCCAAGCAATTTAAAAGTGCTTTATTTGCACACTTCTCGTCATTGTAATCTATTCTTATAGCTTTTTTTTATTTCATCTTTTATCTCAGCTTTTCTTTTCCCCCTTCATTTCCCACATTTCTTTTCTTTGACTCCTTCCTCTTTATCTCTAATATCCTTTAATGTAATTTAACATTTAATTTAAGTTATAAATTTAATTTAAACATATATTTAATTTAAAATTGTGCTCCTTGTTTTTTTTTTAATTTATTTAATGTGCTTATTCTTGTGAGCCTTTTTGTACTATAAAAGACTTTTGTTCTTATTTGTACCTTGCCAAAATAAAATTGAAATTGAATTGAATTGAATTTGGTAGGGTTCCCATTTGTCACAATATAGCGCATAGCCATAAGGATAGCGAAAATCTCCGCTTGGAGACAGACACATGGTTACCTAAGGGGTAAAAGCACGATGGCAATCTTTCCCTGGCTCAGAGTCTGGTCGAAGCCATTCCGTTGCGTGAGGAAAGTTGACGTAATAAAAACTCACACAAACGAATAGTTGTGAGAAGCTAGGCAGGCCTAGGGTGCCTTACGGACCTGTTGCGCCAACTATTTATTTATTTATTTAAGCTAAGTTATGGACTGTATGCTCATCTCCCTTATGTATTGTCAGTAGAAAAAAAATATCCAGTCATAGTTAACTTGTTTTGGTTTTGTGAATGTGATATGTATCCAAAAGTTTCCTAGGAACTATAGAAAAATCGACTCACCTGACTTTGAGTTCTTAATGAAGTAACAAGGAAACAAAAGTTCACTAAATAAAGATGTATGTATATGTATTAGAACAATTTATATCCACTTGAGGGGACTAGTGAACAACTAACAGAAATCACTTTAATAAGCGAAAGTGGGTCATTCATTACTTTATCTAGAATTCATTGACCAACTATACGATACGATACGAACACTTATAGCAAAGTGTATCTGCAAGGTCCCGGTTGAAATGTCTTCGCCCTCTTGACGCAATTATTGAAAATGCATTTGCCATAACGGAAGGGTTAACCACCTACAACTACATTATACCGTATTTTTCACTTGAAACAGCCAACTATACTCAGCCGACCAAAATTGCATTCCCTTGCATCGATATCTGAATACTAACGAATGCGCCCAACCATATCTACATATAGCTCCAAAGTATCTTTGTTTGTGTACTGTACGTTTGAACATTATGAGTCGTACGTAACGTAAAACCTCTGCTGAGTAATTAGCATATTTTGATGTCGGCTATCAGTCGGATTGGTTTTCATTTTTATTTATTCCAATCACAGACACAGGAGGAGGGCTAAGTATCTATACCCAGCTACGTCTTTGGGCTTTGCTTCGCGTTTACCTGTGACGTGGGGTGTGATCGATAGCCGTGAATCATCTCTGGCAACCAAAACACTCTCCGTGTGCTTGCATCAGACGAAAACGTCACGTATTCTTGTAGACGCTAAAACTATTTTTGATTTGATCAGCTGGGAGTTGTATTAGATACTGTGTTCGCTGTTCGTTTGTTGTCATTTCAAGTCTAGGTCAATATGCTACGATATTTTTATGAATTTAAAATAGCTTTCGCTTTGTTTACCTATTGCAATTATGTGAGATCTCGTCTGTCTATTCCCAGGCTAATTTTATTTCGGAATAAATCATCGGATAGTTGCTGAGTAATCTGCTTCTCGGCGGGACTTCTTTCGATTGATCTGATCGGAGGCACGCATTTTTTTGTTTGGATTTGAGACGTTACGAACTCTATTTAATTGATACTATGCGTTTGGAGCGACTTTTTCGAATGCGAAGAGGATTAGATAAGTTGACGAATAGGAAACAAAGTAAAACACAGATAATTGATTTATTTATGGTTCTATCGAACTAAAGGAACCGCTATAACAGAAAACAAGAAGTGCATCCGTGCGAGTGACTCTTTTGATGGGAAATGTGCGGTATTAGCATTTAATCGCGATTTTCGTTTCGGATAGATTAGCTTGAAGTGGTTTATTTTAAAATTGTTTATAAAGTACGATTAGAGGTTCTATCTATCTTGTCAGCTTTTGAAATATTAAGCATTGTTTAGACTTGTTGTGATTTTTTCAACGTGCATTCAGCCGATATTTTGATGTAGATAAACCTTATAGAAAGAATTTTCAATTAGGTTTCGTCACATGATGCAGGCCATCGTGTTGCGAGTTCTAAAGGTTTGCGCTTTCTACATTTAACTGCTGGTGTCCATATTTGGCTTGGGTGGCCATCTTTATGTCCATTCGGTTCAAGGAACTTTTATCTGTTTTAAAAGGATTTTTGTGCGCCAGTTGCGAGTATGTAGGTACCTAGTTAAAGTTTTGCATCCATATATAGAAGTACTAACTCAATATAGGACTGTAAAAGTATCAGCTCGGTCTTTAAGCGAGCGATTGTTTTCATTCCCCGAGAAACGCAAGCTTCAAAAAGGTACTGAATATCTTAAGAAATAAATAAAAAAATAAATAAAAACAGGCCTGTAGACACCCTATACCTAGCTTCTCAAAAACATTCGTTTGTGTGAGTTTTTATTTTTGGGACGAATGGAAGGGGCCTACAATTTTAAGCCAAGTCCGAACGGCTAATTTAAGAAACTTTCTCAAGACAGTTATTCTCTCGGATGTTTGTCAGACGTTCGCGAGAGGTGGCGCAGTGGAAAAAAACCGTAAGATGTAATTTGTGTGTTTTTCCGGGGATCGAACCAGCGCACCACCAAGCAACTGCCCCCACTAAATATCTTACCAAGAGTTTTTTTTTTCTCGAAAAGGACGTTCATTCGCTTTTGAAAAGTTCATTCTTCAGATCTTTACAGCAGGACTGGGAAGGAATTATTACGGTCTTATACATTAGAGTTTCCTCAGTTGTTTGGGAGACTGCGCGTTAATACAAAGCTACCTTCTCAGCATAAAGTAATAACAGTTACACAGGGTTCATCATCATAATGTTATAAGAACAGACGTCGATTTGAAAAGATTGAAGCCATCAATATTGCTCTGGCCACTTGACACCACTTAGTAAGGAGTCACAGCCTTACTAAGTGGTGTTTAAAGTTTGTGTGATCAGTTCTGCTGTCTTGCTGATTTGCCGTATATTATGTGTGTGTTCTCGGGAGTTGAACCTAGAAGTCCTTGCTCAGCAGTCGGACACATTGCTGAGCAACTACACGCTCTAGATATAGTGACCGAAGATAGAAAAAAATATTATATCCTCTTAAAAGTTTACATGAACGAGAGATGGATAGGTTGACAGTCAAGCGAAATCGATAGTAGATTCCGATAAACAATGCTCCGATAAAGGATAATAATAAACGGTTCTCCACGGAGATCCCAAGTAGAGAAGCATGGGCAAGTAACTGCCCACCAAACTGCCAAAGTGGCCTAAAGTGGTATACGGATGGTTCCAAAATGGAATCTGGGGTGGGAGCTGGTTTTCATGGGAAAAACCGAAATGTCTCAATACCTATGGGGAAAACCCCTACTGTTTTTCAGGCAGAGCTCCACGCCATCAAAGAATGCGCAAATACTGTCTTAAACTCAGGTATTAAAAGCGCTAACATCCACATATTCACGGATAGTCAATCGGCTATAAAAGCCCTTAGCTCATAATATTATTGACTCCAAATCAGTGCTTCACTGCTTCAACACCCTCCAGACATTCAGTACCAGAAACAAAATCAGGTTATGTTGGGTTCCTGGCCATGAGGGTATTGTAGAAATTGAAAATGCTGATGAACTAGCCAGAAAGGGCTCGGTATCTCCTTTTATAGGACCAGAACCGTTTTGTTCAATCTCTAAATCAGCTATAAACGCGGCCGTAAAAAGCTGGGAACGCAATAAATGCATTTCACATTGGGAGGACATCCCTGGACTTAGACAAGCCAAAAAAGCGATACAACCTTTCAAAAAGGATGCCAAAAAGATCCTAAATCTAAGCAGGCATAATATCAAAAATTTAGTAGGCTATCTTACAGGCCTTAGTCTCCTCACTGGAGCGCCGACTTTGTCTTAAGGAAGACGAAACAGCTGAGCATATCATGTGTGAATGCCCGGCCCTCAGTGGTATCAGAAGGAAGTCATTTTTCAAGGAAATTTTATAAGTACTTATGTACTAAGGACAACCTCTGCTGAATGTATTATCAGCTACATTAAGAAAGTAGAAACGCTACTCTCCTAACCAATTTCTGACGCTTCAAGCACAAAAGACCTTACAGGTCGAAGTGCTCCCTCTTTATCGCCCATGGCGAGTCAGAATGTTAAAAAAACAATAATTATATGCAGATCCATTTCCGTCAACTATAATCCGTATTCCGTAGGTGAAAAAAGAGAAAATGCTCAGCATTTATAGCCCGGAAGCAACGATGACAAACGCAAAAGTAGTGCCCAACCAAATCACATAAAAACAATATGTCAACCTTATAATAGCTCTTACTACCCCAACTCATATCTAAAAACTTTACTGCAAATAAATCATATAAACGACCCACACACCTACTTTCCGGCTTCCAATCTTTCATCGCTTTTGGAATGTATGCAAGTATTCATAAAACATAAAAACAATCCGAACTTACACCGATCTTAATCTCGTAAAAGTTTAAGTTGACCGTTCGCGCTTTTTGAATAAGTACCTACAACCAACACAAAAAACTTCTATAGTCGCAGCCTCAACCACAGGATGAATCATTCTTTGTTCTTTTTTGTGTTTAAACTTTGATAAGGCCATTATAAACATTGGATTCGAAGAACTCTGATTAAAAGACAACGGAACTGTGTTACATTTTCTCTGAAATCAACATGAATCACATCACACTCCCCTGCGCAAGGTAGATGGCACACCTCAATCCAATGACTGTGCGGATAACCACACACAAATTCAATTCAAACTTCATGTCCGCCCTTTTACCCATCACCTATGGTACCAAAAAGTAATAGTTTTCCATCCAACAGAACGATGACTGTAAATTGTCAACTATAACTCAAACATAGTTGAACCGAATATCCCCGAGGACTTTATCTGTAGTTTGATGCAGTTGCAGCAGATAAACCACGAAAACGTTGAAGTAATCCTTGCATTTAAAGTAAATCACTGACAGAGTCATCTCACATGGGAGTCAGTCAATGAACTCCACACCCCCTCAAACGACAGTGTCAGAGGTGGATGAAAGTAATATCGCTGGATGTATAGAGTGCGGAGCCAACTATATGAAATTCATTCCGTGCCACATCAGCCAGCACAGTATATCCTGCTTCAGTTTCCAAATGAAAGTTCAATATGGAACAGGAGCAAAAGAGGAGCAAAAACTAGGAACCCTATAGGAGTCAGGCAGAATGGGTTACGAGTTTACTAAATTATGCTATGTGAAGTAGAAATTGTTGCAGGCGATAGTTAAAAAAAGAGAAAATATATCTTGCTCTGCATATACGTATAGTTGGTGAGCTCTTTGCTGGATGATTGGTGTAAATTCATCGATTGATACGGGATGTCGAAATAGTTGTGCAATGTGCATACAGTGTGGATGAAAAAAAATAAAACAAAAACGGTTTCGGATATCAATGAAATTCTTTATTCCTGTGAAAGTACGTTCGATGCCATTATGTATGGAACTTGATTTCTTTTGCATGGCCACCACGGGCACGCTTGCAGAAGTCCAGACGCTAAACCCAATTTTCGACGGTTTTCAAGCATAAATCGGCCGATACTGCTGCAATTTCACGTTCGATATTCGTACGAAGTTCTTCAATCGTCGCTGGCTTGTTGGCATAGACCATAGACTTGACGTAGCCCCACAGGAAATAGTCTAACGGCGTCAAATCGCAGGACCGAAGCGGCCAAGCGACTGGACCATTTCGTGAGATAACACGTTCTTCAAACTTGGTTTCCAATAAATTGATTGTGACATTCGCTGTGTGGCTTGTGGCGCCGTCCTGTTGGAACCACATGTCCTCCAAGTCCATATCATCCAATTGTGGCCAAAAATATTCGGTTATCATTAAACGGTAGCGATTCCCATTCACAGTAACGTGCCGGTCTTGATCAACACGCAAGAAGTACGACCCAATGACGCCGCCGGCCCATAAACCACACCAAACCGTAATTTTTTCGGGATGCAATGATGACTCATGGAGTACGTGTGGATTGCTGCCTGACCAATACCGCATATTTTGTTTATTGACGAAACCATTCAGCCAGAAATGAGCCTCATCGCTGAATATGATTTTTCCATGAAAATCCGACGCTTCTGGTGGTCAAGTGGCTTCAGTTCTTGCGTCAATTTAATCTTGTAAGGATGTAGGCCAAGATCTTTTCGCAAAATTCGCCACAACGACGTCACAGAGATGCCCATCATGAAATGGCAAACCTTACTGAAGAGAAATGTCAAAAGAGCGGCAAGAAATTCGGCGTCGTTTGCTGTCCCTGTCGCTCTACTTTTGTAGCGTCCCTGTTGAAAAACCCTTTAGTTTCTAAGATTCTTTTCTGTTACATTTACAACTTGTTTGTCACAGTGTTTATGTATTATGTACATTTATGTACATTTATCCGGTGTCCCCATAAAGCCGAATCCACTGTACCCCCAAATTGGCTAAAAACGTCGCCATAAAAAGCTGGAAACATACAAAATGTAACTCATATTGGGAGAATATCCCAGGTATAACAATGCCCATAGCAGCATGATTCTTGTACACGATTCCTTATAGGACATGGGCTACAATACTCTAAGCTTAAGCACTCAGCGGAGTGCATGCTATGTATGGGGGAAGACGAAACAACATTATATGCGAATTTAAAAGGTCTTCTCCAGGAACCAACTGGAGCCGAAAGAGATGAAATAATTCTGTGCAGCAGTATTATAAACTTTACAAAAAAAGTGGAGAACCTCCTATCCTAAACTCTCTTTCTAATGTATGGTACTAAAGATCTTAATCAGGTCGACGTGTTGCTTTTATCAGCTAGGATAATAGGCTAGGATAGGATAGTCAGTCTTCATTACTTATTACAAAAAACAGGGTTGGGTTGGGATTCTTTATAATAGCAACCGAAAACCGCTTTTGTTTTTAATAAACATGGCTCTATCATATCTGTGGCAATAGACAGAGACAATTTCGTTCGGTTGTTTTTTTAGGCCCAAGGTCTTCTTTCTTTTTATGCCAATATACAAGCGCTTGTTCATGGATCCAGTCAGATGTATAAAATAAATAGTTTTCCTGAAGTTGAACAAGAAAATTGAAGTAAAGTTTCAAAGAACAAAAATTCCCTTTTATTTGTTCTGGAAAACAGAAAGTATCCCGTTTTCCCTCTCAGTTCATTTCGAGTACAAATATTCCCTGAAAAAGGGAAATTTCCCACAATAAGCCGGAACTGTTGTGAGGGTGTCATCTTACTCATTCACAACCTATTCACATTTCACACTCCTACAACTCATCTATATGGGATGAGATGAAACTGAATTTTGGGACAACTTATCCATGGACATATCATCCAACTTCGGTATTTACAAAATGATGTGCGAAAATAGTAAATATATGTAGATACTATAAATGAAAGCACCTTGCCGCGAGCGAAACGAGCCACCCAGCCCAAAAAGATGGTCGCTAAATGTGCAATAGATGTGTTGGCCTGAAGTTCGGTTGTCTCATATAGATAAGTTGTATAGATATGAGGTGGAAGGATTATCTTTACTAACAAAGCTATAAGGTAGCGAAGATTTGTAACAGGTTTAGGGTGGTTTAGGGTGGGCGCAGTAGCGCAGTGGTTAGTGTGTTGGACTACTGTGCGAGGGATCCGAGGTTCGATCCCCGGAAAAACCCAAATTACATCTTAAAGTTTTTTCTACTGCGCCACCTCTCGCGAACGTCTGACAAACATCCGAGAGTATGACTGTCATGAAAAAGCTTCTCAATTCAGCCGTTCGGACTCGGCATAAAATTGTAGGTCCCTTCCATTCGTCCCAAAAATAGAAACTCACACAAAACGAATGGTTGCGAGAAGCTAGGCCTTGGGTGTCACCCGCCTGTTGCGCCACCTCTTTATTTATTTTTTTTTAGGGTAAATGTTTCTCGTCGAGGCAAAAGTGGTCAATGGGGTTCTTCTAAAAGCTTTTTGTGAGTCTTACATAGTTTGGCACTTGTCCGAAATAATTAATTTAACCGTTTAAACATCTCAGCCATAACCAGATTTTCTATATGCACTAATACTACAGACGAGATCAGAAGATCCGAAGCTGTGAGATTAAATAGAGTCGAAGAAACCCGAGAGAACGGCAATAAACAAAAACATTTCGTAGCAACAAACAACGCACTGAGGTTGGTCTTTTCCTCCTTTCTAATCACCAGTTTGCGGACTTGTACTTATCGCTCAGTTGGCGCAAATGGTAGTCACTTGGTCAATTGACAAATCCAAATGCAAGATTCATTTCCCGACAGGGAAAAAAGAAATGTCTTCTCAAGTGGATTATATACTGAGAATTGACTGTCAGAGTTCAAACTATTCAACAACAATCACTTAAAAGGATTCTGATGATGAATTAGTGGTGAAGTCCGAAATAGCTATCATTCATATACAAAAAGGGATTGTTTTCACAAGTTGTTATTGTTGTTTTCCCTTCATAGACTGAAATTCGACAATAATTTTTCAACAGACATTTTCAGGGCCGAACCCAACTAGCGAGAATCGTTGTTACTCCGATTTAATGACAGTTTATAGATCATATAGCAATATAGATACCTGTTTTCGAATTTTAATGAGCGCCAATTTTATAAGATATGCTATTTAGTGTTTAACTAGTTTTGATCTATGAATCTAGCTACGCGCTTCATATTCAACTTTTTACGCATTTTAAAAAGTTCTTGATATTTTACATACTTTAATATTCCGAATTTCGGTAACTTTTGTTACCATATAAAGCGTTTTGCTTGTTTTTATTGAATGCCAAATTGCCACTCACCGTTGCCCAATCCCGTCCACATTTTGAAAAATGTTCTCAACAGGCAATATACAACATCCATGTAACAAATTTGGAAGCTAAAGCTGGTATAAATGCGAAGGTATAGGGTTTGAAATGACTTTGTTGTATGGGAGATGCCACGCCCCATTCTTCAATTAGTGAATTTTTATTAGACAATATACAGAGTGAAGCAGTATACAGAGCAATTTTAAAAAGTCTGTGAAAAATTAAGAAAATATTCTTTTTTAAATAAATTTATTATTCAGTTAAAGAACAGAAAAAAAAAGCTTTAATGATTAAGGTCCTTGTGTAAAATCCGTTTGACAGTTGTATCTGAAATCATGAGTGTCGGAAAGCTAAATGACGCGGGCTTCGTTCGACAGGAATTGTTATACACGCTCATAATTTTCTAAGGAGTCTTGGTTTTCCAGGCTTCTTTCTTGTTGTTGACGAAGTCTCCTCAAAGTTCCTAACCCACCTTTAATGGCACAGGCAGACATCCCGGTCGATTGCGGTTGATGCTGAAATGGTTGCGAAAAGCACGACGTGCTCGTAACAATCACCATTTTGCTTAGGGGTCCATTACTCCATTATTACTAAAAAATTACCACCTCCCAAAGATACGGCGCGGTTGGCGGGATTTTTAATATAGCTTGTTATTCTGCGCCACTCTGTACATCGACGAACCGATTTTTGTTATTAAGGCTGTAACGAGTGCCAAAATATCATTTTATGGTATTTTTTTTCAGTCTCAAGTTCTTTTGTTGCATAGGAAATGCCACGCCCCCTAATCTGGACCCTTTAGTGCTATGAATACTGTCAGAAAACCCACGGGTTTTCGATGAATGGATATTAAATCGGTTAAAAATTCAGGACACATGTAAAAACCAAAAAGACAGACTAGCAGACATGTCAGTCATAATATTCATAATCAAATAATATTTAGAGCCATACTGTAATTCAATTCTATATAGATTTATTCATTCTTGCAAGTGAGACGGGGACCCACCGCACCATCAACAGTAGCACCTTTCTTTTTGATAGGTGGATGAGGTAGAATCAGCAGTGCGAGCAGCAGGTCAACAGCATATTGCTCGCCATTAATTAGCAATGATAAACTACCAGTGGCAAGCAACTATAGCATCTGGCAACTTGATATCAACGATTTTATCGAATTTTTTTAAAGTTACCTCGAGGACGAAAACCAACGAAATCGGATTTATTTTCCTCATGCTTGCATGTGAGTGGATAAAGGTTGAATTTAATTATTGAGAGTGGTCAAGTGAAGTAAAAAATTTGCGGCTATACCGCATGTGTCAGGTCATCACTGTAAATAGATGAAAAATTCAGAAAAACAATTTTAAATTCAGTATAAGAAGGGCGAGGTGATTTTATTTTTGTATATAATTGCTTTTTTCATTAACAACCAAATCTGCTTGTACATATATCGCAAAAATTAAATAAATTAATTGGTAATGTTTATTGACGAGTTTTGTATTAAATAAAATTGTTTTCTCTCCTTTTTTTCCAGGTAAGTTGCTAATTGGACAATGTTTTGAAAATCCATTATTTGGTGAGTTTTAATTAAATACTTTTCGATTTGAAGTAAGGTTGTAGTTATAGTGATTTTTTAAAAATACTTTTGCATAGGTATACTGTATACATGAATCGCTAGGCAGTCTATTATTTTTGCATTTGTTGAAACTGACATGGTTGTGAATAACTATTAACATTTAATTGCAAACATAATATTAATTTAAGGCCGTCAAAATTTGTTGTTAAATTAAAGTCAATAGAGGTATGAGTGCGACTGGAATTATAGACAAGTGAATTACATAAGCGTTTCTGATGGTTTGTTCGCAGCGTTCGTCAGTGACACATTAGAACTCATTCCGCATTTTTTTTTAAGTCAAAATATATCAGATATTCTTCAAAACAACGAACAAACTGATGTCGTGTACAAAATTATCGCGCAACTGAAAAGAACAGAAATGCCCAGCACAGTCCTCACTTTATATCGGGGTTTAAAAAGTGTTACAATCGTAACCAACGATTCTGAACACCTACTTACTTAAAGTGGCGTTACAATGCGGGTGAAACTGGGCCTCAACCACCAAGTGGCTCCAGTCAGCACGATCCTTAGACAGCTATCTGCCGTTTTGCACGCTAAGTTGGTTAAGGTTAACTTGCTTGCGCTACTTGAGTCGCGGCCTTCCTCTATTGCGCCGTCCCTCGGATGTGGAATCGAAGATCTTTTGGTCTTGAGGATGCGAATGATCCTTTCACTCTACATGATCCAGCCACCTCAGTCATTGGAACTTCGCGTTTACTCTTTTGACTAGCTCGATGTTGCTGTAGGTGCAGCCCGTGCAGTTCGTCGGTGTATCTCCTCCTATATTCACCGTCTATACAGGAAGGACCGAAAATTACTCGCAGTATTTTCTGAACACCTCTCATTAAGTCTTTAAGTGCGATACTGTAAATTTATTCGAGAAGTCCAAAACGAAAAGTTATATACCTCGAATATGTCCTACATCATGTCTCATATATCTTAGATCACGTTTTACCATTCGTTGACAACTTCTGCAGCAGCTGTACCTTGGTGGACCTTAAACGAAGATAGTTTGGCACATAATAGAAGGCTTTTCTCATCAAATGGTTCCTTCGATCCATTGTACAAAATAGCAACCAGCCTTCCTAAATTAAATGACTTGTACCTTCGAGGTAAACTTAATCGACATAACCATTTTTTAGCTCCGAGTTTGACTTAGGCGTCATCCACAAACACAAAATATAGCACGAGGTGTTTTAGGGGGTACCCTTTCAGACTTTTATCTAGATTTCGTACAGTTACAAAATATTACTGATTTTTACGCTTTTTGAGTTTAGGTAACTACTCACTGCAAACAGAAGAATAGTAGCCTTCCTTAATCGTTCAATTTTTAGCAAAGCTGGAGTCGGAAGACTTGTGAAAAAGTTATCCTCATAAAAAGTTCAAATATATATACTCTCAACAAGATTGACAACATAACCCGTGACTTCTTCCAAATCATTGACTTTTTATAGAGCGCTAAGCTCCCCGTCCAATCCTCGGAACCTCTTGTGCATTTTAATCGCCCATCAGGAACCCTCTTTTGTTGTCATGGTACTCCGGTGTGCCATCATCCCAGACATAGGCAAATCGTAAAACTCATTTTCCCCCTCAACTAGCTAATCTATCAACTTCAAAGCCCGGATAGTACAGTAGCTTAAACACCACCTGAATCTCGTTCATCTTCGTTAACAGATGGGAAGACAGAACGTATCGCAATCACCATGGGTAACCATAAAAGAAAAGAACTGCAAGACGCAGCCATAAAATATGAAGAAACACACCTCATTGAGTTGAGTGCACATATACACTTCGGTCGGTCGGCCCACTCGTCTCAGATAGGCGGACAAGCGCAGGAGGAGAGGCCCTCATCAAGGTAGTGACATCTAACATCTGACTTGTTTGCTTGGCGCTGCTTCTGCCTCCGTATACCGTATAGGTGTAGGTTTACGGTTTTTATCGCTGTACAAATAGTGTGTAGATCCGCACTCTGAGTCGACTGTTTGCTGTGCCATCAAGGGTGCTCTATTCTCCTTCACTGACAACGACAACAACGGGCAGAGAGTCCCATTCATGCATTCCTTATGGAGTCGGCTCGGCTGCCAACTGGGCTGCATAATGAATGAGGAGCTGAAAGGGGGATACATCAAGATATCCTTGTTGTATACTCGGCGATGACAAGACAACGACGATGATAAGGATGACATAGTGATGGTGGAACAGGTGAAACACTTGGTTACCATTGTCCCAACCACAGGAAAGAGCGAGTGCAACTTTTTTTTTTTTTTGCTTTTGTTATCTCTGGAAATTTTACAGCAACACCCTGATGCTGATGGAGTTGCAGCCTTTATTTCAGCCCAACGACCTACAATTGCATTAAGCAAACCGACGCGCTCCAGTTTATGACTTTAATCTATAAATAGGAGCAAAGTATATATCTTTTTGTTTTATTCTCCGGCGCACATCCTTCAGAAAGTCGACGACGACGAGGACGCCCATTCAATGCAACTAGTTCTGATGACCGCGCGCTCAAACACAATCCCACCAGAAAGGATAAAGGCAGCACGTATCTCTAGTTTGTGAACCAATGCAAAGGCGTATCAGTGCCCTGCAGAATCATCTAGTGGGGTAAACGAATAAGACCGACTGTATAGTTTGTCCATAGCAAATCCAGAAATGATGGGCTTTTAAGTACGTATACACCTTTTGAATGCACGCCATGTCGGATGCCGGAATGGAAATTAAAGGGCGATGCGATGGCTTTTACAGTGCGGTCGAGAATGCATTTAAGATGAGGCTGGCTATGGTTATGGCTATGGCGAAATTAGAGAAGAAACAGATGGCTGCACGAGGAGGTCTTTAGAAAATGCTACTATTTGCAATTAGGTAGATGGATCACGAATGTCCATGGAAATTTGTTAAGATGAATTGTGTGCAGCCGCATTTAGCTGTTCAGTGGCTCTGCGAGAGAACTTGCTTTGTTTGATCTGGTTTGCAAGTAGGTATCATTAGGAGGAAGTAGCTTTTTGATGATACAATGACTGTACGAGTGTACGTATATAAAATACAGGTCAATTGAGGTTACTCAATAAGATGGAGTCCCAAATAAGAAAGAGTTTCACCTCATAACTAAAATGGTATAGATCACTGCTGTCTTGCGTATACTTTTCAAATGATCCGATGCCAAAGTGCATTTTTCATCTGTCTTTCAAAACAATAAATTGCAAAAAGGCAACTGGACCCGACGGAATCCCGGCTATAGTACTCAAGAGCTGTGAACCAAGACTTGCACCTGTACTATGTAAGCTGTTTATCATGTCGTACTCCCAGAAGACGTTTCCTTCTTGCTGGAAGACCGCTCGCATTCAACCTATTTCAAAGAAAGGGAGGAAATGTCTGCCACAAAACTATCGTCCAATAGCGTTATTTTTAATGCTCTCAAAAGTAATGGAAAAGCCAATAAATGTCGAAATAATCAATTATCTAGAAGGCCATCGATTAATAAGCGACCGGCAATATAGATTTCAGAGCCGTCGTTCCACTGGAGACCTCTTAAGCTACGTAACGCACTTATATGAACGCAAGCAATTGAACAACACGGCGAATCTAGAGCCGTAGCCTTGGACATATCAAAGGCATTTGACCGAGTCTGATATAGAGCCTTATTAGGCAAGTTAGCGTCTTTTGGATAACCACAACAACTCTGCGAATGGGTGCAAAATTTTCTTCTGGGAAGATCAATCCAAGTTGTTGTAGATGGTGTATTCGATTGATATAAATGCAAGAGTGCCCGAAGGATCTATTCCTTCTCCAACTCTATTTCTTCTGCACATGAACGATTTGCTTGGATCGACAAATCATAATGTAGATATTATGATTTGTCGATCCAAGCAAATCGTTTGCTTTGCTGATGACAGCACTCATAATATCCTCCATCTCGAACAGTGGGCCTGTGAATGCGGCTACATCACACAGTCAGAGATGTGAACAAATTTGTTCTCTAAATGATGATCTGATTTTGAAGTGAGGAAAAGACAACTTGGTTGTATTTAATGCAAAATAGACACAGCTCACAACATTTTCTAGGAAAAATTCATCAAAAGTTCCTCAGATCGAAATGGATGACCATCCAATCCATTCCAAGGACTTAATGCACCTTCTACGAGTCACAGTCAATTCAGGAATCACATGGCAGGACCACATATCCTATATCGCAAGATCGGCGTCCGCTAAGTTGAGCTATACCTATTTAGAGCAAAGAGGTGCTTTAGCGCCAAGCAACTTCTCCTTCTCTACGAAGAACAGGTTAGACCAGGCCTGGAATATTGTTCCCATATATGGAGCTCGGCCTCACAGCATTCACTTAACCTACTTGACAGCATACAGAGACGAGCAGTTCGACTTATTGAAGGCCCTACACTCACATCGAATCTACAACCGCTGGTGCACAGAAGACAAGTCGCTGACCTTTGCTATACAACAAGCAAAGATCTTCCATGGTAGATGTTCCGAGGAACTCAAAGACACTATCCATCGAAATGCAACTTTTGGGCGCCCCACAAGACAGGCAGCTAATGCAAATGACCTTATAGTACAACCGCGAGGACATCAATTTTCCAAAACTTTCCTTCTGTGCATAACTTAAGTGTAGAACTAACATACATCTGCAAGCAACTCGGGGCACTGGCGCTGATGAAGCGTTATAGGTTCGCCTTTCCCGGGAGAAGTTTTAAAAAAAAATGTCGCATCCTACTTTCATCGAATAGATTTAGCGCAAACGAAACTCCTTTCGTTCTCCAAGTTGCATGAAGCAAAACTTTTGACGTTTCAACGTTTTCATCTTACAGAATCCCGCGTCAGATTTTCTTTGCTATCTGACCCTGTCATTCAGTCTATTTTCAAATAATTGACAACGAAATTATCAAATTTCTTATTGAAAACTGTCAAATATTTGACATCTTTTCAAAAACTATTTTGTGGTTGTTGATTTCGATTTTCATTTGACATGATGTGGTCATAGATAGATGTTTATACAAGGTGAAAAGTCATTATCAAATGGCGGCAAAAGTTAATTCTACTCTCGAATTTGTGAAGTAAACAGATACATATATCAAATCATAGTATTGGGCAAACACTACGACGTTTAGCCACTCGCCTAGAAGAGTATGGGAGGAACAACACGAGATTTTCCTAGATCTGGCCATCCCCGGAGCAGACATTCTAGTGAGAATATCTCAGCTGTGGCTTAAGATGTCGCAGAGCACCCCGGAGTATCGATCAAGCGACCTGCCACGCAATTGGACATCATTCGGCGGTCTTTACACAGAAATCTGAAAAAAAGGTTCCCCTTCAAAGTGCAGACAATACATCAGTTTTTATCCTCCATGTATTGGCTCTACTAAACGAGGACCTATTCCCAAGAGACACCGACAGGGCAACTATACCCTTCTACGATTTGACCGAGACATCCCACCATCGAGGATAATACCAAGATGAACAACCCTCTCTACCACCACAAGGACATCGACACCCGGATTTGATCACCCTGAGGTCAACCCTCAGGATCGTTGTCGCATACTACGAGTATGAATCTGAGAAAACAATTACAATTTATTTATGTAAATCTAATCATTTAAAAAAAAATCATTGTAAACCGTTGGGCTCCTGTTGTTGAGCCAACACACAAAATATTAATTATTCATCAGCACTTGTAAACTAGCCTTAAGTCAAATTGTATATATAAAAGTTCAATAAAAAATTAATGTAATTAATGTAATCAGTTTTTATCTGTTGACCGCCAAGCGCGTGTAAACTGCGCTCTAGCTACCCTGAAACTCATCATGAGCGACGCGACGAGGCCCATTTCCATCTCTGTGGATATGTGAATACGCAAAATTATCGCTTCTGACGGGGTACCGAAAATCCGCTCAAAGTTACTGCAGGGTATGCTGTTCTGGCAAGAGTTATGGAAAATGCCATAAATCGGGCTCGAATCGTCATTCATTCTGATGGCCACTTAGCCGATATAATTTTCTCCACTTAATGGAAAAAAAAACTAAGACATCAAATTAACATAATCCACAAGTGGGATCACAGTGTTTCATTTATAAAAACGATTACATCGGCTGACAACTTTTGCTGTAATGTTGAATTTGGATGACAGTTGGTAATTTTTTTACTTTCACAATTATATCTATATCTCTTAAGGAATAATTGTCGTCCTGAAAAGAAAAGGACGTTATGTTGTTTTATTTGTGTTGTTTATGACAACCTTATCGTGGTTGCGATGCCTTTAAGAAAATCGAGCTTTGGCATCCCTTCTCTATTTGTGAGAACATTCTGGATCTTCTCGTTCTTTCTATCTTGCTTAGTTAGAGGTACTCATTCACCACTTTTTGCTTTCTCTACCTGCATTTTAGCTACAATTAGCTCTTTCGACAAGTCGCCGATAAGCTTGTAGACACCTGCATGCGGCTTGCCTACGATTGTTTTAAGGCGTCTGTGCCTCTACGCAGTGGCACAAATATTTAAAATTGGTGGAAATGTCAACTTCCTCCAATGATGAGGGCTCCTTTATATTGTTGGACCGTACGCGCGCAATCTTGGCTTTTTGCGCATTCTTTGATGGAGATTGCACCCGACATGCTGGTTCCGTTGAGACAACGGCATCCCGAATGATTCGCAAAGGGACAATGTCAAAGCGAGCATCTAATTTAACACTGCTGTTTGCCTTACAAACCGCTTTTTCAAGGGCAAGTGGATCGTGGTTATGTTCGCTTGGCACTTTTTTTAATTGATGTTCATTTTCTTTAAAATTGGTAACGATGCGCCCCTTACAACGAAAACTCCAACTACTGCAGCACCAGTAGCAAGTCTCGTTAAGCTTTCTTTCCAAGTGGTAATGATACCGCTTTAACACAAGTTTGTCTTTTTCTATATTGTTTATAATCACTTCCATTTTTGAATAAACACTTTTAATTTTGATGAAATACTTTTGGCAAAAAATTCCACTAAACTTCTAAAGTTCACTTTTCACTACACTTTCAAAACATTCAGAAAAACAAAACGCATTCCAAATTATTTGGGTACAAGAATCGAATGGCTACATCGACAGATGGAGAGTCAGAGAGAAGAAAAGTCTCGTTACTTTAAAAATGTTGCCTAATAAATTATAATAATCATATAATAATTCTCTTGTTTTCCATACCGCACTCAAAGCCATGAGAATCAAAAAAATGTCCCTTCTTCGCGATTCTCATAAATTAGCAAACCCTTTGTATGTAAAAAAATGTCTTCTTTTTTGTCTACTTCTCTTTAAACATGCAGAAATTTTGAAAGCCAAAAACTCGAAAATACCTGAAAATGATTGGTGTTAAAAATCGCCGCGATTTCGAAATTTTTTTTTCGAGATTTTGTGTTTTCGAGATTTTTTTTTTCCGAGATTTTGTTTTTTTCGATCAAACATATCCAACCCTAAATCTGTCTTATCTAGGAAACAATTTTTTAAATAAGTCTTGGAGCTGTCAACTTGCTACAGTCTGCGAAACTAAAATCTAAGATGAAAACCCATTCCATTCATCGAACTTCTAAAATAGTTAATTAAAAACTTTGAATGCCTGCATAAATTCCATAAAATCCACAGCCAATTACCCCACGAGGCCCCATAAACTGGGAGCCAAACAATACCAAATCAGGTTTACAACTTCAGCAATAAATTTTATCTATTCGCCATAAAAAGTAAACAAATTGCAGTCTCAATTGAGTGGACATGCGGCAGATAGAAGTTCGTCACCGCAAAACCGCATACTCGGTACATTCTAACGAAATACTCCCGTAACCGATATATCGCCATTATGTACTCAACACTAAAACACAATAAAGTATCCCCCAGATACATAGTATTGTCCAACAATGGAACGCCGCATTCGAAGTGGGGTGGAACGAATCGCAACACTGTAAACGCCGCGCCGCCAGTCCAAGTGAACCGTAAAAATCTTTGGATTTGGATTTTTCGCTTGAAAAATTATCGCACAATGTTTTGGGGAAATTATTGCTGCGCGCATACGCTGTGTTGCTGCTGTGTAGCCGTGCAACCATTTATGGACGGACGGACAAAAAAAAACTGGTCACATCTGTTGACCAATTATGGTGAATGCTGTATTGCTGTTGCAGTGGCAGTCTCCTTGCCTAGTTATAGCGGAAAAGATGCGTTTTGAGGTCGAGCGGACAAGTGCATCATCGCGCAAAGTCGTTTGACACTATATGCCTGGCGATTACTCATGGCTTGGTCGACGTGCCTCTGGCCGTGGTGTGCCGCTTTATTGCCGTAATCCAAATTAATGTATTCTGCGGCTTTGTCAAATTGTTTTCCGTGTTGTCTAGTGGAAATAACACGTTCCACAATAAATTGCAATTGCCAAGGCATGTGGGGAGAAACCCACCTGGAGGCTGTAATCTGTAATCATAACCGCAACGACAATTTTCAATGTAGACACTGGATACCCTATACTGGTGGAGGAGAACTCCATACAACTCTGGTGGTCAGCGGGGCCACTAAACGTGTTGCCATTGCCATAGCTAACTATATGAGAGCAGTGTCCAATGTGCATCTATTGACTCGTGGAAAGCTGCCTCCTTTTTGCTTGTGGAACCTGATTCTCAATTATGTAACCATAAACGGTACAAAAAAAAAATATATGCCTATACCAGCGCACCTGCAGGCGTTAATTTACAATTCCTCACGCCCATAGATGGGCAATCTTTCAACGAAACATGATATCGTGGACCAGTCGTGGAGGGAAAATGCGAGAAAATTGCAACTTTTCTGGGGAAATGTGTTAATGATCGCACGCTCGCACCCAAAACATTTACATTCACGTGACGGACGGGACAGGTTTTTCGTTTTTATTTGCCTCCTTTTGGACATGAAGGAAGCCATACACCGGTGGAGGCTGGAGGCTTGTGGCTGGGTACTGGATGGTGATGACAATTACTATTTCTTGCTCAGATACTTTTCCACGATCACCGGAAACCACAACATGATGGGTGAAACGAACAGAGTGGAAAACCAGGTCAACGCATACGCCAGATGCAAATGTGGGCAGCATAACACTCATGCTGGCATCTCCTGTCAATTAGGTTGCTTCGCTCGATCGATTCGCTCGATCGTGGTAATTATGAATTATTAATCGATTTGTGTTTGCATATGCTAAGGAGTCCTCATGTTTGCTCACTCCCAAGAGAAGTAGGTGGTAATTTCACTTTCAAAATACCAGTGGAAGATGATGTGTTTATTAAGCGATTAGATGATGGTTGGCATGTAATGAATGTGCGGCCGGCCGGCGGTTAAACGTGGAAAGTATCTCGTATTTGTACGTGCGTATGCGGATTGTGGGTTATCGTGGGAAATGAGGGGATTTTTTTATTTTTTGTCAGAAAAGATGCATTTGGCGAAAGTGGAAGTGTTTGCAAAAAGAATGTCGAACATGTTTTGACTTTTATGCGGGGTTGATACAACTTTTTAAAATTTATCGGGACTAGGTATCATAGGGAAGAAATCGAGTATCTTTTTTTAAACAATTTCGCAATAATTGATGACAGTGTCTAGAATATTTTGGTGAATCTACCAAAATCAAGCGTTTGCTTATGTATTTTGTTCCAGAATAATGTAGAAGAGGAACTGATTGATATACATAATTATATTAGAGCTATATTTTTAGATTAGCTGAGATAAACATAGAGCTTCACCTTTCGGATAGCGCAAGCTATCTTGTAACAGTTCTAGATAGGACATTGAATTGGGAACTTAATGTTCAGAAAAGAGTTCGTAAGGCTCATAATGCTCTCTTAATATGTAAGAGGACAGCGGAAAAAATTTGGAATTACAACCAACAATCATGCGGTGGTAGTCAGACCCATACTTACTTTTGGGGATCTTGTTTGGTAGAAAGCCACGAATATATAGTATATACGGGTACAAAAAACGGCTGCATTGCTATCACTGGTGCTTTACGCACTATGCCCACAACTGCACTCGAGGCAAACATGTCTCTTTTAGCTTACAAATAAAATTACTAGCAGGGAGTACTGCGTTTCGGCTAACTAATGCAGGGCTCTTCGAAACCGGACAGGTAAAGGACATAGGTCAAGGAATCCTTCTCCAATATGCCTGATAAAGCGGATGAAAGTCTGGTGCACTTGACTTCGACATACCGTACGAAGAGAATAAGGTCTCGAACGAGAATTAAATTTAAATTTATACGGATAGTTCCAAAACTAATGAGGGTACAGAGATACGTGTCAATGAATATGCAGTAATATGCAGTGTGTTCCAGGCAGAGGTTCTCGTCGTACTCAAAGCTGCGGAACTACTTGATATTCAGGCTGCGCTAAAGGCCCTATAGTCTCACATCATCAAATCTGAACAAATCGAGAGCTGCGGATTGTTGTTGGGTACCTGGACACTGTAATGTTGATGTTGAGGCTAACGAAAGGGCGACGTCCTACCCAAAAACGGAGCAGAGCTTCCATAAAATGAAACAATGGAAGACATAGTCCAACCAATAGCCGTAGCTCAGAAAATTATTCTTGAGAAAATCAAAGATAGGGCAGACCACAGTCACATATAGAAGTTACGAATGACTAGAGGGATACTCTCGGGCCATTGCCTTTTGAGAAAGCACATTAGGCTTAACAATTACGGACAGGTGCAGGTATTGTGAGAACCTACATGTGGCAGAGGATATAACTCATCTTCCCTGTGAATGTCAAGCTATTGCTCGGAATAGAAGGAGGTACCTTGGAATGTGGAATGTTTGGGCGAATTGGTTTAGATTATAGGGTGGACTTTCCACTGTAGTAGGTACATATCTGCAAGTTTTAGTTTAGATTCCTGACAACAAGCTCAATATATTGTTTATTTGCCGACAAATCGTTGTCCCCTTAAAATCTCCCGAATCTGCATATAGTGCTGCGCGCCAAACTCTTCGAGACATTTTTCAATTGCAGAAATCGCCTCTGGACTTTCAATTAACTGCTGAACCAGAATGGATTCCATGACGCTGTCAAAATGAAATACACCTAAAACCAACAAGGAGCACACTTGTGATGTTTCGTTCACTCGCTGTTGTGGCATTCGCGCAAGCGGACCAATTTTTAACTTTTGACGTGACATTCAGACTTAATATTACATTTTTTTTTATTCAGCCACAAATTGTTATATTTTATTTTATTTTTTGACTGTAACTTAAAATTTGTACAGAAACACATTTGAGTTTCAATAAGTATAGGTATAGAGTTATCTCCGGCGACTAAAGCCACATTATTGTTAGATCTTACAATATTGTGAGATCTGTCAATGGTCTGACATAAAGCTGACAATATTTAATTACCTTACAATGCAAAATTGTCCGTTCAAACGGTTGTAAGATTTTGTTCCAAAGTCTTAGGCGGCTTTTAGATTGAGGCAACAAGCAATAGCAACAATAGTTACTATATAGCAACTGTCAATAAGCAATCAGCAACATTTTTCGTTCGAGCGATATTAAGTTGCTTTGATGTGAGACCTCTAATTTAATTCAAAGTAAAATAATTGTGAGCGATAATTTGGCATGCTTCCTATTGCGAGTTGCTTATTGAATGTTGCCTCAATGGGAGAGCCGATTGTCTGATTGTCCGATGAAAGTGTGACATTGGTCTGACAATGACTTTTCTGACAACGTTGCCAGGCTGAAAATTGTCTGCTCACACGGTTGTCAGATATTTGAATATGAAAAATTGGTCTATCCGTTGGCAGACATTGTCAGACAAATTACAAGTGTTGTTCCTTGGTTTTTGCAGTACGGATAATGGAACAAAATATTGCAATTGCGACTATGATTTTCTAGCTTTGAAGACTCCACAAATAAAGACACCAATATGAACGCGAGCATCACTTTGTTGGATTCGAAGACCAAGCCAAGATTTGTTTGAAATATTACCAGGAAATCAAGACGGTTTCATTGCCATCTTGACCCGACTTTTTTCTGTATTTGTCGAGATGGCTTTTTGAATGTGCGCACATTGGTCCATTTGACCTTACACTCGTTAAGTGTCATTTGAATCGCGTCGGCGACAGGGTTTCCTTTGGTAGTTTATACTTTGCGCAACCAACATCCCCCATTCACTCTGTACTTCCTGTACGACTTTTTTTTCTTTCGACTTTTAAAATTCCAATTCCAATTTCCACTTTTGTTCTATTAATATCTTCTGAATTATTGTCCATCGTGTAAAAGAAAACTTTGATTGCGCGTCTAAACCACTCATTATATTGTCTGACAATGAAAAAATTGTAAACAATTGTCACCTTTTGTAAAGAACGACATTTGACAATTTTTAATGAGTCTGACAATGTCCTAATTGTCTCACAATAATAAAAATTGTGTGTTCAGACGATCGTCAGCAACCTGACTATTTCACTGACAGATGGTGGGCTGACAATGGATTGATATTGACTTTTCTGACAACATTGTCAAACAAAATTGTGTGTTCAGACGGTTGTAAGACATTTTGGACACATTTTTTACTGACAGATGTGACAATCGTGTGTACTTAGCTTAAGTGTTAAGAGCAGAATGATTCTATTGTATGGCAAAAGCTGTAAGGCAAATTTCCAATTTTATCCTGCGTTCAAAAATACGCCCTCAAAGCGATGATGAAAGGCGCACTATCCAAAAAATGGTTAATCTGTTAAAACAAGGAAATGAAAATGAGAAAAATGTGTTAAATTGATTGTAGCTCGTTTAGTACCTAAAGCCGCTCAAAAAGACAATCTTTTGCCAAAAAAACGTGTGCAGAAACCGCACTGCAGACTTTATCCGTCCGTGTCGTTTACAACTGACACCAAAAAGGACGTCGTTAGTGTCCCATGTTACTGTGCAACATTTCCAACTCTGCCTTCAACCTTTCTAAATACGCAAGCAATCTTGCCTGGTATTGGCAAATATCTTATACCACCCTGACATCAGCAGATCAAGTGTAAATCCGCACAACAACCACTAACTACCATCGCTCTGTGTGTGCTTCTTCGTTCTTTGAATTCAACATGCTTCCATCATTAAATGTTTTGCTAGTGCCAACAAATGTCAGCTAAATCAAACGAATGCCAATGTAATTACCTGCCTCTCAATTAAGGTCTCTTTACAAGCATTCATTAGATTTTTATCTTTCACGATAAATTGTCAACGTTCTTTCCAATCTCGAGAACACACAGACACAACGTATGTATCTACTCCTGAAGCTGCGGTGACTCTAGCTGCACGATTGTATGGAACGATGGAGCTCAACTTTGTCTTCGAACCTCCATGGCCATTGAGCAAACATCGCATCGCGACTGCCTTCGTCTCACAGGTGTTACTGAGTGCAGTCCCTTGCCACCCGCACCAGTGCAGTGGTGTCTGGTGTATGGTGCGTGTTAGCCCAAGAGTATATCTACTGCCAGTTAACTGCACTCCGTTCGCTCGTTCACCCTCAATGACTATGGCCGTTGGCGTCGGTATCGGCAGATCAAGCCTCGAGGATTGAATCCGAATCTGAATCTACGACTTGTGTTCTTTTTCGCCGTTCATTCATTCTCGACGAGCGAGATGCAAATTTTAATGGATCTCAACGTGTTGCTGTGATAAATGGAGGTTTTGGCTGTAGGCTGCTGGTCTTCAGATACCGGTCCACGCCGACGGCGGTGGTCTAAGCTTTCCAAGCCAAGGGCAATGCGTTGGAGTCTGAGAATATAGTGAACCAGTGCCAGTGCCAGGTTGTTTCGTAATCATTTTTCAACGCACACTCAGTATTTTTTGTGCCTACCTACTACTTGCACGCAGTTTAGACTCTGCGTGGAACTTGTTTAGAGCTATATGTTTGTGGGATAATTAGGCATACGACCGACGCAGAATTAATAGGTTCGAGTGGTGAAATAGGTGTCTTGTATTGTACCTACTCTTGTGTGGCGTTTGAACAAGTTTTTGTTCATTTGTTTCTTTGTTTTTCGTTTGTTTAATGGACAATACATGTATTCAGAGCAAGGCCACTTCGGGTAATTAACCGAATCCAAATTTGCCCAGGAAAACTAATTAGATAGCGCATTTCCAGTGAGACATTGACGTTGAAAGGTTCGTGGAATTAAGCTTAATTTAAACAGAATGGTAGACCAAAACATGTGGAAAATCTTGCGTCAAGTTGTGTTTCTGAAAATTTATTTCAGGGGACTCTTAAAAACCGTTATTGTAGTTGCCTACGGTTTATTTCGTGCATTTTAAAGGGCAGTTGGGTACTTGGTAATAAAACGTATATTGTGTATTTCGTCAAATTGGGCATCACCAAATAAAAAGTTTGAATATACTTATATTTGAGCAGAATTCAAAATAAATCAATCATCGGCTAATCTTCTGACGCTAATTTTTCAGCTGTCAAAAAATTATCCTGTTCCGGGGCAAGATAATAAATTATACTAGACTAATTTTTTGAAGTTTTCTTTTGCTTGGTATTTGCTATGTTGTTGAAGAGGAATGAAACAACTGAATTCCGATTGTTTAAAAGCGTTAAGTTAAATAAATCGCTGTTTTATAAGGTTATAGTATGGTGAACTTCTCTTTGCAACACTCACATTATGTGTCAGAAAATTAGGCGGGAAATAATAATTTAGCGTAATTAACACACGTGCCTAAGCTGGGGGTCAGAAATGAACGACAATCCAACTCAATTGATTCTTTATACGCGACATATGAAGCCAAATTTACCAAAATTGACATCAACTTGAAAACAGCAACTGAATTACGAACTTCACAGTCATCAACTTCGAAAACGAGCTCTTTTTCATCTGCGTAGTCCCTCTAGATTGGGTTTGACAACTTTTAGGCTGAAAATTAACTGCGTTGAACTGCACTTTTATTCGGCTTTAATATAAAGTGTCCATGCTCTTTACCCATCTTTTTATTCAGCTTATCTTTTATTACCTGTGTATGTTTTTTTAGGTCTTTCTTACGCCAAAGTATCAGTAATTGGCGAGTGTTATTCTTTGTCTGATTTTCGTATTACAAAACTACATAAGAACCTATTCTTTATAGAGCCGAAAAGGTGGATACTTTTTTTATTTCACAATTCAGACAAAAGCTTATACAAATATTACGCGAGCGCTGTTAATAAAACGCTCTACAAATATCAGCCGGCGCAGCGCTTATAACAACTGAACGTACTTGGACAAGTTATCTAAAGGGTGTAACATAATTCACGCAAAATGTAATTTGAAAGAAAATCTCTCTCTTCTTCCGGAAGCTGCTGTTGGCAGCAACACTTTAACTCCTTCTGGAGCATAGGGCGACAACCAGGCCCTTCCATCACTCTCTGTCTGCAGCTCGTTAGCTCAGCTGTGTCCACGATCGCAAATTTTGGGACTGCGGTTCCGCCAAAACAGTTGACCTCCATGTTGATATTGGCCTACCAACTCGCCTTACATCTTGAGGGTTCCATTGGAAGCACTGTTCCGCTATGTTGTCATCTGGTTTCCTGAGTGTATGGTCAATCCAGGGCCATTTCCTTTGCTTGGTGTCAACATCCACTCTTGTTTGTCCAGTCCTACGGCACAGTTCATTGTTGTAAATTCTTTGTGGCCAACGGATCTTTAGGATGTAATGCAGACAGCAATTAACAAAGGCTTGTAACCTGCTCGAGATGTTGGCGGAGCACTTCCACGTTTAACATGCGTAAGGCAGTACCGATTTTACATTGGATTCAAAGAGTTTTAACTTTTTTTCTAGAGTTCTAGACTGGAGAAAGGATTCCGAATGCACCACGAGCTTTATTTATTCTATTTCTTATATCCAGGTCCGTTCCACCATTGAGTGACACAAAACTACCCATAGATAGTTGAGTTGCGTAACCTTTTGTATGGTCTCCCGTCTCAAGATAACCTACTGTTGATGGTCCCGGCTAGTGTGCATACTTTTTTGTCTTGTTGGCGTTTATCCTTAAGCCAGCCACCTCCCCGTTCTGCTGCAGTGAATGATACATTTGGTTAAGGTCACCAATGTTATTTCCCAGCAAACAGATATCGTCAGTGTAGTCCAAATGGCTTAGCTTATCAAACGGGTTCCATTGAATACCAAGTCTCTCGTTTGTACCCACCGTGGCAGTCATTACATCATCGATCGCAAGTAAAAACAAAATCGGTGACAGTACATCTCCTTGTCGCACTTCAAATGCATCGGAAAGCTGTCCACTGTGCGCAAAGAGAAACACCTTGCGTTGTTGTACGACTCTTTAATAATAGCAACAATTTTTCCAGGGATCCTCTCTTAGCAAGCGATCTCCAGATACAATCACGATTAACGCGATCGAAGGCTATTTCAAAATCGACGAACGGTGATTGGTACTCTGACTATTGCTCAAGAACGATTCGCAAGGTGTTAATATGATCGACGCATTATCGTCCACTGCGAAATCCCGCTTGGTGCCTCTTGAGCGTCGATTCAATCCTGGACCTAATCCTCTCGAGAATGATAGTTGTCATCAGCTTTGGGAATGCGGAAAACACGGTGATACCACTCCAGTTATTGCAGTTCTTAAGATCGCCTTCCTTCGGTATCTTGACAATAACTCCGTCCTTTCATTCCCTGGGAAAGGTTTCACTCTCCCAACAGATAGAAAATACCGATTTTTAATTAGAAAGCCAGATTGGGGTTATGTATAGATTAGCACATTGGATAAATGGCTTTGCTGGCAAGTACGTATTCTTTTATTGAAATTTTTTCATGACCGTTTCGCATAAATGTGGCTGAATTTCATTAATACTCCTTCCAATTTCCTTTTTCAAGGCGTTGGTGGTCGTGGGCTTGAAAAAAGTCGAATTGCGTTAAATCGCAAGGTCTAGAAGCTCAATTCTGACAGCAAAAACGGCCGATTACATGATTAGGAAATGACTCATGTCATGCAGGGAATTGTTTCTCTGGCTGTATGGCATGTGGTACCGTCTTCTTGAAACCACATGTTGGTCACATCCATATCTTGTAATTTAGGCTCTAAAAACTAGGTTATCATGTCACGATAACGAACACCATTAATTGTTACTGCCTGACCAGCCGCATTTTTGAAGAGAAATGGTCCGATAATGCATTCAGCCCAAAATCCGCACCAAACAGTCACGAGTTGTGGATGCATTTGTTTTTCAACAATTACTGGTAGGTTTTCTGAACCCCAAATGCGACAATTTTGACAATTAACGTCATCAAGATGAAAATGAGTTTCATCACTGAAGATGATTTTGTTCGAAAATTGCGGACTGTAGCTGACAAACCTTCATTATTTTTAAAATATTGCTCAACAATGGAAATGCGTAGCGCTAAATTTTTACTGACACCGAACTGTCAGCTGTCAGATTGTTATCTTTTTTTTCCGTTGGCATCACTGTAGGTACTATTAAATATCGAAAAATTCAAATCTTGCGTAAATTATGGAACACCCTTTAGTAATAATGAACAGAATCGCTCGAAAACTGACTTTTGCCGATTGACTTTTGTGGTTTTCCGGGTATCGAAACTGAGACCTCTCGCACAGTAGTCCGGCACACTAACCACTAAGCCACTGCTTGTTATGTGGAAACAATAAAAAAAGCCAAGTTTCAAAAATCGAATTAACGGACATTTCCGCGGTTATCCATCCTTCCGAGAAACCAAACATTTTTTACCAACTTTGAGTAAAGTATATGCATAGCTCATTCCCCATTTTTAGCTGCAGTAAAGTTTAAAATGTTGGGTTAAGATGATATTAGTTATATTCGGAATTTTCTAAAGATGATAAGAGTATAGGATCTGCTTTTCGCCCTTAACGAATATAGAATGTATATTTTTGCCTACTTAATTTTTCTTTTAACAATCTTTGCATTCCTTATTCATGTTTGCTCTTTTTTTTCTCTTTTCAGGTAAGTTCGAAATCAATTTTATGCAGACAGCCTTATCACACTGGTGAGTATGTCTTTTAATATGAAGAACTCTGGCCCAGGATGAAATGGTTAGTTCAAGTCCGCCATCTGTCATCTGTCCATATGGGGCTTATTATATATCACTTACAGTGATGGGGAATAGGAAATGCCAAAAAATCGCCCTAACTGGCGCCCAACATGGGACAATGTTCATATTGATTCAGATCAGTACATCAAAGGTTGCAATGTTCTGAGCTAAAACTGGTTTGGGGTCTCAATATTCCCCTTCCTACAAGTAATGTCTACCGCCATTATTTAAACGTCTGCTGCACTTTTTCACTAAAAAATTCGAGAGATAGACACTCCATTCCCAAATGCCATGCAATCCATAAGGACAAACAATGTTGCTGGCAAATATAAAAATCTTTGATCTCGTCCATCTCCCATATACGTTTGCAATATTAATTAACTTTTCCCTTTCGGTTTGCATTTCAATATCAAATTACCCCCATAGCCTCAGGCTACTAAATATAAACAACATCTAGCTATTAGCAGTGAACTTGGCACTGACTCTTCCATCGTCATCCACCCCTAAATAAAAATCGAACAGAATTCATTGTTTATCAGAAAACAACTTAACCCAAACCCGATTGTACACATCACATGATGTAAACAAAAACCAAAGAGTTAACAACAATATAGTCTGGAGCGCAAAAGATCGCAACCCCTTTTTCGTTGCCAAAGCGCGCACTCCAAAGGGGATAGCATGCGAAAGCCGTATCAATAACACCCTCCACCCATCGTTTTAGAGCTGGTGTTTTTTTTTTTGTCTGGCAAACTATATATGCCTAGGGCCGACCGACTTTGCCGGAAAAGCATTTAATCCGTTGCTTACCGTAGAAATTAAATCCCAACCTAGACCGCTCTCCAACTGACACTGTTATCATCATCGCATTCATGCATGAGCTGAGCGTATGCGTTTTTGTACACTTCCGCTGTGAAAGTACGTACAAGTAGCTACGAACACGTCGCATCGTCTGCCGGAGGTACATCTATACATGGTGTGTGTGTGGTGCCTGGAGGCTGGGATCTAATAGCCAGAGATTTCCGCTATCTACCCTACGCATTTTTGTTTATACGTAAAAGCCCATCCAAATGTGGGGGAGAGCGATAAGATATGCGAAGGTGGGTGCCAGTGCACATACAAGACACATCTTGGGCGATGTATAATTTGAAGGGAAGTTGTAGCGCGGTTTTTTCGATTGCATAAGCCAGTGTATCTGTGAAGAGGTTAAGAGGCATAAAATTCCTCTGATGCAAATGATACGTCTGGGGAGTACACACATCCCTAAGCACTTTACAGCTGGATGGAGGTATATGTAATGGATGTCTGCACTTTGTGAAGGGAGACGCGGGCACAAATAAGCTTACATAGACAATGGCCGATGTAGACAATGCGAAGATAATGATGGTTCTATTTAGTGAAATGCCGAGCATTTAAGTGAAGTTTCTGTAGACTATACAGTCGAATTTGAGAACTAACTTAGAATGCCACTGAACTCAAGATGAATGCTGTCTTAATCTCTTCACCACCATTTGAAAAGAAATGTGCTCACTTCACTCTGTAAGTCAGCCGTAAAAAAAATAAAAACTGTGTCCACCCTTCCCTTTTTTTTGTGACGAATAAGTGAGGGCGTTTAAATACCCATAATTCCAATCAATGTGTTTGCTGTCAGTGTGCTGTGATTGTTCAATCTGAGAATCAAAACATCTTCTGTGTTCTATCCCGCTATTTTGAAGCCTGCTGAACTTTAACTAGGTTTTAGGACTCCTTCGCACGATTATAATTCGTGGATGTTTTTTCGTGACGGTCACAATGCATCCATTCGGCTCAAGGAAGAAAAGAACAACAGACGGATCATTCTAGTATCCGTCACACTAACCACCTGGCAGGAACCGGACAGGAACCAATGGGATTCACAAAACGTCCTACGCAAATCACTGTCAATATTCACAGACTGTTCTAAGACACTCGTACTAGAGGGAGCGGGCGCTGGAGTCTTTTCAGAAGAATTGAATCTGGGCCTCTCCTTCTGTCTTCCGAAACACTGCAGTGTCTTCCAAGCCGAAATTATACAGCTATTCGTCAAGCTACAGCGTGGCTGTCGATTAATTCGGTATCACAAAGGGATATCGTCATATACATTGGTAGCCAGGCTGCAATCTAATCCCTTATATCAAGCGAAATAAGATTTAAGGCGGTGGAAGATTGCCGCGTATCTTTTAACGACATAGTTTGAGAGTACAACCTCCTGGTCACTGTGACATCACGGGGAACTGCGCAGCAGACTAACTAGCAAGGCAAGGACTGTATAAATGTATGCACCACTTTTCCATGCTACACAAATAATTCACGCAGATGCAGCAAGCAGCGCAGGCTTCAGATGGAAACATTTAGTATACTGCGATACTGCTAGGCTCACCTGGTCAGCTGTGGACACAAAGCGATCCAAGGAGCTTCTTCGAATTAAAAGATCCAGCATATCGAAAGTCATTAATGTAATCTCCGAGCACTGCATATTAGGCAGATACGCGAAAAGGCTCGGTCTGCCATACAATGACTTCTGCAGAAGCTGTAGAGACAAAGAGGAGGACGAGTCCGTCACTCACTTTCTTTGCAGTTGCCCTGCCTTGGCCAATCTAAGAAAGGCCCACTTAGGAAACTATTTTCCCAATGATCTCAGTGATCTAGGTAACACCAGCGCCGCTAACATTATTACCTTTATAACCGGCAGCGAATGGTTTACATGTCTGAGTAGCCAGCAAGGAGACAGCTCCCCAAATCCCAGTGGTATGCACAATGGGCCGAATAACGGCCTAAGTGTCACTTTAAACTAACTAACTAACCACATGGCCTTTGAAAATTGACTACCGACGGGGACAGCGGAGTATCCTTCACGACAGATTACTCTCAATCTAAAAATTTAAGGAGTCTGAAGACTGCGAGCTTCAGTGTCAGTCTATCCTTTTGCAATTCTAAAATATAGAGTGTCCTAACCTCAAGCCCCAATCAAAGGTTTTCGTCAAGCCGCATCCTTGCAGTCGATTAATTTAATATCACAGAAGAATATGACGAAATACAGTTCCCCTAACGACGGCCATAACTATTATTAGGGTGATCAAAAATAAGTATCCCTAACAACCATACATATAAATCGATTTTTCTACTAATCTATCATGCATGACATCATCCTCATTAAGTCATTGGCTTTGCTGCAGCAACTCACCTCCTCTAAGACATAAAAATAATCACAACATTTGTCATCCTTATCAACATGTATCAACCAGACGCAATCCACACAATGCAACATACTAAACAACTAAAACAACCGACCTAAACAAAAGCACCCCCGGTTACCGGCAAAACCGTCCCCCCGTATATCTCTAATATCGACCCGAGTTTGTTGTGTCTGGGTCGGGTCGTTTTGACTTTACCCATTAAACAGCATGTACCGGGGGTGAATGTGAATGAAAGTCTGGCACTCTCCACTTCGCTGCGTGCGCTTCAGTGTTATACACAAGTGCGATACACCCGGTAGACGTCACTGCCACCCCCAAATCTCATCCACCTGCCAGCCATGTGCTCTCTCTAGGATAAAAAACAACCCCAAAAGGTTGAACAAGGAAAATCCCCATCTCTCTCCAAGGGTTGTTCGCCTCTGTGTATACCGCGTGGTGTACCGCACGAACTAAATAAAGAAATATTACCCAAAATAAGTATCCAGCATCCACCCCCGAAAGCATCCTGTAATTTGTTTTCCTTTTCTTGTTCGTTGTCCTGCATTAGTCGCCCAGTTTTTCATGGGATTTTTTGCTCCCGAAAATGTGATTTCTTCTTTGTTTTGGGGTCCCTTGCCTATGGATATCCTTGCTGTCGTGAATTCTTTGTTTTTGAAGGACATTGAACGCGTGCTACCCATTATTCCTGCTCATTGTGTCCCTTTTTCCATTTTATCAGCCAATGCACCGTGTTCTCGCGGACTAATTAGCGAAATATCACGGTATCTGTCTTTGTACGTGCCTTTCGTCCTTTCTTTCTTCAAGTGCATTCGACTTTAATGCAGCACACCAAATATTTATACGAAATTCACAAAGTTGGGCCATCAGAAGAAGGAAGAATCCTTTTTGTTTGCACTCGATTCGGAGGCGAATAAATATTTGCATAGCGCGGATTGTTGGTTAAGGGTTCAAATCCGTTCATTCACTATATTTGTTGGTGTCCCTTGGTGTTTTTTTTGGAATCCTTTTTGTTTGGATCTCCTTTATTGGAGAGCATCTGACTTAAAGTGCATTAAACTCGGTGAATTGTGCTTCCGGATTAGATTTCACTTGAATCGGTTTTATGTCCTTGCTGCTACTCGGGAATTAGGGATTAGTTTGGGTTCTTTTTTAAGAGTGAAAAAGAGATTTCGCAAAAGAAATGCTGCTCGTGGATTGAATTTCAGAAATAAAATACGAATTTGGCAGAGCGGAGAATGCATTACAGTTGATTTAGTTTTTAAAGGGGATTTCGTCTATATGGGAATCGTATAATCCCAACAATGGCAGTGTGGACGAAAATGACTCTGGCAGGATGCGAGGAATACAATGTTGTATTGGAATGATGAAGAGAGTTTTCGTTGTGCTGGGGACTTTGTAAATAATAGAGAATCGGGTAATGCCAACAACCTGCTTAGTGGTGAAAAGTGGTTCATTGAAAGGAGCTCGATATTGAATGCTTTTGTTTTCTTAAGTCGTTGACGAATGACAAGGACAAAAGGGTTGAATGTGTTGTTATCTCTTGACGAATGTCATTCACTTAGTAGGCTGTCTTCTATGAGGTTCAATAGTTCAAGCAATTGTTGGTAGAGAAGAGATGTCTAAGGCAAAGAGGAGAATATGTGCTTGCTTGACATAAACAGGATACATCGGGTTGCTGGGAGTACACAAATCAAATGGAGTAGCAGAGTAGTTCCCATCTTATTTACAGCAATTGACAGTAAAACTCCTCCCGAGGTCCCTATTTTGTTAATTTTTTTTATAAATAATTATGTAGGTATAGTAAACCTCAAAAGTTTCGGTTGTTTATATCGTAAGCTTATAAGACCGACACAAGAAAACATCTAAAAATATGCCTCAACTTTTGTAGACTTCTAACCAATTGACGGGACTCTCAACTGTTGTGTTTGCCATGTATTTCTTGGTCGATGCGCTCTTGTGCTACCCGATTCAATTGTTTAGTGCAAGATGTAGTCCCAAACTGTGGAAGTATTTGACCAATTGACTACCACTTTCGTCGCTGGACATTTGATCTAATTGGTTCTTCTCCAGCCCTTCTCGTCATCCGTGCGCTCCAGAATGCTTGAAGATAGATACGAACGATAATGCTACAACGATATAATGTCCTTTATTGTTGCATCATATCTTAGCATTTAAATGACTTGACTTGGCTTGACGAACGGTATGATAGTAATGCGTCGTAATACATATTTGGACCGAAATCTAGCAGTCAAATCTGATCACCATTCTACAGTAGCTACTAGCCAGGAAATCATCCTAACGCGTACCTTCTGCTAACCAGCAGCGTAATTCGATGCGCCCGGTAGACTTACAGTACAGTACAGCAGTAGCTACATTTTGGAGACGCCTATTTACGAGTACGGAGGAGAAAGACGACGATACCAAAGAGAGGTTCTACTAGCTCTTGGACAAGACATACGAGCAGTGCCCTAACTATGACATTAAAATTGTCCTAGGTGATTTTAATGCAAAGATAGGAAGAGAGGGCATCTTTGGTAGTACTGTCGGGAGGTACAGCCTACACGACACCACCTCCGATAACGGATTTAGGCTCTTCGACTTCACTCGACCACCACAACGAAACCCCTGGTTCGACGACGAGTGCCGGCAAGCACATGCAGCGAAACAAGAGGCATACAAAGCGGCGCTGCAAAGAAGGACTAGAGCTGCTCGTGAGCTCTACGCGCAGAGGAAAAAGAAAGAGCACGAGAAGCGCGCGATCGAGGAAATAGAGAGATTCTACAGCAGGAATGAGGTTCGGAAGTTTTACCAAAGGGTAAAAAGAACCTGCCAAGGCTACAGAGCCCGAACCGAAGCCTGCATGGACGAACAAGGGAACATCGTAGTAGAATCGCAGTCGATGCTGAGGATATGGAAGAACTACTTCTGCAGACTGTTTAACGGTGATGACGAACTAAATACCGCTGTCAAGCAGAATGAACCATTCAACCTGGACGATGAAGACCAACAATTCCGTCCACCCGACCTGGACGAAGTGAAGATAGCGATATCTAAGCTTAAGTCCAACAAAGCCGCTGGGGCAGATGGCCGCCGAGCTATTCAAAGGGGCAGGCGATGACTTGGTTAGGAGCATGCACCAACTCATCTGTAAAATATGGTCGGAGGAAAGTGCTTGAAAGAATAGTGCAAAACTCAAACGCTAACACCAGAGGCACTATCTTTCAAAAGTCCGTCCATCTACTCGTCTACGCCGACGATATCGACATACCTAATCGGCAGAACGCAGCGTGATGTCACTGGCGCGGTTGTGAGCATTGAGACGGAGGCGGCAAAGATGGGTTTGGCGGTCAATGAGGGCAAGACAAAGTATATGCAGTCATCGAGAAAGGACACCCAACACCGATGTCTTGGACAGAATGTCACTATAGACAGATATAACTTTGAGGTGGTAAAGGACTTTGTCTACCTAGGCTCCGCTATAAACTCAGACAATGACACCAGCGCTGAGATTAAGCGAAGAATAACTCTTGCCAATCGCTGTTTCTTTGGGCTATAAAGCAATTGAGTAGCAAAGCCCTCTCTCGAACAACTAAAGTGACCCTTTATAAGACCTTAATCATCCCAGTCCTACTTTATGGAGCAGAGGCATGGACTCTATCAAAAGCGGATGAGATTACTCTTGGTTGCTTCGAGAGGAAAATTCTTCGAGTACGCCTGAACCGTACCCAATGCTCTTCACTTAACTGCAGAATGCCTAACCTATGGCTATGGCGCATTCTGGCATTTAAAGGGTTATCCGATTCCAGAAAACAATATCTGTCCGGTTACTACTTGTGCCTAAACGTTTCTCATTTTCAGTTTTAGCATGTTCAAATAAATGTATCGCATTTCAACAATCAGCATTATACATACGTTTAGGTCTAAATCCGTAGATACATAAAGCAAGTGTGAAGCCCGAGGTTGTAAGTTCCACTTTTTTACCAATAAAACTACAGCTAAGGTGGCCTTCTCCACGCCTTCTTTAACGTAAATTTTCCAGTGTAATTTGACGCAGGTAGTTAGCTTTCTCAGTAAAAAACATCGATTTGTTGAGAATCTTGGTAAGGGCTATTTTTTATTTTATTTTTTAAACGTGCTTCTCTCATAAAATACTTCAATATTAAGTTAAGCGTAAGTTTAGAGCGCTAGCCCTTTTAAGTCCCGATCTTCTAGCCTATACTTTATTTTCGAATAAACAGAGAAGCCTCAAGGTGTGCTTGCAAAGAGGCCTTGAGTTCCTCGAAACATCTACCATGGAAGTACCTATAGAACAAGCATAGGTCAGCGACTTGTCTTCTGTGGTCCGCCAACGCGTCCGCTTACTGTATTTCTCACTTGCAGCACTTTCACCGGCCGAATCTCGATAATATCGACCTAATTCCATGAACTTATAGGTATTTCACGGACGCGGCAATTTGGCCTCTGATGAGGTGTGATCAAAAGACAATGTTAGGTTTATCCAGCTGAAGTTGCCAGGGTACGTGCTGAACGCAATGAGCTAACTTAGTGTAGAAAGTGCTCACTTAAGTGGACTGGTGAACTGTAAATTGCTCGATAATTTTTGTAAATAGTCTTAGAAATACGTGACAAGATTAATATTTCCATTTTGCTCTCGTTTGAAAACATGCGGACACAAGGAAGTAATCAACTCAAGTGTTGTCATATTTGCCTTTGATAGGTATTTGAGTATGAACATCCTTTGACTGCAAACGGAACTGTCGTATGCCTTACGAGGCATAGAAAACCAAAGACACAAATATTGATTACTTTCGTTCAAATGCACAGTTCTACGCAGCGCAGACCTACCCAAGTAAGCAATTTCTTCGATAAACAATCCAGGATTTTAATTAAAAAGGTATCCGTACGTAAACTACACATACTATACTTTCAGAATGTATGGAGTATGGTGCATCAGTGTCATATTATAAACATCACCCCGACATCAAAAATCAATAACCAATGCTGCTGAATCACTTTTCCAACTCTGTGCATGTTGATGATAAATATTGCAATTGAATGAAGCATTACAACATTTTCCTTCTTCCCAACTGCCCTACCGTTGTGGATGTAGGTACCTACAACAGAGTTCCAATCAAAACTCAAATCAATACGCTCACAGGCAGTCGGTCGGGCTGGGGCATGGAAGTCCATTACTACACTATATATGCTGACATCATCAACAAACAACAGAACGGTCTTCGGCTCTGTTGCTGTCTGATATTTTTTTATCACTCCCCGACACCGATGACCTTTTCTTCTTCAAATCGAAGAAAAATAAACAGAAACGAGAAGATGATTGCAAAAATGAAATCAAAAAAAAAAAGGACAAACAAAGAACTATTTTCAATCCGATTGGAGGCTTCTTCAAAACCGCACCTCTGAAGACTATGGAACTCCACACCATAGCGTTTGTGAGACCTGTTACCTTACCAATGGCGTTACGTCCTTCTTCTTGTTGTTTATGCCCAGTGCCGGGCCGGTACCTGGTTACTCAATTACGTATCGTGTCCTCGTTTTTCTTCTTCTTTTTTTTTTTGTGGCAACATTGCCTTTCGAACTTTCATTTCCAATTGATGCAGTCGCGCTGATAACAGGACTGCCACTACTACCACAGGGCATTCAAAAAGTCACATGCATCATTTTAGCATTTTAGCGCATTGGGTTCTATACAAACAACTGCAATTGCAACTGCTGCAACTGGAACTGCAGTCGAAAACTGTGACAGATAAGCCCAAACCGGATTGGAGTGAGGTGGAGAAATTGAATTTTCCTCGGCAGCAGCGGCAGTAGTTTCTGTCAGTGCTGGCAGAATGAATGATTTCATTTGGTATGGCAATGGGATTTCTCGGATATGTAACGAGCTATGATTGACTTTCCCTTTAATGAAGTTATTTTTTCTGTTCATACACAGCGACACAGAACGGATGGATGATCCACAGTCAAGGCGGCGCGGCGGCGGTGGAGAAGGAGCAAAAGCTATGTGCAGTCTGAGATCGCATAAGGAAAGGACATATATGACGAGATGAGATACTCGTAGTCGTGTGATGGAATGTTGACGGTTTAAATTGGACATCAGACTAGTGGTGGTATGTTGCTTTCATGTTGGAGCTGAACTGAAGTAAGATTGATGTGCTTAATGAGATATTTTATGGCGAAGCAGGCAGAGGCACTAGAGAGTGAGACTTCTATCTTTATGGAGATTCTTGGGAAACTGTTTTTTCTTTTTCTTGTGTTCTGGGATTGCTTGGATTTTAAATCACTCCTTCGAGTATAGGACTCAAGTGGTTTATGGTTCATGGTTCATGGACACTATCAAGGCAGAGGAAGTGGTGTCGGTTCGGATATATAGCGCAATAAAATTGAAAGACCATAGAAGAGCTAAGAACAAGTGTCAATCAACAGTTGATGTTGGGTGAAGTTGGTTGTATTTAAAGTTTTTACTATTCGCAGTATAATTCCGACACAGCAAGTTAAATCCAATATTATAATTTCTTAGTCTGGAGGAATGCTGTGTCTTTGGCGTTTCTAGAAATCTAAATCAGAATTAGCAGCGAAGCAATCAGTATGTGGATTACTTGGATATGTAAATATCTTTTTGCGAATTTGTTTAAAAGGTTTCTGGCATCTAAACGAAGTTTGAATGTAATACGGTCGGGCTAGAGTAGTGGCAGACTTACTAACAAGCTCTCTAATATGTTGATTCATCTTTAATCCTCTCGATTATTAATTGCGCATTATGTCACTGTACTGTCATTCGGCTCATCCGAGTGTTTACGAAGAGGAAGTATCCGACTGTCCTGCTCACCTATAGTATCTACTTAATGGCGTATCATTATAGCCTTTAAATAAAGCTATACATTTTCATTCGATTCATCTTGAATAGCAAATTCAGACATCGTGAAGACCTTGAGCTAACAGCTTTCTAAAAGTTAAAATCTCATTTTGGAAAATTCCATCGTCTAGAGCCGATTTTCCCAAAGGGTGCACTTGGTGCTCCGCCATGAAGATTCAAGTGCTCCGACGAAAGATGGGAAAAAATATGAAAGTTCCATTAGCCTAGCTAATTGTGTGCTTCTGAAACTTTGTCATTTTGTTTGCAACAATGGAGTTTTTGTATTGATAACACAGTACAAAAATGGGTAAAAATAAATCGTGTACTCCAAAACTTCAGAGCTATCAAAATTAAAACGTTGATAGCAAAAAGATTTGGTTGTTTTACGAAGCTTGTTTTCGAAGAAATAATATGAGTTTCTAAGAATACCGACAGTTTTGGGAATCGAAAAAAGGACATTGGACACAAAACTACTCAAAAAAAAAAAAAAGATTTGCCGGACAAGTAGAGCCAGTCCATTTTTGATGTCCATACAAATTAGGGAGATTGTTGCACCTAAACTCCAGCAAAAACTCACGTCCAGGGCTGTTAGGAGCTGTGTCGTAAAACAAAATCTTCGTGGATGCATATTCCACAAATAAACGCATTATGTCGACAAAGGAAAAGCCGAAATTTCACAAGACTTCACTTACAAAATCCATTGCAATTTTGGAAAAAAGTTCTTTGGAGTGCCAAATCCAAGTTTAATTTATTTGAATCCGATGAAGTGTGTGTAAGGCGTCCTCCAAAGAAAGAATTGCAGCCAAAGTACACGCTTCAGACCATAAAGCATGGAGGAGAAAAGGTAATGGTCTGCGGCTTCTCAAATCAGCCGTTCGGACTGGGCATACAATTGTACGTCCCTTCCATTCGTACCAAAAATAAAAACTCACAAAACAAAGGGTTGCCAAATATTTATTTATTTACAAGATACCGGATTTTTGTGGAAAGTCTTAAGAAAAGATTGACTGGCGTTTTAAAAAAAATAGGGCTATTTTACTAAATATTTAATTTTTATAAGTTTTGGAAACTGGAATTTTGAAGTGTTTGCTATTCTGTGGCCAATTCGAAAACGATTCAAAAATGTTTGAATTTTTTTTTAATTATCTACTAGTTTTAAATATTTTATAAAATGCTAAAAATCGCATCACATATCTACATTATACTTATTTATTCAATTTAATAATATTTAAAAAAATCGTAAAATAGTTATTGCGTTTTCCATAACTACGAAAAATGGAATACGGACAACGAAATGCTCCGCGAGGAATTTCTCTCTAGAAAAGTGCTCCGCGACCAAAAAAGATTGGGAACCAATGGTCTAGAGCCTTAATACGCTCTTCTAGATGATCTGATTTGATGAACCTTCCTTTCATTGAACATTTGTTTTGTTCTTTGTAAATAGTCAAACAGAGGTATCCCCGCTCCAGCCCGCAAGTTCCGTCACAGCAATGGAATTTGCCCATTCAGTCATGCAATTCACAATGCCTTGTCAATGAATAGTCAGTCTATCTTAGGAGCGGTGCCTTTTGCTTAGTCATATTACTAATTACAACGCTGTTCTCTACAAGAATTGTCCAGAATACACCTTTCAAAACCACGCATATAATCGTTATTCTCTGAGGGCAGCACTGCGGCCAAACAAAAAAAATCACATCGCAAGCGTTGCCACTGTTTGACTATTTTTTCGCAGTAGATTCTCTAAAAAAGTGCAGTAGATTGAATTTTTTTGCAGTAAATTTTTTTTTTCAAACAAAACCAAGGTAAATTACAAACATAACAAAAACAATACAAAATTAATAAAGACGAGTATTTAAACAAAACAGAAAAATGCATTATTAATGAACATGTAATATTGTTCATCTTCATTGGCTATTAAGTTTTTCTTCGTCATCATCATAAAAAGGAAACAAGTTTAAAATAGTCAATATCGAGGGTATACTGGCCTTCCACTAGGTACTAACTTTGTATCTACCTACCTCAGTGGTTTTAGTCTTTCATCATTAAAATTAAACCGATTTTTTATCTGTTGACAAGCCTCGATATAAAATTGCAGCACGAAAAACCCCATCAAACTAAAAAATATTTCTTTAGAATGGACGTCTAAATTTGACCTGTTGTTGTTCAAAGAAATATTTTGCTGAAACAGTTTCCTTCGACAATTTAAGCCAGGAAAACTCAGTTTCCTAAATTGGTTTGTATTTCTGTTTGTATTTTATCTACTATTTTGGATTTTGCTTCCTCATTTAAGCCTTTACAAAAATGTAGTAGACTTAATTTGATGGCAGTAGATTTAAATTAAAAAAAAAAGCAGTAGACCTACTGCAATTACAGCAAAGTGGCAACGGTGCAACATATACCAAAGCTCCCTACCACTGAAAGCGCCTTCTTCGCTTCCTTAAAAAGTCGGTAAAATCACCACAACAAAAAGAGGTGTCTTTTTGGATCTAGTTGTTTGGCCTATATGATTGGGATCCAACCGAGCATCCAACTGGAAAAAAATCTGGCGAAGAAAAACAGTTGAATCTACTAGTAAATAAACAAAAAGGCAGCGTTTTCACTTTTTTTTTCAAATCGTTAAGAAACCAATTTGATTTGATTTCCAACCATCAGAGTAACACCGATCCGAAACCAAAGCCTCTCAGAATCACGGTGGATGAAATGCTCTATAGTTCATTTGATTCGTTGATGAGTTCTAGTTCTAGATGTGAATTATACCCAATTAGCTATCTTCTAGTTGCAAATGTCAAATTTTCTGTCATAAAAACACTAACAAGCACAAAAGTTAACAGACATTTGCTGCCAAAACGAATTCCTTTGTAGATTCAAGCTCGGCAACCTATTCAAATCAAAGTTTTGTATAATTTATAGATGAATAAGAAATGCGATAATATTTTCAACAATGAAACTAGACATCGCCAACAATCAGTTGTTTTCACTTTCAGTCAGTAGTAAAAAAAAACACACACACGCACAATGGAGGAAGAATAAAAAGACAGACAACCCGCCGGCCGCGATTCTTATTTCATTTTTTGAATTATTTATGAGTTCTCATCCACACCACTTGGTCAGAGCCACCGAGACTTCTTTGGTTCTTCTGTGCTTCTGAAGGCCATCTTACGTTTCGATTTTTACCACAAATCATAAATTTTTAGATTGGACGGTCTCAATATAATCACGATATATATTGAAGGACAAAAGCAAGAACGAACTGTTTCTTTGTTAAATCAAAAGTCAAAGGTCGAGATACTCAAATCAAATTGCACTTCAAATGAATTTCAAGAAGGTGGTGGTTTTTATCGATTGAAGATATTTGTATAATATCATGGACAATGCATTAAATTTTGGACCTCAACTCTATTGTATGGTGACTCGTTCTTTGTGCCAATTAAGGTGCTAAGAAATGGTCAATGAACTTAATGATTTACGTGTGTAATGCCCTGCAAACAAAGGCTCAAATTCATAGTAACGTCTACTGAGTTACGGTTCCCCTTGAAAGGCTTCACAAACTTTGATAAACTCCGAGTCAGAAGTATAGGTACTCAACCAGATTAGAGCCAAAGTAAGTACCCGCGTTCTTTTCATCTTAACTGCTCTATCAACGTCTTCCCTTGTTTATCAATTTGTTCATTCTTTCAGTTTTACAAGTCCCGCAACCCATTACAGCGCAAACACAATTTGCTTAAATAGCTCCAGCAATCATGCAATATTCACAAGAACATGTTAGGTCTCGGTTTTGCCATCTGTCACGCCCACTCCATACTTTCGAGTCCCTTTCTTTGACTTTTAACCATAGCCTTAAGTTTCCCTCGGGAGACGTGACATTTTTATTATATTTTGGTGTTGCTCATAATTTGCACTTAGCGCCAGCCCGATGCATATCCTTGGCGCCGACAACATGTCGACGGGGAAAAAATACAAATAACCTCAAAACATATTCGTCTCCGAAACAATTCCCTTTCGGCAAATTTCAACTTCTAACGGCGCGCTTTGAAACCTATAAATACATAACGAAGGAACATCGTATAACCCTTGTTTCGTTATTTATGCATTCTTTTCTGGGGTTGAAGACCCTGTCACCGAGCAAGTCTACACCAAGTGACACGTAAAGCTTTTCATGTCTCACAAATATTGCGCTCTCAAGTAATGAACTTTTGTTCGGGAATAGGCAACTCATCCTTTTTTCCTGCGATTCCTGTGTACAAACCCCAAACATGTAGAAGGAATAGCGTGCGGCGGTCGTTGAAATTCCATTTCCGTTGTTTGGGGAGACACACCCACTTAAATGGATACCAGACAACATGGGTTTCAGTTTTTTTTTGTTGTTGTTGCTGTGTGAGGTGGGTGGCACAAATATGTAATTCACGAGAAGGAATTTTCTTCATTTCCCTTATTGTCCTTTGTGTGAGTTTTTTAGTTTTGGCTGTGGGTGCTGGGCGAATACACAAAGATGGATGAATCCGTATTTTTGTTCGCTGAGCACTGATTAGGACAGCTCATTACTTTTGAGGCAACAAAATAATTTCACTGTTCGTTATAGGGATTTGTTGACAGTTTGAGTGCAATTTGTTCCAGTGTCAGAAAGAATCCTGCATTCATTGTTTGGTGAAGGACTGTGTTCAAGGATGCAGCAGGACAGTTGATAACTAATGAATGCCAAGGACGACTGCAGTTGTTGGTCGTATCCTTTGTTCGCTGTGGCACTTGTGCTAAATGAGAAGGCGTATGGAACAAGTAGTGTCATCGGCGCCCTCTTGGCGATGAGAAAATACTTTTTTGTCTGCTTTTTAGAGTCTTTTAGGGTCTAGAGCCCTATTGTTGCAAAACAGATAGGGGTAGCTTTAAATATGATGAGAGTGGTGATATCAAGTGAACAATCTGAGGATATGATTGTGGCTTTTAAAGGATATTCCTTTAACTATGAGCAAATTGCTTGTATCATACGACTGGGCCTGTCTTAGATTAGTTCTCTTGTTAAGTGAAACTTCAAACCTCATGTCGCGGTAGGATAAATACCAGCGTAAAGAAAAGTGAAACGCGATTAAACGCCCCACTCTTCTTCAAGCTATAAAACTAACTCTTTTCGCAGCAGGGTAATTTGTCATTGGAAAACAGGAGCGTAACGAAAATTGAAACGCGATTAAAGGCCACACTGCTATTGCAGCAACTCAATGGTAGAGTGGCTTATGCGTGTTTATTTCATGTCAAGGGATACCATATGGCATAGAGTATTACATTGTGCTTTGTTCCAAGGATTTCGAGTTACTCACGACAGTGCCTATTTCACAAGCTTGGCTTTTATTTCTGATGCAATTATCGCTTGGTTGGGAAATAGGAGCGTAACGAAAACTGAAACACGATCAGACGTCTTAATCCTCACGCTAAAAACCGACACTACGTCCAACTTACTGTTTCGCGGTAGGATAGGCTTAATTTTTTTCGAAATAGGAGGGTAACGAAATGTGAAACGTGACACTCCTCGTCCTCATGCAGTAATCGGAATCTACCGAGGCTTCATCTAACAAACCCATTCAAACGCCATCAATTGTCATAATAAAGACAGAGACCTGCCGAACGAGGGTTGTGGTTCTTCACATCCTTTCCAGAATTTATTTTCTTTCAAAGCTAACGTTACATATATCATCATTTTCAACCTCGCACCCGATGATGCCTCCTTCAGAGACTCACAGACTTTTCCCCCTGGCAATGTCAGATGCTGTTTTCCATTTTATCAGCAACCAAGTTTTACATTTCCCCCTGTCTTGTGTCAAGAAACATCCATTGTCCTGACAGGACAATCTAGCCCAGCACCGCAAGTGACCGACAGTTCTATTAAAAACCTTTTCATGTCGCTCTTGGAGATTTGTGTTTATTTTTTATTTTGCTTTCCTCTGTCAACACATTGCAACAGATTGCGGTCAATAAAGTTAGCCCGCACCTCTCCGACTCCACCCGTATCAATTTGGGTCACTTGTGCACGGCTCCTTTGATGTCATCTTACCAGCCGATACGACACCACTTTAAGCCCTTCTCAGCATCAAAGAGACGAACGACAATTGCAATCTAATTGCACCTCACCTACTACCTTATCTAAGTAGAAATTAATTGACTGTACGGACTTTGTGCGCGGTTTTTATTCCACGAAGCTTGCGAAGTTTTATTGGCTGTTTATCGTGGGCAAAAGTCGTAATCCACTTAACAGGTGAATCAACATAAAACATATTGTTCGCGGGGACACACGACTTTTCGCACCGCAATCATGGGAAGGGATACAAGCACAAGTCTGGTGGACGGTGGACCGTGGAAGGGGAAGATGACACGGAATACTTTATAATACTCGTGTTTTCATGTAGCCGTTTCCCATCCCCAGAGCTGTGCACATTTATGTTGTCATTATTATTCGTCCCTGTCTGGCGCGGCGGTGTTATTATTTTTCTCTGACATTTTCATTTTTTTTTGTCCGGCCACTGGATATGGGTAGGTCATTGCTTTTTGCGGTAAATGTTGTTGTCGTACCGTGGGTTTTTGTCGTCTTTTATTTCTGACAGTTAATTGTAGGTGACGTTCCTCGTATTTTTTTTTTTGTTTGCCTGTTTCTTTATAGGCATACCTTCTTTGGATAGTAAATTGGATTAAAATCGTTGACTCAGGTTGACTTGAATCAATTTTGTGTTGCTGTTGCGAACGAAGCATTATGTTTCCGTGCAATTGAGCGTATTAGTTTTTTTTTTTTAGTAATTAGCTGGAGGTAAACAGATAGCGAATATTATAGTGAAAGACAGAAGCGTGGGAGTGCTTAGGTTGTTTTTATATTTATTAATACATTCTCTGTTGTGTTTTTTGCAAACAAGTAACTAAAAGAGGCTAGGTACCACAGGGATGTAGTGTGAGGCCTATTCTAGTCACTTGTGGAACTTTTGTTCACGTAAAATAAGGACTTATGACTGTCTATTGAATTCATACATAGAAGGTAGAGTAGAAGATATAAATCGGAGCGACGTTCGACAGTATGGGGTTTTTTGGAGTTACATACATACATATTTACAATTGTAATAGATTTCTTAGATTTTAGTTACCGATTTTTCGAATCATCTTTTGTGCGATTTTGAAAAAAGGAGATCCATTGAGCTACGCCAACTGTTGAGGCATAAGTCTCATCGATATCTGCAATAGCCTAAAGCCGATCGTCAGCAACATGTGATTAGACCTTATCAGCACGGTACAATAACAACAGCACGGCTTTTTTCGCATTATGAGCTACATACGTGAGCTAGGGTTTATCACCAAGAGTCTTTGTAGCTGGGACTTAAATTGCACCAGGAGCGCTGATCTCTCTGCGCGGGACACAAGAAGTAGTTTCGATATTTTATATTTTTTATTTTTGTATCGTAATTCCCATTACCAGCGAATAATTAATGATTCACTTTCACAAGAGATCCGGGTAACTATAGCTAATCCGGAAATCGCCAAATATCCGCATACCCCGTTGTGGGTTTTTTTTTTGACGCATTTTCGGGGCGTTTTTTTTTTCCTTTTCTGGAGCGTTTTTTACCGCGTTTTTGGTTGCTTTTTTAGGGGATTTTTGCCACGTCGTTGGCGCATTTTTTCTCGCGTTTTTCAAGTATTTTTCGAGGCGATTTTTGTCGCGTTATACGGGAATTGTTTGGTGCGTTTTTTGTCGCGTTTTTTTTGGTGCTTTTTTAGTGGATTTTTGCTGCGTCGTTGGAGCATTTTTTCTCCCGTTTTTCAAGGCTTTTTCGAGGCGATTTTTGTCGCGTTATTCGCGAATTTTTTGTGGGTTTTTTGTCGCATTCTTTGCCTCGTTTTCTGCAGCGATTTTTGACGCGTTTTTCGGGAATTTTTTGTCGCGTTTTTGGGTGCTTTTTAGTGGATTTTTCCCGCGTCTTTGGCGCATTTTTTCTCGCGTTTTTCAAGGCTTTTTCGAGGCAATTTTTGCCGCGTTATTCGGTAATTTTTGGCGCATTTTTTGTCGCATTTTTTGCCTTGTTTTCTGCAGCTCTCAAAAACGGGTGCTTTTTAGTGGATTTTTACCGCGTCTTTGGCGCATTTTTTCTCGCGTTTTTCAAGGCTTTTTCCAGGCGATTTTTGTCGCGTTATTCGCGAATTTTTTGTGGGTTTTTTTCGCATTCTTTGTCTCGTTTTCTGCAGAGATTTTTGACGCGTTTTTCGGGAATATTTTGTCGCGTTTTTGGGTGCTTTTTTGTGGATTTTTCCCGCGTCTTTGGCGCATTTTTCAAGGCTTTTTCGAGGCAATTTTTGCCGCGTTATTCGGTAATTTTTTGGCGCATTTTTTGCCTTGTTTTCTGCAGCTCTCAAAAACGGATGCTTTTTAGTGGATTCTTACCGCGTCTTTGGCGCATTTTTTCTCGCGTTTTTCAAGGCTTTTTCGAGGCGATTTTTGTCGCGTTATTCGCGAATTTTTTGTCGCATTCTTTGTCTCGTTTTCTGCAGCGATTTTTGACGCGTTTTTCGGGAATTTTTTGTCGCGTTTTTGGGTGCTTTTTTGTGGATTTTTCCCGCGTCTTTGGCGCATTTTTTCTCGCGTTTTTCAAGGCTTTTTCGAGGCAATTTTTGCCGCGTTATTCGGTAATTTTGTGACGCATTTTTTTCGCATTTTTTGCCTTGTTTTCTGCAGCTCTCAAAAACGGGTGCTTTTTAGTGGATTTTTACCGCGTCTTTGGCGCATTTTTTCTCGCGTTTTTCAAGGCTTTTTCCAGGCGATTTTTGTCGCGTTATTCGCGAATTTTTTGTGGGTTTTTTGTCGCATTCTTTGTCTCGTTTTCTGCAGCGATTTTTGACGCGTTTTTCGGGAATTTTTTTGTCGCGTTTTTGGGTGCTTTTTTGTGGATTTTTCCCGCGTCTTTGGCGCATTTTTTCTCGCGTTTTTCAAGGCTTTTTCGAGGCAATTTTTGCCGCGTTATTCGGTTATTTTGTGGCGCATTTTTTGTCGCATTTTTTGCCTTGTTTTCTGCAGCTCTCAAAAACGGGTGCTTTTTAGTGGATTTTTGCCGCGTCATTGGCGCATTTTTTCTCGCGTTTTTAAAGGCCTTTTCGAGGTAATTTTTGTCTCGTTGTCTGCAGCGATTTTTGGCGCGTTTTTCGGGAATTTTTTGTCGCGTTTTTGGGTGCGTTTTAGTGAATTTTTGTCGCGTGTTTGGCGCATTTTTTCTCGCGTTTTTTCGAGGCTATTTTTGAAGCGTTTTTCTGGAATTTTTTGGTGCATTTTTGTCTCGTTTCTGCAGCGCGCATTTTTTCTCACGTTTTTCAAGGCGATTAGAGGCGATTTTTATCGCGTTTTTGTCGCGTTTTTGATGTGTCTTTTGGGACGTTTTTGCCGCATTTTTTGGCGCGTTTTTTTTTGTCACTCCTTAATAAAGACTCTGACGGGGACTAACAGAAACGCTGCTAAAACATAAGGGAAGAACTAACCTTAGTTTGTTGATCGATTCATAGCGAAGTTCCACGTAAAATTCGTATGTGACATTTCCCGCCTTTAAAATAATCAGATTGTCTATTTATGTAGAACTTAAGTCAGTGTAAGACTTTAATAGCCCTAAAAGGTACCTGTTGAGCATAATCGAACAAACAAAAAAAAAACTCTGCTTATTCACAGAATCATATGTCACAGTGACTGATTTATTGCAAGACTCTCCGCCACTGCCAGCGTATTCACAATTAACATTAATTTCAAGAATTTTTTTATCTTACGACTTTTATCTGCAATATATTGTCACACTGAAATATATAAACATCAACTTGACACCATTTTTACCGACAAAATGAAGAAAACCAAATACAAATCGTCATAAAAAAGATAAATTATACATAAGTAGTAGTATGCATATAAAATTAATTCACCAGCGTAAAATAATCAAAAAAAAAAAAAATAACAGCGATAGGTATAAACTAAAACCGTTTTATTGTAAATTAATTACCACCTTGAACTTGAGATACTTCTTACCGTTTTTGTATATTGCCTTGTTTTCTGCAGCTCTCAAAAACGGATGCTTTTTAGTGGATTCTTACCGCGTCTTTGGCGCATTTTTTCTCGCGTTTTTCAAGGCTTTTTCGAGGCGATTTTTGTCGCGTTATTCGCGAATTTTTTGTCGCATTCTTTGTCTCGTTTTCTGCAGCGATTTTTGACGCGTTTTTCGGGAATTTTTTGTCGCGTTTTTGGGTGCTTTTTTGTGGATTTTTCCCGCGTCTTTGGCGCATTTTTTCTCGCGTTTTTCAAGGCTTTTTCGAGGCAATTTTTGCCGCGTTATTCGGTAATTTTGTGACGCATTTTTTTCGCATTTTTTGCCTTGTTTTCTGCAGCTCTCAAAAACGGGTGCTTTTTAGTGGATTTTTACCGCGTCTTTGGCGCATTTTTTCTCGCGTTTTTCAAGGCTTTTTCCAGGCGATTTTTGTCGCGTTATTCGCGAATTTTTTGTGGGTTTTTTGTCGCATTCTTTGTCTCGTTTTCTGCAGCGATTTTTGACGCGTTTTTCGGGAATTTTTTTGTCGCGTTTTTGGGTGCTTTTTTGTGGATTTTTCCCGCGTCTTTGGCGCATTTTTTCTCGCGTTTTTCAAGGCTTTTTCGAGGCAATTTTTGCCGCGTTATTCGGTTATTTTGTGGCGCATTTTTTGTCGCATTTTTTGCCTTGTTTTCTGCAGCTCTCAAAAACGGGTGCTTTTTAGTGGATTTTTGCCGCGTCATTGGCGCATTTTTTCTCGCGTTTTTAAAGGCTTTTTCGAGGTAATTTTTGTCTCGTTGTCTGCAGCGATTTTTGGCGCGTTTTTCGGGAATTTTTTGTCGCGTTTTTGGGTGCTTTTTAGTGAATTTTTGTCGCGTGTTTGGCGCATTTTTTCTCGCGTTTTTTCGAGGCTATTTTTGAAGCGTTTTTCTGGAATTTTTTGGTGCATTTTTGTCTCGTTTCTGCAGCACCCAAAAACGGGTGCTTTTTTATTGGATTTTTGCCACGTCTTTGGTGCATTTTTTCTCACGTTTTTCAAGGCGATTAGAGGCGATTTTTATCGCGTTTTTGTCGCGTTTTTGATGTGTCTTTTGGGACGTTTTTGCCGCATTTTTTGGCGCGTTTTTTTTTTTGTCACTCCTTAATAAAGACTCTGACGGGGACTAACAGAAACGCTGGTAAAACATAAGGGAAGAACTAACCTTAAGATTAGTTTGTTGATCGATTCATAGCGAAGTTCCACGTAAAATTCGTATGTGACATTTCCCGCCTTTAAAATAATCAGATTGTCTATTTATGTAGAACTTAAGTCAGTGTAAGACTTTAATAGCCCTAAAAGGTACCTGTTGAGCATAATCGAACAAACAAAAAAAAAAAACTCTGCTTATTCACAGAATCATATGTCACAGTGACTGATTTATTGCAAGACTCATCGCCACTGCCAGCGTATTCACAATTAACATTAATTTTTTTATCTTACAACTTTTATCTGCAATATATTGTCACACTGAAATATATAAACATCAACTTGACACCATTTTTACCGTCAAAATGAAGAAAACCAAATACAAATCGTCATAAAAAAGATAAATTATACATAAGTAGTAGTATGCATATAAAATTAATTCACCAGCGTAAAATAATCAAAAAAAAATGAAAAATAACAGCAAAAGGTATAAACTAAAACCGTTTTATTGTAAATTAATTACCACCTTGAACTTGAGATACTTCTTACCGTTTTTGTATATATCTTCATTTCGTTCTCTAACTCGGTGGCTTGAAATTTCGGCATCCGTTTGCTGTGAAGCGACGCATTTTAAATCGCATTTTGTCTGCCATTGTTGATGCTATAATTTACCTCTTAAGGTCACATAACGTGTTGCCAGTGGCAGTGACGGCGCGCGGCGGCATGTTGTGCAATATCCAGACTAACTGTCAGTAATGAGTGATTTCGCTGTGGATTGTATCTTAATTATGAGGCATTTATTATTTTTCTTTTGTGAAGTACGGACTGCGGATACAGTGGCGAAGCTCAATGAAAAAAAAAAAGTGGTAGACGGCGAGATTCTTGACATTGACTTAAGATAACAAAAGCCTAACTTAGGTTGTGTAACTTTTCCGTTTGCCATTCTCCTTTGTGACAATTAAATTGTCTCAGCAGTGTCGGTACTGAGAAAGTAAAGCCCGCAAAACACAAATGACGACAAGACAGAGAGACAATTAGCCGGTAGTTTTTTTTTAAGAGTGAATCATCATTTTGTTGCTTGCGGATATGAGTTATGGGTAATGTTGTAAAGGTTATTGCATTTGCAACCTCTGTCAGGTGACATTCCTTACCCGCAACTACTATACTGATGATGAAAGTAAGCCTTTTCCTCCAGGGTATAGCTATTGCCAAAAACTCGAATATAAAAATTATTTACACAAGACGATTCAATTTGCTTTTCAGATTATGTTGCGCAATTGGTGTCACTCCATGGATTGCAAATGTCATTCGCTAGACTTTGGTAATGCGTTTAGTAATAAAAGGTAAATTGTGGCGCAAAACTAATTGATCAGGCAACAGGGTTGAACTGAAATGAATTAATGTTATGGCGTGCGTCGCATAAAATTAATATTCATCTTCTGAGACATAACTTACGTTTGATGTTGATGACAGCTCGATAGTGCGGTTGAAGCCGGCAGATTGACAGCCAATGTGACGAGGCACCTTTGATGCTATTTGTACCCTTACGCGAAATTGATTTAATCTAGTAAATTATCAGAAAAATTATTTTTCGCTGCTGTCAATAGAGAATGTCATTAAACCTCTCGAATGGTCTTCAATCAGTGGCATTAGTGCGTACATAACCTCACGACTTTTTGAAACGAGTTTTACAACGGACGACGGGGAGGCAAAAACATAAGACGAATACATTCCTTCAGGTTGTTTAAGTTATTAATGGCAAACTAATGAACTTAGGGATCATTAACTTAATAAAGTGTAGATGCTACCAAAAAACATTTGTTGATTTAAAGCACGCGATCCTCAACTCATATACACCAGGTTATAGCTTTTGTTACGAAAAAAAATGTATGAAGAAGTTTTTATAGATACGCAAACTATAAGCAAAGTTTGATCGCGCATAGTGGATTAAAAAGGCTATGAAAAGCGCGTCTTACTTTCTTAATTCCTTTGCTGAGGATAGGCCTGAGTCGAAATTCATTCAGACAATAATTGTTAGGCATTAGGCATCATGCAGCTAAATGGGAAATTCACTGGTAAAGCTACGTTTTTGAGAATAGTATTCCATGCAGCCTGGATTATTGAGCGAGGGCTACAGGCAACTCCCACGAGACCTATAAGTAAAAAGGAAGACAATAAATTAAAACTCAATACCTTAGATTCCCAGGAAGTCATCATGGTCTGCTTTTGGCTATAGCCGGACACCCTTAAAAAAAAGTAAAATACTGTTCTATTCTTTTAGCATCTGCGCAGATATGCCAGGGAATGTTATGGGGGTGGGCTAGGCATGAGGTCTCGGTGATATCGATGTAGACGACCATACATTCTATAGGTTCATACTTTCATATCGCAGTTCGTTGACTTTCCGCGGAAAGGGATATTTTTTCCAAAGCTCCTCGTATATCTGTAATTGTTTTGTCATAGTCGGTAAGTTACAAGTCACAACATGGAGGGAAGGTACAATCCTCAACCTCAAGGGTCCAGACGTCGTTCTGATCCTAGGGCAGTAGGGCGGTTATTCCCGTGCTAGTATTCCCCATTGGACATGTGAGAGCCAAAAATCGTTCATTCGCCACCGTGTGTTTTTATGCACTAGTGACTATGTAAGTCCGTACTGGACTCAGCTCCAATTATAGGTACATACATCGGAGTTAACCACAAGGTATTAACTATCAACCAAAATATTGATGATTTAATTTCGTAAATTCATTCGCCACTTAGACTTAGACTTAGAAACTTTGAGCCAGTCATTATCTTTACTTATAAGTTGATCGACAAGTCTTACCTTTTGAAGCACGATGTTGTCCAACTTATATCTTTTCACTTCCTTTAAGGAAGTCCGTTTGAAAAGCCACGTACTGGGAGCTTCTCGAGCTACTAATAAAGGGGAAACTAGGCATTGGTGCTTGTCATCGAAATCTAGCTTAACTAAATCGACACTCAACAGTCAAGGTATCGGCCGAGGCTTAGGAATTATGCCTTTCCGTTTCCGGATACCTGCCTGCACAGAGCCATTTGCACTTATACATATGTAAATTATTTTTAAAGACCACTATGTGTTAAACTCTCAGTATACCTAGTTGCTATAAAAAAGATTCTAAAAAAAATTACCTGTAGATATATAGACTGCCATCTATGTACTTAGAGTTAATGCTTCATTGGTTTATGTCTTCGCTTAAACTTTATTCATCCATCATCCACATTATATTTTTTATATTATTGTTTTCTGTATATCCATCTATTTGGATTAATTTTACAACTAACCAGACCAATTGTTCTCCATTAGTAATATTATCGATTTTTTCTTCTCATTTCAGGTAAGATAACACTTTTTGACTAGAAACTCGCATAGAACACAACCTCAAACTCGGTGGCAGGTAATGTTATCCCAATTAGGGAGCACCATGTTGTCTATATTATCTGCTCATTCACATAAATGATCCACATCGAGACGAGCTCGCTCGAGATAATGACATTAATCGCTTGCTGAAGGTCAATTTGAAAACACAATTCACACTAATCAATTTCTCCCCGCGTCAGCCGCGCACGTCAAACCGCAATTCATGCATAACCAACAGATCTACAACAAACGCTACACACAGAGAACATAACCAGTGCACACGTTTCGAATGCTAGAATGTGCATCTATCGGATACTCTTACTCACCATATACGGTATCATCGTCTTTCATTTACCTTAACACCTTTATGTCATTAAGCGACGATGTGTGTTGTGGCTTACACTTCCAATTCAATTAACTCGCGCGTACCGCATCCATGGCACACGCGTTTCACGATACGCGTACAAGTTCATCATCACGTCTTTTGTCTGAGATGTTGTTGTTGCTGCTGTTGCTCCACCACCAGCACCACCATCGACCGTCCCAAATCCATTATCACATCAAAGCGAGTGTGGAGAACTCTCGGTACCAGGTGTGCTGCTCTGCGGAACCAAGACTTTATGCGGTTTAGCCTTCAATTCTATCCGCGTGCACCTGATTCCTTCGACTTTTGTTGCACAATCAAGACGTATTGAAGTGAACGCGTTGGATTAGAAAAGGTAGGGGGGGGGGCTAAAGGATGACTTTTGTATTGGGGGTGGGGCTTTGGATGGTTTTCGCAGAGATTAAGCCGACGCACGTCTCCTTGTCGTTTGTATCTGAAACGATATCAAAGAGGAATGCCATTAGGGAGAGATGAATAGGTTCCACTTATGGAGGGAAAAGTGCAGCTCGTTTCGTGGGAGGGGTTCGTCTTTAGAACTGTCAGCGATTATTTGATACGGTATTCAGGTGTTTCTCTTTTTGTGAAACGTAATTATAGAGGAACAACTCCGAGGTACACCTTGTACCATTGTGCCTTTGCTTTGTTGTCGTGCCGCATTGCAGCGGCAATGGCATCGGTACCGGAATGTGCGCTGCAATCTTTTTCATGGCTGAAGGAAACTGAAATGGAATACACGAGGAATGTCATGGATGCGTTGCGTTGCTAATGTCAAGAGAAATGCAGTTGCTCTGGCTCAATACAAATATACTCGTAACCTGCTTCAAGGTTGGCAATGACATTCTATGATGTGTATGTGTGAGGAAAACGGTATACGGTGTGAAGGAATGAAAGGGAAGTGATAATGGGTGACTTATGGGGAAGCGCCATTTTAAATGTTGAGAGTTTTCCGTTTAGATCAACAACTCTCGAGTATTCGACGCATTGACATACTATACATGGACTGCTAGTGAAATGTCAGTTTCATACAAACCTGCGAGGAAAAATGAAGCAAACATAAGTACTAGCCCTTTTGGTTCAGTGCGGCGAAAGTAGGAAAGAGTTTTCAACCTCTGCGCGCATTTGCTATTTTTTTTACATAGAACACAGTGCCATCCATTGTAGAAACATTGCAACTGCGCAAAAATAACGACTTATTCAAAATATTTCAAACGATCTATAACAGATGGCAGTATGGCACACTCAGCACACAAACCTCGACACAAAACAAATCGCACGAATTGCTCGATGACATTTGAGTGTTTTCGTTTCTCTCCGCCGTGAACCAAAAGAGCTAGTGCTTATTTTTGCTTCAACGAAAAATTGGCTGCTAGCAGTCCATGTATAGTATGTCAATGATTCGACGTCTTTTAAAGCTGTACGTACCGATTGCGAAGCGCAAGACGTTGGAAGGGCTTTTGTTGTCTATGAAATTGAAAAGAGGCTTGGTTAGTCCAAAAGGTTACGATCTCATATTCTTTCGCTTGTGTCCGTTGAACTTTTGAACGTCTTTGGAAAAACAAAAAAATTTCTTTCAAGAAACCGGGTGAAGCCACAACTATACAACGAAATATCATTAAAAACCAACAAATTTGTCCAGAATCCATAAAAAAACCGCACATATACCTCCAGAAATTGGATAGACCAACTAGTTCCGTTCATCATTGTTATCTTCGAACAAACTACAGTGGAATCTCCCTTAGGCGGACAGCGAAGGTGAAAATTACCTTCGATAATTTTTTCATGAAAAGTTGCCTTAATTGGCAGTGTCAACTAATCCTTGACCTGCTCCCGTACCATTTCACTCTCACCCCAAGCTCGTCATTGGGTCGTTTTCTGGTGATACCCAGGAACCACAATTCCTTGGAAGACCCAGAAACCACACTTAGAGTTGGACTACTTTCTGGACTCCAGTCACCACGTTTTGACATAGGGATCCCTGCTTTTGTTTTCGTTGGCCCGCTTTTTCTAAGTCTCTTAAGCAGAGACATTGAGTTTCCCTCAGAATTGCAAAATCCAAAGTGTCAAAGTGAATGAATTTTCCAAAGAGCTTCAGTTCGAAAAAATGTTTCTTCCCTGTGTTCTCTCTGCTTTGCCGCCATCATAACTTTAAAAGTTCAACGGCCAATATATCTCCTTCATCACTACATGCAACGCGAGTTCATTATCCTACAAAGTCCATCTGGCCGTTTGTAAAATTCCACATCAAATAGAACGTCAAAGACCGCAGCACATAATCCAAAAGCATCAAGGTAAATGCACTTCCTTGGCGTACATGGACTTCAATGTTAAACCCTCGTAAATTACATTCGAGTGAGGATGTTATCTTCAATCGGTTGAATATCTTCTTAAAGTGAGAGATATTCCGCCGACACAACGATGTCGGCAGGGATGTCGGTTTCGGTACAGGGATGCTGGATCTACTGCATCGTGGACCAGTTTCATGTTGTGGACCGTGGAACACCATGAACCATGAACACGCAACAATCCAGCCACAAAGCCAATTTCAGAATGGCAACCAGAAGGAGCGCTGATATATATCTCGCATTGTGTTGTGTGTATATGTGTGTTTAGTTCTGAGAAGAGGATAATGCTACATGACCAAGTGCACGAAAAGGGATCAATGAAGCTTGATAAGGTGTTTTGTTTTTCTTACAGTGAAGTAGCAGTCGTGGCAAGCCAATGCTGAACAGCAGGTTGAGATGCGGCACAGGTTGCATGCGGCGGCATTCAATGCCATAGCCACGGCCACTGTTGCAGGCGCTGCAGGCTGCAATAAATCGTTAACCGAACAAAGGGAAACGATAGGTAAACTTGTAGTTGGTTCTATGAGATTTTAATAGATCCGATAAATTGCAAGTAATGGCGAGGTAGGTTAATTCCTTGAGGTGAGTCGTTCAATGGCTATAGTATCGGGTGGATTAAGGTGTGTGTTTTTCCTTTTGTATTCAATTAATTGAAGGTCAGGGAAGTGTCCAAGAAAACGTACTCTTGAAGCCATAATACGAGTAATACAAGTAATAAAGGGTGTTTCGCAGTCCTTTCGCTAAAGGAAAGTAACGAGATTCAATTACCAATTAGAACCTACTTCCACCATCCGAATACTGGCCCCCTTTGGCGAACTTCTGACAAATATCCGAGACTACCTACATAACATAACAGTCCTTAGAAACCAGCTCACACAAACGAATAATCGAATGATGATTTTTATAAATAGCTACTCTGCTTCCTGAAGGACATCATACATAGAAATCCTAAAATTTTTCCTCGCAATAATCTCTCTGATCGCAGGGCTTTCCGCAATAAGGTTCAGATCTTAAAGAAGAAAGCAAGTCTTTGAGTAAGTGACCTGAAGATGCTTGAAGGTTTCAGATTTAACCTCATACTTTTTTTTTTTTTTTTTGTCGGAGGTTGTTACTATCCGATGAAGCACTCAGACACAACTACTGGTCCATTGCACTGCCAAACAGACACCTTACATTGCTGTACTTAGTTTTCCCGTCTTTCGAAGAAAGATGAGAAGGAGCTTCAGTGATGAAGAGCTTATATGTTCGGCACTCACCACGTCAGCCCCAAAGATCCGCCACCTGATGCGAGCAAAGGCAGGACAACTACAGAGGAAGTGCTCCGCTGTATCGTCATCCTCTCCACAAGCAGGACAGATGGTGGTGTTGCTCAAGCCCAACACATTTAAGTGTTTGGCTTGGTGGCCCGAAAGGACGCCCACAAGAAGTCTGCAGTCGATTCTCCTGAGAGACAGAAGGAAAGACGCCGACCTCTTGCAGATGTCCGGACGCAGTCGTTTGGTCTGTCTACACCCAGCACAGTCACGGCAACGACACTCGTGTTCACGAGAAACCCTAACCTAACCACAGATGCAGGCAAACCCAACGCAGGTTCAGGTCCTAAGAAATCTTCTTCTGAACCCAATCTGGCGAGCCCATCAGCGATCTCGTTTCCCTGGATACCAGTGTGACCTGGGACCCAAACAAGTTTGAATGTATTTAGCCTACCGACCAAGTTCAGAGAAAGCTTGAGTTCGAGCACTTACTTTGAAGGGGTATATTGGCTATCACTGCAAACGCATATGCTTCTAGCCCTCCACCTGTTTGTCACAATATAGTTCATCAAAGCATCTAGAGCAGAGCCCGGAGTGCTAGGGAAGGCCCCTGTGTAGCCAAGGCAAACCGTTCTTTGGAGTTTGGCGAAAGAGGCCGTAACACGTTTCCGCGAAAGCCTATTCCACCACACAACCGATGCATATGAGAGAAGTGGTCTTACCATTGCCGTATAGATCAAAAGGACTCTTTTAGGAGATAAGCCCCATATCTTGCCAAAAGCGCCTTTGCACTGCCAGAAAGTCGACAACGCTTTATCGCTTTATGTACAGCTTTCAACTGGAGCAGGGACTATTGAAATTCGGCTTCGGCTTGTTACTAACAAAAGCTTATCGAAACATAGCTAACACTCTACTACAATGGTCGAAGTCTTAGTCCTTAAAGGTTACCCCAAATGAAAGCAAAACAACGTAAAAGGGACTTAAAGTCGTCTAATAACCATTTTTAGTCTCAACTTTTAATTTACAAAAGCTTTAAATTTCAAATTTTTTTTTGCAAAAATAACTATTTTGAAGATCTTAAACTTAAAGTCCAAACTAAAAATGGTCGCAGTATCGCCTTATCATGCAGTCCATATAAATCCATACCAGGTAAAGCCTGGACTGTTAGAAAAAGGAGCTAGAATATTCAAAAAATCTTATTTATAACAACTTTTGCTTAAAAACATCAAAGTGTATTTTTTGCAAGTTCTGCTGTTGTTAGAAATCAAAAATCCAAAGCATTTCGCTTCAAAAGCTTCGACTTAAAGGTTCCTAGTCGAACTAGTACGTCATACTCTATAGTAGAAACTCATCACTCTGGTGATATGTCAAAAATCAGAAGTCTGAACTCACGCACAGCACAACTCATACTGACTTCTAATACGTGACAGCATTATGACATTTTGACTGCAGGACTTCAGCTGTTGTGTACCCTGGAAACAGTATCCCTCTTTGAAGTTATAAAGATCTCTTTATGTTTAGATGGTAGTATGATATGATACTTGAATATGATTTAATTAACCTATCATTGCGTTATCAGCTTTTGTTGTTGACACTCCTATGACTTTCTGTTTTAGAACATTTGAAAGAATAACGCTTCCGTGAGAGTAACGAAGATAGATACGCAGTTTCCATACATGACTTCTAAAATGGAATAGCCGTTCTAAAATCTATGCTTTGTCATTTAAGAAATTCTATGAGTTCATTCAGACCGTCGAATTTGTGATTTTTTTGATGCATTGGCACGCTTTTGCGACTGTTTTAAGGTCTTACTTAAAGCATTTCTTTGTTATACGAGTCGGGCTACAATTTCTGTTTATCTTCATAAGCTTCCAATAAATTGAGCGGTACTTCTCCTCGACACACATTCAGATTATCTCGAATACGAGTATTTATTTATTTATCGCTATTACGTCAGACATCATCAAGCTAGTGTAGGCTCGTTATACAGATTCGCTTAGCTGATTATGAATGCGAAATGAATTGCAATGGGGCCTCTAGCTAGAGAATACTAGTTGCAATGAAATGCGGCAACAAATGAACAAAGCCAGAGCCAAAGCTCTAACAACTACACAACAACAAATAGATAAATATTGTTAAAATCCAAACTAATGTAACGAGTGTTGTTACAACATTGGAAAGTGAGTGTTGGAAGTTGGAGGCGCATGGGCAATTAACACGCGATTCACGGTTGAGCTGCTTGCTAAAAGTAAGCATATACCTAGACCTAGGTTATGCGCCAGGCAGCTGTCTAAATATTTACCTGAGGGAGCAGAGAATAAAGCGAATTTTCGCGCTCTTTTCTGCACGTTTTTTCTTCGCTTGTGTTTCTTGCAATCTGCAGTCGCGTTAATTAATTCGTTATGTCAGACGTCAAAGACGAGACGAACATTCGCATAATTTGAGTACAATGACGCCAAAGGGGGGGGGCCATTAGTTTCTGTCAGGTAGGAAGTGTTTTTTTTTTTTTGCATCTAATTTTGTTTTATCGGTAGATAATATATCTAGTAATTTGAGATAAATATTTTTTGAATAGAGAAGGGAGTTCAAATTGAGAGATGTAGTACTCGAATCTTGAGATACTTTAGTTACCTACTGTTGATTGGGTTGGGTGAATATGAAATCGAAAGTTAGAGGAAAGCTAGCAGCTATGGACTGGGTTGAGTGGTACTTGTGAATAAATTACGATAAATTGAGATGAGATAAGAAATAAGTAAGGGTAAGTAGGATGTGGGTTGAGTAGGTAAATTGCAATCACTGGGGCTTTGCAACAGGTTACACTTGTGAAATTTACTTAGCTTGCAAGTGAATTGGCGACATTTTTGCATAATTGGCTTTTGGATACGCAAGTATCTTGTACATTATAGGCTTGCTTCTAGGCTTGCGAATGCGCAGAGGTTGGTGGAATTAAAACTAATAAGAAATTGGATTATCGTTCGAGAGAAAATTGCATTTAAATCTTTCGAAGGATATTTTCTTTATGGACTATAGAATTGAATTTAAAATTTGCCGATCGTCTCTTACGGAGATGGCCGAACAGTTCAACATTCACCTAATTTGGGTGCCAGGGCATAGGGACATTCCAGGGAACTGTAGGCGTAGGGCCGCTGAACTCGCTAAAATAGGAACAACTCAACCCATTCTGCCAGATAAAGGCACCCTAGGGATACCAATCGCTACTTACAAACAAAAATTGAAGCTGTATGCTATCGAGAGTACAAATCTTAGGTGGACTAGTGGCACCACTTGTCTAGCGACAAAACAAATTTGGCCTATGCTGGATTTGAAACGCTCTAAGAAATAGATTTCTCTCAACAGATTGCATATCGGCACTACAATAGGTGTCATTACTGGACACTGCCTGATAGGTAAGCATGCCGCAAGGCTAGTCCTTTTCGCAAACGACTTTTGCAGAAGTTGTATCGATGAGGAAAAGGAGGAAACTATCCCTCACCTTATTTGTTCCTGCCAACGACTTGGGCGACCTGATAAACACAGACATCAGAAGCCTCTCACGCTTTATAAGGAGCTCAAAATGGTTCATCTATTAGGGAGATCTTACATGATCCTTTTTCGTGGTATCACAATGGACCAATGCTGGTCTAAGTGTGTTGGCGTTTTCAGCTGACAGCCACTTTCAACCAACCAACCAACCAATGGTGACTCCCATTGAGGGCGTTCAAGACTCTAGTTTAGTAAGTCTGACAGCTCTCTGACTTCATGTTGCTGAGTTTTCATTGGGCTGAACTGGCCACGTGAACAGTTTTCTCAGTTGACATTTACATCCGCAACACCGATAAATCAAGTCAAGAATTTCTCGACTTACTACTAAGTTGACGTTTGTGCCAAAATGTGTCCGGAGAACTTAGTTTTTACATTTCTATTGGGTCATCGGAGAGCATGGGAGAGCACAGTTTCGAGTGCCGTGCCTGACGTGTAGAGCACCAATCAGAAACTCAGAATACAGGAGAGTGTTTCGAGCATATGAGTTCAGGCACAAGAGCGCGTCTGTTGATTTAAAGGAAGCGCATTCCGACGGCCCAATTTCACGCTAGATATGATCGTCTTGCTCACTAATATCGCCCGAAGGGAATTACAACTTATATGTTACCTACTTATATAATTCCTATGGTCTTTCTCAACTGTGGTTAGACTGATTTCTGTGACTGCTGTGCTTAGGTTTATTTACCTTACCCGGTAAGAGACTACTCCTAACCCAAAAAATGACAGTTCTTTGCCTGCACTGCAACTTCAAAATTGTCCTAAAGGCAGCGGAAGAAAGGCGTGTGAAAAATGAAAATGAGTCAGGAACATGAGGGATGGAAATTTCATATACTGTAACGAAGCGTCAAAAATTAAGAACAACCGCACAAATTTTATTTTAAGGCCGGCAATTCGGCAATTGTTGCTGGTTTATTGGCACAGAGCACAGATTGAATTTAAGGACTTTAGGAAGCGTTGCCTTTAATATCTTTATGTGTTTCGTTCATTGTGTGACACATCGACAAAAAGATCAATTTCTGGCCAACAAAACTTCAATCGAAAACTCTCAATACAAGACCATTACTGACCTATTGAATAGCACTACTAGGTAGATGCCTATCTGTGTTATGGCTTCTGGTACTTCACTACCCCTAAGGCACTTCTCCGCATAAATGCACCTCAGGTGCTGTCACTTCCAACTCTAATTACTACGGACTTTCCCATAACTGCACCAACCCACGTAGTAGCGCTAGCCTGGTTTTATTACCTCGAATCTTTTATAGATTCACCCACAAATGCACTGCACATGCAATTTAAATTCGTAATCCATGGCTCCACCCTACAGCACTGCGGCTCAAAAATCAATTTAATAAAAAAAAAAGGAAAAATCAACTTTTTATGCATTTTCGAATCTTCCCACTTGACTCTTCTGACATTTCAACTTTGCATCTGGTCCATGGTCTGCAAAGTGCTCACCCAAACCTACAGAGAGGTCACTAGTGCACATTCAAACCGTCTGTCTGCGGCGCGCCAGATAAATGAAACTAATTTCCCATTTCCACTCAACTGATTATCGAATGAAGAGCGTTTTTCCCCATCATAATCGCTTTTCCATTAGAGTTGGAGACGAGTAGCAAACGCGCGCTCCATTTCCCATCAAATGGTAGAGTGTTGGAAAAATTAGATAAAAAAAATGCAGCGCGGAAGCTTCCACAAACTACATTTATGTATTTGTGTATCTATTGATGCTCTCAGCGGTTCGTTGCCATATTCAGTTGATGTTACGCAATCTTTCCGTAGGGAGTGGAAATTTATTAATTGCCTTTGTCGTGGAGCAAAAAAAAAAAAAAAACACATGTAAGCTTTGCATTGCACAACATGTTGACACTCAAGCGAATCGCAGTTCGCTCTTGGATACACGATATCGTTCCGCAGTGCATATATTATGACAAACCGCACAATGTTTACATCTGTCAAAAACAAAACAAAACAATCCGAAGCTGATTCCGCTCGAATTGCCACAATTTTTTTGATCAACATCTCGAGAGCAAATTGATTTGCGTGTGCGGTGCGGTGCGCCCGGCAATGTGCGATTTAATGCTTTCATTAAATTATCGTATCACGGCACGCGACTACGCTTACGATTTGGTGGTGCTCCTCTATCAACTAATTGAAATCTAAGCGATGCGATGGGCTTGTTCAAATGTTTGTGGTCATTTTAACTGAGTGAGTAAATGATTGTGAACGGTGATGATGACCTTTTGGCCAAAAGGTGTGGGCCGCCATTTAGTTAAGCAGGTCAGTGATTTTTAACGAGCAGTGGAAGGTTGCGATGCGATTGTCAGACAGTTTTACTGGAAAACCATAAAAAAATAAACGTGTGGGAGAACGAAAGAAGATAGAAAATTGGTAACCATTTGTGAAATGAAACGACGTCATTGTTCGGCAGGTCATTATATTTATTTTACTCTGTCATAGGCTATAGGCGTGTTCGATACGATTGATTTGCACTTAATTTTAATTGGACTGATGTGGCTTAAAATAAAGTCAATGAATGTCGTCATTTCTTTATGCATGAAAATATTGATCGAATTTAGGAACATTTTGACTGGTTTACTTTTTCATTTCGTCAAATTAATGACATCATTGGTGAAATTACAGAATATCACTATTAAATGATTTAAGATAGATAGATAGATAATTTATTTCAATTTACACAATATGGTTAGAAAGATATGACAAATTTACGGCTCTCTGCTGCAAAAAAGGTTTACAAGTTAGTTTAAATACATAGACTAAAGACCGATTAAAGTGTTGGCTAAAACCATATCGTTTGCAATAAAGTACTTATCGATTGATAACTCAATTAGTCAATTGACAAATAGATGTTCTGCACGATCAGCTAATCTATCGATAAAACGAGACTCTATGTCGAAAATGTTTGAGGATGATCTCAGATCTCGGTATTCTGCGATCAATTTAATATATCAATCGATCAAAACGCGATCGGAAGAACGTATAGAGATAAATTTCTACCTGATCTAATCATCAATCACAATTCAATTTCCAGAACGTATGCGAAAGGGAAATTGGTACTGGCGCTACTTCGAAATCAGTCTGTCAGCAAATCAGGCAAATCGCGTTCTCCCGGATGAATGTTTTTATTTGAGTTTGCTTGTGAATCTCAGATGATATATGTTTCGCATGAATTGGCGAATGCCGTTATTGCAGCGCAAATAATCATCAGTAAATCGAAACTACCCACGTGGAAGAACTGAATGCGAACTTACGGAAGAAGATTATGCGAGCTCTCAGAAGAAGTTAAAAAAATATGTACTCTCTTTCTTTTTTTCAAATTAAGTGTTATGATATTAGATATTTGTGAGCCATTCAGTCAAGGTTGCATTTTTGAACTGCAAAAAATGGCACGCAGCATTGAAAAATCGGACAGAAGGTTATAAAATATAATATAAAATATAATTTGTATAACTCTACTTACTCACTTAGGTGGCGCTGAAGTCCGAGGTGGACCTGGGCCTCAACCAAGACGCCTCCACTTGTGCGCGCCACCTAATGCGATGTCTTTCTCTACTGCGTTGTCCCTCCGGGTTGGTATCGAAGACTCTTCGGGCCGGAGCGTGGCTGTCCATAAGCTCTACATGTCCTAGCCATTTTAGACGACTGATGCGTACTTTTCTGACCAGGTCGATTTCGCTGTAAAGCTCGTAGAGTTCGTTGTTAAATCTCCTCCTCCAAAACGTCAACGTAAACGGGACCGAAAAACACTCGAATAATTTTAATTTTCGAAGCGACCAAGTAGATCTTCATCCGCCTTTGTTAACGTCCATGTTTCTGTGCCAAAAAGCAAGACTGTGATGATGAGTGTCTTATATAGAGTCTCCTTGGTGTTTCTCGACAAAGCCTTACTAATCAATTGTCTTTCTTAGGCCGAAGTAACAGCGGTAGGCAAGTCTGATTCTTCGCTTGATTTATGACGTGAGGGCATTTTCAGGGTTAATAGCGGAGCCGATGTAGACAAAGTCTCGAACTACCTCAAAGTTATAGCTGTCTATCAAGACGTTCTGTCCGATTTGTCGATGTTGTGTGGGCCTTCTTGTCGACAGCATATATTTTGTTTTGCCCTCATTGTCCACTAAGCCCATTTTGCCACCTCTATACTGAGACTTGCAAACGCACCAGTGACAGCTCGCTGTGTTCTGCCAATAATGACGATGTCGTCAGCGTATGCAAGTAGTTGCACTGACTTTTGGAAAATTGTGCTCCTGGTGTTGGCTTTTGAGTTTCGCACAATTTTCTCAAGAATGATGTTGAAGAGGTCACATGACAGCGCGTCACCTTGTCTTAATCCTTTTTTGACATCAAAGGTCTCTCAAGAAATGAAACACTTTCCGACTAATATTTTCCTAGTAGTTTTATACTTTTATATACTATACTTCATTTAATTTATTGAAAATAAATTCATTCTCTTTTGCCATTTCGATCAAACCAGTTGTCTTCCATTAGTCTCGGTGAAATTGTTTCCTACCTTTACAGAGCAGCGACATGGCTCTGTATAGCTCGTCTCTATAAATCCTGTCATATGCGGCCTTAAAATTGATAAATAGATCGATCGTGAGTATCGATTTGGACTTCTTGGGTTTTCTCCAAGATCTGCCGTTGTGTGAATATTTGATCGGCTTGTGGACTTACCGGGCCTAAAATCGCACTGATAGGGACCAATCAGTTCATTGACAAATGGTTTCAGGCGTTCACATAGTACGGCAGACAGGATCTTTTAAGCAATGTTAGGGAGACTGATGCCTCTATAGCCGGCGCAGTTTATAGCGTCGTCTTTCTTATGAATCAGGCAAACGAAGCTGAGGCTCCATTCATCAGGCTTTTGTATAGGTAGTCTCCTATATAAACTCTGAAAATGCCATCGCATTCGAAATCAATCGAAGAATTACCCTACGCCATTTCTTCGGCCTAAGAATTCAATTGAGTGGTGAAGTCTTATCAAGAAACACAAGTGAGACTGTGATTGTATAAGACCATCATCTTTCCACTCCTGCAGAACCATAGGCTTTAACGAAGGCAGATATAGATGTCTTTGGCCGTTGTAAACGCGAAATTTTTCGCATAAACTGCAACGTTATGTAAGTACAACGTAAAAAAGTGCATTGAGTTCTTAACTATAGTAAACTAAATTAGGTAAGTGGTCGATCTAGTTCCATACCTTATTTAGATTTAAATTGAACTTGAATTGATAACTCTACTGTGCTATTAATCTTCGTAATCTATGCTCCTTAAAGAAAAGGAATAAAACTGTTAAAATTATTCCCAGATCCCACTTTACATTGCACTTCGTAAGTTCAATATCTCTAAATCATTATCGACATGTTTACCTTCAATAGTTTGCTTTTAGAAGAGTAGAAGTTTCGTAAACGAACTTATCCACACATCCCATGCGGGAAAAGGGATAATCTCCTCCAGATCCCTATTCAAACCTGTTTAAACAAAATAATGCCCTACTGTATCCGATGTATAGAGGAGTATATTATGATGCCTAGATTGCTTCCGCAAAATAAACTTTATGACCTAGTGACTGGAAGATTTTTTCATTTTACTTTTTCATCGTCATGGAGTACACCTCAACAAGCCTCTATTCGCATGCTTACCTTACGTTAACGTGCACTTTACAAAGCAAATGTTATGAATAGAAACACACACAGAGCAGAAAATAAAGGCGAAGAGAGAAAAACGGTTTTGATATAAGAGCAAATAAAAAGCGAACCAGGAAAAAAAATAGCGGAGCTTTTTTCAAGGCACATGCATCATATCATGTTCATATGTCCTTCCCATACTTGTGTACCTGTAGATTAGGTAGGTATATTCCTCTAATTGCGAACTAAGGAACACACAGGATCACACATATCAAATTCCCATTTTTTTCCTTTATTGCTCTTTTGCGGATGTTTATTATCCTTATCCCCTGTGAATGGCCATCTCAAATTGTCCTTCTTCGAAAACCCTCTTATCGTGGATTGTGGTAAAACCCACAACCAAGTGACCTGCTGCACTTGTATGGTGCTCGTCATAAAAAGTAATAAAAGTACAAGGACCTGTACTGAACTGGAAAGGTATAGTTTTTGTTTGAATTTAGAAGGATCTTAGTTCAGTTTGAGTTCTCGTGGTGGTATAGTCTCTATCTCTAGTTAAAGTTCTAGACTTCGTTAAATTTTAAAAACTTAAATCAGTGGCTTGTGAATTTATAAACAAATTAAGAACTGTTATAGTGTTATCTAATCCAACCAAAATTGTGTCAAATTTTTGCTTGCGTGTGACTGTGTGATGATGATATTCGAAATTGAAAATAATCAACAGAAACGTAGAAGATGCGATAACGAATATAATCCCGAAAATTTGTAAGTAATGATAGACTCAATTAAAGATATGACATTTGGTGGGGGTCCGTAAGCCCCTGTAATGGCTTAAACAATTTTTTTCTTATCCTTAATTGAGAAGATGTTTTATGGAATAGAGGCTAAGTTGTACCTTGAACGGTGTGAGTAGTAAGAGGATTGCTTTTCCGGAAGAGAGTAGGCAGTTATGTATGTATACCCATTGATAAGTTCCCGGTTCGAGGTTATGACCGATTTTTTTGTAGCCTAATGAATTGAGACTATATTTCTATCTATTATGACTTAGGTATTAAACGTCATGGTTTTGGGCAGGCGTAAATGATAAATAGACAGTTTTCCTAAGTGTTTTTCAGGGTATTCTGGCCTTTTGTTGAAATCTTGCGAACGCAATGGAATGACAAAATTGTAACTTTAAAGATCGTCGTCAATTTTTAACAATTTCCGTGCGTCATCGGGTACTGAATTTCTACACGTTAAGCTAGTATCAGACGATATGTTGAATCAGCAAACGTTTGCTGAAAATTATGTTCCAATCACAACATATCGTGGTAAAAAAAATGTCTGTCATCAAGTATGTACGATTTGTTGTGATTGGAACACAATTTTCGGCAAACGATTGCTGATTCAACATATCGTCTGATACTAGCTTTATACATGATCTTTGTGCCCTAAAAATTGTATTCGCAAGTTTGCATAAACTCTGCCATATAATGACCGTCCATTTAATGGTTCTATTGCACTGAAAAACCAGAAACATGAAATATGAATGGCCACAGATAAAACTTTAAACTTGTTCACTTTAATTAAACCAAATGACAGCCGTGCAATTAAAGGTTAATGAACTACGTCTGACCCACTTTTAGAACTACAGAAATCTTCTCTAAAGTCATCCTGTCGCACTCCCACATAAAAACCAACAACAACACGAAGCACTATTTTTGCCAGACGTGACCAGTGCAATTTTACCACTTGTATTTTTTAAGATTTTCTCCTGTCTGAGATTTCAACTTTAATGGCGGATAAAAGTCATTCAAATCGCGCAAACAAAAGGGTAATCTTTCCTCCATAATGTGGCAACGAGAAGCGAAATAAATTGAAGAAAAACTTCTTCAACTGAATTGCTTTGTATACGGATGCATCCATCCGTAGATGCGGGCAATTTTTACACTATAGAAGATGTACCTATTCAAAGCACTCGGCGCATCCGTTAGTGACCTTTTGCAATTTATTTATGCATGGCTACTAAAAAGAATCGTGACCGTGTCTTAATTTCAAATGACAACGATTTTGTATGAAGATTTTGTGAGAAACTGTTGAGAAAGTTTTTTTTTAAACGGATATTTAGATGCAATTAGTGAATAACTATCGAATGGGTCGAAGCAATGGACATGTATACATTTGAATGATGGGAGTCTTAACTGATTTGAACGCCAACTTTTATTCAGTTGCGGTAGATTATCTTTGAGCTTCTGCAGGCGATGCCATATTTCCTCAGGAACGTCATTATTTTTTTTTTATAAAAACATAACATAAATAATAAATTGTTTGCGCAACAGGTCTTTAACGGGGCTAGCTTCTGGCAACTATTCGCTTGTGTGAGTTTTGAAATTTTGGACGAATGAATTTTGTGATGAATGAAATGAAACGTGACAGCGGCGATTTGGTTTTAGCTGATGGCTCTGTTTCTTTAGAGTTCGGAGGGCCTAACATACGCAGGCTACATATTTTGCAGCGGAAACAACCGTTTTGACACACTTTTTTTTTGCCACCGACTATCAGATTACTTAGTTACCAAACATCACTTTGAATTTCACCGATTTCGAACCAGAAAAGTCAATCATAATCACCGAGAAAAATAGTGGAGACAGCAAACAGCCCTGTGGGACACCACTGTAGAGCTTAAATTCATCTGAGCTGCTTATTATTATTTGGAAATAAGTCGCATTGCGAAGGGATTTTGTATACGTACTGGATATCTACCTAGAGGGAAGAGGGAGACATAGGTCCGTTATTTTGGTTAAAAAGAATAGGACCTACTGAAATACCCATCCAGTTGAGGGTATTGTCTGGTAATGAAGAAGATCCTGACCTCTAAAATGTGATTAAAACTGTCCATATAAATCAAGACACGCAAAACTTGCGGGCGTAAATGACAAGTACAGGAAAAGTGCCGATATTATACCCTAATTAGCGAGCACTAGGCTTTATGGCACCAACTGACGCAAGCAATCAGCAATCCCTAGAAGATCATACTGGGCACTTGTCATATAAATTCACACCTCGCACACTGAAACTCCTTGATTTCATCCAAGCTTGGCCAAGGTCACTTGGTTAATAAAGTCATCAAGCCTGAGCTGAGATCCTCAAAATATCCCATCTTCTTATTGTTCTTACACCATGTCTTATTCTTTAACTTAACGCGTCATGTCATAGGTATCTGTGCGTCAACTGTGCAAGTCATAGTCCAAAAACACCTCGCCAGATGGCATATACATATATCCAATTTATCAAAAATACTGCTTTTATAGATAGTATGAAGCTTTATTCTCTCTTGGGACAGTCATTAAATGATCTTTCAACAAACCAATAAATAAATTTCTCTTGAAAACACGCAGGTGTTAGTACACCACCTTGTGGCATCCCACTTTGAAACGCAATTTCTCCCAATGTCCGAGTGATATTTATCGCCTTTGGGAAACTCTATTGCAAACTCTCGCTCTGTCTCGCATAAGCCTTTTCTAAACCGTCCAGCAGGTGCGTTAAAAAAAAAACAAGTCTCCTGTCGTCATCATTGTAATCGTTTATTTTATGATCTCGCAAACCTCTGTTGATTTATGTAGTCAAAACTAGTTTCCCGCCAGGTTTACCATTCGTCAATTCTCATGGTTATTGCATTTGTTTCAGTATTTCCCCGCGCTCATTAGGAAATTACTCAACTATTTGTTCATCGTAACCGCTCAATTGATCTTGAAAGTGCATTTGCTTGGTTCCATGGTAGCACTTCATCATCATCATCATCATCATGATCGTTGCAATTTTCCACGCTCTGCGTGCAACTTTCTTCGTTATACCCTCCGTTGAGTTGCAGTTAACCACATCAACCATGACATTGTCATCATCATTATCATCATCGTTGACTTCTCTGGCATGAGTTTGTGCGGCTCGACTCATGGGAAAGCAAATTAAATGCCACTCTTCTGTACAAGAGTCAACTGCATGCGGCGACGACTTGGAGGAATGATCCCAATAAATTCAAGACTCTTCTTGACTTCTTCTTCATCTTTCATCTCGTTTTATTAACTGTTTTGTGTAATTTATTTTTCCAGAAACCTCATCGCAAAAAGTAAAAGCCACTCTTCCTTGCCACCAACTGGCGCGGCACCAGCAACAACAGCAACCGCCAGTCTAGGACCACAACAATTACCATCGTTAAGTGGCGGTTTTGTCAAGCTACGCAATGCTGTTGGCGGCCAAAGTCTAATTCCGACCGCATCGTCGCCGTCTAGCAATGATGCAGTAGAGAAACTGAAAGCAGCCAAACAGAGCACCACCAGCACTAGATCATATCAGCCACCAGTGAAACCACCACAAGAGCAGGCAGAGCAGCAGGAAAATCCATCGGCTTTACCGGAATTTTTACGTGGCGGCCTAAAACGTAGCTTAACGCAGGTCAGTAAAAGGCTCAACGGTGTCTGATTGAGTGTGTATTTAACTTGGTCATGGAATTGATGTTGATTATTTGTTTTAGGTCATGGGTCCAGATCAGAGAACTATTACCATAACGAAGACCGGTTCGATTGCGGACCGACTTGCAGCATTGCAGAAGAGTGGAGAGGATGATTGGCGCAAGCGTATATCGAAACGCGACGAAGTCGATGAAATCCGGCGCGAGAATATGGTCAATGTAAGTTGAATGAATACATAGGTTTAAGTTTTGTAGCCACATCCTAATCGGATGTCCAACTATATCGCATTTGTTGGGTAAGCTGGGTGCCAGAACTATTTGTATTTCTGGAGGCATTTTTCAAATTTACTGATAAGGATAACCATGTCGGTGTTATTCTCGAGGGAGTAGGTACCTACTCTTTTTAAAAAGGGATTTTGTTATATTGGTATATGCGACTCACCTCCCGCAGTTGAGGCTTCCTCGTTCGTGCCCGGAGTGTTTCAACGCCCAGGAACAGCATAGTTTAAGGGTGAACTTATTTGATATTTCCTTTAGAGCTTTACAGCAGTCACTGACCAATAACTGCCTGCATTGTCGGTGTAGGTAAGAATGTCTGATTCGATAGAGATCACGTTTAGCAGTTCGGAGCCATCGCGCTTTTTTAGGCGACTTTAAGGTCGATGAAGGGTGTATATTGGTCCGGAATTAAGATTTGCCAGAATCAAAAGATTTGGTCGATGGTTGACTTTCCGGACCTCAAACTGCACTGATATTTGGCTGATCAGGTCATTGGCGGAAGTTTTTAAGCGTACAGACCAGTACAGCCAAAAAGATCTTATAAGCAACATTAAATGCGATATTCTGTATCAATTTGGTGGATGCCGTCAGCCGCTTCCATTAATCGGACACACTTCCATCCAAAAAATTAATTAAATAAATAGTTGGTGCAACAGCAGTGTAGACACCCTAAGCCTAGCTTCTTCCATCCAAACAAAAAATAAATAAATAGGTGGCGCAACAGGCGGGTGACACCCAAGACCTAGCTTATCGCAATCATTTGTTTTGTGTGAGTTTCTATTTTTTGGACGAATGGAAGGGACCTACAATTTTATGCCGAGTCCGAACGGCTGAATTGAGAAGCTTTTTCATGACAGTCATACTCTCGGATGTTTGTCAGACGTTCGCGAGAGGTGGCGCAGTAGAAAAAACTTTAAGATGTAATTTGTGTTTTTCCGGGGATCCATCCAAACAAGTCGTCTAAAAAATAGTTTTGCTGGTTTGCCGTATGAATGGTTCGTTCTGCCTGACAGGCAATTTCGGTCGTCTTCGCCGTTTAACAGTCTGCAGAATTGTTTCCATACCATCAACCCCGACTGTGACTCTACTACCAAATGGCCTTGCTTATCTACACAGGTCTCTGTCGTCTTGGTCTTGTTGCCTTGAGACATTCCTCTTACCTTTTGGTAAACCATTCTAAAATAGCTCCTTAAGTAACACTTCTCTATTCGCTCTATCGCACGCTTTCCTTATCTTTGGCTCGTGGGTGTTAAGATCCGCTTTCGTCCTTTTATGCAGCAGCGTAGACGAGTTGCTTTGTTTACGCATGCGCTAGTGCTTGCTGGCACTTTTCATCGGGTGAACCCTAGCACATCGGTTATGTCGTCCCTAATGAGGTACGCGATTGACAAATGCTCTTGAGATTTGTTACGATTGCAGCCATTCAAATTTTAATCTGTTTGTACAGTATTTCTTTCTTGTTGTAGCATCTCAGATATTCTCATATTCTCCGAACTCCGAATCCGAGCTTTTATTGGTTGCTCGGAACTTTAAACCTCTAGAATACTGCAAGACAGCCCTCCGACGATCGTATAATATTATGAATTGGCCCGTCAGTTTTAAGATCGGCTGACAACCATATTTCTTTATAAATTTTGAGGTGAGAAAACCGTGCGCTAGCTAGCAACGCCAACGTTACGCCAACTGTAACGCCAGATCTAAGGATAAGCACAAATTACATCTTAAGGTTTCGTCAAGCCAACCTATAGAGGGCTATGCGCGTTCTCTCTATAGCCTGTGACAGTTGGCGGATATTCCGGTGTCAGTAACCCACTTCGGGGATTTGGGATCTTAAAAATCCTTACTGACATCAGCTCCAAATATGTCAAAGTAGCTCAAGTAAGGTATAGCAACAGTGTTGATTGGAGACTCTTACGACACTGAGTATCCTTAAGATGACTACATTATACCTACACTAGGTACCTGATCTCGTGCTCAACCATCTTGGAGCATACAGCTAGAGGTGCGGTTAGCTATAACACTACTATTGCTCTAACTGGAAAGGCGTCGCGTCGCGTCGTTCGTTGCGGCTCTGGTCCAACCCGACTGCCAATTATCGTAATTTCGCACAACCATTTTTTACAGTGTAGCCCTTTGATAACTATTTAGTTACAGGACGCCACCCATGACCTTAACATCCGCATTTAAAGAGTCCCACTAAAAGACTTTACGGCAAATGACAATTCCCACTTGAGAGAAAATCTAAATAAACCAAAAACAAACATTTACCATTCGAATGAACCATCACATCCTACACATTGGGCATTGCTCCAACAATCCGCTCACACAAATGTCCATTTTCGCATTTCGCACTCGCAATGAACTGATTTAAATTTTTCTAAAATTCTACCACAAATTGCCTGTAAAAACAAAAAAATTCATAAGGAAATGTCACTTTTTGTTTTAATTAAATTGCCACTCTCCGTCATGCAATTAACCTGGCACAACTTAGCACTCATCTGTGGAAGAATGATCAGCATTTTGGCACCAAATCAAGAAATGCAAATGCGTTCCATTTTGAACTAATTAAGTTGAATAATTGATGTTCTATACAAAAACTGGATAAAAATGTCAAAGTCAATCTGACAACTAAGCGTGTCGATAGATTCGCCTACTGCAAAGTGCAAACTTGTGCGCTATGAATGTTGAATATCCGTTGCCGTTCTGTATCTTAACAAGCATCAAAGTTGCTAAATTAGAAAATAATAGTTTCGCAAGCTTCGTTAAGTTCAATAATTATTCTTGTGTGTAGGGAATTTTAATTCGTTTGCTTGGTTGTTTTCAAGTTTTCATGGGGTTATGACTTCGATGTGGTGTCGACTGTCGAGTACGTTACAAGTACCTACTATACACCGAGTGAATGGTGTGTTTAAGATGTTCTGATTCAGGGATTTTTCCAAGATGATTGACGGTTCAATTAACACTTAATCGTTTATAGTTATAGTAGTTGTTATACAAGGAGGAAAAAAGAGTAAACAAAGAATTTAGAAGGGCATTCGATTCAGTGGTTCAGTGATTTTAAAAGATTCACTTTCGCTTTATAATTTGATCGAAGAAAGCTTGGTTGCATGTGGTTTGCTTTAAGATAATTACCTATACTGAGATTTTTCGTAGATATTTAAATTGTAATTAGATAAAATTGAGCTTCAGGTAACCTTTTGAGTACCTATAGCAAATGAAAGTATGTATTTATTTCATTCATTTTCTATGTTCCGCTTATCTATTAAGTGGGTCACGGCTCACGGGTGTAGGTTGCTCAAGTCGACCCTCTATAGCTCTCGACCCTCCGCCATCGACTCCAAATCAGCAAGGGCAATCATCATACGGGTAGAGGAGAGATTATGGACTTGATCTAACCATCTCATTCTGGGTCTACCTAGAGGACGCCCTCTCGATTAAATAGCACGTCGTATGGGATCCTGGTCGGGGACATGCGTTTAATATGACTAAACCACCGAAGCATGAACCACAGCGTCCGGAGAAGTAGCTGCTCGACATTGAGTTTCTCACGTATTCTGGTATTTCTAATGCAGTATCTATACGGGTCACACCAGCAATACAACGGAGAAATCTGATTTCGGCAGTTTGTATCCGCGATCTTATTCTTTCGGTCATTACCCAAACCTCATGAGTCAAGCTGTCTCAAAATTGATCCAGCCTGCCAATCCTACGGGAAAACTAAGCATTGCTCCTTCTATCACTCGTGAATAAGACCCCGAGATACTTAAACTTCTCCACCTGTTTCAATGGAACTCCACTAACATGCAGATTGCATTGAACAGGCGTTCTGGAGACGACCATAACTTTAGATTTGTTCACGTTTATCTTCATCTCAGCTTCAAAACAAACGGCTACAAACCGATCAAGTGCGCGCTGAAGTTCAGTCTGAGAAGACGCAAGGATGAAAGGTGAAACGTATTGATTTAACGCCGTTTACCCGAACACAGCTTTTACAGTTTACACAGCTCTGCAACACATTTTCCAGCACTTTGGCAAAGACTTTTCCGGGGAGACTTAAAAGTGATATACCACTGTAATTGGAGCAATCCCCTTTATCCCCTTACTTGATAAGGGGACAAAATCACCCCAATCTGCCAATCGCTGGGAGTATCGCCATATTTAATGACACGAGAGAGCCATTTAACTCCCTCTTCACCTAAGGCCTTGAGAATTTCTGCGCGGAATTCTTCCACTTCGGCAGATTTGCCAGCTTTTAACGATTTGATCGCAAAAGTGACTTGCTCTACCGTGGGACTATTTTCCGCCCTACTCAAGGCGATGGAGAAGAAAAAGCACTGCTGTAAAAATAGGCCCCTATCGAAAAAGTGCACTTCTCCACTAACCCCATCATGTTTGCGACTGAAAATGGTTGGAACCAGTGGTCCCAGGTTGAGGGGAAAATCACCATTTTTGCCGATTTTTTAAGACGAAAGGGAGAAAAAAGGGGAAAGGGATAAAAACGGGGAAAAAATTCAAAAAGGGGAAAATCTTAAAATCCTATCGAAAAAAGGTTGGTAAGAAAATCTTCTAGAATGAATACCTACAAAACAATCTACAAAAAATAACCATGCTCAAGAAATGTTCCCATGCGACACCCACTTAATTTTTTGTTTGGTTTCTGAATGCATTCATTCTTTTGACATTTAATAAAACTATAACCATGGCCATACACTCCTTACCATGAACGTCGTGTACAGAGAGACAGCTAGATTTTGAGTGAGTAGAAAAATAGATAGGTAGTACAGAAAATGGACCAAAAATCCACTTTCAGAAATAATTTTCACATGAGCATGGCGCATGATTACGAAGGTTATTTTCCGGAACCATAGCGCTTTCTCTAAAAATCTTTAATTGGTATTTGCGTTGGTAGAGTGAGGACCTAAAATCGGGCGTCCGCTTCGAATTTACCATCAAATTTTTGTATTTTCGATTTCATTACTCCTGTACATGTCAAATTTTATTTTATTGCAATGAGGGTTTGTTTTTGTGTGTAGCCAAGTCGTTCATTAGAATGAAAGTTATGCCACACATCCCTTCCCATGAAAGTCGTTTCGGGCGAGACAGGTCGATTTTAAGTGAGTAGAAAAGAGAATGGATAACCTAAAAATCTACCCGTCTCGCCCGACACGACTTTCATGGGAAGGCATGTGTGGCTCAGCACATAGTGTATCCTTAAACTATGCCTTAATTCAAAATATTACGCGAATTTCTAAACAACGGCGGCACAACTTAATGTGTACCTAATAATTCTCATTTTATTTTGGATTTTGAATGAAAAAGGAACTAACAAAAAAATACAAATATCTCAAGCAATTGGAAGCATTGCTCGAGTTCAAAACATGGTTAAGTATGATAAGATTTTTTCTTCGGAAAAAAAGGTATTTTTTTTCTTTCTAAAGGGGAAAAAATATCATGTTGGTGTTAAAAAAAGGGGATTTCTTTTTTTAAACCCTGGGAACACTGGTTGGAACATAAAATTTCGACCTATCGCACTCCCACCAATCGCCATCATCAGCGAACTGCGACCAGCTCGGTCTTCAGAGCGCCATTTTTTTTTTTTGCGTGTAGCTGGACGTAAAATCGTTAAAAGACATCGCATGCGAGCTTTGCGATAGTGTGGGACTTGCGAAGAGTAAAGCGCCATTTCCAAAAAAAAAAAAAAACCAACTGTCGCGCGTCAACCTGTATACGAGTCTACTGCCCGAAACTGGGTCCGGCATAACAACAAACCGTTGACTGACTTATGCTAGAATAAGTACTTCCACATGCGAGTAAGTAAAGTACAATTTTTGAGCTCCTATTCTCCTTGTTACCATCTTTACAATCATCATTCCAAGATGATTATTTTATAAGAAAAAATCATCGATCACTGTAAACTGAAATTCACTACAATCCACAGCCATACTACTTCTTTCCAGCGAAACTCGAATTACACTGCATAATTTCAGGCGAACCACAAAATGATCGTACAGCACAGCTATCTCTTGATCAGTGAATTACAGCTTTCACATGTGTTAGCAACCAGGTACTGGTACACTATCTCCTCCCCAGTTGCATACGAAGTACCCATATGACTCCAAATGGAACACTCTTGTCGTTTTCATTTGTTAAAATTGCGTATTCCCATCTACGGGTTTACAGAAATTAGAACACTCTCCACTGGTACGTGACTGAATTTGCAATTCCCCTATATGGATTTCCCTTTTTCCGACAACGGCATCGGGGTGATCTTAGAAAGTGACAAATACATACTGTTACTGTCCAGATCTGCTTCCACCCCCGACATAACCACATTATAAGTTGCTTTTAAAATTGTCATTGATCACACCTGCTCCAAATTAAGTTAATGACCTACCAAAGTTGGTAAAGGAAGAGCACCAGCAGCAGCGCACACGTCGACGTCATGTGGGCGGCATTACAATGCTGACTTTGGCCTTCATGTCTCGGTATAAATAAATGTCGGTCGTCAGCAGAGAATGACGGGATGGCTTTTGAGAAATAAAAATGCGGAACATTTGGAGTGAAGACTTCACCGGAATGATGAATCAAATGAGTAGGTACGTGCTCTGTGAAGTAGTTCACTTTTTGTATATTGCTATTGACTTATTTGGAATCCAAAACGAGACAATTAAAGTCGCTGAATTGGCATGAACTTAGGTGATTGAGGACAGATTTGTTTTGGTACCGGTATACGTATGCCATATACCGTCGTCTTAACTACTGTCAATCTGTTTTTGCAAAATATTGTTTTACTTATCGTCTGTTGACTGTTGAATGTTTTGATACCGTGTAATGGGGGAGATTATTCGAATTTGGTTTTTTTCTACAGAAAGACCCATGAATAATAATATGCAATTTAAATTATTTTCGTCTTTTGTTCGGATGGATATGGAGTTAAGTTTGCTTTTCTGGCTTTTGGCGTTAAATTTGAAGTTGTTATGGAATTAGGTTTCTCAAGTTATTAGTGGTGGTGGTATTTTAAGTGGTGATTTAATGGTTGAGATCTTTTAATAAGTACATAATGACGGAATAGGTTCTAAAAATGGTTTAAGACTTTTTTCTAAAATTAAAATGTAATCACTTAGTAAAATCTGAGATTTTATTGAACGATGGTCGTATCGTGAATTATGAATTTAGAAAGACACGTGTATCTTTGACTTAGTTTGGAGATTTCTTTATTAAAAATACGGAATCTCATTAATTTTGCTTTGAAGACGGTTCTGTCGAAGCTCGAACTCTGAAAGGGGGAAAGGGGAGGATCAAAGTTTGTATTGGAAAATTCTGATTTTTTATCCGATCGACTTTAAACTCGGTTTGTGCATCCTATATAAGAAATAAAGAAAATCGGTTTCCCTTTCATTCATTCATTTTCAATATCCCGCTTATCCATTAAGTGGGTCGCGGGTTTAGGTTGCTCAAATGGACCCTCCATAGCTCTCGATCCTCCGCCATCGACTCGAAATCATCAAGGGCAATCCCCATACGGGTAGAGGAGAGATTATGAATTTGATCTAACCATCTCATCCTGGGTCTACCTAGGGGACGCCTGCCCGATGGTACGGATTCCATAGCACGTCGTGGGATCCTGGTCGTGGACCGCTCCGTCCGGAGAAGTAGCTGCTCGACATTGAGTTCCTCACGTGTTCTGGTATTTCTAATGCGATCTCTACGGGTCACACCAGCAATACAACGGAGAAATCTGATTTCGGCAGCCTGTATCCGCAATCTTATTCTTTCGGTCATTACCCAAACCTCATGACCATAGGTAAGAGTTGGAACAAACACCGAATTAAAGACTGACAACTTAGCTTTGACACCAAGTTCAGTCCTCCTGATAACAGAATGACCAAGCTGTCTCAAAATCGATCCAGCCTGACCAATCCCACAGGAAAACTCGGCATTGCTCCTTCCATCACTCGTGAATAAGACCCCGAGATACTTAAACTTCTCCACCTGTTTCAATGGGACTCCACTAACATGCAGAGTGCATTGAACAGGCGTTCTAGAGACGACCATCACTTCAGATTTGTTCACATTTACCTTCATCTCAGCTTCAACACAAACGGCTACAAAACGATCGAGTGCGCGCTGAAGTTCAGTCTGAGAGGACCCAAGGAATTCGGTTTCCCTAATTTTGGAAATTTTGCTTGGGGCCCGAGTTATTCGTGACGGGAAAAAAAGATTCAATACCTAAGTAAATTTAAACTCAATCGATTCGGTGGTTTTCGAGATATAAGATTTTGAATGTTTTTTTGTATGGGCGGTGCCACGCCTCTTTGTCCAATTCTGACCAATCCTCACAGGAATACTCCTGGGCCAAAACCTAAGATTATCTGTAAGATTGAGCTCAATCGATTCAGTGGTTTTCGATAGAAAAGATTTTGAATGCATTTTTTGTATGGGAGGTGCCACGCCCCTATAACTCATGAACCAATACAACTACAAAGACCGTATACACTTATAAACCATGGTATTAAAGTCACCTTTCATGGGAAATTTTGAGAATCAAAATCGGTTAACGGATTACAGAGAACATTATGGACAAACACAATACAACTTATTTGTATATCCTACCTAAATATTTTATAGGCCACAAAAATATTTTTATACAGAAAATTTCACCATTTAGAGATCGTAAAATTTAGCCTGGACACTAATATGATTAATATTAAGAAGGTCAATAACTTTGGAGCTCATTTGGTAAAACAAAGCCAAGGTGCTGACAACTTGATCTTTACTCGACCATTGATCCCATTTAATTTAATTTCACGACTCAATGTATGTATGCTGTAAGTAGGCTAATCATTTTAAAACAAAGTCTGCAGTATAGGGTGTGGAATTTGACTTTTCTCATTCCGATCTTAAGTATCTGCATCTGTGTATGCATTTCAATATGGTATCAAATTAATTGGCACATTTTGTTTGTACACACTCCCTAGCATTCGGTTTGCATAGACACATCCGCACAATTTACATCTTTAATTTTCTACACTCGCCATCTTTAGAATATATACATATTTTTTTTTTTAATAACAAACAAACCCATAAACTTTTATATTATTTCTGTGATTTATGGAATTTTCGTTTCCTCTTTATGTAAATAAAATTGTTAGTCTCTATTACGAGCGGCAACAAGCGGACATTTGCCTTTTGTGGACAAAAATATTACAAAAGCGAAAAAATAAATCTCTCATCCATAACAATCGCGCAAATAACGAGTCCAACCAACTCGTATGTGCATTTGCAGATCTGTAAATAGACAACTCTCCACTCTCGTCATTGTGACATTTTACATCGCACATCAGCATATACCGTCAGATACTACCAATGCACTATACAAATAGTTACCTCCTAATTTATGTCATACGTAAATTTCACAATGTAAATGAAAACAATCAGCCACCAGCTGATATGAAGCCAATTAAAGAGCCGACCTGCAAGGGTCGAAACACAATGGAAATAAAAATGATTAAGAAAACAGAAAATAAACACAGAAATTTCTTTCTGATAACGTCAGGGAAATTGAAAATATGTACTTTAGTCAAGCAGTTAAGAGTTGGGCAACCTCCACACCCCTTTTTCTGCTGTTCATCAATTCAATCAAAACAAGCAGACGGCAAATTGGGAAATGGAAAAGTGTTGCCAGTAGTTGGTTGGTTTTAAAAAGCAAAGAAAAAAAATTGAACTTTTTGTGATCGAGTTCTATACTACCTATATAATTTCCTTAAATCAAAACTAACTCCTAGCTAGATTGAGAAAAAGAAAAAAGTTACGTTTTTTTCCATTCTTTGAAACTTACTTATTTTTGGAACGTTAAAAAAAAAACAAAGTGACATCTTTGTTACGCAATAGAGCTCGAACTGGGTACCAGGACTTTATCTGCTAGGCTTCTAGCGGTCAATGAAAAACGGCGAATGTGTTCATGAGAAATAAAATTAAACCTAAAAAAAACTATTGATATGAATATACCCATTAAAATTGAAGGCGGTATTGGAGCTGTTATTTTTTAAAAATAAGTTTTGTACCTTTTTAAATTGGATTTATGTTTTACGTACATACCCACTGTAGCGTTTTTAGGCAAAATTAATGGCAATAAAGGAAGTCTTATACTGCATCTTCTCGGATATTCAGGCTGCAATCAAGTGCCTGGAATCAGTCTCTACTAACTCTACAACAGCCCTAGACTGTCGCACGACTCTCAGAGAGATGACGGAGCAGTTCAACATTCACCTCTGCTGAGTGCCGCGGCATAGAGACATTCTAAGTAACTGTAAGGCTTATGAACTCGTCAAGCTCGAAACCACACTGTCTATCGTACCAAGCAAATTTACCTTAGGTATCCCGATCGCTACGTGTAAACTCATAATAAAGCTGGATGCCATTGAAAGAGCAAACCTTAAGTGGGCATGTGGCATGACGATGACATGTGTAGCGACAAAACAGATCTGGCCAAAGCTAGATCTTAAACATTCAACAATTTGCATCAATTTAAGTGCAGAACTAACGTACATCTGCAAGCATCTCGGGGTGCTGATGAAGCGTTATAGGTTCGCCTTCCCGGGAGAAGTATTAGAAAAAAAATTCTAAGAATTTGATCTCTTTTGACAAAAGGCATATCAGCGCCACAATAGGTGTCATTACGGGAAACTGCCTTATAGGCAGGCATGCAACAAGGCTTGGCCTATTCTCAAACGATTTTCGTAGAAGCTGTTTGGACCTTCCTCTGTACTTGTCCGACCCTCTGGAAAATGGAAACTCCATTTGGGAGCCTTCTATTACAGTGATCTAAACGATCTAACAAACCTAGTCAGTCGTAGTCTCCTATGCTACATCAGAAGCTCAAACTGGTTCAACGAGTAGGACGAAACTTTTACTAGATTCATGTGGTATCACAATGGACCTTATACTAAGTGTGTCGGCGTTTTACCCGGCAACCACTTTAACCTAATCTACATGCCCATAGAGCATTTTTTAAACTGTTGGATTTGAAGTTAATGATCGTCTAATTCTAATAATTTGCCAAACAATACACATACTGATTAGAAAAACATTGTGTCAGCTGTCACCTGTCAGATTAACTATTAGTTGACTGAAAATTCCTCTGGATAGGACTATTTTACAGGCATTAAAAAGTCGGACACACCGTACCAGACAACGTTGCCTTTAGTGTCTTACAAATTAAAAGCGATTCCTACCGAAAATTTGTACTATAAAGAGAAATCGAATGAAGCTCTCGAACTACTGGCAATGCTTATAGGAACTGATCTGAATTCACTTCAAACCAAATTACTCATCAGCATAGTGTACAGTAAAAGCCGCGTTAAAGCGGTCCGGCAACTTATTTTCATCCGAACCTTGGTGAATCATTTTATTCTTTGTTGTTATCGTATTTTATTTTTCCTTTATTGTTGTTTTCTTGTTTTTATTTGTGTCTCAGCTGAGAGTAGGTAGGTGTAGTATAGAACTTTAGATACGTAGATACAGAAAAATTCATACACAGGGAGCATGCGTATCTTCTTCTTAATAAATTCTACATAAATTGCGGCTCTGAGTCTGAGTACACTCGAAAATATGCGGGAGATTCATCATCATCATCTAAATTATCATCCTTGTGTGTCGTCTTCTTTTGCTCTAGCGCTAGCCATGAATATTCGTGCGGTTGGTTGGCGCAGTCTCTGTTTGGAGCAGCCCCATGATTCAGTTCAGTGCGATCGTTTAACCCGTTGACAACGTTCACAATCACGTTTACGTTTGTGGCTATTTTTATGTTTCGCTTCGTAGTTTTTTACTACTTCATTTTCGCCTCTGATAAGAAATAAATTCCATTCCACTCTTTGTGTGGTGGTAATTGCGGTTGAGTGCCCCAACCCTCCCTGCACATAAGTGGAGTACACAAAAGAGGGTAGCCCCTGTCTGTTGTAACAAGTGGATACCACTACAAATTCGTGCAAATTGAACGAATGCAATAGGCACCAGCAACAGCACTAGCAACTGGACAGCACAGAGGACGGTAGCGCGATTGGATCTGGCCTCAAGAGAGTACGCAACGTACCCGGCTACGGAACAGTACAACGCTACATTCGGCGGCGGATTGTAGTCAGTGTATATTCTGAAACGAACGACAACGACACCATAGCGCGCACAGTGGATATTTCTTTTTTTTTTTATTATTATTATTTGCAAACGAGAAACAAAAACAAAAAATCGAACGAGCCAGCAGAAAAGTTGCAAGAATTACGAAACTTTTCGACAGTGTTTCTGGTAGTGCAATTGCATTTTGACATTGACAGCTCAATATTGTGATGGATTACGTGCAATTTCTGCTGGTTGTCTGGGACTATTGCCTTGTCCTGTGGGACTACTCCCCGTGGATAGCGTACGCCTTGGCATTTCTCACACTTATTCCGAAAGTTTGGCGCCGCATTCGAATCGATGCAGACGCCGAACTGCGAGATGTCAAATTTCATCGATGCTATGGAACTGAACGGTGCTGTCACCCCTTAGAATCGGACGAAATTGTGCGACCAAGGAAAAAGGTATTACGCCGATTTGCGATCAAACGTGAAGATAAATCAGAACCAGTAGTCCACTCGCCCCCGCCTACGCTGACAACTCATGTCAATCAAATTGCGAAAATGTTCGAGGGCAATGCCCGCAAAGTCAACCGAGTGACGCCCATCATAACAAACGAGCAGAGTTCTGAATTGAACGTGAGTGATTTGTCGGTGCCAAAGAAGACTGAGGATCCCACCAAGATGACGCTTAAGAACCTGGATGAGCGCTTCTTCAAGCCATCGCCGCCGCCGGTGAAACCGGAAAACATCCCAGAAAACGATGAGAATGCGGAAAATTCAGTGAATTTACTTAATCGTCCTTTGGAGCCATCCGCCGCCATTGTGATTCAACGACGGCGTTATCCATCCACATCGCCATCACCCCCGCCACGGCCCCTGTCCCGAACATCGTCACGACCCACGTCGCTAATGGCCAGCATAGAGAATATCTTCGCTATGGCCAATCAATGCACCAAAGGCAGTTGCAGTCCCAATGGACCGGTTACATCGATCGAAGAAATCCTGTCGCAGCGTCGGCTCTCCCGGCCACTGTCAGCGTATTCGATAAGTGACCTCCTGGGTGACAGTCTGCCCGACGAGAGTTACATTGAGAGCTTCTTTGGCAATTTAAACAAGTAGTCATACCTATTCCACTTGTCTGTGTGTGTGCGTGAATAGTGCCATTAGATCTAGATGATGTACGTCAAAACATATGCGCACCAACTGCTTCAGTGGGGGAGATTTAATTATTCTAAATCGGTTGTGATAAGAACAGAGTATCTAGTGTTAGCATGACCTAAATCTATATACTAATTGCCATTTGCTTAGGGCTAATAATGTGTTTTGTGATATATATATTCTCCATTGTCTGTAAAATTGTATAAGGGTGATGTCACACTTTCTCTTATCGCATTTTCGTTGGCATTTACTGCAAATCAATAAAGTGTTGTTTATCTTACAAAAAAAAAAAAAAAAACAGTAAATGAAAAGTTTGCGAAAATGATAAAATCAAACAGAACAACGTGAGCGAGAGAAGGGTGGAGTAACAGAAAAAAAATACACGATAAGCATGTTCGTTATTTATTTAAATTAATAAATTTTTTTTTCTCTCAACTTCCTTTGCATGGGTCAAGGAAGATTTGCAGAAATAAATTTGAAACGCAACACGAGTTTTTTTTTAATGAAAAAAACCTTTTGCGTGACAAAAATGTTTAGTATTTGAACAGCTTGACGAAAATTTATTTTATATTGTTTTGGAAACCGTCGACAGAGTTTTGTGTGATAAAGATAAAAAGACGAGAATAGTTTTGTTTGTATAATTTTTTATAAGCTTGACACCGTCTCTCGCTTAGATTTCTTTTATAAAAGTATTTAATACATTTTGGTGGAGAAAACGAAATTTAAATGTTAAAACGTGGGAACTACTTCATTTTTGTGCATTATAATTATAAATGTTTTTTTTTTTATGAATAATTATAAGCAATGTACATAATGTCTAAATAAAGGATGATCATTTTTAAGCGATGCCTTATTTATTTCGTTGTTTTCGAAGAATTTTTTGACAGCTGTAGGTTGCGAACGCTAAAGTTGGGTATGGTAAGGATGTTTCATTGGAGCTGCAATCAACAGTGAATTGGGATAGTTTTGACTGCAATTGGACTAGAATATCCCAGATTTTATTACAGAAAAGAAGTAAATTCTGTAGATACATAACTACAGCATGTAGGTAAGGTATACAGATTCTAGATCCTATTTTAAGTTCATGGGCATAACTGTTTGATTGTTTGTTTGTTTGGTAAAATATGTCGAAATATCCCCCACAAATTATCAAATATCACTTATCAATTATTTTCGGGTGTTTTGAGATTCGAATCGAACAGAAATTTAGGGCCAGTTTCAAAGATTCCGGATAAAGTTTCGGATAGTTAGCCGACACATAACGCTGGTCCACTAGATAAAAGCTGCTGATATTTTTTTTCTGTTTTATCGTCAAAGTCTGATAAACTAACTTGTGGAACAATTTATCAGCCACTAAGTTTATTTCGATACACACATGTCATTTGTTTTGTGTTTTTTAAAATTTTATGTTGTTTTAGGTACCTAAGCCAAAACAAAAAAGACATTTGAAAAATTAACGGAAGGAAAAATTTAATTGGCAAAAATCCAAAAAATAATTCTGACAGAGGAGCTGGAGCAGGTATCCGAATACTCAGTTTGTGGCTCAGCTATTCTTTAAACAGGCTGACTATCGGCCCAGGGAAAAGGTGCATAGGATAAGAATTAGAGAGAAGGGTAATTTGTGGATAGGAGTTGGAGAAGATGGGGAAATAGATAAGCTCTCAAGGCTTATCGAGCACTCTAGCTAAGAGTTTTTGGGTAGTTCTTAGTTCGTTTTTCATCAAAACAGCCTGTCTGTCATGGGTGACCCTACTGCCACCTAAGGCGCCGACAGCTTAGCTTGTTGAATCATTATAACTTAAGCCTCCACACCACCAACAACGTCCAGAAAAGGACGCAACGTTAAAGTGACCGTCCTTTCGTGGTAGGAAGGTTTAGAAGAAAAGTGAATACAATTTTCCTTTTCACGTTTTCGACCATTTTGGTAAGCCGGAATCGAATTCTAAAATCTTCATGGTCGAAATACACTGTTCCGACGGGACAATCTACGCTCGTCAACGAAAATATAAAATCTTTAACAGCCACTTGAACCGACTGATACTCTATCCGAGACTATATCTGTCAGATTCAAATATCACTATCCGAAACCTTTGAAACCAAAAGTTGAAGTTTAGCTGACAGATAAGTTCCGGATAGTCTATCCGAGACTTTATCAGCTATTCTTAAAACTGACCCTTAATCTATTTTATTCATTCTACTTCGACAAAAAATATTAATTTTTTATTTCATTGTTTCCAGTGAAGTGCTAGTCGGAAATATACTGCCTGCCAGAGGCCCTACCTGCAAGCTCCATATGTTGACGAATTTTCAAACGAACTCATTCTTCTATTGTCAATTTTAATAAACTAAAAATCACGATAAAATTTTAGTTTAAAACTAAGAACAGTACTAAGCAGCGTATGCAATTTACCGCATGAAGGTTTTTCTTGTTAAATAAACCCCATCCCCACATTAGGTGTCATGGAGGTATGCATCGAACATTATTCAGATGGTGAGCAAAATGAATAACAGGCTTGAAATTTGGCACGCCTTTTGACAAAGAGAAGGGAGTTTTACATCCGTTTGTGTTTAAAAACGCAAGAAGAAAAGCCTTTGTTCGTCGTCAATTCTTCGAAATTCTGCGGTATTTATAGCGATAAGACTTTGTAGACCACCTACAGATCGTCGATAAATTAAAAAGTTGGACAAAAAACACGATTGGAAAGACTGATTGTCGATCGGCGATCGGCACGACAATTGTCGATTGATTGATTGATTTTAGCTATTCGTATGCGCAAAATTGTTTCACTTTTAAGAGAAAGCATCGACCAGACATTTGTAATCGACTACAAGCAACTGTCAAATCGACAAATATCAATTGCAATCGACAATCAAAGTTGTCGATCGATCGACAGTTGTCGCTCAACGATCAACTATTGACACTTACAATAGGGGATTGATAGTGAACAAGACTTTTAGAAGTCAGTCAAGAGATTTTCTTGTGCGGATAGTCGAAAATTGTTAGGACAGTTACATTAAGGTCGAAGGTGATGGTAATGAACGACAGGCTGTGTAGGAGTAGAAGAATCGCTTCTTTGGTATACCTTAGACCACGGCCTCAAACAAAAAGCTTCCCTCTTGCCAGATCGGTCCTCACCGGCCTCCACTTCGCTCACCAAATTGTTTGAGGTAGCTGTTATATTGTCCATGCCACCTAATGAGGGGTCCTCTGCTCTGCTGCATAGTCTCTCTTGGGTAAACTAAGATACGTGTCGAACTGGCGCGCTGTTGTCCATTTTCACTCAATGTGGGTATTCTAACAAAATCAGACGTACTATTTCAATATGGAATTCAGAAGAATCTTTCTAACGAAAGTTATATTTCTTAATGTTTTAGACGTTCGCAAAAACGTTGGCATTTAAGGGGAGGTTAGCCTGACGTGCGTCGCCGTAAAGTAATGACAATGAGCAATATTGCTTGATAAGAATTAAATTTTGAAAAATGTCCTCGCAGACCATTTTGTTTGATTAAAAATTTCAATACCGTTAATACCCTGTTAGTTTCTACAAAATCATGTACTCCTACTATAGGATTGTGGCACTCCTCCAACCTGACAGATGGTCCATGCGGGAATAGACCTTTCTTCCACACATTCATTCATCCAAAATGCGCTTGTTTAAACGTAAATATAATCAAGCAGCATTGCTTGCAAAAGAGGTGAGTAAGTTGTCCAATTATCCTTTAATCCAGGATGTTAAGTAGGTATGCTATTCACCGTATGGTTTCTTTCTTTGACGAATTATTCGGTAATATCGATCCACTACAAGTAGAGTATCGATTAAATTCCAAATCTTTATTGGGACACTTGCTCAGGCGTTCAACATGGCATTTCATAGTTTTAGGCGCTTGTCAAAAATATATTGACGACTTGTTTTTCGGTTGAAGTAGATACCACGAATAATGGTAATTCCCAATCTCCGCATAAACAAATATGATTCACCTCACAACTTTTTATGCCTACAAGTACCTACCAAGCTCAAGGCTGGTCATCTCGTCGTACACCTGCGGTTCGCCCTTTAGTAAATCGAGCTTCTCTTTGCAATTTACACCAACATTTGTACGGTCGAGTGCGCATCTATTAGCACCACCAAACGACTACCATATCTTCATTTGAGCGCCTTGTATAGCTGTAATCTTATCTAATAAACTTATCATGCCTCCAAGTATTAGTTACTCGTTCGGTTTATGTCTCGTTTAGCTTTAGCGTTTAATGTGACATTAGCCGCGGTCTCTATACGTTGACTTGTTTTCATTTGTTCCGCACTTGAAGTGGCCAGCCAAATCGCACTGGTGTTGAGGTCATTCGGCGTGTATTAGCAATCGATTTGCAATAGTGATCGTGCTTTGTTGTTTTTGTGAAAGTTTATCTTACTAGTGGGTGTTACTATTATTAGTTCGCATCTGGTTAGGTTGCGAATAAGCTACAAATGAATAGTAATGGCGGGCAGCCGAAAATTGGTAAATAAAGTCGTAGCGACAGTGTTTTGCTTGTGTTCCCTTAAAAGGCGGATATTCGACGCTGACCTTGGGACTGGATTTTGTCTCTGACCTACATAAATGGGCATGAATCCCATAATTTTTTTGGAATTTTTCATAACGAAAATGCGCAGAAACTGTGTTTATTTTTGAGCGAATTAATTTGCCTAATCGATTACTCAATGACAGCTGATAGGGGAGTAAAGTTTATCATTTTTTACGGTAAAGGCATATGCAATAAATTATAGCTTTATGAGTCATTTGGGTGCTTTGTGGGGCTTCAAATTTGGCCACGAAACAAAGTATTCGTGGTTTAACATTAATGTAATTAATTATAAAATGTTCAAGTAAACTAATTGCTCAATGCTACGGCACTGAAATTGGATTAATTATGTTTAATTGGGTTTTGAAAGGAGACCTAATGGCAGATACATTAAATAGTTATCTCCATAAACATATCTTTTGTTTTTGCATGTGACTTTTGTTGATTAGTTTTTTGCGTTAAGGCTCGTGAGTCACTTTCAATTATGTTTGACCTAGTAAAATTTATCGGATGCGTTTTGTGGATGCGTTTGCATGCCTTAATAAGTTCAAGTGGTGCGTTCTCTATTCTTAAATTGTTTGTTTTTAAAATGAACACAACCCGTCCATTTGGACATTGTATTGGTTCATTGGCATATACCTACGTATGTCACCCATATAGTCAGTCTTCTTGTAAAACTGACGAGCAGAACGTCAAATAATCATTGTCAGCTTACGTTTCCCGGGTTATCCTGACCAATGGAAGGATATTTTAACATCAAGTTTGAAATAGTATAAAAATGCATTACTTTGGCGGGGAACATTTTACACAACTGAATTTCATCAAAAACTGGTAGGTCACGGTTAACACTAAAAACGATATTGTTCGTCTCAACGAACATCGTTTTCTAACCTTCACATGAGATATGTACCAACGAATTGCGAATATTCGAACTGCTTTTTTTTTTGAAACTCAAAAGTAAAATCGTTATTAAATAAATTATTCTTTCAATTTGCATTCAATACATTTGGCTGAAATAAAATAATTTTGGGCGAAAACATTTCTGCACCAAACTGTCAGATTTTCTTTACAACGCGCCCTACAAACTAACTCAAACTAATGACATAAAAGTACAAATTATAACTAGAAACTGACAGCGAAAATTCGTAAACCAAAATGGCATATGAATGAAATGTCAGAATTTTGCGAAAATTCGTTGACTATGCTTCAGCGTCCTTCCACTTACATACGAGATTAGCCTAAAAGTTTAAAATTTTACTACATACCTTCGCATAAAAAGATAACAAGATCACACATTGTCAAGATTTATAGACCATGACCTTAATTATTATAAATCGCGCGTCTGTCATCCATGCCCAGGCACATGAATTATGCAATTCAGAACACAAACAAAAAAATGGTCGAATTTTCCAAAAGGTTATTTTATTTTTCTTTAGATAAATGATTAAAGACATGGAGGTAGTCGTGGGAGGTAAGGTTTGACATCTTATGTCAATGTCGTTAGAAATGTCAAAATCTGTGATCGCGAAATGTTTAACATTTAACAAAGTGCCTCTGCATCTGCACATGTTCATGTTGACAACCCCGTTCAACTAGTTGATCAACTCACTAAAATGTTTGATGTTTCGTCTGCCTTCGATTTGATTTTGGCAAAAAAAAATGTGTTACTCGATTTTGCCAACCGCTCTTTAACGCAATGTACGCATATACATATGTCCAACAAGCACCACGAGCCCGCCCACTAACCCATTCTGAAAGCGTTCGATTGGCAATCAACTGACAGTTATTCTCCTAAAAAGAAAAGAAATTTGATTCTGGATTTGATTTCGCGAAGAGTTCTTCCGGACGGTTCTGAACGACCAATCGAAAACGACATTAGACTGTAGGTTAGTCCTATGTCCTATGTGTTACTACAAGGATCTATGACAAAGAGTAATCCAGTCATAATAAAAAAAAGTTACGGATGTAATATTGTAATTTGAGCTTGTGGTTGCAAATTTGACAAGATAGATAGATAGATATTTTATTTCGTATATACAATTTACAATGGTAGTTGGTAACCGCACATTTTACAATACAATGGTTGCAAATTCGACAAGATGGTCAAGGAATAAGTCCCAATTATTCTTTGAACTAAGGCAGGACAATTACAAGATTGTGAAGCTCCTATTCAAGTTATTTTTATAATGGTTTTACCATTGACATACTATACATGGACTGCTAGCAGCCAATTTTTCGTTGAAGCAAACATAAGCACTGGTTCACGGCGGAGAGAAACGAAAACACTCAAATGTCATCGAGCAATTGGGGCGATTTTGTTTGAGTGCTGAGTGTGCCATCTGTTATAGAACGTTCGAAATAATTTGAAAATGCGTTATTTTGCGCAGTTGCAGTGTTTCTACAATGGGTGGCACTGTGTTCTATGTACAAAATAGCAATGGCGCGCAGAGGTTTCATACTTGTATGAAACTGACATTTCACTATCAGTCCATGTATAATTTGTCAATGGGTTTTACCTTATGGCATATTGACCATGAGACCAATATGTACGTTGGTGTACAATCTATTGAGAGAAGACAATCGATCTTCTTGCAAATAATGCTGACTTAAGCTCTAGCAAATCGTGGAATCTATATAGCTCAGGTTCTTAAAATAGTTTCTCAATAAAATTGTATTCGATTGAAGGGTCGTTACCTTTAATGCACATCAGAAATGAAATCTAGAAATTCCGCATTAGAATTAGAATAGCGCATAGGTTAGGTTAGGTTGCAGTGGCTGACGACAAAGGCCGACACACTTAGACCATTATATATAAGGTACCTTGTGATACCAAATAAATCTAGAAAGAAGTTTCGTCCTGCTCGTTGAATTAAGCTTCTAATGAAGCGCTGGAGACTTTGAATGTCTAAGTTTGTTAGATCGTTTTTGGGAGAGAGCTGGACAAGTACAGAGAAAGAGAGAAACTGGAGAATGGTCTCCTTTGTCCAAACAACTTCTACTAAAATCGTTTGAGAATACGCAAGGCCTTGTTGCATGCCTGCCTATAAGGCAGTGTCTCGTGATATGTCTTCTGTCAATAGAGATCAAATTCTTAGAACGTTTAAGATCTAGCTTTGGCTTGTACACCTAAAATTTGTTCTTTTGACAGCATTCATGAATTTATATAGCGCATATAACCTTTAACATAGATTTTAAGCCTGTCGTACATCATAAATGTTTGTCTTATACTGACTTGGGTGGCGAATTTGTCCGGGCCCGCAACCATCTACAGCATTGTATTTTCAATTTAACGCACATTCCATGTAATGAAGATGGTATTGTCAAAATGTAACACCACTACAAACATAGTCCACAGTGTACAATTTCGGTCAGTAACCTTTATAGTATTGTCATAGACCAGATAATGTGTTAATTAAACAGTTGAAAAAACAAGGCGTACGAGTAGGTACCTATCTTTTTAATATAAATATCAAGACCACTGTAAACAAAAAACGCTAAAGTATTTCCTGCAAACTTTTTAAATAACTTCTTATCAATTTCTTCTACGATACGAATACATGAGTGTTAATACAGGCAGTTTACCTATAAACACTTTTTTAACACTTTATCTTGACAGATATATTTATAATCAAAACAAGTTAAGGTGGCTTTCGTGCGCCATATACAGTGAGTGTCAAAAGTGTGTCAACACAAAGGCTGTTATTCTTTGTCTTGTTATTTTGTTATCAAACTTTGTACAGATTGTTGGTTGTTTAGACATGTTTCAAGACTTTAAAGAAAACCTAAAAGAAATTTGGTGTTCACTTACTTTTGACACTCACTGTATATGAATCAAATGATGTCTCTCTGTTTGTAACTATTGTCAAAACAAAAGATACACGTATGTAATTCATTTTTTTATTATTAAAAATATTGATATTAAATGTTTAATTGAAGAGACGAACATTTTATGTAAGTCTATAATGACCACAAGTGACCTAAAATGACATCATTTTATCATGTACTTTCAATAAATGATCAACCCCTAGAAGGCTAACTTACTTGGAAGTTGGAAGACGACTCACCTCGAAGGAACGTCGTTAACGCAGCAATTTCAGAATTGCTTGGTGAAATTTTGTGTACTACTTACAGTCTTATGTCTATGCAGGGAAGAACGAAAAGTAATTAAAAACTACGAGTACTTTATTGAAGCCTTTGACAGTTTTAAATTTCAATTCTTAAATGCACACGATATTCTGTATCTTATATAGCACCAGACTCTCTGCACTCCATCAGACTAGTGGTTCAAATCTTGGTATTAGGTTCGTGTCTGGGGTATAATAGAAGCTCTGACCATTTATTTAACTACTGTCTGTGTTTTCTATAGCAGTGCGAAATCGTTACTCGTTTCGTGGCTATAATTAGGAACGATGTGTAAAATTGATAAATATACCAAAATTCCTTTTATTTTCAGGAATCGCTCTCCCTAGCGCACAGCCTATGCGATAAGCCCCCGCCATCGTCACATCTGATCCCGACTAGCATTGAAGGTGGAAAGGTATCAGATCGTCTGGGGAAACTCCGAAACTCTTCGGAAAACTGGAAAAACCGAATTGGTAAGTTTGTCAGCATTCCCTTTTGTTGGTCAATTGGTCTAATCCATCTACCCATTTTAGAACAATCCGATGCTTCCAAATTCACAGTCGCCGGACGACTGCAGAAAAAGTCCCATTCGCCAGTTGAACTTCAATTTGAACGACATGGCGATACCACTAAACAATGCCCACCAATGAAAGTAGTCCGAAGCGCAAATCAACCGCAATTGGGACTGGCAAAGAGCCCCTCCATGATGGTAACATCCATGACAGCACCTAAACCTGCTTCCGAAACCAATGGACAGCATCGCATGCAGCTTAAAAGAAGCTTGAGTGTCAATGCTGAAGCTCAGAGTGCAAGTAGCAGTGATTCAGACTCGGATGGCCGAAGTGAAAAGGAGAGCACAAATAGGTCACCCAAACCCGTATCAACCGGTGCAAAAGTGATCGTTCCCAAGCTGGACGATGAAGAGACTTTCGAGAAGTTCTTCGCAGCACCGAGGGCTGTCGAGAGGATCGACGAGGGTATGGAGATCGCCGACTTCGATAATATTAAGTCAAGTGAGAGGTAATTGTTCATCCGTTAATGGTTTGTTTTTACTTGCACCATCTTGACTAAATACGTATTCCTTTGCAGATTGGTAACCAAGAGAACCGTTCAAGGTCCAAAGGGTCGTCGGGCTGCTAGGAATCCCCTCAAGAGCCTTGCAGCTCGCAGTGATCTACAGAGCGAATACACAGAGGTGAAAACAGGCATTGCTGAGAAGGAGATGCGTCGCATTAAGCTCGAGTCATGTAAGTTATTGAGAAAAAACCCACCGTCCTTGACTGATATTTTCTTAAATTTCCAAAATAGTTGCCAAGTCAAATAATCTAGCCGCCGAGGCCTTAGCCGGGTTGGCTAGCGTCGAAGACTTTAAGTCGGTCAGTTTGAAATCCTCCTCCCTGCCTTTGAATCAAATGTGGCTGCCGTACAAGGCGGTAATGCTATTGCATATCAAGGGACGCACGCATGTACAGACCCGCCTTGTCGAACCGATCTTCTCATCGATGAATCGTGGTGACTGCTTCATTCTTATAGCCGGTGATAAACTCTATCGCTACATTGGGTCCTTCGCCAATGTTATCGAGATCTCACGCAGCAAGAAGATCTGCGCCTATATTCTGGAAAACAAGGACCTGGGCTGCACAGCCCTCACCGAAACAATCCTCACCGATGGGAAGTTCTTGAACGAACGCCACTGGAAGACCTTCTGGGAGATTCTCAAGAAACCCGATGACTATCAGATCTCAGATTGTGGCCATGCCGATGAGGATGATCTGTTCGAGACGAGCTTGATCGAAACTAACATGATATACGAATTTTCCGATGACTCTCTGGTCCCCATGGAGAAGTACTGGGGAGCGATACCCAAGGTGGAGATGTTGGATCCCAAGAAGGTGCTCGTGTTTGATTTTGGCAGCGAAATGTACGTGTGGAACGGCAAGAATGCCTCGTCGGATGCGAAACGCGCTGCCATCAGACTGGCTCAGGAGCACTTTGACGTCAAAAAGGTGGACTACGAAAAGTGCTACGTTAATCCGCTGAACTTCTCCTCGGTGGTCGGTCAGAGAAGCAGCTACAAGTTCATGAAATCATCGGATCGTTCAGACTGGTGCCTTCTGGGTAAAATCACCCAACACATGGAGACCTGCCTATTCAAGGAGAAGTTCTCCGATTGGCCTGAGACTGAACGTGAGGATCTCGAAAAGGATTACCTAACCAATGGTGTTCATGCAGTGAAACCACTAGATGGCGCTATCATTTTCAAAGGAGAACCCTATGCGGAACCGAATCTAGTCCTTGAGCACTCAAACCTTGGTCGTGGCAACTTCTATTACGACACCAACACAATGCGTCACTATGATATAATCACCACTTCCAGTGACAAGTGGAAGATCAATGAGTTCAACTTCGAAGAAGCCGAATCTCGAGATGAGCTCGGCCACTTCTACTCTGCCGAAAGTTATATTGTTCGTTGGGTCTATCAGATCTCAGTGACAGTCCGCGAACTCAGTGGCAAAGTGTCAAACCGTAGCACGGTTGTCGGCCGTGACAGATGTGTTTACTTTACGTGGCAAGGAAATGACTCGAGTGCAAATGAAAAAGGTGCTGCAGCTCTGCTAACCGTCGAGTTAGACAAGGAGAAAGGCGCGCAAATGCGTGTGTCCCAAGGCGACGAGAGTACCGCATTCATTCGACTGTTTAAACTCTTCCTACAGCATCGTGGCAGGAAGGAAGAATGCCTGAAACGTCGCAACCAATGGAGGCTCTACATAGCTACGGGCAATGATGTAGCGGAAACCATACTCAAAGAGGTTAACTGTGATTCAAGTCAGCTGCGCTCAAGGGCATCAATGCTGCTTATAAATGGAGAGAAAGGTCTGATATATGTTTGGCATGGATGCAAGAGCTTGCCACATACGCGAGAAGTTTGTGAAAACGCTGCCGAACAGATACGCGAGAAGAAGTACACCGATCTATTTTTGGATAGCGTTGAAGTCGTACAAATTGAGATTGTCGAAGAGACCAAAGAAGAAGAGGGATTCAAAGCGGCTTTAGGTGATTTCGACGCGGAGGCTTATGCATCACTGAAGATGGCAACAAAAGATTTCGTCTACACCCCGAGAATGTTCCAATTCTCGAGTACGCAGGGCGTTTTCAGTGCCCACGAGTCTTTATACGCGTTGAGATGTAAGGATTTGATTAGCCCATATCCGTTTACACAGGCGCAGCTATACAATGCTAGACAACCGACAATCTTTATGATCGATGATGGCGACGTGCTCTGGATGTGGATGGGATGGTGGCCATTGGAGGATGTTAAAAGTGAGTAATATGGGTAGGAGTCTGTTCACTGTATGGTATTAACTTGGAATTTTCTTCAGTTAACTCGGAGGATCGTGCTAGTCCCACTAATGAAAATCGAGCGGGCGTGAATCGATGGATATCGGAGAGACGTGCTGCTCTAGAAACGGCTGTGTCATACTGGAAGGCTAAGTTTGGTAAGTAGTCACGAGTAGTAGTTTCACTATCCTCTTCTTCGAGGAGGTTAGGGTAGATATAGTGGGAGGCTTTAGCAGTTACTAAAGCACGCTGCATTAGGTTACCTCCTATCGTGCGTTTGAAATTGTTCGAAAGCTACAAAGCTACACCATGATAGCATTTATATTTGCCACTTAACCATCACACAGGTACTAATAAACATTTCCATTCCCCGTACAGGTGATAAATCGGAAGAAGAATTCTACGGGATCAAAGGCTTCGTAGTGTGGGCCGGTCTAGAGCCACTAGCATTTAAATCCCTTTTCCCAGATTGGCAAGAACGTGAGGATGTCAAAGAGATCAACATGGAGGTATGTTCTGTGCGCGATCTTTCCCATTCAATCCATAATTGCCCTTCTTCTTCAACTATTTGCAGGATGGTCGAACAAACACGGCAATACCCATCATAGAGGTTCTCACGCAGCTCACACAAACCGAATATCCCCTCGCTGTTATCAAAAAGCGCCCCCTGCCCGAGGGTGTAGATCCAACTCGCCTTGAGTTGTACCTAAACGATCCCGACTTCCAAGAAGCACTTGGCATTCCACGTGAGGAATTCGATCAGCTCCCGCTGTGGAAGCAGACCAATCTTAAGAAAGAACGTGGTCTCTTCTAAGAGATGGGAAGAGAAGCTATTTCAGAGAGAGCGAGCACATATACACCATATTGTGGATTTTGTCCCATTGTACCTTCAGCAGCACACATATTTTATATACAATTTTATATAGATTTGTGTAAAATCCATTTTTTATCTACATAAGAAAACTATGTATATTTATATTATAATATTAACAACAAGTTTGCTTGTTTTTTTTTACAATTTTGTATTTGTATCTCACTTTTTACGCGCATTAACCTTAATATATAAAAAAAAATGAAAAGAAAATAAGCAAAACACACACAAGGAAAAATCTAAAAACACAAAACACAAATTTATTAAGAGAGAGGATGGAGGAAAGTCCCACTTCTCGGCTTTGTTTTAGTTAAATTTTAGATTTTTTTTTTTCAATTTTAGTTTGTGTATATATTGAGAATGATTTCAGAAGCATTTATTTATATTGCTTAGTAAGAGTTTGTTCTTTGTTTTCTATTTGAGTTTTAATCGTTTTTTTTTTTTTTTTTTGTTCTTTAAGTTACTTAATTATATTAATTAAATATTTAGCTATGTATTGAGATATATTGAGTTTGAAGCAGTGTATGTATGAAAATATATATTTAATCATTTGTATGTAGATTTGTTTTGTTTTAATTTGTGTAATCTAGATCTGTTTGTATGATGATTATAATTTTTTTTTTGTTTGTGTAATTTTTAATGCAAAATAAAATCGAATGAGGTTTTTAACAAGGTTTTCAATTTAAAAGAAATTTGTTTTATTTATTCTTTTATTTGATATTTTTCCAAATAAAGTGATTGAAAAAATAATAGAAACAAACGATTACCACACAGTCGGCACTAGTGATTTTGAAGTAAAGCCCGGTCTTGTTTTAATTGAAATAGTGGTAACTTAGTTTATACTGTAATTTAGTGTTTTTTAGATGAAAATCTCAAAACAGTGAAATTAACATTTTGTTGAAGTGGGTCTTGAAGTCCATTGCACAAGTTCTGAGCGAGGGGTGATAAAAATGCTAAGAAAAGACGGCAAAACAAGGAATGAAATGGCTAAGGTCATAAAGTGTTATAAAAAAGCCATAAAAAGTATTTACGGCTATCCATTCAAGTCCCAAAACCAGAGGCAGAAAACGAAAAACGACTCCACGATTTGACAAACTGTTAAGACGACTATGCAAGAAGAAGCAATTTTTTTCTTCTACAGACCTAAAAAAATTAGTTCAACACACCAGTTACAAGTCGTACAATAAAAAGTAAATTAAAGGAAGCAGGTATTCCTTTCCATACTTGACAAAAAAAAATATGAAACAGAGACCAATAGCCCTATTGCGAAGATCAACTATCAATCGGTTGACGGTTGACACAATTTATCAATTGCAATTGATATTGGTATTGCGAAATATAATTGATAAAAATATAAGCTATTGTGAACATAACGCAAAAAATAAAGTTATTGTGAATGAAAACTCAATTTTGACAGTTCTAAAATATATTTGATTTGAAGAGTGATTTGCTATACGGAGGAGTTTGTGAGACGCATCTATTCCGTTGGAACTGGAAAACCGAAAGTAACTAATTTAATTTCCAAGGAATGAAATTTGGCTAATTCTGAGCTCCTTTTTTTAGAAAAGTGTAATTCCAAATCTAATAGGATGCTTGGATGGGAAACACATTAAAATCGTTGGTCCCAAAAAAGAGGTTTGCCACCTTTATTATAATAGAAAAGGCTTTTATAGTCTTAATGCACGCATGTATTCAATTGAAGGATACGAATCACAGCCTCTTTCCCATATCATTAAACTGATGACATCGGTTTGGGCCACCACCAGTCGCAGATATTTCCAGTGATGAGCAAAAAATCACTACCTACCTGTGATTTAGTAGCAGTGATTGTAAAATCGCAGTCACTACCTGTGACCGAATATCAAATAAAGAGTGATTGCCTAAAACGTGATTGCGATTTTTCACTACTTCTTCTTTCATATACTCATCATATCAGAATCACAGTCGCAGTTTGAAAATCACGACACGAGTCACGAGACAAACTCCCTAACAAACAGATACATACCAACCAATACCACTTATAGTCACGATACGAATCACAGTCACGAAGCAAATCACGAAAAAGCGAAACTGCGAACGCGAAGCAAGAGAGCGTATAGATAGGTATCTACAAATCACAGTCACGACATGAATCACAACCACAAAACAAATCACAGAAGAGTGAAACTGCGAAGCAAGGTAGCATAGCAAATAGCAATAGCAAATTGAACTAACAGGTACGGACTAAGTGGTATGAAATTACTAAAAATCAGCAGATTTCGTAGACATTTTTTAATCCATTGACATCGTAGCCATCCTTTAATGAAATTTGTTATTTTATGGCTTGATAAAAAGAAGACGAACCATATTTTGGGGTTCATCCTATATTTATTTCGAAATGTCACCAGAAAGCCCTAAAATCTTAATTTTTCCAAGCGAAAAAAAAATCACTCAAATTTAGGATATTTTAGGGCTTTCCGGTGACATTTCGAAATAAATATAGGATGAACCCCAAAATATGGTTCGTCTTCCGTACCTGTTAGTTTAATTTGCTATGCTACCTTGCTTCGCAATTTCACTCTTCTGTGATTTGTTTTGTAGTTGTGATTCATGTCGTGACTGTGATTTGTAGATACCTTACGGTCTCTTCGACTTTATTTTCAACCTTTTTCTTTTTTGTCTTGCAGTTTAGGTCGATCCCCACCTATACAAATGCAGATATTTAAATTGATCATAAAGTTATTGGAAATTATTATTAAACATTATTAAACATTTAAGTGGCCTCAACTCCAAATGCGTTTCGCCCCGATGTGGTGGGTGGGCTCATCAGTAGACGAACCACCACATCTGTCTAGACGCACTATTTACTCGATGTTTACCGAGACTATATGGAATCACAAACACAAAGTGACTGTGAACCATAACCCTTTGGTCAAAGATTGGAAATATTATTATTATTATTATATATTATTATTATAATATATTGGAAATATTGTACAATGTACCCTTTGCTATTTCTGTCAATCTTGTTCAGGTGGTCCTAAGATATTTAGCTCTATTGCAAATTCTTCCCACTTCGCCTGCGCACCAGTTTTGGGAATAAATCTTCACCCAACCTATTAATTTGCCTTTTAGTGCAAACTATTTTACCCCTTAAAAAATAACAATTAAAAATGTTGATCTTCAACAATTTTAAAAATTCTACCATTTCTCTTAAGCATTCGTCCTTATCAACACCGAAATTCCGATTGATTAAAAAATTGACAGCTACCAATAAAATTGTTCGCGATTGACTTTCACAATACCGTTTTGTCAACCGACTATCGCTAATTGATGCGCTAATTGATCGTGAACGTGCCACAATCGGTCAACACTTCATTGACAATTGATCGTCGCAATACCATTTCGAAAAATTGATTGATAAGTATCAACTATCAATTGATAGTTGATCATCGCAATAGGGCTGCAAGTTTCGCCAACAAACACCTCCACCGTGCTAATTGAAATAACGTCTTATGGTCGAATGAAACCATGGCCAATTTGGTTGGTTCCGATGGGAAAATGTACGTCAGACGACCAAAGAATTCCGAATTCGATCCCAAATATACAAAGAAGACAGTTAAACATGGCGGAGGAAATTTTAATGATTTGGGGATTTGCTTTTCAGCATCTGGGGTCGGTCCACTTTTCATGATAAAAGATAAAATGTGTGCCGTAGACTACGTGGATATCTTAAACACTGTTGTGCTGCCATTTGCTAAAGAGGACAGGCCTATTAATTGGGAGTTTATGCAGGATAATGACCCCAAGCACTCCTCAAAGTTACCCAAAGTATGGTTTCATAAGAACAAAATCAATGTTATGGAGTGGCCATTACAATATCCTGGTGTCAGATCACGTAAAATAAAAACGACTGAACGACATCGTTTTTTCGTATGCTGTCTATATCATATCTGTGGCAATAAACAGATACTGATATTGTCGAAACGATGTCGTTCGATCGTTATCTAGAGAGAGAATCTATGGGGCGTTCTTAAGCGCAGGATCGGTGGCTGCAGAGCCAAAAACAAGGAAGAACTGCGGTCAATTATTGAAAATGCATGGGACTCTTTAACTCCCGAAACTTGTGCCAAGTTGGTTCATTCCATGGGACGAAGATGTGAAGCAGTTATTAAAAATAAGGGCGCAACGACAAAGTATTAAAAGGATATGAAAGACCTTTGCTGTAAATTCATTTATCATAGAAAAAAAATAATAATTTATTTCTATTATTTTTTCCATCACTATATATACGTGCGCAGTGGGCACAGTAGCGCAGTGGTTAGTGTGCTGGACTACTGTGCGAGGGATCCCAGGTTCGATCCCCGATTTCGATTTCTTAAAGTTTTTTTTTCTACTGCGCCACCTCTCGTGAACGTCTGACAAACATCCGAGAGTATGTGTCATGAAAAAGCTTCTCAATTCAGCCGTTCGGACTCGGCATAAAATTGTAGGTCCCTTCCATTCGTCCCAAAAATAGAAACTCACACAAAACGAATGGTTGCGAGAAGCTAGGCATTGGGTGTCACCCGCCTGTTGCCCCACCTATTTTTTTTTTTTATATATATATACGTGCACAGGGGCCCTACTCTCTATTTCGTTTCAAAAGTCAATCCTATTCGAAATCGCTTTTCATTCCGCTTTTGAATTCGTACTCTATAATACTTTCGATTTTCCGTATATCAATGCTTTTGACATTTGAAGATTTTATTCCGCTTTCGAATTAGTGAGTACCAAATATTCGGTTTTGAAAAAGTTCACTTTCGGAACGAAATACAGAGTAAGGCCCCAGGCATACATGTCGTCCCAAAAATAAAAACTCAAAGACTGCACAGACTTGCGAAATACTGAACCTCCCGAGTCCGAGTTTCAAGTACAATATCGCATCAGAACGTGTCACACTGTCTAAGCCTTGACATCTGACATCAAAAGGTTCGGTGGTGATATCACAGATCTTGTATATCATGTTGAGAGGACCTATGAGTCTGTGGAATGGCAAAAAATCTCCATTCTTTATAGCCGACCCTCGTTTCTCATTGCCGGTTTCAGCTCGAACTTTAATAGTTTTATCCTTTTTACATTTTGGTAAAATTTGAGGGAAACGCGGTCGTCAAAGGCTCTAGCATTCTCCTGCTATCAATCTGGCTGTATTTCGTTCACTCTGTATTTCGTTCCGACCCCCTTTTCTCATTGCCGGTTTCAGCTCGGACTTTATAGTCTTATCCTTTTTATCTTTTGGAAAACGCAGACGTTAAAGGCTCTATCATTCTCCTGCTTGTGCTTGTTAGCGCGAAATTTCGCCCCCGCCACTGGCATTCCTGTTCGACACCTCTTCGACATCGGCATATTTTTTTATTTCTTTTATTTTTCCTTTTAATTTGCATGTGTAATCGAGTTGAAAAATATTTTGTATCCTTAACTTATAATGCTACGTACATATTGATATTTACGCTTACACAAAAAAAAATATAAAGATTTTGCATGTAAAAAATGGAAAAACAGACACACTAATATAACACAAAGGAATTTAACAATTCAGCAACTGATTTTTATAACAAACAAAAATCGTAAAAACTTTTCACAGTATTTAATAAATGATATTAAAGAAAATAAAACTGGTTTATTGTTTTACAAGATTAAAAGAACATAAACCACACGGTAAACACGCGTAAAATACTCGTATAACTCCTGCAACCGATATATGTAATTCCAATTGAATCCATTGACTTGGACTTCCTTCACAGTGGCTATTGAAAGCATTCGCAGTCTAGTTGTTCCAAACATAATGCTGTTACACTACTTGCAACCCTCTAAACACTCCGCGTGCTTTAGACACTTTCTGAAGCCTCCCAACAAGACCGAAAGCGTAATCACTACTTTCTTTGAAGAAAACGATTTAATCAGAATCTCAAATTTGTTTTAGCTTTACTTGGTATTGCGAGGAACCTTATATAAGGGACCTTCTGTGGCCGTAGCAATGCTTACAAATGGTAGGTGCGAATTATAGTGTTTTCAAATTTCAAAACTGTCGAAAAAAGGTTTAAACTCATACTCACCATGAGGTCCCTGAAGGTGTTTCCGTGTGCGAATCATTTTCGATTCCGATCGCTAAGTCTTTGCTGTTTATTTTTTTAAGCATCTGCAAAGTGGGGACAGCGTTACGTTTCATTTTTACCAAATTTGGAATCTATTTCTGTGAAATTCCCTACCAACCACTTGTCAAATAACACCCGAATTATTGGAGTTGATGTATGCTATACTTACCTCGCAATTAAGAACCCGCTGCATCCTTTAACAAAACACAGGCTCGCTTGATGTAAATGAAAATGTATTTTCATCTAATCGCGTTATCAAAACAATGCAACAATAACGGGCTAACAACATTTGATGAGAATTTCGCTGGATCTGTTAAGACTAAATCACTCTTAACTTTAATTTTATTTCTAGGTTGCTGGTTATGGTCAGTCTCGATAGTTGAAGTTTCAGTGGTCTTACTATTGTCTAGCTCTGCTATGGCTGTGTTGGGCGTTAGAGCAAAATTTACGTTCGTTACAGACGCTGTAGATGCAATCGAATTCGAACTGCTGGCATTATTGCTATCGGAATTGAAGGACTCCTCGGTAATACTCGCCAGCGATACGATAGCCGATTCAGTTCGAGCCTTTTCCTTTTCGCCCTCGACTCGGACATGCTCTTCTCTGAGTTTATGCTTGGCCAAATGAACAGTCAGCAGTCCGCCGTTGATGGTGGCAAATGGACAGAATTTGCACTTGTGTACGATGGTATCGGCCGACTCAGGGTGCTTCATGCGAATGTGTTTCTAAAAGAGAAAAAAACGTTGTTCATAAGGACTCACAACATAAGCATACAATTCCCACCTGATAGGCAACGCTTTGTATGGACTTGTAGTCACACAGTGGGCATATGTACATCTTGCTCTTGTCGTGCGTCATGCGGTGTCGTCGAAAGGCATTGTGATCGTTGGCCATGTAATCGCACGAGTTGCATTTGAATTTCTTGACCGATTCATGCGTTAGCATGTGCAGCTTCAGCGATGACTTCGAAGACAATGTTTTGCCGCAAATTTCACAGCAGAACAGGTCGCCGCCCTTGCAGAAGTGCTCGCGCAGTGATTTAAAATGAGAAAACGCCGAGCCGCACTCCTCGCAACGATGGACGTCTGGTGGGGGAGCAATAGCAATAGTACGATGCCATCGTCTATGGTTCTTCAGCTGTTTGCTATTCTTGAATGCCTTCTCGCACTGATCACACTTGTAGTTGCGCTCCTCGGAATGTATTTTGCTGTGAGTGTTTACCAGGCGTGAGTAGATGGGCGTCTTGAAGTTGCAGAGCTCACAGCTGTGCAACTCCATGTCGATTTTGTGGCTACGCCAGAGGTGCGTGTGCAAAGTGTTCCAGTTGGAGAAATTCGTCGATTTACACTCGGGACAGATCATGGGACGAGAGCCGTCACTGAATGAAGGAAGACATTTACATAAGAAACACAAAAACAAAATACTCGATATACTTACTTGTTGTGACAACGTTTGTGGTATTCTGAGGTGTCGGGCTTCTTAAAACGAAACGCACATCCGTTAACATCACATTTGCTGCCCGTCTCCATGAGCGAATTGCTTCCATACAACTTGCGTAGCCTCGTGATGCCCGTTCGATTGGAACCAAACGGGCGTCCACGTGGTCGAGATTTAATTTTACCCTCATCTCCCGCTTCAGTTGCCTCTTGACTGCCACTGTCCCGCTCGGCCTCCATCAAGTTGTCAGACACGTATATTCGCCCTTTCTCGGGCGCCACTTCCATTTCCATTGGCGCTTCGCCCACGAATTCGCTTACACCACCGCCGTCTGAAGGAGTTAATCCCACCGGATCTAACTCAGACTCCCTACTGGGCTGATCGCGTTCTAAGTCGTCAAGGATCTCCACGATTTCGAAGGAACTTTGATCGATCTGAGGGCAACCATCTTCGGCATGCTCTCGATTGGCATTTATCAGTTCTTCCGCGCATACAAAGAGAATCTCGGGATCGTGGTTATCTCCCGCGTCGTTGACCTCATCGATAATGGATATCTGTGGTGTATTCAGGTCATAGTGTCGATTCTTTTGCTCGCAGCCCGAATTGGAATCGATGATGCTATCCAGCCCATCCAAAACATAGTCACTTGTCCAACTGATCGTCGGCGGCGTCTGGAAGTCACTGGGCTTGTTAAACGAATTTGAGTCCTGATTAATCATCATCATGGGACAAATCTCTTCCGAGTTCTTCGAGTTCTCAGAAGAATTCGTGACCAGGTTGGGCGTGCCAATGTTCTGCTCCAAATTCGGAGCAATGAGATTCTCTACTTCGTTTTTGTTCATCAGGTTCAACTCGTCAACGGTGCGGAGGTGCAGAAAGTTGTTCGATCTACGCGGGTGCTCCTGAAACTGCGGTTGCTTGAGAATGTCCACGTTTTTGATGTAGATTTTGCTTCTGGGTGGCTCGTGTATGAAATCCGTGGCATCGGGCAGAAGAAAGTTGGCACAGTCCACAAAGTTATTGCCGCAGTCGAAGGTGTATTCATTGTTGACGCTGTTCTCGATAAATTTTCCAGGCATCGCTGGAAATTCCTCTTCCACAGGAAACAAATTAAAGTGCAGATCATCCCCTACATTCAAAACGTTCGTCAGGTTGTCTGGGGGCAGGAAAATTGGCTCCTTCAGTATGTCTACATTCTTGATATAGATCTTAGGGCGACGTGGTTTCTCGTAGGTTTCACTCTGACTTGGTTGCTCCGAACATAGGTCGGTCAAGTCTGATGCCGGCAAAAAGTGTGGATATCTTGTAATACCTTCACCGTCCAGGCACAGAATGTCACGCTGGTCATTTGGCGGTGGTAAAAAATCAAAGCTGTGCTGCTCCTCCCTTCGCATCAGCGCTGGCTCTCGGAGAACATCAACACTTTTGATTGAAATTTTCTGTTTCGCCGGTTGTTTCGGTGGAACTGGCAGCAGCTCTTTCGACAAGACATCACTGTTGTCGCAGATCAGGTCGAGTAAATTATTTCCATCAGTATTCTGATATGCGTTACTGTGCAATTGCTCCTGATGTCCTGGCTCGCGGAGAAACTCGACATTCTTTAAATAAATTCTGATTTTCCTCGGCTGTTCCTCTGAAAGATCGGCGAGCAACTGTTTCACCTCGTCCTTGCTCATTAAATGATCGCTTTGCAGATGCACCTCCAGCGATTCTTTGGCATAGAACACGTTCTCACAGCCAGGGCAAGATAACTTTTTTCGTTGTCCCTCAGTCGGCTCGGCGTTGCCGCAATGAGCTGTAGATACATGTTTCTCAAGCGATTCTACATGAATAGTTAGATAGGGACACTGAGTGCAATTGTGCACTGCTGGTATTACCTGTGGAGCAGACTGTGGTTGCGAAGCGGGTGCAGTTGGTGTCACGTGTCCAGTGTTATTCTGACAATCCGGTGTCGTGGTGGTGGGATTCTGCTGTTGGTTTGCGTTCGCTGCTGCATCGTTTTGCTCCGATTTGATTGGTTCTTCTGACTTGATTTCCTCATGATTCTGCTGACGACGAAAGATGTTGCCAAAGTTGTTGTTCGTCGGCTGGGCATCTGTAGTATGGATTTGAACAAAGGGTAGGTGATTGATGTTGGAATGTACATGTGGCAGAGTTGTCGTTGTGGGCACTGCCGATCCCGATGTCAGTGGCTGTGGCAAAGAGAAATCTTCTGTAATTGAGCTGAAGTAGTGGTTGGAAGAGTTCACATCCAAGGGTGTTGTCAGATCTGAAAACTGAAAGGAAGAAATATTGAAATTAAGTTTTGGGAGTTTTTTTTTATAAAATATTTGCCTCGGTTGCACCTGAAACCAATACAACACTGAAAACCAACACCCATACCATTACTGATCTTAAATGCAGTTGATAGTCGTCGATTTTTGAAAAAAGACGTTCGATAACAGAAAATTTTGTTTGCTTTCGTGAAGGATAGATATTCCCTGTATAAAAATACGTACCACGGTCATAATGTCTTCTGGAAGTATCCCTTTAAACTCTCAAACACTCTGAAGCACAAAAATTAATATTTTCTATCATTTTGTTAAAAATTTTACCACCTAAACCAGAAGCATTTCGTTTCTTAAAATCACAGAAAAGGTTTTGTTCAAAGCGTTCGATAGTACAATATTAAAATCATAGACTTTTACGACTTAGCGCGTCCACGCGTTCCCTTCCATTCGCAATGAAGAACTCACAATAAACTACACATTTCTAAAATGCTTGTAGTCGCAATCGCAACTACTATACAGTGACTTAACAAGCACTTCCGACTCAGTTCATTCAATAAACCGTACATTTGTGGTACGACAATGGAATGCGTTGCGTACATATACTGCTTGTATATGTCAACAATTCTTGTACTCGCAAGTGAACTAATAATAGGAATAAGAACACACAATGGCCAGCACATTAATCAAGATCAAGTCAATGCAAGTCAAGTGGTTATCCTCTTCCACCCGCACATATCCCACCAACCCACCTACATAAATGATGGTGGAGCGTCATCATCACTATGCGTGGAGGCTGACTAAAATGTTGAAATCACCCTGGAGCACTGTGTTGTCCGTGGGTGAGCCCCTTAAATTGAATTGGACATCTCTATGGGCAGTGTGCGTGTTAAAGGGTCGTAAATTAATTAATTTGTTTAATTCGAATGCTGCAGTCGATGCTCTTGCACAGAACGCAACACACAAGTGATTAGTGATTTGTGTGATTTTTCTGTGATGTATGTAATGTATTGTGTGAAGCGCTGATGTCTGTACAATTGATATTTTGTCTAGTCTAGACCATGTAGAGTAAATGAGTCGACGTGCCGACTCCGTATGGGATGAGGCATTTGTGTGTGGGACCTGTCAAATTCCCTACTTCTAAAAAGGAAGTACATATTTCGTCTTCCAAAATGATTGACCTATCCTAATGCCCAGTACTAATGCAGAAGACACTTCCAAGAATGTCAATAGCCTCTGACTCTTAAGCCTTGAACGTAACGCAATTGGTTGCCTAAGATTGAGTTAGGTTTGCTCAAGTTATATTGCGTAACACAATTGTAGATGGCTTAATGCTCTGTTCTAGATGTTCCGATGAACCTCCCTTTTCTTAATTCAATTAAGTTAAAGTGGCGCCCGATAAGAAATCACGGTCTAGGATCTTGCTGATTTCTGAGGGACACATTGAAAGTACAGTGGGTTCGTGCCTTGTTGACTACTACGTTTTTACGTAAACTATTGGTTTCCGTCAGCAGAGAAAGTAAGCGATGGTTCCCTATTCGACTCTGTGCCTTTGGACTTGCAGCCTTTGCGCACATTTGCTGCTGTTAGTCAATGTCTTGCTACATTTCTTTTTAAATAAACCGTCGGTTTTTCAAGCAGTAATTTTTATTATAGTAACAGCTTCGTTTATATGCTTGCCCTTGTCCCTTGTTGTCTGTGGAAATAAAATTATCAAATTGAATAATTGTAGCATGCAAACACAAACATATCTTAAGTCAGTCATCTCTTACTCATTGGGCACCACTTTATCGCCCATTGACTGACTGCACTGATTAGTACGCGAGCCATGGAATATTTAAATTATTTACACAAAAGCTTACCCCAGTAGGGGCTGTAGCAATTTACTCAACTCTTCACGTTGTTCATCAACTGACAACTAGACTTAATTGCTTCATGCTGAGCACGCGAATCATAATAGTTTACAATCTAGTGCTGAGCTCGGAAATGCTGACCCGAAAAGTGGGCGAAATGCGAAAACTACATTCATTTGTGTCCAGCAAATGTTATGGGTTTAATTAGTTTATTTCCTGTAATCACTGAGGTATTCGGTCAAGTGCTCTTAATTATGTTGCTTGACATAATATATATTATGTGGGTTTTATGAAAATCTTTGCTATGTTCCAATTGGATTTACCTGGAAGTTGTTATTGCTGTAGTAACCTTCATAACTGGAGAAGCTATTCTGGTTCTCATTCATTTCTGTGTGTGTTATCACTTCATCCAATGGATTCGTACAGCTACCAGTAATGGAATATGATGGGACATATTCATTTTGTATTTTGTTTACTTTATTGCGGCATTTTAATGAGAGGAAATTGCACTAAATTGTAAGTAAATAAAACTTTTCAATACATTCACGATGAAACAACAACCAAACACGGTGACAACTCAGAAAAACTGACAGCTGCAGCGACTTGCGATTTTCAAAGGAACAAAACAAAAACAGCTGCGTTTCAATTCCATGTCAATTTTAGGTGTGTTTGCTTTTGAAACCGAAACAGAGGTTCGTAATAATAAATTGCCAATGAGAACATTCAGCCAAAGGCGGTAAAAAATGTCCTCATCATTCGGGTCTGAAAATCTTTTACCTATAATGGTGGATTTACATTACCACGCCACGCAATTTTGCATGACTTCAGAAAGAGAGATCCGTTTGCTACAGTCAAGGCTAATGATCTGTAACAGTGAGACCATAAATCTCCATAAAAAAGTTATGGCGGCCTAAATTCAACTGTTAGGCATGTGGTCTCAATCTTGCACATCATTAGCCTGGACTGTGGAAAAACGGATCTCTCTCTCTGAAGTCATGCAAAAATGCGTGGCGTGGTAATGTAAATCCACCATAAGAATTAATGAAACATTTAGTGCAAAAATAGGACCGGGGGCTGAAATTTTTATTACAGTTCAGTTAACTAAAGGTATCACACTAGCAAAGATAAATTATTCGTAGTACATACTTCTATCTCCAGAACAGAATTTCTATTATCCGTCAGAACGGAGTACTGTCGACAACGCATACTCGGACAGAGGCTTAAATTACATTTGAGGTATCCACCTTCAGGAAGAATAATTAAAATGCAACAACACATTGATATATATGATATAATGATAAACGCCACTATGCGTTACATATTTTTCGGAACGAAGTGCTCCGAATATATCGAAGCAAAAAATTTTCTGCGATTCGTATAAAATCAGAGAATTTTCCATTCCGACGGATACATCGCTAGGGCAGATTATTTTAAACAAAACGTAGAAATAAAATATATTGGTAATATGTATACTATTATTATTGGTAATACTATTAATGCCACATAAGTGGCAGAATAAATAATTAAATAATTTTTAGTATGCACTTTAACAGGTAATTGTTATAACAAGATCGAGAATCCCAAAATGCGTGGTCGTGAACTGACAAAATGAAAAATCGTTGTGGAAACTGATATGATCATTTATTTATCACTTCACAGGTTCATAGATTAGGAATTGCCCACCTGGGACTGCGATTAGATGAACTCATACAAACTATAAGCGAATCGCCTGTGTATATTTCTAACGTAGGTAGGTTTCCTGAACGTTGTTTCAGCGAAATTCGCTTTGAATGCTGTCATTCAGCAAATAATTTGACAGTGCCAGGATCTGTCAAGTGTCAAGAGAAAAGTTAAAAAAAAATTGTGTTCGTTTAAAGAGGCACGCAGTTTTTGTATTTGCAACAATTTTGATTCTTTTAAATAAAATTACAATATAATACACCCTTTGCGTTTACAAAAAGTTAATCAAAATGCCGCGAATTATGATAAAGGGTGGCGTTTGGCGCAATACTGAGGTACGTACGAGTCTTACAAGCCGTCTCGCTATCTAACAATTCCTTCACGCATTTCAGGATGAAATCCTTAAAGCCGCCGTGATGAAATATGGCAAAAATCAATGGTCACGAATAGCCTCACTGCTGCATCGTAAATCAGCTAAACAATGCAAAGCTCGTTGGTACGAGTGGCTGGATCCTAGCATCAAGAAGACCGAATGGTCTAGAGAAGAAGATGAGAAACTTCTACATTTGGCCAAGTTGATGCCGACACAGTGGCGTACAATTGCACCTATCATAGGACGTACCGCTGCACAGTGCTTAGAGCGATACGAATATTTGCTGTAAATTGTCTTTTCGAACACCCGAGTATTTGAAGAAACATTATTTCCTTTTTGTAGAGATCAAGCACAGAGGAAAGAAGATGGCGATGATACTGTGGACGACCCACGGAAACTCAAACCGGGTGAGATCGATCCTAACCCAGAGACGAAACCAGCACGCCCCGATCCAAAAGACATGGACGAAGATGGTGAGTCAACAGTTCATTTTTAATAACATATATTGACACATTCTCTTTGCAGAACTGGAAATGTTGTCAGAGGCTCGTGCGCGTTTGGCTAATACCCAGGGTAAGAAAGCCAAGCGCAAAGCGCGAGAGAAACAGTTGGAGGAAGCCCGACGATTGGCTGCTCTTCAGAAGCGTCGGGAACTCCGTGCCGCAGGTATTGGTTGTGGTAATCGTCGGCGCATTAAAGGCATTGACTACAACTCGGAGATTCCCTTTGAGAAACGACCAGCTCCGGGATTCTATGACATATCCAATGAAAATGTGGAAAAACTCGAACCCGATTTCAATAAAATGCGGCAACAGGATCTGGACGGCGAACTTCGTTCAGAGAGAGAGGAACGCGAGCGTAAGAAAGACAAGAACAAGTTGAAACAGCGCAAGGAAGGCGATATGCCAATGGGAATGTTGCAAAACCAGGAACCGGAAAGAAAGCGTTCCAAATTGGTCCTCCCCGAGCCACAGATCTCTGATCAAGAATTGCAGCAGGTTGTAAAGCTGGGGCGAGCAAGTGAAATCGCCAAGGAAGTCGCTGCCGAGAGTGGCGTCGAAACTACAGACGCTCTACTTTCTGACTACACCATAACTCCGCAGATAACCGCGACACCAAGGACTCCAGCGCCATATACCGACAGAATTATGCAGGAAGCCCAGAATATGATGGCACTGACGCATGTAGAAACTCCACTAAAGGGTGGACTTAACACCCCACTTCATGAATCTGACTTTTCTGGAGCCTTGCCAAAGGGCGGATCTATAGCCACCCCAAACACGGTGATCACAACGCCATTCAGAACCATTCGAGGGGAAAATGCGGCTACCCCTGGTGGCTTCGCAACTCCAATGTCCACGGCCCTTGTTCCAGTTGGCAAAGCCGGTGGCGCTGCCACCACTCCAAACCTAGTACGCGATAAGCTAAACATTAATCCCGAGGACAGCATGGGAGTAACCGAAACGCCAGCGCTCTACAAGAACTATCAGAAGCAGTTAAAGCAGTCACTTAAGGAAGGATTGGCTACGTTGCCTACGCCCCGCAATGACTATGAAATTGTTGTTCCCGATCAGGATGAAGAAATGCCTGATGCGGGCGCCGATGAAGGAACAGTCGAAGATCAAGCTGACGTAGACGCCAGGGCGTTGGCTCACATCGAAGAAGAACGCAAACGCCTGCTGGCCAAGCGTTCTCAAACCATTCAGCGCGAGCTACCGCGTCCCACTGAAGTGAATACGAAAATCCTCCGCCCACCGTCTGAGAAACAGGGTCTCACTGAGCTTCAGAAGGCCGAGGAGCTCATCAAACACGAAATGATCACCATGCAGCTATTTGACTCCGTCAAAGATCCGATCCCTGGTCAGTCCCAAAACAAGATGGAGCAGTTGCAAAACTTTTTTAAGTCGAATCCGTACGACGACATTCCGCGAGAGGACTTGGACAACGCCACAAAACTGATCGAAGAAGAAATGCAAGTGGTTAAGCAGGGAATGGGCCATGGAGAGCTCTCGCTGGAGAGTTACTCGCAGGTGTGGGAGGAGTGCTTGTCCCAGGTGCTCTACCTGCCGAGTCAGAATCGCTACACCCGAGCTAATCTAGCCAGCAAGAAGGACCGATTGGAATCAGCAGAGAAACGCTTAGAACAGAATCGTCGTCACATGGCCAAGGAGGCAAAGCGATGCGGAAAAATTGAAAAGAAACTAAAGATCCTCACCGGGGGCTATCAGGCTCGAGCACAGGCCCTAATAAAGCAGTTGCAAGACACATACGAGCAGATTGAGCAGAATGCGTTGGCATTGTCCACATTCAAATTCTTAGCAGAGCAGGAGGCGATTGCTATCCCAAAGCGATTGGATGTAAGTTGAGAAGATTTATTAAAAAGTGGGTACTAATTTTGTTTTATTTGCAGTCACTTCAAGAAGATACCCGCCGGCAGATGGACCGCGAAAAGGAGTTACAAATGAAATATGCAAAGCTTCGGGATGAACTACAAGAGCTGCACGTTGATCTGGTTATGAGGGAACAGTAAATCTATTTTTTTTTGTAGTTTGGTCTTAAAGTGTACCCAATAAATATGATATTGACGATGTCTAACACGAATTTTTGTCTATGTTGGACTGGGGCGCATTGTGCCGAATATATTAAGGAACGTTTGCATGATAATTATGGGTGAATCCACGAGAGTTGTTTACCTTACGAATATGTGGCTTTGAATTTTATAAAGTCTTGGCATTGGGTCATCAATGAAGCAAATATCTGCTGTCAACGAGAAAGGACACCCCCAGCACCGACGTCTGGACAGAACGTCACCGTAGATAGACGGATAAAACTTTGAGGTGATAAGGGACTTGGTCTACCTAGGCTTCGCTATGAACTCAGTCAATGACACCAACGCTGAGATACGAAGAATAACTCTTTACAAGACCCCCCCCCCCCCCCCCCTAATCAACCCAGTCCTCTATGGCGCAGAGGTAGCACCTAATTTGTCTCAATCGTTTATCCTCGATTCAGACAAATTAGGTGACAAATCGTTTATCCTCGATTGAGACAAATTAGGTGCTGCCAGAGCTCGATCGGTACGACTGAACTCGATTGTATCAAGTTACGTTCTGACACCCATGGACTCGTATCAAAAGCAGATGAGGTTGGTTATTTAGAGATGAAAATTCTTCGATTAAACTTCTATCCCGTCTCCATAAACGGTGAATAGAGGAGATACAACGACGGACTTTAGTGATGGTCCGACGACTGAGGTGGCTAGTTCACGTAGAACGAATGGACGCGATTGCTCCGGCCCGGAAGATCTTCGAATTCACACCCAAGAGCCGGCGCAGTAGAGGACACCGCGACTCTGGTGGCGAATGCCAGGGAAGGGAACTTTAACCAACTTGGCGTGCGAAACTGTGGACATCAGCTGCTGGCTGGATACTCTTGGTTGAGGTCCACCCTAGACTATAGCGCCACCTTAAGGAATTCCCATTTACAATCTACATCTACAGAGTCGTTTTCAAATCTACTTACTATTGGGATAAACAAATCGTACGTGGCTGCCTCCACACGCTGTGATGTATTTTTAACTACTTTTCTCGAGAAAAAGAGCTCTGGGCAATGTGGCCCTGGACAAAGCTGTACATCATCTTCCTTCTCTCGCTTGAGGGATTACATTCTGGTACAACAGTAATAAACTTCCGCCTTAACGAATTTAGTTACGTCCGTGGTTGAAACAATTGTCCCCCTTTTAATAAACAAATGCGCAGGAGTTAGTTATATACAAATGCGCTTTTGTCAATACCGGGGTTAATTTTAAACACCACTCTTTTATCCAATTTATATCATCCATTGACATTCCAAGCGAAAAATGTGAGAAAATCGCAAACGTCTCTGATTTCTCCATAGAACGCTAGCGACAACTATTGGGCGTGAGTGAATTTGCAAAGTAAAACGGTTGAAATTAAAATTGTTACGTCATTGATAACAATAGATGTCATTTCGAAAAAGTCCGGGTTTCCAATTTATTCCGCTCTGAACCAGCGCTAAATGCTGGAATCATCGCGAAGTTCTCTACAACCAGTCCATACATAATCACCCCTATTTCCGTTGGCGTTTTTGTCGTAAACGACTCGTATTTCACTTAGTTTTTTAGTTGGTGTTTTTAAATTTTTTGAGACAAATAAATTGAAATGATGGTGAACACTTAGAAAAGGAAATACAATTTTTAACAAAAGTTAAAAAAAAAAAAATATTCTGAACATCGTTTTACGACACGAAGCATGAGTCGCATTTTTTTTTTAAAATACTTCTCCCGCCAAGGACACCTATAACGGTTCATCAGTGCCCCGAGATGCTTGCAGTTGTACATATGTTAGTTCGCACTTGAATTGCTGCAAATTGTAGTCTTCTGGAAATATATCCCCAGGAAGCGAGTTCCAAAGTTTGCTTGTCCTGTAACAGAAGGAGTTTTGGAAAATTTATGTCCTCGCGGTTGTCAAGTGTACTGTATGGTCATGAGCATTAGCTGCCTGTATTGTGGGGCGCCCAAAAGTTGCATTTCGAGGGATAATCACCCCTATTCCCGTTGGCGTTTGTCATAAACGACTCGTATTTCACTTAATTTTTTAGTCGAATTTTGTAACATTATTTAAACAAATGAATTGAAATAATGGTGAACACATAGAAAACAAAACAAAACTGTTAACAAAAGTTAAAACAAAAATCTGCACATCGTTTTACAACGACACGAAACATGAGTCGTATACGACAAACGCCAACGGGAATAGGGGTGAATGTCTTTGAGTTCCTCGGAACATCTATACCATGGAAGTACCTATAGAACAAGCAAAGGTCAACGACTTGTCTTCTGTGCGCACCAACGGTTGTAGATTCGATGTGAGTGTAGGGTCTCCAATAAGGCGAACTGCTCGTCTCTGTATGCTGTCAAGTAGGTCAAGTGAATGTTTTGGGGTCGAGCTCCACATATGGGAACAATATTCCAAGTCTGGTCTAACCTGTGCTTTGTAGAGAAGAAGAAGTTTCTTGTGGCTAAAGTACCTCTTTGGGTAGCTTAACTTAACGGACGCCGATCTTGCGATATAGGATATGTGGTCCGCCATGTGATTCCTGAATAGACTTTGACTCCTAGAAGGTGCATTGAGTCCTTGGGATGGATTGGATGGTCATCGATTTGGATCTGAAGAACTGTTGGTGAATTTTCCTAGAAAATGTTGTGAGCTGTGTCTTAGGTTAGGTTAGGTGGCAATTATCCGTTAATACGGAGTAATTCACTTAGACCAAGTAAGGTCCATTGTGATACCACATGCAGAGTCAGTTATTTCCGTTACTCTTGGAACCATTTCGAATTTTGGAGAAATTTCCGTATTTTGTTGATATCCGTTTCGGCAATATCAGCAAGCTCCCCGAAGAAGTACTCTCCTAGAGTCTGCTTTCTAATCGAGGATAGCGCCGGGCAGTCACATAGTAGGTGGAACGGAGTTTCCTCCTCCTCCTCATCCATGCAACTGCGACAGAAGTCATTAGCGATAACTCCGAGCCTTGCGGCATGTCTTCCTAGTATACAGTGGCCTGTTAGTACTCCGACAAGAGTTCCGATATGTGTTCTACTGACGTTTAACAGGACCTTTGTCCTGCGCCGATTTATTCGTGGCCAGGTCTGTTTTGCATGGTTGCAGGTGTCAAGTTCCCGCCATCTCTCACTAGCCTGTTGCAGTGCTAGTGTAGAGATGTTGTCTTACAACCAAGTTGTCTTTTTCCCACTTCAAGACAAGTATACGACAAACGCCAACGGGAATAGGGGTGAATATGTCAATGATTGTACCATATTTGTCAAAATTGTTCATTGTCAGAGTTATGTTAGTAACCTAAGAAGATCATGACGTGCTCATCAAGCACTTGGAAATATAAATGCAACAAACTTTCTTCCGTCCCATTTTAAGCCATAAACACAATTCAACAACATTCAAACGGCAGGAAAATTTACTTCAAACTAATTCTTTTATTTTTTATTTCATTTTTTATGTTAGAGGGGTGAGAACTTTTTAAAAATTAAAAAAAAAAAAAAACTTTGTAAGTTTTTTATTTTCTCATATTCTATATTATTTACGGTACTTGGGTGTATACTGTATGACGTAATGTATAGAGCGAAAATGTTTAATATTGTAAAAATTGTATAGTTTTATTTATAATTGTTTTTAGTTCTTGTCATCCAGCACTTGATTTAAATTCATAATTTCCATAAATAATTTCGTTAATTTTACGATTTTTTTTTTTCATAAAATGTATTGTTGCATGTGTAGTACTGAATGCATTTTGGAAGGTTTTTCATTTGTTTATTATTTAAATATAATATATTATTTACTTATAATGCTCTACAACATAAATTATTTACTTTAAATCAAACTACACAATAATCAGTTGTTACACGGGGGTGAGCGCGATAGAGATAGAAATACTTAATTGGTATACAACATTAAACCGCCTGCGTGTCTGTCTATTACATTATTTCCTTTATTTTTATCATAACGATTACTCTTATTGAAATTAATTAGAAATAAATACACGATCACTATAGTTAGACACTGAAAGAATAATTCTATTTAAATACACTATCATACTTACGAGCAATAATTGTTACCTTTGTTGTTGTTTTATTCTTAAGTAAAATGCTACAACAAACAAAATTGCTTTAAGAAAAATAACGATGAACATTTTTTTAACAAATAATCAATTTTAGAATAGTCAATAATTCTGAACATTGTTTTGGCTTCGATTGTTTTGAAAATAATTTAAAATATTAAAAAATATACGTGTTCGTTTTTTTTTGTAAATGCGATTTTTTTCAGCTGCGCAGAGGTTGTAGTCAAAGTGTGGTCATATTGGTTAGTCGACGTCAGAAAGTGGGGATGCGGTAGACGACAAAAATGTTCAAAAACATTCAGTCAGTGAGTTGTGACGAAGCGCGGGTGGATAAGTTGTGGGATAAATATGTATGTGTGTATGTTTATGGTTAAGAAGTATAAATGGATTTTGGTTGAACAGATATAATTAAAAATAAAATAATATATTATCACTCTTCGGTAGCAGCACTCTTTGACATCTTCATATAAGCTGCACAAATGCACTCGCAGACGAATCTGTACTGGCTCTGGAAAGGAGAAAAGTTAAATGAGTTACGGAACTTGGGTGGATGCGAATATTTGCAAAAGCGGTACTTACGACATTCTGAACCATGCACGCACGTTGATCTCGCATAGTGCGCACAATATCCAGAGGATAGACAGGCTCCTTGGATTCCATTAAGGCCAAAGCGGTGTCCATAAGAATTAGCACACCGGTGCGACCGATACCGGCTGAACAATGAACTATCACAGGTGGATTGGCAGCGCTAATGCACCTAGAGAATGGAAAATAGTTAAAAATCAAATTTACACATAAACAATCTGCCATGCAATTCGTTGAAAATAGCAAGAAAGGGATAACAATAACAATTATTCTACTTACTGATGAACACTGGTCGACACTGGAATCTCATCTTCGGGTGTCACTCCATTACTCGCCATGCATTTCCTCTCACCCAACAAGCCATTTTCAGCGTCCGCATCAGCGTCCAGCAGTCGCACTTGTTTCAGGCTCTCCTCGATCTCCTGCAGCAAAGTTTTATTGCGTGCCGATCGCACTCGCTCTGTAAATTCGAGAAACAAATTCGGATCGGACGGTACACAATGATCTGGCCACGCCAGATATTGCATATGTTGAATTGCACGTCGCTCCGCTGTCTTCTTGTCGATTAGAATGAATTCGCGGAAGACAAAGCTACCCGTCTCGTCGGCCTGCTCACTGAGGCACTTGACTGAGAAGCCGTCGGCCAAGATCAGTTCCTCACCGGTCACCGGCCAGTATTGGTGGCACTTTTGCCGGCCAGCTTCCATCACTGTGGTCAACATCACCACCAAATGGCTGGACTCTTGCTGAACCATACGCCAGAAATCGGTTGTGGTGCTGGCTAATGGGCCTTGAGTGGCAATATATCGATTAACTGCACCGCCGGGGATCTCCATATTCACATAGTTGGCATTGATGTAGTCACCGGGGCCGCTGTTGATCAGAACCACTCGGGTGCAGTCATCTGAAAGGAAAATGAGTCGAATTTAACCAACAAGCAATGACAAACGCGGGTCAGTCTTACATGGCGAGATGTCTCTGTAGCGATTCTTGGCGATGTTTTCTGTTTTCTTCGCTTCAGAGATGCACAGGTCTGGATTTTTTCGATACATCTGCTCATACTGAGACAACAGAGCTCCGGAAGCGAGTCCATCGCTTAGGAGTAGCAAGCTCTGGGTGAACAACGCATCACCATCCAGCATATTCTGGGAGCCACCAATTTCATCAGTTTCGGGGACGTATTGGTAGAGTGGTTCCTCTTCGGACATTGTTACCAGCGAATTAGGTCTCACGGTGAGCAGCAGCTCTCCATTGCGATACTCTCGAGATGCACGAATCAAGTTGACCACCTGCTCATGCTTCATACCAAGCACTTCCCGCCCATTGATCATTACAACTTCATCGCCTTCACACACACGCGGCGTACTTCGATGGGCCGGAGTGTGTGGCACAACCTTGGACACCTGAACCGGCAGACTGAGATCGACGCCACCTTTCACATTGAAACCGAAACGACCCTGGTCGTCGGAGTGCAGACGAATTGTTATCAGATTGTCGTTGTCACCACCACCGGACGGAATTGGACTGTGATTTTCGGAGCTATACGCTGGAGGGATTGGTGATTCGTAACGACGGGTGCATTGCTCAATGAAACCGGCCTCACTGTAAAGAAATTGATAAGGTATTAGCGACCAGAAAACATTGGACTCTCTGCCTAAAACGTGGTTTATTGTGCAAATGTGGAAAGAAAAAAACAAACAAACAGGGTGACGCAGTGTGTGCCATCATCAACTAACATTTGAATGTCGTACTCATCGCTTTGCTGTTCCCAGGCCTTTCTGGGTATCGAATCGGTTTGCTTGGAGGTCACCTTATTGTCGTGCGGACGGCTTGTTTTTGTTATCGTTAATATCGATGTGGCATTCTTGCCATTGACGGAGGTGCCATTACTGTCGGATGTGCCATTCGCTGGCGAGGACGTATGCTGAATCAGTCGTTTACTTGGCGATCGAACGAAGGCTTTGTGGATCTTGCCGCGTTGTTTGCTCTCCTGCACAGCCTGTAGCTCCGTTCGGCCGGAATAATAGAACCTGTAAATTAGCATCGTGTATTGTGGAACTCTTCTTGATCGAATTTCACTTACTTTGATCCCAAGCTTATGTTAAGGAAGCGTGATAGTCGATGAGGACGTTTCAGTCTAAAGAATGAATGATGCTCCACACAGGATTTCCACAACGCCTTGGCATGCTTGTGAGATCCCATACAGAAGCCCAGAAGGGTGTCATAGTGTTCCGACTGAAATTAAAGGAAATTGCTGGTAAGTTTTTGCATTCAGTGTGCATTGTTGTCACTTACCGGTTCTCGTCGCAGTTGAATGAAGAAATCCTTCCGTTTGAAGGACACTTTAACCATTTTTGACCATGAGAATGTGTTAATTCGAATACTATTTTGAAATACTAATAGTCCTATGGAGGCTACGCCTAATTGCAATTCCTTGCCACTTGAATCCTGCAAAATCCAAATGAAATATGTATTCAAATTCAAAGAGGAGAGTACATAAATATTCAAAAGTTTCACAAGTACTTTATGCAAATCACAGCTTGACCTTTGACGTAGAGACTGAGCGAAATTAATGTTTCTATTTGCTGTAACAGTAGAACGCGACGCGGTCGTTAAATTTGTTAATTTCCTTCCTTCCCTGTGGTTAATTTGACACTTTGGCTTGTTTGATTGCTTAATGCGAACAAACCACTCTGTGGAATGGAGAGTTTCTTTGTTTGGACTTCAAAGTGGATGCCATTAACATTAATAGGTGAAGGTGGACAGTTTTATTGCGGAGAAAATGTGATTTGCAACAGAAATTTAGAACATTATGAAATTTATGCGAATAATTTATTTCAGTTTATGAAGTGCTAGTTGTGGTGGCAAAATGCGAGTTTAGTGCTGGCAAATACTACAAAATTTGACAAATGATGAATAGCAACATCAGTAACACAATTTATTTTGGGCAACAAACTAGTCGATACAATAAGGTCCAGAACGATTGTGAATGACAGCAAAGCCAAGTACAACAAAAAGGTATATATAATATCGAAAAATCGGACAGCACGTCATAACAGATAGCTACTACTTTGATGTAGTTAGCGCCCTTTCTATCGCAATCGCTGTTTATTTGTGCTAAGAAGAAGAAGGTATTGTCTACAACAGGAACGCCTGTAGAGAGGACCTCAACCAATTTGGAGTTCGCCACTGGAGGCAGAACGATCGCGCAAGCGAAATATGTAGTCCTTCTCCTTCATTGCTCGGTAGAGAGGATGGCAAAAGTACCATTTAGCCCACTCGCCAGTGTCATTAATTACATCGAAATTCGTTAAAGTAACAAGTTCGCAAACTAAGTAAACTTGTCGCACAATAATGAAAAGGGACACGCTTCTGCAAAACTGAATTCAAACGACTTCTTCAAAACTATGGACTTACCGTCGCTTTATGTAAATCAATTCCATAAAAATCCAAACGTTTCGAGTGCTCCAAATAGTTATACTCGGCATCGGCTGGCAATTGTCCCCGATGCAGTTTATGCAATTCAGATATTCGACGCTCGGAATCGTCGTTTTGGTCAACTAGCAATTGCAGGGTACTCAAGTAACCAGGTTGATGTTCCGCCGGATTAAAGTCTCCTAATTCAGCTAGAAATGTATACAAACAATGAAAATACTCAACCGCCGCTTGCTCCAACTTACATTGCACAGTATAACTAGCCAAGAGGCATTGTGTGTTCAACGAACACAACAGTTTACCCAAGAAGACATTTCGTTTAATTTGTAAATAAAATTGATATCTGGTATACTCTTCCTGTAGTCGGCTTGGATCACTTACATAAAACTGTCAAAAAAGAAAAAAAGAAGAAAGTCAGTATGTAATGCGATATCTCGGCCGTTTACTCATTTCACCTCACCTTAACTCTAAATTCTAATAGTGGAAGGGCTTCCGGATCTAGTGCGGTGCTATTCCATTGTTTCTTAAATTGCTTATGTGGATCAACCCACCGCTATAAAGAAATGAGAAAAAGTTATATCCAAATTTTTAATTGTAATTGCTGAAAACTTACGACAACATCACCAGGTTTCTGTGGAAACAGCAGGCCAAAATAATCCCTTTCGGATAGCTCCAAGAACTGATAGACTTGATCGAGTAGTTCAGACCCCTTGGCACGTTTCTAAAACAAAAAAAAAAAAGTTTTAAACGAAAGTGATGCGTTTGTGTGCTTTTATGATTTTGTTTGTTATTTTCATTCATACTGCCATTTCCTTTACTTTTATGGGTGGTAAATGACGTACAATAGAGTTGACGTGGAGTCACGTTCGGTGTGGTCAGACTAGCTTTATCGCGTATCGCGTCGTAAAGAGGTTTTTTTTTTTACTTTTCCCCTTATAGTTTTATGACTTAGGAGAAAAGAAGATATATTATGTAGATATATAAAACCATGGTAAGCAGCGGAACTGATAACACTCGGTGGCTATAAAATATTTTTAATATTAGTGTCCTCAATAATTTTTACTATCTGTCCATCTGTGTGTTATCACTTGACAACACATTTTGTTGTCATTTTTTTGTCGAAAGTACACATCTCGTGTATGCCTTCTTATGCATTGTAACAAATTTAATATTTTTGTTCCGTTTTATTACATCAATTAACGAAGAAGACAGATACCATCTACTGCACGACAGTAGATAAAGTTGTTTTTTCTACAATGTCATCGCTGTGAGAGATTTAACTGACACATGGCCCACATGTAGTGAATGAGGGTATCTTGATTGCAGATGGAAGGGTCAGAGATGGTGTTTTGTTGAACGCAGAATTTAATTGCCAATTCACGCCCGAGGGGGAGTTCCATTTGTTCAAACAAGTGTGAACCAAACAACTGGTAGACCCATGTTTTCTAATTGAATTCTCGCTTTTCACGTGACTGAAAGTGGTATAAAATCTGTCAGTTACAAGCTGTATTTGACCTACTGACTCTATGGTATCAGCTTTGATAAGAATTGATGAGAGCATCGTAAGTAAATTTGTTCACTCTGTTTCTGTACTATGTTTGTGTATCAATTAAAAGATGGTAGTTTCAACAGAATTCTATCAGCGGAAATGGAAACTTAAGAGGTTTGTAATTACAAGATCGATAACCGTGAGGAAGAAAAAGAAAATATGTTCGGTAGTATCTTCAGTTGTATCTGTGAAATTTGTTTTTTTTAGGCGACAGTTTTATGTAAGAAACCTGACACGGAGCGAACTATTGTCTTTCGTTGATGGACAGTCTTTGAATAGTTTGTTAATGCATTTTCCATAACTATCCTTCATCCACTGAATGAATGTGGTTTCAGAAACGATATAATGAGCTAAATTCAAAACGACATATGAATGTACCTACTCTCGATTGTTTACAGTTTTTATCATATTGCTGATAAATGGACTAGATTGCCATATGGATGGTCTGGTCATACAACTTTAGCATTACTTCTGGAATTTTTCTCTTTGAGATGAAATTGTCCCGGAAGCCGATTGATCAGAATATTGCCGATGGACTAAAACATGAATTGTGCCAGTAGGATTGATAGCTTCTCTAGTTTTAAAGCGTGTTTTAAAGGTATACAAATTCAATATGAAATAAACACCTGAAGCTAATGTTATTGTCTATGTCTATGATATTAGCTTTATTTGTCGCTAAAAGCTGGCAAATCTACCGGAGTGGATGAAATCCGACCAGAAATGGTCAAGGCCTTAGCTGAAGAGGGAGTTAAATGGCTCTCTCGTGTCATTAAAGTGGTCTCGGAATGCGGGGAAACTCCCAGCGATTGGCAGATTGTGGTGATTGTGCCCCTTTTCAAGAAAGGGGATAAAAGGTATTGCCCCAATTACAGGGGTATATCACTTTTAAGTCTCCTCGGAAAATTTTTTGCTGGAAACGCGTTTCAGAGCTGTGGGTGAGGCACGATTAGGAGATGAGCAGTGCGGCTTTCGTCCCGGCAGAAGCACAACCGACCAGTTATTCACTCTCAGAATGGTACTTGAGAAGGCTTGGGAGTATGCTACACCTGTTTACGCTTGCTTCGTAGATTTGGAGAAAGCATATGACCGAGTCCCTCGAGGGAAACTCTGGGGTGTATTACAGGAGTATGGCCGTTCGGGTAATGGCGTTAAATCAATACCTCCCAATGGCGTGGGAGTTGGACTTCGCCAGGGGTGCGTCTTGTCTCCTCTCCTTTTCATTACTTATATAGATTGGATGTTACAGCGCAGTTTTGGCGAGGAACGTTTCGAATTGGAAGATCTGAGGATAAGTCATTTGCGCTTCGCTGATGACTTGGTCATCCTTGGGTCCTTTCAAACTGAACTTCAGCGCGCACTCGATCGGTTTGTAGCCGTTTGTGTTAAATCTTCGATGGTTTGTGTTGTGATGTAATGTTGTGTTATGTAAAACGCATGTCCCCGACCAGGATCCCACGACGTGCTATGGAAGCCGTACCATCGGGCAGGCGTCCTCTAGGTAGACTCAGGATGAGATAAAATTCATAATCTCTTCTCTACCCGCATGGGGATTGCCCTTGATGAGTTGGAGTCGATGGCGGAGGATCGAGAGTCATGGAGGGTCCACTTGAGCTATCTGCACCCGCGACCCACTTAATGGATAAGCGGGCCATTGAAAATGTATGTATGTATGTAATACATAATTTTATGCCATTAAAAAGAATTTAGGGCACATGCGCTCCACGGCTAGTTCGAATAAAGCGCAATCGTGAAGTCCAATTTTGACAATTTTAGCGAGATACTAGTGCCGCATTGTGGGCGCAGTAGCGCAGTGGTTAGTGTGTTGGACTGCGAGGGATCCCAGGTTCGATCCCCGGAAAAACCCAAATTACATCTTAAAGTTTTTTCTACTGCGCCACCTCTCGCGAACGTCTGACAAACATCCGAGAGTATGCCTGTCATGAAAAAGCTTCTCAATTGAGCCGTTCGGACTCGGCATAAAATTGTAGGTCCCTTCCATTCGTCACAAAAATAGAAACTCACACAAAACGAATGGTTGCGAGAAGCTAGGCCTTGGGTGTCACCCGCCTGTTGCGCCACCTATTTTTTTTTTTTTTTTTTTTTTACTAGTGCCGCATTTCATCGTCCAACGTCTTTTGTTTATCGGCATACATAGACTTCACATACCCCCAAAGAAAGTAATCTAAAGAGGTGTGAGATCACAGGATCGTGGGAGGCCAGGACTATCAGTTTCTTCGTATGAATTCGTAATGCATTATGTCATCCTCCATTGACCTCTATTATCAATTGGACTCACTGGTTTAGGCAAAACATTTCGAAAGATGAATGACAATGAATTTCAATGGGCCAACACTATTTATATCCTACCCTGACATTTTCCATAAAAACGTTTCCCATGTCAAGATCGACGAGCGTCCTTGGGATGCTATTTTTAAAAATATTCTCTTTTACGCAAGTCAACAAAAAAGTACGAGCATGATCGTGGCCTTTGGACAACCTAAACAACAAATTACGTCGAAAAAATTCCACTACCAAACATTTTGGTAAAATATTCGTCCACGAGTTGAACATGCGGAAACCTTCCTCTCCTCTCTCACTATGCCCATCTTACAAGTAAAAATCAAATTTCTCAAGTACATACTTGCATATAGCAAGAACAACATTTCGTCGCGTACGTCAAGCAATAATGACTCAAACGACAGTAAAATAAATTCAAAGAAACCAACAGGCAAACTGGGCGGAATCCCAAGAAAACTCGACATCCGCTCTGTATGCCCAGCCGGCTCACGGTCGTCCTTCCGTTCCCCCGCTATTTTGTAATTATCGCTGATGGAAGTGTTGTGTTGCCGCCCCACCCAAAAACCAAGACTCTCTGTCTACAAAGGTGGTACGCGCGCCGTGCGAGTACCAGCGTAAGCCATATGGGAAACAAACAGTCAGCATGTTGGATATAAAAACTTACATCAATCCGAAAGGTGTGTGTACTGTCATCTAGGAATAGTACAGTGACACATTGTTGTCGTTGTTTCTTATCGCGCGCCAGCTCTGCACTACGAATCCGATAGGTTCCACTCAATCCACTGAGACGAAAACGTTCAAGCATTGCAGTCCATAGTTTGAACTTGTTGGAGTTTCTTTTACTTGTTGTTGCTGCTGCTGTTTGTGATGGAATCGTTGGTGAGGGCTTTTTCTCAACCGGACTACCTCCTCCTGAAATGGGAAAAGAGAAAGAGAAAGCGTTTAGTAAACTTAATTCGATTTTAATGCGGGACGCGGCTATTATATCTATTTAATGTGTCTGGTGCGGCTAATTGAAATTCCTTCCAAGTCGCCGGAATTGGGGTTTATCAAATTTCATTACTTCCGGCAAGGGGACTGGTTAGTGGTTGGCCCCCTAGGGGGACAATTTGTATCTTTTGGACAAATTGATGCGACTCACTCGATTGATGTGTGCGCCGAACGGAAGGCGGAGATATTTCAACGCACCATCAAAGTGGCGTTACAACGTGTTGGCATTTTTAATACGAAATCGCGCTGCGGATTATATACACGCGGTCCAATTTATGAAGCCACTTATCTTGACGACAACAACTATGTTGTGATAGTGCCCACGCGGCTTAACCTTTCATTGCGGGGACAGGAATAAATTGCAATCACTTCCTTTCGAGTACATTAACCCCTATTGTGCTGATGGTATGCGTAGGTACATGCGGAATGTAGGTCAAAGCAGTTATCTTTATCTTTCGACGAAAACTATATATACTTTGCAATGCAATTCTCAAAAAGATAAACAAAGCGAAAAGTGAAACAACAAAACGAATTCGAAGACAAATCAATCGGAACCCGCAAATGAGTCATCAGTTTCATCAGTTTCATCAACAGCGCGTCGGCTACAGTAGCTGAGTGTGAAGACTTGCTTGAATTTAAGTTGACAAATGAAGATCGATGGCGTGAGTAATGCGAGGGGAGCGGCTTTTGTGCGAAAATTGATAGCGAGTTGATAAACGAAATTAATTCAATGTTGGGGTTGAATTTTAATTCAGGGGGTTTTTGCCTGAAGGCAGGTATATAAGTGATAACATGGCTTTTAGTAGGTAACAGTAAAATCAGGGGCTTTCATTTAGAGGGCGAGTTGTTTACACGAGAACGGATATCTCTAGGAATCGCAACATGGTGGGAGCTATACATTTGCGTTTAAAAAATGTCTCCCAAGGCCGAGTGCAAAAAATCGATAGAATGCTCAAAGAAATAGTGTCATCGATAAGAGAAAGCGTCATAAATGAAATTAAGATCTTAGTGGGTTTTTATGAATTAGTCCAGTGGCCTATGGAGGACATGTTACTGGTGGCGTGTGATCGACCAGCCAAGACATTATGTAAACAGGAATAAATGATTTTAGCAAATGGTTGTATGACATTAAGGAGCATATCTACTAAATTACGTTATTATATAGGTTCGATATTTCCAGCAAGTTTCCTGGAGTAAAAGATAATTCTTACTTTACAGAAGATTAAGGGAAGCATTTTATAGGAATACATCCGCAAGGGTAATTTAGCAGATGATCCATTTTGATGGCAATGTGAAGGTTAAGGCAAGAACGCCGAGTATGTGCTGCTGATAGAAATTCCCTGAAACGAGATAGACGTTAGATGAGAAGAGATTTACACCCCACGTCAAAAATTATATAAAAACAAGCAGCAACTTAGTATTAAGTACTGGCTATGGTGGTTCATTTGCACGAACGACAACAACGACGATGAGGACGACACGGGTGCAAATAGCTTTGGGGACAAATACTGTTTTAAAAGCCCTGTTATCGCTGCTGTTGCTGGTGAATTCTACTGAATTAACCACGATGTTGGATTCTCAAAAAAAATTCCACCTGCTGTCCCCAATGAATATCACAGATATGCGGAACAACGTTTTGAGGTATCCAAATTGAATTGAAGAAGAGAACACAAGCGGCAATTGGCAAACCGAGTTAGTTTAGAGACTGATACCTAAGGCAAAATGCACCACACTGTGAGGGGCAATTTAAAAGGCGAAGTTGCCAGATAGAGAGAAAGTCTGTGAAGGATAATAAACTAGTGGCTAACTTCAGGTATCATGGAAGTAGGTACTTACTATGTATAGATTTGAGGACATAAACCGCGGTACTAATAATCATTTTTAGTGTCCAGGTTAACTTTTACGAAGTCACAATGGCTGAAATTTCCATATAAAATTATCCACTGTGACCGTCAAAATATTTAACCTGAAGATTAAAAATGATTATTGGTAAGGCCCAAAATGTTTTCAAATTTGATTTGTATATGAAACGCTTTGCCAGAAAGGCCTGTGGGGATGGGTCTCAAAAGTCAATCATGTATTGACTCGTTTGACTGAACAGGGAGGAAGTGGCAACCCAATTAAAGGCACTTCAAAATAATTAGAGCTATTCGAGGATTTTTTAGACCATAGCAACGAATCAACAGTTTATGGCCCAACAAAGGCTCTTATCTTTATCTCAGAAGTGGCTTGTTGGTGCAGGAATATCCAGCATGTATTCCGAGCTTCTAAGAAAAGCCCCGAATGGGGTTTGCTCTTTAGTAAAAGTTGCGATTTAAAAATAAAAATAAAACAAGCAAAAGTGTTATCATCGGCCTGGCTTTGATACCCTCCACTGTATGTACTGTTACAAGTACACGCATGTGTCTAATATGGACCGACATAGACAATTTTAATACCACCCTGACAACGGTAAAATTAAGTCCTGTCACAAAATTTCATTCACCTAAGCCGAAAGTTTTCATTATCGCATTCATTACACAATTTTGGAAAAAAATTTGGTTCAGTTTATTACACGATATTGTGACAAATTTTCCAAAAGTATCGTCCTGTATAATCAATTCGTTGATCTTGATTGGTTTTTTTGAACGCATACTTTCCATCTGATGCAATTTCATTCAACATTTGTAAAAAAAAATTTGAAAAACTCAGTACAAGTCATTTTAGTGTTGTACGAACAGAACATTTATAGAATATTTCGCAATATTTCGATTTTCAATTGCGATTTTTCATCACTCCAAATCTGATTGATCAAAGAAAATACAGGCTCAACGGTGGCCGATGTGCCTGGCAAGAAGAGAACTTAAGAAATGATTGTCACCATATGTGATTGTACGGGAGACGGGACTTTCTTTTGGCCGAAATGTAGAAAATATTTGACCCAGCGTTTATCGATGACAGTGCTTTTTTGGATTTTGTCGGCGGTAACGTAATTTTCCAAAAAACCTGAACTGATCGAATAAATTGGTATCAGGCGATTCGAAGTCAAAATGATTGTTCGTTGCAATGTACTTCACGGTACCTTCGACAAACTTCCATTCCGGTGGTTTATCAAGTACACACCAAGCGAAAATCATGATGCGGTCGAATTGTTCAATCCATTTTTCATTGTAGTCGATACTTGATTCTGAAAAACAAATGAATAAAATCTTTACCCCCAGTTTCACAGTGGGAATTTAAACTATACCTACTTTTAGTTTAAACTTCAGTTTGACGTTGACACAGTGACATTTCAAAGCTGCCGATTGTCAAAAACACAAATATTTGTCGCTGTTTTGCATGTTTTTTGAAAGAAAAAACAAGGAACGATTTTGGAAAAGACATATAAAAGCTAAATACTGTATAATACTGTCAAATTCTATTACTTAAATTTAGTTAAACTTCAGTTGAACATTTACGTACAGGTGGTCACACTAACCATAGCACATTTTCAATACTAACCTGACGACGGTAAAAAGAGGTCAGAATTTCATTCGCCTAGGTCAATTCGTCTGGGCGCTATCGTGCTTTCAACGGACAGACAGACGAACATGGCTCAATCGATTCGGATGGGGTCTGCGGTGAATCCTTCTTGGCGGTACAAATGTAATGACAAAGTTAATATACCTTCCTGTGGAGGGTATAAAAACGTTCAAGTGCGAGTGTCCCTCGCGCACTAAGGGTTATGTAAATCTATGCCTTTGGGTATGGAACCTTAAAAAAGGGCCAGAAAAGAGCGTTGATGTAAATTTTTCGGGCCCAGAGAACCATGGAAGTATACAAAGTATTTACCGACAAAAAAAGGATACGTTTTGGTTTTTCTGTTCGACACGCGAAATCTGAAGTCTCGGAGCAGAATCTGAATCAGAATCCCAATTGAAAATCACATAAGTTTGCCAGCATAAGTATTTCGCGGATAAGTGAGTAAACGTACTTAACATTGCAATTGCAACCCTCAAGAATGCGTTTGCTGTTTCAGTCCTAGCAGATTGTAAAAACACAAAGTGCTACCAAAGTCATTTATTTATTTTTTGTATCGGTTAAGCAATTTTGAATTAGTCTGTCAGATGGGTAAATTCACATCATTACAAAACCAAGAAGAAAAATTGTCTAAAATCCCTCCAGATTGGCCTTATTAGAAAAAATATTCAGTACATAGAAATCTGCTATTTAAACAACTACAAAAAAAATACACGTGCTCAGAAATAAAAAAAAAAACGACACACTTCGGGATTAATATTAAGCATAATGCTAAGAATATCATGAGCATGACACTAACATTGATGATTCGCACAACAAAAAAAAAATAAAAATTCAGAAATTCCAGCCACCCCACGCACAAACTCGAGGTAGGTAAGTTGGCATTATGTATTCTCCTTTTTTTATTAGGTATTTGAAAACACACACATATTGTCAGCCGGCTGTAATCTAAATGAATTTTCGAAATAACACCAAAGAAATATAATTTTTTTTTATATAAAACTGAGTTGCGCTTACTATTATTTGTGCCGTTTTTGAACACTTTGTCTTCTTGACAATCAACAAATGCTGCGAAAATCATTTGTTAACTAATCCGCTGGCGAAATTTTATTGCACTCGATTATCTAATACTTTTAGTATTTGCACTTTCGTAAACTAAATTATTTGTTTCTCGTTGTCAGCGTCGGTATTCGCAACATTCTTTTGCGAGACCTCACATTAAAATGTCACTCATTCAACTCTTTGGACGACGATACGTTCTTTTGTTGAGTTCAAATATATTTTTTTTGAGAAAAAAGTATTTTCTGACGTAGGTTTGTGAAATGAGCGAAGATAGATTAAAAATATGCATAAACAGATAGACATAACACATACGCATACTAAAAGGAAGAAGGTACAGTGTGACACGAAAGTTTGGTTGGCCTTTTAGCTGGCTTAACTAATTTTTAAAGGGTTTGTGTTTTGTATCTTTGTGGGTATTCGTTCATATAATATAGCCATACGTAAACATTTTGTTTTCTTTTTGAAAACTGAATAGTTTTCCCCAATCTTTGTTAATTATAATTTAGAATCTAGATAATTTTAAATACGTAACTTTTTCGGATCAAATTTTCAGTCAATTCCCCAAAAATGACACAAATCAATTCCATTAAAATGGTTCAGACTTTTGCTGTTGCACCCATTAAGAAAACAATTTTTTAAAACGCTCACCTTCTCCAGTCGGTTGACGTATCTACTATACACAAATTTCTTTGCACTCTGATAAATGAACGAATAAACTCGAAAAATGGTAAAACTGATCCTACCGACTTTTCATCGCATGTCTTGTACTCATAGCTTGTCAAATTCAACGATCAACTAGAAACGAACAAACGAATATTGGCAAGTTTTGACAGTTCGTTCAGGTTTACATGAACACATTTGTGGAACGCGTTTTAACATTGTGTATTGTAAATAAAAGTTCACAATTCGCGGCAAAGGTGCTTTCTAAATTATGCGTTATGTATTATGGCTTTAAAAGTAAGAGCAAACATTCCCATCCCATTAATTATGGAACACAACGTCGTTCAAGCGGCTGCCTCCGCTGGCTTCGCAGTAGCGCATTCTATCAGTCTAATTTTCCAAGACCTTGTTTCGGTTTCGGGCTGTAGCTCACGGATTGCTTGGATGATATTGGCCTTAAGTGCTTGAATTGTTTGCGGATTGTTGGCATAACATCGGTCCTTCACGGTTCACCACAAAAAAATGTCCGCAAATCCGAGGCGGTCAATTGACACGATTTGCTAATTTGGTGCGCAAAAGATCGATTGTGGCATGGGCTGTGTGACATGGCGCGCCATCCTGCATGAACCAGAGGTCGTTCAAATCCATGTCTTCTATTTCAGTAAAAAAAAGTCGGTTAACATGGTTCTGTAATGCCCACTGTTGACCGAAAAGTTGTGCCCAGCGTGAAATGTTGAGCTGTTGAGATCGATGGCGAGTTGATGTTTGTGAATTGAGTCTCATACCCTATTCACACCAAGCCGAAAACCGAGTTTTCGTCAAAAAAGTTTAGAAAACTCAGGAAGTTTTCGACTGTTTTCGCGAAAACCCAGTTTTGGGCTTGGTGTGAATAGGGTATAAGGGATGCATTCACACCGAACACCAACTCGTTTTCGTTTGACGTTTCAATTAGCTATGAAATGTTTGTGGCGACTAGACTTTTATTTTAGTTACTAAACTTCGCTCGTATTGACATAATGCATAAAATAATTAACATAAGCAACATTCAAAATCAAAACATCTGAAAATATCATTTAGTTGTGACAGGTAGTTTGCTCTTTATGGTGCAAGCAAAGATAACAAAAAAACTCTCACCCTCACTCAGTCTCTCACATCCTGTCAGCAGTTTTGCTGAGCTCGCTGAATGTTGCAAAAGGTGTTTCTGCTTCAACAACCCAACGATTGTACCCGTTTTCGTGGCGTTTCACGGAAAACGACCTCAAACAACTCGTTTTGAAAACTGCAATATGTATGGGAAAACTTATGTTTTCGAAGAAGTTTTCGACGGTTTTCGCGAAAACCCAGTTTTAGGCTTGGTGTGAATAGGGTATCACACTCTCGGTCTCACAGCAGCCACATTCTCGTATTCGCACACCGTACGACGACGGGGACCATGGGTGTTGTCCACTAGCATGGTACGAGGTACGATACTGACTTTATATCAAGATTTCGAGCGGGAAACAGCTCTCAGTGTCAAAATAACCTATGATTAAAAAAAAAAAACACTAGATGGCCCACCCGTGTAAACTGTAATCTATGGGTTTGAATCGAAATCGAAAAAATATATCGATTTCCTCAATTAACGTTGGAAACATTCAATCAGCTTATGCGTACATTGATCCATTAATTCTAATCGCAGCAACTATAGCTTTAGCAATATGTTAAACTATGTGACAAGTTGCTGAAAAATCTGAAATTCATCAACCTATGTATTTGTAATCAATTTGGATCGAATATCTGTACCATTTTCGAATTTTCGATACGCATATATCACGCATATCACGCATTTGTTCGCTCGCTTTTGACCTACTTGATGGATTTGCTTAGAAGTGTTCGGAATAGAATTACGCAAACATTTTGATCCAGTTAAATTGTAGCTTGATCTTATACAAAATCAATTGCTTTTGTTTGACAGTTGTTTCCACACAAACACCCTGATTCAGAGAAAAAATTGTAGGAGTTCCCTTGATTTTCTTTGTTTTCTTGATGTTTTTAATTTTCTCGTATACGTAGTATCTAAGAGAAAGATATTGTTTTCGTACAAAATTTCGAACTCGAGATTTTGATCAATTCTGATATTACGATGATAGGGGAACTCAAAAAAGTGGGTCTCGCAATTCTGTCCGTCCGTATGTCTGTCTGTCCCACCCCTAGGGAATCTAAACGCTTGGACGGATTTGCTTCAAACTTCGTATTTAGAGTTTGTGGGCTTCCCGCTCGGGACGTTTTTTTTTTTTTTATGCTAGCCCTAATATTAACGGTACCTCCCATATAAAAATTTTACGAAATATGACGAAATATGCCTAAATTTAGATTTTTTCGAAAACGGCTCTAACGATGAACCAAAGCTGATAGTTGAGTTAATGTAAGCATGCTTAACATGACTGCATACCCAGTTTTTCACTAAAAAGTCCAGCAACGGCAGTTTTGAAAATTGGCTTTTTCTCGAAAACGGTAAAAACGATTTAAAAAAAAAAATATTTTTAAGGTACTATTCTATTCTATTCATTCTTAACTTGATAGCAAACTCAATTTTTCCTTAAAAAGATTGCGTCCTTTGATATCCACCCAAATCCCTAATAAAAGTACTTTAAAAAACTGCTCATATCTCAAAAACGCCATTTTCGATTACGATAAAAATGTTACTTTCAGGTAATGCTTAAATCCATAGTAATACCACTGGCTCAGTTTTGAGCTAAACAGTTGAAAAACAGTGTTTTTTGAACCATGAATGCGTCCTTCCCAATCGCTAAAAACGGTACTTTAAAAACTGCTCATATTTCGAAAACGCCATTTTCGATTTGGATGAAAATATATCTGCTAGGTAATGTTTATATCCTGAAGAATATGTCGTACTCAGTTTTCAGCTAAACAGTTTAATAACAGTGGTTTTTCGAATCCAAATTGTAACATTTGTCAGCATAATTTTACAAAAAACCGCTCTAACGATTTTGATCAAAATACATATTTAAGACAAGATAAGCATTCTAAACATGATCACGTACTTAGTTTTTCTCAGAAAACTCGAATATTGCCGTTTTATGAATATTTCTGAAAAATGACTACCCAAATCCCGATCTGTATTCAAACACGGTATATTTTTGTAAAGTCCAAAACTTCAGTACATAGCAATATAATTTGAAATTCATCGCCTACTTGCCTCCTTCAAGTGTCAGTTCGGGGTGAAATTTAAAAGTAATAAAGTGTTCTAGTTAATACGTAGGTTTATGTTTATGTAGTATGTATTTACGGTATTAATTACACTTTGAGTGGGTATGATTTTAAACGTAAAATTTGCTGAAATGACTCTGAGATTCTGCGAGATTCGCAATAAACCAGAAAGTTACGTGCGACCCAGTCGTGCACATTTTTTTCTGTTTCTGTAATTCTGTGTTTTGCATTTGATCAGTATCTAACTATGTATTAGGTGCCTATCGTATCAACTTTTTGTTAAAATCGCAGTCATTACTTCTGAACCGCACTGTATTAACAAACTAGGTACTCGTGTCTACTAAAGAGAAAAAAAATAAATAAATAAACATTTTGGCAAATTCCAACCTACAAAACCAAAATGACGGACAGACATACAAATACCCAGCGTGTGTGGATGTGGATTTATAATAATTAATTTTGTGAGTCTGGCCTCTTCTCCCTGCTCGAATGTATAACTGTGCGTAAATTTGCCGAAATACTTGTATTTGTTTATAAATAAAATTAGCTAACGAAAAAATTTAATTTTGCTACATGATGGTATTCATCAATAAAGAGCGGAAGGAGATGTATACTCGTACCAGTCATCTGGTTTGTAAATTATAAAATATGAAGGTTGTCCCACTCCGGCCATTATGTATTTTTGATCTTCCCTTTTTTTTATCAGCTTTTATAAAAATTATGTCAAGTGAACGGGAGCTGTCAACAAAGAAACCACGACGATTGTTTGATTACCCTCCATCAATGACAACAACAATCAACATGTTCTTCGATATTTATTTATTTTTATTGATATTTATAAAACTCGGGTCGAAATTAATTTTGAAGTGATTTCTTCGAAATTTCGAATACAAGAAGCAATTAATTTTTATAAGGGTATGTTAATGTGATCATCAAATTTGGATATACTCTATACCCGTATGAAGGTCATCATAATAAATGTATAGCCGTGCACGTGGGAACGAAAGGCAATGACAAACTATCTGTATAGAGACTATCGATAATCGAAAGAAATTAAAATCATTAACATCGTGATAATCGTATTCGGGAGTGTGAATTCAGTGAAATCAATATATTAGTAGATTGATGTACGCGAGGTTTCATTTCGCTTGGGTTGTGCATGTACGCAAAAAATATTATGAAAAACTTTCCAGTGAGTGTTGAATTTTCATTCGTGATCGATATAAGCGATTTCCAGCATGTCGGAGGAGGAGCCTGCATTTTATTGGACATCGTGAAACGAGGATGGTTTTTATTAGAACTTCCGAAAAACAAACCTCGGAACTGTTAAAATGTAGTTATTGTTCCTCGGGAATGTCGAAAGACGGGAGGCCTTGTTTTTGGGAACAAAAGGCTATGGCAGTACGAGACCACACCATACCGAAACGACATCAAAAAAGGAAACTCTCCACCACCCAGCTGGTCCACGCCGCGTCTCGGTCGGCTGGTTACTTCTGTGGTGGGGTTGGTACATATTTTTTCTTTTTTCTGTCTCAAGACGAGACTCGTTATTCTCCGCATACAACTGCTGCTCTGGAAATGCGGCTTTCCATTCGCTGTTCACTGCAAAGAGTCGATAACATATTCACTAGAACAAAGCCACCAAAATACAAAACATTTTTGTGTATCTACAGCTAAAGTACCTACGTTATCGGTAATTATAGTTAAGTGCTCGCCGAACATGAGTAGGCCGATTTCTAGGAAAGCGAGGGGAAATTTGAACCCGTTTCAATTTATTTTTTTTTTACCTCACTGTCCGGAATGCACGCATGTTATCACTTCTATTTCTGTACTTCAGTTAATGCCTTATTCTGATATCGATATTACTGTGAATCTATATAATTTTAATTGATTCCTCTGTGTGCCGTTTTTGTTGAATGGGGTAAGCAACTCTAAGTAACACCAGTTGAAGATTAGACTGCACTTATTATATTGCGCTTAATTGTAGGCTGAAAATTTTGTCAGCGAAGTCACTGGTGGGGGACTGACACCGGAAGACATTCCTGAAATTCTTGACCAAAAACTGGGTTCTCAAGATGTTAGAAAACAGAATCACAAATTCGACATGGGAAGGCTCACAAAAGACAGTTAAAGTCGCTTTAAGGGTTGTCCTTAGGGGCGGGTACTCTCTACTCTTTAAGCATATTTGTCATTAATTAACTTCTTGACAATCTTTAAGGTTTAAGTGTGATTAACACCGCGGTGAGATTATTTTACGCGGCTGTAAGATGATTTTGACGCGACGTTCTCAACGCCGCGTTAGACACCGTCAAACAGCTCGGATGACGAACTATTGATTTTATTTGCCGTGATAAAAAAAAAAAACCGAAAAAAAAAAATGTTGGTGCATGACATAAATAAAAAGAGAGAAGAAATCGGAGAATACCGTTCTCATTTAATTTTGAAATTGTTTCCCATCGGGCAGTATATTACAACGCGCGGCGTTAAAACGCGCTCTGTTTGACGGAGTCTTTACACAGTCAAGGTACTTAAGAAAAGGGTATGTGCCGACGAACACGACTATATTTAACCAAGCAAGAGGCACAGCTTTCTGAAGAATCGAAGGACTAACGACACCTACGAGAAGTGAGCAATAGAGAAATTTTAAAGCAGAAATAAAATTTGATTGTTTACCAAAATCGGCTACAAAGCTCGAATCAAAAACAAGAGAATTCCAGAACACAGAATTCTAATCCCGCCGCCAGAATTGATGACAGTTCGCTCACCGATTCATGTCATTTTACATGACTCTTGCCAGAACTTCCGGTGATAGGTGCTCGCATTCTTGACGGATTTTCTCTTTGAGGATTTCAAGAGTTTGAGGCTTGCTGACCTATTTTAACTCGTGACTTCAAAAAACATATCCAACGAGATAGAAATGGGCCTCGTTTTCGATGAAAAGTTGCCTCCCTCGTGGTAGAGATTCAGGATGACAAATTAAAATTACAATCACCACAGAAAACCGCGCTGGGAGTATAGCAAAAGTATAGTTATTATCCTCGTAGGTTACTGGCTGTAAACAGCTAACCGCTGATGCACGTTCTGCACTTTGTAAGGAAACAACTTACAGTCTTTCATCAAAATTCTCTGGAAAGACTGCCGATTGATGCCTAATTGTGTCTATTCTAGCGGAAATTCTCAGCAGGACGGCTTCTCTAGGGCCGGCTAGACTTGGCAGAATCATCTCGTGGTGTCTGTTTTCTTTTAGGCGAGCGGCTAAACGTCGTAGTGTTTGACTAGTTGGTGTCGAATGAGCGGGAAATCTGTGCCGAAATTCACGCTTCGCCAACTCCACCGACGAATTATTAAGCAAAAATTCGAAATAATTAATCAGCATTCTTTAGGAGCATAGCGATTCATGTCTTGTTGCCGTGTATTTTGCATCTGTGACATTTGCCGCCATTTGCAAAAATTATAGCATCTTCCGATAGAGTGACGACTTTGGCGCAAATTTGCACTACATATCTTATGACAGGCCAGACCCGACAAAACGAAGTGCTAACAAAACGTTAGGAATTCTTTTCAATGAAGCTTGGAGCTGCTGGATAAAAAACGGCTGTCAATTACAGAGTAACAGAAGCATACTTAAAATGCACAAGGGATATATGGCTAAACTCTCAAAAGAAATCGGCGGCCACCAAAAAGGAAAGCAAGTCTTGCAAGTTGCGTAATGACTGACATTGACTATACACACACTAAAGCTGGCCCTTAAGTAATCCGAAGCCGACCCCTTAAGCCGTTCAAGTCCACCATTGAGAAAATGAGACTGAAATTCAAAAGTCAACCCATCCAACTATTAAGGCTATATTTGATGGGGTATATGGAGATGAGCAATACAGACAATAGACATCCATCTACAGACACCGGCTTAAAAGCAAACTATCAGCGAATTCTATTCGATGCTCAATTAGGTGTGGTGGTTTCTAAACAATCTATTTACGTCACAACCCAAATGACGGTCGTCTCAGCGATTAATCACAATCAGACCGAGTCAATGCATCACTTATTTATTATCCCCCACTATGACGAATGTCATTTATAACTATGCCTATCTAAGCCTATTATTTGGGCCAATTGTTCCTATATACCATCAGTCACACCTCAGATATACCATCATACGACCATAACAAGGTACACCTTATCGAATTACCAACTAATTGGGAACACACCATTGATACCCAATTATAGTCTGCGTTTTTCATTCAGAAATGAAAAAAAGAAAAAGAAAAACCTCCAATCGATTATGAAATGTGGCAAACTGTTGACGTTACGGCAATCGCATGCCATATACTAAGTACAGGCGAAGCAATGAACCCCGCGTGACATCGATCCAAAAACGGAATGAAAAATAAAAATTTCCCAACTCGGTGCACGTCGCACGTCTCTCGGTCTCTTTCTTGCTAAACGTCATCCATTTTCCAGAGACGAAGACGACACCCGAGAGTGAAACGTTGGCCATATCCATTACAAAGCCGAACTCTCCCCCGTGCGCTTTCTCATTGTCTACAATGTATAATCCACTTGTGTGCAGTGCTACCGCTTGAAAGTTCAGATTACCAGCCGTCGAAGAAGGCAATCGACCCCTCATGAATGGGACAAGTGCCACTAACTACTATGCTACTTCTCTTCCAGATCAGTAGTGCACTGCGAGCGAGGTATGCCTGCTCTGGTACGGCACATCCGTCATGATTGTAGAGCATCTACGACATTGTTCAGTAAAGGGCTGGAAATCTTTTAATTCGACCGTCAATGACAAGTTTTTTTATTTTTTTCTTCTTCTTCTTGTTTTTGCACTTTTTAATGTACATGGCTAGGAGAAGGAGGCTCGTATCTGAATTTGTGTTTGTATGAAAAAGGGAGAGGAGGTCAGCGGCCTATCTGGCCACAATGAGAGATTGCCTTTTATTCAAATTCATAAGATGAAGCTAACCGAAAGTTGTGGTTAAGGATAGAGACGGTGCAGAATGAATTGTGTATACACAAACTGGTATTATGTAGATGGTGATGTTATGAGATACAATATCTTGTACTATAAGTTTGGGCCTAGTGGTATACATACTTTGATTCATTTAACCTGAATCCATGCGTTTAATTTATCTGAAGTAACAGACGATCTTCGATCCATTTTTATTCTCCTTCTGTGTTCTGGTCGATTAGTGATTGGTGATTGGTTAGGTTACAAGGTCCAGGGTAATCCCTAGTTTTTGGCAGAATGGGCATTGATGCTTTCACTACGACTACGCTGTTTCTGGCAAATATCCCTCGACTGTCACCTCAAATTGCTGTCACTCCTGATCAGCGGCCAATGATTTGATCACGGTAAACGTACGTCCTCAACCAGGATTTTAAGACATTCTATTAGGTAGCCAGCCGCTGCGCAGACCAGGGACGTGATGATTAGGTCAAGACTGGCATTTTGCCTCCATCTGTATGGATATTTCCTCTAACGATTTAAAGCCGGTGTTGAAAGATCGAAACTTGTGGAGCGTTCACTTGATAGCATTCTACGACCACGATCCTTGACATAGGATATTGAAAACGATTATGATGCCCCATCTACTGCGACTTGAGTCATTAAACAGTTGAGTTTATTCCGTCCGGTTACTGACAAATATGGAGAGATATTGTTGGACCATCGAATTCTTAAAAAGCTTCGTTGGCATCTTTTAAAAAACATTTGTCAAATTGACTCATTTTCGAACGAGCAATACGTCACGTAAATTGTTTTTAGTTCGTATGTAAAATCTTCTTCGACAATCTTGGTGAACTTGCTAATACAAGCATAAGCTGCCTCCAAAGCTTCATTCTCAGCTCCTCTTGGTTCAACGGGTAGTTGTGAGATCATTAGATCCTGTGGTAACACAATGGGCCTACTCTGGCCTAAGTGAGGCTGCACTCAATGCGGCCTGCCACTCTAACCTAACCTAACCTATATGTAAAATCTACCCAACTTGTTCACGGATCTGCTGGGTCGGTTCCAGGCTGCCAGCACGGAAATAAGGTTACAACGGAACATTTGCAGCTTCGCCATATGTTGGACAACATTTCAAAGGAAGCTTTGTTGAATCGGCAATATCTTGATGAAATCTGCCATCGGACAAAGCTGTTAGTATCCCCAATTAACTTCATCGTTGTCCAACTGTCCAATGCTTATATGAGCGGTTGCCTTAGTTTCGAAGCTGATTTAGTGTTTGCAGTGTTCACTTTTAGCCACGATTTTGTCATTAGGTGGATCTTTGGAAGTAAGGTCAGTCGAATACCTCCTCGTGTTGATTTTTGGGGTCTATATCGGGGCGTTTTTTGGGAGAGTTTGATTTTTGAAAACATTTTTTGAAATGTGTTTGTTTCTGAGCCGTTATTCGTAACGTTTTGGAGGCGAAATCATGTGGAAGTTTATGTGTAAAATAATATGCCATTATTATCGTGTAGTCACCTTTATTTGTGTCATTAGCATAATGCTAATTGATGTAATTTAAAAAAAAATTTGCTTAATAACAATGATTTGTCATTCCGTAAGTTGGATTCCAGCACAACAAACCAGAGTCACTTGTTCCCTTTTTATTTCATGTCCTCTTATATATGAAGAACAACAAAACGAACCAACAATAATTTACAACTTACAGGACTATAACAATTATTACTCTTTTCTTCTCCTTTCCTTTCGCATTTCACTGTTGGTTTTGTTCATATTTGAAGAAACTACCTCCACGATTTTAAGTATTCACCATGCAAGTAGGGACTGTGCTGGTTTGCGGCGGCGGTGGTTGTACCTCTGAGTATGGTAATTTAACACCTGAGAGGGATTGGTTGTTAAGTACAATAATTCTTTAGGTACATATAAACGAGAGAATGTTCTGTTGTTTGGAAGAAATACCCGCACGATTGCGGCAAGTTGTGTATAGATAGTTCATGCTGTAGACAATGATTCACTTCAAGTTCCGTTTTGATTGATATCAGAGTGCAAGACAAATGACACGTCTATTGGTTTTCATTTGTGGGTATTGTATATACACTCGACGATTTTTGTAGAGTAGATCGGACAGGTATAGGGGTATTCTCACTGACAGTTCTAGGGAAATATTTCGTACGTACATCCTATTGGAACAATATTTTTTCGAGATAAGGCATCAATTTCAGAGAACCTAAAAAAACTGGCGAGTGATAGATATAGTTTTTGTGGGCTGTAAAGCAATGGAAATCATTTTGAGAATATAATGTGTCTTTAAATCTTTAAACGAAAATTGTTCTTAATTTGTGTGGACTACGGTCACCCGTTAGTTAGAAAGGGCGGGTTGCTTAATCGTAATCGGCAGACCCTGCAAGCCGCGGAGTATGCTAGCGTCACATCTCTCTAGATGTCTATTTTAGACGACGTGGCGGCTCTATTTTAACCAGGTTTACATTACCTTATAATACGTGTACGGCTAAAGAAGTATGCTGTTAAATATTCTTCTCCAAAACCCGTTAAAATCAAGCGAGAAAGACAGACAATCAAAGAATTTTGCGATCAAAACGACGAGGTAGATGAAGTCTCTTTAGCTGTCATTACTATACGTTTCGTCCGATTCAACGCTTTATATTCCTGCCTGTTGACAGCATACACCTACATAATGTTAAGGGTGCGGGCCATCTAGTGGTTTCTTTTTAAATCATAGGTTATTTTGACACTGACAGCTGTTTTCCGCTTCAAATCTTGACAGTAAGTCAGTATGAAACGAAATGAGTCGCTTTAAGCTTGAACAACTTTGGAAAATATTGAAAACTTATTTCCAGAGTGCTGCCCAAACAGTGCCAAAATGAAGCACCCTGCTGTACGCAAGTTTGTGCAAAAAGTTCGTGAGAACCATTTTTTTTCGAAAATGAGGCTGGAAACAACGTTTTCGGTCAACGGTGGGCGTTACAGAGCAATGCTAACCGACTTTTTTTTTACTGAAATTGAAAACATGGATTTGGACGACCTCTGGTTCATGCAGGATGCCGCGCCATGTCACATAGCCCATGCCACAATCGATCTTTTGTGCACCAAATTCGCAAATCGTGTCAATTGACCGCCTCGGAACTGCGATTTGACCCCTTTGGACAAAATTTTTTGTGGGGAACCGCTTAGGACCGATGTTAGGCCAACAATCAGAAAACGATTCAAGCACTTGAGGCCAATATATCACCCAAGCAATCCGTGAGCTACAGCCCGAAACCATCAACAAGGTCTTGGAAAATTGGAGTGACAGAATGCACTACTGCAAATAAGCCAGCCAAAGCAGCCAGTTGAACGACATTGTGTTCCATAATTAATGAGAATGTTTGCTCTTACTACTAAAGCCATAATACAAGGTGGCGCAAAAATAACCTTCCGATGTTTTTTGGCTGTAATTTAAAAAAAAATGAAAAACTTTGATTCTTCTTGTGGATTACTTTTATTTGGTATTTTAATTTTTTGTACATCAAGTCGAGATTATGATGTCATGTAAATAGCCGCCGCCACAGTTGATTGTCATTTGAGCCCTTTTTATGGCATTTTCCATCACTTTGGCCAAAACTTCCGGCGATAGGTCCTCACATTCTTGACGGATATTGTCTTTAAGAGCTGCAAGAGTCTGAGGCTTGTTGACATAAACCCGCGACTTCAAAAAGCCCCACAAAAAGAAGTCTGGAGCGGTCAAATCAGGCGATCTTGCTGCCAGTGCAAATCGCCAAAACGGGAGATTAGGCGCCCGGGAAATGCATCCTTCAGCATATCGGTTGTGGCACGTGCAGTGTGTGCCGTTGCACCGTCCTGTTGGAACCACATGTTTTCCAATCCCAATTCATCAAGTTGCGGCAAAAAGAACTCGTTGATCATTGCTCTGTAGCGCTGTAGTCGTCTGGTCGATGTTGACGGCGCTTCCATGACATCTTCGGCTACAGCAGCAATATTCTCTGCAGAACGGCTAATCTGGGGTCTGCCACACCTGGCAGCATCTCGTGTTGTGCCAGTCTCTTCGAGGCGAGCGGCTAAACGTCGCAGTGTTTCACCAGTAGGCGTTGGACGAAATTCACGTTGTGCCAAAGTCACCGACCGATTATTGCTCAAATAAATAGTCACCAATATTCCGCGTTCTGGAGCAGTGTAGCGTAACATTGTTTATTAACGTGTATTTCGCATGTGTTTACTTTACTACACAAATGTCAAAACAGAACTGACATTAGGGGCCAATCGCAAAATTTATAGCATTTTCTGATAGGAGGATTACTTTTGCGCCACCTTGTACATGGAAAAAATGTAGTTTTGTTCACTTTTATCGTATTTTTAAAAAGAAACTTGTATTTGGCTCACCATGTACATATTTGATTTTACACTCATTCACAACTTAACCCAATTTTCGAAAGGTGACAGTGACAAATAGCAGAATTCTGCAAATGATGTCAATGTTATCATTGCCTCTTGAAAAATGTGAGTTTTCCAGTTTTTTCAAAAAGTATAATGGCAACGCACCCATTTGTTAAAATCCTTTTTTTTACATGAAAGTCTCTGTGAGATTGGTATACCTACATTAATGGAGCAACGAGCCCTCGTCCATCTTCACTAAACTTGGTTCTATATTTGTATAGATCAAATAAAAATGGTGGTGAGTATCGATATGGACTTCTTGGATTTATTTCCAGGATTTCTCGAAGTGTGAATATTCGGTCAGTTGTGGACTTATCGGGCTGACTGAAGGGTCTCCGCTTTGTCAACGTTTGCGGGAAGTTCGCTCAGGGCGATTTTAATGTCTGCATTAATGCTGTTCGCTATAAAGGACCATTCAATTGCAATTTTCTGTTTATAAATGCATAAAAAGTGGTTTGTTCGCATTTCGTCAATTCGTTCGTTCGCTCCCATGTGAATGATCCTTAAGCCGTTCATATTCACATGTCAAAAGCTCATGACTTCTTGACTTGTCTACATCTGTCAAATCCGAATATGTGCGAACTTCTTTCTTTGAATCAGTCTCAGTAACACCAGAATTATTCCAGAAACCAACGCTGCTAGACCTAAAACACACCCTTGTTGACCTAGTTACTATCAATACTGTCTTTGTTATCCCATCCTCGCAATATATCAACACAACCCCTAAGCTAGTTTACTTAATTCGTTGCTCCTAGTTATTTTGTCTGTGCGAACATAAACATAAGCATGACCCTTATATATCTTATCAAAGAATGCCATTCAATGAATAGAGTAAATAAATTAAAATTACGTTGGTTTTCATTTATTATAACAGGTAAGGCAGACATTATGGTGGCAAAAGACGCGGCGCAATTTCCTTCTTACAAAAACAATGGACTGCGCAATAACAACAAACTGATAATGTCACTCGTGTCACTCGTCGTCGTCATTATAGGTATCATAACAATTCAATTTTCGTTTCCCATTTTACAATAATATTTAAAAAGCAATTTTATTTTGCTACTTGGCATGCATGCATATTTCACTTGAAGGAGAACAAACAAAATTTGAAATCGTTGACGATATCCATTCAACTGAATGCCCTTGAGCCCAGACCAGAGTGGCCACGCTTGTTCTCTCTGTTTATCGCCGAAAGCAAGCAATATCCAAGAACCTCCTTTCTTTATTCTTCAAATGAATATTAATTGGTTTACTAGGTGAAGTACTTTTATAATGTAGGTACACACATAGGAGTTAAAAAAATCCGTGTACAAATTGTTTGCCGATACACGAATACCGGCTCCACCTTGAGGGAAAAATAAATACGTAAACAACACAATCTTGATGATACTTTCAGAATGTAAAAACTATTCACACGAATAATTTATGACGAAGCGGGGGCGGCAGCAATTCAATTAACCGTGAAATATAAGATTCACTATAATAGTCCAATCAATTGAATTGCTTCACCAATTTCAGACTCGCGTTAATGGCTTTAAATCGTTCTACCGAATGACATTTAGTGTGCCATGTGAGATGATGTGGGACCAAAATGGCATTTGAATGGAAATCGTGTAGTGTTTGTATGGGCGTTTGTAAGAGGTCGATGACATTTAAATATAGATAAAAGGATACAGAGCAATTTAAAGGAGGGACATTAAATGGATGCATTCGAAAGTTATTTTATTTGTAGTTCGATATCACTGGTATAAGAGCTATCGACGTACAAGTTGGCGCATAATGTATCACCCTATCAGATGATGCGGTAGCTTTTGCAAATGGCGGCAACTGTCTGTTGTTTTTTTCGATATTTGTGAAGTAAACGGAAGCAGAATACACGTCCACAAGCCGTAAAACGCAATACTTCTCAAGATTGCGAAATACCTACTCGTCGCAATTTTTGTACGGAATAATTTGTGTAAAGGAGGGCGACTAAGAATACAAGTTGCAATAAAATACATGAGACATCTTTTCGCGCGGACAATCTTTTACGAATGGCTTTCTCTGACAGACAAACTGCTTGCACTCTTGGAGTCAGATGAATCAAGAGTGACATCGTTCAGTGCTCCAATATATTTTTTATATAAACGAGTACATATATGGTTTTTGTAGTCAGTGATTTTGATGCAATTTCGGCGCAGATTTGCTGTACGCCCTACGCCGCTTGGCTCGAAGAGAACAACGCGCAGGAAGGCCTCGTAGTCTTCGCTTCGACGAAAATATTACCGAAATTGAATGCATAGTTCAATGAATTGGTAGTTATAGGGAATATACATCAACTCATCTGATATTCTTGGTGGTGACTGAAGCAGTTAATTCAATTGGTTAAAATTAATAAAGTTCCCACCTCTTGGTGGCGATTTGTCTTTAGGGAAGTACGGAGGGTGACCGTAACAGTGTGCCCTGCCTATTGCCATCCGCAAGCAGAGAGACCGGTGCGTAGCAAAATCGGGTGAAAGAATCAATTCTCTTTGCTGCTTGGCACCGAAAGTCTATGTGACGGATTGTCTTCTAGAAAAAGATGAAGGGTACCTACAGTAGCAGTCTGCCCCGTTAGTTTCCCTTGGCAAACCCGTCCACATGAGAGAGACTAGTGCTAACAAGCTTGATTGAAGCAATCCACCCTAATGTTTCGTACCGAAAAAGGGGCCCCGGTTTGTCTTCGAGGAAAAAGATGTATGGTTATCGAAACAGTCTAACCCCCAGCCTATAATTGCTCCTGACATGCCGGACGGTTCAAAGTCTCAAGATGAAGGTGAATGATGTAATCAGTTCCTCCAGCTGGCAGTTTTTCTTCGGGAAAGGCGAAGGTGTTACCAAAACTATTTAATCCCCCGTTAATAGCCTCTGACAGTTCACTTTTAAAGAGGGAGGCTGGTACAAGTCAAAGAAGAATATTTGGAGTAGTCTGATCTACAGATTGACGTCGAAAGTGTGACAGTTTGTCTTCGGAAAAAAAGATGGAGGGTAGCCAAAACAGTCCACTTTTCGAGTCAGTTTTTACGGAAATCTGAAACGTTCCTATATTCCCTTTAGTTAAAACGAGAGCAATAAGTTGCTCTTACCATTCACTTCAAAGATTTCGTCAAACTACAAATTTCACGCAGCAGCGCAAATCCCTTCAAATCGTGAGATTCTGTTCAAACATACCTCTTCGTACACAGCACTTGCACATGATAGTAAAGTAGCAAAATAGGCGCATTAACCAACAAAAATCGTATGGTACTAAGCAATCGTAAGTCACATAAGCAGAAAATGTAGGCAATGTATTTTAATATAGGCCTTTAATATTTAGCAATAGAGCTAAGCATGGTGGATGTACCCATTTGAATTGCTAGTTTTCAACCATTTTCAGTTGGAAATGTGCCCTTTAAGCTTCACGCAAAAATAATGCTGGGTTTCCACTTGTCGATTTGAAATTGACAATTGACGTATTTTTATGCCAATTAAACAATTGGCAAGTGGAAATAGCGAAAAATTGCTTGTCAATGAATTGACTAACAGCGTTTGCCAATAATTGACAAAGAAACCACTGGACAAGTGGAAATAGCTGCATTGTCAAACAAAATGTCATTTTTTCTATAATTGACAGAGAAAATTTAATTGGCATCGAGTTCATAAGTTGGTCAATTAACTGACAAACGATTTTTTTGCAATAATTGGCATAAGTGGAAATGAAGTGACGTTGGTGTCGTTCAATGACATAAACGCGAGGGCTGTCAAACTTTGTCAATCAACCGACATGTGGAAACCCACCTTAAGGCAGTATTTATGTCGCTAACTCAATTGAATTTTTGCGTTTGTGCCCTTTTTTCTTAGGACGACAGTATAGTTCAAAGAAAGTTTGCCCGATGATTCAAATATAGATCTTTCCACAAGAAGAAAGTCCGCCCTTACATGAGCTAGACATTGCTTATATCTATAAGACAAATTTCAGAGTTATACTAATGCAAACTCTATTGTCGTCGGATTGGTTACTGGCGGGGGCAATTCTGTAAAAGATTCCTTCTATAATTGAACCTTTGTTACTAAAGAGTAAATTTAGACTAGCGACGGTAAACAACACGTGCCGTTGCAATTTTGTATACCACACCGTAGCAATGACTCTTCGTACACAACTATGCATTTACTACAAACAGGATAAAACCACCTGGTGGGTTCAATACGATTAGGAAACAGAAGCCGCAGGGTACTTTTATGCACACTATTCTCCTTCTCTAGACGGATATTTTAGAGCAGGTAAAATCTCCATAGTGGCGCCAAAAAACACCCACAGTTCGTCAGTTGAAATTGTAGAACTATGTTGAGAAATTCTATTGTGTGTCTCCCACACAGAATCACCGAAATATTTCGCCTCTCTCTCTCCTTCGCATTAAGATTCACCATCACCAAACTGCAGCACAAAACGAAGTCACGAGTCATTGCCTTTCCAAACGACACCGCCTGCTTATTGACAATATCGGTGAATTATGAAAGTTAAGTAATCTTAGGGCGACATGCAACCACCATCGATGGCAAACTTCTCTCGGCGATACAATCATAAATTTGAATTGATCAACTTTTCGGTTACCACACGGCACACACGCTTTAAGGAACCAATACAAACGTGCATAACTAATTACCACAGAACGATTAATTTGTGGTGTTTGGTATATACAACTGAACAACTGTGTGTGAGCAAATTGATGCGGTCATGACACGAATAACCCAGTTAAGTGATGCGACTAGCGAAATGGAAAACTCATACTGATATTACCACATACGATAACCACCAAGTGTCCGTGCCAATAACCTCCCTTCGATTCAGGGTGTTCCACTTTTTAGGGGTAGTATCAGCAAGTCGATGTCAAAATTTGCCCATAGCATTAAAATTTATCGCACTAGTATGTCATAATCCAATTAAGACGAAACTTGTGGCAGCTCGTTCTAGCATTATGGTTGACTGAGCTTGAACGGTACCTAACTGCCTTGCTTAAGGCGTTCCAAAATTAATTACACTTTGCAAATTAATTGAGTCTGTTGGTTATAATCATTATTTACACTTAAACGTAATGCATGTGTAAATTGACTGCGCTGCTGGGGGACTAGACTAGACAGCCCAGACAAATGAGATTAAAGTTTCGAAAACCTCTTAAAATATCAGAGAGGGTAGCACTTTCGCGAAAGCTTCTTGTTACGTGCCTAAGGGTGTATTACATGTGGTTGTACATTGAAGGAGACTCCCTAAACCTGTAGCAATACTGGGTGTTCTTTCCAACTATAATTTTAGCAGACATGTAGTTTTAATTGGCTGTCATATCCAAAGAATTAGTTAAGATAACCAGCTCTATGCGCTGTTGTGGTGAAAGCTTAGTTGTGAACGCTGAAGGCAGCGGGCGACGACTTGGTGTGCAAACTTAAAATGCGTTAAAAGGTGTTTTTATGGACTTATTGGATTCAGGATCTTCTTTAAAATCGCACTGGTTGGAGAAAGTTATGTTGATGACAAATGGTTTCAGACGTTTATACGGTACAGCAGACAGGATCTTGTATGCAATGTTAAGGAAGCTTATGCGTCTATAGTTGAGCTCGGCTGGCGTAAGTTGCTTCCCCTCGAGTCAGTTTAACTACCTATAAAGCGCTGTATGGGCAGTTGGTGAAAATATCTCCTTCGGCTGTTGATACAAGGTTATGGTACGGGGGACTTGATTTCAGAAAGGGTACATCTTCGAACCTACTATACCTACCCAACTTTGTTTTCGAAACTTTAACGACGAGAAGCTTTTTCCTAAATGATTTCTTTGCGGTTATCAATGCAGATACATTTGTGAAAATTGAACTGAATGCCGCTATTAACTCTTTAACTTTAGCACAGAGTTGCTAGTGCTGGAGGTTATCAATTGAAAAGGTGTGATTATGGCAGCTTTGTGCACTGTGTTCAGAACAAATTAAAGGAAGGCGCCTGCTACTAGGTATACATATGCCTCTGGCAGGTCAAGTATAGTACGTACGTACTTCGAGTTCATATTAAGTAAAGAAAAGCCGACGGTATTGGGCAAAATGCAATTTAGATCGCTGGCAACAAGTTGTTAAGCGGCATTAAGGCACTCACTCGCAATTCCAGAAAACAAATCAGAATGATTTGTAGTAGTTAACTGTCCTTACCAATGCGATTCATTTAATGCAGAAAGCTGATCAAAGTTAGTACATCAAGCGAAACTAGCCCCACCCTCACTTTTGTCTCATTCCCTTGGGTTATTTAGAAAATAATGAATTGAGCTTAGACAAGTTGGACCCATAAATTTAAAACCAGCTGTGTGTGTATGTTAGTACAACTCACAATAGATTCGAATAAATATTTAAAGGTAGCCGGCAAGTTTATGTGCGCGATTTACGTCCATCAAACATGCAAATTCGAAAAAGATGTAAATTCGATGTAGATACACATCGTCCACTCAATACACAGGTCCAAGCAGCGCGTACAATGAGGAGGCGTTTGGGGAGACTCCATTCATAGAAAAAAAAAAACTCGGCAACAAAAATATGCGTAGGCTTTTCCGCCCGCTGTTTATATGCTACTACTATTATATTGTCGCTCTGGCTACTGCTGATGTCCCCTCAAATAAACTCCACCGCTTCCCTAGAGCTACTACCAAAACCAATGTACCTAGTGAATTGAATTGAATTGAATTTTATTGAGACTTTTTAATACTTTTACAGAGAAATACAATTCTTAACAATTTTTAAAATGAGATACTCGCGGCTTTAAAGTATTGCCTGCACATTACGATTACTTTGATTATTTATTAAGCCACTTGGCTGTCATTTGTTAGATTATTTGACAATTAGCTCTTGCTCGCGGAGCATTGGAATTGGCTTTGACTTAAATGTCTAAACTAAAACTATTGTGACTTAACCTAACTTAAAATTATTATGTACATTTAAAGGTGAAGAAGAGAGACGAAAGCATACTTAAGGCATACGTGACGTAACTCATCCTCTCAGGTACTTTTAACGCCTGTACCTACTTATGTCTTAAAGATCAGTTTAGGGAATTCATTTTTAATTTATTTTTTTTGTAAAACGAATGGATTGAATCACAGTTTACAGCTTCTGAAAAAATTCTGATGTTTGACACATATCGATTTATAGTTGTTACTCCTTTAGTTTTGTTGACAATAGTTTCTTTGTATTATTCTTATCTTTCATGATTTTTGGTTGTGGCATACATGAATGTTGACAAATAGTGTGAAAGGATACGTAACAACTAGAAGACTTAAAGTACAAAAAATACCTACAATAAATAATAAAAAAATATGAAAGTTATTTAAAAGGTTGAAAGTTTTGTTCTCCGATTGTTGTTATTAGAATATGCAAAGTGCGATAAGTATTGAGTTATAAGTTGAAATACATAATTATATATGATTGTATTCCATTTACCAATTCATTAATTAAATACAGTTTTTATTTTTTTTAATTCATTAACTTAAAAGAAAAGTGGAGGGCAGCAAGAGCAAAATACTACTACCCGCGGTTGTGACCAGGGGTCACCTTCAAGTAGAAGGACAGGGTGGATCCATCGGGAGCAGAGTCAACCTCAACGTTGGATGCGCCAATGGCAGAGGGATATAGCGAGTTCTCCCAGGTGGAGGTAGATTGAGAATAAAGGATATCTTTTATTAGTTCATTATCTGAATTGTGTAATTTTGCAATTATTTTTTTTGTTAAGATTAGAGCATAATTAGTGAAAGAGGTGACATTTGTTTCATTGTAGATGAAGGAATTGGAGAATCTTTTGGTCCTAGTCTCAAAGTTTTTACCGGAGCAGAGGCGGAGAATTTTTCTTTCAAAAAGTTCAAATTCAGAAGCAACTGTGGGAGAGATGGCAAACCATATAGGAAAAGCATACAACATAATGGGCCTAATAAGAGTTTTATAGAACAGAAGTTTCGTTCTTTTTTTAAGAGTGCTGTGTCTAAAAAAGGGCATGAGTATGTTGGATACTTTTTTGGATTTTAAAAGGCAAGACCTGGCATGGCTGTTAAACTTTAGTAGGTTATTAAAATGAACACCTAGATACTTAATGTTGTTTTTAATCCGAATGATGCAGTCATCTATCCTTAATTCGAGATTTCGACTTTCCCTTACCACTCCTTCAGGTCCTTTGCCGCTAGCATTTCTAAAACATATAAGGTCAGTCTTTTGCTTATTGATTTTTATCCCCCAGGTTTTATAGAAATGATTAATCACTGTGGTGTGATTTTCTAATTTCCGTAGAGCTACCAAAGGAAATTCGTGACTAGCATATGCTATGGTGTCATCTGCATACAGCAATCCAATTGAATCAATATTACCATCGCTGAGGACGTGAGGAAAATCAAAGAGGAAAATATTATATAAAGGGGGTCCCAAGATGGAGCCTTGGGGCACGCCACTGTTACAGGCACAAATGTTTGATTTAGATCCCTGGATCTGAATGTAAAATGACCTATTATTCAAAAAACTGTCAATCAAATTAATAATATGTGTAGGCAAAAGTAACTGAGAGCACTTAAAAATGAGTCCATCTCTCCAGACGCTGTCAAAAGCCTTCTCAACATCGAGCGAACATGCCACCGTGCATCTCTTATTTCTCAGATTAAGAGTTATATCATTATGAAGTTTGAGTAATGCATCAACTGTAGAGCGGCCTCTGCGGAAACCAAATTGATGTTCCGGGATGAACTCAATAGGGTTTTCTTCCGGTGATACAATATTATTTAAGACAATTTTTTCAAGTATCTTCCCAACATTTGACAGCAACGAAATCGGTCTGAAATTGGTTATTTCAAAATTGTTAGGCTTCTTGATAATTGGAATTAGTCTGGCTATTTTCCAGGTTGTAGGAAAGTAACCGTTGTTAATACAATTGTTAAAAATTATAGTCAAAAAACGTATGGCAGTTGAAGGCAGTTTTTTAAGGTAAAAATTACTAATATTGTCCGGACCAGAGGATTTTTTAGGTTTGAGTTGACTGATTATAGATTCAACATCATCCTGTTTAGTAAAGATGTTTGCTGCCAAAGGGGATAGGGAGGTGTTGTCATGAGAAAAATTGAAAATGTGCAAAGGTTTGCTAATCCTAATCAAGTGAGCACATCTTTTAGCATCATTAGTTACACTAGGATTAAAAACAGGAACTTGTTCCTTATAGATTTCTTTGAAATAATTTTCAAAAGCCAAAACTATATCATGTTCATTAGTGAGGGTAACATTATCTTTTATCACTTTACTACAAGAGAACTTTTTGTTTTTCCCAACTATTCTAAAAACCTCTTGGAATGCCTGCGGACTAGGGTTGATCTTAGCAATTCTGTCTTGAAGCTGCCTGTTGAGCCATATATTAACTTTGTCCTGAATGATTTTTTTCAGTAAAGAAATCCTGGTTGCGAGTTGTTTGTATTCTTCGTTGATTCTATTATAAGTGTTGTGGTAAATTCTTTTCAACTGTTTTTGCCACTGATGTTTTTTTTTAAAGAGGAGTTCAATGTCATTGGGAAGGTTTTTATATTTACTAAAATTAATAACTGGACTAGTCGAATGTTGATCTAATATATCATGAAGAGAGGAGTTGAACTTGACAATTGATTCATCAATTTCAGAGTTGGATAAACATTGCGTGTGTGGGGGCATACAATTGTCAAGAACATTCTCAAGGTCAGCGCGGAAATTAGACCAGTTAGTGTTCCTGAAAGATTTCTTACCAGTGTGCTCCTGCAAGCAGATACTAGCATCTTCTATTCGAAGATTTAATAAGACAGGATAGTGCTCAGTAAAGGTCGGAAGTGTACTAATATTAAAGTTCAGATCAAAATGATTAATGAGGTGATTGGACACCAAAAAGTGATCCAGGACCGAAGAGCTCCGAGGAAATGTTGGAGATGGGGACGTTATATTTGAGAAAGAGGGAGAGTTGACATTAAGCCAACTTTCTAAGTTCTTGCCATTATAGTTATATTTAGTATCACCCCAGCTAGGACTTCTGGCATTCAGATCTCCTCCTATGATGACTCCATCAAAAGATTGAGCCAGAGATTCGATTCTAGAGAGCTCCTCTTTAAGAATTGCTGTTGGACTATTGGTTGGGAAGTATACAGAGCCAATAAGAATGTTCTTGATAACATTATGTATTTTTATTTTAACAGATACAAACTTAGATGGAAAATTATGGGATGGCCAGTCGACCTTATCGTATGCAATATTCTTTTTGAGAACCACTGCAACCCCCTGGTTTAGGTCATTCCGAAAAACATTAAAATTTTCGAAGAAAACCTTATGTTTATTGTGTAGATGCGTTTCCTGAATAAAGCCAATTGTGATGTTATTAGCAACGAGAATTTTGTGTAACTCAATTCTCCTGCTATGTTCAACTAAGGACGTAATGTTACAATGTACCTAGTGATTGCGTGCCAGTTTGACGTTTCAGTCGTCTCGAGAAGACAACATCAAGAGGCAGTCATCCCCACAGGAGTACGAATCACCCTTCCCTGTGGAAATTTCCACCCTAATTCATTCACCATCGTTGGGGGTGTGGGGCCGGCGCTTTCTCAATGGCAGAAAACAAAAAGTATGAGACTTTTACATGCAATTGTTTTGGGATATTTTTTTTTATTGGTTCAAATGGGGAGCAGGGCCGCCGTTCATCGCACCCACACGCATACAAGTTGAGTGAATTATCCTTCACACCAATCGGTGGGCTTTCTTGACTTGCGGCACAAATGAAATTACCCTAGAAACGACGACGGGCGTTAAATATATTTTTCTTTAGTTTAGTAAAGTGGATTTTCTTCTCTTTCTGTGAATTTTCAATTTCAACTGCTCACCTTGATATGGATTTTTGTTTTCAGCTCAGTCTGTTCTGCTGGGGATTTTCTTTAATTTTAACTCTCTTTTTTGAACACTTTTTCACTAAGTAAAATTATTTTACCATAAAATCACGCTTAACCCGTAGAAAAGCATACACAAAAACACACGAAACAGCGATGGAAAAAATTTAATAAAATGAGCAGAAAAAAAAATGTCTCGGTCTCAACGATGAGTTTTCACGTTTTTCACACGGAATTACACACGAAAACTCAATAAAAATGGATGTAAAGTGTGGCCGAATGGTTTTTTGTTACATCAATCAATTGTAAGAAGTTATTAAAATGAGGTAAAACTGAGAAAATTTAAATTAAATTCGATGTGATAAAAACCGAAAGCGATTCTTTGTCTACAATCTGCACGCCGCCATAATTAAACTGAATTTGATGGATGCAGTTGAAATTGAAAATGGTTGGAACTTGGAATACTTCCACGAACTGAAAGGAATTGAAAGGGAGCTGAGAACGAGATTGTTGTCTCTTTCTTTGGTTGTCGATTTAGAATATGACAGAGCGAGAACGATGGTTGTTTTTGCTTTGACATTTTTCCTGCGATGACTTTTCAGTGCGACACCTACAGGGTAATAGTGTAGGTAGCCACAATTTCTGAAGTTTATAAAAGGTATGCACACAGGGTGCTACAATTGCAAATATAACTCACATTTTTTTTTTAAGTTTTTAAGGTGTTCTTTTTTTTTGTGAGTTTTGGAGCATTTTAAAAATTAGATTTTTTGAGATTGCAAAATAGTTTTTTTTATTTGCTCTCTGGTTAGTTTTCAGTTACTATATTGCATTTTTTTAAGAAAAATGTTGATGTTAAAAAAATGGAAAATCTTTGCCGCGAGCAAAAGCGACAAGCCAATCGTAAATTGAGGACATCCTTCTAAAGATGATAAAACTTACAAATAATGTAAATTTTAATGATTCATTAAAAAAAATGAAAATAACTGATTAATGAATTGAATATTATAAATAATTCTTTAATCTCAATCCTAAGCGTATCATTCAGTTGCTGTCTGTTCAATTGACATTGTGTTTCGCATATACCTACTCTGCCAGCTCGACCGTTCTTGTCCGTTTCTTTCCAAACCATTGTGTGGGCGGTGCTAGTTTCTGAATTTAAGCAATGATTGATTTGTTATAACAAGTTTTAAGTAGGTTTTTCTAGGTTCTGTGCTAGACGTGAACAAGCGAATTTTAAGTGCTTTTACAAATTTATTCGTTGAGGTTATTTTTTTGTAGTAGTTTAAGACTTTTGGTGTAGACTTTTTCAATAGTGTTTATCGAAACCCCTTGTCATTACTTGTCTGCATAAATTTGGCGCAAGACCGCAATAAAAGTATACGATTTGCTGAGTATCTGGAAATAAATCAAACTGAATCATATCAACTTCGATGCATAATGTATCCCATGACCTACTCCGCTAAATGTCACCAATGACAGTTCCATAAAACCGCCGGCCGTAAAGTAAAACGGTCTCTGAGCGTTCATCAAAAATATTATCAATGATTTCTTATAACGCTGATCGAAATTGAACCACGATGAGTTGTAGCCACGAAACGCCAACGTTTTGTTCTGCAAATTGTAACACTTTTAAATAAGTACCACAAAAAATTATGCAATTGTCATACCTGCTCTGACACCTCATTGCCAAACCAGCAATACACAAACAGTTCACACAGTATACATCCGCAATAGAAGTAAATTAAGACGGCTCCCGAAGAATCAGACCTTACAGTTGCTTGAAAGCCTGTCATGGCGAATATCAACAGAGATGTCAAAAATTGTAGCAGAATTGGGTATTTAAAAATATTTTCGATTTCTTTGCGAATTCTGAAAAGAAGATGGATACCTACCATGTAAAAACGTTTTCTTAAAATACTTGATAGCTCACTCTATAATGCTATTATGATGTTCCACAAGGCTGCTGAAGTACTTATTGGTATATATCGCCTCGACCACTTTATCGGTGACAGCAAGTTTGTCAAAAGCAATATTCAAAATCTTTAATTGATATCGCGTTTGATTAATTAGAGTTACATTCATATAATCGACTCCGGCAATCTGCAGTGCTGCTATGAAGACGGACAACGACATGTAGGCCAGTTGAACATTATATGGTAGAAAATCGGGCAACTTTGAGCGATATGGGAATATTTGTCCAGCGATTTCTCTTGGATCTACAATGAACTTTAATTAGAAATAATCTTGCGGAAGTCTATTTAGACTCACTGAACATCATCATTATCATTCCCATGATACCCGTGAACCCGGCCATACTGCTGTAAATAAGTAGCGGTATTTTGTTTTCGAACTCACCCCAGAAAAATGTTTCTTTCTATAAAAAATAAATTAGACTTCAACCATAATCAGATTATGCGGACTTAAACGAGTGTCAAATATGGAAGCAATGCAATATTTTTACACATTTGATTAAGCTGGATTACTTCCGCATAGGACCGTGCGCCTAATTCCAAGTTCGAAAAGTTTTCGAAAAATATTTTCGGGGTATTAGAAGTCGCACCTGTTGTTCAGAGATCACATATTTTTTGGTCAACGCTTTGAACTTTGCAATCATGCGTATAACATCCTTACGCCTGTAGAAAATGTTGATAACCTAAAATAATAAATAGAAAGTGCTGAAACATACGTTTTGACATGCATCGGAGTTAGTTATGTATCTTATCTACAAATTAAAATAGACCGCCAGCTGTAAAGGTTGCTTGGTATGGACGCTATGGGTGCACATTCACCACAATGGCTCAGTATTGACCTGAGTGTGGCACGGATAAATCCTCGCCAGCCTACAAACCTATGGGTGCACATACGCATCCGTGGCATTGACAGTTCATTCTGACTAAACACATGTCGACACCATTTTTAGACGTATTCCCAAGAAAAATTCAAAATTTTCGAGAGAGTTTTGTAAATCGGGAAGCTGTCAGCCTATTTCTTTCTAATTTGCGAACTTACCTTTACAGCTCCCGTTACGTGAGTTAAAGACAGACACGTATTCTGTGTCAGCTCGTTTAAATTTCCCCAGCACAAGATTAAATCGTGAAGCTCAAATCCAGTGTAGATGAATGTCACAAGTGACATTACAATGGCACCGTAGATGCCAATCAATATTTTGAAACTAGTCGACTCCTTTTTAGCGCCAATAAGGGGAATACCAAACCATTGAATTAACGAAATGTTGAAATCGATTGAGCCGAGTTTTCCAGTGGTTGGATCCGAGGGAAAAATATGATCCGAGGAGATTTTGAAAAGAGTGTCCATAATTTAACGACGATTTGTTGCAATTTCTGTAGAAGGAAGGAAGGGCCTTTATTAATATTCATTTTTAACCTTCAGTTTAAGTTTACTGTAGGGCATAATAGGTCATTTTACATGGAAGAAATCGAACTCTTTAGATCGTAAAAGGACCATTCACATGGGAGCGAACGAACGAATTGAGCAAATGCGAATAAACCACTTTTTATGCATTTATAAACAGAAAATTCCACATTTTATTATTCCAAGATATCCTCCTCTTGGAATAACGCGATTTAAATGATGTGGATTGAAAAAAAATTTGGATTTCGAAATTTCGTTATTTAAACTGTTAATAAACTTGTTTTCTTAATAAATTTTGATGGAATAATTAATTGTCCTCATCTTGGAGTAGTCAACTGTTCAATTTTGTGTTTATAAATGCATAAAAAGTGGTTTGTTCGCATTTCATCAATTCGTTCGTTCGCTCCCATGTGAATGGTCCTTAAAACTTATTGATAAACAGGTAGGAATATTTATTTGGTAACGAATTAATCTTAAATAGACTTACCTACTTCTTTAGTTTCCTGGGCTTTCGACCTTTACGGCAGAAAAGAAATGAAAAAAAAAAAAAAAAAAGGCAAATGTAGAAAATGATGATGATGATGCTCGGATGATTTTTAAACGTTTAAAAACGTGTTCTTTATAAAAATGACAATCGCGATGAAAACATTCAAAGATTGGGGTTCGTTCGCTCGAAAACTCAGTTCGTCCCCGTACAATATTTTAAGGTGGGTTTCCAAATGTCGGTTGACTGACAAAGTTTGACAGCTCTCGCGTTTATGTCATTCAACGACACCACCGTCAGTTCATTTCCACTTATGTCAATTATTGGCAAAAATCGTTTGCCAGTTGATTGACAAACTTATGAACTCGATGCCAGTCACTTGTTCATTGAAAAATCATATAGTCTCGGTGAAAATCGAGCAAACAGTGCGTCTAGATCAGATGTGGTGGTCGTCTACTAATGAGCCCACCCACCACATCGGGGCGAAACGCATTGCTGGAGTCGAGGCCAACACAAATTGTGATGACAATCGTACACTCCAACGTTATTCATTGATAAATATGTTTATGATTGAAAGTAGTTTGGTTAAAGTGACATTTTATTTGACAATTCAGCTATTTCCACTTGTCAATCAAATTCTTTGTCAGTTATTGGCAAACGCTGTTTGTCAATTCATTGACAAGCTATTTTTCGCTATTTCCACTTGCCAAATACAAATACGTCAGTTGTCAATTTCAAATCGACAAAGTCTGGAAACCCAGCATTAGGCGCTCCTCTACAGCCTTATTAAAATAATACGGATAGTTTCACAAAATAATGGTCTTTAAAATACTCCTGCCGCAGTCTTAATTTTGGCTGAACGAACCTGTTGTCCTCCTTGATTACTATCTTTTTTTTCCACTGATTTCTCATCGAATCGGCATTAGTTGCAGTGTCTTCTCAAAACCAGTCTAAGTACTTACTCCAGCATCCTCTTTTTTCCAGAATCGGACTGTTGACTGATCGAATAATTTTTTGCAAAACTCAAGGCATTGAGATTTTTAATGAAATTCGGTGAGCAAGGCGAACAGCTATGACTAAATGTCAATGACTGCATGACGTAGACTCTGATTGCCAGATCTGGTTCACTTCTCTAAAGAAACATTGTGAGTCCTGGTTAAACATTTTTTAAGTGCTCTCAGTTATCGCCACTGGCCTCACGCGGAACACCAGACGAAACTTCACGGAAAATGTCCGGAAAATAGCATCGAAGTAAATTTTGTTAAAAAATTTAACATATTGTATACAGCAAAAGCCAATAACTCTCTTGATGATAAGACCCACGATCAATTTGTCAAAATGTCTATAACTATGACAAAATTGTCAAAATATGACAACAATTTCAGGACAATCAAGTCAAAATGACAAAAAAATCATGACAAATTTGTCGTTATATTTAATTGACAACAATGCCATCTGTCAATATCTTATGAAATGAAAATTTGTCAGACAAATTTGTAGAATTGTCACCTGTCAATGTTTATGAAAGAGGGCACTGGATTAGCTTAAAGTCGAAAATAAATTGTTTAGTGGTACACAATATAATTTAGTTTCGACTTTTGCGTAAAGTCGAGTCTAAATTTGGTTGTTGGTAAGTCCGATTGAAGAATATCGAATGTTTCGCACACAAACATAAGGCAGATTGACCGTCGCGTCACGGCGTCATTTAAACTAAAGAATAAAAACATCGCTTTTAGCATAATTGGTAACGGCTACATTTGTCATCAAGATTATATATTTTTATAATAATAAAGGATAAGTAAGTACTATTATTCCCGAGGAAATAAATATTCGGGGGAGTAATTTTTAAGTTTGAAAAATGTCTGGGTGTATAGTATATTTTTACTTTCGATTAAATTCACTTGAGAGTTGTAAATTTTTCTGGATTTCAAAAATTATTTTCTTCCGCTCTATACTTTCGCTTTGACTGTCTAATGCAACCGTTTGACAAGTGAAATAGGTGTGAATTTTTAGTGGCCGGGCATATATAGGTCTTAAGACATTATTAATAATTTAGCGCCCGAAATTTTTTTATTATTGTCCAATATAGCTAGGAGGGCGTGGATTCAAGTTTTTTTTTTCATTTAGGAGTATTGGGTAAATAAATAACGTTTGCACTGGACACTTTTTGTCTTGTACACGCTAACGACAAAAGTTTTCCATATCAAGCATCGGAATAAATAAATTATGTATTTCTCTATGATATTGCCTTTTCACACCTGACTTTAAGTTATTCCTACAAACGCTTTAATTTGTATTCAGATCTCAAGTTTTTAAATGAAACAAACGCACCAACTATTATATTCATTAAGGTGTAGCCTCCTTTTTTTGTCGTACCGACTACGGCGATATTTCAAAACCGAATTTTATGAAAAATGGACCAAAGGTGCAAGCATTTTGACTCGCCACGCCATGGCGATATAAAGAAAGCACCTCGACCTGTAAGATCTTTTGTGCTTGAATCGTCAGAATTTAGTTTAGGAGAGTACCGTCTCTACTTTCCTAATGTAGCAGAGGTCGTCTTTAGTACATCGGTACTTACATAATTCCCCGACTTCCTTCTGATAACGCAGAGGTCCGGGCATTCACACATAATAAATGCTCAGCTGTTTCGTACTCCTCAAGACATAGCCGGCTCTCCGGTGAGTCGACTAATTGCATTTTCTTTAGGTGATATCGCAAACCGTGGTGGCCTGTTAGGTAGCCTACTAAATTTTTGATATCATGCCTGCGCAGATTAAGGATCTTTTTGCCTTTTTGCGGTTCTGGTCCTATAAAAGGAGATTTCGAGCCCTTTCTGGCTAGTTCATCAGTATCCCCGAGATACACGCACAATACAATATAAGAGACATATTTTTTTGTTGGATTATTTTCACTGTTGCGGTCAGTCTCTCGTCAGCTCTTCCAGAGTTCTGCAACCTAGTGATAAGACTATACATAGCTTTTTTTCTCTTCTCGAATGCATATGTAGTAAGGTCAGTAAAGGGCAGGGCAAAATCCTCATCTTTCAGTCCTTCTCGCGGGCGCCTACCTGAAAATGGCTAATCAGCTTGCCTGTTTAGTGTCAGCCAAGGGTCTCACTTAGATATTGACCGTGTGCTGTAACTCGTACAGAGCACGACCAATGTATAAGCGTGAACCATAAGTTTGAGGTGGGAGTAAACCCCAAATCCCAAATCCAAGGTGGAACAGCAAACGCCGACGGATGCATGGCTAAAAAGGGAGTTTTAAGCCGCTAGTTTGCGAATTTCGGATACCGGGCGACCTCCGATCTCAAGATAGCCTTCCTGTGGTTAGACGGGTAGACCACGGGCGACCTTTTAATCCCGCCTACTCGTGGGAATCATTGAGAATTTTAAAAACAATCAAACTTTAGAGAATGATGCCTCTATAAATGCATCATCAACTAGGGATGTTTTAGAACACCCTGTCGATATCGACATGACACCTGCCAACCGGGAAGGGTCACAAATTAGTGAATTCGAGATGATGAGCCTGGAAGAGAAATCGTCTCATCTAAGCGACTCAGCCTCGAACTCCAGTACGGTATACAACATAAGTATACTTTCGGATGAATTGCATCCGGAAAACACGAGCGAGCCGGAGACCTCTGGCAAATCGTCACAGACCGACTCCAAGCGTGTCAGATTCACGCCAGCGGAGCAGCGCCGCTTTAATAGTGCGCTTAAAAGGGGTAGCAGCATTGAGCAAGCCCGCATTTTTGCAAAGTCAAAAGTTGACACCAAAGGTCCCGAAGTCAAGCGGATGAGATCCGAGGACAACACACCACCTCAGTCCGAAGCGAAACGAGCTCGCACTGGGAATACAACCGCTGACAAAGCCTCCTATAGAGATATAGCGAGCTACGTCAGGATGGGTGTAGTACCAGTCGATATCGATCGCAATCCTCTCACTAATGAACAAATGGTTCAGATACAAGAGAGGATTATGGACATCACGGTCGAACTGCGCGACGGGGATGTAAAGCCAGCTTTCCGCGGGACAACTTTCAAAGCCGGGTGGCTTATGTTAGTATGTGCGGATGTCACCACTTCAGAGTGGTTGAAAACAAATTTCCTCCAACTGAAAGAGAAATGTGGGTTGGAAGTGATGCTTGTGGGGGAGGAAGATTTTCCGAAGCCGCATATAGTCAGAGCTTTCTTCCCACTGAGTACCGGGGTTGCAAACGAGAGGATACTGGCGATGCTAGATGGTCAGAACAAAGATCTGAACACCAGAACATGGAGAGTTCTGCAAAGATCGGACGAGAAGGATGTCGCCCACATGGTCTTTGCAATTAACGAGGGCACGATGCGTAGACTGGCGGAGCTCAGGGGGATGGTCTCTTATCGATTTGGACAAATCAAGATAATCCTCAAGGGATCCGACAAGTCTACGTTTCAGGCTCCGACAAACAATGACACTGCTACTACGAGCAAATCTGTGTCAACGACAAGCGCTAACACATTGCAACCAGAGGCCAGTATTAGTACTGCTGCTGGAAGCGATGCAAGCGCTAATAACACTCTGCCAAAGAACGCAGCCACAAATGTCCCAAGTATGGGCAACACCAACACCAGCCAGCAACGGTTTAGACCGAAGCTAGCGGCGGAGCGGGTGCGGGAAAAGCAGCATCACGGTCGGCGAAACAAAGGTCCGAGGGATAGACACGAAGGTTTATCTCAACAGGGTGTCGTACGCAGAAGAGGCGATAACAAGCCTTATAGGGTACGAAACCCTGAGCATGCGAGGAAGCGATGACATCTCTCCTAAATGTGCTGCAGGCAAACCTGCACCGCGCTATGGGTGCCTCGGACACCTATAACCAAAGATGTGCCGAACAAAACATCGCTCTTGGTTTAATTCAGGAACCATGGGCAACTCCAGGTAAGATCTATGGTCTAAACAGTAGATCCAGAGAACTAATCTTTGCCAAAGGGAATTTTAGGCCCAGGGCTGCTCTTTCTATCGCGAAAGATATAAAATTCTCTCTCATTCCAGGCTTCAAAACTAGGGACCTGGTGGCCGTATTAATCGAACGCCACAACGGCCGAGAGCTGCACAAGATAGTATGTGCATCGGCGTACTTTGCCGGAGACATCGAAGAGATACCACCAACTCCAGTACAGGAACTCGTCCAGTACTGTCAGGATCAGCAAGTACATCTAATCATCGGCTGCGACGCCAACGCGCACCATCAGCTATGGGGCAGCCACGATACAAACAAAAGAGGTGAGTCCCTTTTAGAGTACTTATATAGTAAAAACTTAGTCATACTAAATAAGGGTAATAAACCCACCTTCAGGAACCGTATACGAGAAGAAGTTTTAGACCTTACTATCTCATCTCCATATTTACAAAATATTGTGGAGGGCTGGCACGTGTCCGATGAGGCATCTCTATCAGATCATATGCATATTATGTTCAGGTTGAGATGTAATACCGAGCACGCACCAGTTCGATACAACAATAAATTAACAAATTGGAGAACTTATAGGGAAAATCTAGCGGTCAAATCCGAACTGCTACCAAGTCCGCCGCAAACACCATGCGATGCGGACGCTGTACAATGTCAGCTAAATAATATCATTACATCCTCTTTCGTAAGCAGCTGCAAAGCAAAGTGCATTGTAGCCAAAAGAAGCGTTCCATGGTGGAATGAAAATTTGGAAGCTACTCGTAAAAGAGTTAGAAAGCTTTTCAATAAAGCCAAACGCACTGGCGAATGGGATCAATATCGGTCTCTGCTAACTAAATACAACCTAGAGTTGCGTAGATCCAAAAGAGCCTCCTGGCGCGAAAACTGCGAGAAACTGGAAAAGCTTCCTGCAGTCGCACGTCTGCAAAAAGCACTTACAAAGGATCCTTCAAATTGCATGGGGTTGCTAATTAAACCTGACGGCACAATCACATGCGACCGAGAAGAGACTTTGACTACCTTGCTCCAAGTCCATTTCCCCGGTTCTATTCTAATGGATCACACAGATGAACATATACCAGAGGTCCCTCTTGTAAGAAACCTCAGTAGAGTCAACAGTTTATCCGGAAAACTTTTCAGCCCGGATAAGGTTAAATGGGCTATAAACTCATTTAAGCCATACAAGGCACCTGGTAAGGATGGCATTTTTCCAGCCCTCATCCAAAAAGGTTTGGACTTTCTCCTACCCACCATAGTTGTCTTATTTAGGTGTAGTTTCAACTGGGGCTACATACCACGAACTTGGAGGGAGGTCAACGTAGTATTTATCCCCAAACCAGGCAACAAGCCTAGTGAACTACCTAAATCATACCGTCCCATTAGCTTGACATCGTTTTTCTTGAAAACAATGGAAAGAATAATTGACGTTCATATCAGAGAATGTCTAACCAGTAGCATTCCTCTACACCCCTATCAATTTGCGTACCAAAAAGGTAAATCAACGGAAGGTGCACTGTTTAACCTAGTCACACGGATCAACAAAGCCTTCTGCAAAAAAGAGATCGCACTGTGTGCCTTTCTGGATATAGAGGGTGCTTTTGACTATACTGGATATAACTCCATATCAAATGCTCTGCACCAAAGAAACATAGACCACTACACAATAAACTGGATCAGAGCGATGCTGGAAAGTCGCAAAATAACCGCGTCCTCAGGACAAACCTCAGTATCTGTAACAGCCGTTAAAGGCTGCCCACAAGGAGGAGTACTCTCACCTCTTCTGTGGTCTTTGGTCATTGATGACCTGCTATACGAGTTAAGCAATTTAGGCTACGATATTATTGGATACGCCGATGACCTAGTCATCATCATTACGGGCACTGAGGCAAACGAAGTTACTTCACGTATGCAACGAGCCCTTAGGACAGTACTTAGATGGTGCAACGACGAAAATTTGTCAATAAATCCCAGTAAGGCTGTCATAGTTCCTTTTACGAAAAGAAGAAATCCAAACTTAGGTCAAATTTCAATAAATGATACAATCATTGAGTACTCCGATGAAGTCAAATATCTAGGAGTAATCCTAGACAAAAGACTTAACTGGAACTCCCACATCAATAATAAAATAACAAAATAACATATGCTTCTGTAGTATGGTGGAACAAAGTCAAACAGAAAACCGCCATCTCAAAGCTCAAGAAAGTACAACGCCTAGCATGTCTGGGTATAACAGGCGCCATGCGCACCTGTCCTACGGCTGCTATAGAAGCCATTATAGGACTAGCACCTCTCCACATTTATATCAACAAAGTGGCAATTCGCAGCTCGGTAAGTTTGTTACAAGCGAAAGAGTTAAGTCACAAGTACCATCCGGAACTTATGGCACTTCTTTCGGAAATTCCTGAACTTGAAATGATCTGCGCGGTCACTGACCGCATACCAAAAACCTTATGTTTCGACAAACGGTTCTCCACGGAGATCCCAAGTAGAGAAGCATGGGCAAGTAACTGCCCACCAAACTGCCAAAATGGCCTAAAGTGGTATACGGATGGCTCCAAAATGGAATCTGGGGTGGGAGCTGGTTTTCATGGGCCAAACCGTAATGTCTCAATACCTATGGGGAAAACCCCTACTGTTTTTCAGGCAGAGCTCCATGCCATCAAAGAATGCGCAAACACCATCTTAAACTCAGGTATCAAGGGCGCTAACATCCATATTTTCACGGATAGTCAATCGGCTATAAAAGCCCTTAGCTCATATATTATTGACTCCAAATCAGTGCTCCACTGCTTCAACACCCTCCAGACACTCAGTACCAGAAATAAAATCAGGTTATGTTGGGTTCCTGGCCATGAGGGTATTGTAGGAAATGAAAATGCTGATGAACTAGCCAGAAAGGGCTCGGTATCCCCTTTTATAGGACCAGAACCGTTTTGTTCAATCTCCAAATCAGCTATAAACGCGGCGATAAAAAGCTGGGAACGCAATAAATGCATCTCACATTGGGAGGACATCCCTGGACTTAGACAAGCCAAAAAAGCGATAGAACCCTTCAAAAAGGATGCCAAAAAAATCCTAAATCTACGCAGGCATGATATCAAAAATTTAGTAGGCTACCTTACAGGCCACCATTGTTTACGATATCACCTAAAAAACATGCAAGTAGTCGCCTCACCGGAGTGCCGACTTTGTCTTGAGGAAGACGAAACAGCTGAGCATATCATGTGTGAGTGCCCAGCCCTCTGTGGTATCAGAAGGAAGTCATTTTTCAAGGAAATTATAAGTACCAATGTACTAAGGACGACCTCTGCTGAATGTATCATCAGCTACATTAAGGAAGTAGAAACGCTACTCTCCTAACCAATTTCTGACGCTTCTAGTACAAAAGACCTTACAGGTCGAAGTGCTCTTTCTATATCGCCCAGGGCGAGTCAGAATGTTTAAAAAAAAAAAAGGTCAGTAAAAACTCTTCCACATACTTGGATTCATACTTACATGCATTTTATGGAAAAACAAAATGCGTCTGTCATTTTTCATAGTTACCTACTACAAAAGCGCTCCCTAACCAGCGATGACACTTTACTCCAATTGGAGTAGATCTACTTCACTTTTTCAGAAATTTCATAAATCTACTCCCTACTTCACTTTTTTTTAATTTCCATCATCTACTCCAATTTCAAATTTACTCCATTTCCTTATTTTGTTTAATAAAAAATATTTCACAATTTTCTAAAATGTTTTTAGGCCATTAATGACAAGTAAGTAATAATGTAGCTTTAGCAACTTTATGGATTAATTTATTGGAATTTATCTGGAAAACTGTTGGCCCCAGATAAAACTATTAATAGGTAGAAAACATAATGATCAGATAAAACGAGACAAAATTCGAAACGTTGGTAGATGGAATAATAAAATAGATATATGTATATTTCAGGCTCTTAATGTTAAACCAAGAGTACCCTACGAGAACTTGCGGTCCTCGAAAGCTTTCTATTACAATGATCTAACAAACCTAGACTTTTGTAATCTCATAAAAAAATCTACTCCCGTTTTTTCCAATCTAATCCACTTTTTTAGCCAATTCTAGTCCAGAAATTATTTCAGAAGTGGCATCGCTGTCCCTAATGCGAGAAACAGATTACCACAGCACCAGCAACAGCAACTTTGACAGCAACAGCAACTTCAACAGCAGAAGTCGCATGAAACACATTGGAAACATCGACAGCAACTTTGTCAAGGGAGGAAAACAAAATTTGTTGAGAGTTGATTGCAACGCAGCATTGCCAGATTACCTTTTATATCTTCCAAAATAAATGGTAAAAGCGAAAAAAAATGATATTAGGTAAATGACTTTTCTTTTAATAGCTTGTCAAACATTAATTTTAATACAACTCACGACGATTGAATTAGTAGATAACTCGTTTCCACATTGCAATATAGTAAAACTAGAATTCAAAATCACGTCCCACCGACAGTAAATAATTTGACGCCTGCAGATCACAAAAAAGAATTGATTTCTTTTGCCAATCGAAAATGAAAGGCAATCTAAATCAAAAAAAAATTAAAATAGTATTTTATAAATAATTTATTATAAGAATAATTATTTGTAAACTGCTGAAACTTTTTTTGTCTATATCTGGTAATGATGCTGCACCTTCAGTATGTCAGCATTCGAAAGTTGAGAGAACTGAAAAAGTCACCGTGGTGTTGGTAGCCGTTGCACAGCAACATTGAATTTAGGACTTAGCTCTAACGTCGATGTCGATGTCGATGTTGCTGTGGTAATGTAACTTCAGCCATTTAAAAGCAGGGGCTCTAAAAAGTGCGCTGTGGCTGTCAAAGTTGCTGTTGCTGTTGCTGTGCCAATCTGTTTCTCGCATAATGTTTTCGTAAGTTTTTCTCTTTGAGAGAGAATTCATCTCCACCACTGCCATTTTGACAGTTTTTTCCAATATATGTAGACAGTTAAATTCCAACGACTAAATGGAAATACTGAACGCAACCATCAAAATCGATGTCATCAAATCGAAAACTGCAACAACTATTTAAAAATCGAGGAGAGCTAAAGCTAAAGAACACCTGCTACATTCCAGTGATGCCATTCTAGCTGGATTCTGTTTCGTCACTATAATAATAATACTGCTATGCCCGCTGTAGATAAAAAGAACTCGCCAAAATAGTTTGAGAAAAATTAGGAAAGGTTGTGCTTTTATTTTGCTCGTGCGGTCTCGAAAAAAAAACTTTAAATTAAATTTTTTTATTGCGTTTTATAGATGTTATAAAAATTTTTTATTAAATTGCAATTTAAAAAAAAATAGAAATTAGCTCAGCACAATTTAACTAAGTAGGTATACCTAAGTGGACACAGTTTATTATTTATTTTTATTTCCACCATGTTTATAATTTATAAACGAATAATGTTTTAACAATAGACTATATTTTTTATAAATAAGATAGTTGTTTATTACCATAGCTCTGTGTAAACTGGGTGATAATTAAGAATTATTGTAATGTTATTTTTAATGCTCAAATAAGCTTTCATCGAAACTTTGAAATTCATTTATCACCATAAATCTGACGCAAGAACGCAATGTACGAGTAAGACTTGCCGAGTATCTAAAACAATCAAAGAAATTATTATTTATTTCAGGTGCTAGCTAAGTATGTTTTCATTATCTAAGACTCACCCCAGCAAATGTAGACAAAGACAAGTCTACAAAACCACCCGCTGTAAAATTCAAGGGTCTCTGGGCATTCATCAGGAATATTATCAACGAAGTTTTATATCTCTGATCAAAATTATACCATGGCGTGTTGTAGCCGCGTGAAGCCAGCGATTTATTCTGAAACAGAAAAAAAGTCATTTAGTTATAAAAGGCTTATATTTTGGTTAAAGTTAAGGACCTGCTCAGAAACCTCATTGCCAAACCAACAGTATGCGAATAACTGAAAGAAAATCCCAGCACAATAAAAGTAAATCAAAGTAGCTTTAGATGAATCCGATTGTACTGTTGCTTGAAATCCTGTGATAGCGAAAACCAACATCGATGTGAAAAATTGCAGCAAGACGGGATACTTGAAAATGTCTTCTGTCTCTTTGCGCATCCTAAAACGAATTTCATTGTTATTCGGAGTAGTATATAAAATCAATCCACTTACTCTAGAATCATGCTATGATGTCCCAAAAGTCTGCTAAAATACTTGTTAGAGTCGATTATGTCAGTTTCATTGCTGTCATCAAGTCTTTCGAAAGCAATATTTAATATTGTGATTTGATTTCGAATTTGATTGATCAAAGTGACATTAAAACAGTCGACTCCGGCAATCTGTACCGCATGTAATGAAATACCTAAAGCCATATAAATTATTTGGACATTATATGCCAGAAAATCGGGCAATTGCACCCTAAAAGGGAATACATTTCCTCCAATATCTGTAGGATCTACAACAAAATTCACTCTTAGTTACTATTCTTTTTGATGAAGGGTGAATTTGACTCACAAAAAAGGAGCATTGTAATGGACAAATTGCCAGTAACTATAATAATGCTGATGTAGATCAGTAACGGGAGCTTATTTTCGAACTCACCCCAATAGAACGCCGTATTCTTGGAAGATATGTGAGAATATTTTAAGTGTTCACAGTGTTTTCCAATGATTTTAATCACATAAGTAACGTCAGAAACCTACCTGCTTCTTAGAGACCACATATGTTTTCGACAGGTACTTGTATTGCTCAATAAGGCGCAGAATATCCTTCCGTCTATAGAATAGGTTGATTATCTAAACACAAAATTAAAATATTGATGATGATAATTTGAAGATGAAGTAGAATTCTCATACCTTAAAGGCTCCCGATATATGACTCAAAGACAGACAAGTATTCTGAGTAAGATCGTCCAAGTTTCCCCAACACAATACCAAATCGTAAATCTCAAATCCAGTGTAGATGAATGTCACAATTGACAGAACGATTATACCATAAATACCGAGTAATACTTTGGATAATTGGGATTCAGGTTTAGCGCCAAAAAGGGGGATACCAGACCATTGCATCTGAGTGATGTTAAAATTTATTGAGCCAAGTGTCTCGGTAGCAGGATTCGATGGAAAAATGTACACTGTACAAACCTGGTACAGTTTATCCATATTAGCAAAAGAAATTGTACTTAGCCTGAAATATACAAATCTGATTTATGTACCTTTTAGTTGATTACTTATAAAATACTCTCACAAAACGATTGGCATGTACGTACGTCACTTAGAATAACGACAAATAATTTTACATTTAAAACCGCAATTTGCAAATCTATAAAATCTGTCACATAATAAATACAAAAGTAGTGAATGGTTGCCTCTTCTTTATGCACTAGGTACTTAGGAGTTAGGACTAGGTTTAACTGCTGTACAACTTAAAATCTTTAATATTTGTTTCTCTTTAATTTTTAGTTCTAAGATTATACATATATACTATAAAAAATAAAAACCAGATAACTAACTAAATTCTTTCAATGCTGTTGAAGGTATTTTTGTTTTTCGTTATATCAATTTAAAACCATTTGTAAGACTTGTGAATAAAAATAAAGAACTAATTTGAACTATAGTATGTTGGCTAGTAGTTTTAATGCTGATGTCCTGTCCACCTCCTTCGGCAAATAAAAATGATTTAAAGTGTCAGTGTTATTTTATAACCACCAAATGGAAAAAGTTTTGCGAATAAAAAAACCTAAATGCCTGGGAAAACGTATTATGGCTTTTGCATTTTTAACGCCACCATTTGAACGTATTATTGCAAATACCATGGCCGGATTTAAGAATGTTCAGGGTCAAGTTTAAAGAAGTTGAGTTTGAGCACACTTTATTCTAGTCTCGATGTGTTTGAAGTAAATGACAGGCCTAATCGGCTTCTGCAATCTGTGTTTGAATAAATTGCCCTTCGCACTAATATAGTAATTTATCTTTATAGGTATACGATATTTAAAATTGTTTATTTGCCTATTCGTCTGCCATTCTATTTGTCTATCTGGTTACCATAGGGTACTTTAATCCGTATACTGACGTGAAAGAAGCAGGGCTGACTTTATGCGACTAAAGTCGCATTTTGCCCCTTTTTTTCTTTCTATCCCCAATGAGACGACTTTTCCAAAATTGTCCATATTTGGCCCTTTTCTGTATTTCGTTGATAGTTCTTCCCATTTTGGAAAAAAAAACACATTTTTGTATGAAATGTGACATAATAAATGCTTGACCTTCACAATTAATTGGGATCTGAATGCGTCCTTTTTCTATCAGCCAGAGGTATCAGCTATTAGCTATTTATGTCCTATTGTCATAAGTTTAGGCATTAACAATTTAGCTATAACCATGTTCAATGCAACAATAAGATAGAACGAGATGAAAATATGCGTAAGCCACTTAACTTTAGTGAACTCCCTCGTTTTTTTTTCTGACATTTGTGGGCAAATTAGTATTGCCCCTTTTTCTACGCAAATCCCCTTTTTTTTGCGACTTTATCAAAATCTTTGAAGTCAGCACTGGAAAGAAGGTGTCAACTGACGATTTAAATAAATAAATAGGTGGCGCAACAGGCGGGTAGACGCCCTAGGCCGAACGGCTTAGTTTAGTTTAGTTTAGTTTAAAGTGGCTCTCGATGAGAGAAACACGTAGGCCGTTATTCGGCCCATTGTGCATACCACTGGGATTTGGGGAGCTGTTTCTATTGCTTGCTACTCATGTAAACCATTTGCTGCCGGTTATAAAGCCAAGAATGTTAGCGGCGCTGATATTACCTACATCACTGAGATCATTGAGAAAATAGTTTCCTAAATAGGCCCTTCTTAGATTGGCCAGGGCAGGGCAGCTGCAAAGAAAGTGAGTGACGGATTCGTCCTCCTCCTCGTCCCTACAGCTTCTGCAGAAGTCATTATATGGCAGACCAAGCCTTTGGGCGTGTCTGCCTAATACGCAGTGCCCGGAGATCACATTAACAACTTTCGAGATGCTAGATCTATTAAGTCGAAGAAGCTCCTTGGATCGCTTTGCGTCCAGAGCTGGCCAGGTGAGCTTGGCAGTATCGCAGTATCCCAAATGTTTCCATCTGAAGCCTGCACTCATTACTGCGTCCGCATGAATTATTTGTTTAGCGTGGGAGAGTGGTGCATACACGTTGCGCAGGCTTATGCTCTCCACGCCTGAGGAGCCTCGCCTTGCTAGTTCGTCTGCTGCACAGTTCCCTGGGATGTCACAGTGACCTGGAACCCAGCAGAGGGTGAGGTTGTACTGTCCAGCTATCTCGTTTAGAGATATGCGGCAATCTTCCACCGCCTTGGATCTTATTTCGCTGGATATTAGGGATTTGATTGCAGCCTGGCTATCAATGTATATAACGATAGGCCGAACGGCTTAATTGAGAAGCTTTTTTCAGGGCAGTCATACTCTCGCATGTTTCTCAGACGCTGGCGAGAGGTGGCTCAGTAGAAAAAAACCTTAAGATTTAACCTGTGTTTTTCCGGGGATCGAAACTGGGATCCCTCGCACAGTAGTCCAAAAGACTAACCACTGCTCTACTGTGCCCACTGACGATTTATTTCGTAAAAATTTGGCGCCCTTACAACCGATGCTGACTCTATACGCATACGTATAGGCAGGTTCGTTCCCGTACAAATAATGAAGTGCAAACTTTCAAAACTTTTTTTTCTTTTATAACACTTGGGCTCACTATGACCAAGTTCTCACGGAATTTGTGTTACATGAGCAAAAATCGTTGCGCAATTTGTTTCCGTTTAATAATTAATTTGTCTTTAGATTAACTTTAATTTTAAGTGACCAATAGTAGGTACGTCATGCAACACTATTAGCTTTTAACTACGGACGGTTGAAAATTGTTCCTGCACATCCTTATTACTCTTTTTGGAGTCGTGCACTTAATAAGTTTATTAACAACAAACGACAAGTTAACGTATTTGGCAATATTTTTCACTGATAGTCCTTAATGTGTTCTTTCTTTGTCGATATTTTATGAATGCCAGAGTGCTGCATCTTGTACTGAGTCTTTTATATAATGTCCTTTCGACGATATTTATGAGATATTCATAATTAAACATCAAGGCATTTGAATTCGTTAAGCATTGGTAAATTGTTAGAAATCGACTGGGTGTGTCACGTACAGGGAGCGTTTGTTCAATTATAGTGGCATGGTCTGCCCATACATTATAGCATTTACCTACTTATTTATTTTTTCATGGGTTTCCATAAACCCTCCTCCTTGCCTACACTAAAAGTGAAGGGATTCGGATCGGATATGTAATACCTAATGTCATTCATAACGCCTCAACTTATTGTATACCTATAGGTATCTTTAACACTTTTTCTTTGTAGAGTATTGAGAACTATCAGCGCGTAATGTAGGGATGTTGAATTTGAATGCTTGTTCATGTTCATGTCGAAGCTGTTGCTACATATCGAGGATGAGCGAAGATTGGACGCCTTTAAGGTAGGTAGGTAGGTAGCAGTGGCGATTCACCTTGAACTTGAACCCAATTAGCACTAGGATGTGCCGTTTTGTTACGACTCATGTGACCTATTTTCTGGTGATTATTTAGGATGTGTTCCGGTCGGTGGCTGCCTATAGCCAACCTGTGGAATTGAGAAAACGTCAAAGAATGGTTGGTTCAGTGCGCGCAGTCTGGCTCTTGCTAGAGCTGGACATTTGCAGAGGAAGTGAGAGAGAGAGTTTCTTTTTCATTTGTATTACCGCAACTGCGGCTGCGGGTTGTATGGAATACCTAGCTTGGCCGCATGATCTCCAATTGCCCAATGCCCCGTGATTGTTGCCCTGATTCTGGCGATACCTGGGCGGGTTCTGTTGAGTAGGTAATTTGTTCTGTTTTGGTTGTAGGTAGGCCATATTTTCGTTGGTATGACGCAGTTCGTCAACTCCGACCATCGGAGTGCAGAAAATGCGAATGTATTTGTCCCTTTACCGCTTACTATGCCCTGGAATCCAGAGAAGTGTTACCCTGAAGCGCTCGCTTAGACAGGCAAGCTGGTTCCGGCACTCCTGCACCAGTTTGGAGGATATGGTAGCCGAGTCGATGCTTTGATGGCGGCTTGGCTATCTATAAGGATAGCAATGCTCTTTGTTTAAGCGTTGTGTCACGCAAGCTTCTCGGATGTCCAGTAATTCCGCCTGGAAAAATCCGGTAAGCGTATAGTGAAATTGATATTTGGGGCCCCTACGCCACAGCTCATCTTAGATCCGTCGGTGTATATGACCGTGTCGAAGCTACCTCGTTCCTCTTCCACTGATCCCTTGTTGGGAAACCAACGTGGAAGCCTTTCGTGAAGTTTAATTTAATTGCTCTATACGTTATTCCCATTAGCATATTTTTCAGACGATATACCACAGCAAAGCATAACGCTCAGAAATTATAAGCGTGTTTTCTGCACCCCCAAAAATGCTTATATTTTATTGCTAAATCCATTTAAGATAAAAATGACATTATAATCAATTTCTCAATAATAATTGGTCAATAATACCATCTTGTGGAGTCGCAGGAAAACGGTTGTTGACTTACTTGAACACTTCTATGGAAAATAATGCAAACCCCTTCTTAAAATTCTTCGCACGGTAGTCCGTGAAATATTTAGCCTCGTCGATGTCGAATCTAGTGAATTAAATTAGTACCTTATGAATTACAATCAGCCTGATGAAAGAAAAACATGCCATAATTTTTATTTATCGCATTTTACAAGTAGACAAGTCTTCACTTAAATGTAAATATTTTATTTATCACTATACATCTGACGCAAGAATGCAATGTATGAGTAAGACTTGCTAAGTATCTGCAAAAAGAAAATTAATCATCAGAATATTAATTTGAATGTACAATTTACCCCAGTAAATGTCTGCAATGACAGATTTACAAAGCCACCGGCGGTAAAGTGCAATGGCCTCTGTGCATTCATCATAAATATTATCAGTGATTTCTTAAACCCTTGATCAAAATTGTACCACAATGAGTTGTAGCCACTTGCCGCTAGAGTTTTACTCTGAAATCAAGAGAACATTTTTCAATAAACATTATTTTGAACAATGACAAAGTTGAATACCTGCTCCGAAACCTCATTACCAAACCAGCAATAGCAAAACAGCTCACAAAAAATACAGCCGCAAAACAAGTAAGTTAAAAGAGCCTGCGATGATTCCGATTGTACTGTTGCTTGAAATACTGTTATCGCAAAAGTAAGCGTCGATGTGCAAAATTGCAACAGAAGGGGGTATTTGAAAACGTTTTCAGTCTCCTTACGAATTCTAAAAATGAATTGGTTCATATTTGGTTCACAAAAAATAAAACTTGCATACATATAGATACTTACTCCAAAATCAAATGATGATGTTTTAACATTTCGCGTAGGTATTTGTTTACATCGGTTATGTCAGAATTACCATCAACCGCAAGTCGCTCAAAAGCAATATTTAAGATCTTTATTTGGTATCGAGTTTGATTAATCAAAGTGACATTCAAATAGTCCACTCCGACAATTTGCATGGCCGATAAAATTATCGCCAGGCCCATGTAGACACTTTGAACGTTATATGGTAAAAAGTCGGGCAGTTTAACCCTAAAAGGGAACGACTTGCCGGCAATATTAGTAGGATCTAATTTAAGGAAATGATGTTTAATTTCTTATCTAATTTTTACTAAGCGTCAAATAAGGTTATTTCAATTTCTAGTTTAAAAATAATTTGCGTTGATAATTTGTTCCCTAACATTTTTATTTATTTTTTTTTTTGATCTGACAGTATCATTCAGCACTTGATTTTATAGTCATCATTTATGCAATTATTAAAAATACGAAATCGTTGTGGAAAATTGAATAATTTTGAATCGAATTTGGATTTGTTTTCTGAAATTACCTATTTGACTTATAGTGAAAATGCAATGTGAGAAACAGGTTTAAAAATTCAAAGAAATTTTTAAAGAGGAGGACACATTTTCTTATCGAATGCAACAGATTGAAAACAATCGACAGCAACTTCATCAATGGCGGTGGTGAGAATAAAAATTTAAGTTTTTAAATTGTTAGCTGAAATTAGGTTGACAGAACTGACAAATATCGCGCACAACATCGTTGAATTACTATAGCTGAAAATAATGCATATATGTAGCTACAGTCCGAATGGGAGCCGCAATTAATCGATCTGTCAACTTCACTGTCAAAAATTGGACAACAATTTTAATTTCTTGCACTGAGACACATCAGATCTCTTTTTTTTTTGTTTCAGATCATGATACGAGTACACTTTATGAAGTGAGCAGTCTAAAAATCTGAGCACAGCATATTTTGACAGCTAAACATGGATTGCAGATTAGGAATGCAAAAGGCTGTACAGACAATTAAATTAGATTCTATCAAAATTGTAGTAAACTGAAGAAATACAACAATAACTGTTCAAATGGGAAAAACAGCTATTGCTTTCAGGCAGTTAATGACTTAAGTCAAGTGTCAATGTCAATAGGGGATATATTTTCGAACTTCGTATGATATCAATCTGTGTATATAGCATAATGGTCTCAGCTGATTTCGGAAAACAACTGTGTCAACTGTCAAACAAATATTTTCAACCAATTCTTTCGCTTACTTCCTTAATTTAACTTTTGACATTACTTGCATAAGTTTATCACCTCGTTTGCGAAGCAATATCATCGTTTAAACTTATAAGTTCGTGGTAAACTTACGCAGTATACCTACGATGTTTATGACATTTAATGAATTCACCTAATGTTACTGCGATAATCCGATCCACCTGCGTAAACTGCAGAAATTTACCACCTTGTAAATGAACTGTCAGATTTTGTATGGGTAATAGTTTACGCAGACTTCATAATTTTCCGCAACGATTTAGGCTCGTAATCGGAAATCAATCGCGAAAAGTTACGCAAATCACAAATGTCAAACTTTGACAGACAGTCGTATGAATTGTTTATTTGTTTCTGTAGAGACCCAATGTTTCATAGTCGATTGCTTTATATTCTTCTATCAATTGACTTCTATTTTCCGTATTTTTATTTTATAAGTGCGACTTTATTTTCATTGTTTTACATTTTATATAGTCAAGTGTTGGCATCGCACAGTGCCGATACTACAGTTTCCAGAGTTTTTTTTTAGAAAGATCTCAAAACGATGGTATGAATTCAAGTAAAAAATAATATTGATTAGGTACCTATACTTGACAGTTGATTTACGCGATTTACCTATGCAATGACATTTCCGAGGGGTGTTCACAGCACAGCAGAAATTTATACATTTACCAGCTGCATAAATTTATCAGATTAAGTGAATACCCTTAATGTTCAAGTTGCTTTTGCTGCATTATGTTTCTCACATGACTTTTCTAAAGTACAAAACGATCTTGACTTACTTAGTATGGCCAATATCATGGCCACCATGCTCGTAAGTATGACAATGGTAAAGTAGATAAGTAGCGGCATCTTATTTTCGAACTCACCCCAGTAGAATGCTTCTTTCTAGATAATTGAGCAAAATTAAGTACATATTATTCAGTTTTTACATTAGAAATCGAAGATAAAAAGATATTATCTAATACGCAATTATTGTTATAATTAAACACAAATTAAGCGATATGTAAGCATTTTGACAGTTATATCGTTTTCGGTTGGTCGTCCAGAACCGTCCGCACGCAATCCGAACGCTCTGAAAGCGTTCGATTGACACTCAACTGACAGTTCTTCTCCTGAAAAGAAGCAAAATTTGCTTCTGGATTTGAATTCAGAATCGCGGAGAGTTCGGTTCTGGACGACCAACCGAAAACGACATTAGTGAAGCTTTACTGGAGAGAGGAGACCCCAACCCTGAATCCTCTTGTACAACCAAGTTATTCCAGTAAGATAGCGATCGATAATTTGTAATCTCGTAATTTGCCTTTGATGGGCACAATGACAACTTATGACTGTTGCCACTATTTAAAAATAATTTTTATTATACTTGCCTGCTTTTCAGTGATTACATATTTTTTGGACAAAGACCTGAATTGCCCGATCAATTGTAGAACATTTTTTCGTCTATAAAAGAGGTTTAGTACCTAAGTAATAGAGGAACAGGCAGATGTCAACTATAGAACAATCTGTACGGTAAGGATTTTACCTTCACAGCTGCTGTAAAATGACTTAAGGACAGACACGAATTTTGTGTCAGATCATTCAAATTACCCCAGCATAATACTAGATCATAAAGCTCAAATCCCGTATAGCTCAATGTAACCAGCGATACGACAATTAAACCATAGATTCCGAACAACATCTTTGAGCGTTTTGATTCGTTCTTAGTACCCAGCAAGGGGACACCCGACCATAAAATCAAGCTGACGTTAAAATCGATAGAGCCCAGAGTTCCGGTGACGGGATTCGATGGGAATATGTAATAGGTAGAGACTTTGTAAAGAAAATCCATGTTGTTTATCTGAAATTAATAAAAATAAATTAAATATTAAATTATGCTAACTGTGAAGAAAGATTGTTTTTTTAATTTGTATTTGTCTTTCATAATATTAGATTATTCTTATATAGACCTTTTGCGAATACTAAAAAAAATAGAAGACGAAGACATATGGTTGGAATCATAGTGTTGCTTTATAAATCCGGAGTCTGAAATCGATAATACAGTGTTTGATCTCTTTTATGTGCATTTAGATACACTTAATAAATGTGTTTTTATTTTATCCTTTTCTAATATTAAAATGAACCTTCTTCATTCGGAGCTCTCGGGAACTCCTTTAGTAAAATCTTTGAATTTCTCGTATATAATATTGCAACTTTCGAATTTAAGTTTATTGGCAAACAAATAAAAAGATACTTACTGTACCTAGATACAAGCTCAATAATCTCGATAAAGAGTTCTTAGCTAGCCAACCGATAGCAAGGACTGCGACTAGAGAACTGTCGGTGGTGTGCACAACAAAAGAGGTATATTTCGGTCTTCGCCTCTCTATTTACTAATTCAATTCAAAATATTGTACTCAATTTAATATCGTTATAAATAGGCGATTAAAATCACATTAGAAAATGATTGTATAGGTAAATGATGGGTAGGTACTGGCTATAGTGAAAAACGTTCGGACTACGGAAGCTATGTAGGCAAGAGTATGAGTATATGTATGATTGAGGATAATAACTTATTTAAACAGGTGTAAATTCTTCATATTTAATTTGCATCAATTATTTTCTGAAATTTATTTGTTATTGATCCGAAAAATGGATCAATATATTCAAAAGAACGTTGTACCTATATGAAAAAGCGTTTTGGTTGCCCGAGTTGGGTCCATTTGATTAGAATTTATAGGTTAATTGTGCATGCGTAGCTGATCTAGCGGAAGAATATACAATAACAAGGGCACATCAATCTTATTTTATATTCAACGAACCTGTAACTTTACCTTTGTATGACAGCTGTAAGCTGTAGTAATGCAGTCGATTGCATTTTTTTGTAATCGCGTGTCAAAGTAATTCAACGAATTTCATATAATTATATGTATTCTAAGAAAATGTCTAAAGCGATCAAGGACTATTCATTTAAAAATGAACAATTTCCATAAAATTTGCCATTCATAATCACAACTTTTGAGAGCATTGAAAGTAACGCTATTGGACGATAGTTTTGTGGCAGACATTTCCTCCCTTTCTTTGGAATAGGTTGAATGCCAGCGGTTTTCCAGCAAGAAGGAAACGTCTTCTGGGAGTACGACATGCTAAACAGCTTACATAGTACAGGTGCGAGTTCTGCAGCACAGCTCTTGGGTACTATAGCCGGAATTCCGTCGGGTCCCGTTGCCTTATTGCAATCTAGTTCCTTAAGGATGCGTTGAATTATTCGAGGCCGAAATTTCACTTCTGCCATCGATGTTTGCACCCTCGGGATATTTGGTGGCTCTAGTTGTGCAGAATCTAGGGTGGAGTTCGGTGAAAACATGCTGGAACTGAATTTAAGAAATTCACGATTCTGTTCTATTCTGTGTTAGGTAGGTATAGTTCCAAGTATATAAACCAAGTGTTAGGTAAATAAGCCAAGTTCCCTAGTAAAGGCACTAACCCTTTTTACAGGAACAAACTCAGGCTGTTTTCGATCCTCCTCTAACTTCAGAACGAATTAAGCTAAAAACGTCAAACCCTATTGTGAGTGTCGATTGTTAATCGTTGATCGACAACTATCGATCGAAAACTGTGTCGATTGCGATCGATATTTGTCGATTTGGCAGTCGCTTGCAGTCAATTACAAATGTCTGATCGATGCTTTCTCTTGGAAGTGAAAAAGTGTTGTGCGTACGAATAGCTAAAATCAATCGACGCAATCGACAATTGTCGTGACGATCGCTGATCGACAATCACAATAAGGCATAAGGGCCATATCTTTTTTTTCTAAAAATTATATTACACAACTTTTCACCCATGATTACAAGAAGTTATAGTAAAAAACACTTCTTGTCATTTTGCTTTTATGACAAATCAACAAAAAAAAAAACCTATAAGGATACTCGCAAGGGCTGTGCACGGTATTATTAGCAGTTTCGAGCCTACCATAGTTATCGTCTGTTATGTTCCTTCACGTTATGGCCTCCTTATTTGGAAATCGTTTTGGAACTGCTTTTTGTGCGGCAGCTATTCAAATATTTGTGTACATTAGCCTTGGCAATCTCACTTGACAGTTTCGTTGGGACTAAACGGTGTATCATCGGCTTCTAGTTTAAAAACTGTCCAATAAAACTCCATCACCATCTAGTCATAAGCAAATTTAGTTTTTACTGCCATTTAAATATGTAATAATCTGTAAAAAGTTGTAATAAAAATCTAGTGTAAAGTTTCCCTTTAAAACTTGTATTTATAGCATGATTTAGTGGCTCTTCGTCCATTTCTGTTGATAGATTTCTTAAATGCAATACAAATGTTATTCAAATTAGAAATGTTAAAAATAAAATAAAATGCATCTCGCTCATTAGTCGAGTCCACTGAGCCCACACGACTTTTATCTATGTATATCGAGTAACAAATTAAGTGACAGGTAAAACTTAAAAAATTCATTTGCCACCGTAAATCTGACGCAAGAACGCAATATAGGAGTATGACTTGCCGAGTATCTAAAACAAGGAATGAAATTATTATTTATCTTTTTAAGTTTGTCTCCTTTTCTAATACTCACCCCAGTAAATGTAGACAAGGACAAGTTTACAAAACCACCCGCTGTAAAATTCAAGGGTCTCTGGGCATTCATCAGGAATATTATCAACGAAGTTTTATATCTCTGATCAAAATTATACCATGGCGTGTTGTAGCCGCGTGAAGCCAGCGATTTATTCTGAAAAAAAGTCATTTAGTTATAAAAGGCTTATACTTTGCTTAAGGTTTAGGACCTGCTCAGAAACTTCATTGCCAAACCAACAGTATGCGAATAACTGAAAGAAAATCCCGGCACAATAAAAGTAAATCAAAGTAGCTTTAGATGAATCCGATTGAACTGTTGCTTGAAATCCTGTGATAGCGAAAACCAACATCGATGTGAAAAATTGCAGCAAGACGGGATACTTGAAAATGTCTTCTGTCTCTTTGCGCATTCTAAAAAGAATTTCATTGTTATTCAGAGGAGTATATAAAATCAATCCACTTACTCTAGAATCATGCTATGATGTCCCAAAAGTCTGTTAAAATACTTGTTAGAGTCGATTATGTCAGTTTCATTGCTGTCATCAAGCCTCTCGAAGGCAATATTCAATATTGTCATTTGATTTCGAATTTGATTGATCAAAGTGACATTAAAACAGTCGACTCCGGCAATCTGTACGGCATGCAATGAGATACCCAAAGCCATATAAATTATTTGGACCCTATATGGCAGAAAATCGGGCAATTGTACCCTAAAAGGGAATACATTTCCTCCAATATCTGTAGGATCTACAAAGAAATTCAGTTTTAGTTATTATTCTATTTGATAATGAGTGAATTTGACTCACGAATAAGGAGCACTGTAATGGATAAACTGCCAGTTATTATAATAATGCTCATGTAGATTATTAGCGGTAGCTTATTTTCGAACTCACCCCGATAGAACGCCGTACTCTAGGAAATAAATGACAATGCTTAAAGTGTTCACAGTGTTTTCCAATGATTTTAATCGCATAAGTAACATCAGAAACCTACCTGCTTTTTAGAGACCACATATGTTTTCGACAGGTACTTGTATTGCTCAACCAAACGCAAAATATCCTTCCGTCTATAGAATAGGTTGATTATCTAAACACAAAATTAAAATATTGATGATGATAATTTGAAGATCAAGTAGGATTCTCATACCTTAAAGGCTCCCGATATATGACTCAAAGACAGACAAGTATTCTGAGTAAGATCGTCCAAGTTTCCCCAACACAATACCAAATCGTAAATCTCAAATCCAGTGTAGATGAATGTCACAATTGACAGAACGATTATACCATAAATACCGAGTAATACTTTGGATAATTGGGATTCAGGTTTAGCGCCAAAAAGGGGGATACCAGACCATTGCATCTGAGTGATGTTAAAATTGATTGAGCCAAGTGTCTCGGTAGCAGGATTCGATGGGAAAATGTACACGGTAGAGATCTCGTACAGTTTATCCATGTTACAAAAAGGAATTGTGTTTAATCTGTGAAAGTACAAGTTCAATTTGTAATTGGTTTTAAACAGCGTACATTTGTTTTGGAAGATACATTACAACACGATTAGTATTGATAAAATTACAATGCAATTTTATATGACTGTAGATGACTTAATGTAACATTACTTAACGTACACATACTGGTCTACAAAATTCTTACTGTGTTCTATTTTCGCTCGTTCCCTAATTTTACATATAAAATGGTGGATTTGATACTTAATATTTTGTATAAACCACCAATTTCACTCGAAAACTGTCTACTCATATACCTACACGTACTCCACTAAATACGTAGGTAACAAATGTTGAAAAATCAACCCTATCGTGGAATCCGTCGGAATTGAGTTTCACTTCACCTATTCGATTTCGATTCCCTTTCACTTTCTACTGCTATCGTGGATTACGCCGGGAACGTCTCCTTATCGACACGTTTTTGGGAAAGGTATAGTTTCACTGTCAAACGGCTGCAAGGTATAAACATTACTTAGCAGTTACATTTTCATCCAAATCGAAAATAGCGTTTTCGAGATACTATGAGCAGTTTTTAAAGTACCTACCTTTTTTAGCGATTGGGTGGAAATCGAAGGGCGCATTCATGGTTCAAAAAACACTGTTTTGCAACTGTTTAGCTCAAAACTGAGCAAATGGTATTACTATGGTTTTAAGATTTACCTGCCAGTTACATTTTTATCATAATCAAAAATGGCGTTTTGAGATATGAGCAGTTTTTTAAAGTACTATTATTAGGGATTTGGGTGGATATCAAAGGACGTAGTCTTTTTAGAGAAAAACTGAGCTTGCTATCAAGTTAAGAATGACATGACAATATTATGACTTATGAGAGTGACCGAGACAAGAACGTTCGTTACATGCGTATTTGGTAAATTTTGTGTAAAATTTTTTTCCAAATGATTTTTCTTTTTAACACTTTGACTCACTAACCTGCACAGTTTTTACGGAATTTGAGTTATGCTAATATGTTTTTAAAATAAAGTTAGTATTTAAAGTTTTAATAATCTAAAATTATGCCTTTCAAACACTATTGGTATTTTATTGGTTAATTTATCATTCCAGTAGATCCTTATTGCTCTTTAAGGCCCCGACCCGAGAACTTAATTTAATATAAGTTTATTAACCACAAAAGACACTTTCACGTCTCTGGCAATATTTTTCTCAGATGATCTTCGATGTGTTCTTTCTTAGTCGATACAATAAATGCCTGAGAGTGCTGTATCTTATACGAAGTCTTTTATAAAGTGTATACTTTCGACAATATCCATAATTAAACATCAAGGCATTTGAAATTTGAATTCGTTATGCATTTGGTAAATTGTTAGAAATCTTCAGGGTGTGCCCAGCTAGGGCGTATGCTCAATTATAGTGAGTAAATCTGCCGTGAATATATACCCTTTACTTATTTTTCGTTTTCAAACCGAAAGGATTGTGATGTATACTATACTCCAAATGTCATAATTTGGTTGTGCTATCACAGGGATGAAGTAGGTAATGTATAGCATTCTTCAAATTGTATTTTTGAGTGCTGTGTTGATTTATTTAATTTCATATACAGGCCAAGATGTTTCTTGGACCTGTAACTTTATGCCGAGTCCTAACTGTATGATTAGTTATCAAAATAAGTAAACATCTCTGTCTAATAGTATGCATTGTCTTTTCTCATTAAGAGATATGATTGTTCTAGACTTAGGTTCATTACGCTCACACTTAGTTCCGTTCACGTTTAAAAAGGAAATCTGTAGACAGCGTAGCCGTAGCTATTATGACACTAACTGACAAAGAATTTGTTGGGACCCTCCGCACTAAGAAGTAGAACCTCAATAAGTCTCGATATTCCGGACTGAAATTCATCAAGTGTAATACTCCCATTGGCATAGAAAAGGAAGGAGTGTCATTTGGGCAGTCACAGTATAGGCACCCAAATCTCATCATTATCACTATATAGGCAAGAGTTTGAACAAATACAGAACTAAAGTTTCACAGCTTGGAAGCGATGCCAACTCAAAAATGTGATTTAGAGCCAGAAATGTGATTTCAGGGCTAGTTCAGGGCCAGACCAAACGACTTTAGCATATATCTACACTGTTTTTGACGTACAAAATACTGAAACAAAATTTTAGTTTTAAATCTATACATATAATAAAACTGTAGCAATTTTCGTTGTCAGCTAAAAACTCGAAAACTACTGGACAGATTTCAATGAAACTTTTTTTAAAATGTTCCTTAACACCGTGAGACTGCAATAGGCTATGTCGTTTATGGCCACGTCCTAAGGAACAATTTTTAGCCAAAATGTATTTTTTGAAGTGAAAATATATACATACACATAACCAAATATAATTTTGTGCGAGCGGGCAAGGCGAGCACGGGTCCAGCTAGTAATTAACTAAATTTTCACAGAAACACAGTTTTACAGCAATAATTAAATGTGTATGCTTGAAAATATAAATTAAACACAGTGCTAAAAGGTCAATTTACAGTGCCAGATGGAATGAAACAGTGCTAGAATTTCACAATTGGGCTAGGTTTGGCATCGCTGGCCTTGGACAGCGTTTGCGAATATTTAAAAATTGGAAGATTACCCTACTAACTAAAACCATATGTTTGCCCGGAATTGCAAACACAACGCTTCCCCTTAGATCTGAAAACAAAAGCTAAGAAACCCGGACTTTTCGGAATGACAAATCATCAGAAATCCTTAAATCCTTTTTTTGACAGGATGATTTGCTTAGACTTAAAGTAGAACCGTCGATATAGTAATGCGTTTCTCTCTTTTAGTTCAGAGCTGAGCACTAAATAGAGCTCGAGCATTTTGAGCGAGCTCTGAACCGAGTGTGCTCAGATCGTTCTGATTTGTTTATGAAACAAACTTGAGCAAATGGTTGCAGAACAACAATGGTTCGTCCGCCATTTCAATTATTTTGTTTATCCATTTTTTTTTCTGTCAACAGTAAGTAGATACGTAAGCAGCTTTTTACTCAGCCTGCTCAGTCAATTTATTCTGAGTTCATAGAGCGCGCTCCGATTCTCTGAACGAAAAAAGAAACACAAATTCTGAGGGAGCTCTAGCTAAAAAAGAAACCCTAACTTTTTTTTGACTCTGAATTAATAAAAGGAGAACGCCTATAGAAGGCTATCTCATCATTTTCTTCCTAATTTTAAAAATGAATCTCCCTTCAGTGACGAGAGTTGGAGGTAGGTAGTCCGTCTCTGTAGTCTTCGTATGTTGCCGAATGCTCTTGTGTGCATAAAATGATGCGATCCTGTATGTTTCCCTTTCAATTTGGAATCCAAGATCGTGTCCTGATATAAGTCTATACACATTTGATATTTGCTGGTCCATCCAGTGGGTTTCTATGCGGGCCATGTTAATGTAGGTACCAGTTAGCTGTCAAACAAATAATTATCTCAAACAATTGGATACTTCTTTTCGCAATTTCGAAATTGAGGTCTCACAATTGCGCAATTTCGGCATAAAGCTTACATTGGGGGCGTTCAATACGCTTTTGCATAGCTAGTCAACAGCCTCTGATTGGTCGATTTGACAGCAAATCTAGGCAAGTTTCGTGAGGTCGGTCAGCAATGGTGACTGGAATGAATTTCTGCCTAAGTTCTTTAGACGGTTTGAGAAATGTCATAAACATCTGATTGTCTTTTAAGAGAGGTTTTTACCCAACAATTCCTAAAGTGGCTTTTAGAAAAGAATCCATAGAATCATTGATTTTACACTTCAATAAATTTATATTTTTCTTTAGTAGGTATCGAATGTGTTGATAAGTTGATGTCAAAACAGCAAGTGAATGCTGAATTCTTAACACATGTAAAGCATTTGACATTAAGCTTAGGTACTATGCAATTTTGCGTTCAATGATAAACTGTCACCTAAATATTTAGGTGTCTAAGCCATTTTCAAATGTACATGCATAATTGCAAACATTTGCTTATCTAATCCGATACGATAAAAATGGATTCATTTTTTTACTTCCCCAATTTTGACCATAATATCAAACGCTTTACTTACCTCTATTTTTAACTAGGAAAAAAAACAAATATTTACAATCTATACTTCCTAATTGCCATAGATACTGAAAACTTTTTCATCGATGACGCACTCAGCTATAGATTCTTAAAAAAAAATCCTTAAACTTTAACCTCTCATCGCACAAGAATACATCGCTATAGAGCGTTTCATATGGAGTGTGATGTGTGATGTGACTGAGACTGACTCTCTCAATCCCATTTACATTTCACACCATATCTTTCTCATGAAACGCGCTCTAATAAAATATGTGCTATTTTACTTGCCCAAAACACAATTTTCATACAGTTCCTTCTTGAACTATATAAACCTAGATATAGTTAATATTTGCTCTGATGTTAACCCTAGATCCCAATTTGTTGTCAGATACGTCGGTTTCTAAGTTCCGTTTAACGAAAACCCACCCACTTTTATTCTTTCCCCAATACGGAAGGTCAAAAATAATTACTTACTTGACATAAGTGTTAAAATCAGTTTGAACTACTTAACTTCACGTTCTCACCTTTTGCTACCCCAACCACTTCGTAGAAACCTGTAATTTAAACTCCATTAGTTGGCTGCTATGTAATCCTTGCACCTGCGACAAACTAAATTACACACTACCAGTGTCACGCCCAGTAATGACAGTTCGATTGAGTTCGATGAATAATTTAAAAACATCACTCGATATTGGCAGTTCAATGAGATCCAGTCTCATCGTCCTAGTTGTTTATTCTGCTGGCTAGGGGTACGACGCGATACATGTCCAACCAAGGTAGGTAAGTTACCTACTTATAATTACAAGAGTATGTCCTTTAGAACACTTCGTACTCGAACTGGGATTCCAGTTGACGTAGCACTCTCTTGGGATGACTTTAGTGTTTAGTGTAACTTTACCTCTGTATATACACCTCTTGGACACTGTTCAAGGAAAGAAATAATAATTTTATCTTGCCAAAGGATACTAGACTCGTAAATCAAATTTGTTGTTTCTATTTTAATGCATAAATGTAATGTAGGTTAATTAAATTTATATCGCTTGAAACAAGGGGAATTCAGAAAAACTGGAAGTGTTAAGAGAGAGAGAATTTCTGTGAAAAATGGTGCCAGGCCAGATATTTTTCAGTGGAGATGCGGCAAAGCATTGCACGACCATTGCATTCAATTACGACACCCTTGGGTATAACTGCGCAATTGTGTGAAAAAGAATAATAGAATTTGGTTTAATGAAGGCATAGCTACTTTTGCTGAACCAAATCGTGTCCATGCTAGATCCAATGATAAAAATTTAAGAACATTTAAGAATTTTTAAGATTAAAAGGCAAAATAAATCCTTATGTACAATTTAGATACTTCTTTTTTTTCTATGTTTTTCGAGATCAAGTTCATCCGTTAAAGTGTTGTGATTTTTTTTTTTTTCTTAAACCATGACAAATACAATTTTATATAAAATACAGGTAGGTACTTACCTTTCATTTCAGCCCCCAAACTTTTTTCGCTTTGATAGTTACTTTGAGTTCGAATATTTTCAGGCAGATTTTAGGAACATTTGAAAATGTCAAGTGTCATTATGTCGTGGTCTTGTCTGGCATGAGGTACTACTCTCTACTTTTCGCTTCTTATAATATTTCCTCTGGTTTACTAAAAATTATACCTACTTGACAGTTAACTGCCTTCAAAAATTCATCGATGCGAAAAAATGTTTTATTTTCGTTTCGCTTTGTTTTTCCCTTGTCTGCTATATTTTTGATCCTAAATCTTTCACTTTCAAGGTGTTGCTCACAAACCACATAGAATAGAAATAGACCGTCGACTCCTCCCACATAGCGGACTTTGCCTATAAGCTGCCTGCGGGCCCAGGATCTTTCATGTATTGGTGCTGTAAAAAATCAAAGGAGCTCCATTAACGCACGCATACTTCAAAAATCCTAGGCCCATGGTATAGCATTTAAAATCATTGCCGCCATTGATTTTGACATTTCACACGTATTCACAGCCAAGGGAATTAATTCCGGGGAGAAACGGGTACGTGCACGGAATTCAGCGGTCTAGGTTTATATGTGGTTTGTGATGTTGCTCATCGAGGTATTTATTGAAAAATCGCTTACTTACATACTTTACTTTTCCGCAACACAAAAAAAAAAAAAAAAAAAACAAACACGATCTGTCAAAATATTGATTGCGAAAATGTTGTGAACCAGTAATGGATGCTACAAATTTTGACAGATATATGAAATTCTGAAACGAAAAATTAATTTTTAACTACAGCTGGGCTCAAGGGATTCGCTTAAATTTATCCACCTACATTTAGGATAACATTTTTTATCTAGCTCGTGCAGCGTAGTACCTAAACTTTAGGTAGTGGGTACCAAATAGAATTTTGACAATTCGTACCTACGTTTTATTTTCCATAAATTATACATTATAGGTATAATAAAACTGTAGGAATTTTCGTTGTCACTTAAAAACTTAAAAACTACTGGACAGGTTTCGATGAACATTTTTTTAAAATGTTCCTTAAGACTGTGAGACTGCTATAGGCTATGTCGTTTATAGTCACGTCCCTAGGAACAGTTTTAAACCAAAATGTATTTTTTGAAGTGAAAATGTATACATACCTACACATATACCTTGCTACAAATGGATGTTTATACTTTTGCGATCGTGCGACAGGACAAACAAAACCAAAACCAAAACCCCGCTAGCATACGTATACCTCGCATTCGAAAAGGGTTGATTTCTTTTCGCAGTGATCGTATTGTGATCGTATATCAGATCTTAGTTGATCAAATGTCAACAAATTATCCAAACGCGTGATTTATTTTTCCGGTAAGTAGTTTGTCAATCATCGAAATTCTGTCTTCGCGATAGCACGGGTCAGCGATCAGGTATTAATATCATAATTATGTGTAGATGGAATTCTTATAGGTAGGTATGTACCAACAATTCAACATCCTTTTTCTATTATGTAGATGTATGCGGTCTTTTAAATTTATAATGAAATCTAACAAGTTAGGTTAGTGTGTAGTATATAACTGACATAAATATGTATGAATCTTATGATATTTTAAAAAGTATTGCAAAAGCCGAAGAGACCAATTTTTGTTTAAATTTCCAGAAAAATACAACTAAGAACAAAAGTAACATCTATCTACAAGCATCCCGGCCAACTGCTAAAGTCTCATAGGGCAGAGATGCCCTTCAGATGCCTTAAAATAATGAAATAAAAAATAATAATAATCCCTGCCATCCGACGACTATCATTAATTTAATTTACAGAAAGGATCAGCCAGCATGCTATAATTGTCATTATCGCAGAGCAAATTACAATATACACCTTATTATTTACATTTGTATGCCGGTCAGCTTTAAATAATAAGTAGATAGCTTCGCATTCAAATAAATACATAAACGACATCATGGCCATGACAATAAAACTCTCTCGCAAGTGCCGCAATAAAACACAAATTCTTCTTTAGCCAATTTTCAGACAATACCTACGTGTAATTATCCCCCCGCACCCCTAGCCATATTACCTTAATTGTAGAGTCATCAATCCGCCACACTCACAACTCACAAGTCGCTGACAACCCTCTTATACTTTATATTCGTTTTCCAACAATCATCCCCAAAATTCATCCACCTTCAGTTGGGCTTGGGTGCGATGATGAAAAAGCGCGTTGCTGACACAGAGAACATGACAGATTCCTGCGCAACGGCTACGCTGCGTTCTCTGCTATCCTGGTGCTTTGACTGATTTGATGGGTTTATGAGCGCATTAACTTCGACAGTTTAATGGGCTGCTAAATGTCGGTTGGCCCTCGAGCATTGTACGTACACGTTCTTTGTATACGTGCCTTCAGGTTTTATTGTCGCTATCAGTTTTATAAGCCTTTTATGGCTCCGTTGCTTTGGTAGCCGGCAACTGAGTGCACAGAGTGAAAAACTGAAAACGAATGTAACATTGGAATGCGGGATGCCCTCCAAAAATTCTGGGTACTTGGTTGGAAAAAATTCAAAACAAATTCATTGTGTCGTCTGTAATCGGTCTCGGCTCGGTGTCGTTGCGGGTGGTTTATTGCTTTGCTGTTTACACGGACGGAATGCGGTGCACTACTACTTAGTTTAGGGGTTGTCCATTATACGGCATAGAAGTGCGGACCCTCGTCAATTTGGAAAAACGAGCTAGCTATTTGCTTAGGTGGAATTTTGATACGTTGTTCGAGGTGCTGGGCGCCTGGTAGAAGATTGGTTTTGTTTGCGGTTTTTATGGGTGCGCAAATTACAGAGAATTTAATCAATTTTTTTGGTAAGGGTAGAACGTATAGGGTTGTGATGCCGATGATTAGAAACTTCTTCGTTTAGAAGTCGACCAAATGATAAATGTATGCCTTTGTATATATGTACCTATATAAAGTTGGAATTGTCATTAAATTGGGTAGCCGGCAGTTGAACCAACTTCAGCTATTTTAGCTAGGTACCTATAGGTCTCAGCTAAAAGGGATATTTTAATTTATATTCATTATTTGTTCTGTATTTGCATATCTATGACAATATGATCTAGCCAAATCATCGCAGACTAACCTTGGGAAATGCCTGGCTTATACGTGACGCGTGTGGGTTTTGTCAAACTTACCAATACTAAAACATGTATTTAAAACGCATTTTTTTCAGTGTATGCAGAGATGTGGATTCGTCGTTGGCGGTAGACTTAGGCAAGAAGTCTTTAGTTTCAGCCGTGTAAACGAGTGCCTCACGACAATTCGCATCAAGGCTAAATTCGCCAACATTAGCCTAATATGCGCCCATGCCCCCAAGGAGGAGAAAGACGACGACACCTAAAAGGGGTTCTACGAGCTTAGACACGACATATACGAGCAGTGCCCTAAATATGACATTAAAATTGTCCTATGTGATTTTAATGCGAAGATAGGAAGAGAGGGCATCTTTGGTAGTACTGTCGGAAGGTACAGCCTACACGACACCACCTCCGATAACGGATTTAGGCTGATCGACTTCGCGGCGGGGCGAAATGTTGTCATAGCAAGTACGCGGTTCCCGCATCTCGATATTCATAAAGGCACTTGGAACCGAACACCGCCAAGCGACAAGTAAATACTGTGAGGAAGTTTGACTTCGGACGGCTAAAATCGCAAGAGATCACCAGATCCTTCTCCGATCGAGTCTCTCTCAATCTTCAAGCATTGAAGACCAGTGGCAACATTGCCAAAAAGCCATCAGAGACGCCCGCCGCCTCTGATGTGCTTGGTTTCACTCGACCACCACAACGAAACCCCTGGTTTGACGATGAGTGCCGGCAAGCACATGCAGCGAAACAAGAGGCATACAAAGCGGCGGCGCTACAAAGAAGGACCAGAGCTGCTCGTGAGCTCTACGCGAGACGAACACCGGCTTCGCAGGAGAAAAAAAAGAAAGAGCACGAGAAGCGCGCGATCGAGGCAATAGAGAGATGCTACAGCAGGAATGAGGTTCGGAAGTTTTACCAAAGGGTAAAAACAACCTACCAAGGCTACAGAGCCCGAACCGAAGCCTGCAAGGACGAACAAGGGAACATCATAGTGGAATCGCAGTCGATGCTGAGGATATGGAAGAACTACTTCTGCCGACTGTTTAACGGCGATGACGAACTAAATCCCGCTGTCAGGCAGAATGAACCATTCAACCTGGACGATGAAGACCAACAATTCCGTCCATCCGACCTGGACGAAGTGAAGATAGCCATATCTAAGCTTAAGTCCAACAAAGCTGCTGGAGCAGATGGCCTAACCGCCGAGCTATTCAAAGTGGCAGGCGATGAATTGGTTAGGAGCATGTACCAACTCATCTGTAAAATATGGTCGGAGGATAGTATGCCCCCTCATGTAGCTGACCTCCCCGTGGTGGGGGGCGGGCAACATGTCTAGGTTCACCTAGACATGGCTAACGAAGCACACACCCAATGATGACAAAGCGAAGAAAGCGAGCCTCGGATATTGCCAAGCCTGTCAAAATAGGGCGCCCTTTGGAGCCAGGCCTGAAGGGTGGCAGTTTGCGAGCGTCTGGTGGTCGGCTTGTCACGCTCGGCAGTCGGCCGGGTTTAACCCGAAACGGCTGCGAGCTTCCTGTCAATGGTCTCGCAAACCATTATGGGGGTCAGAGGGTGGATGCGCTATGCACCAATAGGGGCATAAGTGGACTTACGGTTACTCGACAACGGCATCGACTTAGGATAGGCACGTGGAACATCTCTTCGCTCACGGGAAAAGACCTGGAGCTTGTTGGGGAGGCTGTTAAATATCGACTAGATATAGTTGGTGTTTCCTCAACAAAGCAAAGGGGTTCTAGAACTGTGGACCTTGCAGATGGGTGGAAACTCTTCATGTCGGGAGTAGCACCTTCAATGTCTGCTCAGGCGGGAGTGGGGATACTCACAAGTCCCAGGCTGTCAGGCAGAGTATTGGAGTGGATTCCGTTAGGAGGGAGAGTTGCGATCTTAAAGCTTAAGCTTGAAAGATCAACTCTGGCTCTAGTGCAGGTGTATGCACCGAATCTGGAGTCAGGGTACGCAGCTTTCTTAGATGAAGTTGATGCAGCCCTTGAAAAGGTTGCAGATATGGATTCTTATATCCTGATGGGTGATTTCAATGCTCACGTGGGTGCGGATTTCTCGACATGGGGCAGCGCGATTGGGAAACACGGTTACCCCGATCAGAACGCGAACGGAGAGAAGTTGTTGGACTTTTGTTGTTCAAATGGAATGTCCATTATGAACACTTTCTTTCCACACAAAGATATCCATAAATACACATGGTACCGTCGAAGTCTTCAGCAGAAATCGCTGATAGATTTCTTTGTGGTACCATCGTGTATTAAAAGGATGGTTTGTGATGTTCGTGTTTTGAGAGGGGCTGAACTGTCAACTGATCACCACCTGGTGCTGTGCAAATTGTATCTCAATGATCAAATACCTATCCTGCCAAAGCGTAAACCAAGGATGGTTACGCGCATACGGTGGGAGGGGCTGCAGAACGATGAGATACGGGAGGAATTTGCACGGCAGGTATCTGCAAGGTTTGAACAAATTCCAAATGTTCCATTGAATGTAGAGGAAGAATGGCAGTTGTTTTCAACAGCAGTTATTGCCTCTGCAGGACATGTTTGCGGAGTGAAGCGGCTCGGTGTGGCGGCTGGTGGTGAGAAAAGAACTGCGTGGTTTAAAACGCCCGGAGTTCAAGAAGCTATCAGAGAGAAGAAGAAGGCTTTCAAGGTGTGGATTCACTTGGGGGACTCTCCTTCTCGAAACCGGTACATTGAGGCGCGAAGAACTTGCAAATTGGCTGTTAAAGCAGCCAAAGAACAGTCTTGGAAGGAGTTCGGCGAAAAATTGGACCGTGATCACAGATCTGCAAGCAAGGTGTTCTGGCAGACCATCCGCCGTCTTAGAGGAAGGAAGTGGAACATTATCGAAGGAGTCAAATCCAAAGATGGTACACTTCTTTCTAATGAGGAGGACATCTTGCGCAGATGGAGCGAGCACTTTTCCGAATTGCTCAATCCAATCCAGGGCATTGAGGATGACACATCCATCGCCTTAAGCAGGGCGGAAAATAGTCCCACGGTAGAGGAAGTCACTTTTGCGATCAAATCGCTAAAAGCTGGCAAATCTGCCGGAGTGGATGAAATCCGGCCAGAAATGCTAAAGGCCTTAGGTGAAGAGGGAGTCAAATGGCTCTCTCGTGTCATTAAAGTGGCCTGGGAATGCGGCGAAACTCCCAGCGATTGGCAGATTGGGGTGATTGTGCCCCTTTTCAAGAAAGGGGATAAAAGGGATTGCTCCAATTACAGGGGTATATCACTTTTAAGTCTCCCCGGAAAAGTCTTTGCCAAGGTGCTGGAAACGCGTTGCAGAGCTGTGGTCGAGGCACGATTAGGAGATGAGCAGTGCGGCTTTCGTCCCGGCAGAAGCACAACCGACCAGTTATTCACTCTCAGAATGGTACTTGAGAAGGCTTGGGAGTATGCTACACCTGTTTACGCTTGCTTCGTAGATTTGGAGAAAGCATATGACCGAGTCCCTCGAGGGAAACTCTGGAGTGTATTACAGCAGTATGGAATTGATGGTTCTCTCTTGAGAGCCATTCAATCACTTTACACAAACTGTAAAAGCTGTGTTCGGGTAAACGGCGTTAAATCAATACCTTTCACCGTGGGCGTTGGACTTCGCCAGGGGTGCGTCTTGTCTCCTCTCCTTTTCATTACTTATATGGACTGGATATTACAGCGCAGTCTTGGCGAAGAACGTTTCGAATTGGGAGATCTGAGGATAAGTCATTTGCTCTTCGCTGATGACTTGGTCATCCTTGGGTCCTCTCAGACGGAACTTCAGCGCGCACTCGATCGGTTTGTAGCCGTTTGTGTTGAAGCTGAGATGAAGGTAAATGTGAACAAATCTGAAGTGATGGTCGTCTCTAGAACGCCTGTTCAATGCACTCTGCATGTTAGTGGAGTCCCATTGAAACAGGTGGAGAAGTTTAAGTATCTCGGGGTCTTATTCACGAGTGATGGAAGGAGCAATGCTGAGTTTTCCTGTAGGATTGGTCAGGCTGGATCGATTTTGAGACAGCTTGGTCATTCTGTTATCAGGAGGACTGAACTTGGTGTCAAAGCTAAGCTGTCAGTCTTTAATTCGGTGTTTGTTCCAACTCTTACCTATGGTCATGAGGTTTGGGTAATGACCGAAAGAATAAGATCGCGAATACAAGCTGCCGAAATGAGATTTCTCCGTAGTATTGCTGGTGTGACCCGTAGAGATCGCATCAGAAATACTAGAATACGTGAGGAACTCAATGTCGAGCAGCTACTTCTCCGGACGGAGCGATCCATGCTTCGGTGGTTTGGGCATGTTAAACGCATGTCCCCGACAAGGATTCCACGACGTGCTATGGAATTCGTACCATCGGGCAGGCGTCCCCTAGGTAGACCCAGGATGAGATGGTTAGATCAAATTCATAATCTCTCCTCTACCCGTATGGGGATTGCCCTTGATGATTTAGAGTCGATGGCGGAGGATCGAGAGCTATGGAGGGTCCACTTGAGCAACCTACACCCGCGACCCACTTAATGGACAAGCGGACCATTGAAAATGAATGAATGAATGAAATGAATGGATAGTATGCCCGATGAATGGAACCTTAGCATTGTTTGCCCGATCCTCAAGAAAGGAGACCCTCTGAACTGCGCCAACTACAGAGGTATTAGTCTTCTTAACATCGCCTACAAGATCTTATCTGCCGTGTTGTGTGAACGCCTGAAGCCTTTCGTCAACAACCTGATTGGTCCCTATCAGTGTGGCTTTAGGCCAGGAAAGTCTACCATCGACCAAATATTTACACTGCGGCAGATCTTGGAGAAAACCCAGGAAGTCCAAATCGATACCCACCATCTTTTCATCGATTTTAAGGTCGCCTATGACAGCGAATGACATCTTCGAGTAATTATCGGTCCCGTCTGCATAGACTATGAATGGAGGAGGAGATACAACGACGAACTGTACGGGCTGTACAGCGACATCGACCTAGCCAGAAGAGTGAAGGTCCAACGACTGGCTGGGTCATGTAGAGCGAATGGACGTGACCTAAGGGACGGCGCAGTAGAGGAAAACCGCGACTCAGGTGGCGCACGCAAGTGGAAGCTGGAAGGGGACCTTAACTGGAGACAGCTGGCTGGAGACGCTTGTTGGTTGAGGCCCAGGTCCAGCCCGGACTGTAGCACTACTTTAAGTAAGTAAGTAAGTTAGGGATTTGATATCTATGTAGGGATCTTCCGTTAGGCTCGTATACCTGATGGTGTTGGTGTCAGTCAGTACCTGGGAGTACCTACGTATAGCGACTCCAACTCCAACTTAGTTATCCGCTCTGTATGGCATTTATCTCAGTTAAAAACCTACATTGTTTGTCTGCAAAAACATATTAAATAAAAAAAAACTACATCAAATTAATATTTTGTTTTTATTAACTGGCAGCATTCCTATAACAACCAATTTATTAGCCATAAAAATGAGACGTGATATATGATCTTTTATTTCAGCTATAAGTGCCTGCCAACACAACCCTAAGCTAATTTTTTTATGCTGCCAAGAACCAAACCACCTCAACATTTTAATTGCCACATGATTTACTAAACGCCCTAACCACAGACACGATAGCGTCACATTAGAACAGAAATAGACAGACAAAAAAAAAAATCACACTCAAAATCCACTCGAAGTTATCGAAACTATAAAGTCTCCAAATTTGATAAGAGCTACACCATCCACCAAAGCTCTTTCGATACTTAAGCTTTTGCAAGCAAATTTAGTGTGGAGTGGAGGAAGCTATCAGACCAACGCAACCAATTCCATCCAGAAGCAACAGGCATCCACGAACCAAGTTATCGAAATCGAGTGAAACTTATCGCACAGCTCTTTACTATACTAACGAAACGACTAACCTAAGCAAAGTTGAGTTAAGCGGGAACGTGACTTGAAAAATGGCTTCCTGAACTCAGTATCTTCGGAGTCGGCCAATGAAACGCAACTGTCGGCGGGAGGTTACTTGTGTTTGAAGCGCGTCTACGTGTGTTTGTCTCTGTTTGATTATAAAATTTTCAAACAAAATTAAATAAAACCGTCCCGGACAAGGGTTTGCATTGTGCGGCTGATTTATTTGCAGCACCGCGTCGCGGTCGTTTTTTAGGTAAACAAACTAAAGGACAGTCCTCAACGACACGAATTTCGTTATTTAACGCAGCCTCGTTCAAGGTGTATCCATCCACGTAACTGGTTAAATTTTGTTGGCAGTTTTTTCTGTTGTTTGTTATTTTGATGAAATTGTCGACCGAATCACGGTTGGGATTTTCCGTTTTTGTTTTTTTCACCTCATCTTCGCAGAGGTAGTGTGTAGTGATAGTCATTCGTGACTGAAAGAGTCGTGTTAACCGTGTTGATTAACAACCACGCAGATTGGATTCAATTCAAGGGCTGCATTGTGACTTAACATACCGGCTTTGGGATGCAACGAGTTTTTCGCTCGAGTCGTCAGTGATTTTTCCACAATTAAACAATAATTACCAATAGAACCAGGAAATAGGAATACGAAGTTGGTTTTGTGTGATAGTGCCGTGAGATTAAGCGGATTTCGACTAACTGGTGGTGGGTGTCTTATTTTCGGTGAGTAATAGATAGATACTTTAGTAGGTAAATACGGAGACAACATGTTTACTTGTCTGGTACAACTTTATGCGATCAAGTTCGACCTGCGTCGTCGTTTGAGCTAATTGATCTCATGTTATGCTAATATGACTTGCTAAATAAAAATAATCATAAATTACCACAGTTAATTTGCAATATAAAATGTGGACAATGCTCACTTGGAACAAAGGTGTGTGTGTATTTTTAATGCAACAACTTTCTAAACATTAAAATATTGTTTCTTAAATAAGACTCGCCATACAATATACACGGTGGTGGCGTATTAAGTGCCACGATTAAGATATTTTATGTGGTCGTTTGAAATCGGTATATTGATTAGATAAGGACGCAGTTTTGTCGAATTATATTTCCACGCGACTTGGATTAGATATGAATAGTAGCTAAATATCTGTTGTTTTCATTTTAAACAAAACAGCTGGTGAATCTATTTGCTGGTCAACTATGATGCCTATTCGCGAGTGTCAACCTTTTGTTTGGAAAATTTGGCGCGAAGTGTTTGAAAGTTTTGAGCAATGTTTTAAAACGACTCTAAATGAAATTTGAAAGTGCACTAATTGCATTTTCCCCATCAATTCAATGTTTTTTTTTGTTTTAAATTCCTACGTCTCATAGGAGAGTTAACTCTATAACGCTACATCAGCGCCCCGAGATGCTTGCAGATGTATGTTAGTTCGTTCACATCACACTTTAGTTTTAGGAAATGTTAAATAGTTCAAACACTGTTGATATCAATTAAAATTGGAGATGTAAAGGAATATTCACATGAGAATGAACAAACGAATTGATAATAATATGCGAACAAACCACTTTTGATGCATTTATATAACAAAAAATTTCTCATTTTACTATTGTAAGAGACCCTAGAATAATAAATTAATGCATCAAAATATGTGAAAAACAAGTTTGAAAAGAGTTTAAACAACGAAATTTCGAACTAAAAATGTTTGCCTAGAAGGAAAACACCCTTGGTGCGAATTTTCACAAGTTTATTCAAAATTCACGACATTAAAACCCGCTCCACAAACTATCAAATACAAAATTCGTTCGAACTTATGTAAACTTAAATCAAAGATTGTTAAGTACCTAGTAGAAATTGATGTTTGAACTTGGCGAACAAATAAAAGTGTTCATGTGAATGGACTGTCAAAACATGTGATAATATTCTTTTCACTTATAACATGTTCCCACCAACATGATTTAGCTAAATTCACTTGATTTAGCTAAATTCACTTGATTTAGCTAAAATCATGTTATTAATTTCGTGATCTATTATATATTTTGATGACTGCAAAATAACAAAATTGGTCCGGAAAAGACTTGCTCCTGGAACTTTGAAATGAAGAGCTTCAGGAATTGACAGTCAAAACAAAGTGTCAAAATGAAACACTTTTCGTGATTTATTTTTCACTTTGGGTTATTCACGTGGTTATCCTTTATTTGTTATTTTGATTTTGTTATTAACCTGTTTTATTGCACATCTATCTCAGTGAAGTAAAGAATAGTAAAAATTTTAACACGCAATTACAACAACTACACACTGCTTCACACTAAGGGTATTCATGCAACGTCGTAAGTTTACCATTCGCGTAAAGAGAAAATTGCACATTTTACTATTCCTAGTGTAGAATAATTAGTTATTCTATCAAATTGTATTAATAATTTATCCTACACTTGGAATAGTAAAATGTGCAATTTTCATTTATAAAAACATCAAAAGTATTATAAATGCATGCAAAGTAATTTTTTTCCTGATTCGCGCTTTTATTTCAAGTGTGAAATGTCACATTGACCTCGTCGTAAGTTTACCGTCTCGGTTTTTTTTAACATCTTGTGTGATTTTCCATACAAAATTTGACAGTTCATTTACCACGTTCGTTACGACGTTGCATGAATACCCCTACTTTATAGATGTGCAATAAAACAGGCCTATTGATGAATAAATGGTGAAAAAGTTAAAGTTTTTCGGAGACAAGAATAAAACACAACACACTCGCTGAAAAGAAAATAGACGCGAGCGTTTATTCGAGCTGTAAGACAGAGAGAGCAGTATAATAATTTATGGTGATGCCACAAGGTAATTGCAAGATAATGTTCTCGTGTTAAACTAAACCACAATTCCAAAAGTTATCCCTTAGTTGGTAGCAATTTTAACAAATTTCCTGGAACGTAAAACAAATCGCCAGCGATTTTTTTTTTCATTCACTAATCCCTGAATTTCTTGTGAGTTGAAAAAGTATTAGTTATCGAATGAGCGAACAATATATTATCAACGATATAGATTATATTTTCGCTCAAAATTAAGTTTAAATCATTCCAACCAGCCGTCTAACTACTTGCAATAAGATTTTATCTAAAATGTAAACAGTACCTAAACTTAGTTCCCAACGATTCTTAACACATCTCAAATATCCCACTAAATGGCCGCTCTTATGTCTTATTTACATTCCCGCCATTAATTTTGACATTTACACGAATTCACAGACAGGGTAATTTTTTCCGGGGAGAATCGGGTTGGTGTACGGAAAGTCGGCGGTCTAGTTCTCTGTGGTTTGTGGATATGCCGTTAATAATGAAAAACAACATCAGCCAAATGGCCACCACGAGCACACTTACAGGACCATATCCTTTTCATGAAATTTTCCATAACCAAATCGCAAAGTGGCTGCCCTATGTCCTCGATAACCTCACGAATTTTATCTTTGAGGTCTTGAATCGACGCTGGGTTGTTGGCGACGTTGTTGATGATCGGCTGGCGTGAGTTCTTGTGTTAACTGAACTTTATAAGCCTTAAGACCCAAGTCTTTATGCAAAATACGGTGTAATGACGTTTGTGGAATGCCCAAATCGAAAGAACGACGAGGAATGGACAAACCTGGGTTTTCTTCAACACTTTGGGCTACAGCAGCAATATTCTCAGTTGTTCTTGAGCGACGTGCACGGGTTTTATTCTTCACATAACTAACTTGTCCCAACAGCTCGAATTTTTCCACCAATTTCTGTATTGCGGTCCGACAAGTTGCTTCACGACGACCAAAAAATGCTTTAGTTTTGCGAACTATGACTGCAAGATTTTCACCATTTTTGTAGTGAATTTTAATAACTTCAATGCGTTGTTGAAGCGTGTATCGTTCCATTTTTAGTACTGGTGTAGTTTCTACTTGTCAAATGTCAAAGAATAAGAGCTTCAAAAGTGACAGCTACCGAAATAGCGGGCCATTCACAATAACACCTCTCATTGGAAAACCCTTTATATAACCATGCGAGTTCCAAAGTTTGCTCCCTCTGTAACAGAAGGAGTTTTGGAAAGATGATGTCCTCGCGGTTGTCAAGTGTACTGTATAGTATGGTCATGAGCATTTAGCTGCCTGTCTTGGGGGGATCAAAAGTTGCATTTCGAGGAATAATGTCTTTGAGTTCCTCGGAACATCTACCATGGAAATACCTGTAGAACAAGCATAGGTCAGCGACTTGTCTTCTGTGCCCCAACGGTTGTATAGATTCGATGTGAGTGTAGGGTTTCCAATAAGTCGAACTGCTCATCTCTGTATGCTGTCAAGTAGGTTAAGTGAATGTTTTAGGGCCGAGCTCCATTTATTGAGAACAATATTCCAGGCCTGGTTTAACCTGTGCTTTGTGGAGAAGGTGAAGTTGCTTGTGGCTAAAACATCTTTGCTCTAAATAGGTAGCTTAACTTAGCGGACGCCGATCTTGCGATATAGGATATGTGGTCCTGCCATGTGATTCCTGAAATGACTGTGACTCCTAGAAGATGCCTCAGCACTGAACTTTGTAACTCTGTGTTACAGAAATTCGTTACTGGTAACAAGAAGGTACTTGATGATTTGTGTTTCAGGTTTTCCGTTCATTCTGCATGCACTGCACATTCCAAGTGGTCAAATGGTGACCATTTCTGTCAGTTCTCGATATGTAGAAATGCAGTTCTTTGTGCCGGGCGTTACGTTAGGAATTCTGTCGCAATTTGCGAATTTGGGTATCGTACCTCATTGAAAGGTTTTTTGGTGGTGACTGAGGCAGTCAAATCTTTTATAAGTTTTCATCAAGTTGGAGGGCGACCGTAACAGTCTGCCCCCTGCCGCCTCTGACGCGGCAATCACTAGGGAGGGAGACTGGTGCGTAGCAGAGGTGCCTGATTCAACTAGTCTTCTTTGCTGCTTGACCAAAATTCCGTGAATGGATTGTCTGTTGGAAAAAGATGGTGGCAACCGTAGCAGTCTGTCACCCGTTTATTTTCCTTTGACAATCAGTCCACATGACAGAGACTTGTACTGAGCAGAAAAGCTTGATTGAAGCACTCCAACCTGCTGAAGGTCATAGTAACTTAGGTATATGCAAAATTACAAATTTGGGTTTGCTGAATTTTTTTATAAAGCCATCTTATCGGTGTTTGTTTGAGTAGTGCAGTTGTGTTTTTTTATGATTATTTGTTCTTTTGTTTATGTCAATAATTGTTAAGATGTTTTTTTTTATTGTGCTATCTTATTTTGACTAGGCAATATTCATACCTACCTACATATAATTATAACAAACGACTTAAGAGACGAGTTAAGCAAATATGACAATACATACATACATACATTTTCAATGGCCCGCTTATCCATTAAGTGGGTCGCGGGTGTAGGTTTATGACAATTTTGATCAAATTGGCAAGGCGCTAATCTTTTGGTCATATGATAGCTAATCTTTGCATATACCTGGGGGTCTTGCATAACTGGCATGCAGTCTATTCGTATAGAAAAATTATGGTGATGCGATGAAAAAAGAAAAAAAAAGCCATAATACATACTTATTCACCTTCATTCGCTATTGGCAACAGGATGTATTTCTACCCTTTTTTTAATCGAAGGAATTCGTCCCAAAAATAAAAACAAAAACGTATACTTAGTTGTGCTAATCTATACTAAGGTCTATTTCTGGGCTATACGGATTACGGACCTGTTACGTCGAGTATTTATTTAAATTCAACAAATTTGTCATATATTTGAAAAGTGTTTATGCCTTCCCCAAATTACTGAGTCTTCGTCAGTCCAACCTATACTGGTACTGTCTCTAATGCCTTACACGCTCCTGCTATAATCCGTTCCCCTTGGATGTTCATTTTAATCCTCTTAACATTGTGGTTTCCTGGTTATATGCAAATTACCATGGACACCATGGATATTTGTACAGTTAAGTGTCTTCGATTATGAAAAAAAGGATACAAAGTGAGGTAGGTAGGTACCTAACCTATTTATCCCCCAAATAAAAAAAGCTTCTGAAACATTTACCACAAAGGAAGGTAGAAACGATAAACAAGCAGAAGACAATAATTGAGGTTTTATTATGCCGTTATGATGGCAACCACGTTGACTGTGTAATAAGTACCATTAGAAAGAAATTTAATTTAATTAATTGTATCTCTACAAGGGAACCTCATTATTTGTAATCAAAATTCGGATTGGATTTCAATTGAAATTATTTTTAGACTATAATGGATGTCATTAAAATAAATAATGGCGCCAGTTGCTATAGTGAAACCAAACGGGTGGTCTATCCTCTTGTGGGAAATAAGTTAAGTTAAAATTTGGAGGGACAATATTGTGCGAGTACCTACTACATTCAAATCTTTTGGTTGTTAAATAGTGCCTATTTGACGAATAAATATTTTTGACTATTGACAGTTCTTAAGTGGTGTTGAGGTCATAGATACTTAACAAAAAACCTGACACAAGGTAAATGACGAATACCTTCAGTAAATATAACGCCTCACTGAAATTTGACTAAAAATAATATATTTTAGTCAATATGTATTCAAACGTTTTGTTTGTTTTTTAAATTAGCGACTTATTGTTTGTTGATAGCCTTATTTTGGAAGTTTAAATGCGAATGCGGTTCTGTTTTGTTTAGCATAATAACGCTGAGTAATAGTTGGTTTTCTTTAATGAAGATTGTTTAAATAATCGTTAAATCAAGCTTTGGCACGTACCTCCATTTTATTGAAACTAAACGTTAACCTCGAATAAAAAGATTGTACAATACTACCTGTGATCAATTCCGGGCGGATTTGAATTCGTTCGGATTTAAAAAATATACTTTGTACATTCTCGAGTTCGCATTGTTTGAGGGAGTACCTATACAAAGGTCAATTCAGAAATTCAAATCCGGTCAGAATTGATACAGCACCTACAATATTAAATTTAAGTGAATGCTAACCAAAAAAACCTTAATCTTACACCTGATTTTGTATTTCTTCTATAGATTCTCATTTATTAGTCATCATTCTGAAAGTGCATTATGTATATTTCGTGTAATTTTTCAGTGCTCTCAGTGTCAGTTGTTGAGTTCTGATTACCTCTTAGAAGAGCAAAACTATACTGACCTTAAGCCCTAGTTAGTGCTACCAATGTGTCACTACAGACGCAATTTAGCACTTCTTACAGAAAACAAAAACAAGCTTACCACTATATACCTACTACTATATAAAATTGCCGGTCCCTTCCATTCGCAACAAAAATAGATAACACTAGTCAACAAAAAAAATATTTTTTTTCGCAAATAATTTCATGTGATTCGTGTTCTATGTGCTAGAAATATTGCAGAAAGTCAAATAAAATATTTCTATCACGTCACAATTTTATGATATATCAATATTTATTTTCTTACTATTTTAACAATTTTTATATTTAAATTACTCATTTATTTTGAACTAAAAAAATTCCTTCTTCACTTTTTTCGTTTTTCGATGGTACTCTGTGGTTTGGGTTTCCCTAATTAATAACCAACAATAGTCTGCCAGCATCGCAGGGTTGCATTGTCCTTGATATCGTTTTTCAATGATAGCTATATCTTGAATCTTGGTGGAATCGCTCTCCGTGTTCTGTTTTTCATGATAGCTCCCATGAAATGCAACATGTCTTTGAAAATATGTTTTCTGCACTCGCACATATTATTATTTATTATTATTTAATATTTAAATTTATTTACTTGTAGTTTTTGGAAAGAAATAAATAAATTTAAATAATAAAAAGTAATAAATAATAATAATAATATTTTCGGGGGAAAAAAATCTAAATGCGAGTGCAGAAAATTTATTTTCAAAGACATGTTGCATTTCATTTTATAAAAAGCTTGGAAATATTTGTCAACAAGGTCAAAATATTGCGGGGATTTATGATTCTCTAAAAAGTTTTCAGTGACTGCAACAAACGATGCCCGGGCTTCCTTTTCTACGTCATTTAAGTATGAAGTTAATTCGGGATCTTTTATTACCAGGAAACGGATTTTGTGTATGTAAAAAATTAAAAAGTGGGCGCAGTAGCGCAGTGGTTAGTGTGTTGGACTGCTGTGCGAGGGATCCCAGGTTCGATCCCCGGAAAAACACAAATTACATCTTAAGGTTTTTTCTACTGCGCCACCTCTCGCGAACGTCTGACAAACATCCGAGAGTATAACTGTCATGAAAAAGCTTCTCAATTTAGCCGTTCGGACTCGGCATAAAATTGTAGGTCCCTTCCATTCGTCCCAAAAATAGAAACACACACAAAACGAATGGTTGCGAGAAGCTAGGCCTAGGGTGTCTACACGCCTGTTGCGCTACCTATTTATTTTTTTTTTTTAAATTAAAAAAAAGCAAAACTAAGCTTTTCTTAAAGCCTTACCACCGTACAACCAGAAACATTTGGCAACGAACGCCTGTGATTGGCTCTCAGGAAAGCTTTGAAAGAGCGGAAGAGAGGACATGGGCACAGAGAAGTGGAGCCCAGTTAAAATACCTTTTGACATCGACTGCAATATTTGAAGCTAATTTTAAGTTTTCAGCACCATTTAATACATTATTCTGTGGTGATAAGTTGAAGTAGCTTATGTCATTTTTTGTCATTTTTCAGTACGAGCAAACGAAAAATTAGCACTTGATTTTTAAAGGGTATTTCATTGTTTTCAGAAAAAGTACTGGTGCTAGGTAAATGAAATTTATTTTCAGAAAAGCTATACTGACAATGTACAAAATGTATTATTTTTTGTTCTTTTTTAACAATAACAGAGTGGCTAATATCATAATTTGAAACTTAAGCTATTTTCAAAAAAACTGTTTTAAGTCAATTAAGTACCTTAAGTGACATAAGATGATTTAACAAATTTGAATTCATTGTTTTTAAGGCTTATGTCAATTTAAGTTATTTTAAAAAACCCTAATCACTTTTTTTTAATGGCTTAAGTCAACATAAGCACAATAATGATCAAATATAAATTTAGTTGAAAATAGCTTATGTCGACATAAGACACAAATTTCTTCAATTTTAAATATCCTAAACAGCTTATGTCATGACTTAAGTGTTTTTAAAATAATATATTTTTTTAAAGATTTAAAAATGATAATATTCTGTATAGACATAAGCCATTATGTTAATGCAAATAGTGTCCAAATAAACTTAAGCTATTACGTTTTTTTTAAATTCAACGGGTTATTAGTGGCGAAAAATTATGAGACCCAGACCAAAAAAATGCTGTAAAATCAGGGAATATTATAAGGCGAAAAAATCGATTTTCGCTTATGTCGACATAAGCTACTCCAACTTATTATCACAGATTTATTTATTTGATGGTCTTAAATAATTCATTGCAGAAAAGGCGGCGTTCGCTTTCACCGCAACTTCAGCAGCTGATCCTTTTGCTTTTTGCAATTTCTCCTCGATCCCATTAAAAATATTTAAAATATCTCCAATCAATTACACAGAATATAAGTCTAAAATGTACATCTACCATTAAATAAGTTTAAAAATATAAATTTTTCGGAATTCAATATTCTACCAGTTTTAGAGGTAGTATAAGAAAAATAATATTTTTGGGGTAATAGGAGTGAGTGTGCCTACAAAATGTACTACATACTTTTTAAGATATTTTTTTTAGTGTTGACTAGTGTAATTTGTCAATTTCCACGTGGGCGCAATAATGGGTCAGTGTTTAGTGTGTTCTCGCGAGAGCTTTTCGGTTCAACCCCCGCAAAAGCACATATTACTACATTCTTTGGTTTTTGCACTGCTACATCTCTTCTCTATATATATAAAAAAAAGTGGAAAAAACAGTTTCCCCTCTGTCGCCCGTAATTTTCAACCGATTTTGTTGATTTTTTTTGTAAATGTCGGTAATTACGGTGATTGGGTGATAGGCTAAACAAATTCAAAATCGGACAAAGGGGCGTGGCACCGCCCATACACAAAAAAAAAATTCAAAATCTTATATCTCAAAAACCACAGAATCGATTGAGATCAAACTTACAGATAATCAAAGGTATTGGTAGTGGAGTGTTCCTGTGAAGATTGGTCAAAATTGGACAGAGGGGCGTGGCACCTCCCATACAAAAAACACACTCAAAATCGTATACATACAAGGTGGCGCAAAAATAACCTTCCGATGTTTTTTGGCTGTAATTTAAAAAAAAATGAAAAACTTTGATTCTTCTTGTGGATTATTTTTATTTGGTCTTTTAATTTTTTTTACATCAAGTCGAGAATATGATGTCATGTAAATGGCCGCCGCCACAGTTGATTGTCATTTGAGCCCTTTTTATGGCATTTTCCATCACTTTGGCCAAAACTTCCGGCGATAGGTCCTCACATTCTTGACGGATATTGTCTTTAAGAGCTGCAAGAGTCTGAGGCTTGTTGACATAAACCCGCGACTTCAAAAAGCCCCACAAAAAGAAGTCTGGAGCGGTCAAATCAGGCGATCTTGCTGGCCAGTGCAAATCGCCAAAACGGGAGATTAGGCGCCCGGGAAATGCATCCTTCAGCATATCGGTTGTGGCACGTGCAGTGTGTGCCGTTGCACCGTCCTGTTGGAACCACATGTTTTTCAATCCCAATTCATCAAGTTGCGGCAAAAAGAACTCGTTGATCATTGCTCTGTAGCGCTCACCATTCACAGTAACCGTTTGGCCCGCGACGTCTTCGAAGAAAAAAGGTCCGATGACTCCTCCAGCGTTCTCTGCAGAACGGCTACTCCGGGGTCTGACACGCCTGGCAGCATCTCGTGTTGTGCCAGTCTCTTCGAGGCGAGCGGCTAAACGTCGCAGTGTTTCACCAGTAGGCGTTGGACGGCTAGGAAATCTGCGACGAAATTCACGTTGTGCCAAAGTCACCGACCGATTATTGCTCAAATAAATAGTCACCAATATTCCGCGTTCTGGAGCAGTGTAGCGTAACATTGTTTATTAACGTGTATTTCGCATGTGTTTACTTTACTACACAAATGTCAAAACAGAACTGACATTAGGGGCCAATCGCAAAATTTATAGCATTTTCTGATAGGAGGATTACTTTTGCGCCACCTTGTATTTCGAAAACCACCGAATAGATTGAGCTCAAACTTACAGGTAATCTTTCGTATTGGCCGTAGAGTGCTTCTGTGAAGATTTCTCAAAGTTGGATAAAGGGGCGTGGCACCTCCAATACAAAAAAATTAAAACATTGCCGCCCAAAAATAAATAAAATAAAATAAAAAATAAAAAAAAAATTAAAAAAGCAACAAAAGGCCTATAGCGAAGCTGGCGGGGGTTCAGCTAGTTTCTTATAAACAACAAAGAAAGCTACTCAATTTTAAGGTTTTTTTCCAGATGTCCGTATCCGGTTCGGCCTATGCTTGTTTTTCTTAAAACTCGCCAGCCTTTAACTCTTTATTTCCTCCCCAGCAGGAGGGCTGCTGGCTGGCTGTTGGCTGGGAATACACAAACAGGTGGCGCAGAAAGTAAAAAGTGGCTTAGAATTAGAAAGTAATTAGGGACATTTCCAAGTTGGTACAATTTTGCAGTGTTTTCAATTTGTATTAAGCAGATTGTTATAAACTTTTCACCAATAAACGAGCTAAAACCTAGCCCCGCCCGTCAAAATTTCGTTTGTTTTCCTACAAGTTTTTTAGCAGTTATTTTTTTTTTTCATTTGACACAGACGTTTTCGCAACTACTTTATTGCAATGATATAAAATTTTGGTAGATACTTAAAGGAATAGTGAAATTGAAAACACAAACAAATTCTAAGCGGACGCCCGTTTTTGACGTCCTCACTCTATCATTGCGGAAAAGAACCTTCATGCCCATGTGAGAATTATTTCTCAAAGTGGATTTGCGGCGCATTTTCTGTGACATCTATCTTTCTCCTTTCTACACACTCAAAATCTACCTGGCTAACTGGACACATCGTTCATTGGAAGGCGTGTATGGCTATGGTCAAAATAAATCATGACGTGTACTATATTAATTTGGCGATATAAAAGTTCGGCTGGGTTCAGCTTGCTCCTAATTGAACTGCTGGCTGGCGAGGGTTAAAAAAAACACCTTATGTTGCGCCCACAAAAACTTTAGTAAATAGTTCAACTTCTCCTCGAAGTAGGGGATCTTACTCAGTATAATGTAGTTTGCCTTTGTTTCTCAAATGTTCGCCTACCATGCATCGAGTGGAGGAACTGCTTACTTTGTATCTATTGGCTAGCAGTAAATAAATAAATAAATAAATAGGTGGCGCAACAGGCGGGTGACACCCAATGCCTAGCTTCTCGCAACCATTAGTTTTGTGTGAGTTTCTATTTTGTAGGAAGGGACCTACAATTTTATGCCGAGTCCGAACGGCTCAATTGAGAAGCTTTTTCATGACAGGCATACTCTCGGATGTTTGTCAGACGTTCGCGAGAGGTGGCGCAGTAGAAAAAACTTTAAGATGTAATTTGGGTTTTTCCGGGGATCGAACCTGGGATCCCTCGCACAGTAGTCCAACACACTAACCACTGCGCTACTGCGGCTAGCAGTAAGACCGCTTTAAAATGTAAAACAAATTTATATTAGAAAAATTATTGTGTTCAAGAAACCCCAATGAGTGTGGGCGATGTGAGCCGCAGGTTTTTTTTTAAAGTGCAACAAATTTTTTTCAAAGACAATGTTTTAAGTTTTTTGTATTGGAGGTGCCACGCCCCTTTATCCAACTTTGACAAATCTCCACAGAAACACTTTAGGGCCAATACCTAAGATTATCCGTAAGTTTGATCTCAGTTTGAATGTTTTTTCTGTATGGGAGGTGTCACGCCCCTTTGTCCGATTTTGACCTATCTTCACAAGAATACTCCACGACTAATACCTAAGATTATCTGTAAGTTTGATCTCAATCGATTCTGTGGTTTTTGAGATATAAGATTTTAAAGGTTTTTTTTGTATGGGCGGTACCACGCCCCTTTGTCCGATTTTGAATTTGTTTAGCCTATCATCCAATCACTGTAATTACAGACATTTTAAAAAAAATCAACAAAATCGGTTGAAAATTACGGGCGACAGAGGGAAACAGTTTTTTTTGAGTTTGTTTTATATAGATTTTCTCGTTCCTTCCCATTCCCAGTTTGACGTTTCGTAAACAAAAAAATACCTTGATAGAAATCGCCAGAAGTTTGTTCGAAAGAAAATAGTGCTGTCTGTTGAAATCTTCAACATTTTTATGCTGGATGTGAGTAAAAAAAAGGGAGCACTGCGAGGAACACTCAGTTCGGCGAAGGTTTACTCAAGACTTGAGGTTTAAAAACTCTAGTGCGAAACTTTCAAAACTTTCACTAGGAAATGTAATCGCGAAAGAATATGTATATGAAAGGGCTATATAAGAATGGCAATAATATGTACCTAGAAAAAAATCTCTTCCTTCATAGGTTGTTCTGCAATTCCGCCAATATATATCTAACCTTTTTTCGAAAAAATATTTTCCATTTTTATTTCTCAAGCTAGCTACAACTGTCAACTCCTTAAAGTGTTCAGTGTTCACCCGATAGATTCTCAAAGTATCCACGTTAAAGGTAATATTTCACATCTGTCATGGTGGCACAATGTATAGGTCTGTTTCTTTCCTTTTAGGCGTTTCGAGAGAATATTACTAGATTTTATTTAACAAATTTCTTGTAGTATGTATGAATTGAAAAAGCTATCAGTCGCTTGACAATTGACAGATGATTTGAAATTTGTTGTCATATTTGCATTTGTGTTTTGATTTCATTTGAAAAAGAAGCTCGATTTATTTCGAATCACTTTCGTCACTATAATCAGCTGTTTATAAATCAGCAAATTCTTCGCGTTTATCACAAATTTTGAAAACATTTTAAACATTGTAACTATGTATATCTATTTAATATATGTACACATATTTTCTATCTTTCACTGTCCACCCTGCATTTGAGATTTATAAAAATTCAAATAACAAACGCCTCTGAAATATGAGCTTATCATTTTGGTAAATACTACAAAACAAATCCATAAGATAAGCAGTTGCCAGGCAGTTTGGACAAGTTTCGAGTCCAGAAATTCGTCAGATATTACTTTGTAAAATTGACTCCGCATTTCATTTGAAAATCTCTTGCTATGCTTCGGGGGATTTATGGTATTCCGAGAAAGCCAAAAAGAATTAAGACATTAAAAATAAAAATAAAGTATAAGTGCCAGAATATGGGCGCCTACTTAACTTTATTCTTCATAAATATTATGGTTCGAATAGCACCTCACTTCCTTTACATAAACCAGAATGGAATGGATGTCGTATAACGTACCTATATATAAACTGAATACGGTACAGATATCTACTTTAAAATACCCTCAAGTGTAAAATGTTCATTAAATGAAAACAAACCTCTATACCTGAAATACCTTTACAATTACGGCAAATGAAGAGCTTACCACGTGCGAAGTGATAAGAACAAAAAGGGTCACAATCGCGTAATAAACTTCCGGATGATAAAAATCTTTTAAAGGCACTTTCTAAGATTTATTTGGGTATTGCCATTAAAAAAATACATTTCTACGTCTTTTGGATAAGAGAAACCATTTCAGCTATAAGTATATTGACGCTACATAAATAAATTTCCGTATGCCGTCTTTTAATTTCGGATCGGAACCATCTAGAAATGTTATGCAGCAATATTTTGGTGTTGACAACAAATTCGTTAATCGAATAAAATATTCAATTTGAACTTTCTTGGTAAAAACCCCAAGTGATTTAAAACAAAATGGAAAACACTCGATTGACAAAGTACGAGTACCATCAGCCTAAAGTGTTCGGCCAACTTTTACAAAAGTTGAATTTGTATTTACAGGGTAGGTAGGCGAATTTCACGGCATAGGCTTGTAGCCGTAAGCTGCCGTGACAGGTACTTGTCACTTCACTAATTGCTTTAATTTTTAATGACATAAGGTATAAACAAGGAGAAAAGTTTAGAAAGTTTATGAACTGAAACGTGTTTGACTTTTTTTGTAGTGTTTATGTTCAAAATATAAAGGTTAGGTCATTGAAGTCATTCAGCGGGCTCAGTGACTCAGCGTTTAGTAAGTTGACGGGTAGTTCAGGAAGTTCTAGCTTGAACTTGTTCTGTGCGCTTAGCGTCTGAATTAGTGTGGTTTTTTAGTGTAGTTTAATGGCAACAATGATATACGGCCAATAGAGATTAGGTTTAGGCCAGAAATTGAGGTTTTTAAACTAGCGCTATGTGCCACACGAGCTGTGTATAACCATCTCTATCCTGCGCAAAATAATCGTGTGGCCTTTTTGGTAACGTTGCGTTGCTTGACATAAGATTTGACGTCACTACCTATTTTTGTAGAGCACCGATAAAGATCGATATTGAGTCGATAATCGAGCTACGATTCAAACACTTAAGCACACTTTTACTTGAACTATGAATACTCATAAAATAGAGCTCTAAACTTTTGAAAATGTGGTGAGAAATTGGGCTAATGCCAAGCTTGTGTTGATTTGATTTGAATAAATTATATCTCACTGAATAAGAAGCGGGGAGTAAGATCGGTAAGGTTTTTACCTGACAATTTCTGTTCATAAATTATTGTCAAATTTAGGTCTTATACTTCGATCTCCGAATAGAAGTTCATTCTAGCCTTTCCACCAGCCTTTTCTGTCTATCACTTAGGCGTTCATTAAGGAATTTTAAAAAGCCAGAAGCACATTGCTGGTGGTTAGACGGGGACTTGCATTTCCTGAGAAAATTATTCTAAAAAAAATGTACTCTGAGTACCTAGATTTTTTTATTCTTATTGAAGCGATTTTATCTGAATTAGAGGAATTCGCTTATGAGATTGGCTGGGAGCAGCACAATGTCGAGAAGTTTTATAGTCATTTGGGTAACATCTTTAAGTCAGAATAAAAATCACCTTTTGTGTAAAGATAAAAGAAACGTGTTTTCTTTAAACGATTCGAGGTTTTTAAACGCAAACCTCAAAAAAATTATCGTCAATAAAATGCTAAGGTAAGAGTGACAACGAGAGTTCTCACAGCGAGACTTGATGTTCACCAGGGTATTAACCTTTGCACGAAAAGGCATGCCTTTAAACAAAAATTGTCGACAGCAACGAGTTTCTATAATCATAGCTTTTTCGAGTGCAATTTAATTGATTATTTGGACTACATTTCAACTAGAATGCGACGCGAAGTTATATTACTCATTCAACTGCTTTCAGCGCTAGTTAACACACAAACCATATACGATTTGGCACCCATCTGATTTTGGCAGGTCTTACTACACACTTCAGTATAGAATCTGACATCATATTGACCTCAGCGTGTCAAAAATTGGTCTTAAGACTGTCGGTGTTAATAAGCTTAGTGTCTCTCAACAATTCGTGTGTGTGTGACTGTGTGAGTTGTGTTTTTGGGACGAGTGGAAGGACTTACAAATAAATTAAAAAATTTAAATTATGTAGTGAAATGTCGGGCTTAGCGGCACTCCCACCTCATGCAGTCGAGAACTTTCGGCCGTCTCTTTGGAGTAGAAATGTAGAGTGTTACGACCATTTCACCACAATGTCCAGCATATGGATCGCCTGAAATCCTGCTCGAGTTGCAGAACTCTGAGGCATTTGTCTGTCGCTTGTGGTTTTACTTGTTGTTCAAAGACACACACACACGGAAAACTATAGTGAAAACATCTATTTAACAGTTGTTCTTGTTTGTGGTTTTGAATAACAGTTACCATAAGCAATAGACAGAAACCATATATGTATGTTCGCTGAAGTCCATCTTTTCAATCGCTCTAATAACCCAAAGTACATTCATCTGTCATTCAGAACACATATGCCAAACTATATCTAACTAGTTTGGGGCTCGCAAAAGATGCTCTCAAAACGTGATGTAAAATCTATGCAGAGACCGTGCCGCACCACAAATTAACATTTACGAACATCTGTTGTACATGAACGCAGTTGTATTCCACACTTAGATTTACAAAACACAATCCCAAAATCTTCATTTATTTATTCCACTCGCCATAATACACACACCCTACCCCTACGTAGGGTACGTATATCTATCTATTCAAAAATAAACTTCTCGTGCGAATTTTCTGTTCTTCAACTGAAAGAACAAAAACATAATTCCCACGATTCTCCATCCCCATTACATCTAAATAAAATAAATAGAAAGTTTTTCGAAAATCCACCAGAACAGTATGAGAGGCGAACAACCAAAAATTCTAAACGTGTTCCAGCTGCTTTTTGTTTGCTACCACCTACCACCCTCATCGTCATGGTCATGACCACTTCTGAATAAATCACGCACATAGCTACTTGGAAACAGTTTACGTTTACGTCAAAAAAAAAAAAGTTCATCCTTCATATTCAAAACAATAGAAATGTTTTCGGAAATTTGCAAATGAATCGTATTTCAAAATAATTGACAAATTGGCATCTTGGACAAGCGAATGACCAGTCTGACACGGGCGCGGCGCCCACATTCTTGTGAATATATTTTGCAATCCTATTAACCAATTAATGGACCGCAATTTATGTTGCGGTTGCGGCTGTGTTGTGGATGTGGAAGTAGTGATAGGTAGACCCATTTATTTTTGTTTAGAAGACGATCGCCCATTCATGTGGAACAGACTGCAGACATGTGGTGAGTCAGTTTAAATTTTTAAAGTTGGTATGCAAATTAAATGGCGTCATTTTGGCAGATGGGATTTTTTAATCGTCGTCGACGGTCGACGGTCGAGTGTTTGAAGATATCAAACCAAACATGTCATCATTTTATTAAGTTTACTACTTGAGGAAAGATTGGTGGGCCATGAATGGCATGGGTGCTTAAGAGCGTTCCATTTTTTATTACGACCACTAAAATAAATTTGGCTGCCACGTGATAATGGGAATCGACGCAAGAGACCATGTTTCTTTTTTAAATAAGCAGTTTTTGATTTGCGTAGGTGTATAAAATGTTCCAAAATAAAAAGAAAACTATACAAATACATTCTTGACTGTTTATTTAAAAAAAGCGCTAGGTATCTCGTCGAGGGTATTTGGAAGCACAGACACTATACCTTCAAAAGTTGCACCTGTCGGGTTTTGATTTTGATTATCGTAAAATTTTGAATTTAAGTGGAGATGGATGGAGTACATGCGGGAACCACAAGATTCACATACATTTTTTTCAGACTCCGATTTCCAAGTGTTCAAAAACAGTTGTCTATTCCAAAGTGGAACAAACACATTTAAAAAATGCTTGGAAATTGCGGTTTATGCGAATGTGCATTCGTTTGAAAGAAATTCTGAATTGAAACGAAGAGGAAAAGTTTATATTTGTATAGCTATATATTTAGGTACAAGAAAACTACCAGTGGCAGCATTTTCCAATATGACTCGAAATTCAGCAAATTAGCAAATTTTTTGTTTTCATATAAACGACTCTTACTTTACAGACGTAAATTTTACAAATGACAGAAGTTGCTGAACTGCTCATGTTCGTAAGCTTTTGAAAAAGTAAGTGAGAAACAAGTGAGGTTGCTGATTTGATACTTGATTTGCTTAAAATGATATCCCTATCCCAGACCTTTGCATATTTTGTAAATTCTATAGCACTTAAAGTACGGGAACAAATATTGGACATTATCAACCGCTACCAGTAACTATTTGTAGGGTTAAAATTTCAAAAATGTGCTTACCTTAAAGATGAGAAATTTCGCCACTTCTGTCAATTTTTCCAATATGGAAGTCGAAAATCTAAAAAATGTGAGATTAATTCGACAATATGGCAATACTGATATGATTAGGTACCCAAAACACATGTGCAGAAATTCATGTGATGATCCATACATTAACATACATCAGGGTGCCAAAAAAACATGTTTTGTTACTATGTCTAAATTGAAACGAATTTTTTCTTTAATATTTATTGACTAAAATTTTTTCGTCTACAAATAAATAGTATTTTTCAGAAAAAACAAAATTGGAAACGTCGGTAGAAATTGAAAAAAACGCCTGAAATTTAATAGAAATCGTCTGAAAATAAATATAAATTATCAGAAAACAATGTTTAAAACGTCTGAACACAAATAGTAATCGTCTGAAAAATATAAAAATTGTCTGAAAAATTTAAAAATCGTATCCGCGGTGCGATCGTAAATATAGATACCTATTGAAAACATTATCATAAGTTTGAGTAAAAGGGAATATTTATAGATGCATTTTGAGAATCGGCGTTGCGATCTTTAATTCTTTAAAATATAATAATGCTGACGATTTATTCAGATATTCAGACGAAATTTCAAGTTTTTCAGACGAATATTTAAAAAAAAGCTGACAAAAACTAGCAGATGAATGTGAACATATTAGAAGATGAAAATAATATCTTTTCAGACGAAAATGTTTTAACCAATATTTATTCCTTTCAGTTGAAGTTTGTTTCCTTTAGATTTTGAAAATGATATCGGTGAAGTGGGCGTCGGTATTTTTGATGACCATTTCAGCACTTTTTGACGCATTTTCAATCCTTTTGGCGAGAACTGCCGTCGTTAAGTTCTCACATTTTTGTCCAATAGTCTCATAGACCCGTGACATTAAAAAGCCCAAAGAAATAAATCTTGAGCGGTCAAATAGGCGATCTTGCCATACAGTGCACAAAGCCAAAACGAGACATTAGACCTTCCGGCGCCACTTCTGTCATGTGTTGTTTCAGACCTCCAGAAAATCTGCTCTAAAATGCATGTAGCGTCCAAATAATTGCTAAATAAATGTACCTACATTCAAAATCGAGTAGTAAAAAGGTAGATATTTTAGTGTTGTGCTCTAATACGCATATTTTACCTAACAGGCTCGATAATTGATCAATGACCGAAAACACTATCGATCGTCGCTATCGTGACGTCGATTGTAAATTTTCGTATTGTGAAAGTCGATTGCGATTGATATTTGTCGATTTGACAGTCGCTTGTAGTCGATTACAAATTTCTGGTCTATGCTTTCTCTGAAAAAGTTTTGTGCGAACGCAATATAGGTAATTGATTTTAATAAAAATAATGTAATTATGCTAAAAAACAATTATGAATACAAATGCACGGTTAAGAAGGTTACAATCAAGACTTTCTCGTTTTATTTATGGAAACAAATCCAGATATCGCGAAGAGAGTTTGGGTAAAAACACAAGCAAAAAGGCGATAGAGAAATTTAAGCGCATAGCTAAATGGACCTCCTGTGTGTTCATGGAAGAAATGAGTGAAAGTAAAAAAGTAAAAAAAAAAATATTTTTCGCGACGTTCTTCACTTTTTGAATAATTAAATTTTATCCATTTAGGACAAATGAATGCTGAAAGCACTTGCACTTAGTTACGCCAGTCCAATAGAATGCTCGTTGTCCACATTGCTTTGGTAAGACCCGTGGCCGTGGGCCCAAAAATCTCAAATTTTTTTAACCACAAAAGACACTTTTTCTCGACAAATTATAGTCACACTTTTTCTTCCAATTCCAAAGGGTTAGGCGCATCTCTTAATTGTTTTTTAGCTAGTTCTAGAACTTCAATACCATTTTCTTCTTCCGAATCGCTAAACCAGAATTCAATCGAACAAATTTTTTAAAATTACTTTCAACACAAATAAATTGCGAAAACGATAGCCAGCTGCTGTCAGTAAACAACCGCAAAAGTGTGATGTATTCACAATATTCACAATTTTATTCACAACTAGCGTAGCCAGTCCGTGCACACTTCGTAGTGCAAAATAGTTAAGTAGATAAACTTTTTTTATTGTATTCTTTGGTACACAACATTTTTTGTTTTTCCTGAAATCGCCTAGACAATATTATTGACTTTAAGGACAATGCATTATTCATACCAATGTTACAAATTTGAAAAACTTTGGCTTTCAATTCCAAGACTGTCGAAGAAGCTGTATCCGCGCGGCTTTGCCAGTGCACGGAAATTGTATTTTTTAGGTCTTAGGTAATAGCGTTATTTCGTAAAATGCGAGAAATGAGAATAAATCGACTTGCAGGAATTTGCTTTTGCATAAACCTAAAATACAGCAATGAGTAAGGACAAAACAAAAAAAGTGTAATTAAAACCGGCCCAGCGGTTATCGAGATATAACGTCATCGAGTTTTAGCACATAGAAGATGTTTTTTTTTGTATAGGAGCTAACGATTCGGAATGTTTTTTTTTTGTGTGGGAGGTGCCACGCCCATTTGTTCAATTTTGACCAATCTTCACAGATAAACTCCTGTGCCAATACCTAAGATTATCTGTAAGATTGAGCTCAACCCATTCGCTGGTTTTCAATTTAATTCAATTCAATTTATTTGCAATAATCTTAACACAGAAAGATACAGTATCGAGTTTTCGAGATATAAGATTTTGAATGCATTTTTTGTATGGGAGTTGCCACGCACCATTGTCCCATTTTGACCGTACCAACTCAGAAACCTTCGTGGGCTCATGCACAACAACTTTGCTAAAGATCATCACATGGTCAAATGCATAGTTTACGATTCTATAAAGGACATACAGACAGACATTCATTTATATATACATATATAGATAGATAGATAGATAGAAGATAGATAATCTATTCCCCCATCGATTTAGTTACACAATGCCAATAGCTAAAATCAATTAACGCAATCGACAATTGTCGTGACGATAGCTGATAGTCAATCAGAATAACGGCCATAGACTCTACAGTCTACAGCCTTCCCTCCTCTGCTATTCCGGATATACTTTTTGTTACAATTATCCAGCCCAAACTCTTTCTGTCCATGACGGCTTGGTATTTGAAACGGGTGTTCGGTCATTGGCAGCATAACAATGCAACAGATTTGTAAGCTGCAGTATACGTTTCAAAATTGGTCATTTGTAGTCATTCTTCCGTTGGTATAATGAGGTACACCGTGCACGTGTAATGGCGTCTTCAAAGATAACCCAACACATATTGCAAATATTAAAAGGTAAAGGCTGTAAAAAAACTAATCGATTCGAAGAAATACTCGTTTAACAAGTTGAATAATATTGCAAAAGGCAATACACTTTTAATGGAGTGCAGTCTGCAGTATAGTCATTATTTATTGTGACACCGTAAAGACCACACGGCAATTTCTTCAAGTATCTTCATTTGCACTATCTTTAAAATACAAACATACGCGATTGTCAAATAACTAGTGTTATCTTCATAACCCACAATCACTTTCATGGGATTTTCCAGAGTATTGTACTTTTTTGTCCTTTCAATTTGAATCATATTTATGCCAAACTGTCAATGTTATGTCTCATATTTTCCCTGTTTCGCTATGCAGGACACAGACACAGTAGCTATGTCAACAAACATAATGTGTTAGTCATTTCAGCTTACTATGAATAGTATCAAACCAAAGACTCATAATTTCGCTCTCCTCAAAATTGAAAATAAATTCACAGAAAGACTCTTTCAAACAGTCAAACAGATCGAAATCCGATGCAATTCACTTTATTTTGTCCAATGTTTGAGATGATGTGTCAACTGACAAGATTGCAATTTTTTAGATATAACTATCTCCGTGCATTATGCAGTGTATGAACTACGCAGTATAATTAGTTTGCATTGACGTCCTACTCAATAATGCATCAGACAACCCAATCACTCTTCGGCTTTAAGGTGTGTCCAAATGCTAAGTGTGTGCTTGATGCCTTGCCTATAATAACGAAAGGAATCTCTTAACAACTTAGTCATGCAAATTACAGGTACAAGTAGGAACACATTATGAGTGCAGCATTTTTAGAGTTAAAAAAATACCAGCTTATCGTTGATAGCTGGCTAACATTACAACATAAAAACTACGGGTATTCCAGCAACCCTTTAGCTAATACTACTTTTAATTACAACAACATTATTTATCTAACTATTGTGGACATCATTTGGCACTTTAGCTTGATTACTGGATCAACTTTGAGCGTTATGAAGCTTGAATGAATGGTATACAATATTCTTGGAACTGATACGACATTAAGAGTACGTCGGTCGGCTTCCTGCGCTTCATTAAATTACAAGAGTCATGCGAGGCTTCATTAAGCAAAATAAAAACATTGACAAAAATTAATTTCGCGGAAATCAAACTGACTGTGGTTGCATTGCGGTGGGAGTATTGAGAATTGCGGTCACTAAGGAAATGAGAGTGATTGTACTACAAACAGAAAACTTAGCTGAAGCTTAATAATTCGGCTACATTTTGGGAATCACGACAGTTGTCATAAATGCTACTGTAATTTTATTTTCACTTTACAAAATGCTGTAAGGGCTTGTATTTTATTTTACGACAAATAGATTGACGGTCTGATATGGAGTTTCCTTTGCATGTGACGCACAATTTTCAGAGACATGCTGGCGAGACATGTAAACAATTTGTCTGAAAGGCGAAAAGAAATAAAATGGACTAAACCGAATAAATGCTGATTTCGTAGATTGTCATTGGACCTTGGAAGGCGTGTAGTACATGAATTTGAAATATGTACGCCTTCCTTTTAGCCCTCATTCTTCTCGAAGATAAATATTAAGTCATATTAACATTCTCTGATGATGTTGTTGACATGAAAAGGCTTTGCCTCTTTGAGGAGTTTAATTTTGCAAGTGAATGGCGACGAGAATACAACTTTTATTACTAGCGCCATTAGGTTGAGTAATTTCACTTTTGACAAGGTTGATTTTTTTAGTCGTTAGGCTCGTGTAAAATCCATTGTTCTGTGTGGTTGGTATATGTTTTTACAGCGCCTCCTGCTGGTCACTGGATAACTGACTGTACAGGAATTTCTCTCCATTTCGCTGCAAATTTAGTTTTTAGTACGCACCTTTAAACTATCTTGTCAGTAGTCACACACTCAGAAAAAAAACGAGCTAAAATCAAGAATATCAGTGTCATTTCAAGCCTGTTTGTTGACGAAAGTATGATAGTATCGAAAAATCTTATTCCAAGTACAAACATTTTATTTTGAGCTCTTTTTTTCAAGACCAAAAATCATCTTTTTAGATTTTTAGTAAGCTTAAAAATCTTACTTCTATCCTGTAAGATTATTATTAGGATTTTTTAAGAATGTTCGCTCTTATCTTAAGAATACAAAGGCTACGTTTTGGAACATTGTCAACTTAAAATAAGCTCGAAAACTCTTAAAACAAGACCAAAAAATCTTTTTTTTTAGATTTTTAGTACCTAAGCTTAAAAATCGTACTTCAATCCTGTTACATGATTATTTTAAGAATGTATTTCTTACATTATGCCCGAAACAAATTTATTTTGGGTATTCATCTTATAATTTACTATCACTCATTCACATCAGTAGATCAGTAGATAGGTAATGGGACTCCCTACACGAGATGATTTCTGCCGGAACAAATTATATATATGAATCCCTTTTCATTGTGTAGTATTATTTTCACAATTGAAATATTTTGAAAGTTGTGTATGTATTAGTTTTATGCCTTTTTCAACCGCTCAAACTCGGCAGAACATTTTATTCCGTTTTTCCACCTCACTTCAGTTCCCCGCCTAAAAAATCGATTTTATGCCGGCAGAATTAATCTCGTGTGCGGAGGCCCAATAATATTAAGTTTTTAATTTTAATGTTGCCTTAGCAGAATTTGTGGGCGCAGTATCGCAGTGGTTAGTGTGCTGGACTACTGTGCGAGGGATCCCAGGTTCGATCCCCGAAAAACACGAATTACATCTTAAAGTTTTTTCTACTGCGCCACCTCTAGCGAACGTCTGACAAACATCCGAGAGTATATGACTGTCATGAAAAAGCTTCTCAATTCAGCCGTTCGGACTCGGCATAAAATTGTAGGTCCCTTCCATTCGTCCCAAAAATAGAAACTCACACAAAACGAATGGTTGTGAGAAAGCTAGGCCTATTTATTTTTTTTTAGCAGAATTTACTCATTAAGTGAGTGTGAATTTTAGGAATGAATAGAAATTAATCATGAACAATTTTGAAATAAGATTGTTTTGTCCCTTATTTTTGTTTCAATGTAACCTTTTAAGATTGTTTCGGCTTAGGTATTTCAAGAACAATGGGTGTCATATTAACATTTACTACGAGGGAATAAAAAAAAACTAAAATCAAGCTCGATCATTCTTGCGATTTTTCTCTGAGTGTAGGCAATTAGTTTACTTGAAAAAATTCTCTGAGGCATGCCATACGAATTGTTTATTCAGAATAGTGAAATCCTATTCTACCAGTATAGCGTGTTCGAATATTATCCATAAGTTCAAGTGGTTTCGACCCAGAACGTTCCTGGTTGATACGCAAATGCTGCTCTTATTGTTTTTAAATATTTTTTCGAAAGACTGATAGCCGCCGCTTTGGAAGTGGAGAACTCCAGGCCAAGCAGCGAATTCTGCGCATCGAACAATATTATGTTAAAACTGGTAGATCATTTTTTCCCTCACACTTTTTAACTTATGTATTCTTGCCAGAAAGTCTGTTAGAGTTGGAGGATCTATCAAAGTTTTGCACCGTTTGTTGGCGTAAGCTGTTATCTTCTAAACGATGATGGGCGGACTAGGAAAAATACTACCCAAAAAAATGCGCCTCAAAACGACCCAAAATACCGCCAAAAAACGATCCACAAACCGTTTGTGTGGTAGGTTACATAGAGAGGGCTTTATGTGGCTTTCTGAAACACTCTACTCCTCCTATTTTAGAAATTCAGCATTGCAATGGTGACACTTACATTACCAGATCAGTACACGTTACTTAAATAAATAACTAAATAAATAGGTGGCGCAACAGGCGGGTGACACCCAAGGCCTAGCTTCTCGCAACCATTCGTTTTGTGTGAGTTTCTATTTTTGGGACGAATGGAAGGGACCTACAATTTTATGCCGAGTCCGAACGGCTGAATTGAGAAGCTTTTTCATGACAGTCATACTCTCGGATGTTTGTCAGACGATCGCGAGAGGTGGCGCAGTAGAAAAAACTTTAAGATGTAATTCGTGTTTTTCCGGGGATCGAACCTGGGATCCCTCGCACAGTAGTCTAGCACACTAACCACTGCGCTACTGCGCCCACGTTACTTACGGGTATTTATTACACGCCAGTAGAGGCGCGAGCGTAGTCCATACTATATTATATAAAAAAATTCAACTTCTATCTGTTTCTTTGTCCCTCCATAGGTAATTCAAGAACCATTAATTCAACCAATTTTCGTGATTTTTTAAGTAACATGTTCCTAATCTCTTCATAACAAACAACAGAAGAAGGAAAGAGACTTTGGAAATACCATTCAATATCGTTGTTTGTTGAAATTCTAAAATTGGCAAGCGAAGCCGCAGGTCAACAGCTAGTACAAAACATTTTTCCAGACGTTCTTGAAAGGTGGGCCAGTGAAAAATCCCTGAATAATTCCTAAACTTCAAATAATTTTACTCCACAAAATGTCTCTATGAATAAATGACACTCGCTCTCTAAATCTTTTGTACAAAAAACATCGTTCCCATATGTACCTACTATCTACCTACCTACCAAACTTGTGTAAATTTAGGGGTGGAATACTGAAGTTTAGTTGCATATGCATGCCTCTATCGGCATATAAACTGCCAAAGAATGAATACAAATTCGACTTGAATGTTTTGCAACCAAGCATTCAGGAATCTAAGAGGCATCGCATCCAACGAGAAATTTCTATACAAAATACAAAAACTTTGCGCATATCCACGGAATACCGATATACATTTAAGGGATGCTGCTATGATGCCGGTATACATCGCCCCTTCAGTAAATGAAAATTATATTGAACATAAAATCTCAGAACTCCACTGAGTACATTTTTATTCGTTTTTGGGGATTTTAGAGCCCATAACTGTCGACATAAATGCGGTCGTAAACCCATCAAACAAGTCAAAATACCAGGGAAGCAGGCGCTACAGTTAGGGGTTGAGTTGTCACCGAATCCAGTCAAATATATCCCTTTTTGCTTTTCGTACGTATGCTGGTTTTCTATGAGATATAAATTTGCTCCACCATCGTCCTGCTTGGCTTTACAAATGGACGAAAAATTGTGAATTTTGTCGATAAAGAATTTACAAAAAAAAAGATTTACTACCAATTTTTGTATATGACCATCGTTTGCACATTAACCATCTTATCTGTGGCTCTATGCAAAGATATATATTGTCTAAAAAGCAATAAAAAAAAAAGAACAGGATTTAGTACCAACTTATTTATATAATGTGTATAAAAAGTTTATCTAATATAATGAGCTTTATGATGCTTGGCAAGAGAGAAAAAAGGTGTATCATGAAAATTAGAGAAGCGAAAAGCAATAAATGCTCTAAACCTAAACGCTTAACGGCCGCTGCCCGAGATTCTTGCAGACAGATGTTACTTCTGCACTTAAATTGTTGTTAGTTGTAATCCTCTGATGGAAATATGTCTCCAGGAAGGGACTTCCAAAGCTTTCGGAAAAGTGATGTGATGAATGCCCTCACGGTCCGTAATTGGTTGTCTGTCTTGTAGGGTGCTTATGTTGCATTTAGTTCTTTTGCATATCTGCCATGGTCAGGGATTAGCCTTCTGTGCGCCAGCTGTTGTATAGATTAGATCTTAGTGCAAGATTAACTATACATATAAGTGGAACTGCTCTTTTCTGTACACTGTCAAGTAGGCATAATGAATGCTTGGGGCTGATCTCCAAATAGGGAAGCAAAATTCGATACCTTGTCTAAACTGTGCTTTATAGAGAAAGGGGAGTTGTTTCATCAGACTGAAGTTCCTGTTTGCTCTTAATAGGTAACTAGACTTTGAGGAAGTTAATCTTTCCTTGGAGAATGGTGCTGCCGCACGTTATTTTCGAATAGACTGTGACTCCAAGAAGGTAAGTGCATTCTTTTTTTAATACTTCTCCCGGGATAGGCGAACCTATAACGCTTCAACAGTGCCTCGAGAGGTGTATGTTAGTTCTGCACTTAACTAACCTTCTTGTCTTTTACGGTTGTCTTTCACCCCACTTCAAGATCTGTCCAGATCATCATTTCAGAGAACTAATGTTTTCTCATCTCTGACTGTGTGATGTAGCCGCATTCGCAGGCCCACTGTTTGAGATGGAGGATATTATGAGTGCTGTCATCAGCAAAGCTGTAGATATTATTATTTGTCAATCCAAGCAAATCGTTGATGTGGAGAAGAAATAGAGTTGGGGAAAGAATAGATCCTTGGGACACTCCTGCAGTTATAGCAAACGAATTAGATGATACACCATCTACAACAACTTGGATCGATCTTCCCAGAAGAAAATTTTGCATCCATCCGCAGAGTTGTTGTGGTAATCCATAAGACGCTAACTTGCCTAATAGGGCTCTATGCCAGACTTATCCAAATGCCTTTGATATGTCATATGTCCAAGGCTACGGCTCTAAATTCGCCGTGTTGTTCAATTGCTTGCGTCCATAAGTGCGTTACGTAGCTTAACAGGTCTCCAGTGGAACGACGGCTCCGAAATCCGTAATGCCTGTCGCTTATTAATTCTATTACTTTTGATAACATTGAAAGTCATGCTATTGGACGATAGTTTTGTGGCAGACATTTCGTCCCTTTCTTTGGAATAAGTCGAATGCGAGTGGTCTTCCAGCAAGAAGGAAACGTCTTCTGGGAGTACGACATGCTAAACAGCTTACATAGTACAGGTGCGAGTTCTGGTGCACAGCTCTTGAGTACTATAGCCGAGATTCCATCGGGTCTCGTTGCCTTATTGCAATTTAGTTCTTTAAGGATGCGGAATTCTCTGAAAACATGCTAGCGAAAAGATCTGCCTTTTCTTTAGGTGTTGTTGCTAGCGTGCCATCTTCTTTTACTAGAGGTGGAAAGGAAGAGCAACTAAAGATAGAACTGATTGTCTTTGCCATGGACCAGAATGCGCGTGAGCCGTTAGGACATCCAATTACTTCGTTAGTGACTCTTTCGTTGTAAGTTGTCTTCGCTGATTCAATCTATTTGGCGGTTTGACCGCCATTCACAGAAATCCTTGTTTTTCGCTATACGGTAACTTGCTTGCATTCCTTGTTAAACCAGGATTTATTTCAAGCTAGTTTTTTGATGCAATGTGAAATATAAAGTTCCATACCGAGTAAAATCATTTCAGACCATGGCAACGAAGCGAAAAAATCACGCAGCTCGCCCCAGTTAGATTTACTATAATTCCAAATCGAACGATGGCAATCCTGGTTCGCTCCTATTGTTGTCGGTATAGAGAGGAGATCTGAGATAACATATAACCTAGAATTTTAGTTATACAGACCAGAAAATGGATCCTTCTAACGCTTCCTTGTTCCATGACCAAACTAAACTCTATGCTTCATAAACCTTATTGGTATAGAATCGTGACTTTAGGAAAGTCCACAAAAAAAAGAAATTCTTCTGTTTTCCGTCTTCCGTCTTTTCTTTTTATGTACCTCTATAGGTACACCATCTCGACTTTAAGAAACCTGTCGCTGACCTACATAGGTACATACTACACCATAAAATTATGTTTGTTTTGATAATTTCCGACATAAATATGCTAATAATGACCCCATTTATCAAAACACATCCGCCAACATAAACATTTAAGTTCTATTTACACTTCAGATACAAAGGATTGGGAAAGATATTTTAAAATTTGTTGCTAAATTCTATTCTTTTGTTCTATGCTTCGAATGTAAACAAAAACAACAAACATGTGTGTAAGACCTGTTATTGGTCATTTTAATTTGTTTGTTTGATATGAAATTCTATCTAGATATATGTACCTCGTAAACTTATAACGACTCTACCTACATTAATAGTAGTTGGAAGCGCGACGGATACATCAGTCATTAATATCCCACTCCAACATATCAATCAGCTTGATTGAGTTCTGAAAATTGGCGAATTTAATAAATTTATTTGTGGCTTTAGACCATTTTCAAGGTTGTTGATTAATTTAATTTAACATTATGTCGATCTTCCGAGGATTAACTACTAAGAACATACAAATAAACCTTAGGTCCCCTGAGAGAATGACATTTTTAATATCAAATGTTAGCTCATAAAAACTTTATTGCTTTTAAGGAACTCCGCATACTCCTCAGCTTATTGCAATTTCGAAGAAGTCATTGACCTGACCACGCTACTGATGTATGGGAAAGTTTGATTGCATTACTTTGAACTTAATATGAGCACCTAGGGAGAACGTAATTAGTGGGAACGACTAGAGTTGAAGTCGATTTAGTTTTTATTACCAGATGCAGTGGCAATACAACTTAACAGAAGTCAAAACCAGGAGTGCCACTGGTAAGGCGTAGCTTTTAAATGCAATAAATGTTTATAGAATTATTGGTAACATTCTTGCATTATACAATCGTGTATAGACGGACATTTCAGTTCAACCTTTCAGTACCTTATCATGTCTAGTCATTACCGTCATTAAATTATATGAATTCACACTGACGAAATTTTCCAAATAACCAGCTAATGCGAGGGCGACCAATCAATGTAAAGTAAGGCTTTCAAGTTCGATCCCCAATAAAAATTTGTCTACTACGCGTCTACGCCGCCGCCACTTTTTGCGAAAGTTTAACAACATTCGAGTGAATAGCTATACCAAAGACTGAAACTGAACTATAGGGCCTCTCGTTTTGTTTTTAGTGACGCAATTTTTCTCTGGACATTGTTTTTAAAGACTTCCCATAAATTCCAGTTAGTTTTGCCGTTTGTTAGTCTCGGTGGGTTATCAATTTTCCCTAGTGACTCAGTTATTGTTAAAATGATCGGAGAATAATCAGAGGATCACTTTCTTCAACACGACAGGCAGGAAGTCCTTTTGGAAAAATGATATGATATAATTGAATATTATAGATACCTATTGGATTGCCTGTCGATTGAAAAATGTAATTAGTCCCTAAACCCACTTTGTAAGGCATTCCACTCCACCGCAATATCTTTCTTCTTCTTCTTCTTCTTTGTCGGAGGTTGTTACTATCCGAAAGAGCACTCAGACACAACAACTGGTCCATTGTATTGCCAAAAAGACACTATTACATTGCTGTACTTAATTTTTCCGTCTTTCGAAAAAAGATGAGAAGGAGCTTCAGTGATGAAGAGCTTAGATGTTCGACACTTGCCACGTCATCCCCGACGATCCGCCACCTGATGCGAGCAAAGCAGGACAACTACAGAGGAAGTGCTCCGCTGTATCGTCATCCTCTCCACAAGCAGGAAAGATGGTGGTGTCAAGCCCAATATCTACATTTAAGTGTTTGGAAAAAGCTTGGTGGCCCGAAAGGACGCCCACAAGAAGTCTGCAGTCGAAGATCCTGAGAGACAGAAGGAAAGACGCCGACCTCTTGCAGATGTCCGGACGCAGTCCACCGCAATATACTTCAGAAGTAAGGGCAACTTAGGCCTGACTTAATTTATTTTTGTAATGTTTGGGACGAACGGAAGAAAGCTTCAATTTTATGCCGAGTATACGAATGGCTAAATTATGAAGCTTTTGTAGCGCATAGGCGCTCGGGTGTTCGTCAGACGTTCGCGAGATGTGGCGCCGTGGAATCAATTTTTAAATGTAATTTGTGTTTTTCTTGGGACCGATCCTGAGACACGTCGCTCAGCAGTCCAGCACACTAACCACTGCACCCACAATCTCATATATATTTAGATAAATTTATATTCATATTTATATAAATTATGTCAGTGGTTAAAATCGCCGCCTAAACTAAAATATTGTTCAAGGGCGTATAGTAGTAAAAAAGTAATTTTTCTGTATTTGATCATGTATCTACAGATTGATTGCCTGATCAACTTTTTAAAATTGCACAGCTCTAGCCTTATTAGAAGTGCGAACAACATAACGTGACAGTAGGTAAAGGTAACCTCGATCTTTAAATCCAATTTCTGCGATTCCAAAATATACCATCATGTTATGTCAATATATCTTCTCCCTTATAAGCAATTCTAGCTCTCGATGTTTTTTTTTACCAAAGACCATCTATGAGTTGTTATTTCAAATAATATTTATGCAACATTTCATCAATTTCTTGTGCAAATTTTCGATTCAATTTGAGCAAACAAAAGCTCGCTGTATTAACGTGGGAATATACATACGACTATAAATAATCCAGCTCTAATATCTAATTTCCATACAACAGCATACGTTAATTAGCCGATAATTATTTTATCTATCTCTTTCTCTATTGCTACTCGAAAACAATATAACCCTCAAACTTCCATATTCCCATGTGGTATTAGCGATAAGATACACAACCATCAGTACAGTACTTCAACGTATATAACTAACAAAAGCTAGCGAGTAATTTTGACGCGTAAACTACGCCGCCCATGACGTTGTTTGTACAACAATTACTCAAATTGAAGAGATCAATTCTAGCCGCGCGCCAGGCAATCAAATATACGCCCAATCGTATCTCAATTTGTGTTTAAGTGTATAGATAAAGGAAAATAAATAAAGCCCAACAGTTTGCCAGGTTGCCCCTTTATTTTTCTATAGTCGCTAGCTAAATTGGTTTTCGACGATGAGAAACGAGAAAGCGATTGCCAGCAGCTAATATTAATTTTCAATTACTTAGGTTTAGAAATGACCTTTTCTATTTTCGTACAATTGTCGTGTTGTCAGCTATTGCTATTGGCTAATTCGTGACGACAATAAGGACCCGGTGGATTCGTGGAATTCCCTGTAATTAGATATGATTATGAGTTGAGTTGTTTGCAAGGAATTGTATGTTGAGTATGTGTATGACGTAAGCAGCTACAGCTACAGCGGATATGGTTTCAGAAAAACAAGTTAATTGATGAGATTCCAATGTTTAGCATCAGGATACTCGTAAATTGAGCTTGAAATATGGTCATGGATGTAGATATAGTGCTACCGTCAATTCGATTGAGCTCCCGATGTTGTCATTTAGGTGCCTTAGTGTGTGACGAATACAGCATTATATTCTATATATCTACTTTATCCCGACATTCAGCAAATTCCGACTCGTTTGAAGCTCGTTGGAGTCTATTTACGGCCAACGAATCTGGTTGGCCGTAAATATTTTATTGTGACAGCCACGGATTTGAATAGCAGGAACTTGCCAGGAAACACATATCATGGACGTGGTCCAACTGTCTTATCCGTTCAAGCTGTCTTTATTGGACCACAAGAAAGGGTATTGACGACAGAATAATTTATATTCTCTTGTCTCAAGGCACCAAGTGACAAAGAACCTAAACAGTAACGAAAACAGATCACATTCATTTCAAACAGAAACAGAATCGAGAACAAAATAATTGTTTGTTCAGCTACAGAAAATTGTATTTTAGCGACAGAACAGATCTGCAAGCAAGGTGTTCTGGCAGACCATCCGCCGTCTTAGAGAAAGGAAGTGGAACATTATCGAAGGAGTCAAATCCAAAGATGGTACACTTCTTTCTAATGAGGAGGACATCGTGCGCAGATGGAGCGAGTACTTTTCCGAATTGCTCAATCCAATCCAGGGCATCGAGGATGACACATCTATCGCCTTAAGCAGGGCGGAAAATAGTCCCACGGTAGAGGAAGTCACTTTTGCGATCAAATCGCTAAAAGATGAAATCCGACCAGAAATGCTCAAGGCCTTAGGTGAAGAGGGAGTCAAATGGCTCTCTCGTGTTATTACAGTGGCCTGGGAATGCGGCGAAACACCCAGCGATGGGGGTGATTGTGCCCCTTTTCAAGAAAGGGGATAAAAGGGATTGCTCCAATTACAGGGGTATATCACTTTTAAGTCTCCCCGGAAAAGTCTTTGCCAAGGTGCTGGAAACGCGTTGCAGAGCTGTGGTCGAGGCACGATTAGGAGATGAGCAGTGCGGCTTTCGTCCCGGCAGAAGCACAACCGACCAGTTATTCACTCTCAGAATGGTACTTGAGAAGGCTTGGGAGTATGCTACACCTGTTTACGCTTGCTTCGTAGATTTGGAGAAAGCATATGACCGAGTCCCTCGAGGGAAACTCTGGAGTGTATTACAGGAGTATGGAATTGATGGTTCTCTCTTGAGAGCCATTCAATCTCTTTACACAAACTGTAAAAGCTGTGTTCGGGTAAACGGCGTTAAATCAATACCTTTCACCGTGGGCGTTGGACTTCGTCAGGGGTGCGTCTTGTCTCCTCTCCTTTTCATTACTTATATGGACTGGATGTTACAGCGCAGTCTTGGCGAGGAACGTTTCGAATTGGGAGATCTGAGGATAAGTCATTTGCTCTTCGCTGATGACTTGGTCATCCTTGGGTCCTCCCAGACTGAACTTCAGCGCGCACTCGATCGGTTTGTAGCCGTTTGTGTTGAAGCTGAGATGAAGGTAAACGTGAACAAATCTGAAGTGATGGTCGTCTCCAGAACGCCTGTTCAATGCACTCTGCATGTTAGTGGAGTCCCATTGAAACAGGTGGAGAAGTTTAAGTATCTCGGGGTCTTATTCACGAGTAATGGAAGGAGCAATGCCGAGTTTTCCTGTAGGATTGGTCAGGCTGGATCGATTTTGAGACAGCTTGGTCATTCTGTTATCAGGAGGACTGAACTTGGTGTCAAAGCTAAGTTGTCAGTCTTTAATTCGGTGTTTGTTCCAACTCTTACCTATGGTCATGAGGTTTGGGTAATGACCGAAAGAATAAGATCGCGAATACAAGCTGCCGAAATGAGATTTCTCCGCTGTATTGCTGGTGTGACCCGTAGAGATCGCATTAGAAATACTAGAATACTTGAGGAACTCAATGTCGAGCAGCTACTTCTCCGGACGGAGCGATCCATGCTTCGGTGGTTTGGTCATGTTAAACGCATGTCCCCGACCAGGATTCCACGACGTGCTATGGAATCCGTACCATCGGGTAGGCGTCCTCTAGGTAGACCAAGGATGAGATTGTTAGATCAAGTCCATAATCTCTCCTATACCCGTATGGGGATTGCCCTTGATGATTTAGAGTCGATGGCGGAGGATCGAGAGCTATGGAGGGTCCACTTGAGCAACCTACACCCGCGACCCACTTAATGGACAAGCGGACCATTGAAAATGAATGAATGAATGAATGAATTAACGTAAACAAACCAAGTTTATGTTGATTGTTTCTGTTGCTGCCAGTGACAGAAATGTCAATCTATAGTAGCAGCCATGTTTTTTTCTGTTTAATGTGGTTTTCCATTGGGACATAAAATCAATCTTTTTTTTTTGATCCGAATCACTTTACATGTTCCTTTGGGACAAAAAATCAATCTTTTTTTGATTCGGATCACTTTTAGCAGATCTCGACAATTTTCGGGATTTGCACACACTCTCACTAATCCCAATATACCTTGAACAGCTGTTTTACGTCATTCAGAATTTGTGTTCAAAACAAAATTTCGAAAAGCCTCGTGAAAAGCAATTATTTAGAACAAACACGTAAATAATGGATATGGACTTAATTTTGGAAAAATCTGAGATCTTAAATAAAAATCTGATGTTCCCAATGGAAAACGACATAAATTTGTTCCACATCGGCATCGCATTTGACAGAATAGACAGCAGATATGTTTTTTTGGATCTGTTTCAGTTTTGTTTGGAGTAACTAAGAAGAAACAGAATTTATTACACAAATAAAGAGCCTTCTGTTCTGTTTCTGTTCTCTGTCACTTGGTGCCTTCAGTCAGTATGAGTATCAGTACCTGTTCCACTTTGAAAGAATCGGGTAGCTGGTCCTGATATATTTTTTTTATTATTGCAACTATTTTTGGTATAAATTTCTCAGAAGAGATTTACTTGATCAAAGGCTTTCCGAAAATAAAGCGGCGAGTACGAGTTGAACTCTGCTGATTGCTCGAAAATACTACGCAAGGTGTTGATGCGATCGACGAACGATCGACCACTGCTAAGCTCGAATTTAAAAATGTGATTCTAACCATTATCCGCTCAAGAATTATATTCGTAGTTGTCATTAGTATACCTATACCTACCTATTCCAAAAAAAAAACGCTAGTTATTTGAGTCCTTAAAATGTTCGCAATTTTGTGTGGCGGATTTTATTTCAGAGGAACTAAGCAGCTGGTATCGAGTCTATAGTTGATTTTTTATTTCATGATTGGAGCTTAAACTGGTTTAGCTACTATATTGGCCTTGAGAGGTGATTGATCGTATTTTGGAACTCTGAATCTAAAAAATCTGCTGATTTGATTATTCAGTACCTGCATTATAACTTCCCTGTCCTATGGTTGTTTATCCTTCATCCGACATTTGCTTTGAAATTCCACCTTTTGTTTTGAGCGTTTAGATTGTAGATTGTAGGGGGAGGTGGTGTATTAAATCCCAGATCACTGCGGCCACAAGTGGGCCTATTGTGATGTCCTCCATTTATAGCTCATCCATGATGCCGCAGTTTGTTATAAAGGTGGCTAGGTGTCAGTTTCGAGGTAGAATTTACCTAGATAAAGTTGACGTGTTTTGGTTAAACAGTTACAGTCAGTTCGAGCGTTTATTTTGGGCTCTATTTTAAACTTTAACGATCTATGATGGGCAATTTTATTCCAGGTGTCTTGAGATATCTAGGAGTCTATTATAGAGATTGACTATTTAGGCGCAGTCTTATACAGATTTTAGAAATGGGTACCTACACTTTTGATGTTACTCCCAAATAACGTCAATCGATGGATTTCCAATTTCAACGCTCTGTTTTTGAGTAGGTAAGGTCGAATTAAATGAGATAGCTATGTTGTATTTATTTTGGTTTGTTGATTTTACTTTCATACTCATCACAGCAGATCATCAGATGGCCTATTATAGTCCAGTGCTTTGCATGACCAGAGGCGTGCAGTTTGTAGGTATGTTAAGGATATTGACTTTATTACAAATTTGTATGATATATACGTTCCTACGACGTGTGTTAGTCACCTACGATACATTCCAATCTGTCTGCAGTCCATTGTCATTCAGAAGCTCTAAGCTTGAATCAATCTTTTACATAATAACATATTTGATAGATAACGCATTGTACAATGGATCTATATTCTATATGCAAATTTAACATTTATTCAGAATTTCAATTCATATATAAGTAGGTATATTGTATAGGTTAGGTACATAAGTCAATAAATCACTCCACCAGCCGACTCAATCTGCATTGTAAATAAGAAATCAAAAGTTATTATGCAAAATAATGCATACCTATAGAAATAACCTGATGATTTTAATATCTGAACAAAATATCTATCTATCAGTATATCACAAAATGCAGATGATAATCTACTGCAAAATTTCGTTTAGTCTGACAGTGACGCTGGCTATTATTCGTGTCCACCTAAGGGAATTTGGGTGTAAGGAAAACAAAAAACAATTACCTATGAAGATGTCCGGCTAAGAGTGCTGACTGTTCACTGATTTGGCATGCTCCGACAGAGGGCGTCAGTAAACTGAGGAGTAACTATTTTTGCAATCGATGTATATATGTAAATCTAGATAACTCAAAAAAAGCCCCCCATTCTGATGTCGAATAATTATGCGCATACTTATAAATATCTACTCATAATTATTATTGCAATCAGCTGCAAGCATTTTTACCATGTAATCTTAAGGTTTTTGAAAAAACAAAAAAAAAAACATTTGCGTTATGAGTCTTACATAAAGATAAATCACTAAGAAATGTAGACTTGTAACCTTTATTCAGAAAGACCGCTCAGTCGTGACTGCGCAGAACGGCAGAATAAAGGACTGGTTTTTATCTGCGCTGCCGACTGACATTGACACGCTTCTGAATTAACAGAGACATATTATACCTCCTCCTCCATCACATGTTCCATTAAATTTCTAAACTAATCAAACTTGAAGCGGTCAATTTCAATATAGTCTTAAAACGTCTACTCATCAGCATTTTCTTGGCACCTTTAATGGAAAACATGCCGTTCCAGTACCATCTAACTTGTTTCAGACGAATCCAATGAAATTATCATAAACCAATTCAATTCTAATTAAAAATTCAACTGACGTATACTGACATAAACAAATCAAGAAATAATTATTGTTTTGTATAATGCTGGACTTGCGTCAAATATTTCCATATCACACCCCGAACTCCGAGGTCACTGGCACGCTTTCTTAAACCGCAAAAAAAAATCGCATATTTCTGCAACAATTGCTGCGGTCTTTGAAAACAAGACAAAAAAACTTTGCCTGTCAGATAACTTTAAGACGCAACTTACTGTTGACAGTTGTTGAATCATTGCAACAATAACACCATCATTTGGGCCTTCTTTCGATAACTGTATATAAAATTGATCACAAACAAAAAAAAAAACAAGTCTTAAAAATAAAAACAATATTAACATGATAGCGAACTATGTGCTCAGGCTCACTCACTGTTTTTATTGCGCCAATAAAATTGAGATACACTTCTGCGTTTACCCTATGAATGTCTGTTTAGTTTTCAAACACCACTGGAAGATTTAATAATTTGCAAACATTTTCGAAAACATAAACATTCCAGGCAGGTGTTTTCAAAAAGTTTCACGCTATGAATGTGCGTTTAAAAATATCCTCCTCGAGAATCAACCTCCAGTGAAGTAGTCTCAAAAAAATGCTTGTAATAAGGTCCAAAACCACATGTTGGCTGTCTCGACTTTCAGCTGCGGTCAATGTCAATGTCACTTGCTGTGTGCGGTTGCCCTAATTATGAATAGGGCTACTTGTGGCATCTACGACAATTAGATAAATATCATAGGGAAACAAAGCGAATGTCTATAGATACTGTGTGAAACAATTGAAATGTTTGTTTTAGTGACATTATTTTGGAACTGTCTGTCAGTTTCATGATTGATAAGCGCCACCGCGATTAGTTTTATGTGTCAAGATCTGAAGTTCAACAGGCGCGCACATTGTTTGGTCAACCACAGGACTATGAGTACCAAGGACACTATTGTGACTTGTCATTTGTCAAGCAAACAATATAGTTTTGTGTGTGTTTTTTCGGTGACCCAATCCGACGAGTAGACCAATTAAAGTGATAAAGGGCGTTTTTTTTTTTTTGATGGCGTCCTCCGGCGGCAATAAATAATAATAACAACGCTAAAGTAAATGCTGACAATAATGGATTGCTCTACTAGGAAGTGAAAAAGTGTTTCGTTTCGTTAATTAATTGGTATAGCCGAGTGGAAGGGTAGCCGTGAGTAGGCTTAACCTTTTTTTTGGAGAGTCATAAATTCGTCTGCCGAATTTGGTTATAGTGGGAAAATATTTATTCAGAACTTCAGACGACTAATAGCGGTGATTAAGGTGTAGATGGCGGTTAATTGTATTACGTGGGTATGGGGTGAATTAGTTTCTAATGAATTGAAGCGATTATTTTAGGTGCACGCTGTTTAGCGAAGTCTGATGTAAGTTTTCGACTTTTATCCGCTTTTCTCAGTAAAATGTTGGGGGATTTTTCTTGTTGTTTGCATACCTGCTGCGGGTTAATCACAATCACATTATTCGAAGAGTACAATACTCAAGCAGCAGATACACCTCGCACTAACAATAAATTTGTTTATTTTTGTATATAAAAGTTCGAATCTGTAGGTAGGTATGTTTTTGTCGGAATGAAAAGTAATTTTTAACCTGAATAGGTGCAAGCTATATGATGCTGGTGCTATTTATAGAACGGGATGTTCTGTATGGACACACGATTTTTTCTGCAATGTTTCTGAATCCACGCGAGTTATGTCGGAGTTAGCACCCGCCAACATAACAATCCCACAGTCAGCACCCGCCAACATAACATTCCCACAGGCATTACTTCCAGGAAACGGTTTCATGATTACCAATAATATTCCCGGGAAACTGTAATGTGAAGTTGCCCAAAAGCCGAACATCGAATACAAAATTCACAGAATTCAACGATCGCAATTTCAACACACAGAACTTATTCACGCTGAATTTGATACCAGGCAATGAACTGCCACTGTATCAAGGTCAGCAGCAAGTAGATTAATAAGGGAAAATGTTAAGTTTAGTTTTTAGACGACTTCCAATCAATAAAGATACATTTAATTAAAGTCGGAATCTTTTGTTTGTTTTTAAAAACGCAAAAAGCTATAAACTCGATATCATTCGCGCCACGTCCACATATACCTAGTGGTATTGTATAGTCAGGTCTTCAGCTGTCAAACAAGTTGGAATATAGGACTCTTCTTATGACAGCTTCTAAATACTACATTTTTCGAAGTTCTTGCCTGGCGAAGACACTTGCGATCAGTACAGTATCTTCAACTATGAGGAGATTCCTATAAAAGGAAGAACACAGAATTTGAGGAGACCAATTTTGAAATATTTTTGTAATTTTTTTTTCATTGTTGGAGTATAATTTTAATTTGTGGTATAACATAATTATATACAGTAAGTGTCAAAAGTGAGTTAACACTAATGTTTTTTTGCATATTCTTTGGGGCCTTGAAACAGGTCTAATTCCCAACAAACTGGAAAAAGGTTGATACCGAAATATCGAAAATAGTTTATAAAATATAAAATAAATAAATAGGTGGCGCAACGGGCGGTAGCTTCTCGAAACCATTCGTTTGTGTGAGTTTTTATTTTTTGAGACGAATGGAAGGGACCTACAATTTTATGCCAATCCCGAACGGCTGAATTGAGAAGCTTTTTCAGGACAGTCATACTCTAGGTTGTTTGGCAGACGTACGCGAGAGGGCAGTAGAAAAAATCTTAAGATGGAATTTGTGTTTTTCCGGGGGTCGAACATGGGATCCCTCGCATAGTAGTCCAGCATACTAACCATTGCGCTACTGCGCCTACTTTATAGTTGAAAAAAAAAAAAAAAAAAAAAAATAGTTTCCCATCTCCAAAGAAAAATTAAAACTTTATTGGTGTATACACACTTTTGACGCTCACTGTATATTTTTAGTCTGATATTTAGAGAATAATATAGAGTTGGGAAAGTATAGATACTTGTGACATTACAGCGATTACTGGTAGCAATTGTACCACAAAAATATGAGCACAATCATTTTTACCATTGCAATGTTATAGTTGTTTTTACACTTTCTACCGCAATAAAAGTTGATTACCCGACGGCTTTTGCCACTTTTTATATAGACGTAATAATTACTGTGACAATGTGATCTGTAAAGCGTATATTTCGCATACCTAATGTGCTTTTCCCATAATCTACCTTAGTAAATTTCCAAATTCATCCCATATGTAGATATCCCCTTTGCATAAATGCTCGTCTTAGATGTTCGCAATTAGTTGTTGGCGTTAACGAATTTTTACAATTAGAGACACTTTTTCTGGTAGATTTTTTGACCCATACAAATGGAATGTTTTCTGTAGTTAATTTGTTCTTAAGACTTGTTTTCTTTTCTGCATTTGAGTCACACATTTCTTTTGACAGTATTTTCATAAAATGTTTCAATTTTCTACTCTTACTGTTATTGTAGTAGCCACTGGGACTTTTTCTTCTATTCTCTTATACGAGTATATAAAATGGAACGTAACCAGCGTTTCCGATTTGGCACGATCGTGCACTTATGGTACATTTTTATGAAAATGGCACTATGGCACGGAAACATTTCATATGGCACTTTGATATTTGTATAGTAAAATTAAATATTCGAAACAACAAAAAATATTTCTTATAAGCTCACCAGAAAACGTTTGAATTCACATACAAAATTTACATGCATAGGCGCAGAATGCAGTACTTTTTAATAACTCAAACACCAGAACTCACTTCAACTGTCAAAATATTTTGTTTTAAATTGAATGAACCCACCACATCGGGGCGAAACGCAATACTGGAGTCGAGGCCAAATCAAATTTAACAATTTGTGATGACAATCGACACTCCAAAAATGTATTCATTTCATAAATATGTTTATGATTTGAAAATAGTTTGATCACTTGAATGATGTTTGTTTGAGAATATTATATTCCATTTTCGGTTTATTTTTTTATCTTGTGAACGCTTGAAATTTGGTGTTACCCATTTTTAAACTTTTGTTTCGGAGAACACACCATCGTTTATACCTATTTGTGATTTGGTGGCACGCAATAGCTCAAAATGGCACCTTTCACTTTGCAAAATGTGGGCAGCGCACTTAAAACGGGGTAACACGGTTCTCGCAATTCATATTATTTGAATCAAGATATTCTTAGACCCTCCACAACTCGCGAACCATTCGTCCGATTTTCATAATTTTTTTTTTCCTGATTTATAGATGTGTGGCCGAATTAGGCCGTAGGATAGGTGAAAATTATACAAGATTAAAGGGGAGTAAGGGGGGTCTCACGAACAGTTAGGCGTACGAACCTGAAAGTTTGTATGTTGACACATAAGTCAAAATTATTATATGCCTCAGTCATCGTTTTCCAAAATTCGTCTTATAAGAGTTGAAAAAAAGGGGATGAGAACATTTCTATTTCGACCTTCTACGCTCAACTTGCCATTATACTCATAAATCTATGTAGGTCAATTCAAGAAATGGTTTTAATTGTTATTCAATACTTCGCCGAGTATGTTGAGCTAACTTAATCTTTCTGGTCCATCCAAGCAAAGAGTGGTAGGGACTAACTTTGGAACTAACTTTAGAACTATTTGGCCGATTTTAGCAATGCTTACAACATTGCACTAGCTACATCCTCCGGATCCATTATAGGTTACTTGGAGAAAGGATGGAGGAGTGGGTAGCGGCTATCTTCGGAACTATTCGGCCATAGCCGAAGTTGACCTCCGACTGCCATGTTTTTCACATGGACAGCTATATGTTACATTTTAGCGTGTGAACTGCAATGGTAATTTGTTTATACTTTGCGCCCACTAAAAAATATTTTGTAAGCATAAAAAAGAGGAAAAAATATAAACAAATATACAATGATAACTCAAATAAATTTTAATTTTATTTAAAGGAAAAGAAGGGCATTGCTAGTAGATTATAAGTCGGGAGAGCTTTCACGGGGCTCTGGCACTGCGGGTTCTTCCCTAGTGATGGCCTCCTAGAGCCATCCTTTCACTCCGCAGACAGTCAGGAAGACGATGATCTTCTCTTGTGGTATGTCAGCAAGGTTTGATAAAGTGACAATTTCCTCGCCAAGAATAGTCTTTCTGAGGCGAAAGAGAGCCGGGCATTAATGATTATGCAAAGAGAGGATTTATTCACTTTCTAGAAATAGTCTACATGTAGGGTTCGGTACGACTCCAATTTTATATTAAAAACTTTTATTCTATATTCCCTTACAATTGTACCCAATTCGTACTCAATTGCTCATTTCATTTTCTTGTTTCAGCGTTCTAAAATTTTATAATAAAGCTTACTCTAACGCACACCTTTCAAAACCTGCAAAACGTGCTAAGAAGTTTTTCAAACAGACAGGTGTACTGCAATCTACAAAAAAGTTTTTATACTGCAAATAATTATTTATTTTGATACGAGTACCTAACCTACTATACTACCCACCCTGTCTCTTCAAGTAGAATGGGATACCCCCTACTATTTTAAAAAACTTTTTAGACCTTCACCTTATTGACTTAAGATAACCATTGATAAATTTTAGAACCTGATAAGGACTCTTGGCGTTCGTGCCAAGTACAATTGCTTTCCTGTAGTTGTTTATCAAACAATAATTTCGTCACACAACTTATCCGGTTCTTGGAAAAAATACTTAAATTTATTTCGAACCAGTGGAGTTTGTTTATTAGATTGTAAAATCTTTCAACAAGTAGGTACTTAATAAAAAAAAATAAACCTTTCATTTCAGGTCAATAACTTAAAGAGATGCCTTCCAATCGACGAATCTAATAAATTACACTCTTGACTTATTTTGACAACATTCCAAAAACTACAAGTAGCTACCAGCAAAATGGCTCAACTCAGAACTGTTCTCTTCGTGACTGGTGTCATAATATTATTGACTTCATTCAGTGCATCCAGTCCCAGCAGTCTACTGCAAGATAGTCTGCACGTTCCCTGTACTTATATCGATACGGTCAATTTAACTGGCCATCAAAAGTTCGCCAACGGATCGTATCTCTATGATGGGACTTTAATTCCGGCTAACCTAGTTGGTATCTACGATTACAAGGCAGAGTCCTCATTGGAACGCATTCCTGTGGAGCCGCATATTCGTGGATGTATTTGCAAGCTAAAGCCGTGTGTGCAGTTTTGCTGCCCCCTCGATCACAGGTACAATGGATCAAAATGTGAGGCAGCGACTGGTAATTACAGCACTGCCATGAATATAACGACGAAACATGGCAACACTGTATCGGAAAATGTATTACAAAAATTTGCTATACAAGTTGGTATACCATGCGCCGAAATGTACCATTTGATACCGCATGTGAATTCCTTCGATGCGTTTAGTTTGTTCGAGGTGAGTTTGCTTTAAGTTGGGTTAAATATGTAAAACTTATTTTTTTGTTTTCAGAACGGAACTCTTTTGAGGTGGGATGACATGGTCTACCTTACGAAGGACGAGTATTGTTTGGCTACGACGAATGGTGTCGATAATTACACAGAGATTGTGGTGCCAGTTAATTGTTTCCAGCCTTCAACTGGTGGGACAAAGTCGCTGGTTTATGCGTGCAGTAAGTGGTGGATGGTAGATTGATAATAATATAAGAGTGACGTTTGTTTCTCCTTTCAGTGATGCTGTTTTCGGTGCCGTTTATGATACTCACCATTCTTGTGTATATTGCGATACCCGAGCTGAGGACGCTGCATGGAAAATCGCTTTGCTGCTACTTGTTGGGCTTATGCTTTGGATACAGTATATTGGGTGGCTTCCTTATCATCCCTACGGAAGACGTTTCACAGTTTTCTTGCGGCTTTTTTGGTAAGTGATGGTTGCAAGTGTAGGGGTCGATGAGATGAATTGAATGTTTTGGGCACAAGTTGGTGTCAACAACGGGCTAAGACCCACTTAAGTGTCGTTAATGCTCGCTAGTCTTGGAACCATTTTGAAATTTGGAGGAATTTCCGTATCTTGCTGATGCCCCCTTCGGCAAAGTCTGCAAGTTCTCCAAAGTTAGACTTATGAATGAGACGACTTCTTTTTGTTCAAAAGTGGGACCCCTGAAAAAAGTATGAGTTTGTACCTACTAAGTTGTTTTGTAAACTAATTGACACGTCTCTGACATTTAATTTGATTCTTTGGCAATTTTGTTAGCATTTTGTCGGGCACAAAAACTTCTCTAACATTAAGGCCTTCCGCACACGGCTCGTATCGTCATCGTCACATCATGAATTTGCCGTGCAGCGACGATAACGATACGCGTATTAAACCGCACACGACGCAATTTCCAATAGTCAAAATACAAAGCGTAAAGATGTCGCCTGATGATAAACTCCAAGCGTACTCGTACAAATACGATAAGCGGACGACACTTATCGCACCGCATACGCTACGATGTCGTATCGTCATCGTATCGTCATCGTCGTGTGCGGAAGACCTAAGGACGACCTCAATAATGTAACGGGAATAGCCAAAGTATTTCCCAAGCAGTGAGTTCTGTGTCGTGTAGTTTAGTTTATTTAGTTTGTAAAGCTTACATGATTTTAATTGCACTTTTAGGCCTACTGTCCACGAAGCATACGTGTCATATGCACGTTTTCGTTATTTGCAGCTTTTTGTACGCTTACTGGCAGCTTGCATATAAACAAACGAAGTTCTGTCCATGGAGCGGCAAAGTCGTAACTGCGCTTCGTAGTCGCAAATGCAAATGAAGCGCAGCTATTTGGTCAGTAGGCCTTAAGCTAAGGTTCAAACAATTAATCACAAAATAAGAAGCGTGAAATATCTGTTCCTAATTATTGAACTTTTAAAGGTATTCCCTTCTTCCTTCAAAAATGAGCAATTACAGAATTACACTAACATTACCTATATAATTTTTATACTATATTTATGACCTTTCTTCCAGGATTCTTGGCTTACTTCTCGTTTATGGCCAGTTTCTTCTGGCTGAGTGTGATCAGTTTCGACTTGTTTTACAACATTCGTGCACCACGTGGACGATTCAATGAGAAGAAGCGCTTCATACTGTACTCGATCTACTCCTGGGGAATGGCTCTGATCTTCTTATTGTTTACATACTATGTACAGCAAACGTCCTGGATTTCTGATAACTGGAAGCCAGCCATTGGCAGCGACGAGTTTTGCTGGTTGAATGGTAAATTATTAAACCTGCCCAATGGAATCCTTAAAATTATTCTCGATTTGTCTTACAGTGAGATACGGATGGTCGGCGTCGATTTACTTTTACGGTCCTATAATCATCATAATCGGTTTCAACATAACCATGTTCATTTTGACATCACTCCAAATCAATAGCGTTCAAAAGGAAATGAGTCGGATGATGGAGCGCAACGATAGCCAAAGGAATCTTCGCACTGAAAAGGATCGGTACCTAAATAGCTACAAACTGACTATCAGACTATCTTATAACATATTTTTTTCTAGATTTGGAATTTTTCTACGTCTCTTCTTGGTAATGGGTGTCACATGGTCTATGGAGATCATTTCATACTGCATCGGTCCAAACTCTTCATGGAATAAGCTATTCTATATCACTGACATCTGTAACGGCATTCAGGGATTCCTCATCTTCACATTGTTTGTCCTTAAGAAGAAAGTCAAGCAGTATATAACCAACAGGTAAGGCATTTAAAGTTATCCAATCAAAGGTTTTGTTTTTTTGAATTTGGTTGAATTTTGGATGCAATTCCTAAAAGATGCAGGATAATGCGTAATTTTTGTGAAGTTCCTGTGCTTTTATTCGTACACGTTTTCGAATGAATATTTTTGGTACACGTATAATTTTGGTATCTATACAGAGTCCATCGAAAGGTAAAGGATCGACGAACCGATACAACGTATGATTCAACGATGAGACGACAAATTCGAAGTGTTTCGAAACATTTGCGAAATTTTGTCGAATTTCGAAATAGTACTGTTTGATCAATTCAATCCAACCAGCGAAAGGGAGAGAGATGAGTCTGAAATGAATACGCGATGTGTATAACTGGTTAAAGTAACAAAAGGTTAAAGTAACAAGAGGAACTTGCATGATGCAACATAGTATGGTTCCTATACTTTGATGTCGTAAAGTAGATTACGAAAAAGGTTATCGGTATCTGTACATAAAACTCGATGTTGTGAATCTTATAATAATCCTCTATAAAAAGGAAGTACTACATAGTTTTACTAAAAGTTTTTAAAAATTCAACGAGAGAAAGAAAATTTGATGCTACACTTCTGTCAAAAAGATTCATAAAGTGGTTGCTAAAAAAACATTTTTGAATATTTCTTACCTTAATTCTTATTGTAACAACTTTTTTCGTTACTAAAAATATTGCTCAATTTTATTTCACTGTAAAGGGTGAAATCCAAATCGATTATCGTTTACGCTGATTTCAAATCTGATTGACCCTTGTTCAGAAAAAGTGACTCGGGGGGATAATCTTTTTGAGCATTTTTCATCTACACTACTTTGCTTTTCTGAGATAAATGGCCAATAAAACAAACCTAATATTGAGTTCAAACTGCTTTAGCTTTGAGTATTATTGACGCTAAAAAACTGATTGTCAAATTAATAATTTTAAGCAACGATATTTCTAGGCTATATAAAGACGGCTCAATCCAGAAAACATTTTTAGTATCAAAGCGGTTGGGAGTTTCACAAGCAACTCTTGTGAGTAAGAGCCCAACTATATTTTACATAACTCAGCGTCAGAACGTGTGAACGTAATACATATATATCAATATGGTTAAAGGAATGTGCTATTACTAGGTAAAAAATACTTCCAATGAAATGTTGTGTCCTTGAAGATGCAAGGAGATTTTTAAAAAGAAGATGGTTTTTAAGATTTTTGAAAAAAAAAAGGTTTAGAGTGAATATTTTCTGAAATTTAAGCTATAAGCGAATTAATGAACGATGCTAATTATAAACGCTTGTTATTAAAAATAACTAATTCAGATTGCCCAATTTTGCTTTGTGTATTTTGTTGTGCCATCTGTCAGTAGTACATACATAGTTAAAGGGTTGTCTTGCAGGAGGGATGTGTCTTAAGATTTTTATCCTTTGGCCGAATAAGCCATGTCTATTAGGGTGGAGCGTCAATGTATGGAGAAAAAAAAAGTTGATGTATAATATAATATCATTTTGATGAGTAGAATAATTTGACATTAACATTTTTTTTTTGGATAAAGTCTTTAGCCCTCTACCTTAGCTCAAAGTTTTGAGTTTTTGGAAAAAAAAACATTTTTTTTTTTTGTTGTTGAAAAAAAGATTTGTCCTCGGCCCAGCCAGATTATTAAGTCAAGACAATCATTTGCTTTAAAATTTAACTTCGGGAGTTTAAAAATTCCTTAAATTACCTACTTAAGAAATCTTGGATAGTTTAGGATAAAGTAAGTAGATTAACTGGGTTTGGTGAAAACTCACGACGGCAAGTCCATCACAATTTTCCAATGCCTTCCCAATGGGTCCCGAATAGAGTTGAGGTCTAATGTAGCTCCATCCAATTTAATAAATATATGACTTAGTTCCAATTCGTTGGCATGTAGTAAACATTAACCATTGCAGCGGTGCGGTGTCCCCAAGCCGGATAACGCCACTTCTTAAACCAGTGTTTGTATAGCTGTACCATCGCAACCAGTAACAGTATACAGATCATTTACTTAAGTCTGTCTGTCCGAAAGAAAGGAGTTCATTGAATCCGCTATAGTTTCCCTGTTGTAGAAGATGTGGTTATAGATAGATGTCTGAGGAGCATGAACCCATTTGAAGAAATTTTTCATTTTGGAGAACTTTACGTTCAACTGCTAAGCGATCTGAGATGCAGTACTGACCACAAACTATGGCTAAATTTGGAAGGTACAATCGATTTCTCTCACTATTTTCATTACAATTTTGAAGCACCTACGTGGCTGGGGTTCAGTACCAGTATTATTAGTAGTTGAAGACGAAAAAGCAGGAGGATTTGAGTGAAACCTCGGTCTTGCTTTTGTTTCAAGTGATGTTGGATGGAGATTGGTATATTAAAATCATTTTTATTTATTTTCTGCTTCCTAAAATCTTTTTCTTCGAGTATTTTAGTTTCCAAAAGGTCCAGGCCTCCTATAGCCATTATTCTCTAATTTTTCCGATCTTTGTAATGCAGGAACCTTCTTGTCTTTCGGACAAACACATTTAAATGTACGCATTTGCAGGAACAAATGACAAATAGTTCAGCAAGAGATTTATTTTCCACACTTCTAAATTATTCTAATATTCAGTAAAATCTAGCGATGATCTAGAGTGGTGCGAGACAAACATTTTTCATCAGATACCAGCCGCAAGTCGGACCGATAGGACAGTCCGACACACCAAATCAGAATCGAAGTGAAATATTCTGTAAAACAGAATCCTAGAGCAGAGTGAGGAAAACAATTCCTCTCGATCAGGTGCATGAAAGACCGAGACAGCGAACAACAAGTGCAACAAGAAAACCATTAGCCTTTTTTTCTCGTCAGCTAATATTCTCGTCGTCATACACAAAAAACGATTTTTATATTGCAAAAATATACCCACTAATCCAATTTTCAATTTTCAGATTTTTATTTAATTTTTTTTGTTATAAAAAATTCACCTAAAAATTATTTTAAGTGGTGAGCTTGACGCCTTTTAACAAGTATCTCGAGAACTGCTCATCGTACATAAAAGTTGTTGATATCTTTTTTATAAGAAATTGAATTATCTTTCTTTTTTGTTTAGAATATTTTTTTTTTCGGACTTATACTTTCAAAGTTAAAGAGCCGACAACAAAAATTAAGGCTATTTTTCCCAATTTTGCAAAACTTTGAGTTGTGGTAGAGGGCTAACAAAAGTGAAATTAATTTTTTTTATTATTTTTTACGGTTAGTTATAGTAATAATGCAACTTTTTAGCACTATTCGAAAATGAAAATCGAAAAAAAATGTACGCTCCACCCTAAATTGTCTATATTCGAAATCATTTCGGATAAGGCAATTTAATCATAGGTTTTCCACGATTAAACTTTTTAGCATTTCCAAAGTCTAAAGAATTAACAGTCAAAAGGAAGATCCAATTTATAAAATTCTAGTACCTGACTGGCCCAAATTGGGTTTAGCATTTAGTGGTGAAAGTCAATCCCCTAACATGCATTCCAAAAATGGACACATCGCATTGAATTTATTCCCTTGATTAGTTATTCTATAAAAATAATCTTAGTTTTCGTATTTATTTCTGTAAATCTGAATCAAACTGAAAATAGGTTCCATAAATCATCGGATCGAGAAACGTCCAAGGCATCTCATTCAACCATATCTGAGGAGATGTCAGAGCGGCTCTAAAAAATATAAAATTAACACGACAAAAGCCCTCAAAAGGTAAAATTTATTAAAAAGCAAACTTCTTCAGATCATGGTTTCGGTAACTACATGGGTTATGCACAAAAAAAAAAAATTCTACACAATGGGTTTCTCTTCTACAAAATTTCTAACACACAAAATTGGAGCAAATACTATAAATGGTGTCGCTAACAACTATTCTGACTTAAAGCAAATTAACAGCTACTACATACAATAGTTACATTATATAAGCTTCTTTTTGCATGTTTTTTTTTTATGCAGGTATTTTTAAATAAATTTACTAAATTTTTATTTTATTTTAACAACTCAGATACCAATCAACTAGTCGCACGGAACGTCAGAGCCAATACTCCAATAAGACGACATCAAGTAGCATCAATCTACCAATGAACGGCATTGGGGTCGATAAACCTCTGATGAACAAGTCCGTTAAAATTCAAAACTAATTATGACGAAACGAAAGTAAACTGCTAAAAAAAGAGAAAGACATGAACAAAAGAGACCATCGAAGGGGAAGCGGAAATGAAGAAATTTACAAACAAATTGTATCGAATCAGTTCAGATTATTTTTAATTTTTTATGTTTCAATTTAATTTAAGACTAAAACTTATAAGAAATATAAAAGACCGTTGTTTGATTAGGATAAAAAATCTCACTATACATTCTCTATACAATATGTAAGTGTCATTGCTTTAAAAAGGTTTTACTTAATAAGATGTACCTACTGTTAAGAACAAAATAGACGATAGTTGAATGAAAAAAAAAAGAAGAAGCGAAAAAAAATATATTTCTAGTGTGATAATCAAATTATCTCAAAAAGAAACCAAAGACTAGGATGTAAGGATATTTTCCAATATTTTGTTGTTAAGTGTTAGCAACTATCTTAAATGGAAATAAAAATTAAATGCACACAACTGCGGATTGGTTTCATTTATTCAGCTGTCAGTATGCATTGTATCTGGGCAATTAAATTGATTTCGGGGACGGGAACTGTACTTTGAGCAGTATGCCAAGGAAAATGACAATACTTTTGTAATCTGCACATGCACACAAATTGGCCGAATTTTTCAGTAAATTTTTCGACCAAAATAAGAATGGATATATTGAAGACCTTGGAAGGGTATCTACCTACACTCAATCGCTCAAAATTTCTTCATCAGAAAACCTAAAACCATCGAAATACCACTTCGTAGCAGACCATGTACCAGAATGTTTGTCGGAATATTTAAATATTTAGCCTTATTCAGAGTGTCGCTTTCGACGATTTAAAACACGTTTTTGCATCATTGAACGCCATTTTTCCGTTAAACGCCTTGTGGATCCCATTAGTGTACGACTGTACGACTGTACGACCAACTTCATGTGAAAAGTTTCCATTACATTCTTTAAGGCGTTGAATCCCAAAAAAACGACGATTTTGTTAACAAATTAGTAATTGCCAAGTAATGAAAAATGGCTGAAAATGTAACTTTTCTTGAATATTTGGTGGACACTATTCACTGGCAAAGGGGTTTTAAAAGGCGAGTCTTAAATATTGACGTCAAGACCGAATGGGACTATATAGCTACAATCCAGCCCCAGCCTAGACCACCTTCAAGAGATGAAAAGATTGGCAGAAAGTTTTTGATCACTCTAAGGCTCGAAATCAAAACACACGTGCGATTTCAATCGCGCGACTGATTGGTAGCAAAAAATGAAACACACACATTTTAATATGAATGCGCGCACATAAGATCCAAAATTATATGCGTGTAGTCGCGCGATTGAAATCGCATATGTGTGTTTCGGGCCTAAAGCTTTTGTTGAGTGTAAGCTGTGCTAGTCCTAATTTAAAATGTTTTTCCTACACCCTTCTGGTAGCTACCCGCAGCCAAGAATCGCAGCAAGTCATATCACCGGCCCTGTCGGCAGCCGTGTACTTTCCACGAGCTTATCTTTTATTTCGTCCAATGAGATTTTATTAGACATGCTAGAAATCATTTTAATTTTTAAGATAATAAACTAAGAATTAAAAAAAAAAAAAACAAACAACAAAAAACCGATACAACCATTCATTTGTCAGCTCTGCAGATTAGCTGGTTCGGATCGCATGTGGAATTTGAACTACTTACCGACGTCGTTGTACCCTGTAGTCGAAGTTATGGAATAAGTATTGTAAAATAAAACGCATCAAATAACGACAAACATAGTGATAGTAAAACGACACTCAGAGTCAGAATAAGGGTAATTAATAAAATCGATCGCAAATGGCAAGTAGACAATTGATATCAGACCTCGAGCGTAGGTTAAGAATTAAGAATCATTCTATTCTATTACTTACATCTGAGTTCAAGGTGGCAAACAGGCTAAAGATATAGCCAAGAAGCCATGTAAGTCGCAACGCAACCCTATGATCCGTATTAAAAGACACGTAAGTACCTTTGTTCAAATTTTCAAAACACTGAACCGAATGGAAAAATATGAAATAAATTATGTAAATAATTCGAAGCTGACTTATTATAATTTAAGTAAATATCAAAGAGTATCTGCCATATAAAACGCTTCATAAGCAAACTAGTCGATTTAATAAAACTTTTTCTCAGTAAAGAGTAAAGTAGAATCCTATACGCATTAATTTCAGAAGTTTAAATGAGATATTTATCCTCAAGTAGAAGAAGGTTGGCAGCACCTAAATTCGGAGCACTAGAGAAAATGTACTGTAGTTAAATCCTTTCTGGACAGGGACACTGCAATGGCATTGTATGATTTACAAATTGTAATAGATTAATAATGTATTTCATTTTATTTCACTAAAATATACCAATTTATACTTGCATACTTTCAGGCGCATTAGGAAAAAATCATTTCAATTGTTTTTTTTTGTCATTTTTTTTTTTCAATTTTACTTTGCTCTGTTTCTGTTGAAATAGATGTTCAATAGTGGCAATTCTTCCGTCATTTCAGAGTAACTCATGTCATTAAGACCAAATGAGGTTATATCCACTGTTGTTGATATTATTTTGAATTATGGAGGAATTAACGGTATTTACTCAGCAAGGATATTCGCAATATATGCAGTTTTCTGAAAAGAGTAGGTACTCCTTATTCATACAAGTTTCTGAGGTCATCATAAAAGGTCTTGCTTAGGCTTAGGGCTCGGCTTTCTTTCAACGCATTGATGGTTGAAATAGGTGAGTTACAACAGAACTATATGTATATATTTGAATCAGAAGTTTATTATTCGGTGGCATTGCCTTCATGACCTCAGAGATAAAATATTCAAGAAAAATCACGTAATAAATATGACGAATTTTATCATCTTTACAAAGACGACATCCGAAAACATCTCGACAAAAATTGCTGAATACTTTTGAATGTTATTATTATTAAAAGTATTCGATTATGTACCCAAATCTATTGACAGCTGCGTTTTAGCTTAAATTTCTTGCTAAAAAACTGAGCAGAAGAGTTTATTCGCTTTAGCGCCATGTTTCGTTTAGCATGTAACTTATGTAGCAACGAATCTACTATTTCCAGTGCAATTAAAATGTATGGGCCCAGTTTATTAGCTTTGACCTTAGCTTTAGCTTTTCGCATGCACTCTGTACCTCGCTCTGTCCGTAGCCTAAGTGGGCTCATCGCCTAAAGAAGACAGTTTGCCTGCAGTAAACCTCGTCTCGAGCGGGTAATCTACAGCATTGTACTCGCATATGCATATCGCCGAAATTTCCTCAATTCCGACCGAAAATCAATTATTCTTGCGGATTTAAAATTTTCGGTGTTATGTACCTAATTTTCATTTGTGTTCAGCTAGACCGTATAGGGGCGATAGTCACATTTGAGGGCAGCGCAGCCAACTTAAAATCACAACAAATTCAATTTATTTTCAATTATTTTTATTCAATATTCTCAAGCTTACATAATGTTGTGTACGTACCTATATATTATATCAAATTTTGATTTACCATAGATTATGTGTTAATGAAAGAAAAAATAGTTGGAGATATTTATCCATCTTTATTCTACAGTGAGCGTCAAAAGTAAGTAAACACCGATGCTTCTTTGAGTTTTCTTTAGGGTTCGAAAACAGATCTAAAAAAACCAACAATCTGTAAAAAGTTTTATGACGAAATAACAACAATTATGTTATGTCATATCGACAACAAAAAATACGTTATAAATATTTAAACAAAATTGTATCCCAACTCCAAAGCCAAATGAAAACCGCATTGCTGTTCACTTTCTTTTGACGCTCACTGTATATAAAAATGGAGTTTACGACTCACTGATCATCAACGCCCAGCCCAAACCCTTTGCTCTAGAAAGCTGAAATTTTCCACATATATTCCCTTTATGATGTATAGAAGAAATAAGGAAGGGTATCTTAAGGGTAAATGGGGGGTCAAAGTTTGTATAGGATCCGATCGACTTCAAACTCGGTTTGTGTAGATACTCTATTATAAGAAACAAATATAATTAATTTCTCCGATTTTGGACATTTTGCTTGATGACTGAGTTATTGTCGATGACCCTTTTAAAGGGGGCCATTTCACAAACCGTTCGTCGTATCAATTTAAAAATTTGTAATGGCTGTCAACCTTCTGTCGCCGTTGAATATGCTTATCTCTTCATCTAACTCCAGCTTACGTACTCCAAGGATATTCAAGCGGAATTCTGTAAGAATGGGGTCATACTGCTAGAATGTGGTACACACCCTCACGATCTTTCTGGTTGCATTATGTTTCACAGTATAGGAAGATCTGGCCGGTGTGGAATATAATTAAGCATTTGTTAGCTAATCAATATGTTTTGTCTTATAGATAGAGGTTCACTCTGCTATCGTATGATCTGGTGTTGAGATGCGGGCGCTTTACTTACTTTGACCTGCTTTCTCCAATATGGTGTTAATTTTTCAGAGATACTAACTACTCCTTAGGTACTTTCTTACGTATGTTTCCTCCGCGATATATAAATATAAAAGTGAAAACTAACTGACTATGAAGGACTGAGGACTGCGCAAGCGAAGCCGCTGGCAAAAGCTAGTATTTCATATGCAACAAAGATTATGTCGCATCAAAACAGACTACAAATTAGAATGAAATACAAAATTTTTATAATTTTGGGCTGTTGAAGTTACATCATCATACATGTCTATATTTAATAATATCGTCCTTAAAATCAAAATATGTTTCCATTTCCAAAATGATGTCTGTTTGTAAAATATTTATCAGTGCTATGTACCACACCCAGATGGCGTTGTAACTGATCGAATGCGAAAACATTGCTGCTCACAGTTTCTCAAAAAATAAAAATAAACAACCAAAATTTTCACTGCATTATGTATATTTTTTTTAAAGAAATATATTACGTGCTTTTATTTAATAACAAAATAATGTTTCAATGATTACATTCTAATCTTTGGTTCTTTTGAGAACATTTAATAACTATACACTAAAAATGTGTTTGTTCGTTCTAAAGTTAATTAAGTAAACGCTCTTAAAATAATAATGGCACTTACATAAACTTATTTAGTGAAGTATTCTATTCAAACTTTAATAAAGTTCATATTTTTGAATGATTTAAACTTAACACATAAAATAATAATAATAATAATAAAAAAAAAGCAAAGCAAAAGCCAATTCGATGTACAATTTGTCATTTCGATTTCACAGTTATCTTTTGTTAATGTCTTTCTGTGTATTTTAAGTTTTTGTTTCCATATGGTCAGTTCTATCAATTAACAGTCCTATTTATCAAAGGTCTATCCGCTCCAATGCAATTCATTGGTATGTTAAGGGTACTTGTTGTTGTCTTGTTCGAGAACTGGCTCTGGCGTTCCTTCTGACTAGTTGACTGGAATCTATTAGGGAAATAAAACAAAATTTAGTACCTAAGCATTTATTGGTTTTAAAATATTTTTCTATGTTAGATGGGGGAGAAAAACGTGCAAAAAGCATTATTTAACTGTTTTATGGAGCTGTTTTTTTTTTTTTTGTTGGTCAGTAAATTTATTTCAGTCACCTTATTATTCTTTCAATATTAAACATGCTAAACTAAATTTTAAATAAATTTATAAGAAATCTGTGTATAGTTTCTGGTTATTTAGTTTAGTTATTTTATAAGTGCAAGTAGTGCCCAAGTACCGCTGCATATTAACCAATGTCTAAAGAACGTTTTATTTTGCTTCTTTAGTTTACCTTTCGAGGGCTTATGTCAGGCTTAGATATTACGTTAGAGTCGGTCCGATATTTCCTCGGATGACGTTGGGGGCGACGGTGTTGATGGTTCTTGGTCCTCTTTCTGGAACCTATTTTAAGTTCGATTCAGATTTAACGAAATAAACAGGGCGACACATTCAAATTAAGACATACATTTGAAATGGATGTCTCAAATTGAATGCGTCACCCTGTATGAACGAATTTGGAATTCAAGGCATTTGAATTGAAAAATTTAACTTTGAAATTATGAAAGGTTAAATTTTTAACGTTAATGCGAGTATTTTTAAAATAAATATATCACCAACATTTAGATAAAGAGTGCTACCTTATTCCCTAAGAAATATGGTGAAAGGAGGTGGGTAAAAAAGAATCTTGCTTGTTGGCGAGATACCCATGTCTTCGGAGTCATGTCCGACTTTTCGTTACTTTTACAACAGAGACAAATTGACCTTAAGAAGTTATATAACAGACTGCTTACTGCGAAGCGAACGGATGAAGATACAACAACTAATGTGAACAACGAGTGGAGCAGCTCCACTTGTCAAATGCAAATTAATACTAATTAATACCTACAAGCCACTTTGGTAATGCTCTAGCTTTGTGCAATTTTTTTTAATGAGATCATGTCTCATGATGAGATTTAAACCAATACGCGGATCGATTAAAAAATTGCTAGTAGGTACTCGTTACTTTGATGGTTGTCTCTTTTCTGTCGTATTTTATAAGAACCCGTATAGATCTGCTGACATAAATTGAGATGCTGAATTGTTGGAAAATAGATGGCACTCGTTACTTTGATAAATCTCTCTCTTTTTAATCGGTTTACATCGATTGCATGTAATTTAAATCGAGTTTTCTCTGTTTTTTTAAAATTTTCTGATTACTTTCTAGAACAGCATTTTTGCGATAACGATTGTTTTATCTTGATAACTAGGAAGCTGCCGGTAGATCCCTCATCAACTACTAAGCAAGTGACATTTTTGAATACATTCTTCCTTGAATGGGTAAATTTCTCAGCAGGAATATTCTTGAAGATAAGACGGATGCTATCCTAGAGTCAATGTACCGATTTACAAAGTCAACAAGTTCACCAAAAAAATTTGCTCTCACTCTCATGAATTGCATTCAAAATAGATTGCAAAAAATCGAAACCTAACAATTGGATAACTTTGCATTCTTTACCTTTTGGTTAGGTACTGCTTGATTTTCCTTTTCAAGACAAACAGTGTGAATATAAGGAATCCTTGAATGCCATTAAGGATATCGGGTATGATGAAAACCTTATCCCACGGTGGAGTGTTACCGATACAGTATGACAGGATCTCCATAGACCAAGTGACACCCATCACTATGAAGAGACGAAGAAAGATTCCGAAACTGAAAACAGAAAGATGTATAAACGTTTTAAATTAACAACTTGCATCTAACTCCTACCGATCCTTTTCAGTGCGAAGATTCCTTTGACTATCATTGTTCTGCATCATTCGACTCATTTCCTTCTGGACACTGTGGATCTGCATTGATGTCAACACGAACATGGTTATGTTGAAAGCTATGATTATGATGATAGGGCCATAGAAGTAAATCACTGCAGACCATCCGGTTTTTACTATAGATATAAAAAAAAGGGGTAATTAAATATTCGGTTAAGTGTATCAATGTTGTTACCATTTAACCAGCAATATTCATCGCTACCAATGCCCGGCTTATAGATAAAGTCAATTGACGACTTTTGTGCACAGAATGTCACCGCTAGCATGACGAAGGCCATTCCCCAGGAATACAGGGAATAAAGTATGAAGCGCTTCCTCTCATTGAATTTACCACGTGGCGCACGGATATTGTAGAACAAGTCGAAGCTGATCACACTCAACCAGAAGAAGCTGGCCATGAACGAGAAGTATGCAGTGAATCCTGAAAAAAGAAAATAGAAAATAAAGGCATTTTGTCAATATTTTAACGCCGCCAATATCGAAGGTATTTACCAAAGAATGCGCAATTGAATTGCGATATATTGTCCGGCGGTATCAAGAGGAACGCCCCCAGTATACTGTATCCAATGCATAGGCCCAACAAGTAGCAGCAAAGAGATTTACCATGCAAGGTCCGCAGCTCTGGTAGTACAATGTACACGATTATTGTCAATAGCATGAATGGCACCGAGAAAAGCATCACTGAAATTGAAACAGAAAACATCTTTTAGCTGCCGTATATATGAACTTTTTTTTTTTTAACTTACTGCTCGAATAAATAAAGGACTTGGTAGCATCGGTTGGAGTTTGAAAGCAATTAGCTGGTACTAAAAGCTGTGTAAATCTTTCAACGCCCCTATATTGAGTTAAACAGTACTCGTCGCTACTCAGGTATTGTTCGTCAAAGTGCCTAAAAAGTGTGCCGTTCTGAAATGAAGAAATGTATTTGCATAATCAGATCTTCGACTATAATAAAAATCAGATCTTTCTCCTTAAATTGTAAATAAGAATTCTTAAACAGTTGAATAGGTACATAATACTTCTCACACAAAATATGCATATATATAGTCAAGCTTCATAGAGATTAAAAAACTGCATTTACAAAAGCCTTTATACAATGACTGAAGATAGCTCACTATATTATAGAAATGACCGAACGAGGTCTATTTCATAAATGATCCCAACTTACCTCAAACAAAGTGTAGTCATCTTCATCACTTTCATATGGTACCAAATGGTACATATCCTTGCATGGCAAGTGATATTTTATGGCAAACTTGTCGAATACATTCGCTGTTATCACCTCACCATGCTTTGTAGTTATGTTCATCAGGCTGCTAAACTTTCTATTTGATATTCGACAATCACTTCCATTAAATATCTGACCTAGGGGACAGCAAAATTGAACACATGGCTTTATTTTGCAAATACATCCGGTTGCATGCGGTTCGACAGGAATTCGTTCTGTTCGGTCATTAATTCCGTAGTCGTAAATGCCGACAAGATTCGTTGGAATTATGTTCCCATCATGCAGATACGTTATATTAACACTGTCAGCGAATGTACATGAAGCATCTTGAGGTTGAGTCTTTGTTACAGTTGCACTAAAAGTTGCTTCTATCAAAAAGACGCATGTCACAAAAATTACGAATTCAAGTTTCGCCATCATGCTTGAAAGTTTATTGAACAGGATTCTCTGGGAGTTTTGTTTAGTTTCCTCGAATTGATGGCATTATTCAATTATTTTTCTGAAAGAAAGAAAAGTCGTTAATAAATTAGACTAAAGTAAAATATTTTTAATAAATGCACTGACAAGTAGAATAGGTTAAGAATATATTCCTAGTGTGCTTTGACAAGAAATTCATAGCCGAATTGTTTAAAAACGCATGTAAGTTGAAGTCTTATCGAATCTTTGAAGTTATCTACTATACTTAAAACATGTGCAATAAGGGAGTGTCACATTTATTTATAAATTTTACCGATAGCGCAATTATAAGGAATATAGGGTGAGCCTGAGCATTATTAAAAAAGTTCTTAAAGTGGAGGATGGTTATTGGGATTCTTGCTCTCTTAACATACCATAAGATTGGCGCCCAACATGGGACTTGCATGAATAAGATTTTACGGCTTCATAAGAGAAAAAAAAAGCCTTTTCAGCATCAAAAGAAATGTGCTTTCTACTCAGAAACACTGATTCATATCGCACTACTTTCTTCTGACATAACTGGTAACTTTTTCTGGCATAACTGCCCGATAGCAGGTGGTGCAATAATATAAAGTCAATGAATTAAATCAAAAAAAAAAAAATAAAAATAAAAAAACACAAATCTTTGAACGTTAATTTAATGAATTAATTCGTCGCGGGTATTGCTCGATTCTCCGCCATCAACTCTAAATCATCAAAGGCAATGGCCATTTGGGTAGAGGAGAGATTATGGACTTGATCTAACCATCTCATAATGGGTCTACCTAGAGGAAGCCTGGCTGATAATATACGAATTACATAGCACGTCTTGGGGGTTGGGATCCTGGTTAGGGACATGGGTTTAACATGACCAAACCTTCGAAGCATGGTCTGCTCTGTCCGTAAAAGTAGCTGCTCGACATTGAGTTCCTTGCGTATTTTGATGGTCCTTATACTATCTCTGCCGGTTACACCAGCAATACAACGGAGGTATCTCATTTCGGCAGCTTGTATCCGCTATCTTATTCTTTCGGTCATTACCCAAATCGAATGACCATATAATATATCTAGGTAAGAGTTGGAACAAACGCCGCTTTAGGTTAAGTTAGCTTAGGTAAGGTGGCTGTCCGAAAAGAAAAGGGGACGCACTTAGACCATAATTAATTGGTCCATTATGATACACGGCCATCACTAAGGAGGGAGACTGGTGCATGGCGGAAGTGGGTGATGGAATCAGTCAGCTTTGCTGCTTGACCAAAAGTCCGTGTATAGATTGTCTGTTGGAAAAAAGGCTGACGGTAACCGTAGCAGTTTGCCTCGCGTTTATTTTCTTTTGACGACCAGTCAACGTAACAGAAACTGGTGCTAAGGAGAGAAGCTCGATTGAAGCACTCCGAGTCCGACCTACTGCTTGGTACTGAAAAAGAGAGGTCGCGATTTGTTTTCGGTGGAAAAGGTGAGGGGTGACCGAAACAGTCTAACCCCCCATCTGTTGCCCCTGACGGGGTCCTCGATTTGTCAAGACGAGGTTGATTGATTTAGTCAGCTCCTCCAGTTTGCGGATAGTCTTCGGGGAGGGCAAGGGGGAGACCGAAGCAGTCAAATCCCCAGTTGGTAGCCTCAGACAATCCGTCAGTAGGGAGGGTGGGTGGTACAGATAAGTTAAGAAAGACTGCGACTGGAGAAATCGACGAAGGGTGACCAAAACAGTCTAACCCCCCGCTGGTAGCCTCTGACAGTCCGTTAGTAAGAATGATGGCTGGTACAGATCGGATAAAAAAAAATTATCCGGCAGGAGAAATCGGGGAGGTTAGACCGAAACAGTCTAACCCACCGCCTATTCCTTCTGACGGAGTCTGAAAGTTCGACGTGTGAGGGTGAAATTTACTGACGTAGTCAGCTCTTTCCGTTGGCGGTTTAGTCTTCAGAAACAGACAAAAAAATGGGTGAGTTGCGTGTTGATATTTCAGTGAAGCCAATTCGACTTTGTAACAAACTTGCTGATGCAGCAAATATCGGTACGGGACAGATCGTTTAGGTCCTCAAAGAAATAAGCCCTTAAGGTAGTCATGCGTAAGGTGGCAAGAGATGGACAGTAGCAAAGGTGGTTTCCTCTTCCTCCTCGCCAATGCAGCTTCTGAAGAAATCGTTGTAGAGTACGTTAGTATTCCCACGACCGACGGAGCTGGTTTTTACTGATTGCAGTGGAGCGTGCGATTCTTCGCTGATATCAGTTATATGAAGGCCGCTGCTTTGTCTGGCTAGTTCATCCGCATTGCAGTTGCCTGGAATGTCAATGTGACCTGGAACCCAGCACAGGGTAACTGAACATCTAGCCGACTCGACTTAAAGACTGACAACTTAAATTTGATGCGAAGTTCAGTCCTCCTTAAACCAAAATGACCAAGTTGTCTCAAAATTGACGCAGCGTTGCCGCAATTATAGGGGAAAACTCAGCATCGCTCCTTTCATTACTCATGCGAATAAGACCCCGAGATACTTAAAATTAATCCTCTACTACCATGCAGACCATCACTTAAAATTTGTTCACGTTTGCTTTCATCCCAGCGTCAACACAAAAATGGCTACAAACCGATCGAGTGCGCGTTGAAGTTCAGTCTGAGAGGACTCAAGGAAACAAGTCATCAGCGAAGATGAAGAAGCATTCTTTTACAATAGATAGCGAATCGTATAAAAAAGAATAGCGTCTCTGTTGATTTGAAATGATCGTAAAGTTGTCAACTAGCAGTCCAAGAAAAGTCAATAAGTGTGATAGCTTTGAAGAGGTGCAAAATTCAGTGGACATAGATAAATGACAACAAATCAAACAATTATATTGCACAAACAACAAATTCGGTTATTGAAAGAACTCTTCTAAAACAGAAAAAAAAATGTGCACGACTGGGTCGCACGTAACTTTCTCGTTTATTGCGAATCTCGCAGAATCTCAGAGTCATTTCAGCAAATTTTACGTTTAAAATCATACCCACTCAGGTGTAATTAATACCGTAAATATATACTACTACATAAACATAAACCTACGTATTAACTAGAACACTTTATTACTTTCAAATTTCACCCCGAACTGACACTTGAAGGGGGCAAATAGGCGATGAATTTCAAATTATATTGCTATGTACTGAAGTTTTGGACTTTACAAAAATATATCGTGCGTGAATACAGATCGGGATTTGGGTAGTAATTTTTGAGAAATATTCATAAAACGGTAATATTCGAGTTTTCTGAGAAAAACTAAGCAAGTGATCATGTTTAGAATGCTTATGTTGTCTTAAATATGTATTTTGATCAAAATCGTTAGAGCGGTTTTTTGTAAAATTATGCTGACAAATGTTACAATTTGGATTCGAAAAACCACTGTTATTAAACTGTTTAGCTGAAAACTGAGTACGACATATTCTTCAGAATATAAACATTACCTAGCAGCAGCGTTGCCACTGTTGGACTATTTTTTCGCAGTAGATTCTATAAAAAAATGCAGTAGGTAGATTGAATTTTTTTGCAGTAGATTTTTTTTCAAACAATCATTCATTCATTCATCCATTTTCAATGGTCCGCTTGTCCATTAAGTGGGTCGCGGGTGTAGGTTGCTCAAGTGGACCCTCCATAGCTCTCGATCCTTCGCCATTGACTCTAAATCATCAAGGGCAATCCCCATACGGGTAGAGGAGAGATTATGAATTTGATCTAACCATCTCATCCTGGGTCTACCTAGGGGACGCCTGCCCGATGGTACGGATTCCATAGCACGTCGTGGAATCCTGGTCGGGGACATGCGTTTAACATGCCCAAACCACCGAAGCATGGATCGCTCCGTCCGGAGAAGTAGCTGCTCGACATTGAGTTCCTCACGTATTCTGGTATTTCTGATGCGATCTCGACGGGTCACACCAGCAATACTACGGAGAAATCTCATTTCGGCAACTTGTATCCGCGATCTTATTCTTTCGGTCATTAACCAAACCTCATGACCATAGGTGAGAGTTGGAACAAACACCGAATTAAAGACTGACAACTTAGCTTTGACACCAAGTTCAGTCCTCCTAATAACAGAATGACCAAGCTGTCTCAAAATTGACCCAGCCTGACCAATTGAGAGGACCCAAGGATGACCAAGTCATCAGCGAAGAGCAAAACCAAGGTAAATTACAAAACATAACATAAACAATACAAAATTAATAAAGACGAGTATTTAAACAAAACAGAAAAATGCATTAATATTAACGAACATGGAACATTGTTCATCTTCATTAGCTATTAAGTTTTTCTTTGTCATCATCATGAAAAGGAAACAAGTTTAAAATAGGCAATATCGAGGGTATACTGTCTTCCACTAGGTACTAACTTTGTATCTACGTACCTCAGAGGTTTCAGTCTTTCATCATTAAAAGGATTTTTTATCTGTTGACAAGTCTCGATATAAAATCGCAGCACGAAAAACCCCATCGAGCTAGAAAATATTTGTTCAAAATCAACGTCTAAATTTGAACTGTTGTTGTTCAAAGACATATTTTGCTGAACCTGAAACAGTGTTTCCTTCGACAATTTAAGCCAGGAAAACTCAGTTTCCCAAATTGGCTTGTATTTCTGTTTGTATTTTATCTATACTATATTGGATTTGGCTTCCTCATTTAAGCTATTACAAAAATGCAGTAGATTTAAGTTGGTGGCAGTAGATTTAAATTTTGAAAAAATTGCAGTAGATCTACTGCAATTGCAGCAAAGTGACAACGCTGCCTAGCAGATATATTTTCATCCAAATCGAAAATGGCGTTTTCGAAATATGAGCAGTTTTTAAAGTACCGTTTTTAGCGATTGGGAAGGACGCATTCATGGTTCAAAAAACACTGTTTTTCAACTGTTTAGCTCAAAACTGAGCCAGTGGTATTACTATGGATTTAAGCATTACCTGAAAGTAACATTTTTATCATAATCGAAAATGGCGTTTTTGAGATATGAGCAGTTTTTTAAAGTACTTTTATTAGGGATTTGGGTGGATATCAAAGGACGTAGTCTTTTTAGGGAAAAACTGAGTTTGCTATCAAGTTAAGAATGACAATTGTACCTTAAAAATGTTTTTTTTTTTTTTTAATTTTTTTTACCGTTTTCGAGAAAAAGCCAATTTTCAAAAAAGCAGTCAGGTTAAGCATGCTTACATTAACTCAACTATCAATTTTGGTTCAAATCGTTGGAGCCGTTTTCGAAAAAATCTAAATTTAGGCATATTTCGTCATATTTCGTAAAATTTTTATATGGGAGGTACCGTTAATATTAGGGCTAGCATAAAAAAAAAACGTCCCGAGCGGGAAGCCTACAAACTCTAAATACGAAGTTTGAAGCAAATCCGTCCAAGCGTTTAGATTCCCCAGGGGTGGGACAGACAGACATACGGACGGACAGAATTGCGAGACCCACTTTTTTGAGTTCCCCTATCATCGTAATATCAGAATTGATCAAAATCTCGAGTTCGAAATTTTGTACGAAAACAATATGTTTCTCTTAGATACTACGTATACGAGAAAGTTAAAAATGTAGAAGATTTTGGAAAATATTTTTCATTTTCTTTCTCCGATGTTTATTAGTTCGAACATGTTTTTATTATCAAACTTTTCAGTGATATTTGAAAATAAGCACAATTTTGAAATTGAAAGGAACAGGCGGAAAAATGTATCTCAATTTTATTGGCGCGATAATTATATCGTCAGAAGTGAGTGCGAGAACGTGATTCGTAATAATTTTTTATTTTTAAAACATGCCTTTCTGATTAATGTTTTACGCATTCATAACGATTAAATTATGTGCTAAACAAAGAAAGTTAAATTGCTGATATTTGCGTGCAGAGTGATTCAGCATGGATTTAATTCCGGAAGATGTCAATGCAGAGTCATAAAAGTTATCGGATACGATTTTGTTTATCTCAGACTTTTGACAACAGTGATATGCTGATACTGCAAAATTGTTGACAGTTGAGAAAGAAATATTGTATTGTGGTGAAATTTTTGATACTATAAGTCCAGTCGGTATAAAAAATCTGTTAATTTGAACGTTCTTTGTTCTGGCTATAGAATTTTTCAGAGAGGGTCACAGGGATTTTTTTTAGCGATTGTGGTTAGTGGTTGGATCTACATAATAATTCAAGAGATTCGTAGTATTTTATGTATTCAGAACGCAGTCTGTTATCACATGTATCTGCATATAAAATGTAATGACCGAACATGCCATTTGGCCAAAAATATCGTTCGAATGAACCAAGAGTCTACCTACCTACCTAGACCAACTTACTAGGTATATACATGTTATTCCGAAATGGAAAAGAGTAAAAAACAATAGAGTTGCTAGCGCTATATCTAATAATAATTTTAACAATGCATATTTCTTCAGTAATATTTAGGCGAAGCTCATTGCTTTGGATAGGTACAGTAAATCCTTTTTTTCCTTCAAAAGAATTTAGTCTATTTTTTATCCGCAATAAATCCGCCAGCAATCCATACCTAAACAGTTATCGCTTTTAAATGGATCGAATTGCTTTTGGAAATACAAAAATACCAATTCGCCATGAAAAGCGATCCGCCGCGCATTTTGGAATAAGCCCCAGAATTTTTTTAAGAATCTTTGCGAAGCAACCGGAGGACGAGTCTGCTTATCCTGTATAATGGGGAAATTTCAAAAAGTGGCTCAATAAAAATGGGCTAAAGTACCGAGAAAGGGTTCCAGCTTCCAGCTATCAGATACAGGATGTATTAAAGATAGATATACATCCTTGGAAAAACACGAATTACTCTTTACTTACTTTTGGAGGCGCCTATAGTCCGGAGTGGACAAAGGCCTCAACCAACAAGCCCCTCCAGCTAGCTGCCCCTAGTTACGCACACCAAGTTGGCTGACGTCGCCCTCTAATTGTGTGCGCCACCTAAGCTTGAGTCGACCTCTGCTACGTTGTCTCTCAGGGGTGGACTCAAAGACTCGTCGGCCTGGTGCGTTGCTGTCCATACGTTCCACGTGCCCCAGCCATCTCAGCCGTTGTATCTTCAGGTTTTTGACAGAGCCCATGCTTCTCCATCATACAGCCAGGACCAGGATGATTAGGGTTTTATATAATATCTCCTTGGTTCTATGAGAGAGGGCTTTACTTCTTAGATACCTCTTTAGCTCGAAGAAACAGCGATTGGCAAGAGTGATTCTTCGTTTGATCTCTATGGTGATGTCATTTTGCGAGGTGATAGTGGAGCCCATGTAGACAAAGTCTTTAACTACTACGAAGCTGTATCTGGCCATAGTGACGTTTTGTCCGAGTCGTCGATTGTGAGACTCCTTTCTCGTATACTTGTTTTTATCCTCATTTACAGCCAGACCCATCTTCGCCGCCTCCGTTTCAATACTTGCAAATGGACCACTGATAGCTCGCTGCGATCTTTCGATAATGTCAATATCGCATAGCAGTTGAACAGACTTCTGAAAAATTTTACCTTTTGTGTTGGCTTGTGAGTTTCGTACAATTGCTTCAAGGATGATATTAAAAAAGTTAGACGATCGCATAGCCTTGTCTCAAACCTTTTTCGACATCAGAGGGCGCGGTGATGTTTTTGCCGATTTTGACGGAGCAGCGAGATTTCTCCATCGTCATCCTGCACAGACGAACGAGTTTAGCAGGAATGCCGAAACGTGGCTAAATAACCATAGTACCTCCTCCCTATATACCTACGCTATAATAGGCAACTTTAAAGTCGATAAAAAGGTGGTGAGTATCGATCTGAAATTCTTGGGTGTTTTCTAAGATCTATAGGAGTATGAAAATGTTGTCGATGGTAGACTTTGCTGGTCTAAAGCCGCATTGATTTGGGCCAATTAGTTTGTTTTAGACGTTCCCACAATACAGCCGACAAGATCATATATTATGCGACATTCAGAAGACTCATTCCTCTGTAGTTGGCGCAGTTCAGAGAATGTACTTTCTTGTGGATGGTTTTTCTTTAGGGTTTTTGGAATTTAAGGAATAATCCTTTAATATTCAATTTGCAGCAAATATGATACGTTAATTACTAATAATTGGTTTGGTTACTTCTATATTCACAGTCTTTCGTAAGCACTCAAGCTTCAGTGTGCTGCTTTATGTTGCTTTATGTATACAAGCGCAAAGATAAGATAGGAGCTAAATGTGGCGTTCCAACTATACAATACAATGGCATTGTTTGTAAGTACAATTTATAAGAGTACTCAAATTGCTGATATCAAATTTAGCTCCAATCAAATATCAATGTACGTATAAGTGGAGATAAAGAACAAAAGTTCAACCGTGATGAAGTGAGTTTTCCTTTGGCATAGAACGTGAACTGAAACAAATGATAGCAAATCGGTTGCAATTATACGATTAAGATTCAGATTAGCGAAGACGTTTAATATATCAAGGAAATAAAATTTTAATGAACTATTACTCAAAGAATATCAAAAACTTTGTACAAACAAACACTTTTGGAATTATAGCAAATTCAAGCAACACAGTTATCGTCATCAGATTTTAGGACTGTCATTTTTTGTACATAGTTGTAGGAGCGTGGGCCATTCGATAATTAACCATAAAGAGTATGGTTCATTTCCTACCAAGAACAAAAAAAAAAGAGAGTAACTTTAAAGGATTTACCGAGAACTGGTTTCCAAAATTGAAATGTTCAAACTTAAGGGAGACTTCCACATGTCGTTTGATGAACAAAGTTTGACAGCTCTCTTTTCTGTCATTGAAAGACACCACAGTCAGTTCCTTTCCACTTACATATGTCAATTATTGGCAACAAATCGTTTGTCAGTTCATTGACAATGAAATTTTGACATATAATGTGGTTGTCAGTTCGCTAATATATATTTCGACTTGCGCTGCCAATTTGGAATTGTCATCTCTTTGTTAATTGTGTCTTGTGGCGTCGCGTGAACAAATACATAGACACATAATGTACATAAACAAATAACATTTCCTTTTTTTGTAAATAAAATGAACAATTAAAAAAAAAGGAATGAATCGCTCTCTCTTCTTATGTTTTGTCATTGTCAGTCTTCTAATGTGAATTAGAGCTGCAGGCAGAAGTCGAAAAAAGTCGTGAATTTGTTTAAGCAAAATCTGTATGAAATAAATTGAACTGGGCTCTAATCGCGTAATTTATCAGGGCTCTAATCGCGTAAGGATAAAACGATCGAACGACGTCGTCTCGACGACACTTCCACTTCGTGTAACAACCCAAAAACGATGATAGTCAAAACTATTGGACGATCATCGCTTTTTATTGCTTCATGTAAATAAATCAACTGTCAAACGGCGTCGTCCAAACGATTCGATCGAACGATAGCTATTTTGCAATCGTTTCATCTTTTTTGGTGTATTTTGTTTCTGTTTAGGTTTTTTTAAAGCAAAAGAAATATTTAAGGAACAATTATCCAACAAAAAACCTTTTTAATATTCACAAATAGGACACTGTATGAACACTTTAGGGGTGAAATGTGAAGAAATAAAAAAAAATATCCATTCCCTTCATATTTGTTCAACGGCAGTTAAAACAATAGTTGTGTTTTCCTTGCAGGGTGCAATCATTGAATTGCATTCACAGATCCTCTTCTTCTTCTTTTTCTTCTTTTCCAAACTTTATCATTTGTTGGGCACCAGTTCTTATTTTCAAACGTATCCATACGTTTCCACATAAAAAGGAACAAAACAAAGAAAATAATATACCCATTTTATTAGTTTTCAATTGTCACAGTTTGTTTACAGTCCTGCTCAAACTGTTTAAAATGAAAACGATGATAGTCTCATAAATTAGGCGATTAGAGCCCAGACTATCGTCGTTGAGACGATTGAATACAACGACCTCGTTTTTAGTTTGCTTCATATAACATCACAGACTCGTCGTTCAATCGAATCGTTCATCGTTTTCATTTTAAACAGTTTGAGCAGGACTGTAAACAAACTGTGACAACTAAAAACTAATAAAATGGTTATATATTTTGTTTGTTTTGTTCCCTTTTATGTGGAAACATATGGATACGTTTAAAAATAAGCACTGATGCCCAAGAATTTATATTGATAAGGTTTGTAAAAGAAGAAAAAGAAGAAGAAGAGGATCTGTGAATGCAATTCAGTGATAGCACCCTTCAAGGAAAACACAACTATTGGTTGAACTGCCGTCAAATATGAAGGGAATGGATATTTTTTTTTTATTTCTTCACATTTTACCACAAAAGTGCTCATGCAGTGTCCTATTTGTGAATATTAAAAAGGTTTTTTGTTGGATAATTGTTCCTTAAATATTTCTTTTGCTTTAAAAAAACCTAAACAGAAACAAAATACACCAAAAACGACGAAACGATTGCAAAATAGCTATCGTTCAATCGAATCGTTTGGACGACGCCATTTGACAGATGATTTGTTTACATGAAGCAATAAAAAGCGATGATCGTCCAATCGTTTCGACGATAATCGTTTTTGGCTTGTTACACGAAGTGGAAGTGTCGTCGAGACGACGTCGTTCGATCGTTTTAGCCTTACGCGATTAGACCCCTGACTTAAATTTTTTTTTTTGCGAACGGTGTTCGAAAAAAATGTAAGTTCTTGCACAAAAGGGGTGGGAGCTGCCAAAAAATTGGCCTATCTTGTATATCAAAATCTGTTTATTTATTGCCAAACAATTGGCATCGTTCAGATTTCACTGTAAATTAAAGACAAAGAGACATTGGCCCCGTTCCATTGACTGCTAGTCATCTAGCACATAACATCCCTGATGAAGGAACGTTGGCGGTGGAGCTAGAGATCTAGCGGCAGCGGCAAAGTGACATCAGAACCAATT